>CM049429.1:64598462-65848462 GCA_026929855.1 Poa annua | reverse complement strand
ACGGTGCTGCTGTGCGCGACTTCCCCTCGCCAGATGCCGTGAGACGGCGGATCGGTGTTCGTTCGATGTTCCCGTGGAAGAAGTTGACTCCGGTGTAGCTCCTCCGGGAACGGTGTGCCAGGGCTAGGGGTGGCCCCACTCCGTGCCCTTTGGTGTACGGCCTAGGCATGTTGTTAATATGTGTTGGTTCATAAAAATGCCTCAGATGATATAATAATGCAATATAAACATGTAGCACTGGTATAAAATAAGCATGGAACATAAAAAAAAAATATATATATATATGTGTGTTTACGACGTATCACTGATAGTGCCAGAACTGCAAGGAGTTTCTGTCAACGCCATCAAAGGGCATAGCAAAACCGTGATTCCACCAATGTCACAAACCTTGACCTTGAGCTCAGTCAAAGGGGCAGCCCCAAGATTTGCGAGGTGGGGAGGCGACCTCGCCGTCGAAGGGAGCCGATCAACCGAGATCGCAACTTAAGTGGATATGCCTTTCGGGTATCCCTTAGCAGGCATAATGGAGCTTAAAGCATGGGAAAGTCTACCCACGCTAGAGCAAAACAAGCCACTGATTCCGGACCGGCAGGGCTTTTTGTCCCGGTCACGCGCCCGGTACAGCGTGTTCGGGACAAATAGCCTCTCCTATTTGTCCCGGGCACGCCACGGCACAGGACCAATAGGGGGGTCACGTGGCAAACAAGCCAGCCTCTGGCTGCCACTCATTTGTCCCGGTTCGTAATACGAACCGGGACAGTATATATGATTTTTTGTTTTCTTTTTTTGTTTCTTTTATTTAGTTTCATGTTTTCTATTTGTGTTTCTGTTTTTGATATTTGTGTTACTGATTCTTTTGTGTTTCTGTTTTTTCATTTATGTTTCATTTCAAACAAGATCGAGTTGCATAGTATATGTTACTATATAATATATATCATGAATACACGATTTTTTCCTCGGGATATAGTCATGAATACTACTAGTACACGAGTTCTCCCAAACAAATATTTACAACAAATATTTACAACCGGAAGATCATGTCTAAATATTTACAAACAGAGATCATTACATGACAGAGAGGCATTAGACCCTATTTTTTCCTCGGGATGGTCTTTTTCCGCGGCTGGATTATACTGCATTCTGCGCCTGGCTTTATGACATAGTCAAGCAGAAAGCCCGCAATTTCCTCCGCAATTGGTAGTAGGCGGTCTTTTGCATCAAGCCTGTTCCGGATCTTCTCAAACTAAAAAGGAGAGATCAACACCAATATATCAACCATTATGAAAATAATTCAATTTAAAAAGTGAACAAGTTTGAATAAATTGTTAACGTACCCTATTTCAGTCTGCACCCTCATTGAAGTGAATTCGGATGAACTCGCAGACATAGAATCCACACAAATTGGTGCCTTGTTGCTGCTTCGCGCACTTTATGATAGAATAAGATAAGAAACCAATAAAAATAATCAAAAATATTGAAAAAATGGTATTGTGAGACTGAAATTAAGAATATGCATACGTGGAACCTAGCTAGTACGGCTTACCTCTCGCCATTTAAAAGTGAGGTTCCGGGCTATACCGACGTCCTTGTGGAAAGAGGTGAACTTGTCCCAAACCCTGAAGTTTACGGTATGGAAATTAGTAAAGAAGTTTACTAATTACTATATATTATTAGAAAAGACGAGGTCGAATGTGATAATGAACGAAATTACCTCTGGAGCATCTGTTTCGTGTCGTCGAACTTTTCTTCAGGTTTTGATAATGGGTCGAAGACATCAACGATTGCCTTTTCAACATCAATCTCAAATAATACCCAGTGAAATCTGCCATATGTTTATATTTGTTAATAACTAAATCATCAATTACATATACTTAACATCGAGTATGTATAAGAAAGTAAACAACTCACTCGAAGTTGAACGGGAAAATTATGGTGTTTTTGTAATGTTGCGCCATCAAATAAGTAAGCAAAAGCTCCTCCGTACTCTCTAGGTAATGTAACAAACCATGATGATGAACTCGATTAGGGTCAATTAATCCAATCTTGTGATTGAGTCCCAGCTTTCGAGATTGTATAATTTTCAGCCTGTGTAATAGAGTACAAAAGTAATATAGTGATAACTATAATTACAAGCAATGAAAAATAAGTTGAGCTAGAGAATTACTGACATATATATATAATTTAATTACTTACATGCAAAAGGCATTGATGATAGATTTGTCGAGCGCGTCAAAATTGAATAACTGCCATAATTCGCAATACTAGATTTGAATCTCATCATCACCTGGGCCATAAAAATCCGTTGGAATTTTCCCATAGAGCCAGTCTCCTTCTTGACTTTTCGTAGTATGCATGTACCATGCATTTAGTTGGTGCAACCTAGCTGGTAGAGTGCGCACCATAGCAGGGTCGACAAGATCTTCTCCTCTCACATATTTCCGCACCACCTCATGTATGGTGACACTCTCGCCAGATTGTAATGCCTTAAGCTCTGCCAGAGTTATACCCATATCTCTAGCTTGCTGCGAAAGTACATCGTCGACCGGGTTCCGGTTGTAAGGCGCCAATATGAGTGGAGGGGCCGATTGTCCCGCCTGCATTCCGAGCTGTGGAACATCTCTCTTCTGGGTGGCAGCAGATTTTTGTTCTTCCCGCACTCTCCTAGATGTACGCACCATAACGCGTGTGTAGTCATCGTCCATATTTAGTTCATATTGCGACGGATGCGTAAGAAATTCTATGGCCCACCGTATCGCATCCGAAGAATATACCGGAACAGGCAAAGGCATCTTTTTGCCTTCTTTCTCTGGGAAGCCTGGATCTCGTTGACCCATATATCGACATCTTCGCGAGAGTTCACAAAGCGAGACTTCCCCGTTTCGCTTTTCTGAGTACTAGTCGACGCAGCGGTGCACTTTCGCTTCTTTTGCGGAGGCGGCGGAGTACGCTCATGCGGCGGAGTACGCTCACGCGACGGCGGAGATGGACTAGCGCCTTGGTTTTCGTTGTGGGGGGTGTCTGGACTAGCGCATTGGTTGTCGTTGTTGTAGTTATGTGAGCTGGCATGTGGACTGGGAGGGCGATTTTGCTGCATGTGTGGGAACACGATGTATTCTTTTTTCCATAAGCAGGTACTCTTGAGGGCAAATCTCAACTCAACCTCGTCTTCACCCGTAGGGAAGTCCAGCTTAATTCCCTCATATGTCTTGATAACCTCATCAACCCCGACAACAGCATAGCCATCTGGAATAGGGCGGCAATGGTAAGTTCCATTTGGTCTAGGCGGTTGGGCAAAGCCGTGCGCCACCTTCACAGTTATGTTCAAGCATGGCACATGTAGGTCGTAAAGTTCCCGCTGCACGATATTATCCACGGGGTGACGAGGACCCGGCATATCATTGTGGCGATCGAGCTCCGTCGAAGCCACGCTGCTTCTCCGCATTGATTTTGGACCAGGAGAAGGATCTTCGGGCGTCTCAGATTCGCAAGGCATCCGTCGAGTCTGCGCTGCCTTCAGCTCTGCTATCTCCTTCTCATGCTGTAGTAATTTATTTTCCATCCACTGGACCCGATCGGCATGCTCTTTCTTCTTTCTCGATCGGCTTCTGTAAGTGCCAACATCTTTGGGAAACCCAATTATCCACTGTACGGAGCCAACGGTTCCTCGTGTTCGTCCACTGTGTTCAGGATTCCCAAGGGCTCGCGATAGCTCGTCCTTCTCTCTGTTAGGGTGGAACCTGCCTTCTGTGACCTCCTTCCATACCTCTCTGAGAGCTTTAATAGGGTCAGCTCCGTGCTCCGTGGTAAAAAGACAGTCACCTGTTTCAAGGTCTAACTTTCCACCATGCCCATAGAACCAAGCCTTAAGCCGGTCTGGCCAGCCAAATGTCTCGATCTCTATACCTTTAGCCAAAAACTCATACTCCATTTTCGTCAACTTAGGCATGGCCGTCAGGTAGCCACCTGACCCCATGTTATGGTGATATATCTTTTTCTCTGCATTTTTCTTATTTCTCGCTGAGATTTTCTTAGCGGCTTCCGATTGCTTGTACGCCTTAAATTCGGGCCACTCATCTTTTATCTTTTCATAGACTCCGACAAATTCTGGAGTCTTACCTTCAGTTATGAACCTGTTTAGCCTTTTCTTCCAGCTGGGAACAATTCACCCATCTCAATATAAATCCAGGCCTTGCATCGATTCTCTATAACCGGCTTCTCTACATCTTCCTCTTCCGGTAAAGTGAAATTCTGCATGAGCTCGTCCCAAAGGAGTTGTTTGTCTTCACCCCTTACATAAATAACCCCCTCTTTTGGCACCTTTGGCTTATACCATTCTTGAGCCCTGATGGAGAGTCTGTCCCGAACGATGACTCCGCACTGAGCTACAAATTTCCTTGCGTGGTTAGCGGGAGCAATCGGTTTGCCTTTTTCATTGATCTCCAAGATGTGGTACTTCTGTTTCTCTTGGAGCTTTTTGGTCCCAGTTCGTGGCCCGCCTCGTTTCACGGATGCTTTTTTGCTTGGTCCCGGTTCATGGCCCGCCGACGGCTAAACACAAGAAAAAGTGATAGTTAATATATGTATACACACAAATCTATTCAATAGAGACAAAAACCTGAGGGCATATATCTACCTCGGCGGCCGACTTTTCCAACAGTAGAGTCGGTGAACTGTCGGTGAGCTGAACTGTCGGTGACGTCTATTCCGTCTGAATGCCCCTCCAGTCCATCACCGGACTCGTTCAGAAATTGCCCGGTGAAATCGTCTAAGAGTTCCTCTTCTTGTTGGTCCAATCCATCACTTTCGCGGATGATGCCGAACATGTCCTCTTCTTGTTCAAGGTTTCTACCGGTGTCCATAGTTTCTACAAGGGATTTCAATCCATTTACATTTGCAATAGTAATGTGTTAATAATGTAGTCGAACAATATATAATATGTTAATTTATATTTCAATCATCCATTTATATTTCACTAGTCCATTTCATTTGCAATAATAATGTAGTCGAAGAATATATAATATGTCACTCCGAACAATTGCAATACTATTTCATCCCATTGCAATAAAATCACATTTGCAATAACATATTTCAATCGTATCGAGTATCTCAATTTCTATTTACATTTCTCTTTTGAAGTCTCTCGAACTTTACTAGGGCTCCGAGAGGGCGGCGGCGGGTCTGAGTATCTGCATTGCAACATGTAAAAACTTTAACAAACACAAATTAAATACACAAGCTTAACATTAATGACACAACAACATTTATTTTCTTTTTTTGAACGTTTTCATGTAAAGTTTGTATCAATTACACAAACTAAAAAACATGTATTTTCTTTTTTTTGAACCTGACACAACAACATGTATTTTATTTTTAAAATAGAGAAATTAAATACACAAACTTAACATCAATCACACAACATGTATTTTCTTTTTTTGAATTGAACATGATCTCGGCGGAACTCCGGGGTCTTTTTTTGCATACTAATTTGCATGCTACTCATACTAAGTCATTTATTTGCATACACAAGTTTTCGCATACACATGCTACAAATACGAAGTCATACTAAGTCATTTATTTGCATACACATGCTACAAATACTAATTTGGCATACACAAGTTTTTATTTGCATACACAAGTTTTCAAATACTAATTCGCATACTAATTTCCAATGTGTTGGATGGAAAGATATTTTTTTCTGAAATATTTGGTAGTTTATTTGCATTTTTCTGAACTGGACATGAGGAGATATGATTTTTTTTATTTAGACGTTTCCTGTAATTAATAAATCCCTAACGTCAGCCAGACAACGCTGACGTCAGCGGGCGCTGGCGAGCTCGCGGCGGCCGGCGGCGTACATACGCGCGCGGGACGCAGAGCATGCAGAGCGGGCGCGATTGGAGGCACGCGGTGACGAGGCCGTGCGGCGGCGAGCTGCGGCAACGGCGGCGCGGCGGCCTACGGTGCTGCTCCATCTCCTCGCTAGGGTTTGCTGCACGCGCAGAGAGAGGGAAGAGGCACGAGCGAGTCTCGCCTAGTCGCCGGAGTCGAGGATGAAGGTGGCGGCGCTTGAGGATGGAGCGAGGCCCGGCCGGAGTCGAGGAAGGAGGCGGCGACGCTCGAGGGGAAATTTTGGCAGCCTGACGGCGTCGATGTGGTTTTGCTCCAGGTTGAGCCACCAACCGTGGCTAAGTGTTGCTTATATAGCAACACTCTATCTGTCCCGGGTGGTGGCTCAACCCGGGACAAATAGGGGTCATCTGTCACGGGCCGTGGCTGCACCCGGGACAGATAGCACCCCATATGTCCCGGGCTGAGCCACCACCCGGGATAGATAGCACCCCATCTGTCCCGGGCTGAGCCACTACCCGGGATAGATGGGGTTTTTCTTTTTCTTTTCTTTTTCTGTTTTCTGTTTTCTGTTTTAAATAACTTTGGAATTTGAAAAAACTTTCAATATGAAAAGTGTTTGAATTTCACTAACTAATACAAAAACATTTTCTCTTTTCTATAACCATTATTTTAATTAGTTTAAAACTATTTTGAATGTGAATTTGTATAACTTTTGCAAACTTGGAATTTGAAAAAACTTTCAATATGAAAAGTGTTTGAATTTGACTAACTAATACAAAAACATTTTCTCTTTTCTATAACCATTATTTTAATTAGTTTAAAACTATTTTGAATGTGAATATGTATAACTTTTGCAAACTTTGGAATTTGAAAATACTTTCAATATGAAAAGTGTTTGAATTTGACTAACTAATACAAAAACATTTTCTCTTTTCTATAACCATTATTTTAATTAGTTTAAAACTATTTTGAATGTGAATTTGTATAACTTTTGCAAACTTTGGAATTTGAAAAAACTTTCAATATGAAAAGTGTTTGAATTTGACTAACTAATACAAAAACATTTTCTCTTTTCTATAACCATTATTTTAATTAGTTTAAAACTATTTTGAATGTGAATTTGTATAACTTTTGCAAACTTTGGAATTTGAAAAAACTTTCAATATAAAAAGTGTTTGAATTTGACTAACTAATAGAAAAACATTTTCTCTTTTCTATAACCATTATTTTAATTAGTTTAAAACTATTTTGAATGTGAATTTGAATAACTTTTGCAAACTTTGGAATTCTGATCTGTTCGATCAACACTTTAACTTCCAAACCGGGACTAAAGATGAAGGAGATATGCCCTAGAGGCAATTAATAAAGTGTATTCTTTATCATATCTCGTTTGTTCATAATAGGTTTTTGTGTCATGCTAGAACAGTATTAAGCAGAAACATTAATGCGGGTGTGATACGTAAACAACCAGGTCCCTAGTAGCCTCTACTAAGACTAGTTTCGTTGCGCGATTGATGATCGAGGTTTCCCGGTCATGGGGCATGACGCCGGTCGGCAATGAGAGTCATATCGCTAGAGAGCGATGTGATGGACATACCCAGATTTGGAGAACGTAGTCGTTACGCCTTTGACCGTGAGATCAACTCTTATTGATATTCCTGGAAGATACTTTGATTGCACCAAACGTCGTATCTTATTTAGTATGACAATAACGGTGATACTTTTGGGTATCGGAAAGGAGTAGTTGAGACGAGGGGTCAATAGCGGGATTTGCCAGTCCGCATAGCAGGATAGATACTCTCGGGCCCACTCGGTGAGATCATGTCTAATGAGCTTGCAAGCATGTGACTAGGTCACGGAGACATGAGATCATGAACGAGTAGAAGATAGCGTCGTCGGTAACGAGGTCGGGATTAGGTATGGAGATATGGCAAAAGGTCTAAGACTTTACGTTCAGGTTTGATAGATGAAAGTCATTCGTTATATCTCAGGGATTAATTCATGGGGTCCAGGCCTACGAGTTAGTCGTTGATCATTGAGGAGTCTTGATCATACCTGATATTATATCGAACCGCTAGGGTAACACACTTAAGGGGTTTCGACAAGACAACCGGAAAGGAAGGAGATCACCGGGAGCGTCCCGGGAGGGGTCCGATGGAGATCGGGCAGCGCCGAAAGAGTTTTCGGAGCTAGGAAAAATTATATATATTATGTTTGATATTAATTAGTGTTATTAATATGCAAATATGATTTTATATATTTATTTTCGAATTTATTAAGGCAGATTTCCCTAAATGGGCCTTCCGGACGAAAGAAGGCCCAGGAGGGGGAAATTCCCAAGGGGAATTCGGTGGGGGCCAGGAGGGGCTGCCCCAAGTGGGCCAAGGGCCCACTAAGGGGGCCGGCGCACCCTCCAGAGCCGCACCAGGCATGTGGGATTAGTCCCACATTGCCTGGCTGGCAGGGTAGGCTCCCCCTGGGAGCCTATATAAGAAGGGGCACCCCCAGCCTTTTAATTCACCAATTAATTCCCGATTTCTCTCTCGATCTCGTGGTTCCCAAGTTGGAGCCGCGCCGAGCTGAGGAAGAGGGGATCTCCTCCACCATAGCCCGCTGCCGCGCTGCTGGTGTTCCGGTCCAAGTCTTCCGCTGCTCGTCCTGGACTGGAGCTTCGGAGGCCGTCGTCTCCACCGTACGTGTGCGACTCCCTGCGAGGTGCTGCGCTAGCGGTACTCGGAGGCCTGCTTCCTCTACACGACCTTGAGGTCGGCTTCGTCAGTCTGCATCGACAACGTTTGTGCGGGAACGTAATCCCCGCTTTCGGTCTACAAGGGTACGTATTCCGATCTCCGTTCGTACTACTATATCTGCATAGAATAGATCTTGGCATGCTTTTAGGATATCATCGGTAGGAAATTTTTTGTTTTCTGCACACGATCCCCTTCAGAAGAAGCACACGGATCGTCTGTTTCTTTCAAGCACTTGTAAGCCGTTTGATCAGGTGTGTGTTTCTTTTGATTGCTTCTGAACTATTCGATTAACGCTTTCAGTTTCAAACCGGGACTAAAGAAGCACACGGATCGTGTGTTTCTTTGAAACACTTGTTAGCCGTTGGATCAGGGGTGTGCTTCTTTTGAGCACTTGAGAGCTGTTGGATCAACACTATCAGTACCACTGGTTGAACCCGTGACCCTATATATAGCCCCCTCTCGGACGAGGCGAGCACTCAGTGTTTCCTCCTTCTAGTGCCTAGCCGGGTGGTGTGTGGTATACAAATCACTCGGATTCCCTGCATACGCCCCACGGTGCATTTGATATGCAGGCACTCAGGAGCCACCGTGGGGCTGTATGCAGGTGAAATCGTGTGTTTTGTTCTATCAAAAGAATAGTTCAATTCATCTACTGAGGAATATATACAAATTACTCGGATTCCCTGCATACGCCCCACGGTGCATTTGATATGCAGGCACTCATCAAGAGCCACCGTGGGGCTGTATGCAGGTGAAATCGTGTGTTTTGTTCTATCAAAAGAATAGTTCAATTCATCTACTGAGGAATATATACAAATTACTCGGATTCCCTGCATACGCCCCACGGTGCATTTGATATGCAGGCACTCATCAAGAGCCACCGTGGGACTGTATGCAGGTGAAATCGTGTGTTTTGTTCTATCAACGCCGACGGATCCATTTGATATGCAGGTAAAAATGGAGCATCTTCTTCATATAAAAAGTTTAATATATTAATTATTACATATCGCACCAACATCTCCATCACACAACACCGCCAGTTCTTCTGCGTCGGAACCATGGAGCATCTTCTTCAATCAACTTGATTATTGGGTCAATGTTCACTACGAAAGGCGGAATTTCATCAAAATTATTATAATCATCTGACATGTCTGTCTTGTCCTCCACTCCCACGATGTTTCTTTTTCCTGAAAGAACTATGTGACGCCTCGGCTCCTCCACTCCCAGGATGTTTCTTTTTTTGGGTCTGCTAGACATGTCTTTCACATAGAAAACCTGAGCCACATCATTGGCTAGCACGAATGGTTCGTATCTGTACGCAAGATTGTTTAGATCCACTGTTGTCATTCCGTACATCTTGTCTACCTCAACCCCGTCTTTCAGATTGACCCATTTGCACCGAAACAAAGGGATCTTAAAAGAAGGTCCATAGTCAAGTTCCCATATCTCCTCTATGCAACCATAATATGTGTTCTTCTGCCCATTGTTGTTTGTTGCATCAATGCGAACACCACTGTTTTGGTTCGTGCTCGTTTTATCTTGGACACTCGTGTAAAATGTATTCCCATTTATCTCGTACCCTTGGAAAGTACATATAGTTGTAGATGGTGCCCTGGCCAACAAGTGTAACTGTTCATCAACCTTGTCTTTATTTTCAAGATGTGCTCGCAACCAACCGCCGAACGTCGCCATGTGTGTACGTACAATCCAGTTGTCAGACTTCCCCGCGTGTTGTCAGACTTCTCCAAGGTAGCACTTTGTAGAACTGTATAGTGTGCTTCAGTGAAAGAATGTCCATCCATACAAATTTTTGTTTTCTTTCCTAGTGTGCCTTTTCCACTAAGTCTACCCTCATGTCGTGATTGTGGAACACCTATCGGCTTAAGGTCATGAATAAAGTCAACACAGAACTCAATGACCTCCTCGTTACCGTAGCCGTTGGAGATGCTTCCTTCTGGCCTAGCACGGTTATGCACATATTTCTTTAAGACTGCCATGAACCTCTCAAATGGGAACATATTGTGCAGAAATACAGGACCGAGAACTTGAATCTCTTCGACTAGGTGAACCAGGAGATGCGTCATAACATCGAAGAAGGATGGAGGGAACACCAACTCAAAACTGACAAGATACTGGACCACATCATTTTGTAACCCTGGTAGAATCGCCGGATCGATTATCTTTTGAGATATTGCATTGAGGAATGCACAAAGCTTCACAATGGGTACTCGAACATTTTCCGGTAGTAGCCCCCTCAGTGCAATCGGAAGCAATTGCGTCATAATCACGTGGCAATCATGAGACTTTAGGTTCTGAAATTTTTGGAGTCTCACATTTACTATCCTCTTTATATTCGACGAGAACCCAGCCGTGACCTTGATACTGCTCAGGCATTCAAAGAATATTACTTTCTCTTGTTTGGTAAGAGCGTAGCTGGCAGGACCTTCGTAGTGTTCGGGACTTAGGCCGTCTCATTCTTTCACACGTTTCTGGTCCTCCCGTGCTTCCTCTGTATCTTTTTTCTTCCCTACACGCCCAAGTAGCCTAGCAGGTTCACGCAAACATTCTTCGTCACGTGCATCACGTCGATAGCAGATCTAACCTCTAGGACCTTCCAATATGGTAGCTCCCAAAATATAGATTTTTTTCTTCCACATGGGTGCGTGCCCGTTAGCGTCTTTCGGAACCTGTTGTCCTCCAGGACCCTTTCCAAAGATTACTTTTAGATCCTTGACCATATCAAATATTTCTTCACCAGTACGGTTGACAGGCCTCCTACTGTGATCAGCCTCACCTTTAAAATGCTTGCCTTTCTTCCTTGCGGTATGCCTGATCGGAAGAAATCGACGATGCCCCAGATACACACACTTCTTACATTTATCCAAATATAAACATTCAGTCTCACCCAAACAGTGTGTGCATGCATTGTACCCCTTGGTCGACTGCCCTGAGAGGTTAGCAAGAGCAGGCCAATCGTTAATTGTTACAAAAAGCAAAGCTCGTAGGTCTAATTCCTCATGTTTGTGCTCATCCCACACCCGTACACCTTCTTCCCGCCACAACTGTAAAAGTTCTTCAAATAATGGCCTGAGGTACACATCAAGATCGTCGCCGGGTTGCTTCGGGCCTTGGATGAGCAATGGCATCATAATGAACTTTCGCTTCATGCACAACCAAGGAGGAAGGTTATAAATACATAGAGTCACAGGCCATGTGCTATGACTGCTGCTCTGCTCCCCAAACGGATTGAAGCCGTCTGTACTTAGACCAAACCTTAAGTTCCTTGCGTCATCTTCAAATTCCGGGAACTCTCTCTCTCTCAATTTTTCTCCACTGCGACCCATCAGCGGGGTGTCTACACATCGCGTCTTTCTTACGGTCCTCTTTGTGCCATCGCAACAACTTGGCATGCTCTTTATTCGCGAACAGGCGTTTCAACCGTGGTATTATAGGAGCATACCACATCACCTTGGCAGGAACCCTCTTCCGGAGACGCTCACCCTCAACTTCACCAGGGTCATCTCGTCTGATCTTATACCGCAATGCAGTGCATACTGGACATGCATCCAAATTCTCGTACTCACCGCGGTAGAGGATGCAGTCATTAGGGCAGGCATGTATCTTATGCACGTCTAATCCTAGAGGGCACACAACCTTATTTGCTTCGTACGTGCTGCCGGGCAACTCGTTGACCTTTGGAAGCATCTTCCTAATTATCTGCAGCAACTTTCCAAATCCCTTGTCAGTCACACCACACTCTGCCTTCCACTGCAGTAATTCCAGTGTGGTACTCAGCTTTTTCTGACCATCTTTGCAACTTGGATACAACAATTTCTTGTGATCCTCTAACAGCTGGTCGAACTTCAACCTCCCCTTTTCAGTTCCGCACTCTCTCTTTGCATCAGCAATGGCCCTACCAAGATCGTCCGCGGGCTCATCTGGTGCCTCTTCAGCTTCAGCTTCCCCCGTTGCAGAATCTCCGTACTCCGGGAACATAGGATAGTTGTCATCATCTTCCTCTTCTTCATTGTCTTCCATCATAACCCCTTTTTCTCCGTGCTTCGTCCAACAATTATAGCTGGGCATGAAACCATGCCGAATAAGATGACTTTGAAGGGTTCTCGCGTTTGGGTGATCTGTCTTATTCTGACAGTTGACACATGGACAACACATGAAACCATTGGTACTGTGGGCCTGGGCTTTCTCTAGAAATTTTCTCAAACCTGTCATGTACTCGGAAGTGCGTCGGTCACCATACATCCATTGTCGGTCCATCTGCATTATATAATGAACTACATCAATAACCATTACAGAACATCGATAAATAAACACTGAACATGCACGTACGGTATCAATTAATTACAAATGAAATGAGAGAAAAATTAACCTTGATCGAAAAGAAGAATAAACTTTAAGTGTAAATCAAATCATTTTGTGAACTCTCTCGGGCATTTCATCGAACACTTTGCATGCATAAGTAAAAAATATAACTAGCACACACCCCCTCCTACCATTTCATAAAAAAAATGTCTCCTTGTTTTGGAAGAGGGGAGGGGGCTGCGGAGTATATATAGGCATGGGCCATTTGTCCCGGTTTCAATCACAAACCGGGACAAATGGGCTGGTGCCTTGAGGCACGCCCCATTTGTCCCGGTTCGTGATTGAAACCGGGACAAATGGCCTGCTGCACATTCGCCCGGCCTCTGCAGGCCCCCATCTGTCCCGGTTTGTAATACGACCGGGACAGATGGGCTATTTGCTTTTGGTCCTTTGGCCTATTCTCTACTAGTGCCGGTGGCCCAGTAACAACCTACCAGGAAGGTCCATGGCGGACCAAGAAGAGGAGTGCACCTCAAGGAAGGTGCAGTTCCAACCGACATATAGACTTATCATAATGTGTAATCCTAGTCGGATACGAGCTCCTAGACCCATCCTCATATATAAGTGATGGGAGGGACGCCTACTTGAGGACACACAATCCTACCACCAGAAACCCTCCCAAGATCACATCTCGCCGGGACACCATTATAGCTCCATTATATACTTCGAGATCAATACCAGATAAAGCATGAGTAGGGTATTACCATCCGGGGGCCTGAACCTGGGTAAATCCTTACTTGCAATCTGAAATCACCAACGACTACTTCCTCCGTCCTCCTATGAAACCCAGAGTACCTAACCATGGATTGGACGTGATCACACCACGTCAGCAACATCAACACAAAGCTCGAGACAATGTCGTTACCATCACCATTGGATTTTGCCAAGTTTACACATCCAACAAGAGTTGAGGTCCAAGGGCGCCAAGATAGCCCGATTGCCGCTAGCAGAAAAGCAGCACAAGGTTCAATTACGACGTCTTGAATAACAAGGAAAACTGCGCCCAGCGGCAGCGTCGTCGCGGAGCTTTCGCTCAGAACCTCAGCACGAAGCTGACAAGATGTGCGTCTCCCAAACCACGCCCCCAAAAGGGTTTAGCGATGCCATACATGCGCCGTCGTGGCCGCCGTAATACAAATCAGTGCAAGGATTTCTCTGGGGATACACACCTCGACATGGCAGCAGCCCTCCATGCGCCTGGGAGTGACAACAAGCTCCACCACTTTTGCCAAGACAAGAAACTGCATTCCGCCAAAGGAGAGGAGTTGCAATGTCATCGGTGTTAGTGGGGTGAAGGGTTGCCGGTGGGTCCTCACCCCCGCGCATCTGCGACCTACGGTAGCATAGGTAGGGGCAGACACGACCTGTGGTGGCATATGCAGGGGCTTCAGACGCGTGTGCCGCTGAACCTAGAGCGGGGAGCTCAACTCTGGCATGGGTTTCAGGAGGCGAGCACACGGACCGAAGATACAGACGCCAGCCAACAACCAGGAAGGAGAGGACGGGGGTCGTCAAAGATGGGAAAGGGGCTACAGACGCTGGGACGCGGAAAATTCACAACTAGAAGGACCCGCTCCTATCTCTTTTATCATCCATCTTGCATCAAGATGTGTGCAAAACATTTTTATGAATCCATCAAATCAAATCATCATTATTTTGTATCTTAGATATTTTTATGTTGACAAATTAATATTTGTGGATATGTGTTTTCGGAAATGATTTTATTTTTGATTTTGGTATTAAATTATGTGAATATGTATGTTTATGGAAACATATTTTTGTATTAACAAAATTAACCAATATTTCCTAAAATGTAAACATATTTTTTTGTTTGCATTTTGCTAAATAATGTGGAATATGTATGTCATTAAGTATTAACAAGGAAATGGGAGTAAAAAAATCAAAATAATGGAGATGGGAGGACCCGCTCTTTGTCGTGTAACTTCATTTTCGCAGACGCTGGCAAAACTTTGGATCTCTCAGGGGAGGTGAGGCAAGGTGATGCAGCGCTGCCCCGTAGGACAACATATGAGTCGGGGCTCCCTTGGGTCAAGGTTCCACTGAGATTAATGAACAAAAACATGGTGTATTTCTCCTATATAAGTCATTTCAGTTTCAACACTTGGATGTTCTTTGTACTCGGTATGTAGGATCTGGACGAGTTAATTCCCGCTTTGCAGCCTATATATTGGCCGGACCATTCGGCAAACGTTGTGTAACAGTTTGTAACATTGTGATCGGATGAACAAAAAATAGATCGCTGGAGAGACGTATGCATGCATCGACGAATGCACGCATGCATATAATCAAACAGGGCTGGTTCACCTCAGAATTGCAAAGGATCGATATTACAAGAATTTTGAGACCGTCCATGGCGACGTCCAAGCGAGCGACCTTTATGCATCTAAAGCTCGAGCTTTGACAAAGAGAAAAACCCGTAGTACAATATTTACCACCCACATCCTCCGGGCCCGGCCGGCGCGTTGGCACCGCTCAGTTGTGGCAGACCTTGGCGGTGGGCATGGTGATGCAGACGGGCGCGTACTTCTTCTTGGCCTCGGGGCTGCCCTTCTTCACGTCCGACTCCGCGAACGCCGCCCTGCCGAAGGCCGACACGGCCGCCGCAGCGGCGGCGAACACCACGGCGCGGCGCCCGTCGGTGGCGGACTCCACCGCCAGCTTGGCTGGCTCCTGGCCGTCGGCCTTGGCGGCCCTGGCCACCACGAGGCCGCGGCGCGGGGCAGCCGCCTGCTGCACACGCCGGTCGACCGCCACGGCCGCGGAGAGGGAGGCCATCATGGTGAGCGACGCCATTGGAGCCGGTCGAGTTTGCTGGCTGTGTCGGTCGACCTGGGGTGTGTGAGTGTGAGTTTGATGATGCTAGTGGGGGGGTGTTTTGGTGCGGGGCTATTTGATACGGCCGGCGAGGCGAGGGTGGCGATGGCGCGCCTTATCTTTGGCGGCCAGTGGCGGGGAGCCGCGTGGCGGCGGAGGGTGACATGGCGCGGGTGAGGGGAACCCGGTTGGATAACGCGGGATGTGGTGGATAACAAATGGGAGGACCCGGGGTGGACGCCGGATTTGGCTTTCTGGACCGGATTGCTGCGATCGCAGTCGCCCATGGCCCCGATCGGTTCACCGTCGCTCTTGTCAAAGAGAAACTAAAACCTGACCATTCATGATAGTGTACAAAAATCACAGTGATGCAAACTTTCAGGGTTCCTTTGATTATTATTTGATTCATGGGGTTGCCAAAGCCCAAAGCAAGTACTCCAAGTGTCTCAAAAATATATGCCTTAAGTTTGTCTAAAAGTGAAGGTATCTAATATGTTTCATGTCTTAATATATCCACATTTGGAAAAATTTGAGACAATTATTTTGAGACGGAGGGGGTACTTAGGATTAAAATCATATAGAGTTGTGTTGGGGACCATAATCCGGTTGGCCCACCGATATTAGGGATATTATAAATGACACAAAAACAAGGTCTCTCACACCACTTGATGAGGTTGTAACTCGACAAGTCCCAGGGTTGTGCACCCCGGGTTGATTGATGGGGAGAGAGGAGAGTGCAAGGTGATCACGACGGTTGACAAGCGAGGTTTACCCAGGTTCAGGCTCCCGGAGGATAACACCCTACTCCTGCTTGTCTGGTTATTGATGCGAGTAGCGATTACAATGGCGAGATTGCGATCTCGCTAGGGTTTGTGGTAGTTCTCAGCGTGTCCCTTTGTTGGTTGGTCCTCTTGGGGACGAGCCACCCTCCTGGCTTTATAGGTAGCCAGGTCTCGGGCGGTTGGTACAGATATGGCAGGTTACAAGACCTAACCGAGTTGGACTAGGATACGTGGTACCCCGAGTGGACCTTCTGTGGGCTTTTCCATCCTTGGCGCGGCCCAGGTAGCCTTATGGTGGGCTAGTCGAAAGGTAGCCCCACGTCAGTAGCCCCCGAGTGCTTGGTCGAAGCGTAGAGTCGAGCAAAGGACTTCTTCCTCCTGTACGCGCCATTGGATTGCTTGATCTTGAGCTTGAACTCGATTTCTTCAGTCGAACAAGCCTCTCCCGATGGGAGTAACCTTTGCAGTCGAATTACTTTGTCTTGTTCGTTCTGTGAAGCCTGCTTCTGTTCGGCCTGTTGGCTTACATGTAGATTTGATTCGGCTGCGGGAGCTTACTCGACTTTCTTCGTCACCCGAATAAACGTTTCGGGTTCCTTGGCCAGCGCATTGTCTTCAGTTGTTTCAGCTAAGAAGCCTACCACACGAACCTTGTATTCGAGCTATCTCGATGTCTTGTTGTTTGGAGCCGTTGGCTTGATGACGTCGCTGCTGACGCTCTGTTGCACGCCGTCTTGTTCCTGAAAACGATAGTTAAAGAAATTCGACTCCGGCCGTTGAGGGCTTACAGAGGATGCTTTAGTCGTTAATGCTTCGACTGAGTCTATTGGGAGCGTGAACAGTGCTCCCGATGGGAGTAGCCCCCGAGATTAAGCTGAATTGCTTGTAATTGAGGTTAATCTCAAATACTTATCAGTCGAAAAGAGATCTCTGATACCCTCCCGATGGGAGTGACGTTCAGGAACTCGCTGATGGACCTACTTTGTGGAACTCGAATGAGATTCGAGTGATCATTCAGCCCGACGGCCTACTTGCTGGATTCGACAAACATATCGAGTATTTGCTCAGCCAAACGGCCTACTGCATTGTTGGACCTGTATGGCGCAGCCCCCGAGTGTTCGAGTGCGGCCTAGGATTTTGTTTGTGACCTGTGCGGCGCAACACCTGGGAGAGCATCAGGTGTGGCCGAGGCGAATTTGTTTGTGCGCGGCGGACTGGAGTCGACGCGGTGGAGTGGTGCCGTAGAGGCAGTCGACGCGGCGGACCGGAGTCGACGCAGCGGAGCGGTGCCGTAGAGGCAGTCGACGCGGCGGACCGGAGTCGACGCAGCGGAGCGGTGCCGTAGAGGCAGTCGACGCGGCGGACCGGAGTCGACGCAGCGGAGGGGTGCCGTAGAGGCAGTCGACGCGGCGGAGGGGTGCCATAGAGGCAGTCGACGTGGCGGACCGGAGTCGACGCAGCAGAGCGGGGCCGTAGAGGCAGTCGACGTGGCGGACCGGAGTCGACGCAGCGGAGCGGTGCCGTAGAGGCAGTCGACGCGGCGGACCGTAGTCGACGCAGCGGAGGGGTGCCATAGAGGCAGTCGACGCGGCGGACCGGAGTCGACGCGGCGGAGGGGTGCCGTAGAGGCAGTCGACGTGGCGGAGCGGGGCCGTAGAGGCAGTCGACGCGGCGGACCGGAGTCGACGCAGCGGAGCGGTGCCGTAGAGGCAGTCGACGCGGCGAAGTGGAGTCGACGCAGCGGAGCGGGGCCGTAGAGGCAGTCTGTAACATCCCAACTTTAGACTTTCCCAAAATGTTGTGTTTGTGTTGTAATAAAAATTATCAGCATGTTATCTTTTCTTTTTGTCACCACAATTAATTAAATTGTTGTATTTAATTTTATTTCACACGATTAAATTCAAATGCAATTTCAAATATTTTTCAAATATGTTGTTGCAAAGTTTTTTATAAACTTTCAAACTTAGTATTTTAAATTAACTATTTTTATACATATAAAAGTTGGTCAAAAGGTTTCATCTTTATTTCTTTCTATTTTGTTTTAAAAGCAAAAACAAAACAGAAAAGAAAATAAAAAGAAAAGAAATAGTGCAAAAAAAAAAAAGAGAGCCAGGCCGAGATGGGCCAAATCTGGCCCACCTCAGCCCAGCCCAGCACCCCCACCAGCCCACCTACCTTGTCTCCTTCGTACGGCAGGGGGGACGACCTCGCTTTACAGCGAGGCATGGCGCTGGAGACGCTGGCACCTTGCCCCCACTCGCCCGAGCTGCTCTGCCCCTCTCCTTATCCCTCTCTTAAGCCGCAGCGCGCCCCCAACCCTAACCCTACCTCTCCTCGCGACGCCGCCACCTCGATCCCCTTTTTCCTCTCTGTTCTTCCACCGAAAAGCCACCGGAGCGCCACCGCCGATTCTTCCTCCTCTCCGGCCTCTCCTCCGCTCCCAGCACGCCAACCGCTGCGCCACGACGTCCTCGTTCCTCGACGTCCAGGAGCAAGAAGCGGGAGCCACGCACGCCACCGCAGCGACCGCGCCTTCCCCGACGTCGTCCGCGGCACCGCATCTCCTTCCCGGCACGGACCCATCATCTCCATCTCCCCCGAGCCACCTCGCCTCGCCATCGCGCACCTCACGGTGAGCCGCACCTCGCCGCTAGCTTTCCCCCTCCAGTCCTTGCCCTCCGACGCTGTATTTCGTCGGCAACGGAGACGACCGCGCCACGGCCGTGTCGCCCCCGACGCACGCCGGCGAGCACCGATACGAGCCGTCCGTGCCTCCCCGGACCAACCGAACCCAAAAATGGAGACCCCGCACTCCCGCAACTACCCCCACACGCCAGGCGCCGCCTCCCTTGGTCGCCGCCGGCAGGAATCATCCCGCCACCGTAGCTGGTTCTCTGAAGAAAGGAGTGTTCTTCAGTTAACGCTGGAAGTTCAGTTTCGTCAGGGTTTACGTTTTGTTTTCAGTATAAAAACTGTACGTTAGGTAGTGTATCAACAACCCGACCAGGGCGTAGTGGCTAGCAGAGCCGTGCTCTCCCGCACTCGGTCGTGGGCGTGGGTTCGAACCCCAGTTTAGGTGATTTTAAAACACAAACCTTTTTCTCTGTTTGGGTCCCTGACATGTGGGTCTCAGTCGTCAGTGAGAGCAGCGTTGAAAATTTACCCCCCAGCCCCTGAGCTAAGTGTTTCACACCTAGGCCCTCCTAGAAAATTCTCCCATCACGGATAAGTCCCTGCACATTTCAGAAAAACCCCTAGATCTAAAAAATGCAATAACTTTATTTTCTATAACTCCAAATAAAATAATCTTTATATGTTTTTATATCAGAAAAATGCAATAAACATTAATATCACATTCTTTTGTCGTTTTTCATCATTTATTTTAAATGCTTAGTTTAATTTAACAAATGCACTTAAATAATTAAATATGAAATATGTGGGGTAATAAATATATAA
This sequence comes from Poa annua, assembly GCA_026929855.1. NCBI lineage: Eukaryota > Viridiplantae > Streptophyta > Magnoliopsida > Poales > Poaceae > Poa > Poa annua. Next base: position 65,828,409 of record CM049429.1, on the reverse strand, counting down.
TGCCCTAATTCCATTTAATATGCTCATATCTTTTATACCATGTCTTGCCATGCTAATAAACATTTAATTTGATGTGTAGATAAATAATTTGCACTAAAATAATAAATATGGAATGTGTTGGGCAAATATTTATTTATTGCCTATTCCATTTAAATTAATTAGATCACCATGCCATGCTATATATGTTAAACAACATTTAATTGGATGGTTACACAAATAACTTACACCATAATTAATTGCGGGGATTTCATCCCCGCATTAATATGACCTAATCATCTCATACCATATTGCAACATCTTTTGATTGCGCATTTTGCTTTGTATTGATTATGTTTCCTATTGTCTGTGTTTTGCTCTTCTCTGGGTAGACGACGACGTGTCTGCTGCCGATACTTTCATCCTTGAGATTTCAGCTTTTGTGCCGGGCCACAAGCTGCCAGGCAAGCTTCTGCTAACAGTTTACACGATTGTTTGATTTTCATTCTTGCCTTTTGATCTATGCTATCCTAGTTACGATTCTTGAAATTGCGATCCCATCATATGTTTATCCTGCAGCCCATACAGGTTTATCCCCACATCCCATCACCTGTTGTATGTTTATCTGTTAACCTTGCGAGTCATAGTGCAGGCTTAAGGTTGGTTCTGCGAGTCTGTTTGTCCTATGTCATTTATACTTAGCATGATAGACTGTCTACTTTAATAAAATGCTATCTTTTGTTGGGGTATTATAATTAAAAGTTAAGGCACCGGCGGAAGGCCTTGCGAGGTGCTTTGTTCTGCTAAGTGTCGACCTAGGAACTCAGTTCTTGTCCTCGGATCCAATTTTGAGCGCACTAACCGCTTGTGGGAGGCCCTATGGAGCCCCCCGCGGCTTCGATCTAATCCGCTTCTTATCCAGGGCGCCGCAAGTAGTTCGGGCTTTCCATTTGATGCATGCATATGGTTACCTAACGATCTCATGATGATGGAGTAGTCGATTCTCATATAGGGTGGCACGTTCTTAGAGTGCTATGAAGGTCGTATCCCGCGGGCACTGGACCTGATTAGCCGTGCACACAATCATGCGGTTCCCTGGATGGGTTGTAGAGAAGAGATTTGCCGTGTTGAGATGCCCTAGCTTCTGGCTTTGCTTTTGGGGTTGATCGAACGAGTACGGGTCCAGTAGTGCACCCCTGCAGGGTATAATCTTATCGATGAGCCGTGTCCACGGTTATGGACGACTTGGTGATGATGCTGGCTAACAAGATCATAGACAACTTACACCTAATCATTGTCAATTCACCTGACTAGTAATATAGATTTACTTTCACAATAACTGGTAACCAAAAATTTGTTCACTGTGTGAGTTCTCCCGAATTGCTTCCTCATACTTGGTTGAGGGGGTTAATCCGGGAATGGGTTATGATTGGTGTTAGTTGTAGATGGTTAACTTATGCGCTCTCTTATCCCTCTCTAACTTAGACGGAAGTTGTAGCGTGTCTCTATTAGGTTGCTAGTGCTGCTGCCGCTAAAGTCCACTTAACCCCATACTTTGGGAGTCTTACAGTTTTGTAACCTGTTAGCTTAAGCTTGTTCGATACGCTTCGGTGTATTGACCCGTTCGCGGGCTGTGGTTTTTCTGCAGTTGAGGATTCTTCGCACGACCAGGTTGGTGGATACTACGTGGAGTTCGACGACGAGATCTGCGACGAGTAGTTAGAGTTCCCCTGGGCTACTTCCTGGTGGACTGCGTGGATGGGCCTTCTTTTCCGTTTCGGCCTTGAGCCCTTTGCTTCTTGTCTGTACTCAGACCGGTTTGTTTCCGCTGCTTGATGTAATGTTGGGACATGTGTCCTCTGATTGGTGCCATTTGATATATTTTGCTCAGTGAGAGCTTTTGGATATTATTTCCTTTCTTTGTGTCTTAGGTTTATTCTGTGGTTTCAACTTGTTAAAAATCCGACTCGTATACCATGTGTGTATGGTTGAAGTATACGAGTTGGAAGACTTTTTGGGTTCTTGCGTGCACAATCTGGAAACGTATGTGACGTTGGGATCGCCAAGAACTGTCGGCCGATGATCCATTCCGAGCATGGCCTGATGGTTTTCCTGGGAGTGGTAACCCCAGTATGTTCTTGGTTGTGTGGCCCAACCGATACGTTTCGTTTGTGTAGCTTGAATTCAGGGTCTGACAGTTGGTATCAGAGCTTAAACGCCCTCAGGTTCCCTTCTACTGGTCGTTGTTTGAGTCTAGAAAAATATTTTGTAGTTATCAGGAAATTCTTAAACGTGAGAGTAGGAATTCTGTTCTTTTACTTCTTTCCCCACCCACCCTCCCTGTTCTTCTGGTAAGGAAGTGTTACGATATTTCCCTTCTCACCTAAATTTTAAAATTAGGACATCACGTGTTCTGGGTTTCTGTAGTACCATAGTTGCAGGTGTCTTCAAGGTGGTGCTTTTCGCTTCATCAGTTATCAACCTCTTCGGCTACGTTCAGTTTCTTTCTTGAATCAATCAGTTGTTTCTCCTTTTCTGGTGGAGTTACGTCAAGCTCAATTGGTGTTTCCTCGTTCTAGTGCTAGGCTTCGTTCTTACCTCTCTTTAAACCTTTCTCGAAGTAAGCAAAGTGGCGTACCATGATGGATGGCCATGTCTGGTTCCTTGTTGTCTTCTCTAAGCAATCTGGAGTTTTTCCTTTAAAGCGCTTACATTGGATTTTATTTATCCGATTGTGGTGTTTACGTTGTATCCTCCTCAGGATGGAGAGTGGCGAAGAAGATACTCAAATGCCATCCGAAATGAGGCAAGTGCTGTCTCAGATGACGCAAGTTTTGGGTCACATTCAGCAAAACCAAAACCAGGGCAACTGCCGTGTGACAATTGTAGAGTTCCTCCAGCTCAACCCACGCACGTTTGATGTTCCCTCTGAGCCACTGGATGCTGATGACTGGCTGCGTGAGATGAACAATGCTCTGGCTGTTTCTCATGTGTCCGATGAGGACCGTGTTCCGTTTGTGTCCTATCTTCTCCGCGGAAAATCCATGTCTTGGTGGGAGAACTTCCAACAGTTACGAGCACCAGGTGTTGTTATCACTTGGGATGAGTTCAAGGAGGCTTTCAAACGCCACCATATTCCCGATGGGGTCATGGAAAGAAAGCGTGATGAATTCTATGACTTGACTCAGGGAAGCATGTCTGTGCTGGACTATCAAGCTGAGTTCAACCGTCTGGCTCGCTATGCTCAAGATGAGGTATCAACTGATGCACAGAAGCAAGCCAAATTTCGCAGAGGTCTAAGCCCAAATCTGAAGTATGCACTCACCTTGTTCAAGTGCGTTAACTTTGAAGAGCTCGTGAACACAGCTCTCCGAGAGGAATTTGGTCGTGAGATGTTTGAAGAATCTCGAAAACATGCTCTGGAAGGTGCTTCTTCTTCAGCAAACACCATGCCTCCACAGAAGCGTAGGCTTTGGGTTCCATATGCATCTCCAACTCAACACACCTATCTTCCAAGCCCTTTAGGGTTCACTCCTCGTCCTCCATCCGTAATGTTTCCTACAAGAGGTTCTCAAGCTCAGAAAAGGCCAAGTGTTCAAATTCCGCCAAAACCAGTGACTTCAAAAACCTGCTTCAAGTGCGGTGATCCAGGCCATATCTCTATCCATTGTCCACAAAACAAGCTTCATAAGCAACAAGCTCTTTCTCCTCCAACACAAGCTTTAGTTTGTGCTCTCCCCAGCAATTTGCCTACAGCTAGGAGTGGAAGGGTGAACCACATCAACGCCAAAGAGGCAGAGGAAGCTCCAGAAGTTGTAATGGGCAAACTCCTAGTTAACTTTTTTCCTGCCAAGGTATTGTTCGATACTGGAGCATCTCATTCTTGTGTGTCAGTAACCTTCGCTGAAACAACGAAGCTGCCTCTAGATCCCTTAGCTATTCCACTCGTGATCCATTCTCCGGGAACGCAAATGCAGACTTCTATGGTAAGCCATGGAAACCAAATTCAAATTGGAGATCATTTGTTCCTGGCTTCCTTAATTCTTCTGGGTAACTCAGACATTGATGTCATTCTCGGCATGGATTGGTTGAAGGCCAACAAAGCTAAGATAGACTGTTCCACAAAGACGGTAACTCTTTCTCATCCTTTTGGACAGATAGTCTATTCTCCAAATCAAACCTCTTCAGCTCAGCTTTTCGCTCTCAATGTTCATCCTCTTCCTGCTATGGAAGATATACTGGTGGTCCGAGACTTTCCTGACGTCTTCCCTGAAGAATTGCCAGGCATGCCGCCTGACAGAGCCGTGGAGTTCGTTATTGAACTAGAACCAAGCACTGCTCCTATCTCCAAACGTCCTTACAAGATGGGCCCCAAAGAACTGGCTGAACTTAAGAGACAGCTAGAGGAGTTGGAAAGTAAAGGTCATATCCAACCTAGTACTTCTCCTTGGGGTTGTCCTACTCTGTTTGTCAAAAAGAGGGACACGACTGAGCGACTGGTTGTTGACTACCGTCCTCTGAACAAGAAAACCATCAAGAACAAGTATCCCCTTCCTCGCATCAATGACCTGTTTGATCAACTCGCTGGTGCTAAGGTTTTCTCCAAGTTGGACTTGAGGTCAGGTTATCACCAGATCAAGATCCACAAAGAAGACATTCCTAAGACAGCTTTCACCACTCGTTATGGTCTCTATGAGTACACTGTCATGTCTTTCGGTCTCACAAATGCTCCGGCGACTTTCTCACGGCTAATGAACTTCGTTTTCATGGAATACCTCGATAAGTTCGTGGTAGTCTATCTCGATGACATCCTTATCTATTCCAAAACCGAGGAAGAACACGGAGAACATCTACGTCTTATCTTGTTGAAACTCCGAGAACATCGTCTCTACGCCAAGTTCTCCAAGTGTGAATTCTGGCTTCCTAAAGTATCTTATCTTGGTCATGTCATCTCTTCTGAAGGCATTTCTGTTGATCCAGAAAAAGTGAAGGCCATTGTTGAATGGTTGCCTCCTACATCAGTGAAACAAGTCAGGAGTTTCCTTGGCATGGCTAGCTATTGCCGCCGATTTGTTGAGAACTTCTCCAAAATCGCTAAGCCTCTCACCGATCTTACTAGGAAGGATAGAAAGTTCCTTTGGACTCCAAAGTGTGATGAGAGCTTCAATCTCTTGAAAGCTAAACTCACTTCTACTCCTATTCTAGTTGGCCCAGATACTTCCAAACCTTTCCAAATCTTCTGCGATGCATCTCTTCAAGGACTAGGCGCAGTCCTCATGCAAGAACGCAAAGTTGTGGCTTATGCATCTCGCCAGTTGCAGCCTCATGAGCTCAACTATCCTACACATGATCTTGAACTTGCAGCAATCATGTATGCCCTCAAGGCTTGGAAACCTTATTTGTTGGGGCACAGCTGTGAGATCTTCACTGATCACAAGAGTCTCAAATATCTCTTCACTCAACCAGATTTGAACCTCAGGCAAACAAGGTGGCTTGAGAAACTCTCAGATTATGATCTTACCATCTCTTACACTCCAGGCAAAGCTAATGTAATGGCTGATGCTCTCAGTCGCAAGTCCTATTGCAACAACCTCATGGTTGAGGACATCCAACCTCCTCTTCATGAGGAATTCAAGAAACTCAATCTTCAAGTTGTTCCTTCTGGTTATCTTGCAAACTTGATTGCCACTCCTACACTTGAGGATAAGATCCGTGCCGCACAGTTGCGTGATTCTGGTGTCAAGAATATCAAAGACAACATTGGCAAGGATAAGTATAAGAGTTTCTCTCTCGATGACAAGGGTACCTTGCTGTTTGAAGAACGCATTGTAGTGCCCAAGCTTGACAGCTTAAGAGAGCTCATTCTCAAGGAGGCTCATGATACTCCGCTTTCTATCCACCCTGGCAGCACAAAGATGTACCAGGATCTCAAGTCAATCTATTGGTGGACCAGGATGAAGCGTGAAATTGCTCGATATGTGTCTCATTGTGATGTTTGCTGTCGTGTCAAGGCAGTTCATCAGAGACCACCTGGACTTCTTCAACCACTGCAAATTCCTGAGTGGAAATGGGACAAGATTGAGATGGACTTCGTTACTGGGTTTCCAAAGTCCAAGAAAGGCAACGATGCAATCTTTGTTGTCATTGATCGTCTCTCCAAAGTGGCTCACTTCTTTCCAGTCAAAGAGACAGTATCAGCTAGTCAGTTGGCAGAACTCTATATGACAAGACTGGTTCCTTTACATGGTGTTCCTTTGGCGATAAGCTCAGATCGTGGAAGTATCTTCACTTCTCGATTTTGGGATAGCTTTCAGAAAGCCTTGGGTACCAAACTTCTGTTCAGCACAGCTTACCATCCGCAGACAAGTGGACAGGTGGAAAGAGTGAATCAAATTCTGGAGGATATGCTCAGAGCTTGTGTTATCTCCTTTGGCATGAAATGGGAGGATTGCCTTCCGTATGCTGAGTTCTCCTACAACAACAGTTTCCAAGCAAGTCTAGGCATGGCTCCCTTCGAAGCTCTCTATGGCCGCAAATGCAGAACTCCTCTGAATTGGTCTCAAGCTGGTGAACGTCAATTCTTTGGCCCTGACATTATCCAAGAGGCTGAAGAAAAGGTTCGCATCATTCGTGACAATCTGAAGATTGCCCAGTCTCGGCAGAAAAGCTATTATGATAGCAAGCACAGGGACATGGCCTATGCACCTGGTGATCAAGCTTACCTTCGTGTCACTCCTCTGAGAGGCACGCAACGCTTTGGCATCAAAGGCAAACTCGCTCCACGTTATGTTGGGCCTTTCAACGTTCTTTCAAGGTGTGGTGAACTGGCTTACCGTCTGGAACTTCCTCCAAACCTCTCCAAAGTGCACGATGTCTTCCACGTGTCACAACTCAAGAAGTGCTTCCAAGATCCAGGACGTGCAGTTGATCATGGATCAATTGAACTTCGAGAAGATCTCTCTTATGTGGAACAACCGATTCGCATTCTTGACGAAGCTGAACGTCGCACCCGTACCAACACTGTCAAGTTCTACAAGGTTCAATGGTCTCATCATTCTGACAAGGAAGCTACATGGGAACGTGAAGACCACCTTCGTGCCGAGTATCCCGACCTCTTCGTTGCTCCATGAAGAATCTCGGGGCGTGATTCCTTTGAGGGGGGGAGTGTTGTAACATCCCAACTTTAGACTTTCCCAAAATGTTGTGTTTGTGTTGTAATAAAAATTATCAGCATGTTATCTTTTCTTTTTGTCACCACAATTAATTAAATTGTTGTATTTAATTTTATTTCACACGATTAAATTCAAATGCAATTTCAAATATTTTTCAAATATGTTGTTGCAAAGTTTTTTATAAACTTTCAAACTTAGTATTTTAAATTAACTATTTTTATACATATAAAAGTTGGTCAAAAGGTTTCATCTTTATTTCTTTCTATTTTGTTTTAAAAGCAAAAACAAAACAGAAAAGAAAATAAAAAGAAAAGAAATAGTGCAAAAAAAAAAATGAGAGCCAGGCCGAGATGGGCCAAATCTGGCCCACCTCAGCCCAGCCCAGCACCCCCACCAGCCCACCTACCTTGTCTCCTTCGTACGGCAGGGGGGACGACCTCGCTTTACAGCGAGGCATGGCGCTGGAGACGCTGGCACCTTGCCCCCACTCGCCCGAGCTGCTCTGCCCCTCTCCTTATCCCTCTCTTAAGCCGCAGCGCGCCCCCAACCCTAACCCTACCTCTCCTCGCGGCGCCGCCACCTCGATCCCCTTTTTCCTCTCTGTTCTTCCACCGAAAAGCCACCGGAGCGCCACCGCCGATTCTTCCTCCTCTCCGGCCTCTCCTCCGCTCCCAGCACGCCAACCGCTGCGCCACGACGTCCTCGGTCCTCGACGTCCAGGAGAAAGAAGCGGGAGCCACGCACGCCACCGCAGCGACCGCGCCTTCCCCGACGCCGTCCGCGGCACCGCATCTCCTTCCCGGCACGGACCCATCATCTCCATCCCCCCCCGAGCCACCTCGCCTCGCCATCGCGCACCTCACGGTGAGCCGCACCTCGCCGCTAGCTTTCCCCCTCCAGTCCTTGCCCTCCGACGCTGTATTTCGTCGGCAACGGAGACGACCGCGCCACGGCCGTGTCGCCCCCGACGCACGCCGGCGAGCACCGATACGAGCCGTCCGTGCCTCCCCGGACCAACCGAACCCAAAAATGGAGACCCCGCACTCCCGCAACTACCCCCACACGCCAGGCGCCGCCTCCCTTGGTCGCCGCCGGCAGGAATCATCCCGCCACCGTAGCTGGTTCTCTGAAGAAAGGAGTGTTCTTCAGTTAACGCTGGAAGTTCAGTTTCGATAGGGTTTACGTTTTGTTTTCAATATAAAAACTGTACGTTAGGTAGTGTATCAACAACCCGACCAGGGCGTAGTGGCTAGCAGAGCCGTGCTCTCCCGCACTCGGTCGTGGGCGTGGGTTCGAACCCCAGTTTAGGCGATTTTAAAACACAAACCTTTTTCTCTGTTTGGGTCCCTGACATGTGGGTCTCAGTCGTCAGTGAGAGCAGCGTTGGAAATTTACCCCCCAGCCCCTGAGCTAAGTGTTTCACACCTAGGCCCTCCTAGAAAATTCTCCCATCACGGATAAGTCCCTGCACATTTCAGAAAAACCCCTAGATCTAAAAAATGCAATAACTTTATTTCTATAACTCCAAATAAAATAATCTTTATATGTTTTTATATCAGAAAAATGCAATAAACATTAATATCACATTCTTATGTCGTTTTTCATCATTTATTTTAAATGCTTAGTTTAATTTAACAAATGCACTTAAATAATTAAATATGAAATATGTGGGGTAATAAATATATAATGCCCTAATTCCATTTAATATGCTCATATCTTTTATACCATGTCTTGCCATGCTAATAAACATTTAATTTGATGTGTAGATAAATAATTTGCACTAAAATAATAAATATGGAATGTGTTGGGCAAATATTTATTTATTGCCTATTCCATTTAAATTAATTAGATCACCATGCCATGCTATATATGTTAAACAACATTTAATTGGATGGTTACACAAATAACTTACACCATAATTAATTGCGGGGATTTCATCCCCGCATTAATATGACCTAATCATCTCATACCATATTGCAACATCTTTTGATTGCGCATTTTGCTTTGTATTGATTATGTTTCCTATTGTCTGTGTTTTGCTCTTCTCTGGGTAGACGACGACGTGTCTGCTGCCGATACTTTCATCCTTGAGATTTCAGCTTTTGTGCCGGGCCACAAGCTGCCAGGCAAGCTTCTGCTAACAGTTTACACGATTGTTTGATTTTCATTCTTGCCTTTTGATCTATGCTATCCTAGTTACGATTCTTGAAATTGCGATCCCATCATATGTTTATCCTGCAGCCCATACAGGTTTATCCCCACATCCCATCACCTGTTGTATGTTTATCTGTTAACCTTGCGAGTCATAGTGCAGGCTTAAGGTTGGTTCTGCGAGTCTGTTTGTCCTATGTCATTTATACTTAGCATGATAGACTGTCTACTTTAATAAAATGCTATCTTTTGTTGGGGTATTATAATTAAAAGTTAAGGCACCGGCGGAAGGCCTTGCGAGGTGCTTTGTTCTGCTAAGTGTCGACCTAGGAACTCAGTTCTTGTCCTCGGATCCAATTTTGAGCGCACTAACCGCTTGTGGGAGGCCCTATGGAGCCCCCCGCGGCTTCGATCTAATCCGCTTCTTATCCAGGGCGCCGCAAGTAGTTCGGGCTTTCCATTTGATGCATGCATATGGTTACCTAACGATCTCATGATGATGGAGTAGTCGATTCTCATATAGGGTGGCACGTTCTTAGAGTGCTATGAAGGTCGTATCCCGCGGGCACTGGACCTGATTAGCCGTGCACACAATCATGCGGTTCCCTGGATGGGTTGTAGAGAAGAGATTTGCCGTGTTGAGATGCCCTAGCTTCTGGCTTTGCTTTTGGGGTTGATCGAACGAGTACGGGTCCAGTAGTGCACCCCTGCAGGGTATAATCTTATCGATGAGCCGTGTCCACGGTTATGGACGACTTGGTGATGATGCTGGCTAACAAGATCATAGACAACTTACACCTAATCATTGTCAATTCACCTGACTAGTAATATAGATTTACTTTCACAATAACTGGTAACCAAAAATTTGTTCACTGTGTGAGTTCTCCCGAATTGCTTCCTCATACTTGGTTGAGGGGGTTAATCCGGGAATGGGTTATGATTGGTGTTAGTTGTAGATGGTTAACTTATGCGCTCTCTTATCCCTCTCTAACTTAGACGGAAGTTGTAGCGTGTCTCTATTAGGTTGCTAGTGCTGCTGCCGCTAAAGTCCACTTAACCCCATACTTTGGGAGTCTTACAGTTTTGTAACCTGTTAGCTTAAGCTTGTTCGATACGCTTCGGTGTATTGACCCGTTCGCGGGCTGTGGTTTTTCTGCAGTTGAGGATTCTTCGCACGACCAGGTTGGTGGATACTACGTGGAGTTCGACGACGAGATCTGCGACGAGTAGTTAGAGTTCCCCTGGGCTACTTCCTGGTGGACTGCGTGGATGTGCCTTCTTTTCCGTTTCGGCCTTGAGCCCTTTGCTTCTTGTCTGTACTCAGACCGGTTTGTTTCCGCTGCTTGATGTAATGTTGGGACATGTGTCCTCTGATTGGTGCCATTTGATATATTTTGCTCAGTGAGAGCTTTTGGATATTATTTCCTTTCTTTGTGTCTTAGGTTTATTCTGTGGTTTCAACTTGTTAAAAATCCGACTCGTATACCATGTGTGTATGGTTGAAGTATACGAGTTGGAAGACTTTTTGGGTTCTTGCGTGCACAATCTGGAAACGTATGTGACGTTGGGATCGCCAAGAACTGTCGGCCGATGATCCATTCCGAGCATGGCCTGATGGTTTTCCTGGGAGTGGTAACCCCAGTATGTTCTTGGTTGTGTGGCCCAACCGATACGTTTCGTTTGTGTAGCTTGAATTCAGGGTCTGACAGTTGGTATCAGAGCTTAAACGCCCTCAGGTTCCCTTCTACTGGTCGTTGTTTGAGTTTAGAAAAATATTTTGTAGTTATCAGGAAATTCTTAAACGTGAGAGTAGGAATTCTGTTCTTTTACTTCTTTCCCCACCCACCCTCCCACGTTCTGGGCAATTTCGGCCGGCAGATTGCACTTCCCAAGCCGTGCGATCTGTCGCAGTGTCCCGCAGGCCGCTACTCCGGAAAACAAATCCAAGCCCTATGGTTTGATCACAGACGGACGGTTCTGATGCGCCCCCATGTCCACTCAGGCGATGCACACCCACCTCCTATATCGGGGCCAAAACCTAGGTGTGCCGCGACTCCCTTTCTCCTCCTCTACGGCGACCGCCGCCCTCCTCATCCTCCTCGAAGACACCGCTTCTGCCGCACGCCACACCTCCAATGTCCTCCTGATAAGTTGCACTTGCGCACGCTCGCTAGAACAACTCCGGCAGCCGCCAGATGTTCCATCGCTCCATGCTCCTCGCCACCTTTGTTTTCCCACCGCCGCCGCCAACGACAAGGTCCAACCGTGGAGCCGTGGAGGCTCGTCCCGCGCTTCGGCCTCAGGGGCATGCCCACGCTGCTGGGCTGGGACAGCTCCAAGGGCACCACCGTTAGGAGGCTCGACGACGATGAGGACGGCGTTGGGACAAGATCGATGCCCTCCTGCTTACGGAGGAACAACATGGAGGACGAGAGGGCTAGAAGAAGGTACCGGAGAACACCTAGATCCGTTTGCAGGAGTCCACCCTCGCTTTGCCCTGCAGCCTTGACGTCTCCAATCTTTTCATAGCATGTTGGCGTCCGTGCCGTCTGTTCTCTGCTCCGCTCCGCTCCATGGGTAGGAATTCCCTCCTCTACTCCAGGGTGTGGTTGTTCCTATGTTGTCGATTTCCTCTCATCTTTGAGTACTCTAATTGCATAGCGTCTCTACACCAGGTGATTAAGATTACAAAGTATCAATTTTTGTATCAGGTTAATTTGTTTCTTACTACTGGATTGTCATCTTGCTCCTACCAATGTTGTCTTGAACTCTTGGTACCCTGTAAGAATTTAGTATGTGATGTTTTATCCTGATATTGTACTCTGAAATTTTGTTTCACTAGGTGCTCAATGAAATTCCTACATAAGCAAAGTTTTGTATTAGACAAACAACAACGAGATGGAAGAGGAATTTACGCAGGTGTTAAATCTCATAAACGAAGTATCAATTATTTGTATTAGGTTAATTTGTTTCTTACTACTGGATTGTCATCTTGCTCCTACCAATGTTGTCTTGAACTCTTGGTACCCTGTAAGAATTTAGTATGTGATGTTTTATCCTGATATTGTACTCTGAAATTTTGTTTCACTAGGTGCTCAATGAAATTCCTACATAAGCAAAGTTTTGTATTAGACAAACAACGACGAGATGGAAGAGGAATTTACGCAGGTGTTAAATCTCATAACCTTGCACCTATTATTAATTTATTATGCATATTCCACTGAATCTTAATGATGCATTTCTTGGAGAGAAATGACTAAGGCTATAACTTGGTAACAATATGTGAACGCCAAGTGTTAGACATTCGACAATAGTATGCAATATTAATAGGATGTGCTGACTGTTCATGTTGCTACAATATGTTTATGATCTTTTATAGAAAATTCCTACAAAAGGCTGTTATTTACATTGATTTTCTATGGGGTTGGTGACGAATCTATATCAGAACAACGACAAGTTAAGGATTAGAGGGAATGTTCTCAATTTCTGTCATCTCAGTTTCTAGAGTATGTCAATACACCCAAACCAGTTTTTCAACTATTGATAATTATAGTTGATTGATTAGAACAAGAAAATGTCAAACAATTATACTGAAGTTCTATATATGCAGGGTCAAATTATCGAGAAACAAGCACACGGCTGGTGAAGGGAGTTTCATAATTAAACTACATGGCCAAAGGTGAGAAGTGCAGCATGATGTACCTTCTGCTTGCATATATCTTAATGATTTGTATACTATAACTGGAAGTACAGACATAGGTAAGTCAATTGTACTTCGATATTTGCAAAATCATTACGTTGCCAATTGTCTTTTGATGCTCTACTGTCCATTTTCATTTGTTATTCATAAGTGATTATGTTATGGGAATAGTTTCTTGGATCTTCGGGAGGTTTGTTTTCTTGATAGAGCACACGAGTCAGACAAGACGAACCTCCAAATAAAAGATATCGAGCTAATATCGCTAATTGGTCAAACATTATATCATCATCCTGCCTCTGTACTTACTTATTTAATGCATTGTTCAGTGGAAACATGATGCACTCCACCCTATGGGGATGGAATGTAGTTTCCTTTTAATTAAGATGATGATCTGTACGAGCTTGCTCAAAAACAGCCCATAACAATACTTTTCATAAGTACTCAACTATTACCTACAATATTAGTACATTGCAGGGCCAAATATGACTTAAGCTTACGTTATTGCCATTAGATTACTAAATTAAACGTATCCTAATACGTTTGCCAGTTAATTTCCTATTTACTAATAAACTACTCTGAAAACACTCTATTTCTCTCTAAACTATGTATTTTCCAACTTTCATTCTCATGTAGAAAGTATGGGCGAGGTGAAGCTCAATTTGTCTTCTTTGGCACAGTTGCTAAGCAGATCATTGGAAAAAAGACATGGAATTCTAATATGCACTGCATTTATTTTTTGCATTGGTTTGCTGATCCTGCAATGATCTATCAGAAACTCACTATGGACGTCAATACAAATGAAATGGTGTGGAGTCAGATGCAAGGAAACAAATATTGTAGCTGTCTCCACACACTTAATTTGCTTCCTTATCTGTTTGTATAGATCCTCCGCGTATGCTCAATTGTTGGCCTTTTTTAGCAACATGTATAATCTGTAGCATATCTGAACTCAATATCCTTGTAAGAGCATCCTTCACGCATTACTATTGACATATCTATTTGACCTCCGCAGTTATTTATACTTTGCCTCAGCCCTCGGGACGTGAATGCGTCTTTTATAGATCTATATATAGATCCTCATAGATTATTGATTTTTTTATTTGCTGATATACCAAAACAAAACAGTCTTGTTATGAAGATCTGCATAGATTATTGATTTTGTTTACTAGGTGCAACAAGAAGAAAATTAGTCATCAACATAGAAGGTTATAAGTTTGAAAATTTATTTGCATGCACTTTATTGTCTTGTACCATTAAAACTTATAACCTTTTGTTTGTTATATTTACAAGTGATTTTCGATGCGATGTAGGTTGATTTCCATTCAAATTACACAAGCTCAAATGCCAACATTTTGCTAGAAGATAAATGGTGTGCGCTGCATGGATTTGATATTTCGTTTGTTCTTTTAGATCTGGAGACACTGTTGTGTAATTCCATGGCTACAAAATTTTGGGAAGCTAACTGATATGTTTACTACTTAGACTAAACTCTACATCTTTTATTGCAAATATTGTTGTATGACCTATGAATCTAATTTGACTTCATTTAGGCTAGATCAGCACATGTTTAATTAGGCTATGTTATTTGGGCTGAAAAAGTAATGGGCATGGTTCAACATTTCTGAAAATTTCGAAGTCCAAATATATTTTAACCAATCCCTAACATTTTATTTCCATAATAGATGGGCGCGGCAACGCGCGCCTACATGATCTAGTAGAAGATAAAGCCGGTCGGGTAAGAGCATGAGCCGGATCAAGCATAAAGATATGGGCCAGATCTCACGTAAGCCGGTGCGTGACGTGTGCCTTGACCCGCAAGCTAAATAAGGATTCAGAAGGCTGGAAACCAACTACAAGATGGAGTACTGATAAGGAAGACGAAGATCTAGAGAACTTAGAGTAGAGTCCGGGTACGATTGTAACCCGAAACCCGACTTGTACTTCCAGCGAGACCCGCCGCTATATAAGGGGGTCTACTGGTTCGTAGAGAGCTAAGCTTTTACCAGAACCCAAATACCACCTTTGTAATCTCGAGACCCGGAAGCTAAGGCGCCGAGTCCTCGAAACCCATATTAATAAAGCAGAAGCAGGAAGTAGGTCTTTAACTCAAGACGAGGGCCTGAACATAGGTAAATCCTTGTTTCCCCACGCCACGCTAGACAATCTCCGATGTCAGAAGTCGCCATGCCCCTCATCTCAAGTTTCCACCCGGAAACATCTGTCGTGACAACCCCACGACAGGTTGTTTCATTCAAATATCTTTGATTCATAGAATCATATCCCAATCTTGTAGGAAAATAACATGAGGTCCAACCTCATGAAAGAATTCATTCACCATAATCAAACGAAGTTGCTATACTCATAGGATCCAACAAGACATGACATCCTTAACGGTTATCAACCAGGAGCAAAACCCTAGCCACCTCGAGGTTGCTCCCAGACGACTCTGAGGCACCCGCGCAGCCGTAAAAAAAAGCCGTTGGCACGATCTCCGCGTCAGCTGTACCACGTGTGTGGCCCGTTCGCCTCCATGTTGCTGCCGCCAGAGCTCCCACGCCGGTCATGCCCCTGCTGCTCCCTCGAGCGCGACCCATCAGCCTCCCTGCTGTTGCTACCAGAGCATCCGCGCGGTTGTGCCCTCATCTGCTCCCTCGAGCATAGACCGTGCGCCTCCTTTTGCAGCTGCCATGCTCTGCTCGGAGCTCCTTCTGCTCCCTCTAGCGCGCGCTGATGGGAAACGGCGCCCGCTCTCGGCCTTGTCATCGGCTGGCGACGAGTTTGTCTTGGCGGGCGGATTCCCCCCACGGTGGCCTATGCTTTCCAACCATGGCGTGTGCGGACTCGTCCCCGCTGCCACTCGGTGTAGAACCATGCTTCTCGAGCGAAAGCAATTTGATGACTGCGCCCGCTGGCGTCGTTCACCTTTTTGAAGGCACATGATGGAACCTGCTACATGCGAGATTGCAAGTTTGGTTTGGTGGCGCGTTTTGTTGCCAGCTCCGGGGCAAACCCGTGCTCATGCTTTGTGTCTGAGCAGACCCGGGGGCGCCTCCAGGTGCTAACCTTCTTGGAGGTGCCTGCAAGTTTTCTTAGGTGATGGGCTCATGTTTTGTTTGTAGTGTCGCATCAGGTGGCTCATGTCAGTTCTCTTTTCTCTTTTTTGTTCTTTTTAAGGTGATGAACATTAGGTGGCCGCCTCTCCCCATGTAATTCACATATGTATTCTGAACGATGTCAACCCGCAAGGGGCGGACAAGAGCCTGCTGGTCTCGTAAGCTATTTTTCAAGCAGTATATTCAGGTAGGGCTTCACCACCACCACCACCCCCCCCCCCCCCCCCGCCCAACCCCACCCCCGCTCCCCACTGTGAAAGCATAAAAAAAGACATGGCATCCCACTTTTATGAATTATTCATACACTTTTCTTATCCTACAAGTCAAAGGAGCTCTCATAACTTACCAGGGTAAGGACCTCTTTGTTTCGTAGGGTTCTCAAAATATAGGAATAAGAAAAACACGGGATTAGACTGACACCTCCAACTGAATCCTACAGAGTTTAGAGCGTATAGAATTTTTTGTCAAGAAATGTTTGGATCATAGGAAAAGCAAGGGGATTGTAACAAGAGATTCAAGTGGATGGATATTCTCCTTTTGTGTGAAAAATCATATGGGTGCCATTTTTTGCACCTTATATTTTTATACTTGCTTCACAAAAAGTCATTTTTTAACTTAGAAAATGATAAATGGTATTTCAACATTTACGAGATTCATTTGAATCGAAGGAGCCTAAGGGTGTGTTTGGTTTGAGGCCAAAATATGTGTAGAAGTTTAGAATATTGAGCTAAACGGTCCACCCTCTATTTTTCTGTCTTATCGGTGGTGCGACTCACAATACATACTGAGACTAGAGGGTAGAAAACTTTATATAGACTCCAAATTTTATATGTTTTCAATTTCCAAATAGGACTCTACCTTGTTAAACCAATTACAATCATGAACAGCCAGTCACCGAGTCCTAATATTGTTAATCAATTAGGTCCAATACGTATGTGTGAGACATGCGCTGAGTTTGAACTCAAGTTCGAAATCACATATTAACAATCCATAGTAAATTCTATAAACAACCAACATTCTAATTCTATATTATTTCCTGTTATAATTTCAACGTATTAATATACATTATGTTCCAGTGGTCTAGTATAGCCGTACCTAATTCTATAAATATATTTTCCTAAATATAACTGCACATGAATTATTCCATGTTATTTCCATGATATTTTAATTCCAGACAGTGCAACAGCTATATATATGTTGCAAGCCAGAAATTTCTATAACATGCATGATCAGTTTTTCAGTTATGACCGAAACATTGGTTGTTGTTTCGCTGAAAATTGGCATGCCAAATGGTTTCTTACTGACTCTAGTTCACTTTTTAGCCAAAGTTGACCAACTAATGAGCACACAAAACCTTGGCCACTCTTGTGCTCAAATCCAAACACACCCTAAGTTGCCATGTACCTATACCCAAGTTGGGTTCTGATGTACCTAGCCTGATCTGATGGTTTCTCGAGTTCGTGGATCCACAGTTGTTCAAGAAGTACGAAGCCATCCTCACGCTGCCCCTATGCTTCCAAAGGAGCTTCTCAAAGCAAACCCGGTTTTAGGACAGATAGACAAAAAAATGTCATAGCATACTCTTTCTCTGCCTACTAATGGAGGTGAAAATTTGCATAGGACGGATAAGGTGAAAATCTTCATAGCATTCATGATATAAGGAGATGATGTAGTGGCCACATTATCTCTTTAAGCAGGAGTCTCTCTAAGAAAAGAGGAAGGACAATCAAATTAATAAATCCAATACAAGAGAGCATCTATGAAGTACAAGGTGAGTATCAAAACTTGGGCGTGGTACAAAAGCAAAGCCCAAAAGTTAGTTCTACAAAAGTGGATATACTACTCTACAAAATATTTTAGAAAGATCAGACCCATTTACATTACTTTCCGTGCGGTTAGTTGCCGAGATGAGACCTCAATGTCTTTTGTGTATATATTTGTCAGTGCAAAAAGCAGCAACACGAAGACTACTTGCGCGCTCACGATTCCAAAATGGCTAATGCTGTTGCCAATCTCCATCCAACTCCCTGTGTTTTGAACCTGTAAGCAAAAGGAACAAAAGCGAAAGCTCCAGCTCATGAGGGAACTAAACCGTGTACTGTGTATTCATGTGACTTTCATGCATGGTAAACGTACCCTAAACATAGTAATCAGTGTGATGAGCATATCACCAGCAGTTAAACAGAGAACATCTAGGTTTTGGTGCACTTATTTTGTAATAAGAATTTTGGCCTCGGGTGCATTTCGGATTTAAGAATTTCAGCTCTGCAACTAGTCTAAGAACAAGAGTTACAAGACCCTTACTGTACACACAAATGACAACTTACAAGCTCGCTATAACACAACACTTAAATGTCAAAGAGGTGAGAACTAGCCAAAACTAAATTTCAAATTAGATAGGTCAATGGAAGAGAAAAGATAGAAGTGCTGAAAGAATATTTCAAGTATATAAGGGTAGAAAACGTACCAGGAAAAAGAAATGAATTGTCATGACATCTGAAAGCAGTATTACTAGAAAATAACAACCGATCCGGGGAATTCGTACTATCTTGGTTATGGCACTAAATGTACATCTGCAAAGTTACAATATACTGTATAAGCTTAAATCATAGATAGAATCCAGTTGAACATGAATAAAAAGGACTGCCCATTTTAGTATGATAGGCTGTAGAGAACAGCACAGATCATCCTCAGTAGAGACTAAACAGGCGCTCTGTTCGATATGGAAGATTGACCATAATTATGTTTTTCCTTTTCAAATATCCTCATGACAGACTTAAGAGGTTAAACAGGGACCAAAATTATTCGCAAAGCCACCCAAGTAAAAAACTATTTACCCCAAAAAAAAGAGGAGTAAAAAACAATTTTGAAGATTACAAATCTAACCTCGCCTACATATCTAAATGAAAATGAAATTCTACAGTCAATTGCTATGTCAGATGCAAAACAAAAACTGACGTTTCAGCAAGTACAGAATAAAGACCAAGGCGTATATGCTAATTTGCATTCATGATGAATCAATTATCTTCAAGCTCTACAGTTCATTCTTTCAGAACGGGTCTCTCAGACAATAAGGTAGATTAGGATACAGATTTGTGCCATGGTTGAATCATCATAAGTTGATTTGTAGCAGGAGCCTTCACTAAAATCATACTTTGTACAATGTGTACACAACTACAAAGTTACTCAACTGTGAAACTTTGTCCAGCAGATCAACATTAACTTGATTTATTAGTCATCACCATAAGATGGTAAATACAATAGTTAAAAAGTAAGAAAACCTTACATGACAAGCATATATGGAATGAATAATTTGAAAATAAGAAGTGCCGTCATAAGAAATGGCTGACAAGAAAAAAGGAGGAATGGTCAGTAATTGGAATAAAAATATGACCTTAAAAAGAACAGCAGTACAGCACAAGCACTTACACTAAATATTGTGATGAATCGGTACACAGATGAGATCTCAAAGCTTGCAATACTTGCAAAATTACCAGTTCCAAAGAAAGCAACATTGAATAAGATCATCTGCAAGGCACAAGGGTACAGTGCTTAAGAAAATGATCTTTTGAGTTAAAATAGTTAACAGTACTATTGAAAAGTCACGGACTATCTGAAAAATACAAGGTAGCTTATAAATGCAGTTATGAAGAAAACATGGTAGGATTTTCAGCACCATACCATGTTTTTGTTTTCTTAACTGTAGATTTCAGGATATTAGTGACTAATAGCTGACAGAGCTTGTACCACTGCCAGAAAAAAAAACTTTGTTTGTTCTTCTCGGCACTTATAGGACATCTATGTGAGATAGAGTTTCACAAATTGGTAAAAACTAAAGTATGCGGTTGTGGGAGCTGTTGATAAGGGATTAACTCCTGCAAATGGGCTCTCATTAAACTGCAAAATGAACTATCCTTTATTCAGGTAGACTTTGCTTGAATGGAATGAGGAACTTAATAGCAGGAGAACAAATTTTATTATCAAATTATAAAAAACACACAAGCACCAGTAGCTCAGGCCATGGAACTTTGGAGTCAGTAAGAGGTTGGAGTGTTGAATGGCCTGAAATAATACTGCATCAATCAAGAAAGATCTCCACACAACCAATGGGTGTCAGGTTGCATCTCAACAAGCTTGTGAAAGCAAGCATGTGACAACTGACAAGCAGCGGAACCTATGTAACACAACAAGAAACCACAAGGTACTTAAAAAATTAAGTGTGCTTTTCAATGAAACCATCCAATCAATTTAACTGGGGGTTGACATCAGCACCCTTAAATTTTCAGCCTTTGCTACCATTAATTCCATTATCCTACTCCAATAGCACTGAGACTTTCTTGCTACCTGCTTCACCTGGCATCCATTGATTTCACATAGGCTCCAATGGTCCTACTAAAAAGAATTCAGCACCTTTGCCTGGAGTTAATACATCTTAGTCTTAGCGAGGATGACCTATGTGCCTATGCCCATCAGGTGTCGACTCCTAAATCTCTATCAGTATATCAGGGACCTTGTATCATGCTGAGACAGCTTTCTCGGTGTTGTTATGCACCGCATTATGGAGTTGAGATCATTTTACCTGGAAAGCACACTGCAAGCCACAAGATTAAATGGAAAAGGATCATAAACTTACAAATAACAGAGGGATTCGAAAATCAGACAGTTGTAAGCATCTTTCGTCATAGCCAAAAACTGAGTCATCCGCAAGGCTACTACGACAAGCAGAATCACTTCCTTCAGAACAATACAGGTTGGCAGATTCTAGAAATATCCACCCCATGAGTACCATTGCAAAAGCACTATAGAAAACCGCTTCATAGCTGCAGTCAAAATTTTGAACATCATATTAATGTACATGTTATCCAATGTACATCAACAAAATCTTTGATCTATGAAAGTGTTAGCATAAGTTAAATGCGTACCCAATAGAGAGCAGTAGGAACGGAGGAGCAAAACCCAAGAAGATAGATGTAAGACGGGACAGAACACTACAAGGTGAAAAAAGCGGTAGCACCATTGAAAAGCCTGCCAAAATATGATAGGTTAAAACTAACACCCGATGTCTTAGAAGCTTAGCAAGAGCAAACCAGGATAACATTAATCAAAAGGTGGCACATATGGTTTCAACACAAAAATGCTGCACGACTAACTCTGGCAGTATTTGTCTACCATGCACCCTATTCATGACAGTGAGGCACGTGTGGAATTGCATGCTAGAAAACTGATATACTAAAAATAGAAAGGTAAGCTACTTAACAGCCCTTCTGACAGTTCTTCGTGTCGAAAGAAAATAAACTACTACTAGTTCTGTGTGATTCAGAATTCAGAGTAGATGTAACAACAGAAGCACACATAGCCATGAAAACCTGAAGACGGAAATTTGAGACTCTGGAGAAATTAACAGCACAAACTGCAAGATTATAGGGTCAATCCCTATGGCGTACCAGCTATGCACCAGTTGATCAACTGGTGCAATGGGTGCAGTTCTTTGTGCAGAGACCGATGAGACGTAGTTAACCACACCATTATTGAAGACATTCCGATCAAAATAACCTAGTGCACAATGGCAGCTGTCAGCACTCTCTCAAATTTTAACTTCTACAAGATAAATATCGATATAACAAATGGTTGTTTGTGTTCTGCACCTGAACAAAAAATAACTTGGAGGATTTAGGGACCCGTTTGTTTTCTCGATTAAGATACAGCCAAAAGCTGGTAGTGTTGGTGGTCATCGACCTCGAAGCCATCGCAATAAGTATTATCAGCGCCCCACTAAAAATTCTGCATAAGTAGGATTTATCGAACAAAAAAGTGAGTAAACACAAAAGAGGAAACAAACATGTGGTGACACTTAAATAGGTTGTAAGTGTGTTAACGCCCAAAGTCATGAAGATCAGAGAACACAATGCATGGCATATTATGTATAGGTGACTTTGTTATATCTTTGGTCCTAGCTAATTTTAACAAAATGAAAGAAACACATTCATTAATTCTGTCAACAAAGGGCATACACTAAGTTGTTGTTTTCTGGAATTTCAGCTGGCATCAATGTGAATACAGACAGGAACCAACATGTGAGCCATGTGTATATTGCAACCGCAGGGCTAGCTTGAATGAACAAGTTTCCATAAATTGAAGCAAGTACCCCAAGGGCCAAAAAGCACCAGGTATAAAGCTTCCGATCAAAAAAGCTCATAACCTGCACAAAAGTATCAATTATTAAATCCCATGCCAAATCTCATAGTCTTTATCTGGGGTGTCAATAACAGGTTGTGTACACACCAGAAACTCTAATATGAACAATGCAGCAACCGAACTGATCAGGAGGTTCATAATGTACTTGAATGGCACATTAGACAACTCCCTCCATGCTGACTTGATGAATCCAAAGTTTTTTACAATTCTTGTCCAGAGGAATATTGTCATGAATACATAGGCATGGTAAAGAAGTGGAGATTTCTCTAGAAGTAGTATAATGGATGATAAACCCATAAACAAGCATCCACCTACGTACACCTGCAACCAGAAGAGATACAATCAAATCATTGTAAAAGAACATCAGCAGCTGCATTGCAGTATAGAAAGTTCTATAAAATTCACTCCTTTTTATAGTTAGTACTAAATTTCTACGGTTCACAAGAATGAATAAGTACCAAGCACATATATTATTATATTCTGAACAAAATTCTATCTAATGCTTATGTAAATTCAACAGCTATGTTGGGTTTCATTAGAGAAAATAAGAGCATCTGGGAGAAATCGAAACAAAAAATAATAATATAGTACATACAAATATTAAGGGGAATCCAAATTGAGCAAGCTAGAAAAAAAAAAGCAATATTAGTATATTTCAGATAATGTTATAGACATATGTTCCAAAGAAAGACTTGGCAGTTCATCTTACTTTCATGGCGGTATTCTTGGGATACACTTGAGTCTTCTTCAAAATATCAGCAGGAAATGTTGTATAAGACTGTAGCACGTGTAGAATGAGATTTGCCATCCATCCAATATAACCAAGGGTAATTGTTGTCATTAACATGAACCAGTCATATGTTTGAAAATAATGGAGACCAGCAAGTGCCATACTTCGGAGCTCTTCGGAATGCTTCAAGGCAGTTTCATAGTCCCTTGCAGATATTAGATCCTCAATTTGATTGAGGATAAACAAATAGTTCACCAGTGGTTTGAAAGGCTTGAAATAGAGTGAACTGGATTGCTTCTGCTCTGAGATTGTGAAGGGAAGACATACATGGAGTAAGAATATTATCTAATGTATTCAGATCAGAGGTAATAAATTTGCACAAGATAGAAGACGAGTGACATGATGGGATTCATAGTTAGCAGTTTCCCACTGTAAAACAGATTGCAGACAAATAATGAAATATTCTCATCACTCCTTAACACTTTCAAGTCTTATGTATAAATATAATGGAGTGCAACAGCCTAGAACTAAAAGCTTAGAAGAGTGAAGTACGCAAAATTTCCAATCCAAATATGTTTCAGATCTTGTTCTGACTGGATACCTGACTTTCGGAGAAACTGGCTTAGAATTTGCTTTGTGTTTGCTAGAACTGCTTCAACTTCATCAGCCTGTATGATAACAGAAAAATAATTGGGATACCAGTTCAACAAAAAAGTGTGCAAGACAATGCTGCATCACAAAAGATCTTTGCATAGTATTGTGGTGTTTATTTATTTATTTTGACTTGCACATTGTGGTATTTATTGCCTAACCTTGCTTAATTTCAAATAATGGGAAGGTAAGTTTCCCACAGAATTCAAAGGGCATGGCAAACCAACAAGTGTGGCCTGCAAAATTTATGAAAAAATGAGAAAGTACAGTTAACAAATGTAGAGGGTGCTTAGCAAAAAGGAAAGTAAGATTTCCTATTAAAGTTGAAAACAACCATTAGAGGAGCTATATCAGCCTGGTTGACATCAACTCTTTCGAAGCCTTCAAGAGCCCAGTTCTTTGGTGTGGGCATATCGTGTCTATGATCATCAACAAACCGAAAGCCATCATCAGGTTTGTCTGTATAGGCTAAAAACTTTGGGCTCCTGATTCCAGCCCCCCATGCTACAAGAGGGGTATCGGTATTTGAAGGGTGTCCATCTCCATGGCTTCCTATCAGTAGAAATGCAAAGTTATATTGATATAATAAAAAAATATGGCATCATAAAAATGAATGATATGTTATACAAAAACCAACCCATCCTACTCTGCAAAGTGAACAGAGAACATAAGCCTTTGCTATTACCAACAGATTAGGGGTACATTAAGAAGTCACTAATGCATGTGTACCCTGATGTAATGTCATGCAAGGTTAGACCAGAATAACTGCACTACAAAGTACCAACATGTCATGCCGTAAGCTCTGTCAAACCTTTAGGTCCGGTACTTTATAGGGATCTTTAGTTCTAAAAAATGGAAGAAAAAAAACAGAAGTTAATTGGAAACATCATTTTGCGTATAATAGTGTATTGTACCTTTGTCACTCATTCCATGATCTGCAGTAAAAACATAAGCTGTTTGGTTGTCTTTGAAGTAGCTTTCCATGAGATTGTACATTTTCTCAGCTATTTCATCAACAACCTTCACATTGTTCAGATAGATGCTTGAATAGGGCCTATGTGCATGACCATTAGAATCGCAACCCAGCAAGTGCAGAAATATAACCAACTTATCCTGTAGGAGCAACTGCCTCAATTTAACATCATCAAGAGACCTGTTGAGAAGACCTTCAAACTGGTCAAATGACCAATGATCCAAAAATGATGCATCTGCAATCAAAGTCTCTAACCCCATAAATACATGATTCCATACAAAACAACAAGAACAGTAGAGGATTGTGCCTTAGATTAACTAGTAACATAGCTATTTACATAATTACCTTTCTAACCAGGTGGACAGAAGGTTACTAGTTCAACAATAATACTTGTGATTTGATATTTCTGATACACAATTACGACCTTAACTCAAAAAGCAGCTCTAGAACCCTATTTCACATCTAAATATCAGTTGAAAAGACTGTGACATGAACTTTAGAATACAAGAATATGCAGTAGAACGGGCGTGCATTATAAGTAAGCATAGCATTATTTATTTATGTTCATAAAGACACTAGATGATTCTTCGATTGATATAAAGATCAGAACATAATAAAATAGAGGTTATTCCGTTGCGAATTTGTGACATGCAGTAGCAGTAAATCTGACCTGTTGCAAAGTCTTCATAATCATGAGGATAAGAACCCCAGGTACTGTGAGGTAAGCTGCTGCAGAATATAGGAACAATATCTGGACTCCCGTACGAGATAATGTGTCGACTTTGATTGAATACAGAATCAAACTCAACTGGATTGGCCTTCCATCCTGCACTACACAATAAGCAGATGTGTGAGCATCGTGGAAGCATTTCTATGCAATTTGAACTAGCCATCACTTCCTGCATTCATCTCTTAAGTGCCTTAATACCCCTCCATTAACACAAAATCATAGGGCATCAGGGGATTGCATGATAACTGATGTTTCTTAATCATAATCAAGTGCAGGCTGTAAATCCTACGAATAAAGCATACTCTCATGCCTTTAGATCATACTCTCATAGACCATGGTCACTGGCACTGGCACATGGACCGCAACCCAGGTCACACTACTGACTACTACCCCTTATATATACGTCTTCTCCAGCCATCACTTGGTGTGAGTGCTTTGGTATGCAAGAAAAAGTGCTATTGATCTCCGCAAAAAAAAAGTTATATTGATTACGCAAGTAAACGTTTGAGGTGTAAAAATATGGGGGAATTTGACGATTTGCCACACTTGTAGTGTGGCAAATGATCAAATATTCCAAAAATATGATAGTAAGCTAGCTTGACCAGGAGAAAATGCGGGCAGT
Source organism: Poa annua (assembly GCA_026929855.1). NCBI lineage: Eukaryota > Viridiplantae > Streptophyta > Magnoliopsida > Poales > Poaceae > Poa > Poa annua. The sequence continues at coordinate 65,802,397 of CM049429.1, read as the reverse complement.
ACATGTATAGTGCCCAGTGTGTCAGTGGATTGTGGGAACAAGTATCACCCGCACAAGCGACTAGTCCAGTAGTAACAAAAGAACAACCACACCCTGATGCATACATATCACTCCAAATGCTGATAACTTGCAAGGAAGCTCTAGTCAGATTAAGCGATACAGAGGACCAATCCATTATACTAGAATATAACATTAAGTTGAATGAGTTGTTGATCTATCATAATGTGGGCACTATGTGTTATGGGATTGGCAGTAAACCGAACTAAAGGCAGGAATTCAGGTTGGCAGTACGCACTAACAACCAACATTGTAGCTCTGTGAACATGAACAATAGTACACACACGCTGGAACTAGAGCTGAAACACAGCACCTTTTGTGACAGCACTCGGATCCTCGTAGAAGCCGGCGATGATGGCGACGTGCCCGGGCCTGGACTCGGTGGGCGGCCGCGCATGGCTGACGCCCCACCGGCCCTTCTCCTCGATCACTCCGCGCAGGAACGGCGCTCTGTACCTCCCCCGCTCGTCTGGCTCGAAGAATTTGTCCGCCCTGAGCCCGTCCGCTGCACGCACCGAAAACCCTCAGTCACCACATCACACACACACACACACAAACAACACAAAATCAGACAGATCATAGGGAGGAAGGGAGTGAGGCGACGAACCGACAAGGAGGACGAGGCGCTTGGCGGGAGGCGCGGAGAGGCGGGGCGGCACGGGGGTCATGCCGTGGACGATGGGGGACTTGAAGTAGATGTCGAAGATACTGAGCATGTAGACTGCGTGGAGCGCGATGCCGAGGATGACCAGCCACCGCTCGCGCCGCCGCGTGGAGGCGGACGACGAGTGCGGCTGCGGGCCGAGGCGGCCGGCCATTGCGTGGCGGCGGCGGGCGGCCGGCCGGGGAGGGCAGGTGGTCAGGTGGATCTGGGACCGGGAAGACGGGAGGAGCGGGAAGGAGTTGGACTGGCACGACTAGAGCATACCAGTCCGTGCTGAACTGCTGATGTCAGCTTGACGAAATCTTGCTCTTCACGCACGGCGTATTTTTGTGTTTTTCACAAGTTTGTGGTTTGTGATTCCAAACAAAGTTTGTCTAGCCAATTTTTGGTCTAAGTTTCTTTCTTTAATATAAAATACTCGTACTTCATTAAAACATGATAAAATCGTTGGTCACCAAACCAAATGGGTTACAATAGTCGGGTAGCTCAACTACACCAACACCCAAAGTTGTTAACCATTACATCCCCTTGGGGTAAACATCACGCATGCGTTTTATGCAAATCTGATGTTTCAAATCACCCATTAGATTTGGACACAACGATTTGTATTAGGCTATGGCATCTGTGGAAGCAGCGGAACGCGCGGGCGTTCGATAACTTGCCCTGACAATTGCCCGCGGACCGTGTGGTGGGCTTAATTGAGGAGAAGTTGCTTTTGCTTGCCGCTGCCAAGCGTAGGAGAACAGGAGGCCCATCATGCCGCGTGTAGTCGTTTTATGTTTTTTCTATAAGTCTTTTTAAGTTTTCTCTCTTTGGTCTCTGTTTTTTCTTGTCAACAAGGAAAAATATGGCATGTAATTGTTTTCTGCTTTCTATAAAAATAAGGTACGCATAAGTCGTACTCTCTAAAAAAATCACCCATTAGCACACCAAGTGGGCTAAGATTATAGCCGGAGAAAGTCATTACATTTTAGAGATTTGCACGGTCTATTTAAAAAAAGACTAGGCCAACACTCATTTAATCAGCGATCTGAATTGCATTAGCGACCGTCTTGAAAGGCATCAACAATACTCTCGAAGTGGGTCAGCAACAGCAAATTAGACTTCTTTTTTTGAGAAACACAGTACAGATACATACGCTCACAAACACGCACGTACAGACACTTTTATGACCGCACACACGTAAACCCTATCCCTATGAGCACCTCCGAGAGACTGGTCCAACATATCTTGAGGTTGACGAAGTCATCACGGACGCTCGTTGTTCATCCTCCTTTCTTTCTCTCAATATTAAACAAAGCATCAACATTTATCTTATAGTACTCACCAGAAGGTGGAGTCCATCTACATCTACATCTACATATGTTGTCGTAGTAGTTTGTTGCTCATTCTTCTTCTTATTCATCTAATATTGTCTGACGCCTTACACTGCTCAACTCACATGCGTGTCTCACCATGGTTTACTCGATTTCTTTCGGTCCAGCAGCACCACATGAGCATGATGGACAAGAGGTTCTCCCTCTCATTCAGATTGAGTATTTCTTGCGGTACTTTCATAGAAGATTGGCATGGTAAGAGCTTTAGTCAGACATCGTCGAAAGTAAAGCTCGGCATCTCGCCAACGCTGTTCGGCATGTTTTTCTTGCCGCGACTATGCGTCGACGTAGCTCGCAGCCCCGTCTCGTAGCCGTCAGCTTCTTAACTGATTCCTGTAGCGACTAGTGCGTATTCAGACTGATACTTTTTGTCTATATGTTATGCGAAAATGCAACACCACAATTAGGAGCTACACCTACCGTCCATTTCAGATCCACGGCTTGCTTTTTCATATTGCAAAAACAGCCCCGTACATTGACAATATTATAATTTGGCCCACATAATGCATTGAAAAGTTATAAAATTAGGTTAATGTGTAATCAAAAAATTAAGTTAATGTATATTTGGGAAAATTATGTTAATATGTATTCAAAAATCCTAATGCACTGAAAAGTCCTAAAATTATGTTAATTTGTAATCAAAAAATTATGTCAATATGTAAATAAAAAATTATGTTAATGTGTATTTGGAAAATTATGTTAATGTGTATTTGGAAAAATCCTAATGTATTGGAAATTCCTAAAATTATGTTAATGTGTAATCAAAAAATTATAGTAATGTGTATTCGGAAATTGATGCATTTTAAAAACAAATGTTGATTGATAATGAGAGTTTCATGAAGATAAATGTTTAAATTTTAGGGTGTTGACTGTATTTTTTTTACATAAATCTTGATACAATGGACGGTGATACATGATAGGCGCGTATGCTCCTAGTTCTGGAAAAGCCGCGTCCTCTGTTATGCTGTATCTCGGCAGAAAAAAAGAAAGAGAAATGTTCGGATGTTTGTTCTTATCATGAACAGCGCAAGTGAAAGTGCATTCTATGCACTCCCAGATTTTGGTGACTAATGACAACACAAAAAGTATTCTAATGTTTGTGATGAAGCATGCAGGGTCTTTTACAGGTAGACTGATAAAGAGGAACACTTATTTTGCCTGAGTTTCAATTCAACTACACTTGGTCTTTCTTCAGGAATTCAGTCAGGAGATTTCCGAGGTTCGGAGATTTCCGGTCCCCAGACCGGAGATCTCCGAGCCATCCAAGTTTTTCACTAAGTCTGAATTGAAATGCGTACTGACTCCAACTCCAGCTTAGCCGGAAATCCTCTCGGAGATTTCCGGCGCTCGGAGATTTCCGGGCCCCAGTCCGGAGATCTCCGAGTGACAGAGGAATTTCGACCAAGTCCAGAACTCTAAATGCGTACTGACTCCAAAACAGTTTTAGCCGGAAATGCTCCCGGAGATTTCCGGCGCTCGGAGATTTCCGGGCCCCAATCCGGAGATCTCCGAGTGACAGAGGATTTTCGACTAAGTCAAGAAGCCCAACCAGTACTGATCCAGATTCAAGCACAGCCGGAAATTGCTCCGGAAATTTCCAGGGTCCGGAGATTTCCGGGCTGGCGGCTATACAACGGGCAGTTTTTGGGGAGGGGTATAAATACCCCTCCACCTACCTCCAGCATTTGAAGCTTCCAGATTTTCTCTCTCCTCCATTGGTGTTGAAGCTCGTTTCTTCCGGATCTCTCAATCTAGCCACTTAAATCCGTTGATACTTGGGGATCTGAGGGAGAAGCCAACGATCTACATCTCCACCGAAGCGATTTGTTTCCCCCCTATATTTCTTGAGGGGCAACGAATCTAGGGTTCCTTTGTGTATAGCTAGGTTCAACCTTGTGTGTTTTGATCCTTTGTGGATTCCTTTGTGGAAGTGACCTGTTGTGGTCTTTGTGGGAGCCCCCAATTCAGTTGTGGGTGTGTGCCTCACGAATTTGTACGGGACTTTCTCCGCCCTTAAAGGAGTCCTTAGTGGAAGCGTGGATTCGCACCTTTGTGGTCGAATTCACAGGAGAATAGGTGAGGCCTTTGTGGCGTTGAGCAAACCTTTGTGGTAGCTCACACCTCTCCAACGAGACGTACACCTATGTGGTGGAACTCGGGATAAAATCTTGGTCTTCGAGTTCCTACGGTTGTTTCGTTCCACTCTCCTTTACCGCATCTTTAATTCTTGTACTTGCTTAGTTTCTTTGTTGGTTATCCTTGTATCACCTAGTTGCACTTTTAGACAACTTACTTTCCGCTATCCTAAAACTGAAAAAGTCATAAAAATTGGTCACCACCTATTCACCCCCCCCCCCTCTAGGTGGTCAACTGCCGTTCAATTGGTATCAGAGCCAGGTTGTCTCTTAAAAGCTTCAGCGCTTGAGACTAACCTTGGACAATGCAAGTTGACTCAAACGAGGGTTCCGAAACGGACGCCGCGACTTTGGCGGCAATGCAAGAGGAAGGTGCTACTATGGCCGATATCAACTCTTTGGAAACAAAGTTGACATCATCCATACAAACCGAGTTCAAGAAGTTTCATGATATGCTTGAGTCTCTCAAGACATCTAAGGAAACCTCTCTTGCATTGCCCTCAAAGCCTCCGGTGCTTCCGGGCATTACTCTTGATGTGGACCCCGAATTGGTAAAGGGAAAGCAATTGCCTTTGGATGGGAAGGGTGATGCTAGTAGTTCTCACCCCATCAAAACACTCCATCATCCAATGATGAAGTGCCTAAAGGCTACAACGCCACCCCTCCCCCATCCCAATACCACACACCCGATCCCATTATTCCTCACCCGCAAGTTTCTCATAGGGGTGATCCCCCGTTGCTTAAAGACTATACTTTTTCTCAATGGCAATACATGATGAAGTCTCATGTGTGCAGCTCTTCAATCGAGTTGTGGTGCATCATTCAAGTTGGATACAAGCCGCATGGTCCGACCAACCTAACAAGAAGAGAAATGGAGGCTCAACTTAATGCCACCGCTCTCTACATGATCCAAAAGGCGGTTGGGAACAAGGACATGCCTCGCATCCAACATCTCACCACCGCCAAGGAGACATGGGATGGTCTATCCGAGTTGTTCGTTGGAAATGATAGCATGAGAAGGAACCGCTATGACTCTTTGAGCAATGAAGCCGAGGGCTTTTTCAAGCTTGATGGTGAAGACCATGAGATGATGTATCGAAGATTGGTGACCATAGCCACAAGCTTTCGAGAAGTGGGTGCCTCTCATATTGATGATGCTTGGATCAAGAGGAAGTATGTTAGCTCTATGATGGCTTGTGAGCCTACCGACGTCAAGAGTCTTCAAGGAAGACACAACTACCATCTCATGACGTCTAATGAGGTTATGCAAGAGATGGCCGCATACAAGGTGGCCACTAAGAATGCTCAAGATGCAGGGGCAAGGGCTCTTGGAATGCAAAGAGGCACAACCAACCTCGCTTTGAAGGCTACCGTTGAGAAAGACAACGATGATGATGATCTTGGAAGCTTTGCCGCTATGTCTGAGGAAGCACTCAAGATTGCTTACAATGATCATCTCGCTCTTGCGGCTCGCACCTTTTGGAACAATCCCTCAAGAGGCAAGATGCGTTTTGACAAGAATGCACCTCAAGCCGATAGGGTCTCACCCTCCAAGTCAAGGACATGTTACAATTGTCAAGACAAGTTCCATTTTGTTGCCAAGTGCCCTTATGAGAAAAGAGAAGAGCATGGTGAACGTCTAGTGCTCAAGGACAAAACCAAGATGCCTCCCAAGAAGGCCTATGGAAAGAAGAGGCTTTTTAACAAGAAGCCTCGCATCATGTTGTTGACTCAAGAGGAGTATCCCACCGATGATGAAGAGTCGGAGGAAGAAACGCCAAATGAAGTGGCGGCCCTTGCCACCACCTCGACAACTACCGTCTCTCCATCAACGACAAGAACTCCTTTAACTACGACAAGTTCTTCATCGTCTCTATTCACATCGCCTAATGAGAACTCCATCACCAAGAGCTCAAAGTGTCTTATGGCAAAGGCATCGGAGGTACTTCATCATCCTCCTCTCTCATGAATGAAATGAATGAGCTTGATGATGCCTCTAGCTTTCAAATCAAGCAAGAGCTTGTGGCGTTCGACTCCTTTATCACTAACTTGCAAGGTGATCGCAAGAAACATGTTGGTGCCCTCATGGCTCGAATGGGTGATCTAGAGCATCTCAATGAAGAGAAGGGTAAGATAGAAAGAGAAGACGCTATTTCTCTATCTTATTTGAAGTCCTCTCTTGAGGAGGTTGAAGAGTCTCATGCTCGTCTTGAGGAGCAACTTGAAACTATTGAGTAAACTCATAACTCCTCACATGCTAAGCTCATTAAGGATCGTGATATGTACTTTGCTAAATTCAAGGTGGCTCAACAAGATAAAGCCGAATTTGCGGTTGGGCATGTTCGACTCATTGAGGACATGGAGAAGCTCGTCATAGCTCACAAGGCTTTGGAGAGTGAACATGCTCTTCTAAAAGAGTCGTATGCCCAACTCCAAACTCGGCTAACTAACCTTGATTCTCTTAGCATCTCTACCTCTAAGTGTTCTTGTGATAATGCTAATCTTGTGAAGGAGAATGGTAGGTTGAAGAGTGAGATGACTAAGGCCTCCACATCCAAGATCATCCTTCTCAAGGGTAAGCAAGTTGTTGAGACTCCCATCGTGGAGCCTCACACTCGACAAGGAAAGGAAGGTCTTGGATATGTGCCTCCCATGAAGATGAATGCCAAGAAGGGTATTCCCAAGAGCGTCAACCCCATCCAAGCCAAGAAGGCCGACTCCATTCAATCCAATGAAGGTCTTGCGAGTAGGAATGTCACAAGGGGCAAGCCTACTCGTAAAGATCACGCCGGGGACAACAACCCTAACTATGCTTTATATGTCGATTATTATGGGAATGTTTGGGCTCGTTACATTGGACCCTACTATGGTTTTATTTCCTATGCTATTTGGGTTCCTAAATCTTGTCGCTAACCAAAAAGCACCCATTGTGAAGCAATGGGTTGCTAAATGCAAGAATTGATCTCATGTAGGACCTTGCTCCCGGTGGTTCAAAATGGATAATTGATAGTGGATGTACAAGTCATATGACCGGGAGCAAAGAACTCGTTACGGAGTTGAAACCTAATGAAGATCAAGTAACCGTAACTTTTGATGACTTATCAAGGTCTAAGGTAACCGGGTTTGGCAAAGTGGTAGTTGCCCCCGACATTTCTCTAGTCAATGTAATGCTTGTTGAATCTCTTGGCTATAATTTGTTATCGGTTCGTGCCTTAACAAAGATGGGGATCTCTCCCTTATTTGATAAGGACAATGTGGTCCTCTTGTGGAGAAAGTCGCTAAGAGTGGCTTTCGTGGGACACGTGGAGCATGAGCTCTATGTGGTGGACTTCTCCGGAGCCACCACTTCTCAAGCCATGTGTCTCTTCGGAAAAGCCGATGTGGGTTGGCTTTGGCATCGCCGACTAGCTCACGTAAACATGAGTACTTTGCAAAGTCTCCACAAGGGTGGCCACATCCTTGGACTAAAAAATCATGTTTCCTTTTCAAGGGATCGAATTTGTAGAGCTTGTGTGGAAGGCAAGATGCATGATATTCCTCATCCAAGCAAGACCATCATATCGTCGTCCCGGATTTTGGAGCTCCTTCATGTTGATCTATTTGGACCAATTCTGGAGATAAGTCTTGGTGGCAAGAAATATTATCTCGTGATTGTTGATGACTATTCAAGGTATACTTGGGTCTATTTCTTCAAGACTAAGGATGAAACTCAACAAGTCTTCGTCGACTTCTCAAAGGAAGTTCAACGCCAACATGACCTTCCCATTTTGGTTGTTCGAAGTGACAATCGGTCGGAATTCAAGAACTATACTCTTAACGACTTTCTTAGTGAAGAAGGCATTCGTCATCAATATTCCCCTGCTTACACTCCTCAACAAAATGGCGTTGCCGAAAGGAAGAACCGGACTCACATCGACATGGCGAGATCTATGTTGGCGGAGTTCAAGTCTCCCATCAACTTTTGGACGGAGGCTATTTCCACCGCTTGTCACTCATCAAATCGCCTCTACTTCCGCAAGGGATTGAAGAAGACTCCATATGAGATACTCACCGGCAATAAACCCAACATTGGCTACTTCCGAGTGTTTGGATGTAAGTGCTATTATCTCGTCAAGGGTGTCCGGTTGGGTAAGTTCCACTCTAAATCTATTGAGGGGATTTTTGTCGGATATGGTAGCGAGTCCCACACTTATAGAGTCTTTGATAAATCCTCCCGGATTATCATAGAGTCTTGTAGTGTGGAATTCGATGAAAATGATGGCTCCCAAGTGGAGCAAGTTGGTGTTTGTGATGTAGGTGATGAACAACTTTTTGATGCTATTAAGAAGATGTGGGTGGGCTTTCTACGCCCCATTGAAGTCCATCAAGAAATTGTTCAAGATGACTCAAGTTCTCCCATCAAGGAAACCTCACCATCACAAGAACCACAAGGTGGCTCACCCATAGAAAATGATGATTTCCTTCAAGAACAATCTCAAGATCCTCCTCAACAAGGGCATGCTATTTCTTCTCAAGATGAAGCTCATGATGAATCTCAACAAGATCTTCATCAACAAAAATATCATGCCTCCTCCACCAAGATTATCGAAGCCAACTCCACTTCTCCAAGTTCTACTCAAGAGCAAGATCATCTTACTCCACCTCATGAAGAGACTTCTCATGATGATCAAGGCCCTCAAGAAGGTCAAGACGAGGATCCAAAGGATCAAGATGGTCAAGAAATTGTCCGCACCACAAGGGCGGCAATTGAAACTCGTCGTCAAGCTCGCTTTGCAAAGTCTTTGGAACTTAGAGCATTATCTCTCGAAAAGGTCATTGGTGATATTCGAGCAAGGGTCTCCACACGAAGTCAATTAGCTCACTTTAGTGAGCATCAAGCACACATTTCCATGGTCGAGCCCAAGAAAGTCTTTGATGCTCTTGAAGATCCCGATTGGCTAGGGGCTATGCATGAAGAACTTAACAACTTTGAGCGCAACAAAGTGTGGCGTCTAGTTGAGAAGCCTAAAGATTGCCTCAACGTTATTGGCACTAAGTGGATCTTCAAGAACAAGCAAGATGAACATGGCATCGTTGTGAGGAACAAGGCGCGGTTGGTGGCTCAAGGTTTTTCTCAAGTCGAAGGCAACGATTTTGGAGAAACTTTCGCGCCGGTCGCAAGACTCGAATCGATACGTATTCTCATCGCTTTTGCTTCTCACCATGGTTTCAAAATGCAACAAATGGATGTAAAATCTGCTTTTCTTAATGGTCCATTGCAAGAACTTGTTTATGTTAAACAACCCCCGGGTTTTGAAAACCCCAACCATCCTCACCACGTCTATGTCTTGGACAAAGCTCTCTATGGCCTTAAACAAGCCCCCCGTGCATGGTACGAGCACTTGAGAGAGTTCTTGGTAGACCGTGGATTTGAGGTTGGGGTAATCGATCCCACTCTTTTCACTAAAAAGGTTAATGGTTAACTCTTCATTTGTCAATTATATGTCGATGACATTATCTTCGGTTCTACTAACCGTGTGTTCAATGATGATTTTTCCAAGCTAATGACCGACAAGTTCGAGATGTCCATGATGGGTGAACTCAAGTTCTTTCTTGGCTTTGAGATAAAGCAATTGAGGGAAGGGACTTTCATTTGTCAAGCCAAGTATATTCAAGATATGATCAAGAAATTCAAATTGCTTGGACTTAACGGTGTGACGACTCCTATGCAAACCAAGTGCCACCTCCAACTCAACCCCGACGGTAAAGAGGTAGACCAAAAGGAGTATCGTTCTATGATTGGGTCTCTTCTTTATTTGTGTGCTTCTAGGCCCGATATCGTTTTAAGCGTTGGAGTGTGTGCCCGTTATCAAGTCGCGCCTAAGGAAAGTCATTTGATGGCCGTGAAGAGAATCTTCAGATATTTGGTTCATACCCCTTGCTTTGGGTTGTGGTATCCCAAAGATGGCACCTTGTCTCTTTGTGGATACACCGACTCCGATTGGGCGGGCGACATTGATGATAGGAAGTCCACATCCGGGACGTGTCAATTTCTTGGAAGATCTTTGGTGACTTGGTCCTCGAAGAAACAAAATTGCATCTCATTATCCACGGCGGAGGCCGAGTACGTCGCTGCCGCAAGCGGATGTACTCAACTTCTTTGGATGTGACAAACTTTAAAGGATTACGGTGTCATCTTGGACAAAGTGCCGCTTTTATGTGATCATGAGAGTGCCATCAAAATTGCATACAATCCGGTGCAACATTCAAGGACTAAGCACATTGAGATTCGTCATCACTTCATCAGCGATCACGTGGCACGAGGAGATATTGATCTATCATATGTTGGTACAAGGGATCAATTGGCGGATATCTTCACGAAGCCCCTTGATGAAGCCCGCTTTTTCTACTTGAGGAATGAGCTCAATATCATAGATTCTCGGGCCTTGGCTTGAACTCCGTACACACACTCCAACGTTTAAGGCTTTATAAGACCTAGAGGTACGCATGGACTTAGGGGGAGTGTTTTCCTAATACATTGGACTCTTCCTCCCCCTATTATGCATATAGTGACATATCATTGCTAAAACTTCAAATTAAATCTAATTTGTGAGCTTCAATTTTGAGATGTAGTTATGGACCCAAGATATATCTTCGCGGTACCATGCTACAACTCATACACGGTGGCCTCGGCCACCAACACTCTTTTTCTTTGGATTCTATTTGGTTTTATTTTTTGATTCTCACTTGCATTGTCTTTGGTTCTTTTGGAAAAACACACTCTTGTTGGTCTTCTCTTGTGTTGTATGGTTCTTGCAACTTGAGTGTGTCTTCTTTATTCAGTTTGAGTGTCTATCCTAAGCCTTTCACTATCCTTTAACATGCTTTTCCCCACTCATGTCCCCTTTTGGTTTCTTGTTCCTGGAGTTTTTGGGTTTGAACGGAAATCTCCGAGCCTTACTCGGAAATCTCCGGGCCACCAGAGAGTTTCGAGACTAAGTCCATTCAAAAATCAGCACTGACCTGTGATGATTATTGACCGGAAATAGTCCCGGAAATTTCCGGTGTCCGGACATTTCCGGGCCTAGACTCGGAAATCTCCGGCCCCTGCGATTTTCAGCACCTAAGTCCTTTTCAATTTCGGCACTGACCTCAGGCGAAGCTGAATCGGAATTAGAGCCGGAAATATCCGGGGTCCGGAAATCTCCGGTCTGATGTCCGGAAATCTCCGAGCGTGCCAAAGTTTTTCCAGGGCTAAGTCCTACCCGGAAATAGCCCCGGAAATCTCCGGCACCCGGAGATCTCCGAGCCTCAGTCCGGAAATTTCCGGTTCAAATTTTTCCTGCCTATATAAGGGCACGGGTTGACCAGCCAGTTCGGCCAGTTCTTCCACCCCGTGCCCTAATTGACGTGGGGCTACCTTGCGGGTAGCCCACGATGAGGCTACCTGGGCCGCGCCAAGGATGGAAAGGCCCGCAGAAGGCCCACTCGGGGTATCTCATATCCTAGTCCAACTCGGCTAGGTCTTGTAACCTACCGTATCTGTATCAACCACCCGAGACCTGGCTACCTATAAAGCCAGGAGGGTTGCCCGTCCTAGAGGACACGCTCAGAACTACCACAAACCCTAGCGAGATCACAATCTCGCCATTGTAATCGCTACTCGAATCAATAACCAGACAAGCAGGAGTAGGGTGTTATCCTCCGGGAGCCTGAACCTAGGTAAACCTCGCCTGTTAGCCGTTGTGATCACCTTGCACTCTACTCTCTCCCCATCAATCAACCCCGGGTGCACAACCCTGGGACTTGTCGAGATACAACCTCGTCAATTGGCGCCGTCTGTGGGAAAGACAACAAGTGCTAGGATCATGGTCGCACCGGCTCCATCCGCAATGAAGATCGGCGCATCCGCCATCAGGGAGTCGATCCGACTCGGCTCCTTCGAGTACGTCATCCACTCGCAAGCCCACCAGTCGATGTACGCCGATCTGGACAAAGGTATACACATCACCTTCGGCTCCATATTCTGTTGCATCGATAGTCGTGGCATACTCAGGTCTACGACTACCGCGCTACGCGCGACGGCGTCACCAAAATCGCCGACCATCGCGCCCGCTGGACCCGTCAAGATCGCATCTGCCGCACCCGCGGAGATCGCGCCCGCGGAACCCGTCAAGATCGCATCTGCCGCACTCGCGGAGATCGCGACCGCTGGACCCGTCAAGATCGCATCTGCCGCACCCGCGGAGATCGCGCCCGCGGAACCCGCCAAGATCGCATCTTCCGCACCCGCGGAGATCGCGCCCGCGGAACCCGTCAAGATCGCATCTGCCGCACTCGCGGAGATCGCGACCGCTGGACCCGTCAAGATCGCATCTTCCGCACCCGCGGAGATCACGCCCGCCGAACCCGCGAGGATGGCATCTGCCGCACCCGCAAGGTTTGCACCAGCTGCACCCGCGAAGAGGACATCTCTCTCCTCCAAAAATCTCCATATCTTCCGTTCCTTGTTGCGGGTGGATCGTTCGAGCGTTTCTTGCGTGCTTCGAGGATCTGCTTCTCCTCGTCAAGAGCTTCGTTTTCATCCGCACGCTTTTTGCAATGTCTTCCGGTAACTCCTCTTATTTCAAATCTAGGACGAAACTTGTTTTCGTTTAACCTAGCCGATTTAGGAGGTTGTTGTTTGTTTCCTTTGGTAGAATTGCTCCCCTAGGCATGTTCTACCTTCCACATGCACATATCTGTTTTTCATCCATAGATTTTGTTCAAATCTGTCAAAATTTCGCGCAGACGGGAAATCTCCGAGTCAGACCCGGAAATCTCCGAACCCCGGAGATCTCCGAGTCAGACCCGGAAATTTCCGGCCTGCTCAGAATCAAAACAGCTAAGTCCAGAAACTGTGTTGTAAAAACTTTTCAAGTATGTTCCATTTTCAATCTCGGACATGAGTGCTTACCCCATATGCTTTCCATCCTCTCTATGCTGTGTTTCTACAGGTTCCAACCCTCGTGGCCGCTTCAAGCAAATTTCTGCTCGCGGAAGAGCCAAACCAGTTCATTCACGCCCTCCCAGTGGATCCTCAAGTGAAGACAACTCACAAACTGAGACCTCAGCCATCCTCAGGAAACCTATTGGTGCTAACAAGAAGAAGAGGACCGAGCTCCGTCTTGAAGACTTCAACAAAGACAGTTTTCGCAAGTGGCGAAGTGACCTCTCCTATAATGTGGAGTCTGATGATCCCACATACTTTTGCACTGAGATGGCATGGATCTACAGGGAAGTCTATCAGAAGTTCTCTATTGACAAGCCAATCTGCCCCATGAAGTGGATTGACTTTGACAAATTAATGAAGAAGGCTGATTATTTTGGTGGTGCTGTGAAGGTATGTGGACTTCTGGGTTCGGAGCAATTGATGAGAACTGAGTGCAACTACAACGTCTCTCTTATCCATCAGTTCTATGCCACTGTGGTGTTTGACTCCTCAGAGGATATTGGGATGACCTGGATGTCTGGTAGGCAGCGCTTGACTTCTTCTTTCAGAGAGTTTGCTCGGATTCTTTGTTGTCCTTTCAATGGTCTTTCTACTGCAGCTGGCGCCCGCATGCATGTCCATGGCGTGTCTTACAACAAACACGTCATGACTGATCTTTACCAGCCTGGAGGGAAGATTGGCTCTCATAATGTCCTCCTCCCCACTTATGATATTCTGCTTCGCATGTTCCGTTGGACCATTGCTCCCATTGCCGGCAATGCAGATAATATTGCCGGGGCTCTAGTAAACTTGATGGCCAAGGCTCATGATGCCTATCTTGGGGAGTATGCGGTTGAGCAGGAGGCCTATAAGGTGGATGTCATGGACTTTATTTTCCAGGAGATGTCACTAGCAGTTTTTGAGAGGAAAGTTCCTCCATATGCTCCTTATATAATGTTGCTCATCAAGAGGCTCTACAAGCTTTCTGAGCAAGACAGTGATGACTTTGATGTAGCCTTTGCTACTCAGCCTCACAAGCCAGCTCTGCTTGTCCAGAAATCTGCTCACTTGGTTCAACAACAAGCCACCATGCATGAGATCAACGAGGATGACATTTTTGGTGGTCCATCTCGGGTTCCCTCCAATCCCAACATCAAGAAAGCTGCCAAGAAGAGTCGCCCCTGGGTAGTTCGAGCAATTGAGAAAATCATGAACATGAACTGTTGCATTCACAGTGAGAACTACTCCATCTACTCTCAGAACCATCGCATTATGCAGCGCCAAGAAGCGATGATGGCTCACTTGAAGATGCCTGCTCTGAAGCACCCTTTGAAGCCTCGGGTTCCTTTCAAGGATTGGAATGCAGATGGTCTCACATTTGATTGGATGATGCTGTGCCAGAGGACAACGATCTTGAGAATGCTGATACTGAGGAGGAGGAGGATGATGATCAGAACGAGGGTTCCGACTCTTGAGTCATGGGACGTTAGTGGAACCTCCTCCCTTTTTGGTATCTTGATGCCAAAGGGGGAGAAGTATCTCTAGGACTCTCGGGATTTGCATGGGCTAGGAGCACTTCTTTCTTTTCGTTTTGTTTCTTTCAGTGCTCCCTTTTTCGTGACTGTTTTAGTTCGTCATGTGTGTGAGACATGAGTACTGTTAAATTCTCTATTGTAATAACTCTTTATCTAAGTTTGTTGCTTCTATTGTGTATTTGTGTGTTTTGTAAAATCTAGGGGGAGTGTTGATCCTAAGGAATGTGCACTTTGTATTCCAAAGACATTCTTAAATAGTGCACTCACTTAGGGGGAGCTCCGTCTATATTTTGCAAATCCGTTCTCTTTTTTGTGTTGTCATCACTCGCCAAAAAGGGGGAGATTAAAAGTGCATTCTATGCACTCCCAGATTTTGGTGACTAATGACAACACAAAAAGTATTCTAATGTTTGTGATGAAGCATGCAGGGTCTTTTACATGTAGACTGATAAAGAGGAACACTTATTTTGCCTGAGTTTCAATTCAACTACACTTGGTCTTTCTTCAGGAATTCAGTCAGGAGATTTCCGGGGTTCGGAGATTTCCGGTTCCCAGACCGGAGATCTCCGAGCCATCCAAGTTTTTCACTAATCTGAATTCAAATGCGTACTGACTCCAACTCCAGCTGAGCCGGAAATCCTCTCGGAGATTTCCGGCGCTCGGAGATTTCTGGGCCCCGGTCCGGAGATCTCCGAGTGACAGAGGAATTTCGACCAAGTCCAGAACTCAAAATGCGTACTGACTCCAAAACAGTTTTAGCCGGAAATGCTCCCGGAGATTTCCGGCGCTCGGAGATTTCCGGGCCCCAATCCGGAGATCTCCGAGTGACAGAGGATTTTCGACTAAGTCAAGAAGCCCAACCAGTACTGATCCAGATTCAAGCACAGCCGGAAATTGCTCCGGAAATTTCCGGGGTCCGGATATCTCCGGTCCTCAACCCGGAGATTTCCGGGCTGGCGGCTGTACAACGGGCAGTTTTTGGGAGGGGTATAAATACCCCTCCACCTACCTCCAACATTTGAAGCTTCCAGATTTTCTCTCTCCTCCATTGGTGCTGAATCTCGTTTCTTCCGGATATCCCAATCTAGCCACTCAAATCCGTTGATACTTGGGGATCTGAGGGAGAAGCCACCGATCTACATCTCCATCGAAGCGATTTGTTTCCCCCCCCCTCTATTTCTTGAGGGGCAACGAATCTAGGGTTCCTTTGTGGATAGCTAGGTTCAACCTTGTGTGTTTTGATCCTTTGTGGATTCCTTTGTGGAAGTGACCTGTTGTGGTCTTTGTGGGAGCCCCCAATTCAGTTGTGGGTGTGTGTCTCACGAATTTGTACGGGACTTTCTCCGCCCTTAAAGGAGTCCTTAGTGGAAGCGTGGATTCGCACCTTTGTGGTCGAATTCACAGGAGAATAGGGTGAGGTCTTTGTGGCGTTGAGCAAACCTTTGTGGTAGCTCACACCTCTCAAACGAGACGTACACCTATGTAGTGGAACTCAGGATAAAATCTTGGTCTTCGAGTTCCTACGGTTGTTTCGTTCCACTCTTCTTTACCGCATCTTTAATTCCTGTACTTGCTTAGTTTCTTTGTTGGTTATCCTTGTATCACCTAGTTGCACTTTTAGACAACTTACTCTCCGCTAACCTAAAACTGAAAAAGTCATAAAAATTGGTCACCACCTATTCACCCCCCCTCTAGGTGGTCAACTGCCGTTCAGCAAGGCTAGCTAATCATGAAGCTACTTCCTCCGTTTGGAAATATAAGACGTTCTAGCATTTCTTTAGGTTCACCCATTTTAGTGTGTACCTAGTCTATTTTTAGTATGTAGGTTCATCATCATGCACATGCACCTAGATATAGATAGTACTGTCTAAAACGTCTTATAATAATAAACAGAGGGAGTAGCTAACAAACACCTTGATCGTATCGACCGTGATCATTTTCGTTCTGTGGCGTCGCATTCTCAAGCTGTGCGTTGCTCCCAAGCTATTGACACGTGGTGTGGAATTAGTGTACAACAGTGGTTGTGGGTGAGGTTATAGATGGGAAAACTTTGCATAATTTGGATTATTACGATCAATAAACGGTCCTCAATCAGTAGCTTTCGGGAGTAGGAGAGAGCATCATCGCATGCATGGAGGCAAAAACTATCCAATCCAAGATACTGTGTAGATACATACATGCATGGACCTTGTCCTTGTGGTTGTTAATCAACCGTGCGGGGCGATACTTGTGCGGACGTAAACACACACGCTTCCTCGATACAGGAACGAGTAGTACGTACGACAGGAAGACACGGATGAAGAGGAAATCGATCGTGTGGCTGCCATGCCACACAAGATCGGCCCCCGGCCGTGTCACGCGTCTTGATCCGTGTATGTTGTCGATGCTGTTTCACAAACATGTAAGATTTTGATTTGAAATATTTTATCTTTTGAGATACATAATAAAATTGAAAAAATATGTGGACGTAAATGTACACGCTTTCAAATCTCCAAAGCATATAAATTTATCATTTTGTGCAGCTTAGAATATAAAATAGTTAAAATCAAAATTTTACATGTTTGTGGGATACAGCATTGAAAACATGCAGGATTTTCCCATATTTTAAAAAACATAAACGTGAATCTGATTATTTTAATAAAAACTACAGGGAGCACCAGATCTCGAAGAGAAAATAACTTTTCGCCTTTTCCGCCCCTAAAAGTTTCCTTACGATAGTGCCAACGGATCACCTTGTGTGAGAACAACATTCTGAGTCATGGTACACATGTGCGCCGAAGAATGAACAGTCACTAGATCATATTCTCGATCCATACACCTATTGCATTCTATGTACTGAAAGCTAAAGGAGCTCCACCGTATGCTGATTATAAAGGGAGATCAAACCACACGGAAAAAAAAGACATAACAATAACTAGGTGTAGCCTATAGGAAAGATCACCATAGGTAGCTAGAGAAAGACTACAACTTACCAAAAATAGTAAAGAACATCTCTAGCACTAGCAGATCCCGTAAAAGTTGGATCCGTAAAACACGTATAAGGTAAATAGTAAAACGATTTTAAGGGGCAAAAACCACCCGGGCAGAACAGATCCCGTAAACACAAACTCCAAAATAGAATATTCGTGTTTACGGGGTCTCTTGTAGCAAAATCCGCAAAACCATAAAAATGTTCTGAATAGATGGAGTTCAAATTTCAACACAGTTCAGAAATATACATCAGTTCATCGACTCTAGTACTACATCTAGTTCAGAATTCTACATAATCCGGACACATAAAGTTAAGTTCGTCGACTCTGGTACTATTTCAAGCAAAGGAAACCGTTCTATCTCGTGAAGTGACACAACATTTTCCATAACATGACTTCAAGTGCCGTCGAGTCTGCTCATCCAACGTTCTTGCATCACGGGTCATGATAATGTCATGCAATCTGAACATATCTAGCCTCATCTGTGTAACATTCTAGCATTCAATCGAATGGTACAAATCAACTCTATCAAAATGCTGGTCCTTCAATCCTTGAACATTGCCTCATACATGTCCATGACTTTTTTTATAGATACACACCAAGGCTCTCCTCTATTGAGTCATCAAGCATCTCAATTTCAGCCTTGATACTACAACGACAACCGGAAAACAACACTATTAATAAATAGGAAATGTGAATATAAACGTCGTAACCAAAACTGGAATTTACCTCGCGATTTCCATGTCAAGGCACACCGCATACGCCACGGACATCTCGGGAGGGTAGACATCGGGTGACGCGTTAGGGAAAAGGCCATATCCATCGAGCGAAGGTGAAGCCGTGACATGGTGCCAGATAGGGAATACCAGGCTAAATCGCGCTGGAGCCCGAGGAGAGGAGTAACTTGATTCGGGCACAAAAAGATTCGAGTGTGGCGGAATCAGGAGCGGCTGGGTCGAGGCCTAGAGCGACGTAGCGGCTGAGCCGAGGGTAGGAGGGTCAGGCGTGGTGGCGGAAGGAGCAAGGGTGTCGGGCGATAGGTAATCGAAACCCATGACAACTGTGGGTGGCGGCGGGGCTGAAATTAATGTCCCTCCCTACAGACGAAAATGACTTATAAGGAAACTGGAAATTATGAGGGCGCGTAAAGCATTTTAAGTGCCATATAAAAAGTAACTATTTGATGAATTGAGCTGTTTTACGGGATCATCTGATAGAGAAGTTCTAACCGATGCACGAGAAGCTGAGATCGCAAACAAGCCTACGCCACGGAATAACTTTGTCTTGGGCTAGCTAGCTGTTAAAAGTAGTATTCCACATCAGCATCGAAATTGCATGGCCTACAATGCATGCACATTGCCCAGCCGGCCGGTGTGTCCGACGACTCAAACTCCATTAGCGGGTGGAGCTCGTCGCTCCGGAGATTCAGAGCCATGCAGACACAGAAGGAGCCGTGAGTCCACAGAGAACCACGCCGCCGCCGGCCAGTCGGACATTGACACATCGGCCTTGACAGCAGCCAGCGTCTTGGAGCCACCTGGCGCTGGCGGCAGTGGCGTAGCCGACTGTAACACGTGTGGACCGGCGGCGCTGTGAGTCCACGCGGTCCAGGGGACACGTCGACGGCGAGCTTCCCGCGGTGCCCGCGCCTTGTCCCGTGTTCTTGGCATGCGCGGCTCCCTGATACTGTCCCACACAGATCCATCAAATCTTCCACGGCAACCTGTCTGCATTACATTGTGGAAGGACTGTCCAGCGTATCCGTGTAGGTAGGGATCGAATAAAGCGGATAAGGATTAAGTGGTCACATTTGTTTTTCTTTTTCTTTTATGACAGCGGAAACGGAAACGCAATACGAGAATAAATATTGTTGGGTTATGGTGTGAACACGGAACGAAAAATATATTTGCTTACAGACCCCTAGCTAGAATAATGCAGCAAAACTAAAAACAAATCAACAAACCTTTCAACATTCTAAGATGAAATAAATATAAGGAGATAACATGATTATATAATATTATTAACTTCAGGCAACATTTAAAAGTATCTAAACCCTAGTGCAACAATGGAATGGTAAACTTAGAATTACTTCGAGAGGGAGATGATATGCGAGTGCATAGATGCTAAACATGATGGCTTTAGATTTTTTTTTTCCGGGGCCTGCTATATTGGGAAAGCACCACATAGCAACAATTGGGAAGTTCCATACTATCAGAAACAGAAATTCTGGCCGTTTTATATGTTGTTCCCTTTCCGTTCTGCAAAATTTTGTTTTCATTTTTCGTTTGCATTTTTGCAGAAAAGTCAAAAAAAATCGTTCCATTTTCATCCCTACTTCTAGGGATGTAGCTACCTATTGTTGCTATTTTCACCAAAGTTTTTGATATCATGTCCAACACTCTCGAACTTGTATGTGCATTAGACAAATGTCCAACACTATGGGAGCGGCTACCCCGAGGGGTGACTTCGAAAGTTGATGTAGATGATGCCTTCATATATAGGGCTCCAGCTTTTCATGTTGTTGTGTCAGCGGTTGCATCTGCCGTCAGCATTGACGCGTGCAAAGCGATATATTAGTCGAATAGTCCTTGCGGGTTTTTGGGGTGGCATGGTGGTGGCACCTGTGTTTGATTATCAAGCATCACCTAAGTGAGGTCAGAGAAATATCTGTCGACCGGGCCCGGCGACAGGATAAGCCACTTGGCCGGTATGTCCTCCTCCGGGTCCGGCTATAACTCGGGTTTGGGCTCACGGAGGACGATGCCCCGAGCCAGGCCCCAAAATTTGGGGAGGGCGTTTCGGTGGTGCAGGTGGAGATTCTTGTTACTGGCATACTCGGAGAGGATCCTTACCTGCAGCCTTGGGCCAATCATTCGCCGTCACGCAAAGGTTTGCCAAGCCGCCATGTACGGACCACAAAAACCCGCCAGGTCATCGTCTACTTGTCCGTGCGAGGCCGAAGGCGTGGGCAGCATACATTCTGCAGTCTCTGCCGGCCTCACCGCCGCTCGATCATTTTCACTTTGTTGGTCTCCGGAAACGGAAGTAAAAGGGAGTTAATCCAGAAAAGCAACCAGCGAAACTCAAGATCAACCTCTCAACCCCCGAGAGCAGTATAAAGCATCCCTCCACACATCCTCTCATCTCACTAGCAAGACAAGGCTCCTCTCGCTCCTCACTCCCTAGCTAGATAGCTAGCTAATCGGAGGTCATTGTCCACACGAGCAGCAGCTAGCTAGAGCTTAGAGCTTAGAGCCTAGAGCAGCACCAGCAATGGTAAGTGCCCAAGCGATTGCATCGACACATGCTTGCATGCTGAGGAAGAGGATGACTATTTGCATGGTGAGAGGTGGCAGCAGGCTGCATGCTCATGGCTCCTTGTTCTATGTGCTAGGTTTCTGCCGGTGGCCATGGCGGCTACAGCAACGCCGACGACGCCATCGACTTCCGCGGCAACCCGGTGGACAAGTCCAAGACCGGGGGGTGGCTCGGCGCCGGACTTATCCTAGGGACGGAGCTCGCGGAGCGTGTGTGCGTGATGGGCATCTCCATGAACCTGGTGACGTACCTCGTCGGCTCGCTCCACCTCTCCAACGCCAAGTCCGCCAACGTCGTCACCAACTTCATGGGCACCCTCAACCTCCTCGCCATCGTCGGCGGCTTCCTCGCCGACGCCAAGCTCGGCCGCTACCTCACCATCGCAGTATCCGCCACCGTTGCTGCCATCGTAAGCTACCAATTAACTGACCACACGCGCATATATACAATCAACACATATAGATGCACTGGCAGTCGTCCGCTTCTTACCTTAGATAACTGATGATGATTGATTAAATTAACAGGGCGTGAGCCTTCTGACGCTGGACACGGTTCTGCCGAGCATGCGGCCGCCGCCGTGCGGGGACCCACGGGGTGCAAACGGGCATGAGTGCATGCCGGCGAGCGGCGGGCAGCTGGGATTGCTCTACGCGGCGCTCTACATCACCGCGGCCGGGGCGGGCGGGCTCAAGGCGAACGTGTCCGGCTTCGGGTCGGACCAGTTCGACGGGCGGAACCCGCGGGAGGAGCGGGCCATGGTCTTCTTCTTCAACCGATTCTACTTCTGCATCAGCCTGGGATCGCTCTTCGCGGTCACCGTGCTGGTGTACGTGCAGGACAACGTCGGCCGTGGATGGGGTTACGGCATCTCGGCCGCGACCATGGTCATCGGCGTCGTCGTGCTCGTGGCCGGGACGTCCAAGTACCGGTACCGGCGGCCCGAGGGGAGCCCGCTCACGGTGATCGGGAGAGTGCTGTGGACGGCGTGGAAGAAGCGCAAGCTGCCGCAGCCAGCCGATGCCG
The DNA here is from genome assembly GCA_026929855.1 of Poa annua. Classification (NCBI taxonomy): domain Eukaryota; kingdom Viridiplantae; phylum Streptophyta; class Magnoliopsida; order Poales; family Poaceae; genus Poa; species Poa annua. The sequence goes on along the minus strand of CM049429.1, from coordinate 65,780,370 downwards.
GCGAGCTCAATGGGTTCCACACAGCCAAGGTGGCCTACACCGACAGGCTCAGGTAATAATTCCGTCGACCTTGTTTTCATACAGTAACCAAAATCTTCTGGTTGAGATGGTGCATATCACGATATATGCAGTACACACAAGGACAATAATAGTGGACAGACCATTTTCCGTGGCAAGATGCTGCCAAGATGTGGTACAAACCAATACCAGTACTACTGTACGAGTAGGGATCATGTGCATGTGCCTGCTAGTGCTCGAGCGTTCGTTGTTTCCATTATCATGTCTTTCGAAAATACTCAAGCTGTTCCAAATTATAATACATTTCAAATATTTTAATGTGAACTAAATACGGACTGAAATAGGTAAATCAACACATCATACACGAATCAAGAAAGAACTAAATAATTTTATATTTAGAAACGGAGGGAGTAGATTATTATTTCCTTGAAGTATACAGCCACGTAAATTTCCATGGTTAGCATGGACTAGGGATCAGGACCGTTCGTCCTGGACAGATAGGACACTTCAGAATTATGATGTGTTTCCACAAGTCTCTTATTAGTACGATCGCTCCAGCCACTTGTCGCCTTCACACCCCCTGTGTCATGTCGTCGCCGAGATGGACGTGTGAGAGAAGGTACAAAAATGACAACCCGCCCGAGTACTCTTCACTTCCTTTCATTGCTGCCAACGTATTATATATAAAACACACAAAAAAGAAAATAATCATACCAGAGAAGGAAATAAAGCGTGGGGCCGGGTGATCGGACTCCCGAGCTTCCAAATCTCCAAGTAATCTTAAGAAGTTGCTGGTGTCAAATAGAGATAGGGGCCGAGCTGCAGAATATTGTCGTCATGTTCAATACTAGTACTCATATAACCTCTGTCAAGAAAAAGTACTCATATAACTCTACTCCCTCCGACACATATTAGTTAATACTAAAACGGATATATCTAGCATAAAATATGTTTAGATACATCAATTTTAGAATCAATTAATAAGGATCCGAGGGAATAGAAATGATAGTCTCGGAGACTTAGCCAAACCAATCCCATATACTCTCTCCGTTATGAATTAATTAACTCAGATTTAATTAATTCATAACGGAGGGAGTATATAGTAGTCCATCTAATAGGAAGTATGTACACGTAAACATTATTTTCACACTATTTGTAAGAACGATCTACTATGATCCAATTGAAATTTAATTTGCATTAACATAAACATGTTCCATCATTTAGAACAGGGACTTTGCCTGCACTGGTTTTAGTCCATGTTCTGTTTTATGCTATTTTTTATGAGGAGGAGTCTATGTCATGTTGCTTTAACGGAAAATCATCTAGCAATATTATGTTCTTGTTGCATCAAAGGATGCCTTTTTGTTTTTCAAAAACGTGAGTGATTAACCTTATGATGCGCATGCAGGTGCCTCGACAAAGCTGCAATCGTGGATCAAGTCGACCTGGCGGCATCTCCGACCAAGAAGGAGCAGGCGGCAACCTCAACGGTAACGCAGGTAGAGGAGGTGAAGATGGTGGCGAAGCTGCTACCCATCTGGTCCACCTGCATCCTGTTCTGGACAGTGTACTCCCAGATGACCACGTTCTCCGTCGAGCAGGCCATCCGCATGGACCGTCGCCTGAGCGCCGGCTTCGTTGTCCCCGCCGGCTCCCTCTCCGTCTTCCTCTTCCTCTCCATCCTCCTCTTCACCTCCCTCAACGAGCGCCTCCTCGTGCCGCTTGCCAGCCGCCTCACGCGTCGCCCGCAGGGCCTCACCTCCCTCCAGCGCGTCGGCACGGGCCTCGTCTTTGCGATCGTAGCCATGGTCGTCTCCGCGCTCGTCGAGAAGATGCGCCGCGACGCCGCGAACGGGGAGTCGCACGTTGCCATCAGCGCGTTCTGGCTGGTGCCGCAGTTCTTCCTCGTGGGCGCTGGCGAGGCGTTCGCGTACGTGGGACAGCTGGAGTTCTTCATCCGCGAGGCGCCGGAGCGGATGAAGTCCATGAGCACGGGGCTCTTCCTGGTCACGCTGTCCATGGGGTTCTTCCTGAGCAGCTTCCTCGTCTTCCTCGTCCACGCCGTGACGCGGGGGACATGGATAACGAACAACCTCAACACGGGGAAGCTCGACCTGTTCTACTGGATGCTGGCGGTGCTTGGGGTGGTCAACTTCGTTGCGTTCGTGGTGATCGCGAGAAGGCACGAATACAAGCCCAGCACGTCAGCGGTGGTGGCTCCCGCTGGGGACGAGGATGATAGTAACAAGGAAAAGGAGATGGACGACGTCATTGTGGTCAAGGAGAACGTTGAAGGAATGGATGTGTAGGAGTGAGAGATTTGTATCAGTGAGCGCGGTTTGTACATAAGTATCTTGTATAATCCGGTTATTGTAGTGTAATGTATGACAAATTTCTCACGTTTGCTTGTCGATCTGCGGCTTCGAATCTGTCTGCTCGCATGTTTAGGTGCTGAGGAGAGCACTCAGTTGAAGCAAAAAATGGATTGACTAATTACAGCGTTAGCAAAATCTGATTAGATACCTGTATATCTCTAACTGACTGTATTCATTGTAATTGGATTTGCCGCTGGTGACGGTTTTTGGTGTCCGGCCCCCACCAAGTGAAAACCCAGTTTGAAAAGTTGAAACAACGCTTGAGAAAGAAAAAAAATCAACTTACGTTTAAAGAGTATTTCTTTAATGTAGAACAGGCAAAATAAATATTCTAGGAAGCCAAAAACCCCTTGCACTGCTTTCCGTTGTAGTAGTAGATATCAAAGACATTAAAACTAAAATTTACTGCTGGATGTTGTCGCAAGATGGTCCAGCATTGACGTTTCCAAGCAAAACAAATTACACAATTTACCACTGGATTAAAGCTACAAAGAGGAACAACTGATGCGGTTATTATTCAAGCAACACAAATAAAAGTTACTTTGGCAATGTATAGCAGCATTCATGATGAAAAAATCAGAAGAGGAGGAATTCACCTGTGGCTTGCAGCGTCTATGGAGTGAAGCATGTCGACCTCACGATCATCCACTCAAACATTAATCAACACTAGGTGAATGCCCGTGCGTTGCTACGGGTTATACGGTACTCAAAATCAGTTTTTAGTTAAATTTTATAACATTGTTGCCAGTACTGGTGCTAAACTGCTAATTGCATTGCATGTGCCTATGGACAATTTATTACCTCCTTTCCATGCATTATCACACTGATTGTAAATAATGAACACCATGTACACAAAACACACATAATAAAAGATGATCAACACCATGTACTATTATTGAATTGGATAGGAAGCATTCAACTGCATTGCATCTCGTCTTGTTCTTCATCATTTAGAGGCGTTTTGATCGTCTGACCCTCCATCTCTTCTTAACCAAATGCCTAGCGTTCGTCTGAAGTTCTCGAGATTTTGATCTTCCTATACCCCTGATGCTCTTTTCCTGATAGCAATGGGAGCTTTTCGGTAATAGGATCCTTGCACCCATGATCCATTGATAAGACATGATCCATTGATAAGACGTCTCCTAATAATTATCAGAATAAAAACAGTTTCAGACCACCTAAGATACATGTTTCAATAAATAAAATCCAGGTGTTAATCTGAACCAGTTCTACAGTGACACAAACTTGGCTGGCCCTGCAACAGAAAAATAAGGCAACAAATGAACAAGTATCAAATGAAGATGCAGTGCGACCAACATACTAAGTAATTAATCATCTGAACAAGAGTGACTGTAAGATATGTTTTCTTTTTTTCCCTTTTTAAGAAAACAGAGCGCTACTGTATTTTTGAATCTGTATAGTAATATACCAAATAAGATTAGTTCGACAAAAGCTATATTCATTAGATTGAATAAGTAGATCATATTTTGATTCATCTAGGACATCAAAGAACTCATCAGTTGCATCTTTAACTTGAACAAGTATATTGAAAAATGGCTGACTTCCTTGACTAACATGTTATATCACGTATCCTCTACCTATTATACGAAACCGGATCTTTCTTTGTCATAACTAAAGATAACAATCAGTTTTATCCTCAAGACATAACTGAACAATTAAACATACATTATTTTTGAGTTTTGAATACATGCACATGTGCCCTTTTTCAAGACTGCTAGACAGAAATGTAAAACAGAGTGGTACATGATAACTGAAAAAGAATATTGATTGATGAAAATAGAGGTGAGTAACTCCCTAACATCACACATAAGTATGGTTTGATGCAGAACATTGATGTTCAAGAGAGAACATGAGATATTGGCCAAATACATTGCTAAAATCAAAACTAAAATAGGAAAACATCAAACATGCTACCAGAAGCAGGCCTTGAGTTTATGTTATTACATGGACTACAAAGCATATCTTTTGTAGCCGATTACAGATGTCATATGTTTGTTATCATTGTCCAATTCAGAAAACAAATATATCAGAAATTGAAATGTTGGTCAACAATGACACCCATTCACACCTTCAGCTTGATAGTAAAGATGGTGTAGCATCAACAAACACATCGATATGCTAGAAAATAATAATCTAAAAGTAAATATACGGCATCAAGATAAGAAACTTGTCTAAACGCCCGAAATGAGGAATATATGACTAATCTAGTTTCACTATTGTAGCAGTAAGCTTCTGAAAACAGTAGTGAAAAGAGAAAATAGAAGAACAAAATAAATTTACATCAATATAATGTGTGTACAGTACTTGTCATTACTCAACACCACCTAGCAATTCAGGCAACTCGGGAATCGGGATATACTCAAATATGAACATAATGACGTGGATTTAAAATGCACCGATGAATAACTACAAATATGCAAAGCAAAAAAATAGCACTTAAAACATTTGCTGAACCAAAGAGCACATCTGGTGCAATGTACTTGGTTAAGAAATAACTAACATGCAAGTGAAAAATGTGCAGCTATCAACATAGAGAGTACAAACATTCTACTGAAGATTTATCTCATGTTTCCTGATCTACAAATGTTGGCGAACCATGTAATGATCACTCCAGCTTAAATCCTATAAAGTCATACATCGAGAAAAACAAATTCAGCTGTGCATAAGAAACGTACTCAATATGATCATACTCAAATGCACAACTACCTTGGGATCCTTCAATCTCAGAGAATCCTTCATTTCCTTCTTGTTAATTGACTTCTCATGGGTTAATTTTTTGTAACGCGAGAGAGGAATCTCTTGTAACATCAGAACAACATCTCATGCATGATGTTCTTAGTCAGGTAATAGAGAAAATCGTGGCACCAATTTAATTTTGTTTCCACAATTCAAATAGCACAAGTATATAGAAAATGTCAGCACAACAAGATGAGCATTTTAATCACTTCAATTTGCTGGATTGTACAAGTTGCAACAGCACAAAAAGCTAACATATTGGTACATTTTAATCACTTCACGTGTGCAGCTCATCCTCATGTTCATTCTGGTTCAGCTCTTCCTCAGATTCTTGCGTCATCTAAAAAAAGCGGCAAAAAGTCTCTTATGCACTCTCCATTCATCACAATAAATACTTTTAAAAAGTAACCAACAGAAATTAAAAATAGACAAGGAGAGATGCAAGTAAAGTACCCAGCAGAAATATTAGTGCTCTCTACACAAAACATTGTTTTGAGCGACCTGATTCAGCTCTAGCAGAGCTCAACACATGACAATTGAGCTTGCAATATGGAGATCTACAATTCCTAAGCATCCCAACATTTACATAGATACATGGAAGCTAAAATCGTCTCTCACATAGGAGCTAAAAAATTGGAGGTGGCAGGGGAAGTTTTCATCTAGCGCAAGACAGTGCTACATTTGATTCAGTCTAGCAGAGCAGAATATTTGAGATTTGGAGAAGGCACGGGGAGGTTCAGTCTAGCAATGGAGTACAGTACAATGCTTCTTTCTGCTCAGTCTAGCAGAGAAATGCACTTGAGGAGATGGGGAATGTTCTTACCATTACCGTGTCGCCTGTTCCCAGTGGCATGGCGTCGATCGTCGAGGGTCTACAGGATGGGGTGGCGGGGGTGCTCAGGCGACGATGATGTGTCAGCGTCCGGGGACGGAGATGCGGCGGGGTCGGCCGTGAGGTGGTGGCGGCTTGGGGCGGAGATGCGTAGGCGACGATGCTGGAACTCCTCGATCTTGAACTCGAGTCAACCTCTTGCTAATCCTCCGTCATTTGCTGGACAATTTGATCGTCGGAGGCCTCGATTCGCCACGGGTCGGCGGCCGGGCGTGAATTGAATGGTGGCGCTAGTGGAGTTACGAATCGCTAGGGTTCCTGCTGAGATTGGAGGCAGAGGAGTCTGAGCTCGTTGGGTCACCGGAGGACGCCCAGCTCATCACGATCGAGAGAAGGGGTGCGACGAGCTCATGGCTTGGGAGAGAATGAGCGACGCCCAGCTAGGTCTGACCAACCGGTGACCCCTGTTCTTGCATCGCCATAGAGCAAGGGCTTCGAAAGCTTTTCTTTGATGAGAGAAAGGTGAGCGGGCTGGTGGAGTTTCCCTGGGCTTGGCCCATATTTTTGCGAGTCCGCCAAATGGAGAGGGCGCAGGCGATCCGACAGACCCGCTCGGCTGAAATTTTCCTGGAGGAGGGGTACCAAGTACCAACTCCCATTTAATAGTAAAGACATTCAGATTTTCGCAAAATTTCTTTATCCTCAGGCAATCTCCGTTAGCCTGAGACCGTGATTGAATTTCCATATTGTTTTTAAAATAACCAAGTTGCACAGTCAGAATACAGTATATAGAAAACCACTCTAAGTCGAGGAAACTGAAACCTGCTGCACAAAATCTTCGTCATCACATTGCCCCCACAAAGGTAGCTAAAAACTTCAAATACATAACCATTGACTATCCATCAGTGAAAATGTTAAGCAGTTATATTGTTGACACTGAACTTTTTGTAATTAATCAAGTAGGCCAGTCAGAATTTAATATATGGAAACCCACACTAAATTATCCAGGAAAAAGCTCAAAACTGCAGGGCAAAGTTTTCATCGTCACATTCACATTCGCCTGAAAAGGCTAGTTAAAAACTTCAACTAGAGAACCATTGAATTAGGAAACTTAATACATCCGAAAACAACACAATAAGTTGGCACATGATGCTTCAGCATGAAAAATTCATTCGATGACTTGGACTCTAACCATTGCGCATGATATGTGTTCCAATTTCAGACTACTGCCAACTCACCTCTGGTTTAGAGGCCTATGTTCACGTGGAACCTCGAAGTATTGCTCATCTCAAAGCCACAATTTTACTGCTTAACACCACAGATCTTGTGGACCAAGCAGATTACATAGGGTGTAGTTGGCGGTCATCGCAAATTTCGGATATCCCGTGCAATCTCAATGCAAGAACTGATAGGACAGTTGGTCTTGACTGCGTTGGCACCTATATGAGATCGACAAGCAGCATAACCTTCCTGCTCACATTCAAAGTATGATAAGATATTCAGAGTCAAATCCATTTATCTTAAAAATGAAACAGTTAACTAAAAATTCTGGAAGTGCCTTATGGTTTCTTAAAAAGGAAATGATACATTGTCAAACAAGAACTGAAATGAAGTCAATATTACTTATTGAAATTGCACCCTAGTCATCACTTAATAAAATAAGGTTAATTTTACTTATTGAAATTGCACCCTAGTCATCAATAGTTGCTAGAATTTTGAGGGCTAATTAATTATGTATTGATGCAACAAATACAACAGTTAAATACCTTCCGCAGTGAATTGATGAGGGTACCGAGTGGCGGAGAATTAATTTTTGCTCGGCTAGCAATCTAAAATTGCATATAAGAATTAGAATTACCGAAGTCAACAATGGTATTCATAAAAAACAAGTCAACACTAGTACATTAAAGAGTTCATGATAAGTAAATATGTAACTGCAAGACAAACCTCATCAAGTCTGATGTATCCAGGAGGCAACCTTGGGTTGCTCTCCTCAATCATGGTATCAAGAAGTTTTTGCAAGGTGATGCCATTCTCACTTGTGTGTGCCCATCCCCATTCTACAGCCAAGTTTAGCATTTCAGTGATGGAAGAGGCATCATGGAGAGGACCTGTCCAAAGTGGGCCTACAACTGTGATAGAAGTGGCATCCTGTAAAATAAATAAATAATAATCATACACTTGTACTAATAATACCTTAAATACATAGAGCTAAACATGGGCTTACAAACTGTTTTGCATGCCATACAGTTCTAACTTATGTGGAATCAAAGGCTTAGAAAACAAGATACTGTTTAACTTCAAATCATATACTCCCTCCGTCCAAAAATAAGTGTCGACATGGACAAACTTGAGACACTTATTTTTGGACGGAGGGAGTATATGATTTGAAGTTAAACAGTATCTTGTTTTTTAAGCCTTTGATTCCACATAATGACATGGACAAACTTGAGACACTTATTTTTGGACGGAGGGAGTATATGATTTGAAGTTAAACAGTATCTTGTTTTTTAAGCCTTTGATGTCATGGACAAACTTGAGACACTTATTTTTGGACGGAGGGAGTATATATTTTGGTCAATACAAGAAAAGGATAAAAGAAACAAATGAAAAGGACTTACAGTTCTAACTCCTAAGATCAGTTCCAGTAAAACACATCGCACAGACAAAGTAGTTATGTAGTTACTATGACAATTTTATTGTTATTTACTAGCGCTGCATAATTCGATGTACCTACTGCTCTGTCTGCACATCCACAAGAAATCTGCCCCAATTCTTCAAATCCAAATGTCCGAGTCTGGCCACAACTCTTGCAGTGACAAATGAAACCATAATTACTGCCAGAACAGAAGGGGTATCAGTAAGTTGGCATTCCATTATATCTATTAATTAGCTATAGGATGTTTGGAAATAAAATAGCACTGATTTCACCTGGTATCATCTTCTTTACCATGGCATAATTGTACCATTGCTCGAAAAATAGGACCATGGTACGCGTAATAAGAGAATACTGGCGTTATGTGAAATCCCAACATAGCTGCTTCACGTGCAGCACCGCCTAAAAGCATTCGCAAACCAATCTCATTCGGATATGGCACTGGACGAATATGTGCTCCATATGAAGACAATGAGCTAAGACAAAGCAATGTTATGGGGCTGACATGAAGAAACATTACTGGTTGCATCTCTTGAAAAGAAAATATAACGCCAGAGCATATAGAAAGAAAAATTATCCCAAACTATTTACAGTACAAAAAGAAGCAACTATAGCAGTAGTAATGCCGAGATGCTTCACACACTCTAATGAAACAGTGCTATACAGAACATGAGAGTAAAACAATACCTAAGTAAGTTGTTTTACCTGTGTTCATCATTCGGTAATATATTTATCAAGAAATCATAACACTCATAGTACAAAACAAGCAACAATGGTAACATTACATTATTAGTTTCCTATAGAGAAGAACTTCAACCCAACCGAACACGAAAATTGGACAACCTGATCCGGTTTTAATATTTCAGAATATTAACTCCACACCGAAAAATCTAACAAGTTAAGGCAAATGCATGACGAATCTAAGATGCATAAATCGACCAAGAACTCACCATTTCCCGCCATACCCTCTCGCCGAACGCCAATCGGTTGACGTCAGGTAGAGAAGGCCCCCAATCTTGAGCGACAAGAACGCCGCCCGTATGTACTCGGCCTCGCTGCCGAAGGAGTCCACGTCGATGACGTCGAAGTACTCTCGCCGGAGGTACCTCTCCGCGAGCAGCCGCGTGGCATCGAGGTGCGACACCACCCACCTCCTTTGCCCGTCTGACGGCACCTGCTCGAAGCGAGAGAGGTTGGCAACGACGACGGGGCGGAGAGCGTCGGAGGCGTCGTTGGCCCAGACGAAATCGGCGCCGGCCTGCGCGAGGTAGCGGAGCGCGCGGACGCCGGAGCCGCACATCGCGTCGAGGCACAGGAAAGGGGCGGAAGGGTCGGGGCGGCGTTGGCGGTGGAGGGTGGCGGCGAGGACGGCGAGATCGCGTCCCGGGGCGCTGTCGCTGCGGTAGAAGGCGGAGCCGGGGTCGAAGGAGACGCCGCGCTCGGAATGCGTGCAGCGGAGCGGCAGGGAGCCGCGCCAACCGGGTTGGAACGGAGGGGCGGAGGTCCGGTGGATGGAGACAGCGGCGGAGGGCGACGCCATGGTAGCGCGCGCGTTTGGATTGGGTTCAGCTGAGGATGCTAGAGTGCTAGAATACGTTTACGAAAATTCCCTTTCACTCCCTCATACTTCCCGTTTCGAAATTAAAAAAATATGTAAACCACTTTAAAAAAACTGAAAAGTATGGACAAGAACATACGTTAGGGCATCTCCAGCCGCCCCAAAGCTCCCAGGACAATGCTTTTGCGCTGGTGACAAAATTCACCCAATCGTCCCTGAACCCTCTCAAGATCTCGAAATAGCTTCAGTGAATCCATGCCAAAACTCAACGTGTCGGATGGTTACTGGACGAGTCGGATGAAGCAACTTCCAACCAACGAGGGCCGGCGTTGGCGATTTTGACGATGTTCCTGATAGGTTTTGTCACGCCTGAAAGAAGTAACCATGCCACCATCATCCTAGCAGTAAACATCTCGTTAGTTCTGGGCATACTCTTATCCGACGGGAAAATGTGACGGACGGGTTGCATCAACTTACCAACAAGAACGACAGACTTATATATTGTATAGAAATCGGACGTGAAACATCGGACGCAAAGATGTTGCGAATCGTCCAACGAGTTCTTGTTCCTTTTTACCGTGTATGTGACAGTATTCGTGAATTCATGATTATACCATTATAGTAGCTAGACTTTCTTCAAACAATTTGAGTTGTCGTACGAGTTAAAAATAGACACTTTATGAGAAATTTAATTTTTTTTAGTAGACACGTCACAAAACTGATTCCAAACTGAAAGGAGGGACGACTAGGTCTAATCTCAAACCGACGCTTTCTCTTTGCATAGTTTTTTCTTCTTGCAACACTTTCATAGATTCTCTTGTCTTTGTTATTTCTATTAGATTTGTTCTATTGAAACTTGTCTTGTATTCAACAAAAGTTGTGCCATGAATATTTCTTTGAACAGATGTTAAACTTAACATTTGTCGAGGCTGAGAATGAGATGCGAAGAAGATAGAAGATTTATCAAGATACCAACTTGTTCATCACCTCACAGAAACCGGAGAGTGAGATCCGAAAAAGATACTAGAAGATTTATCAATATTCATCCTCTCTCTCCTGAACCTTCTCAGCAAACTTCAAACTGTTGGTGGCTAACTAACGATTGTGCCGAGCCTCACAATTAACAATTAAAATTAATGAAACGAGGGTGTCCCATCTCAAAGAAAAAAAAGTTAACCGAAGCATCATCTGTGGGACGGAGTCAAGGGGGACGAGCAGGGGCCACGTCCCCCCTACCCCTATGCTCATGCTTTTTATTGCAATATTAGCCAATATAGCTACTTAATTAGTGCAGCTTAACCTGATTAGCCCCCTATCAAGATCAGACACACTATTAGGCTAATCTTGTCCCCCTTAATCTCACATCCTGGCTCCGTCCCTGATCATCTGTCCATTCTGCCATTTCCGCTAAACTGATGGACCGAACTTTCTAGAACACTCTCAGCACGTGCTTTCGCAACGTGGCTATACATTAAAGTGCGAGTGACATTCTCGAAATCGCAAGAGACACACTCTGTACTGCACACACACACCCTCTGAAGCTCCCATCCCCGCAGGCCGCAGCCTACTCCTGCACGGAGACATGGACAACGACTTCGACTTCCCGGCGGCCTTCGGGGAGGGCGCGATGGGCGGGTCCGACGACTCAGACGAAGAGGCCATGAGGAACCTCTACACCGGCTCGGCGGGTGGCGCCGCCGTCGCCGGGGAGGAGGACGATGCGGGGTACGACATCGCGGCGATGAAGGCCGGGGAGGAGAAAGGGATCGGGGAGGAGGGGCTGCGCAAGAAGCTTCTGAGGGAGGGCGAGGGGTCGGAACGTCCCGGCGCCGGCGACGAGGTCGAAGGTGCGCTTTCCCGGCGTGTATTTTGGGCACTGACTTTTTTTTTTCTTCCCCCGCTGCACGGTGAGATGGATAAAATTGGTTGCTGACTTGTTTTCGTTATGGTCTGGATGACGCAGTGCACTACACGGGGACGCTGGCGGATGGCACCAAGTTCGATTCCAGCCGGGATCGCGACACCCCGTTTAAGTTCACCCTGGGGCGAGGTATCGGACCCCGACTGTCTTATTTTCTTCTCCTCCTTCTGAACTAGGATCAGTTTCAGTTCTTCACCCTGGGGCGAAGTACCAAGTCATGGGATTTGGGATTCTATTATATATGATGGTTAAGATTCGAAATGTGATTTGTTTTCTTCCAATAGATGTAGCGCTTACAATAGATTACAAGTTTACAGCTAACAGGCAGAGAATCTTGCATTTACAATAATGAATGGGGGGAGTCATTAGGATCCAGTTTAGCGTGACTCTACTTGAGTGGGGATTGATCCGTGGTTTCCTCGTTCTTAGTCTCTAGTTTGGTCCCCTTTACGCACCCGATCTTGACTGTCTCTGTTCAAACAGAGAGCACTGGTAGCACATCATGAATTTCATTTTTTAAGTTGTAATAACTGCAGTAATTCTTCAAAATCTGGTTTCGTGGACGGTTTATCAGAATTACGCGACACCACTGCTGTATTCCCAAATAACTGGTCTGTAACTAAGTTAAATAGATGATAAACCAGATTTAGATCAAGCACTAAGAAAAATACATGGGTTTGTCTTACCAATGGTCTGGAAATTAAATACCACTGCATGATCTTACCCCTTGTTCAAAAAAAAAAACTGCATGATCTTAAATTCTTAATTCGTTACTTCTCTTTGTACATGTGGGCTGTGGCTTCACTTCCCTTCAATGCCCTGTTTGGGCTGAGCTGCCTGTGGATAATTGGAATTTTGGCTATCTGTTATTTTTCAATCAAATTGTGAAGAGATATATATGTTCGTGTTCCATAACATGTAAGGTGAAATGATAACCATTGGATAACTAAATCTAGATGCAGCTAGTTTTATCTATAAAGCAGAGTAATAGACTTAGCTGTAGTTTCTTATTTTTATCACCGTCGGAGGGGAGCCCCCTACTACCTCATAAAAGGTTGAACGTACACACATCAGATCCACGGGGAAAACACAGAGGAAAGAATGCAAGAGTAAAAACCAAAAAAAAAACAGGTAGGAAAGCAGAAAACTACTGGTTCCAGTCCTGCAGCCAATTATAAACTTTATTTTTTCCCCTTCTTTTCGCCCTGTGAGTCCACAGCTTGACAGTTTCAAAAAAAATCTGTTCCTCGCCAGCCATATACTCCAGCATGTTACCATGATCACCATATTTCAGGATATTGAGTACACAATGGTCCTACTTGTCCATTTTTTCTTTCAACAGTGAAGTATTTGAGCCATGGCCAATCTGGACGAAAGTAGTCCCCCAGTAACTGCATATTAGGTTCACATTCTCGTTGCCAAAGGGAGATCATCTCCCAAATCCTTACCCTGAATATGTGCCAATTTTACCCATCTCGCCAATGGAGTAGCCAAGTTTCTAAGCAGCACGTGAACAAATATATTGAGCGAGGTGTCATTTTAGATCTCTAGGTTTTTAATGCCCAATCCTCCTTCATAACTTTTGCAAACATAATCCTAGGCCACCAAACAATCGCTCCCGTTTGCTTTGCATTTACCTTTCGTCCTTTCCAGAGAAACACTCTTCTTAGCTTATCAATTTCAGCGATCACCCATTGTGGCAACTTGATACAAGACATGAGGTAGAAGGGCAGCGCCGAGAGAATCGATTTCGTGAGACTAAGCCGCCCCCCTGGTTATGAAATCCATAGAGAAGCTAATACGTTTCTCAAGCCCCTTTTGGAACGCAGGAAGTAAAAACGTAGGAATAGGACAAACCATAGGAATTAAGGTCTCATGTTTTCTGAATTCCTACAGGAACCAAAACCACATGAATTTTTCCAAAGTGTCGTTTGGATGTCATGCACGAAAAACACAGGAATTGTAGACATAGGAAGATTAAAACATGAGGTGAGACCTCATGTTTGTTTTCCTCCAAAATTCCCATGGAATAGCCTATCCCATAGGAATTTCAAAGGATTCCGAGTTTCCTATTTATTTGTTCCAAACAACTCCATAGGAAATTTTCCAGCAAGATTTATATCCTCCAAAATTCCTATGAAATTCCTTTGTTCCAAACGGGGCCTCAATAGCTGAGATATAAGGCAGGAAAACCTCACTCGGGACTTTCTTAAAGAGGCAGACCTAGATAGTGTTGGGGGAAAGTCGTGGCAATTTCCTCCCCTTCATGTTCCAACAAGTCGGGGCCAAAAGTAGATTTCAAGAAGTTAATATTCAGTCTGCAGTGTTGGCGAAGGCATCAAGAATCTCCTGTACAGTTCTCGCCTGATCCGGTTGCCCTTCGGTAACAGTCAAAGTGTTGTCCGTGTACTGCAGTACCGGGCACAACTAGTCTTAACAGAATTGGATGGCGAAGGAGCCCTGCTGCTGCAAACATCTTGATAGTTTGTTGGAGCACGTCAGCAACTACAATGAACAACAGAGAGGATAACGAATCTCCCTGATGTAACCGTCTTTTGATGTTAATCCAATCCCCCAGAAATCCATTCCGAAGAATGGCCGTTTTCACAGAGGACAGCAACATTTTATCCACATGATTCATCTCCCATCATATCCTCTTATTTATGGATGGAAATCAGAGCTTCCCAGGAAACAGTGTCGAAAGCTTTGCTGAATTAAGCTTTTATATCACCCCCTTTCTTTTGCTTTTCCGACATGCTTGCACTAAGTCAATAGCATATATAAAGCTGTCTGATGCATCTATTTCTGACAAGACCAGTTTGGTCTCATCCATGATTTGGGTGATTACCTTCTGTAGTCTGGCTGCAACAGTTTAAAATATGAGTACAGAAAATCATGGTTCATCAGCTAAGCTGAAATGAAGCCTAGCTTTTCAGCAGCTAAATTTGTTTTTTTCTTTCTTACAAGCATAACTTTCTGGAGAAACAATTGAATTTACATGTCTTTGTTATGTTCAATTTTTTTTTGAATTGTTATGTTCATTGGTGACCTGCCTTTTTCTCTTTAACTTATCATTCGTGCCAAAAGTCATGTTTTATCTCACTGCTACCTAGCTTTCATTTGGGTGGAAGAACATCTACACATATCTTCAGGTTTGTCTGTGGGTGCGTAGTAACTGAAGTGACAAGAAGTTTTGCATGTTTCATGGGCCATGGGGTCTGCTAGTTGTACAGAAAGGAGAAAGCATTCTGGTTAGCGTGGTTAGTGTTGGAGATTCCCATTTGGGTGCTGCATAGCTAGTCATGAGACTTGCTGCTCTGAATCATCTGTTCTCTATTGTAGCTAAAAAATGTTATTTAAGCATCATTTGAGAAGTAAAACAACAAGCATTCTTATCTTTAAATGTGTGCAAATTACTAGGCTTTCTCCACGTAATTTTTTTCTAGGCTTCCAGAAGCAAATGCATTCTAAGTGAAATGACGTTATTAGCCTCTAATTGCAGGTCAAGTTATAAAGGGATGGGATATGGGCATCAAAACGATGAAGAGGGGTGAGAATGCTATTTTCACCATCCCACCAGAGCTTGCGTATGGTGAGGATGGCTCCCCTCCAGTCATCCCTCCAAATGCGGTGCTGCAGTTTGATGTTGAGCTTCTCTCATGGGCAAGTGTCAAGGATATTTGCAAAGATGGCAGCATCTTTAAGAAGATACTAGCTGAAGGCGAGAAGTGGGAGAATCCCAAAGACAGTGATGAAGTTTTTGGTACTATGCCATGCTCGCTACAGTTGTGCCTTAATGCTTTTCCAGTGACTGTCAAGATTTATTCAGTTACTTGGTGCAGTTAAGTATGAGGCAAGGCTTGAGGATGGGTCTGTTGTTACAAAATCTGATGGTATTGAGTTCACTGTGAGAGAAGGTACATTGTCTGCCATTTTGAACATTTGCATTGTAACTCTACATTTGAAAGGCCATTTTCTCACGCAGGAATATTTTCTTTTCAGGGCATTTTTGCCCTGCCATATCTATGGCTGTCAAGACTATGAAAAAGAATGAGAAGGTCCTGCTTACTGTCAAACCTCAATGTGAGTTTCTATGGTGATGTATTTTAGTAATCTTCTGGGTAATGTGGCAATGGAATCATATCTAATATATGTCATGCGGTGAACAGATGGCTTTGGTGAGGATGGCAGGCCAGCCTCTGGAGACGAAGCTGCAGTTCCCCCTAATGCTATGTTGCACATTGATCTTCAGTTGGTGTCCTGGAAGACAGTCATTGAGATAGGTAATGATAAGAAGATCCAGAAGAAGATCCTCCAGGAGGGTGAAGGTTACAACCGTCCCAACGAATGTGCAACCGTCAAAGGTATATTTTACCATTCCTTTTACATGGTATAATCTCAGAATGGTACTCCTTTCTTGTTATTTGTATGTAAATGATATAGATCTTAACCTGCAGTGAAACTTATTGGGAAGTTGGAGGATGGTACCGTGTTTGTAAAGAAAGGTCATAATGGTGAAGAGCCATTTGAGTTTAAGACTTATGAGGAGCAAGTAATTGAAGGGCTTGACAAAGCAGTGCTTAGCATGAAGAAAGGAGAAGTTGCTTTTGTGACTGTGCCCCCCGAGCATGCATTTGGATCTGATGAAACAAAGCAAGATCTGGCTGTAGTTCCTCCCAACACAACTGTTTATTATGACGTTGAACTAGTGTCCTTTGAGAAGGTAGATTAATCTTATCACTAGAATGTGTATGTCTGAGTAATTATTAGTCATGGATAAAACCTAAAATCCTCCATGTCATTTTATGCAGGAGAAGGAATCCTGGGAGATGAAGAATAACACTGAGAAGATTGAAGCGGCTGCTAAGAAGAAAGATGAAGGGAATTTGTTGTTTAAGATGGGCAAGTATGAAAGGGCTTCTAAGAGATATGGAAAGGTCAAAATTTCAAACCAACTCTTAAAGTAACCTTGTCCCATGCTGATGACTTGCATTAAATAAATGCTGACACTTGGTATGTTCTGCCTGAAATCAGGCTTTGAATTTCATAGAGTACGACAACTCCTTCAGTGAAGAAGAAAAACAGTTGTCAGGAGCACTCAAAGTGAGCTGCAAGCTCAATGATGCTGCATGCAAACTGAGACTTAAAGATTACAAGGGAGCGAAAGAACTGTGTACCGAGGTAATTATACGCAGAAACTGAGACAACTACATATAATTTTAACAAGACATAATATCTGGGCTGACTGAATTATGGTGTCCAGGTCCTGGAAATTGACAGCACAAATGTGAAGGCCTTGTACAGACGGGCACAGGCACACACTCATCTTGTTGATCTTGATTTGGCAGAGCTGGATATCAAAAAGGCACTGGAAATAGATCCTGAGAACAGGTTATTTAGTGCCACCGAATTTGGTCAAAGTTATGATCTTTTACCTCTGTTCCAAAATATAAGACATTTTGGTAGGTTAAAATGGCCTATCAAAAGGTCTTATATATCTGAACGGGGGTAGTAATAGTAAACACCGACTCACAACTTCACTTGAAGAAATCCTATCCTTAGGCTCTAGCTCACTAGTTAATGTTGTTGTATCGATATGGCGAACATTTATTCCATCACCAATGTCACAACCAGGGTTTTCTGTTTCTTTGACCAAGTTTGTTCCAGCCTTGTGTGTTGGGAGAAGTTATTCTTTGTTTTTTTCCCTCAGGGATGTGAAGATGGGTTATAGGAGGTTAAAGGAGAAGGTGAAGGAGTACAACCGAAGGGACGCTAAATTCTATGGCAACATAATTGAAAAGCTGAGCAAGGCAGAATCCGACGTGAGTTCCCTTTTCCGCCACCTTGTCTCTGTACTCCTCCTTGGCTGTCGTTTTACAGCTGGTTTACTGCTTGCAGAGCTGCGGGAGCCCCGGGCCAAGCAAGAAGCACGGCATGTGGACTTTGGCAACATTATCTAGGAGCCTCTTCACGACCGATGGCAGCAGCGGTTCGACGCTCCGGCTCGTGCTGAGGCTACTGATCCCAGTGATGGTTCTGGTGGCACTTTGTGTTGCTTACTACGTGCAGAGCGCAGTTCCTGAAATCGACTGTGTCAACTGCTGACGTGCCGATTCATGTGTCTGGTTTCATGCTTTCTGTGTTTGTGTGTCGTGGTGGGTCAGATGATCATGGTAAATATAAATTGGTTACGTTGTTCCGATGATGACTGTGTCTTGTATGGATTGCCATTTCGTCCTTGTGAATGTTTTATGGAATGGTTTTGCTCTATTGTCTGATGAGTCGGCACATGAACCATGTCTCGGTGAAGAAACAAAGCGGTGTTCTACAGATAACTGTATGCAAGCGCAATATAGCAAGTTTCAAGATAAAGTCATGGGGGAGAAAAGACAGAAAAGCTACAGAGACAGGACAAACGGGTGCTCAACTAAGTAAATGACCAATAAAATTAGACTATACTTATGTACAATTGTACTATGGAATCCAGATATATTCATACAATTCAAATTCTAACGAACAAAAGTTACATGATTTGATAAGAATCTGAATTTAAGTCCAAGAGTACTTCACCCTGGAGTTACAAAAAGGAGAAATGGATCTCCAAAGGTTTAAATTTATGAAATATCCTCGCATTACCAATGATAAATTGGTACAGTAGATTCCATAAACTCGATGCTATTTAATTTCAGTAATATGTCTCAACAGCTATCATTTACATAAGTTTGCATATAAATGATTCCAGCCCCTTGAACCACTCCATCACTTATAGCATATACAAACACAGTTCAGATTTAATCGAGATTTAGCAATGCATAAACAGATGTGCCTTGGCTCTCCCTGGTTCTGTAACCCAGAAGGAAATGCTTCAATAAACAAGCATTGTTCAAAACTGAATTATAACCGGGTGGCATAATGAGGTTCATAACTGTTCATTTTCATTAGAAGCGAACAGATTGAAAGCATATATATAGTAGCCATCTGATTTTCTTATCCATAGGATGCACATAATTTCTTGAGCAGAAGGACGCACAGAATTAGAAGTATATTTCTCATGAGGCCGGAAAAACGAGTTCAACTATGCTATGTACCGTTCTTTGAGCAGTTCGTAGGATTCATCAAATTGTCATCACAGTCAACAACTGAAACCACTGCAAAAAAAGTAAACCTGCCTGGAACCCATACACAAACAACAGATATAAAAGGGCAGTATAAGATTGGCCTATTCGTGTGGCTGGAGACAGCTTCCACTGGATTACTGGTTCTCAGATCATTGCCTCGTAGGAGCTAAAACATATCTGACAGAGTCTTGCTTATTGCTTCCACCTGAAACATCGTTTGCATTGGTATTCTCTTTGATGAAAGCTCCCGGAACCGCTCCTTGAAATCCTCCATGTTCTTCACTTTCAGCTTACCCACGTCCCTCTGAGCAATGATATAAATCAAGGAAATCGCAGAGTGAATACCCTGAGGGCTCACCATTCCACTTGCATGTTCCTCAATGACGATATTCACCAGTTCCACAGCCTGATCGCATATCCTATCCAGCACGTCTGGAGATTTCGGCAGACGATCTAGCAGAAGCAGGAACTCATCAGTGGCCATGAAGCATTCCAGCAGCATCTCAGGCACATCATGATCTACAGCTGATGATTTGGCTTCGTCATCTGTACAGAGCGCGAGTATTGCAGTGGCAGTCTCCTTCCTTACTACAACATCCTCAATCTTGAGTAGATCACTGAGCCTTTTCATCCCCCCCGTGCCCAACAATCTTTCCCTGAACACATCAAACTCTGCCAGTATTGCAACTGTAGAAGCTACCATCGCCAACACTGACGCTGAACTTCCAAGCCTATCTGCCCTCTCGAGGACTTTCATTAGAACAGCTGGTAGCTTTTTCTGTACGGCTAGGATCTCCCGGTTGGGCCTGTGCATGGACAAATTAAGGAATAATGAGATCCTCTCCTCCTCAACATCTTTTTCCCATGCAAATTTCCATTTCTTCTTATTTAAGAGAACAGGGACAAGGCCTGGCCACTTGTCAAGGCAAGGATGCACACCCTTGGATGTTTTAGACATTAGATGGATCAAATGCAAGTCCTTTTTCTGCAGTCCTGAATGACTTAAGAACTTGTCTATGATGTCTTGAATTTGTTCCTCTGAAGGTACTATCAAGGGGGAAGGGAGCGTATCAGCAGTGGTAGAGTGGTGAGGTACTGAGTGATCGAGGCACCACGCAGCAATCATGTCACTGAGGAGGTGGTTTGGAACAGTGAGTGAGTGAGCCAAGGACTGTCCAGTTTCTAGGCAGGTATTTTTCTGTGAAATGACCCACTGTTGGTATGATTGATCCACAGACTGCAATCAAGGAAAGAAAAATATGGTTACCTGGGTAAATATAAATCATAAGATAATTAAACTATATAATATGTCAAGTGAAAAACACTTCAGAAAAATAGAATTCAGGAAGAGAAGGACATAATACCAATTAATTAGAACCTACATCTATGCAGCTGTCCGTTTCAATGTATGAGGTGGGACATATATTTCTTGGAAATAAAATGGTGAAACAAGATACATAGCATAAACAGAAAAAAGGAACAATAAAGAAGTCCTCTGTTTTTGGTCCCGTGTTTCTGCTCTTCAGAAACAATATGCCACAGTGCTCAATAACTACATATCACATCTCACCATATAAACATGCAAAATTTCAGTACAATGGGAACATAAATGATATTTAACAGCTTACAACATCACAACTTGCCAAATAAGTGACAGACTAAAGTATAAATATGAAAACTCTAACTACCACATATAAGAGGAAGTGCAGATTATTTTATTACGATCCAGAAGAATATAAGCTTGTACCTCTTTCTTTCAACACCCAATCAGTTAGATTATTTTATGAGATAGAAACTATAAATATAATGCAATTCAAGAGGAAAGTACATTGATACCCTGCCATTAGAAAGACAGTCGCATGTAGTCAGAAAACAGAAAACAGAACTTCAAGACATTGATACTAATATTTGAAAGATCAATCTAGTTGGAGTAGCTGCTATGGCTACCAATATTAATAGTTCAAAATAACAATAATACTTCAGTGATTAGTGATCGGTGAATAGTGCAAATTTTCTTGCTTGGGAAATGGGAACCCTTTGTCTTTTCGGCATAACATGAGTTATGAAGAACACAAATGAAACATACATCCATACAGGGAAATTCATTTGGTGTGCAGGAAGCAATTGCAAGAGTTTGTGACTTACATATCCAGAAGCCAATATAACAGCATTATCCATTGCTCCTCCATGCAGTGGATCAGCCTAACAACACATCATAATTATGTAATTAGTATATTGGTAAAGAGGTTGAGATGATCCCAGAAGTTTCACTGCACGGAAGTGTCATAAAATGATGAAGTAGCAGAGACGGCTGAATCATTTGATAGAATGCTACTGTTACACATGAATACGATGATATTGGACTTGAACAAAAAAGACAAAATATCCAAATTCTAATAGTTCTTAACGAATAAAAGGATATGCATTTTTCAAAATAGCACGAGAGTTTCTACCGGATTTTTTTTCAGGTTGACTTTGAACAATAATTTTCAACTGAGCACCATGTAGCATCGTGTTGTGTAAAGGCAGACTATACGGCAACAGCCAACAAGAACTACACAGCGAGATGTTCTTGCACAAAAATAACAGACCAGACAATTCATCATCCGAGCAGCAACAAGAAATAGGCACGAAAACGAGGGGAACAAGAAGAAGACAGGAAACGGAATCAGAAATCGAAAGAAGCAGAGGCCGTGACACTTACATCACCAGAAAGCCATTTGGTGGCGAAATCGCGAGGGAGTTTCGGGGGCTCCACTTTGCTGTGAGAGTGGTCCATGAGGCCAGTCATTGCCTGCTTCATCTCGGCGAACGCTGCTTCCCCTTGGGCGTCATCCGCGGTAGCCTCTTGGATCTTCGCCAATGCAGTTCGCATCATAGCGGCGAAATCAGGCCGCGCGTGGACTACAGGCTGCTGCTCATTGATTCCAGTTGTTGCCGCCACCACGGGCACCGAGTGTGACGTGCCGGGGTCGCCAGATGATGTGCTCGTGCTCGGCTCTTCCACGGTTCTTGTTGCTGAGCTCGGTAAGGAGGGTGCGGAGTTCTTGCGGACGCGTAGAACCTTCATGGCAGCCTTCCGCGCTCCTCGCCAGAATCTTGACGGCGATGGCACGCTGGAGGAGGAGGAGCTCTCTTGTGCGCGAGCGCGATTACTGGCCCTGACCTGGTCTTCTATTACCGTCTGGACAACGCGGAGCAACTGTTCTTCCAAGGTCGCGCTCGCCTCGCTCGAGGTCGTGGAGTCGACGGAGGATGGCGTCGCTCCAGGAGGCGCGCTTGTTCCGCCTCCGTTCGTCCCTCCCGACATGATTGCTTCTTGGTTTCTTGCCGTCTTGCCGTGGGAGGAGTTCTTGGGTTGATGCCGCCTGTCGTTGGGCTCCTTGTTTCGAGTTTGGGAGGGAATGTGTGATCTGAAGGCGAGAGAGGGGTTGGCCTCTTTATAGCCGTGAGGCCGTATGGATTGGGTGTGCAAACGGCTGCACTTATATGTTCTCTTTTCTGTTGTTTCTGGTGGCAATGTAGGTCGGTAATCATCTTCTGATGGAACTGCCTGTCTGACAGATGATGATCGCTGACTTGACTTGTGTCTGATGATGAACGTCAGGGAAGGCACATCGTACGAACGAGAGGTGCCATCAAGAAGAGCTCCAACCACTGATTCCCTGGCGGAAGGGCTCCCTCGCTCGATCATGCGACAGTGCAGCTTCTGTCTAGCATCGTCTTCCAACTCAGCAATGGCAAGCCTTTGCATTCATTCTTTGAGTGCACTCCTCCTCTGCTTGGCATTTGATCGAACACGGCCAGCGCCCAGAATCATGTTTCCCTTGTCCGGCATTTCGTCGAGCATCTGCGCCTCGCCACACCGCGCGCAGAAGCAGTTCAGCTCACAGAACGCACCGGGAAGCAGGAATCGAACACGGCCAGCGCCCAGAATCATGTTTCCCTTGTCCGGCATTTCGTCGAGCATCTGCGCCTCGCCACACCGCGCGCAGAAGCAGTTCAGCTCACAGAACGCACCGGGAAGCAGGAATCGAACACGGCCAGCGCCCAGAATCATGTTTCCCTTGTCCGGCATTTCGTCGAGCATCTGCGCCTCGCCACACCGCGCGCAGAAGCAGTTCAGCTCACAGAACGCACCGGGAAGCAGGAAGCCCGCGACTCGGCCAGGCATCTCGCTGCACGGGCCGGACCAGGGCAGCACGGCGCGGGCTTGTCGTGCCCGCAGCTTCCAGGACCGGCGAGAGGGTCGGCACGCGGAGCACTTGTGGGGGTGGCCCGTGGCCGGTTCGCATCTGTTGCCGTCGCCGTGGTGGTCGCGGCGGTGTCCGCCATGTGCGCCGCCGCCCGCATAGTGGCTCGCCCGCATGGCTGTAGTGTCGCCGCAGATCGACGCCGAGGCGGCGTCGGCCCGTCGCTGGATGTGGCTGGGGAGTATGGTATAGAGAAGACATGGCGAGATGGAGCAAGCCAGGAAGGGGAAGTGGAGGAGGAGCGTTGTGCCTCGTGAGGATGGCAAGATGTGCGAAGCTGTGCTGGCCTGGATGAAGAAGAGGGTGGGACTGGATAGTTGCACAGCCGAGCACCGGAGCATTTCCGGATCATCGGCCATCCCTCTCTTGCTGCCGAGCTTCAGTCACTTTTCTTCCAACGATTTTTTTCTAAATACAAATATGACCATGTTCATGTTTTCATCAAAACTAACGCATTTCTAATTTTATTACTCCTTCCGATCCATATTAATAGACTCAACTTTGTCTAGATACGAATGCATCTAGTCTAAACACTTAACTAGATACATACGAATCTAGATAAAGTTGAGTCCATTAATATGGATCGGAGGGAGTATTAAAAATGGCATATTTTACGGTACCTTTTACTACCCTCTCGAGATGACTAGTATGGTTTCAAATCTAACCGTTGATTTACTGGGGCCATGTGGAGTCTTAACTAAATCATATTCCATTAATTTCGCCTAAAATCTTGGTAACCAAATCCTAATTTTAATCATAATCCAATGAAGTTCATGTATCCATGCTGGCCGGCCTGCTGCGCAGCACAACACAACGATAAAGTTTAAGAACAATCTCAATGGAGTTCATGGCGATTGGTTAGCTCAGACAGCGCCATGGCCAATGTTTAGAACATTCACAACAAAGTTTATATAAGCATGGCTGGCTGGCCGGCCGGGCAGCACGACGGCAAAGGTTTAAAACAACCTCGTCGGAGTTCATGTAGGCATGACGGCCGGCCGGGCAGCATGATGGCAAAGATTTAAAACAACCTCGTCGGAGTTCATGTAGGCATGACGGTCGGCCGGCTCATTGCTATGGAAGTAACGAGCTGCCCAGTTGTATGAGTCTTTTTTTATAGAAAGCGTTACATGCCTTCCGTTTTTAATGGGATTTTCCGGTTTTTGCTGTGAACGCATATATTAAATTGCAGACGAGTCCAATTTTAACGCTGGATGCATTACAACTACCATGTTTTATTGAAGTATGTTTTATACTACTCATGTTTTAGGCACTAGTATGAATGGATACAAGCCGTTAGATCCACAGAAATAAATGGTCCATATCTATCTAAGGGTACCATAAAAGTCCTCATTAAAAATAGTCTGATGGGAGAAAAAAAATGACACTTGTACTTCCTCTATCTCAGATGACGGAAATTCACTTCCCTCCAACTTACGTGATAGAATTCCCTGTCTACGGAGCCGGGTAGCGACTGTTCTTGCCACATGGCGGCGCAGACAAATTCCCTCCATATCGAGATTAGCGAGAAGTGACTTTCCTTCATGCGGGTTGACGGATATATATGTGTCGTTTTTTCCTCCATACTGAGTGTCATGATTTGGATATGAACATGTTATGTTTTAATCAATATAATTGTTGCTTTTGATCATACCTATGAGTTGCATACACTTGTTATCCGTTCGGACCTAAGTCCCTGAAGTGACAACAATTTGGACAACCATATGGGACGGCGGTGACTTGAGGATTATATGTATTCGTTGAATGTTAATGCTTTGCTCTGATGCATCATATAATGAGCATCTTAATTACCATACGGTTTCCGGTATGGGTCCTGCTGAAAGAACATTTCTTAATCCCTAGTGTTTTGTGTGTTAGTTAACAATACCAATGATATACTAATCACATTGCTAAGTATTTCAGTTTGGGTGAAACTCATATCACAAATCTTAAAGCCAAACTGTAGAGAAAAAGAGTTTCTGGAATTCTTCAGGGACTCGGATATTCCGGTCCCCCCACCGGATATTCCGAGTCAGCCCCAGATTTTGGCTAAGTCAAGTTCAGAAGTGGTATTGACTTCAATCGGAAAATCAGCCCGGATATTTTCAAGGACCCGGATATTCCGGTTCACCAACCGGATATTCCGGGTCAGCCTCAGGAAAATTGGCTAAGTCAAGAATCAGAAGTGGTACTGACTTCAATCGGAAAATCAGCCCGGATATTTTCAAGGACCCGGATATTCCGGTTCACCAATCGGATATTCCGGTTCACCCACCGGATATTCCGAAGCAACCTCAGGAAATTGCTAAGTCAAGATTCAGAAGTGGCACTGACTTCAATCGGAAAATCAGCCCGGAGATTTCAAGGACCGGATATTCCGGTTCACCAACCGGATATTCCGGGTCAGCCTCAGGAAAATTGGCTAAGTCAAGAATCAGAAGTGGTACTGACTCCAACCGGAAATTCATCTCGGAAATTTCAAGAACTCGGATATTCCGAGTCAACCGAAGAAAATCGACTAAGTCAAGTTCAGAATCTGTTCTGATCTCAACCGGAAATTCAGCCCGGACATTTTCAAAGGCCCGGATATTCCGGGGCACCGGAATTTCCGGGTGACCAAGACAGCCAACGGCCAGATTTTGAGGGAGGGTATAAATACCCCCTCACTCACTCAAGAACTTTTGAGCTCTCAGACTTTCTCTCTCCTATCATTCTTGAAAGCTCAATTCATCAAGATCTCCCAATCCCCCCACCCAAACTCATAGATCTTTGGAGGATTGGAGGAGAAGGCCCCGATCTACATCGTCACCGAAGGGATCTTCATTTCTCCCCCATTCATTTGGGGATTTCGTGGCTAGGGTTTCCGGTGGGAAAACCTAGTTCACCATTGTTGTACTCTTGGTGTTACCTTGACCTCTTGTGGTCCTTGACCTGTTGTGGTCTTCTTGGGAGCCCCCAATTCAGTTGTGGGTGTGTGCCTCAAGCGTTTGTAAGGGATTCGATCTCCGCCCTAAAAGGGGATCAATAGTGGAAGGTGGACTCGAAACCTTTGTGGTTGAGTTCATCGGAGAAGAAGGTGAGCCTTTGTGGCGTTGCGGCTAACCTGTTGTGGTAGCGCACACCTCTCCAAACGAGACGTACACCCTTGGGTGGAACTCGGGAATAAATCTTCGTCTCCGCGTGCTCCACTTGGTTCCCCTTACTCTTAACTCCCTTACTTGCTTCTTGCTATTGCTTAGTTTCTCATTTAGGTAAATTCACCGTAGTTGCATATCTATCTAGAGAATTTACCTTTGAGTTGAGCCTAAAATTAAAAAGACCTAAAATTTGTAATAGCACCTATTCACCCCCCCCCCTCTAGGTGCCGGATTCCCGTTCAATTGGTATCAGAGCCTTGTTCACTTTTAAGGGCTTAACCGCCTAAGTGCAACGATGACGGAATCCGATGCCGAGAGGGCCGCCCGTGAAAAATTAGAGGCGGAGAAGGAGGCTTTAGCCAAAGGGGCAACCATGGCCGATCTTATTGATATGAGATCGTCCTTGGAGGCCCAACTCCTCAAGATGAATGAGATGCTCATGGCACTCTTGAAGTCTAAGGAGCCCGAGGCTACCTCTCCCTCTCCTCCTCCTAAGGAACACGCGGGGAACTCTAAGGAGTCATCTTCGGATGGGTCCAAAGATGTTACCTCAAGTGTTCCCGGGATGGCGGAAAAGGATGAACCACCTAGCTCCTCTAACACCATCAAAGGAGAGGAATTTCATAATGTCAACCATAATTACTCTCCTAACCCTCCTATCCCTCACCCTCATGTAAACTTTATAAGTGACCCTCCTAAGCTTAAACCTACTCATTTCTCTCAATGGGTGTTTCTAATGAAGTCACATCTATGTAGTGCCTCCATTGAGCTTTGGCGCATCATTGAAGAAGGATACAAGCCCCATGATCCAACCAACTTGACAAGAAGAGAAGTGGTTGATAGCCAACTCAACGCCACCGCTCTTCATCAACTCCAAATGGCCGTTGGAGAGAAGGACATGGCGCTCATCCAACAATTCTCCACCGTCAAGGAAGTTTGGAATGCTCTTTCCGACATCTTCGTTGGGAATGAGAGCATGAAGAAGAACCGGTATGATGCCTTATGCAATGAGGTGGAAGGGTTCTACAAGTTGGATGGAGAAAGCCACGAGGACATGTACCGGAGATTGGTGTTGGTTGCCAACTCTTTCAAGAACCTCGGGGCGGAGTACATCAATGATGCTTGGATCAAGAGGAAGTATGTGACCGCTCTCATGCCCTTTGAGGACACGGATTTGAAGACACTCCAAGGGAGACATGACTTCGCAAAGATGACATCCAATGAAGTTATGCAAGAGATGACCGCATACAAGGTGGCCTCCAAGATTGCACAAGATGCAAGAGCTAGAGCCATAGGGATGCACAAGCATGCCTCAATCGCTTTGAAGGCCACCGTTGAAGAGGAGGATGAAGAGGAGTGTGATGATCAAGTCGAGCTATCTAGTGAAGCTCTCTCAAGCACTCTCACTCAACACATGGGTCTTGCGGCAAGAACCTTTTGGAAGAACCTTGGAAGGGCCAAAGCAAGGATTGACAAGAAGTTTCCCCCCAACGGAGGAAAGCCATTCAACAAAGTGAGACTATGCTACAATTGCGATGACAAGAGCCACTTTGTTGCCGATTGCCCATGGGAGAGAAGAGAGGATCATGGTGGGAGGCTCGTGGCCAAGACGAAGGGCAAGGGGCCCATGCCCATGAAGAAGCCTTTCTTCAAGAAGAACCAAAAGATTGTCTTGGTGACTCAAGAGCAATATCCCACCGATGATGAAGATAGTGACAAGGAGGATACTCCAACGCAAGTGGCCGCACTAGCCATGTCTTCCACTACTCCATCACTCTTCTCCTCGCCAAACGAGAGCGTCATCGTCAAGAATGGAAGATGTCTTATGGCTAAGACATCCGAGGTACAACTATCCCCCAACTCCATATCACATGACATTGATGATGCTATGAGTCTAGAAGTCAAGGAAGAAATCATTGCTTTTGATAAATTCATGACTAACTTGCAAGGAGAAGGAAAGAAACACTTTGGCTCAATCATGAGTCGAATAGGTGAGCTTGAGGATGAGCTTGAGCTCAAAGGTGAGATTGAGAGAGAGGATGCACACGCTAAGGTGGCTCTCCAATCCTCTCTCGAAGATGAACAAGAAGCTCATGCTCTCCTTGAGGAGCAACTTGCTAAGATCACTAAGGATCGTGATCTCTACTTTGCTAAATGTAAAATTGTGCAAAATGAAAAGTCCGAGCTTGTAGTTGCTCACGCTAGACTTTGCGAAGACTTCGAGTCACTTGACAATGCTCACAAGGTGTTGACAAGTGATCACGAACGTCTTCTCAAGTATCGTGATCAACTCCAAACTCGGATATCTACTCTTGAGAAATCTAGCACCTCTACTCCTTTGAATGCTAATGCAAATGTTGTGAAGGGTATTGCTAGAGTTTTGTTTGTTCCTTCTATGGCAACCAAGCCCAAGACTTCTCTTGATAAAGGTAAGGGGGCACTCACTACTCCTCTTCATGAGCGAGTGCCCCACAAGGGTAAGGAAGGTCTAGGCTATGTTGCTAAGGAGAAGAAGGAGATCAAGAATAAGACCAAGCCCGCACAAGCCAAGAAGGTTGATATTGCGAGTGGAAATGCCACAAGGGGCACTCCCACTCGTAATGACTTTGCGGGCAAATCTAACCCCAACTATTCTTTATATGTTGATTATTATGGGGATGTCTATGCTAGATACATTGGACCCTTTGATGGTTACATTGAATATTCTATTTGGGTTCCAAAAACCCTTGTTGCTAACCAAAAGGCACCCATTGCAAAATGGGTACCTAAATCCAAGAATTGATTGTGTGTAGGGCCTTGCTTCCGGAGGATCGAAATGGATAATTGATAGTGGGTGCACTAGTCATATGACCGGAAGCAAGGATATTGTAACGGAGTTGAAGCCCAACGATGATCAAATGACCGTTACATATGGTGATAATTCCAAGTCTAAGGTAATAGGGCTCGTCAAGGTGATAGTGGCACCGGACATCACACTTGTGAATGTCTTGCTTGTCGAGTCCCTAGGTTTCAACTTGATCTCCGTCCATTCCTTAACTTGTTTGGGCTATACCGTTGTCTTTGAAAAGGAAATGGTCATTCTCTTGCGGAGCAAGTCTCTCAATGTGTCTTTCGTTGGGTACATTGAGAATGGGCTCTATGTGGTTGACTTCTCCGGAGTCACCACTTCCCATACAATGTGCCTATTCGCAAAGGCGGACTTGGGTTGGCTATGGCATCGCCGACTAGCCCATGTCAACATGAGGACTTTGCAAAGTCTTCACAAGGGTGGCCATATCCTAGGACTAAAAGACCATGTTTCTTTCTCGAAGGATCGAATGTGTAGGGCGTGTGTTGAAGGAAAAATGCATGACATCTACCATCCAAGCAAGACCATCATTTCGTCAAAGAGGGTTTTGGAGCTTCTCCATGTTGACCTCTTTGGTCCCATTCCGGAAGCTAGTCTTGGTGGCAAGAAATATTGCTTGGTGATTGTTGATGATTATTCAAGATACACATGGGTTTTCTTCTTCAAGACGAAGATGGAGACTCAACAAACTATCATCGACTTCTCCAATGAAGCTCAACGTCAACACAATGTCCCTATCTTGGTGATACGAAGTGACAATGGGTCCGAGTTCAAGAACTACACCTTAAACGAGTTCCTTAGTGAAGAAGGGATTCGTCATCAATATTCCGCTGCTTATACTCCCCAACAAAATGGTGTAGCCGAAAGGAAGAACCGCACTCTTATTGAGATGGCAAGATCGATGATGGCCGAGTTCAAGTCCCCTCACAACTTTTGGGCCGAAGCCATCAACACCGCTTGCCATTCATCCAACCGGCTCTTCTTTCGCAAAGGACTCATGAAGACACCTTATGAAGTGCTCACCGGGAACAAGCCCAATATCTCCTACTTCCGTGTATTTGGTTGTAAGTGCTTCTACCTCATCAAAGGTGTTCGTTTGGGCAAGTTTGATTCTAAGTCTCTTGAAGGGACATTTGTGGGCTACGGATCCGAATCCCACACTTATAGAGTCTATGATAAGGCCTCACGCATAATCATAGAAACTTGTAGTGTGGTATTCGAGGAGAATGACGGCTCCCTCGTGGAGCAAAGTGGTGTTTCCGGTGTAGGTGATGATGAACCTCAAGATGCTATCCGAAGAATGGGGTTGGGAGTACACCGCCCCGTTGAACTCTATTATGAGGATGAACATCAAGGACCAAGTTCTTCCCAAGTGGTGACCACCCCAACACAAGAAACACCCATCGACAACACCGTGCCCAATGCCCCTCTCCAAGAAGAAGAACAAGACTCTACAGCTGCTCCAGGAATTTCCGGAGGACCGGAATATCCGGTTCCTGAACCCGGAATATCCGCTCCTGAACCCGGAATATCCGGTCCTGAACCCGGAATATCCGGTCCTGCTGACATTCCTGGTGGCAGTTCGCAAGGCCATGGTCAACCCTCTCCCTCACCAATGAACACCACTCCAATGGTTGATCAAGGCCATCAATTCAGTCAAGGCGAAGACACGAATGATCAAGATGATCAAGCGATTCCTCCCACCCCTCGGAGGGAAATCGAGATTCGCCGCTTGAATAGGGTTGGCACCTCACAAGAATTAAGAGCTTTATCTCTTGACAAGGTGCTTGGTGATGTGAGAAGCAAGGTCTCTACCCGAAGACAACTTGCAAGCTTTAGTGAACATCAAGCTCACATCTCCATGGTGGAACCCAAGAAGGTCTTTGAAGCTCTTGAAGATAAAGATTGGCTTGATGCCATGCATGAAGAGCTCAACAACTTCGAGCGCAACAAAGTGTGGAAGTTGGTGGAAAGACCCAAAGATTGCCGCAATGTTATCGGCACCAAGTGGATTTTCAAGAACAAGCAAGATGAACATGGCATGGTGATAAGGAACAAGGCAAGATTGGTGGCTCAAGGGTATTCTCAAATTGAAGGCATTGACTTTGGAGAAACCTACGCGCCCGTGGCTCGACTTGAGTCAATTCGTATTCTTCTTGCCTATGCCTCTCACCATAACTTTAAGTTGCAACAAATGGACGTTAAGTCCGCTTTTCTAAATGGTCCACTAAATGAACTTGTTTATGTTAAGCAACCACCGGGGTTCGAGGACCTCAAGTATCCGAACCATGTCTACAAGTTGGATAAGGCACTCTATGGCCTTAAACAAGCCCCACGAGCGTGGTACGAGCACCTTAGAGAACTACTTGTAGATCGTGGATTCCAAGTTGGGGAAATCGACCCCACACTTTTCACTAAGAAAGTTAATGGGGAGCTTTTCATTTGTCAATTATATGTGGATGACATTATATTTGGTTCGACTAACAAAGCATTTAACGAAGAATTCTCTAAGCTTATGACTGACAGGTTTGAGATGTCTATGATGGGCGAGATGAAGTTCTTCCTCGGATTTGAGATCAAACAATTGAGGGAAGGAACGTTCATCAACCAAGCAAAATACATTCAAGACATGCTCAAGAAGTATGAGTTGCTTGATCTCAAGGGTGCCTCTACTCCAATGCAAACCAAATGCCACCTTGAGCTCAACCCGAAGGGTAAGGATGTGGATCAAAAGGTATATCGCTCCATGATTGGATCTCTCCTCTACCTTTGTGCATCTAGACCGGATATAGTGCTAGCCGTAGGAGTGTGTGCAAGATATCAAGCGGCTCCTAAAGAAAGCCACGATGTGGCGGTCAAGAGAATCTTTCGATATTTGGCTTATACCCCAACTTATGGATTGTGGTATCCCAAGGATGCAAATTTCTCATTATGTGGATTCACGGATTCCGATTGGGCGGGAGATCATGATGATAGGAAGTCCACCTCCGGTGCTTGTCAATTTATTGGGAGGTCCTTGGTGAGTTGGTCTTCTAAGAAGCAAAATTGTATATCTCTCTCCACCGCCGAAGCCGAGTATGTTGCCGCCGCAAGTTGTTGTACTCAGTTGCTATGGATGAGGCAAACTTTAAAGGAGTACGGTGTCAATTGTGACAAAGTGCCTCTTCTATGTGACAACGAAAGTGCCATCAAGATTGCCTACAACCCGGTGCAACATTCAAGAACCAAGCATATTGAGATCCGTCATCATTTCATAAGAGATCATGTGGCCCGTGGAGACATTGACTTATCATATGTGGGCACAAGGGATCAATTGGCGGATATCTTCACGAAGCCCCTTGAGGAAGGAAGGTTTTGCTTTTTGAGGAATGAGCTTAATATCATTGATTCGAGGTCCTTGGCTTGATCGCTTGCACACTCACCTAGGGCGTAATTTCATCTTATCTAGTTTAGATGTAGGCATGGAAATAGGGGGAGTGCGGTCCTAATACATTGGACCATCCCTCCCCCCATTATGCCGATAGCAAGTGTTCTTTTATCTCTATATTCATTCTTGTGACTAATGAGCTAAAACGACGAGTATTGGTTATGTACCCAAGATACATCTTCGCGGTAACATGCCATACACTCCTACACGGTGGCCTCGGCCACCAACCTCTTCTCCTTGAAGAGTTGATGTTATTTGGAGCTTTATGTTGCTATTTGCCCTCCTTTTCATGCATGTGGGAAACCTACTCAACTTGGCTCTTTTGATTCGATTTGGTTGTTGTGAGTTGAGTATGGTGTACCAATATCAGTTTGGAAATCTATCCCAAGCCTACTTTCCCCAGAAAACATTTCTCTCTATTGCACGCAAGTCATCCTTTTGAAAACTGGGGTTTTGGTTCAGCAGGTCGGAATATCCGGTTCATTTTGAACCGGAATATCCGGTGACTCGGAATATCCGGTACAACTTATACCGGAATATCCGGTCTGGCGGTTTTGTCCAGATATATAAGGGCTGGCTCGGGGTGAAGGGCTCATTAGTGCCTTTCTTCCACCCCCGACCTCCCTCTCCTCCACCCGCCGCCCCTGCTGCTCCCAAGCCCCTCCGGAGCTCTCCGTCCGCCGGGGAACCTCTTTCTCGTCCGGATCTGCTCCTCCTCCGCCCAAGGAACTCACTCCTCCAAGCAATGGCCTCAATGGATGAGGGTAACTTCACTTCTCTTCTTCCTCTTTTGGATCTTGATGTGGAGTTATTTGTTTCAATGTTGCTTGGTAGAGATTGTTCCTAGGTCTATTCCCTGCCTTGTACATACATTAGATTTGCATTACATTGGATCGATCTAGTTTTAGACCGAGTCAACTCTCAGATCTGTAGTTTCTGTCTGACTCGGAATATCCGGTCCATCGTGACTCGGAATTTCCGGTCCCCCGGAATTTCCGGTCATGTATGACCCGGATATTCCGAGCCAAACAGAGCAGTTTTAAGATTAACTCTTGTTTAACTACATATGATCCATCGAATGCCTATCTAATGTGTGTATATTACCTCCTGACTTGTGTGCACTTACCTTATGCTACCATCTATGCTCAAATTCACAGGTTCAGGTGAGTCCGCAGGGGGATCAAGGCACACTACTCGAGCACCTGTTTCCAAGAAACCTGTCAACAAAGGAAAGGGTATTGCACCTCAGAGGAAGAAAGCTCTTGCCAGCAAGCCAGCATATAAGAAGAGAAAGAGTACCTCTACTCCCGAGCGTCAGAACTATTCCAAGATGCATGCTGTTGACTATTCTCAGCTGAGGCAGGGGGACTGGTACCTTGAAGCAAGGGACACATCTCTTGATGATCGCAGTTATTGGTGCCAAGAACAGGAGCATATACTTGTGGATCTATACCTCTCTCTGACGAAGCCAATTCGTCCCATGCACCCATTTGACTTTGCAACACTGCAGAAGAAGCCTGCTTTCTCTGAGGCCATCCATATTGTGAAGACCATGGGGTTGGAGAGATTGGCACTCATCCGTTGCGCCTACAGCGCGCCGCTCGTTATGCAGTTCTTCGCCACCCTGGTGATCAAGGGTGACTCGAAGAAGACAATGAAATGGATGACTGGGGAAGCTTACTGTGAGTCGAGCTTCGAGGAGTTTGGCCAGGTGCTGGGCTACAGGTTTGGTGGGGAGGACAATCCCCAAGGCGCTCGCATGCACCACCCCCACAAGCTCAACAAGAAGGAGACAGCTCATCTATATGGTGTGGATGCCACCCCTGGATTCTCTCGGAACTTGCTGCCCTTGTATGATGTTCTTGTGCGCATTCTGCGTGAGAACATTGCACCGAGTGGTGGCAACAATGATAATGTGGTCACCCCTCTTTGCAACCTACTCCTTCACGCCAACCGCATTGTGGAGGACTCGGGCTCTGACACTGACTGGTCAGTTGATGTGATGGATTACATCTTCCATGAGATGTTTGAGGCTATGACCACCAAGGTCTCCATTCCATATGCTCCATACATCATGAAGCTTATCCTGTTTAAGTTCCCCAACC
The DNA here is from genome assembly GCA_026929855.1 of Poa annua. Classification (NCBI taxonomy): domain Eukaryota; kingdom Viridiplantae; phylum Streptophyta; class Magnoliopsida; order Poales; family Poaceae; genus Poa; species Poa annua. The sequence goes on along the minus strand of CM049429.1, from coordinate 65,745,365 downwards.
TCCACGTCAGCAACAGAGATATGACACCTCATGACTTCAAGAAGCTCTATGAGAAGAAGTCTGTGGTCAAGCCCCCTCCTAAGCCTTCGACTACTTCAGCTCCAGGTGGATCTTTCATGGGTGATGCGAGGAGGACTGCTGCTACCTCTACTCATGTTCCCACCACTCATTCACATGTGAAGAAACTGAACTGGTTCCAGCGCAACATCCTCTGCATGAATGTGGACATCCGTAAGGAGCAATACAGGGCCTACAAGGATCGCCGCCAGCAGGACCACAAGCTTGACTTGATCCTTCACCATGCTTCTGGCTCCCCTGCTCCTGATGATCTGTCTGAGCCCCTGTCCTTTGCTCAGTGGAACGAGGGTTCCTTGGCTCCATGGACCCTGATTGACCAGGACCTGGGTGGCAGCTCGTACACCACAGGTTATGACTATGATGAGGAGGATGAGGATGAGGAGGCAGCTGATGATGAGGATGAGGCCGAGGCTGATGATGATGAGGATGCTGATGATGATGATGAGGACTACACCTCGGACTGAAGACTTCCATGGGACGTAGCATCGCTCTTCTTCCTTTTTGGCGTTTCGATGCCAAAGGGGGAGAAGTTGCTCTACTAGGACTTCTTCGGGGATTTGCAAGGGTCGGGCACAAGCTTATGCGTTTATCATTTTTTTGCGCTTGTGTCCATTTATCGTGTTTTTTAGTTACTTGTGAAACTCTCCTTTTGTCATTTGTGATATCTTTGTATTGAGACAATGTTTGATGCAATCATTATATTGTGCTTGAGACCTGGAATTGATTGTGTTGGTATTCTCTTCATATTCTATATGCACAAGGTATGAAAATCTATCTAGTCTCAAGTGCTTCCATTATATTACATCTTGTCTCGTTGCTCCTTTGTGATATCTTGTGGCTATTGTTATAAAATTGCTCCTATCCTCTGTTATCTTGTGTTGCATACTTGCATATATTTAGGGGGAGCCATTTTGTGCCAAAAACATGTTTTTGCTGTTTGTTTCTTTGCAAATCTTGGTATTGTCATCTAACACCAAAAAGGGGGAGATTGAAAGAACATTTCTTAATCCCTAGTGTTTTGTGTGTTAGTTAACAATACCAATGATATACTAATCACATTGCTAAATATTTCAGTTTGGGTGAAACTCATATCACAAATCTTAAAGCCAAACTGTAGAGAAAAAGAGTTTCTGGAATTCTTCAGGGACTCGGATATTCCGGTCCCCCCACCGGATATTCCGAGTCAGCCCCAGATTTTGGCTAAGTCAAGTTCAGAAGTGGTACTGACTTCAATCGGAAAATCAGCCCGGATATTTTCAAGGACCCGGATATTCCGGTTCACCAACCGGATATTCCGGGTCAGCCTCAGGAAAATTGGCTAAGTCAAGAATCAGAAGTGGTACTGACTTCAATCGGAAAATCAGCCCGGATATTTTCAAGGACCCGGATATTCCGGTTCACCAACCGGATATTCCGGTTCACCCACCGGATATTCCGAAGCAACCTCAGGAAATTGCTAAGTCAAGATTCAGAAGTGGCACTGACTTCAATCGGAAAATCAGCCCGGAGATTTCAAGAACCGGATATTCCGGTTCACCAACCGGATATTCCGGGTCAGCCTCAGGAAAATTGGCTAAGTCAAGAATCAGAAGTGGTACTGACTCCAACCGGAAATTCAGCTCGGAAATTTCAAGGACTCGGATATTCCGAGTCAACCGAAGAAAATCGACTAAGTCAAGTTCACAATCTGTTCTGATCTCAACCGGAAATTCAGCCCGGACATTTTCAAAGGCCCGGATATTCCGGGGCACCGGAATTTCCGGTGCAACTTATACCGGAATTTCCGGGTGACCAAGACAGCCAACGGCCAGATTTTGAGGGAGGGTATAAATACCCCCTCACTCACTCAAGAACTTTTGAGCTCTCAGACTTTCTCTCTCCTATCATTCTTGAAAGCTCAATTCATCAAGATCTCCCAATCCCCCCACCCAAACTCATAGATCTTTGGAGGATTGGAGGAGAAGGCCCCGATCTACATCGTCACCGAAGGGATCTTCATTTCTCCCCATTCATTTGGGGATTTCGTGGCTAGGGTTTCCGGTGGGAAAACCTAGTTCACCATTGTTGTACTCTTGGTGTTACCTTGAGCTCTTGTGGTCCTTGACCTGTTGTGGTCTTCTTGGGAGCCCCCAATTCAGTTGTGGGTGTGTGCCTCAAGCGTTTATAAGGGATTCGATCTCCGCCCTAAAAGGGGATCAATAGTGGAAGGTGGACTCGAAACCTTTGTGGTTGAGTTCATCGGAGAAGAAGGTGAGCCTTTGTGGCGTTGCGGCTAACCTGTTGTGGTAGCGCACACCTCTCCAAACGAGACGTACACCCTTGGGTGGAACTCGGGAATAAATCTTCGTCTCCGCGTGCTCCACTTGGTTCCCCTTACTCTTAACTCCCTTACTTGCTTCTTGCTATTGCTTAGTTTCTCATTTAGGTAAATTCACCGTAGTTGCATATCTATCTAGAGAATTTACCTTTGAGTTGAGCCTAAAATTAAAAAGACCTAAAATTTGTAATAGCACCTATTCACCCCCCCTCTAGGTGCCGGATTCCCGTTCACCTGCTGAAAAGATATTATTATATAAGTTTCTCTCATTGAACACGTACAACTAAATACGCAATACAAGACTATAACTATTTACTTACCCAAATATAGTTATTTCACTTACATTCTTATACCCTGCAATATGATCTTTATATGAGTTATTTCAAATTCTAGTGTGGGGTCGTGTGGGGTCGTGTGGGCATGTGGGGTCGTGTGTCTGATGGATCTCTTAGGATTTTTATATTCGTCGGTGTGGTTGCAGGTATGTCTCTTCTGATTTAGAATTTTCTTTATTGATGATGGTTTTTACTCGGGTACGTTGGTCCTTTTGACCTTAGCACGACGACTTCCCATATGTCTACTACAAAAAAAACTCTACTACAAAAAGCTTTGTCCAATTCTAGTGTTTGAGGGGCGAGGACGGCCGCACGCCTTCGGCTCACTCCAGTACTTAAAGTCGTCGATAGATGGTCGAAAGGCATGTTTGTAATTTTATTAATTTTTAGAATTATTTGTACTCCTGTTGATGATTATTAGCAAATTGGTGATTTTTTTCGCAGTAGAAACATGGATGACTAAGTGGAAATTTTCAACTTTTTCTTGACGGTTGGAACTTTGATTTCGAAACTTGGATCAACGGATGGGGAGGGGGCTACCGCTACCCCTGGCCTGAGCTGCAAGTAACCCGTGGTCTAGTATCGTCGACCCCTCGTGCTCCGAGTCAGAGGGTAGTTTCGTCACATTCGCCTTCCTTCGTCCTCCGGTTCTCATTAAAACAGCAGAAACCATTTTCCATTGTTCCATTAACTCATTTTTCTCCGCATCAATATTATCCGCACCTGTTTCCGCTCCGTCGCCTCATCTAGGGTTTACTTTTTCTCGTCAGCGCCAAGCCTGTTGCGGTGGTCTCCGGCGAGCGAGTGGTGTGCTGCACCGGCGAATCGGCTGTCAGAGATGGGATACGACGCCATGGCCAACGGCGCGTCCTCCCCGGCCTGCGCGGCGGTAGCGCGCGAAGCGAAGAAGAAGCGGGTGAGGGGGGAGTTCGATTTGGATTGCGGTATTCCAGATTGGATGGGTTGGCGTGCTGATCCGTCCGTCTTGATGTTGATACCTGCAGGGGAACCGGTCGGCGCGGCTGAAGCAGAGCAAGCTCGACGTCCGCCGGGAGCAGTGGTTGTCGCAAGGTCTGATCTCGTACCCGGTTCCTTTTCTTATCTTGTCGATTTCAGATGATCTAGGATGGAACGATGGGATCTTGGTTTGAAGCTGGTTCCGTTTGTTGTTGTTGTTGCGCTTGCTCTTTTTAGTTGGTGGATTTACTTACGGATGCTTGATAGCCATTTTCCCTTTTATGGATTTTTAGGCCATTTTCCCTTTTATGGATTTTTAGGCCATTTTCCTCGCAAATTTTGTGTTGCTGAGTGAATTTAGGTATGCTATTTGTTCAGCACGTATGATCGTATTTTCCATTTCCGTTTGTTTAATTGGGTTTTGGAACTGGGGTTTCAAAGTTCAATCATGTGGTTATCGTTCACTCGAAATCTTATCAATGTATGTTACAAATATCTGATCAAAATGTGCTGTTTTGATTTGTATAGTGAAGGATGTGAAGGAGGTCAAGTCAGTGGCTTCCCCAGCAGCAGCAGCAGCAGCAGCAGCAGCAGCAGCAGCAGCAGCAGGGGCCAGCTCTGGATCGCCGATCCTTGCTTCTCCGCACCCTCCCCTCCCTCGCCGGCGTGTTGAGACACTGACCAGGGGAGAGGAGCCACAAGAGAACAAGGACGAAGCTGATGGTGCTAACCAGGAGGCGGGTAGCAGTGATGTCGACTCCCCGGTGCACAGTCATGTTTCATACAATTCCCCCGGTGGTTCTTCTCAACGGAAGCACTGTCGTATCTATAGCCCGAGCAGTGGTAGCAGTGCATGGTCCAGCTCCCGGAGTGTGAGTGATGCCGAAGATGAAGGAACTGGTGTAGGTGGCAAGGAGGAGGAGGATGTTTTGGATGATTGGGAAGCAGTTGCGGACGCACTAGTTGATAACAACCTTAACCACCAGGATTTAGGTCCAGAGGAACCACCAGTTGCACCTGTGGCTTGTCTAGAGACTGCTGATGCAGCAACGAGGCCAGAACCAATCAAGATCCAAAGAAGAGCTTGGAGCCCAGATGATGATACCCGTCCACACACTTTGCCCAGTCTATCAAAGCAGGCCAGCTTTCCAGCTAACATGGGGAACTGCTGGGTGGGAATGGGAATAGGTGCTGCACAAAAGGGTATCCTCTCATTCCAGATGTCCTGCCCTATATGCTATGAGGATCTTGATCCAACAGACTCTAGATTCCTCCCGTGTCCCTGTGGATTTCATCTTTGTCTATTCTGCCACAAGAGGATTCTCGAGGCGGATGCACGTTGCCCGGGGTGCAGGAAGCTGTATAAGTCGGCACCTTTAGATGGAGAAGCTGGAAAAGGACGGGAGACAGAGAATGTAGTGCAGATGCGGCTGTCCCGCTCTTGTAGCATGGGTACGCGATACTAGATTTGCAGAGTTATGACCTAGTTAAATGTCAATAGTTCCTTCTCTTTCCATGTTACTGTTGTGTATGCTACTTATGTTGTTTGTCTTCCCATATAAAGAAATGTGAATACCGGCATAGGTGTTGAATCTCAATAGTGGTTTCTAGATTCAAATCTTTCTGTATCTGTTTGCTTGTATGTGATGCATATGTTACTGAGAGGACACTTTGTTATTTATGGCTTGGGAGTTCATAAGATCTATATAAGGTGTTTGTCATTTTACTTATTAATTTCATGATTATTGCTTGGTCCTATCTTATGCATCGATATCAAGTGTTTGATCAGCACTGTCTCGAAGCTGTCTGGAAGTATGACTTCTAGGAACAAAGATATCTGTCTGAGTTAGTTGAACTTAATTGTTCGGTAATCGGTATGTACTTCTGTTTTGTCGTGTTATTTTCTAGAGGATATCTCCAAGCTAATGTTTCAGGTTGCTTAGAAATCACTAGCAATTTTTCTTATCGTGCCTTTTCAAGATATCTTCACAGCAAAAGAGCTAAGTGACTGTTATGGTATGTGACTATTAGAGTATGTTACCTTTCTCTTTTTCTCCTGTTTTTCCATTAGCACAAGCGTTATTTAAATCCATAAAAGTTTAACTGTCAGTTAAGCTTTGGTTGAAAGTTTGAGAAAACTTCCATGTAAGAACTATTTAAATGCGATAGCATATAGGCATAGGCGGTATACTTTCTGTTTACAGCCTTGGCTCTTTATACTGGTCTGAATTGTAAAGAAAACTTCATTCATCACATTGCACAATATGTTAGATCAACACTTGAGATCTACGCGATAAGGAGTTGATGGTTCTAATGAGTGTTAACTGGCATTTAAAGAACATCAGTTAAACTACGTCACCTTATGCGAAAAGGTACTTTTCTTAGCATATCTAGTATACTATTAATTATGTTTAGCTACTATCTTTGCTAGAAATTGAGGATAGCGAAAGGAGCTCCACATAGCCAACCGAATGCTGTAGATGGATATGTTTAAATTGCTTAACTATACATTGTTTGGTGGTTGCATAAGCTGTATTCAACAGATGTGTACTTGGTCATTCCTAATTTGCATGTTCATGTGAAACTTTAACAATTTGGGTGTTGTTTGAATGTTATTACAGTTTAATTGCACTTGGTTAGAAAGACACATTGTAATATTGCTAGGGATTATAGTTTACTGTAACTTTTGAAATGGTTAGACTCAGCTCATGTATATTTGGTTAGGGTCGCCTTTTTCAATAGACTTATTTGGTTGCTAGGATTATGATTTACTATAAATTTTGAAATGGTGAGACTCGGCTCATGTATATTTGGTCAGGGTTGCTTGTTCCAGTAGACTTCATTGCCAGTGATTATGATTTACTATAAATTTGAAGTGGTTAGACTCGGCTCGTGTATATTTGGTCAGGGTTGCCTTAGACTCGGCTCATGTATATCTGGTCAGGGTTGCCTTTTCCAGTAGACCTTTTTGGTTGCCAATGATTATGATTTACTATAAATTTAGAAATGGTTAGATTAGAATCTTCTCATGTATATTTGGTCAGAACCTCCTTTGCGAGTACGATTTATCTTGTCAGGTGGCTCACAACACATCTGGGGGTTTTCACCTGGCGCGTGGGATATTATGTTAGTACTATAACTGTAATCTAAGTGTAAAACCTTCGGTTGGATTTGCATTAGGTGTTGTTTACTTCTAGTGTATCTGAATTTTATTTAAGGGATTAGGGGGATCATCCTGGATCCCCAAAAATTTCCAATAGTTACTAGTGTATGGGGATGGAAAAGTATTTTTGGGATTTGAGGGGATTGGGTGAAACGAAGGATTTCACTAAATCCCCTTGGGGATGAAATTACACCCTCCGTAAACAAATCCTTATAGGGATATTCAGCTCATGTTTAATACATCGCATAGTTTTTTTTAACTAAATAAATATAGGCCTGTTATTTGAACTTTGTAAGTTCTCGTCTTTGTAATCTTTGAAGCTCAAATGAAACTTTAGCCGTTCTGGTATGGTTGACTTTTTTTGTTTTCCTTCCGGTTTCTTTTAGATAGATCTCTTCAGTAGCATGCCACATTTGGCATAACTTTCATGTCTAAGATGTAGATTTATGGGCCTTTGGTCAAAAGCTCACAGTTGGTGCTTTTGTGCTGTATGACCTGCAGCTGTATAGGTCGGGTTAACATTTTTCAAGGTTTCGTTGTAGGTAATTCGTCTACAGATTTAGGCTCCTTGATAAAAAAATTGATTTATGTTCAACGCAAGGGCGACGCTCGAGGGCCCCAGTGGCAAGCCACTGTGACAGGCCCTCTCCCAGAAAAAAATTAATTTAATATCATGTGGATACGGGGGCTCACATATTAGATATTAAACTGCCACACTTGATCTTAACCAAAAGGCCAAGAAAGGTATGATTTGCTAGCCCGCACTGCTCCTCTTCTTATACCCGCCTCCACCTCGTCTGCTTCTCTCGCCCGGAGAGGTGGGACTATTTTTTGATTTTTTTTTGAATTTGGAGAGGTGGGACTAAATGCAAAGCAGCACGCTCTCCTCGATTAGTTCCCGGAGGAAGCGCGCCAGCATCTACAGTTTGGGCTTAAATGTTGCTCTCCTTAACTGGGCCGGAAGCCGTTCAGGCCTTCTCGTCCAGATTCGTGTAGGGCTGATTGGTCGGATCCACCAAGTTTTTTCAGTCAGATGATTGCTAGCTGAAAGACTCCAATTTAAACTACTCCCTTTGTCCCAAAATAAGTGCAGTTTGTTAAAAAGAAGATATATCTAGACATGAATTATATCAAGATATATCTTCTAGACATGAATTATATCACGATACATCCATTTTTAACCAAACTTAAGACACTTATTTTGGGACGGAGGGAGTACTTCTGAACTTCGGAAAGAGTAAAGAACAGACAAAAGCAAAAAACACTTCTTGCTCCCGAGTTCTAGTGCACCCGATTTTTACGAAAAACGAAAAATATATTTTTACGCCTCAAACAATTCTGAAACAAATCATACTACTGTAGTATACATATATATGTCTCGTATGTACCACTGTACCACCAGATTTTGGCAGAAATATATTTTCATTCGTGATTTATATAAAAGACAAATATAGCAAGTAAAATGAGTTATTTTTCACCTTTGGCAGAGCCATGACTTTTGCGTAGCCTAAGGTAGAGGGTCTTATCAAACAAAATAATGCATATATGTATTCAGGTTTAAAAAAAACGAAATTTTAAAATCCCATATTTGAATTTTACAAAAAACAGATGCACTGGAGCTCAGGAGACAAAAATCCTCTCTCCGAAAGCAAAAAAAAATATAATACTTGCTCCAAATAATGGAGTATAATATCGACCAGATACCAAAGACTATTAGGAAAAAGAGTGTACCATGAATAAGATTCCTAAGGAGCGAGCGTCGAACAAAAGAAAGAAACAAAAGGCTCAGAAAGAGAGGCCCTCTTTCAATTCCACAAAACCGCTCTTCACTCCAGAGAGCAATTTTTTCCAGTTTAGCCTAATCAACATAATGATTCGATATTTATCACCTTCTTAAAAAAAACATCCTCGACTATATAATAAATCCAAACTCACAGCCTAATTTATACATTCTACTAGAATAACGACTCTGGTATATATTAAGTCACTCTGTTGCATGCTCAACTATGACCTAGATTTCTTGATCTGTACTGCTTCTGCTGATGCCGCCAGATGTAGATTCCCATCTCTTGATGAACTGTATTGCTTCGCTTATCGGGAGCGCTCTTATATATCATAACACCGAGCTGATCCTGCCTTTCAGCTTTATGTATTGCAAAATTCTCACCACTTCAGCTCTGACAACAAAATGAGCTGCAAAATCAGATCAATTTGTCAACCATTGAGATATTTCTAATGTAAAATCATAAGTGCATGTGGAGCGGCAAAAAAAAACAGACCTGCTGGGCAACATGGACTAGATGATTGTCGCCTCGGGGTGACTGTACCAGGAGATCTTGTGACTCAGGCAAAGCCTGAGACTCTTGCTGGTCATCTAGACTAACTAGCCTGCTGCTCTTCTCAGAGACAGCAGCCTGAGAAGCGCTCTCTAAAGACACACTCTTGCGTTTTCTGCGATTAAAAGTGTATCTGATACACCTGGCGCCTTCAGCTTGCACGGAAACTCCAGAGGAAGCCTTTGCGCTTTGTTCTTTCTCCATGGAGCTGATGATTATAGGATCAGCTCTGTTTGAAGCTATATTGCAACTTTCATCCGCTTTCACCTCTTTCTGAATTGTTGAATCAGTTTCTGGTGTTCTGCAGTCTAGGCGGTCCACTCGCAGTTCACCTGCATAATATTAGGCACAGTTAGAGTTCAATCTACATAAAAAGAGGTATATCATGTAAATACATAAGGTTTCTAAGAGGTACCTCCACAATCAACTTGACTTTTGTTTGACTGAAGATCTAATGGGGAGCTGCCCTCAGACTGAAATTGATCAGTATTTGCACCATCCGGATGCATCAAGTTTTCAGCAGCATCACTCGGATGCATCAAGTTCTCAGCAGCAGCACTCGAATGCATCAAGTTTTCATCAGCATCACTCGAATGCATCAAGTTTTCAGCGGCATCATTGAAAACAGAAGTGTTGTTAATGAGAGGTGTACCAGAGTGATTATCTGTCATTTCAGAGCTCTGCTCAATCTTACAAATAGTATCCTCATTGGTTGATCTTAGCAGATTGTTACCTGGAACACTATTGGACTCAGAGCAACCAGCTTCAAAAACCCTAACGGTCTTAGATCGTTTCCTCCTTATTGTCCGCATGTTGCTGACTGCATGTACATCTATCGGTCTAGGAGAGGCCAGGCAAAGATTAAAGTCAGCACCCTTCCCAACCATCAGCAAGTCTTCTTTTACATTAGTTAAGCCCGCGCCACTATGTACGGTAACCAAATTTGGAGGTGAAAGATCCTGTTCTAGTGCCTGAAGTAGCAGTAAACACCCATTTTCATCAGAGGTATCAGGTGATTTATCTTCTGTTTTCACATGCACATCAGAACTATCATACTTATAACTAGGCCTGCTTCGTTGACCTCTTTTGCGCTTGCAGTTCGCCAGAAACTTTGTTTGAAGTATCTGTTCCATGATGGATCTTGTGTGTCTTGTATTCTTAGCACTATCATTCTTTCCTGTCTTCAAACGGTTATTCACTGTGCTAGCCTGCATGCTGTTTTGTTGAGAGGAATCTGCAGTAGGACTCCGCTGCTTAAGAGCGCGGATACGTTGTGTACACCCATTACGATACAACTCGGGTTTCTTATTTCTTGCTATAATTGATGGCATATCAGAACCACGACGATACGGGTTGTCCATGTTTTCAACAACTCCATTTTCCTTGGTGTCAGTGGGAACACCGGAAATGTCATCTATGGTGTTTTTATTCTTCGATGACACAGTTCTGTTTTGCAGATGCATCTTGGAACGAGAGATTTTGCTTTTATTTGAATTATTCTTATCACAGTTTGGCAGGACATTCATTCTTTCAACTGCCAAAGCTTTCCGAGTCTCCTCCAATTCGGCATTTGCTCTCTGCAGCTCGACTTGAAGAGAGGCCACAGTACTCTGAGAACCATGCAATTGCTCCTGAAGTTCACTGATCTTTCTAACATGTGCAAAAGAGCGCGACTCCACCTCTTTAATCTGCACAATACACAAAAATTCCAAACATGCGTAACTTAGAAGTGAGACAATAAAACAGGCTACAACCAGTTGGATATATTTGAGCAAACAAAAGCTATAAGAAAAACTCACAAACAAAATAACTGGACAACTGCTGCCACACAGGCAAAACATTTTCAAACAAAAATCAGAATAAGGATATGCCACAAAAATCAGAATAAGGACATGCCACATAGTACAGCGACATAAATACTTTGCAGGCATATCTAAATGGAAACCACAAGCATCAGCAAGCTCATGCAACTGTCAATCAGGATTCAGCGGTGAAATATCACAATCAGTCATCATCTCTAGACACATGAAATATAACGAAGACTCAAGAAGAAACAAGAAAGGACCGGTGCCCCCCTCCTGCGACGACAATTCTAGGCTTCGCTCCCTGTGTGATGGTCTTCTCCAACGACATGCTTCCCCACATCCAGTCGGTCCCTGCATCCACGGTCCTTGGAGGTTTTGCTCATGGGTCGGGGCAAAATCCCCGCGCGGCAGCGGCCAGCACTGTCAACGACGACGCACGAGGGTGCCGTTTCCTCCTGGAGGCGTTGGCATGGCCCGGACAGGACTCCCATGACCCGACTCTCTAGGCACATGGGTCAAGGTACGTTGGCATGGGCAGTCCTGGAGTTGTAACCGTCCCTGGAGGTGCCTGGCAGCGGCGGTGATGCTGTCTTGTTGTCCAAGTCTCGGCGCCTCGCCATTCGGCTGGAGGCAAGGCTGAGCTGAGCAAGGCCTAATGCTGTTGCTGTCTGTAGTTGAGGCACCTCCTTCCCTAGTTATAGTCGCTTGGTGAGGACGGTCGTTAGTGTGTGTGCGTGTGTGTGTGTCCCTCCTTTCTGGAGGTTGTACCCTCGATGTCTTCCTGTTCAATGAAATGAAACGCAAATTCTTTTGCATTCCCTCTAAAATAAAAAAAGGAAGCATACAAATAGCCTTTCTGTGAAAATTAATACTAAGCATTATAAAAACAAGACAGTGGAGACCTGGAGAGATGCCCTCACTTGTCTTTTTTTTTGATTATGCTCCCACTTGTCAGGAAGTTTCTTTTGGTGGGGGCGAGGTGGAATGGTAACCAGGTCATTACCAACAACTCCAACACTAACAGGGAAAAACAGGAGAAGAGAAGACATAAGCTAGGTTGATTGGTAAAGTGGGCATAAGCAGAAATTGTTAAATCTCGTCTGTCTTATATTATTAAACGTGACAATGAATACATGCTTGTACGCACATTCTTCTGAGCAGCAATTCGAGTTTAGGCTTGGGTAGAAGATTCGTGGCCATGGCTTTCAGGTTAAAGGCCTAGATTCCAGAATGTCCTTTTACAACCATGATTGCATTTGCATAGATGACGGCTTTTCAAGGGCTCTATCCTACCAGCAAGGATTGGGAAAAATGAAATTTAAATTGTAAGATCGCCTGAGAAAAATAATGAACTACAAACTATTTAATTAAGAGATCCACTGTAGGGATAAGCAAAAGGAGATGGACACAGGGAACAGTCATAAACCAACCACCTCTTCCGGAGATTTGAAGAGGATGTTTTGCACCCAGTTCACACACCCCAACGGTCAACAAAGAGGTGCCCCAACCTACCAACAAGGATCCGAAAGATTATACCTCTTATTACAGATAATCAAAATAAGTGTAAGAAGCTTCAGGAAAAAGAGAGGAGATTGAGAAACTAATTCACTTATCTCACTGAACAGTGCTATATCATGATTCCTCCGACATCAACCGATCTAACCTATATGCTACGGCTTTAGTTTTGAGATTCACACACGTCTAGTAAAATCATTTATCCTGCGCCTCCGACATGTAGTTATTTCTAGCAATCCGCCTTCCAGGCTACTATCGCGTGTAATAATAGACTTTGCGTCGTCTTCCTACTGTTTTTTTAGATCTCCCAACTAGGGGAAACTTCAAAGCAAACAACAGAGAGTGCCAAGAAATTTAAAAAACATCGATTGTCTGAGAGGACATACTCCAACTTATGGCAACAAGCATGTGGCAGTGTACTCCTATATTCACAAACATTGGAAGTACCACCACCTACAAAACACTTCAGCTATTCAAACAGATTAAATAAATTGCTAGAAGAGATTACTTTTTCCATCCTTTTCATGGTTCGACCACAACAATCTGACTGGATCACAAAATTACTACGTGGACGAGTATACATGTACTAGTAAAGCAGATCATGGTATTATTGTAGTCTACAGTATATCGCCAACATAAAATCCTAAAAATGCATGCATGAGTTTACAAATTGCCAAATTTTCCTCAGATCACAAAATTTATAACAACCAGAAAGCAAGAATTTTCTCAACTGTCAAAACCACCGTGACAAAAAATACTGTCGCAACAGGACAATACGCTTATCACATCAACTTTAGTGAATGGAGAATTTTTTCTGTTATTATCAGCATTAACAATCCAATTAAATTACTTGGGTTTACACAGCATGAAAGTAATTGTGTTATTACTATAAACCTTCACAATCAGAAGTTTAGAATGGAACCAAAGAATTGAAAGTAGCGTAAAGCAGCTGAGACACACAAAAATTGCCAATGGGATGCAGTATTATCAGGTGCAGACCCAGCGCCAAGCGAAAGGTTACAAATGAAGGGTCATCCTAGATTCCTACAGCGGGCATGCCAAAGAGAGCACTGAAGCAGCAGTCTTTTCATTATGTATAAAACTTTGGTTCGACACGAAATCACCATTGCAAGCTAGATGGTACATCATATCAGTTATGCAGCAGCTAAAATATACTTAAAGAGCAGAAAATACAACCCACAGAAACTCTATACTCAAGAGAAAATACAGCTCAAGTCAAGACATAGACCAGATGTACAATATGAACCTGTTATCACTGAAATGATTTCAATATAAAGCTTCTCCTAACAGTACTTCCCTCAGAAAGGGGTGTCTATAACAATCTAGACACAAACGAGGACCTGCAACAACATTACTAGTATGAGTAGTATGCCCTTGAGACAGGGACATTGTATACCTGCGAATCAGATAATCCTACACCTTGACTGCCCCTCAGCGACCATAGTCAGCAAGAGCAGCTTTTTAAAGCTAACTGCAGAAGGACTGACGGAGGGACGAGCAAGGACGGAACACAGGACATTAATTTTGAAACGGATTAAATAAACTATATCCCAAGGCTTATTAGTACTCTTCTACAACCCGATGAAACCTGCCGATTGTCTGAAAGACTGCAGCAATCCACTCAGATAGAGAAAATTCCCCTTTCCATGTATTAGGGGTGTCTAAATTCTATAAAGAGCGCCTGAACCAAAATGCACAAGCACGAAATTTGGCCAGCCCCAGATTCGTCAATCTGCTTGCTCACATGCACATCGAAGAACCTTGGGGTTGGGGATTCGCACCACGAACACCCCAGGAGCAGAAACCAGAATTCCGAACGGCACCAAACAAACGCTGCCCCCAAACCTCCCCTGACCCTGAGACCCGTAAACTCTCACGCGCCAGATTCCCGTGCGCTAACACATATCGGAATCGGCGAAAGCAACTCAACTCGAACGGGAGCACCGGCCCAACCATCCATCCATCCAACCAAACCAAGGAGCAAGCAAAGCAAAGCGAGCGATTGGAAGAAGGGGGGAAGCGGCCGTACGTACCCTGGCCTCCATGATGGCCTTGAGCCGGACGAGCGCCGCGACGCCGTCTTCCCTGGCGGCCGCGACCCCTCCGGCGAGCACCGCGGCGCGGCGCTCCGCCGTCAGCACCCGCGCCGCCGACTCCTTGGCCATGTTCAGCATGATCTCCGCGTACGCCTTCCGCAGGCCCGCCACCTGCGAACACAAGAACAACCCCGTCAGCGCGAAGCCGGCGGTGGTGCCGGCGGCGGTATGGAAGCGGGAGCGGAAATTCACCTGCGAGTCCGCCATTTTTCGAGCGGAGGGAAAAGCTGAGGTGTTGGGGATGGCGGTTGGAGCAGGAGGGGAATGGGATGGGCGGCCGCTCTTGGGATTTTCAACACTGGCGTCGTTGCTGGTTTCCATTTTTTGCGCTCCTTGAGTTTTGGGGACGGAGGCGGAAAGAAACCCAACTTCCCTAATGTTCTCCGGATGCCGGACAGGTCCCTCCACTTTGGGTATATTTGCATACCCAGTACCAACACAGGTCCCTGGTTCTGGTTCAGTGGTTCCTACTCCGTACTTCCTATCCTATACAAGGCAAGGGCCGCATGAAGCCAGAGTGCCAGACTGGTACATATCTTTTTACGTTACATTTCATTAATATATAATAAACGGCTGAGGTGATTACAAGTTTACAGCAGTACACCGAAAATACGAGAAAATCTAATAATAATGCTACAAAAGGAGGAAAACAATAGAGGACAACAAGAATAGCAAGAAAAAACCATATCTGGCTTTCGAGATCTTGTCGACTCAAACACGATTCACGAGGCTTCGGGTTCCATCTTTGATCTAACCAAGTATGGCAGATGCCTTCAGAATTAGATTGTGATTTTTCATCCGAGATCGCCCTCTCTTTGAGAAAGAGAGGGGTATCTAAAGGGAATGACCTGATCCAAGGACGGACCAATGACTTGCTAACCCGACAAATGAAAACATCACGCAAATCCATCAACGAGCACGCGCAACCCACAAACAACCGCAACACCGTATCTACAAGACTACAAATAAGTGTGGTAGGATGCATAGGAGCAGATCGGTCATCGGTGTCGGTCAGATGAACACGGGGAAGAGCACGAGTAAAAAAGAAAGGTAGATCTCAAATGGAGGGGATAAAGAAGATGTAGGAAAGAAGCTATTTTGGAAACAAAGTAGATGCAAATGGAACGAAATTGGTGGGGAGGCATGGTGAAGGAGATTACGAGGAGGCGGGATCGCCTCAAGGGAGGTGTCGTCATGCCTCCTCGATTAGAAGTAGGATGGCAGCCGAACCTCGAGCGAAGGCATGTTCCGACGACGGTGAGGGGATGAGAGGGGGTGGAGGTGGTGGATCTAGGGTTCCACCCATGTGTCTCTATGGGAACGACCCGGTGTCGAGGACCCGGGTTGGAGAAAAAGTAACTGGTACAATTTGCTTGAGTGCTTTTAGAAGGTGCCTAATCTCCATATCCCACCAATATATATAGTGGCGGAATGGAAAGTTCTTATTCTAGTATACCTGTTCTCTCTTGCACTTCCTGTCAATCATCATGTCTTTGTAGATGCGGACAAGGGTGGAATGAGAACCATCCTTCCTTGGAACCTCATCAGTCATCTCAACCTTGTATGTAATAGTAGAGGGGACATTTAGCACATATGAATATCTTGCAGTCTGTAATGGTTTTTTCAATTATAACCTGGATTTTATGTTCCATGCATGTTCTCCCTCACCCCACCCTTGTATATAGGGGGAGTGCAGGACAAGCGCACTGGAAATTGCACGAGAGCGGTATGGGTCGATTGGGTAGTATCAGAAATCTTATTTACATATGCTCGTGTGGGCTTGATAATATGCCCTTGACCTGCAGCCAAGGATCAGTAGTGCAAAGACATCCAAAACCCCGTCCCCTCGCATCGCCCCCCCCCCCAGGTGACGCCAGGGGCCCCAAGCGCGCCGCCAGCAACTCCCCCCAACCTGCGCCACCCTGCCGCTGCCGTCGCCGGCCTCGGTCGCGGCGGTGGCGGCACCGCTCCGCTGCCAAAAGGGTGGTCGGGGGGGGGGGGGGGGTTTCTCGATCTGCTGGAGGCGACCGGACCGTGGGGGCGACGGCGGTCGGTGTGGAGGACGCCGGGCCGGCGGGCCTGGGAGAGGACTGAAAGAGCATTTTCCCTCATGTGTGGTTTTGGTAATTGAATGACAATCTCTATGGACTAATGTTTGCTTTGAGATATCATTATAGATCATGTCCATGGAGTTGTGGAGTTCATGTGTTGGACTCTTGAAGCTTATGTGTTGAGTGGAGCATATTGCAAGTATGTCTTGAAGGATTCAAGACATCATATTAGTGAAGAAATGTTGGAAGATACAAGGTTGATCAAGATGTTGATCAACACACAAAGCTACAAGATGTACCAAGAGCGATCATGTATCTCTTGGGATGGTAAACACTTGTCCGCATAGCTTTGTGAACTAACCCATGATATATGTGTGTGTGGTATCTTTATATGAGGTTAGGTATCTTCCCATGGGTTTGCATCAAATGAAGATTTCATATAGCTCATGGAGGATGACGTCATGTGGTGATCGTCATCAAGGTGAGATGTGCAAGACCAAGACCAAGAGAAGCTTCTTGAAGAGATCCTATGCTTGGTGGTTGCAATGGATACATGAAGATGAAGCTAATCGAGACTCTCCCATTGTGAGCATGGGGGAGTATTTGGAGAAGTCTTCATCAAGCATGTGCTTGGACGCGCAATCAAGGAAAGATGAACCACTTGAAGAGATCAAGATAGTATTCATCCAACTCAAGTGGAATGCTCAAGGCAAAGGTATGATCTTGATAGGGCTATAGGATAGATAGACGTACTATCAAGAGGGGCTCTCAAGTTAGTAACTTGATCGCATCGTTGTGGAGAGCTCAAACCTTTGCATACTTGGCATATCATATTTCTTGGTTCTTATTTGGCTTTTATGTTGGTGAGGAGTTAGAGCTTGGTTCATCTCCATGTCAAGCTCTTGTTCATCGAAATCGGTTTTACTTTGGACAACTTGTTGCATTTTCGGTGGTGGAAATATTGTCGGTTCTACCATGAGGAAAGTCCCACACCTTGCCATGTGTGGTGATTTTACTCTATTTATGGGATGCAGTATTTGTTGGGTGCTCATCGTCGCTATCTTTCCAACAAAATTGGTCTCACCTCTTTTGGAGTTCATTTGCAAAAGTTATAGCAGTTTTCCTTTCGGTCTTTTGCTGATTCAGATTATTGGGGCCGGATATTCCGCTCTACCGGAATTTCCGGTTCCCCAGCTCATCCAAGAAAACGGCTAAGGAAAGGAGAAAAAGGGTTCTGACTCCAGTCGGAAATTATGATCGGAAATTTCCGTCTACCGGAATTTCCGAGTGCACCCAGAAAGCCCTCCGGTTTTGGCTAAGGAAAGAAGGACTTTTGGTTCTGACTCGAACCGGAAATTGTGCTCGGAAATTTCCGTCTACCGGAATTTCCGAGTGCCCCCAGAAAAGTCCTCCAGAAATGGCTAAGGAAAAGTTTGGTTTTGTTTCTGACTCCAGCCGGAATTTCAGCTCGGAAATTTCATGGACTCGGAATTTCCGGGTAACCGGAATTTCCGAGTCTCACTTATACCGGAGTTTCCGAGTGTCGAAACAGCCAACGGCTATATTTCCTGGAGGGGTATAAATACCCCTCCCCTTCTTCTTCCCCAGCCAATCCAAGACAGCACGACTTTCCCCTCTCTCCTACTCCATTTTTGACCTTGGAAAGCTCACTTCCCTCTCAATCCCTCCATTGAATCTTCCATATTCTTTAGGGAAAGTTGAGAGGAGATCTAGATCTACAATCCTACCAATCCATCTCTCCTCTAAGTGAGGGGAACTTAGTGGATCTAGTTCTTGGAGTTCCTTTGTGGTTCTTCTTCTTTGTTCTTCCTCTCTTCTCCCCCCATAAGCATTAGTTGCTTTTGGTGGGATTTGGGAGTGAAGGATTTGACTCCTTTGTGGTTTCCTTTGTTCTTCCTCTCTTATTCCCCCATAACATTTGTTGTTGTGTTGGAATTTGAGAGTGAAGGACTTGAGCACTTCGTGTGCTCTTGCCATTGCATTTGCATCGGTTTGAGTCCTCCACGAGGATTCGTGGTGGTGTTACTTGTGACCTTGTTACTTTTGGGTCTTTGGACCCTAGACGCCTTTTGTGGCCGGCCTTTTGTGGCCAAGACCTTTTGTGGTCAAGACCTTTTGTGGTCACTTGAGAGCCCCCAATTAAGTTGTGGGTGTGTGCCTCAAGACTTGGGAGCCCCCAATTAAGTTGTGGGTGTGTGCCTCAAGAGTTGTACGGGATTCGATCTCCGCCCCAAAGGAGATCAATAGTGGAAGGTGAACTCGCAACCTTTTGTGGTTGAGTTCATCAGGAGAAGAAGGTGAGCCTTTGTGGCGTTGCGGCTAACCTGTTGTGGTTGCGCACACCTCTCCAAACGAGACGTACACCCTTTGGGTGGAACTCGGGAATACATCCTCGTCTCCGCGTGCCTCGGTTATTTCTATACCCGAGCTCTTTACTTATGCACTTTACATTGTGATAACCTTCGTGCTTGAAGTCATATATCTTGCTATCAACTTGTTACTTGTATTGCTTAGCATAAGTTGTTGGTGCACATAGGTGAGCCTAGTATTTATATCTAGGTTGTATACTTGTTAGAGTAAATTTCTAGTTTTATTCCGCCTTTATCAAGCATACCGGAATTTCCGGGTCACTCTTGGACCGGATATTCCGGCTCCTCGGAAAAAGTTTTAAATCGCCTATTCACCCCCCCTCTAGGCGACGTCTATCCGTTCAAGGACGTCAGAGGTGCGAGCGCTGGTGTCTGTGTGGAGCTTGTCGGAGGACTATGAGTTTTACGGGCGGCGACGCTCAGATGGGCTTGGCGCGCCTGATTTGGGCCCGTCAGGCCCGAGCTCGGGGACGCGTCGGTTCGAGCGGGGTGCGGTGGCGGACGCTCCGGTGCGGGAGCGAGTGCGGCGTGGCTTTTAGCGTGGGGCTGGCGTTGGGCGCGGGCGGAAGCTCCTGTCGACGCGCTCTGGCGCCCGGGTAGCGTGGATGCCGGTGCGGCGGCACCGGAACATGGTATGGCTGCGGCAGGATGAGGCCGCCATGGCTACTGCCTTGGTATGAGGTGCCACGGCTGTAGGCATGCGTGAGGAGCTCGGTGGATGGTGGCACCGACCATGGCGTCGCTCCATTGCTTTGCGGTTGGGACGACCTCTAGGCGAAACCCGTGTTCCGACTCGGTCGGAGCCGGCGACGGCGGCGCTTTTGGGCGTCATTTTCCCTCTTGGGGGCGTCGCCGTGGAGTGCTCGTTCCCATCCGACGTGGGTGGTGCTGAGATTTCCGGATGAAAGCTTAAGCTCCATCGGGAGCGGGCGGCGGCGACGGAAGCGTCGTTTCCTTGTTGGAGGCGCCACCTTGGAAGTTCTTAGCCCCTCACGGTGTGATGAGCTCGCTGCGCTCGGGGAGGGCGGTTCTGTTGTCAGGGGAGCGAATGACCGGGGTGGCGGTGTGTCGAGACGGCGGTTCTGTTGTCAGGGGAGCGAATGACCGGGGTGGCGGCCCCGGACGGTGGCGATGTGTCGAGACGGCGGTCTCGAGCTTCCACGCTATGATGGTTCCATGAGGCGGGGCTGTTGTCTAGCGGGGGTGTAGGTGGCGACCTGGATGAAAACTGCATGGGCGGAGTGATCGTCAACCTGACTGGATCACCTTAGGGCAATGCGAAGGCCGATCTGGTTGCTTCGCCGGGAAGATGGCCCCGGCACAGGTGGTTTTGGTGGCAATCTGGAAGAAAACTGCGTGGGCAGAGGGTTTGTCGACCATGACTGGATCACTTTCGGGCTATGTGGAGGTTGATCTGGTTGTTACGCCGTGGTGGCGGCCTCAGAGCTGGTGGTGTGTATTGTGGCGTTTGTCGACTTGGGTCGTGTGGGCGACGGGTCGCTTCGTTTGTGTCATTCTTTTATACAGATTGTATGGTTTTTGGATCCGGTTTTCCTTATAAACTGGGTCAATTCTTTCTATCTATTCGGACGGTTGATACGACCACCTTTATACTCAAAAAAATAAAATATGCCCTTGGTATGTAAGGATGAAAAGAAAGCTTTTAGCTCACATGAAAAATAGTCTAATATGATTTGATTATCTTTATTTTCTGGCATAGCTCTAGGATATTTTTGCTTAAACCCAAAACAAGTACTTCCCGTTTCTTTCTAAAAATTACTTATTATCTTAATGTGCTTTCTTTAAAATATATTCCGAGTTCCCATCTGCTTTATATGTTACCTGATTTGGTTTAGGTCTTTTTAGGGTTCTTTATTATTTTCCAATCTCGTGTACTTGATAAATTGGTAATATTTTGGTTCCGAGACATATTTCCATTTTGCTTTTGTTGGTGGAGTAGTCAAAACTATCTAGTTTCATGCTGACCCTTCTTGTCTCGATGAATATGTTACTACATCCAACAAAGGAGTCAACACGAGCAAGCAATGCGTATTTTTGTGACGCAATTGCTTGGGCCGTGAGCGATAAAACCGTGGACGCCATGTACATACACAAACTACTCCGGTGTCCATGACAGTGTGAGGCTTCCAATGGTTTTGGTTCGGACTATGAATCGATTATATAGACCAGGGAAGCAATGTTCTGCATCTCCAAGTACAAGGGCCAAACATCAATTATAATCTTCTAGAAAAAGAATGTAGATAGTCCTAACACCTATTGGGTAATTTTTCTCATCTCCTTTATCTAATATGGTACTAGAACATAATGCATCGTAGCGGCTCTCTTTTCCCCTCTCCCTCTCCCTCTCCTCCCTCCCCTTGAGAGTCGCCTTCGGTGCTCCGCCCCCTCTCCTCTCCCTCTTTGGCGGCTCGTCCGGCCGGAGTAGGGGATGGGGAGGGTGCCCGGCCCTCCTGTTTAGTAGCGGTAGGTTTTGGTGTTTGCCTGAGTGCTTGTTGGGTGCCTAGTCGCCCTGGAGTTGCTTCCTCGTCGACGCGCGGCGAGTTTGAGCTGCTGATGTCTCTTGCTGGTGTCTCCCCGTGGAGGGGATGGACGCTGGTGGCGGGATCCGGTGAAACTCCCTCTAATAAGCGTGTCTAGCTTCAGATCGAGCTTCCTCTTGCTGATTCAGGGTGCCATGGTGGTGGCCCGAGCGTGACGGAGGCGTGATCTGGCGCTCTGTGGGGGTGGATTTGCTCTGGTGTTTCGGCGTTGCGCCAAGCGGATGGTGGGAGGCTTGACAGCCATGCTCCGGTGGTGGGAGGATGCGGTTGTTGAGTCTCTGCCAGCCCCTTCAATAAGTGCTCCCACCCCAGTGCTCCAGCTCGTCTCAAGCTGCAGGTTCCCTTTCGGCCGACCGTGGTGGCGAGGGTGAGGTGTTGCGTAGCTTCTTCGTGTCTGGTGTACA
The DNA here is from genome assembly GCA_026929855.1 of Poa annua. Lineage (NCBI taxonomy): Eukaryota > Viridiplantae > Streptophyta > Magnoliopsida > Poales > Poaceae > Poa > Poa annua. The sequence goes on along the minus strand of CM049429.1, from coordinate 65,723,336 downwards.
GGGATGGCTCCGGGAGATTCTGGAGTCTGCGTCTCCTTCGACGGATCACAAGCAAGGGCGACGAACTGCCGCTGCTATCCAAGGTCAGAGGGCTAGTCCCGTCGTGCTTAGCTGGATGCTCTGCTTGAGCTTCTTCTTCCTCTTCATGAGGATTTTCTCGGGCTTCGCAACGACACTAGATCCCCACGATCCACCAAGTGGTTCTGTCCCCGGTGTTGTTCTGTGGTGCGGCCGTGGTGGAAGCTTCTCCGTCGCCGGCGGCTGTGGTCTTCATTGCGTTTTTGCAATCTTCTGTAGGGTGCTTTCTGAGCTTTCCAAGGACCTTGTTGTAATTTCTCTTTCCATCAGGGTTCTTACTGTATTTGTAAGCATCTCAACGACTTAATGTAGACTTTTGGTCCTTGGGGGCCTTTTATTGTTTCAGAAAAAATAGAACATAATGCTAAACTACATGTGTTTTCCTGTGCACCATCCGTTACATGTTTTCAACAATTTACATGTTCATGCCTTCTTGTACAAACTTACCTTGCTATTTCAATCATGTATATTTCTATTGCTATAAGAAATGTTCTAAATGATTAGGACTAAGTCAAAGAGGCTTTGCACCTCTTCTGTTCCTATGGTGTTTCCATATCGCCCAATGACAAATAGGCCTAAAGGTCAGACATGGTGGTCTACACTCTTGTTAGTTGATTGCACCAGTTATAATCTTCGGTCACTCTATTCAGTAACATGTTATTCTAGACTCTTGTTAGCTCATTGGTCCCTTTAGAATATGAATAGTTTTCACGCGTTAGGTTACATTCTCATGAATAAGATAAATTACAACCATGTTATAATTTGGAGCACAACTGACGCACAATGACCAACTAGTTTGAAATAAATAATAGCCTACTCCACATTTTTCCCCCAACATCAATGCATCCATCTCATTCATCTCCTTCGGCTGGTCTCCTCAATGTCGAGTAGATGTTTAGACCCGATTAACATCTTATACTGCACCATCAATGGTAGAGTCTTGAAAAGTTGTTGCAAGGGGTCCAAAAACACTTTATGCCGATGCAGCTAACATTATTCAAAATATTAGTTTTGGCCCGTACATAATCTTAACCCATGTTTGCTCTTATACCCTTTCACAATTTTTTTTCTTGTTGACCAATCCAAGGGGATTATGGTCTTATGGAGGTGCAAGAAAAAAGCCCTCAAGACCGATTCTTCTTAAATCAACAAGTTTTCTGTTCTTGTAAGGAAAACTATATAGAAATTTGTTGTGTGATTTAATTTGTGATCAGTAGAAAACTCAAACATCAATGCTTTGCATTATTAATTTAATTAAACATGTTTGAGAGAGTACACCACTCACATACAAAACACCATGTGTGCATGTTAGAATAAAGTACTAAAAGTAAAGTTGTCTGATTGCGTACTTTGAATAATGTTATCTAGTGGATATTATTTAAGTGTAAGATGATCACTATTAAAATAAAGTTAACATGAATATTGTAACATATCATTCACAAAAAAATTTGTAACATACAACAATCTTAAGTACACATCAGAAATAGTATATTTTCAAAAAAAAGAAATAGTATTTTTTCAAATCTACCGAGCCGCTGCTCCACCAAGCGATGTTGTCGAACTCTAAAGAAACGACATGAGATACTACATGCATGCATGGTGATTAGGATGCTTCTGTTAAATTTGTTTACTGTTTTTCACATGACAATATGCATGTGCCATATGGAAGGCCAGTTCACATGCATGTTATGAAAACTCTTATTATAAGTAATTGTAGCTTTGCCACCCAAATGAAAGTATGTGCGTATATTCCGATCAAAGATACAAAGATGGATCGGTTACTCCACGATTCTCCTAAATACAAAAGTTGACAGTATTTTTATGATACTCTTATGCTTTTGCATAAGTACTCTCCATGTCAGTTCTGTGAGAGAAAAAGGTGCTTCATTGCTATTGCCTATTATTGATGTATATGGACCTTTTTTCTATTTAAAAAAACACACCATAGGATTTCCAGAAAACATTCCAATTCGTTTTGCACGTTATTTAGAAATCAATAATAGGACAAAAAAGGTGGGTCGACCTGGCAGGCAGGCCAGCCCACCTAGTCTGCTACAGACAATGCTTCGTTAGCTACTTGTGAACCCACTGAAAAGGGCCATGAGGCCCATCTGCGCGCGCGGCCCACGGCCACACACACGCATCTTCTTCTTTGCCAAGAAATGGTACAGCTTTAAACCAGCAGACCAGATCCCACGGCGTAGAAATCCCCCAAAACCCCCACCCAGAACAACCCCAAATCCTCCCCAAAACTAGGTCATCCATGGCCGGCGGCGGGCAAGCGGCGGTCTCGTTCCTGACGAAGCTCGCCCAGGTAGCGGCTGGCGTGGGTCTGGCGTCGTCGGCCCTCAGCACGTCCCTCTACACGGTGGACGGCGGGCAGCGGGCGGTCATCTTCGACCGCTTCAAGGGCGTGCTCCCGACCGTCGTCTCGGAGGGCACCCACTTCCTCGTCCCCTGGCTCCAGAAGCCCTCCATCTTCGACATCCGCACGCGCCCGCACAACTTCTCCTCCAGCTCCGGAACCAAGGATCTGCAGATGGTCAGCCTCACGCTCCGCGTCCTCGCCCGCCCCGACGTCGAACGCCTTCCGGAGATCTTCACCTCCCTCGGCCTCGACTACGACGAGAAGGTGCTCCCCTCCATCGGCAACGAGGTGCTCAAGGCCGTCGTCGCCCAGTTCAACGCCGACCAGCTCCTCACCGAGCGTCCCCAGGTCTCTGCGCTCGTCCGTGAAGCCCTCGTCCACCGCGCCGCCGAGTTCAACATCGTGCTCGAGGACGTCGCCATCACCCACCTCGCCTACGGCCACGAGTTCGCCCAGGCCGTCGAGAAGAAGCAGGTCGCGCAGCAGGAGGCCGAGCGCTCCAAGTTCGTCGTCATGCGTGCAGAGCAGGAGAGGCGTGCTGCCATCGTCCGTGCCGAGGGTGAGAGCGAGTCTGCACGGCTCATCTCTGACGCCACCGCTCTTGTCGGCAATGGCCTCATCGAGCTCAGGAGGATCGAGGCCGCCAAGGAGATTGCTGGGGTGCTGGCACGCTCACCCAACATCTCCTACATCCCTTCCGGCGACAACGGACAGATGCTGCTTGGGCTCAACGCCGCCCGGTGAACATAATTGCCCGCCACTTATCCTTCAGTTGATTACAAGTACTACTTTAATATGCATGGACATCGTTATCGTTTTATGATTTAGTCGGAGATTGGAGACTTTTATGATGACACGGTGCTCATCAATTTCCATTTCCACTTATGGAGGAGTTATTGAACAAATGCTGTAGTATTTTGGTTGCCAAAGTATTATTGTAACTTCTCGAATTATGCGGATCTTTTTAACTACTGCAGGGTATGGCTATTGCTCAGAACAACCTGGTTATTGAATTGTTGGTTCCATTGTGTTTGGTTAAAGTTCTGAGATTGCTTTGTTCATTATATGCTTCTGGTTAAGTCTTACACCAGTTTGAGTTACAGACTTCTCTTTTGGTATAGTGTGTTTTGTGTCAAGCTGTGCAATGTAGAGCAAAATATTGCGCTCTATTTTTGAAAATGGGGTGAGCACCAGCTGCATTTGTATTGGGGAAGACAAACATTACATGTAATTGCATATCTTTTGTTTGGTGTGGGCTTTCCTGGTTTTACCGTTAGTGAACCACTAGGAACTATGTTCAGCAAATGAGTAGCTTGGTCTGAAGTTTTCCTCTTATTTGAGTCTAATCGCCAATGTTCATTGCTGCGTTATGATCAGTTGAAATAGTCTGATATCGAATGCTAGTTCCATTATGTTCCCTATGCTTCAGGTGTGTTTGAAATCGTCCCTTTAGTTGAGTACAAGTCACTAATGACCATTACACTGATATGATTTGTCGGAATTAGACAGTCTGACATGGAAGTTGTGTCTGAAATTTTCCTTTTATTTGAGTTCAAGTCACTTATGTTCATCACGATGATATGATCAGTTTAAATTAGATAGTCTCACATAGGATGCTAGTTCCATCATGGTCATTATGCCTCAGGTGTACTCCTTCCGTTCTAAATTAGATTACTCTCTTTTGCCAAAAAGTGGATGTATCTAGATATGTTGTGAGTCTAGATACATCCACTTTTTGATAAAAGAGTCATCTAATATGGAACGGAGGGAGTATTTCTTAACCAAGTTAGGCTGGAAAACATCCAATGGCTTATTCTGATCACGCCGTCTTTTGTTATTTCTTTTTGCTTGACTTACTATCTGAAGTTCTTCTTCCTAGTTCAGGCGTACTGGTATACTTCTGATGTTGTGGCTGTTAAATTATATAGAGTAATACCTTTGACATTTGGTATTTTGTATTCGCATTATGTTAAGCGCTACATGTGGCTTTGCAGTAAATATATTAAGTACTCCCTCTGTTCTGAATTAATTGACTCAGATTTAGTAGAACTTGTACTAAATCTGAGTCAATTAATTTAGAACGGAGGGAGTACTATTTACTATTTAGAGCTGTAGAGAAAAAGGCCAGAAGTTCCCCTTTCCCGTAAGAAGTCATAGTTCTGAGATTGCTTGTTCATGATATGCTTCTTGTTAAGTCTTACACCAGTTTGATCTACAGAGTTACTGTTTCTGCACTGTGCTATCATGCTTTTGTTTTCTCTTTGGTATAGTGTGCTTTGGTCAAGCTGTGCAATGTACAGAAAAATATTGCGCTTTATTTTTGAAAAAATGGGGTGAGCAAGAGCTGCATTTGTATTGGAGACGACAATATTACAGCTAATTGCAGTTAATCTTGTGTTTGGTTTGGGTATTTCTGGTTTTACCGTTAGTGAACAACTAGAACTATGTACAGTAAAGGAGTAGCTTAGTCTGAAGTGTTCCTCTTATTGAGTCTACTTAATCGCCAATGTACATTACGACATTATGGTCAGTGGAAATAGACTGACATTGGATGCTAGTTCAATTATGTTCCCTATGCTTCAGGTGTGTCTGAAATTTCTCTTTCAGTAGTACAAGTCACTAATGTTCATTACACTGATGATCAGTGGGAATTAGATAGTCTGACGTGGAAGGTGTGTCTGATATTTACCTTCTATTTGAGTTCAAGCCAGTAACGTTCATTGCGACGATATGATCAGTGGAAATTATAGACATGGATGCTAGTTCCATTGTGGATGCTAGTTCCATTGTTCAGGTGTGGAATACATCGTCCGATAGCTTATTCTGACTCACACTGTATTGTTGTTTCTAGCTGCATGACTTACTGTCTGAAATTCTTCTTCCTAGTTCAGGCGTGCTGTAATTTAGATAGCTGTACTGGTTGTTAAATTATAGTGATAATACTTTGGCATTTGGTATTTTTGTTCCCCTTATGTTAAGTACTACATTTCGCTTTGCAGTAAATATATTAAGGATATTTAGAGTTGTAGAGCAAAAATGCCAGAAGTTCCCTTTTCCCGTTTGAAGTCATAGTTTAATTGACAACATTAGGTTTGATATTGTCCTTCTCTGTGATGTAATATCATATAGACTCCAGATAATATCTTATTTAAAGTTTGGCACTATCTTTGTTGAGATTTTAGCTCAACATTAAAGGCGACCTTTGTTAAGTACCTCTTTGTATTTTACAAATCATAGTTTAGTCTACAATATAAGGTTTGGTACAATCATTACTCTTTATTCCAGATAACATGATTCTTATTTTAAAAACAACAACTATCTTTGGAAATTTTGGCTCAACATTACGTAGGGAGTAGTAAAGTGCACCTTTCAGATGTAATGACAACTCTAGCTGACCCCTAAAAATGGAGACCATTGGTTTAAGGAGTTGGACTTATTTTCCTACCACGCGTAGGATCTTCCCACCATTTGAACAGCTGTGATGAAACTTCGTCCTATGCCAAAAAAACTAAAGGTAATCAGTCGTGTTACATTATCCAATTGCGAGGTTAGTTGTGACTTGTGAATAGGAGAATCACAAATATTACCGGGTTCTGAGAGTTTATGGGTTTAAAGATTAATTCCGTCGATATAGGTGTGTGTACATATGGGGACGCTGCTGAGTGCTGAGCGTCCTCTCTCGAGGATAAATTTGCTCATCCTCTGCCTCATGTAATCATGTGTAGATGACCCGTTCTGTTTGATTCAAGTCGTCTATGTTAGATCCTATTTTATTGTTAGGATTAGATCCTTTGCGGTAGCACAACTATGCAATGGGTTCACATTGTTAACAGAGAGAAAACAGAGAGAGGGAGAGTGAACCAGTGCGTACCTTGGCTCTGGCTCGACGAGCTCGAGTCGGAGGCCATGGTGGTCGTTGGTGACGATGACAGAGCGGTGGCGGCGCGGTGGTGCTTCTTGTGAGCATTGCGCTAACCCTAATCGGAAGGGGATGTCGGTGAGGTGACTGGCGGCTCGATAACCTCGTACCGTGTGCCCCGACCCCACCTCTTTATAGCGCTGGTCACAGGGCCCACCGTCCATTAAGAGGAAACGGACGCCCCCGATCAGTGCGCAATCAAGTGGATCGTGCAGCCGTTGGGCTGTACGAGAGAGATCAATCTAACATTCTCCCCTTTGATCTCAACTTTTACTTTTACCTTTTACTTTACTCATTTCATCACCGATTAGTCACCCCGGGCGTTCGGTCTGTTCGGTTTGCTCGGTCCGGTCTTTTCGGTCATCCAAAATTTCGGTCATCTAGAAACGCTACCCGAATTACCTTTGGTCTTTTCGGTCTTTCTGTATTTGGTCTTCGGTCTTTTCGGTCCTGTCTTCGGTCATGACCAAATTGACCAAATAAATGAAACATCATCACAAGTTTATATATTTGACAGTACAAAACAATGATCATTTCAGGTATTTATCACACTAGAAGTAGCAGTTCTCAGTTCATCATTCTCAATTCTCACCTTGCAACTTGCAAGGTGCAGGAGAGATGAATCCAAGTACTGAGGCACGACGGTACTCACAGGCTGCCTTCTCCGTGTCTACATCTTAGACACTAGTGGTGGGGATGTGCCGGCGGCTGGGGTCGAAGACAGAGGCGAAGCAGGGAGCAACGAACAACCAACATGACAAGGTGATAAGCCTTCCTAGCTGGCAGTGTACCTACATGGGTTTTGGGTCTTCGGGAGTAATGTCAACTTCGGTCTAAATGGGTATTTCGGTCTTTCTGTAATGGTAACCGAACAGACCAATATTATTTCGGTCATCGAGTTGTTGGGACCGAATATGTGATCGGTTATTTTGGGTTCGGTCTTTTCGGCCTCGGTCTCGGTTATTTTGGGTTTGGTCTTCGGTTACGGTTTTTTGTGCCCACCCTGACCGATTAGTACATAGAACATGTTTTATCGTCACAACTCAATTGCCGATAGAATCAGACAACCACTACATACTTTTCTGTGTTGAAACAAATCATGTTACTTTTGGGGCTTTGTAATCCAGAAATCATAGGCTTTCCATTAAAACACACTGGGTGGTAAGCCTTTCGTTAGCGGATCCGCAAGCATATCCTTTGTCTTTATATGCTCTAGACTTATAGTTTGATCCTGGACTTTATCCTTCACAATATAATACTTTATATTTATTGCCTTTGTAGCATTACTTGACTTGTTGTTGTGAGCATAGAATATTGCGGGCTAGTTGTCACAATACATCTTTAGTGGTTTATCAATGCAATCTATCACTTTTAAGTCGGGTATAAATTTGTTGAACCATACTGCCTGCCCCATGGTCTCATAACATGCTATAAACTCTACATACATCGTGGACGATGCAACTAATGACTGTTTGGAGCTTTTCCACGAAATAGCCCCTCCTGTGAGAGTGAACACGTATCCTAACATGGACTTTCTATCATCTTTGTCTCCCGCAAAATCTGCGTCTGAATACCCTCTTATCTCTAGGGAATAAGATTTTCTATATGTTAACATGAGGTCTTTTGCACCTTGCACATAACGTAAAGCTTTCTTTACCATATTCCAGTGCTCTTGGCCTGGATTTTCTTGATATCTACCGAGTACCCCGGTGATAAAAGCTAAGTCAGGGCGAGTGCACACTTGTGCATACTGTAAGCTTCCAACAACCAAAGCATATGGTACTGCTTTCATTCGATCGATCTCATATTGGTTCTTGGGACATTGAAATTTCCCAAAACTGTCGCCCTTGACTATAGGAGCAGGTGAAGTACTACTTTTGTGCATATTATACTTCTTTAGAACCTTTTCTAAATATGCCTTTTGTGATAGTCCTATCACTCCATTCTTTCTACCCCGGTGAATTTCTATGCCCAAAACATAAGAAGCTTCACCAAGATCTTCCATATCAAAATTCAATGATAAGAACTTCTTTGTTTATAGTAGTAGACTGACATCACTGCTCGCAAGAAGAATATCATCCACATACAGAATTAAGAAAATATATTTCCCACTTTTAAACTTTGCATAAATACAATTGTCCTCAACATTCTCTTTGAATCCAAAACTTTTAATTGTATTGTTGAACTTTAAATACCACTGTCTAAAGGCTTGCTTTAACCCATAAATGGATTTCTTTAGGCGGCATCCCATATGTTCCTTCCCTCTATGAAAAAACCCTTTGGTTGCTTCATGTAAACATTCTCTTCTAAATCTTCATTTAGAAATGCCGTCTTTACATCCATTTGATGTAACTCTAAATCAAATGAGCAACTAGTGCCATGATGATTCTGAAGGAATCCTTATATGAGACCGGAGAAAATGTCTCGTTTTAATCTACTCCTTCTCTACGCGTAAAGCCTTTTGCCACAATTCTTACTTTATACTTTTCTATTTTCCCATTGGAGTCATACTTTATTTTGTAGACCCATTTGCAGCCTACTGTTTTGACTCCTTTAGGAATTTCCTCTAAGTCCCAAACATTGTTAGAACTCACTGATTTCATCTCATCTTCCATGGCCTCTAGCCATTTTGAAGAGTGAACGCTACTCATGGCTTCTCATATGAAGTGGGATATGCTTCCATATGAACTGTTTTTGTGTTATAAACTTTATAATCACTAGAAATAGCTGATTTCCTAGCTCTTGTAGACCTTCTAAGAGTCTCATTCTCGGTCACATTATGTGTCTCAATTTGCGACTCTTCTTCTATATGTGGTTGTCGCCGCTCCCTTTCATGCTCAACAACGGGTTGAGTCGGCTCCTGACGGACATGTTCTGAATCTTGCCTCGTTGAAGTCACGGGTGGAGTTACAACATGTGCTTGCATCAGAACCTCTGGGATTGTCGGTGCAGGTACAACAGGTAGGGCAAAAAATGGCTCATGGATCATGGGAAAAGGTGCACACACCCTCTTCTCCTCAAGACCAATTTTCCAGCCTACCATGCTCCTCCTCATCATTTCGTCTTCTAAGAAGACCGCGTGTCTCGTTTCTACAAACTTTGTGTGTCTGTCTGAACAGTAGAAACGATAACCTTTTGATCTATCAGGATAGCCAATGAAATGGCAAGTCACTATTTTGGGGTCTAACTTTGCAAGATGTGGATTAAAAACTTTTGCCTCAGCTGGGCTCCCCCAGACTTTCAAGTGGCTTAGAGAAGGAACTCTCCCTGTCCACAACTCGTAAGGTGTTTTGGGCACCGATTTACTTGGTACTCTGTTGAGAATGTGAATGGAGGTTTTTAACGCCTCCATCCATAATCCCAATGGCAGTGTGGAATAACTCATCATACTGCGCACCATATCCAAAAGAGTATGGTTACGCCTTTAAGCTACTCCATTTTGTTGCGGTTCGCCCGGCATAGAATACTGGGCGACTATTCCATTTTCCTGTAAAAACCTTGCAAAAGGTACAGGTACTTGACCATATGGAGTGTGCCGATCGTAGTACTTGAAGGGAATATGCCCTAGAGGCACTTAATAAACATAGTTTATTGGCAATATCCCAATTGTTCATTATATGTTTTATACCATGCTATAACTGTATTAAACGAAAACATTAATACATGTGTGGTAGATAAAACAACCAGGTCCCTAGTAGCCTCTACTAAGACTAATTTCATTACGCGATTGATGATCAAGGTTTTCCGATCATAGGGCATGACGCCGGTCGGCAATGGAAGTCATATCGTTAGGTGTAACGATGTGATGGACATACCCAGTATTTATAGGACATAGTCATTACGCCTTAAGACCGTGAGACCAACTCTTATTATTATTCCTGGAAGATACTTTGATTGCACCAAACGTCATATCTTATTTAGTGTGACAATAACGGTGATACTTTTGGGTATCGGAAGGGGGTAGTTGGGACGAGGGGTCAACAACGGGATTTGTTAGTCCGCATAGCCGGATAGATACTCTAGGGCCCACTCGGTGAGATTATGTCAAATGAGTTTGCAAACATGTGACTAGGTCACCAGCTGACATAATATCATAGACGAGTAGAAGATAGCGATGTCGGTAACGAGATCATGCTAGGTATGGAGATATCTGAGAATGATACTCGGACACGCTAAGTATCGCCATGAAAAAAGGTTTAAGACTAGACGTCTAGGTTTGATAGATGAAAGTCATTCGTTATATAACAGGGATTAATTCATGGGGTCCAGGCCTACGAGTTAGTCATTGATCGGAGAGGAGTCTCCATCATGTCTGTTATTATATCGAACCACTAGGGTAAAACACCAAGGGGTTTCGACAAGATAACCGGAAAGGAAAGAGATCACCGGGAACGTCCCGGGAATGGTCCGATGGAGATCGGGCAACGACAAAATAGTTTTCGGAGCTATAATAAATTAGATATAATATCTTTGATATTAATTAGTGTAATTAGTATTTAAATATGATTTTATATATTTATTTAGACTGATTTCCCTAAATGGGCCTTCTGGTGGAAAGAAGGCCCATGGGGGGAAAAACCCTCAAGGGAATTTGGTGGGGAGGCTTGGCCGGCCTAAATGGGGCCCACCTAGGGCCGGCGCACCTTGCTTGGCTGCACCAGGCATGTGAGATAGTCCCACATTGCCTGGCTGGCAAGGTTGGCTCCCCCCGGGAGCCTATATAAGAAGGGGCACCCCTGACCTTTTAATTCACCAATTAATTTCCCAATTCTCTCTCGATCTGTCGGAGTTGCGCCGAGTTGAGACGGGGATCTCTTACATCATAGCCCGCTGCCGCGTTGCTGGTGTTCCGGTCCAAGTCTTCCGCTGCTCGTCCTGGACTGGAGCTTCAGAGGCCATCGTCTCCACCGTATGTGTGTAACGACCTGCAAAGTGCTGCGCTAGCGGTGCTCGGAGGCCTACTTCCTCCACCCGACCTCGGGGTCATCTTCGTCGTATTCGTCGCGCCGAGTTCTCCGCGACCTAGAGGTCGCCTACGCCGTCTTCATCGTCAACGCTTGTGCGGGAGCGTAAACCCCGCTATTCGGTCTACGAGGGTATGTATTCCGATCTCCGCCGTACTACTATATCTGCATAGTGTAGATCTTGGCTAGTTTAAGGATATCGTTGCTAGGAATTTTTTTGTTTTCTGCATGCGATCCCCTTCAGTGGTATCAGAGCCGATCTATGGTAAATATAGCTGTACGCTGTTAGAACTCGTGTTCTGCACGGGGGCACCGTTCCTGTTATTTGCTACCCTCTAGCGTGCACTTGTGATTCCAGCGGCATCGAGTTGATGAAGCGGACCGGACCGACTTTACGCGTACGCTTACGCGAGACTGGTTCCACTACTGACATACGGCTTGCACCGTATCTGTGGCTGGCCGGTGTCAGTTTCTCTCTCTTTAGTTGGCTTTGCATTTTCAATGGAGGGCCCGAAAGGGATGCTTAAACATGCAATTATTGGATCGTTGTTGTGGTCATAAGGTTCGTAGGTATGAAACGGTTCTATTTACGACAGCCCCAAGCCACGTAAAATATGCAAAAGATAAAGTAGAAGCGTCTAACTTTATTTTGCAGGGGCTATGTGTTATGGTCAAGGTAGGTTTGATAAATTGTTTATAAACTGCGGGCGCCAAGAAGACCATGGCACATGGACTATATCACATCGCATTACGTTTGATGTTTTGTGTGCATCTTATATTGTGTGATTATATATATTAGTTACACGATGGTAATTATATAAGATGATCCCTTCAAAAATACCACTAGTGTTCTTCCTCCAACGAGCAGCACCAAGAAAGTTCTACCGTATGAGGCAGGCCGTGATGATCGGATGTCAGACATATCGTCGTTCGCATACGGTGGGTGTAAGCCATGTTGCACAAGCGTCAGCGTGGAGGTTATAGTGGAGAGCCTAGCATATGTAGATATGGCCTCGGAACACGGAGGCCGAAAGGTCGAGCATGAGTCACAAAGTTGTTGTGATTGACAGTTGTCTACCCTTGAAGTTGTGTTGCCGGCTCTGATGATGAGGGGTGGTGCAATGGATGGGGGTCGTGTAATCGCTTAAAATACCAGGAGAGATGTTCGTTTGAGTGGGTGTTCGGATAGTTATTTTCTAAAATTCTAGAACTCAAAATATAATGAACAAAGTCGGTTTTGCAAAACTTTTATCGATATTAACCATTGTTATAGCATCTTTTCAAATTAGGCGTATTCCTGCGATTGAGAAACTTAAAAGGTTGGGTCCTTCATAGTTTTATACATTAGCTTGAGGATACTCCTTGTTTAAACCGTTATCTCTTTGTGATACAATACCTGTTAGGAGATAGACCCGGAGATTCCGCTAACAAAAGATAATTTGGATTATCAGATTTTGTGCGGATGATATCATCATAGTCCAGTGTATGCTATGATCTCTGCCATAGAGAACCAACGGTGGGTACGAGTTGTTAGATCGCGAACATATGAGATGGTCGCTAAACTCGGGGTACCCCTAAAGTTGGGTTGATGAAGTTTATCAGTCGTTGACTGATTGTCTTCTCAACCAAGATGGAAGAGAATACACACATTGAGGGAGGACGTGGCGGTCATACTTAATGACATATGTTCATACTTGATGAACATTGAGACGCCTCGCTCAGCTACGTCGTTGCCAAGTACAAATCCTCTCTCATAGACTACGTCATGCCAGGGGAATCGTTCACCTTCATGGTTCTTGATTACGTTGGAAGTATCAAGAAGATGAAATAGATCGCCGGAAGTCATCAATGATGATGGTGTATATATGATATACATGTTATGAATGTTTTAGCTAAGCAAGTACTCGCAGTAGTGACTAAGTTTTGAACTAGTCTTGTTTTATGCAAACCAGGTTTACTGCTTGAGTTGCTTGAAAGGATGAGGCGACATTGCGTGTTGATAATGGCAGACAAGTTGTTGTGATTGCCATAGACACTCTCCCTCTAGATCTACCACTTGAATAAATCCTTAATGATCGCCTGTTAGTATGATCGTTACAAGTGTGTCTCCTCTAGCGAGACACTTGTTCATACATGATAGTGACAAATTTGTTGTCCTATATTTATGAAGTAATGATCATATGCCGATTTGAATTTAGATGGTAGAATCTCCCACATTCATAATATTAATGCCAAAGGATACAAACTTAATAAAGACACCACATATGTGTGACACTACCGTTTAATTCATGTCAATGTTATAGTCAATGCATTAGCTCCATACCGGATGGATCTAGAAGTCCTTAGATTTGATCTTTTGACACTTGCAAATAACTAAGACACCGTTTTTGGAAAACGGGCATATAACTTATTGATAATCATACATATAGATGTATGTGGTTCAATGAAGTAATTAACGGGTAGTGGAGACCTTTATTTTGTGAACTTCACTGAACGTTTTGAGTATAGCTTGTTGAGGATCGTGCATATGGGTGTATGTGAATCAATGAAGCACTTTAACGTGTAGTGGAAGTCTTTATTTCATAGACTTCGTGAACATTCGAGTAGATATATGGATATCCACTCGGGAAATGTTGGTCTGGAAACTTTGATTCGATCAAACAAGTTCAGAATGAAGTAGGAAATAAACTTAACAAGAAAATCAAATTCCCACGATACAGATCGAGGAAATGAAGATTTGAGTTATAATGTTGGCACATCATTGGAGGACTTGTGAGAAGAGTTCCACAAATTACGTCGCATGGAACGCCATAATGTTGTGGTATGACGTTGTAATTGCACCCTATCGGATAGTGTGTGGTAAATAAATCTCTTACCGAATTATTGTGATCATTAGAGTAATATGGTAGAAACGTAACACTTACGTTAGATCATAGGGAAACCATTTAAATCCATGGAGACAATACCATTTGAGTGATGGCATGGCTTTTAGCCTAGATTGCCGTTTCAGCAATTTAGTGTTTGGATGTGATCAAACCTAAAATGGATTAATCTTTATAGTGTACCGTACCTAAAGAGTTAGTTGGGTACATGTCTCACGACATAAGCAAAATTGTTGCCGGGATATACCTTGCGAAAGAAATAGTTTATTGTCCAAGGGTATAAGTGAGAATGAAAGTAGAGCAAAACGAAGTTGGTGAACTTCCTCTCCAGACATCAGAGTGGCACAACCGAAAGTGTTTTCGGTGTCATGCTCCACAGCTTGAAAAAAGCTGATGATTCAAGATCATGATGTTCTGAGCTCATACTAAGAGCGTAGGCATACAAGGTTGTGTTTCACAATGTGTGTTACGACAATCTTGTTATGAAGGTCATATTAATGGAATATGATAGACCTACAAACTACGAAGAAGAGATGGTGGACCTAAGTTCGAGAAATGGCTATGAGTCATTTATGATCCGAAATAAAATCCATATAGGATTAACAGGTAATGACTTGGGAGATCTTCTTGATGGCATCTAGGATGTTAATAGAATGTGGAATTTTATGAGAGAATAGACATTGAGAAGGATCGATTTGTCGTGAAACAGTTCCAACAGATTCAAAAGTTGACCACATGAGAATTTGTCTCAAGTGGCGAAGACTAAATCTATTCTGGGTCGTTTAGCAATCACTATAATTTCGAATGAGAAATTGATAGATGGATAAGGAAACCATGTTTCTTAATAGTGTCATTAAGAAAGAGTTGGTGATCCTGAGGATGCTAAACATGTATGCGAACTTCAATTGTCCATTCATGGGCTGAAGCAAGCATATCGGAGCTGGAATGTTCACTTTGATAATATGATCAAAGGATTTTGGAGTTGTCCAAAATAGTTGAAGAAATCTACATTTGCAAAGAAGTGAGTGGGGGCAAAGTAGCTTTTCTTGATCTTATATGCGGAAGGCATATTTGAGTGGGAGCTAAGTAGCTTTTCTTTCATCTTATATGCGGAAGGCATATTTGAGTGGGAGCTAGGTGTCATTTGTGATTTTATATGTAACGACATATTGAATGACACAGATCCTCTAGTAGAGTGTAAAGGATTATTTAAGTGATTAAATTTTCTATGAAATGAAGTTAGGAGTATTAGGCATCCGATTTATAATTGTATAGATCGTAAGGGGCTTAATAACATTATGTCGGAATATTTCCTAAGTTAAAATTCTGAAGTGTTTCAGAATAGAACAAGCGAAGAAAGAGGTTCTTACTTGTATGACTAGGTAAAATATTAAGTTTATCTTGGCATTTTCAGTGATAGCAAATGATGTTCGACATTATCTATGAATCAGACATAGATGCTATCAGACTGAAACCTCGACTTAGTGTGACCCAAGTTCTTGGTTGAAGAACAGGTTCTAGAGTGATCCTTGTATGGATCAATGAACAACGTTAAGTATATTTTTCAGTGTCTATGAGAACTGAAGATATGTTTTCTAGTAAAGGGTAAGAGTGGAAAGACAACTTGCCGTAAAGCGGTTACGACGATGCAAGTTATGACACTGACCCATACAACTAGAAATCTCATATAAGAGATGTCCTTTATTTTGAAAATAGATATGGTTAGTTTGCGAAGTCGCATATGAATGCACTGTCGCATAATCTACATAGGTATAGAAATATATCGCGACTTCAGAAGTAGCAAGTATGATTGGACTGAGCAGTTTTCCGAGCAATAGGTGGTCCCCTTAATAGATCTCTTAGACTTTTAAGGCCCATGCTACGCGAATACTCGAGTCTCACTCCATCCACTAGGATATATTTCACCGTCATCGTAAGATACAGGATGATGTCAAACTAGGTGACATAGAAGTGTTTCAAAGCACAGATAGGTCTCAATGTGTGAGATCTATTGACTGTATTCCTCTTCCACGAGGCGAGCAGGCACCAAGATGCTATGGGTGTTGAGCTTTTACCAAGTTGTAAACTAGATTAAGTGTTACTCTAGTGCAAGTGGGAGACTGAAGAGAATATGCCCTAGAGGCACTTGATAAACATAATTTATTGGCAATATCCCAATTGTTCATTATATGTTTTATGCCATGCTATAACTGTATTAAGCGAAAACATTAATACAGGTGTGGTAGATAAAACAACCAGGTCCCTAATAGCCTCTACTAAGACTAGTTTCATTGCGCGATTGATGATCGAGGTTTTCCGATCATAGGGCATGACGCCGGTCGGCAATGGAAGTCATATCGTTAGGTGTAACGATGTGATGGACATACCCAATATTTATAGGACATAGTCATTACGCCTTAAGACCGTGAGACCAACTCTTATTGATTGCACCAAACATCTTATCTTATTTAGTGTGACAATAACGGTGATACTTTTGGGTATCGGAAGGGGGTAGTTGAGACGAGGGGTCAACAACGGGATTTGTCAGTCAGCATAGCCGGATATATACTCTAGGGCCCACTCGGTGAGATTATGTCAAATGAGTTTGCAAACATGTGACTAGGTCACCAGCTGACATAATATCATAGACGAGTAGAAGATAACGATGTCGGTAACGACATCATGCTAGGTATGGAGATATCTGAGAATGATGCTCGGACACGCTAAGTATCGCCATGACAAAAGGTTTAAGACTAGACGTCCAGGTTTGATAGATGAAAGTCATTCGTTATATCACATGGATTAATTCATGGGGTCCAGGCCTACGAGTTAGTCATTGGTCGGAGAGGAGTCTCGATCATGTCTGTTATTATATCGAGCCGGTAGGGTAACACACTTAAGGGGTTTTGACAATACAACCGGAAAGGAAAGAGATCACCGGGAACATCCCGGGAATGGTCCGATGGAGATCGGGCAGCGACGAAATAGTTTTCGGAGCTAGAATAAATTATATATAATATGTTTGATATTAATTAGTGTAAATAATATTTAAATATGATTTTATATATTTATTTTCGAATTTATTTAGGCTGATTTCCCTAAATGGGCCTTCTGGTGGAAAGAAGGCCCATGGGGGGGGGGGGGGGGGGAACCCTCTAGAGAATTTGGTGGGGAGGCTTGGCCGGCCTAGGTAGGGAAAATGGGGCCCACCTAGGGCCGGCGCACCTTGCTTGGCAGCACCAGGCATGTGGGATAGTCCCACATTGCCTGGCTGGCAAGGTTGGCTCCCCCCGGGAGCCTATATAAGAAGGGGCACCCCTGGCCTTTTAATTCACCAATTAATTCCCGAATTCTCTCTCGATCTCGTGATTCCCTTTGTCGGAGTTGCGCCGAGTTGAGAGGGGGATCTCTTCCACCATAGCCCGCTGCCGCGTTGCTGGTGTTCCGGTCCAAGTCTTCCGCTGCTCGTCCTGGACTAGAGCTATGGAGGCCATCGTCTCCACCGTATGTGTGTAACGCCCTGCGAGGTGCTGCGCTAGCGGTGCTCGGAGGCCTACTTCCTCCTCCCGACCTCGGGGTCATCTTCGTCGTCTTCGTCGCGCCGAGTTCTCAGCGACCTAGAAGTCGGCTACGTCGTCTTCGTCGTCAACGCTTGTGCGGGAGCATAATCCCCGCTATTCGGTCTACGAGGGTATGTATTCCGATCTCCGCCGTACTACTATATATGCATAGTGTAGATCTTGGCTAGTTTAAGGATATCGTTGCTAGGAAATTTTTTGTTTTCTGCATGCGATCCCCTTCAATACTCCCCCCCACGGTCGGACCTGACTATTTTAATTCTTTTATCATGCTGATTTTCAACTTAAGCTTTGAATATCTTAAATTTATTCAATGCCTCAGATCTTTCTTTAAGGTTCAATTGGTTCTGTGCCATGGTTCGCTGAGTTTTATCGGTATGTGCCATACCCGCGATATTTCTCTGATCTGTGCCCTGGTTTGCTCGCATATCGCCCAAACGCTCGTCTCCCTCTGGTCAACCTCCTTTGACCCGCACATGGCCTGACTGGTGGGGTCGGCCTGGCGTGGCTCAGCTCGTGTGTCAGCTCGGTTGGGATTTCCTGGGGTCAGCACGTGGGGCTGGGGCACAAGTCTGATTGGTGGGGTCGGGGCACTAGTCTGACTGGTGGGGACGGCGTGTGGGGTAGGGCGTCAGGTCGGCGTGGGGTTGGCGCGTGGGGCCACCGACCACTTCCAACCTATCCTCCAGTCGACGATTCCGGCTACCATGGACGCCCTTCCATGGCACCTCCGCCAGGAGCGCCGCCGCTGCGTCAAGGCCGACGGAGCACGCAAGCGCTTGAGCAGGCGGTGGACACTGAAGGGAATCCAGCCGCCGCCGTCGCTGTTGCGGCGGGAGACGGAGGAGTTTGATCTCCTCCATGGTCTCCTGCCAGCGCCGCCCGCACCGCCCGTCCTCGCGCCACCGTCACCTCCCGAAGACGAGGAGACCTCGTCCGGCTCGTGGACCTTGTCGCCGTTGCCGTGCAGCCCACCCGAGGTCGCCTTTGAGTCCTCGGTGACCCGCGAGGACTTCGTCCCCGACGAGGTCCTCGAAACGGTCACCGAAGCCAACCAGGCGCGGTCCTTGGAGGAGGTCCAAGCGTACGCGAAGCACCGCCGCTGGGGGGTCGAGATCGAGCCGGACCGCCTCCACCGCGAGCAGGAGACCGACGCGAGCTCGAGCAAGGGGAAGGACATCATCGTCTACGTCGACGATGACTCCTCCGACGAGGAGTGAAGCACTATGGCGACGGCGCGGCCGCACCCTGCGAGCTAATTTTGCTGCTTAGGATTAGGGCCACGTAGTGTACATAGATTTTGGAAGGTCGTATGTAATCTCCGGCGAGCTCCGACGAGCACGCTCTGAATGTAATCTCCCGCGAACGAAGATCTATATGAATTTTAAATATGCGGGTCCAATTTTCTCCGGCGAACGGATTTTTCAGCGAGTCCACCATTTTGCTTAGAAATGGGGAGTTTACCCTACCTTTGGATCTCATTTCAGACACATTTTCCAGCGAGTCCAGCATTTTTGTTTAGAAATGGGGCCGTTTAGCCTACCTTTGGAGCTCATTCGCAACACTTTTTTCAGCGAGTCCACCAACCTACCTTTAGAGCTCATTTGAAACACATTTTTTAGCGAGTCCAAGCTCATTTGAAAATTTATATGGATTCAAGCTAGATTTGAGCAAGCTCATCGCTATCCCCAATTGGTTTGACAAAATACCCATTTGGTTACGACGAGTAACAGCCGAAATCCGCATTTGGTGCGCCAAAATACCCATTTTGTGTCACTGAGGCGAATGGGGGTGGGCGAGCCAAAATCCCCGTTGGGTCCACTCGTCAGTAGGTGTACAACCCTTGTCCAACGCGCGCGTCCAATCAGATCGCAGAACGAGCTTCTCGTGGATCGCCTGCAGATTCCCTCTGGAGGAAATCGGACGGCTGCATATTCCTTCTAAAAAAATCGGACTACTGCAGTTTGATCGACATTTGAAATGAGCTTCAAATATTCAAAAAATATCAAAAAAGGAAAATCATGCGCACATAGTCGTCTTATGTCATATACTAACGACTCAAGTTAAAAAATCGTGGTGTACATACATTCAAAAGGATAAGGGCATGGAGATCAGGTGATATCACATAACTCAAACTATAAGGTCTAAGGTTGGAGAGAAGTGGTTTTGGAATTGCAACATGAAAGTTTCAAAAACCTCACAAAAGTTTCGTTTTGGAGTGACTAAGAAGTATCCATGCTTAGTTTTCATTTTCAAGTTTTAAACTTGTTTAAATGTTGATCAAACTTAGTTTTGACTGATTTTGAAATAACCATAATAAATTAAAAAATTATCGAAAAATTGAAAAACCGACGCACATAGTCTTAATATGTCATATTAACGACTCATGTTGAAAAATATGGTCTACATAAATTCAAATGAGAAGGGCGAGAATCTCCTGTGATATCGCATATCTCAAATGTGGAAATGAGAATTGCAACATGATAATTTCAAAATACTCACAAAATTATCATTTAGGACTGACTAAGAATGGTCTAGGCCCAGTTCGCGCACAAATTTTACAATAATGTGCGCATGTTCGCGCTCGGAGCTCGCCGGGCACGCTCTGAGCGCGTCCAGAGTCTGCACTTAAGGTGTTCGACAGAAGTACAATAACATATATTCAAACGATTCAATTTGATAAACAAGGTCTACACACGTTCAGATCACATAACTACACAGAGCGTGCAAGTTCACATCCAGTTCGTGTTTATATTGCGCTTGTTGTGTTGACACGGACAGTTCATGTCCACTCGTCCTCGTCCGGAACGCGTCCAGAGTACGCACTTAAGGTGTTCGTCAGAAGTACAATAACTCAGTAACATTAAGTACAATAACGCTATATAGAAGAGAGGTTCATATTCGAATATCTCTAAGTTCATAATATATATGAAGATAACCCTAAGTTCATAATTCGATAAAAATAAAAAGGCTGATACACGAGTGTTCAAACAAACAGAGAGAGCTCCCTATGTAGCAGCTGCTCTTTCTTGGCCCTGCAGGAACACCCTACTGGTGTCGCTTGGCCATCTCAACAGCGAGGAGCTCCCTCTGTAGCAGCTGCTCTTTCTTGGCCTTCTCCGCCTTCTCCTCCGGCGTGCGATCCGCCTCCGCTGCATTATCCCTGCTCACATAATCCGAATATATATGATGTTAACAAACCATGAGACCGGATGTAAACAACAGATGCAACCGTAAGGAACTAACAATCGGAATTAGACCACCCGTACATCATGGTAGCGGAGCGCTTGAGCGGTGATGCCATGGATGATGAAGCCGCGGCGAGTACAAGAATTTGGATGAGTGGCGGCGTCGGGAAGACTGGAGGATGAAGTACATACGGGAGGGGGTGTGCACCTCTGTTTATGCGATACTGGAGGATGAAGTACCCCACGAACTCGTTTCCCCACGCCCCACAACTACACGTTTCCCACTTACTCGCTTCCCGCACGTTTTCCACTTACGCGCTTCCTGGGGGCGCGAGGTTGTGCTCTACATTGCGCCGGTGTGGAGGAGGCGGACACGCCCGCCTTAATGGCGACACGTTTCTATAGGCGACGAAGCGACGGGACGGCGAGACGTCTGCGGCACGCCTCGAAATTACGCCGGCGCCCAGGCTTTCCCGGCTTCCCAAGCGCCGGTGTGGCCGTACCTCGTCGCCCCCGCAATAACTCCAACGCGACGTATGCTCACCCACCCGCCGCTTCCCGCCTCCGTTTCCATCCCCTCCCCGTCTATATAACTCCTCCGCCGTGCTCGCAGCCTCCAAAGCCAACACCATGCCGCTCCGCCTCCAGACCACCTGGGCCACCCTCACCCGCGCCCACCCTTTGGGCAGGAGGACCAGCCGGAGCAGGTGCCGGAGCTCCAGCCTATCGGCGACGTCTTGCCCCTCGACTGGGCGGACGTCGACGTGGAGGACAAGGAGGAGGAGCCGCCACAGGAGCAGGAGCTGCCACTGTCGCTGTGGCCCGACCAGGTGGCCGCGGTGAACTCCATCGACACCTTGGGCGGATGATGACTTCGCGGAGGCGGTTACGGTTGATGACTTCGCAGAGGCGGTTGATGTCTACGTGGAGGCGGCAGACGCGGTTGTTGACGCCATGGAGGCTATTGCTGACGCGATGAACTCCATCGACGCCTACATGGCCGCCGAGCGCGCGGTGTATGACGACCTCAACGCTGTGGCGGTGGAGCGCGCGGCGAACCCGGCCTTGAAGGAGGTCGCCCAGCTGGCGGTTGTCTCCGACCTGCGCGCCAGGCGGAGAGCACGCTACGAGGCAGGCCAGGGCGACCTAGACGGAGTTTAGAGTAGGGCTAGTTAGTGTATATTAGGGCTAGTGAGGGTTTAAATTCGAAAACAGCAGACCATCGGTATTAAAATGGAGCCGCGGTATTACTAATTCATCCAACGGTTCATTTCGAAAACAGCCGACCAAATCCCAACCGAGCCGCACACTAGCCGAGCCGCGGAAATTCCAACCGAGCCGCGCCAGGCCGACCCCACCAGTCAGGCCCAGTGCGGGTCAAAGTAGGTTGACCAGAGGGAACCGAGCGTTTGGGCGATATGCGAGCAAATCAGGGCACATAACAGAGAAACAACACGGGTATGGCACAGACCGATAGAATTCAGCTAGGTATGGCACAGAACCAGTTAACCCTTTTTTAATTGGATAAATATAACCATATCGAGAATAATCATCTGTGAATGTTTTGAACGAGTCATAGCCATCCACACTTTTCACCGGAAATGGTCGACAAATATCGGTGTGAATAATTTCTAGTGTCGATGTGCTTCGGTTTGCACCCTTTTTAATTTTCTTTACGTATTTTCCTTTTATGCAATATATGCATTGTTTGATATCTGAGAACTCTAACGGAGGAAGAATATCATTTTTAACGAGACTTTCTATTCTTCCCCTCAAAATATGGCCTAATCGACAGTGCCATAACTTTGATGAGTCATGAGTTTCTTTTCTTTTCTTTTGTTCTTTGTTCGACAAGGGAATTTGTTCATTCACATTGCACACGAAATGCACTTTTTCACGCAATGATAACAAATAAAGCTTATCATGAAGTAAAGCAATACCCACACAAGCATCTTTAAACCATATGGCACACTTGCCATGACCAAAATAACATTTAAAACTGTCTTTATCCAAACACGATACACTTATTAAATTTTTGTGAATTGAAGGAACAAATAAAACATCTCTAAGCATAATGTTGAAACCATCAGCTAGCTCCAAGGAGACGTTGCCAACAGCCTCAACTTCTGCTTGAACTCCACTCGCGACTTCAATGTGTCTTTCGCTTCTTTGCGAAGTCCTTGTCGAATGGAATCCCTTTAAAGAATTTGCAACATGAACAGTTGCACCTGAGTCAATCCACCAAGTAGATTTTGAAAACTGTGTATACAGGGATTCATTTACGAAAGAAATTGTGTCTATACCTTTCTTTGCCATTATGCTCTTGAGTCAATCAGGGCAATCTTTCTTGTCATGTCCTTTCTTCTTGCAGTGGAGGCATGTGTCTTTGTCCACCGGAAGTTGGTTCTCATACTCGTGAAATTTGCCATATGGCTTATACTGGTGGTGACTTTTGTCATACGGCTTTGAAGGAGAACCATTGTAGTGCTTGTTCTTGTTGTCCTTCACGTAGTTCAAAGAGCCCCCATTCTAGGACTTCAGCCTCTCCTCTTCTTGAGACAACATGGAGATGGTATTTTCAATGTCCCACTTTTCAGGTGACACATTGTAATTGTCAACAAAGTTGTCAAACTATGGTGGCAATGAAGTCATCACCAAGTGAACTATCAGTGCAGTCTTGAGCTCCAGATCAGCCTCCATGGACTTAAGCTTAGCCGCCATGTTGCTCATTCGGAGAATATGCTCCCTTATACCATGTGCACCTCCATGATACTTTTCTGTCACTAGCTGTTTCAGCAGCTGGGTAGCATAAGTCTTTGAAGAACCAGTAAACTAACTGTTTATCTTTTGGAGATACACCCCACAATAGCGTTCTCAACTGTGTTCTTTATAAAAGCCATACACTTTTTATTCGTGTTCACCCACTTTCGGTTATGTAGGGTGTATGACATCTTTACTGTACCATGATCCAGCAACTTTTTCTGGCAAGCAGATCATCATCAGTTGTCTCTCTTACTGGCTCTGCTGGCCTGGCTGGCTGTGGAGCATTCACAACCCAGTTAACTTCGACGCAGACAAAAGCTAGTTCGACTTTCTTCCACCACTCAGCATAGTTGTCACCCCTGAGCGTCGGAACATCCTTCAGGCAACTCATCAGGTGAAAACTTCCTGAAATCACAAGGATGTGAGATAACAAAAAACAATTGCATACATTTAATCCAACGTTGGTATAAATTAAAGCATACAACTGTTGTGCAATTAAAACAATATCACCGTTGGGCAATAAAAGAAATAAATGCACCATTTAACATATAATAAATAAATCATGATAATGCTATTAACAATGTTGGTCATATAATAACAGAATCATAATCATATTTAATATCATTTTATTACATCTTTAAAGAATTAAAGATCACTTTATTTTTTTAATCAATACTTTTAACTATTTGCAGCGGAAATTATGAATAAAAATTTATAAACTTTATACTTTTCAGAAGCTTTATGTATACTTTTGTATTTTCTATACAAACTTTCGCTGGAATAATTTGAATAGAAAAAACTGGATGAAATTTGCTAAAAAATAAACAAAAAAAACTGTGCTTCTGTAAAAAAAAATTTGCTTCTGAAAAATAAATAACCGAAACTGTGCGAAACGGCCCACGGCCCAGCCCGCGGTTCGCTAAGGTACGCCCTGGTTCCCTCTCCCTCTCTCTGTTTTCTCTCTGTTAACAAGATGAACCCATTGCATAGTTGTGCTACCGCAAAGGATCTAATCCTAACAGTAAAATAGGATCTAACAGTGTAGGGAAACACGTCCTCCCTGAAGAAAAAAATCCCACACCACTGCGTCTCCCCCCTATATATCTCAACTAATTGTCCACCATGGCATTTGCGTTTGCATCTTCTCCATGAACCACAACCATGGCTTCCGTGTCGATGTTGCTCCTCCTTGAACCATGAGCACATATAGAGAATATGGCCGTCTCAGCTCCACCACTCCTAGGATAGACCCTTGCTGCAGCATCACCACCATCTTTTTTTATAGAGAAAGAGTTTAAGCAATTGTCAGATGACCTTAATTGTCCCTGCCCAATGTCGAAGGGCAGATGACTGGTAAGAAAAGTGGCACTAACCTTTTTTATCCGGAAAATCGGTGTAAGTTAAAGACCCAAGACCCATAGGGGGGTGGGGGGGGGGGGGGGGGCAGGATGGTTTCTCCGATGTACTCCGTTCGGTTGCTCCTCTTGAGGAATCACTTGTGAAGCCCTGACTCACAAATTTCTGGATAGGAAAGTTTCTCTTTGTGGGAGAACAAGAGCATATAATGCCACTCTTTAAAATGAAAAAAGAGTAGTCAGCTATAACGTTCATGAAAAAATGAATCCTTTTGTAGCTACTCATTTATGGGGAAAAAGACTGAAAAGGTCGAGAAAATGGTTGGACTGATGACAGGGTGGGGCGTAGTGAACTGGTTTTCTAAAAAAGATTGAAAGAACCGGCCAAAGAAGATGACAGCATGTTCGTTCTTTCCTAGTAAAAAATATCATTGACAATGATATCTGGAGCATAATTAATCTTCATCGCTTTCACTTGCCATTCTCAATGTCAATGTTTCCATTTTAGACAACATCAATTACTCTATTAGATTTTGGGGCATTGGACATAAGGTACTTGTATGATGTGTATGGACTCTCTCGAAACCTCTCCACCGCTCTCCTCTCCTTGAGAGTCGTATCCAACTTTTCCCCATCGCCAACGCGATCCTCGCTCCTCTCCGGCGGTGCTGCCGCTCGGCGTGGACGTGAATGCGTTGCTTGGCATGTATATAGTAGTTGTAGGTCTGCTTTAGCCCTTGTGCTAGGTGTTGCCGTCATGGCGTTTCTATTTGAGGGTCGGATTGCGGATCCCGGCGGTCAGATTCGCCACGCGGTGAGCCCCCTCTGTCTTGCTGCGCTCTGTTCGTGGCAGGCGGTGGCGCATTGGGGCCAGACGAGCTCACGCATCCCTCCCAATAAGGTACGCACGGGAGCTCTGGAGTGGAGCTGTTCGATTCAGGCTCGGCTCTGTTTAGTGTTGCTGCTTGCTGAAGTGGTGCTTCCATGGAGGAAGTCGGAGACGGCGGTGATGCAGGTGCTAGGCTCCTTCAATAAGGCATGTTCCTCTGCTTTCTGCTTCTACAAATCTCCTTTCAATCTGCCTCCTCTGGCTCGTGGTGGGAGCGCGGAGTTCGTTGGCGGACTTGCTATACAGGTGCGGTGGTTGAAAGCCGGCAATATGAGCTTGTTGATGGAAGAGGTTGACGGAGATATGCCCTAAAGGCAATTAATAAAGTGTTTTATTTATCATATCTCGTATAATGCGTTTTTGTGTCATGCTATAACTGTATTAAGCGGAAACATTAATACACGTGTGATGCGTGAAACAACCAGGTCCCTAGTAGCCTCTATGTGACTTGTTCATTTTGCAAATGATGATCAAGGTTTCCCGATCATGTGACATAGCGTCAGTTGACAATGGAGTCATATCGTTAGTAGAACGATGTGATGGACATACCCAATATATGTAGGACGTAGTCATTACGCTTTCGACCGTGAGATCAACTCGTATCGCTATTCTTGAAAGACATTTTGATTGCATCAAACGTCATATCTTAAAAGTGTGACAATAAAGGTGTTCCTCTCGGGTATCGGAAGGGAGTATGTTGAGACGAGGGATCAAGAGCGGGATTTTCCAGTTCACATAGCAGGATAGATAGTCTAGGGCCCACCTAGTGAGATTATGTCAAATGAGCTTGCAAGCATGTGACTAGGTCACCCGGACATAAGATCATGGACGAGTAGAAGATAGTGTTGTCGATAACGAGATCAAGCTAGGCATGGTGATATCAATGAACGAGTCTCGGACACGCTAAGTATCGCTATGGCAAAAGGTTTAAGACTCGACGTCTAGGTCCAAATGACTAAGTTATCGTTATATCTCACGGGGGTTAATTCAAGGTGTCCAGTCCCACGAATTAATCATTGATAAGGAGAGGAGTCTCGATCATGTCCGTTGACATATCGAACCGCTAGGGTAACACACTTAAGGGGAGTCGACATATTTACCGGAAGGAAAAATAAGAAATAGAGAACACCGGGAACGTCCCGGAATAGTCCGATGGAGATCGGGCATCGACGAAATAGTTTTCGGAGCCAGGATAAATTATGTAATATGTGTTTAATGTAAATTAATGTAATTAATAGTTAAATATATTTTTATATATTTTTCCTGAATTTTTAAAGGCAAAATACCCTAAATGGGCCTTCTTGTGCAAGAAAGCCCATGAGGGGGGAGGGTCCCCCCCCCCCCAAAGGGGAGAAGGTGGTTCGGCCTACCCCTAGGTGGGTCACATGGGGCCCACCTAGGCCGACGCATATGGCTTGGCCGGCTAGGGTGTGGGAATAGTCCCACAACGCCAGCTTGGCAAGGTTGGCAACCTCCATGCCCCTTTATATAGAGGTGCACCCCTCGCCTTTTAATTCATCCAATTCTTTCTCCGATTTATTCTCGATAACGTGATTCCCCTGTTGGACTTGCGCCGAGGAGAAAGGTTTCTCCGCCATGCGCCCACTGCCGCGATGTTGGTATTTCGGTCCCGTTCTTCCGCTGCTCGTCCTGGACTAGAGCTTCGGAGGCCGTTGGCTTCACCGTGCGTGTGTGACGCTCTGCGAGGTGCCACGCTAGTGGTGCTGGGAGGTCTACGTCCTCTACACGACCTTGAGGTCGGCTACGTCGTGTTCATCGTCAACGCTTGTGCGGGAGCGTAATCCCCGCTTTTCGGTCTATAAGGGTATGTATACTGATCTCCTCCGTATTACTATATCTGTATAGTATAGATCCTGGCTAGTTTAAGGTTATCGTTTTTATAAAAAATATTGTTTTATGCCTGCGATCCCCTTCAGAGGTGATTTCTATTTCCTCTGGGCACAGTGGAAGTGCTGAGAGGAAGCAAATTGCCGGCCGCGATGTTGATATCCAGCTGCCTTGGAGTAGCGATACCGCGATTTGGTGCACAATCTCGGCGGCCTTCTATAGCCGACCGACCATGGAGGCCATCTGGTGGCTAATCTCGCTGGAGTATCCCAACGCTTGTTCAACCTCCTCGTGGTGGTCGTCTGCAGAGTTTGCTACGGAGCTCGACGTCTCCTTGGTGTCAAGTGGTATAGTTCCCGATACGGAGGATAGCGGTCATGGTTCGAGCTCTCTCTTTCTCGTCCATGGCGGAGGACCCAATTGCATTCCTCTTTTTCTTTCTAGGGTTTTCCATGTAAAGCTTAGGGACTTGGTTGTAATTTCTGTCTTTCTTCTAGTCCCTAATGTAAAATGTACCTACAGCGTGGAATAGAATGGTATACTTGCCCTTCTGGGCCACTCCTTGTTCAATTTTTTTTGATGTGTATGGATATTTTTGTTAGTGTTAGGGTTCTTATTACGTTGGGGATAGGGTTTGTTATGTTAGGGGCTAGTCTGTTTGTTAGGTTATGGTTTTGGTATGATAGACTTGTTCTGTTAGAGTGAAATTACTAGCTTTTGTCAGTAGGTATGGTGGATTTGTTATGTTCGTTAGGGAATGTCTGAAACACTAGGTGTTCTTACTCTTGAAATTTTTCATTATTTCAGAAACACTAGGTGCATGTTGTTCCTATAGGGAATGTTTGATTTAGGAAACACTACTTGTTTGCTATCTTGTAATAAAGTTCTGGTGTATTTCCTACTGCATTTCTAAGAAGTTAAATATTTGTAATAGGATATAAAGTGTGGAGTATGCTACTCGATTGCAGAGATGGATCGTAACAACATCATGTTTCCTTATTCAACTTGTGAATGGTTGGACTAGTAATAAACTTATATGAACAATATATTTTTCAATAATTTTGTAAATCGTGTTTTCTCGTTTCTATGTACCTAACGTGAGTTTTTTTTGTTTTCCTTTCACAGGTTGCTGTGCAATATACAGGTGGAGTTTAACGAGCTTGTCGGCAACATCGTGGACTTTGATGTTAACGTATCAAGGTCAATAAAGAAATTAATAAGACCTACTTCCACGGGGACCATTGATGGACCTCATCGACACGTACAATCTAAAACAAGGTGACTTGCTTCACTTTTACATGACAATGCTCATTTCGAGAATGTTGAGGAGGATGACGAGACGATGGAGTTGGATGACGAGAGTGGTGAGGACACTAGCGAGAGTGATGATGAGGGTCTGTACTGACGTCTCAAGGATGTCGTCATCTTCCAAAGAGTCATGATATTTGATCGTGATATGCAACGTCTTCTTAAGAGCCTACCTCCCTCAGACAACTACATTGTTGTGCCGTTCGTGCAGCGTTTCACGACCACTAATCTCGAAGGAAATATTATGGTACCTATGTTTATTAAAAATTTATTCTTATATTTGCTTATGTTACAATGTATTGGTTGCGGTATCTGACATATTTGTTTTCTTCTTTCAGAAATTACCTAAGATATTCACGGAGACGGCTTCCATGGAACCTGAAGTTACTCTTGGTATACGCCATGGAGAGGGAGGTCGGCTCAACGCTTTTCGTGCGTCACGGGAACTGACAGCCGTATTCTCCTCGGCTCTCAAGACTGGAAGGAGTTCCATTCGAGCCGACAATTTGACTTTGGGTGAGCTATCATCATGAGCGTGAGAACCAGCGAAACACCAATGGTCGATGCGATGTTGGTGATCAGTAATCTATAGCTTTATTTGTAGCGTTTAATTAGTATGGAGACAAATTTTATTTTTAACCACCTGAGCATTTTGAATTAGAGATGATTTCATACCAGTGAGTCCGAGTTTCATGACTTCTGTAGACGGTTGTGATATATGCCCGTATTTACTAATTTATTAGAGACAATTTTTATTTCTAATCGCGTGAGCGTTTCGAATTCCGGGTGGTCCAAATTTCTTCAGCTTCGAATGTATAGCATGTCCCATCTTTGGCAGTTAGTGGCTACTCTTTATCGCCATGAATTTGGGGACTGAGGAGCTGATACATCCAAAACGTATCTACTTTCCCGAACACTTTTCTATTATTTTGCCTCTAATTTGTGTGTCTTGGATGCAACAAACACGGACTAACGATGTTTTCACCAGAATTACCCTGTTATCTCCTTTTTGTGCAGAAATATCAACTTTAGGGAAAAAGCCCGAAAGACATCCAGAAGTTATTTTGTATCCGAGAGGGACCAGGAACCACGAAGACCAAACGGAGAGGAGCCACGAGGGCTCCACACCATGTGGTGGCGCGGGTGGGCCCTTGCCGCGCCAGCAGGTGGTGAGGCCCACTTGGCCACTTCCTCGCGTCCCCCTCGCGGCTACTTAACCCTTCTGACCTAAAAACCCACGGGGGATATCGACTTTTCCAAAGAACATCACCGTACGCCGCCGCCACCGCAAACCCTAGTTTGGGGACCAGAAGTCTCTGTTCCGGCACCCTGTCGGGAAGGGGAATCGAAGGAGATCATCGCCATCGTCATCGCCAACGCCTCTCCATCAACCATCCATGTTTCCCCCATCCACGTGTGAGTAATCCACCGATGTAGGCTTGAGTGGATGGTAGGGATTGGATGAGATCACTCATGTAATAGCTGTAAGATTGTTAGGACATGGTGCCTAGTATCCGTTATCGATGTTTTACGTCATTGTTGCAACTTGTTATGCTTAATACTTGACACTACGGACCGAGTGCCATGAATTCAGATCTGAAATTGTTATTGTCTCATGGAATAATTATTGTTTTGGATCATATCTATGAGTTGTATACACATATTATTGTCCGGAACTGATGGCCCCAAAGTGACAGCAACTGGGATAACCGGAGGGAATGACTGTGATGTGAGGATCACATGTGTTCACGAAATGTTAATGCTTTGCTCCGGAACTTTATAAAAACGAGTACCTTAATTTCCAGTAGTTTCCCTAGAGGCCCGCTGCAAACGGGCTGGCAGGACAAAAGATGATGTGCAAGTTTCTCATTGCGAGCACGCACAACTAAATTGAAATACATGCTTATGATTAGTTTATACTTGCATGCTTTATATTATTTATCTGCAAATGCATATGCTATGTCATTACATGAGTTATCTTATCCATGCAACGCTCGTACATCTGTCCCTATGCCTATATTATTTTAATCCTGCTATCTACATCAATCGCAATCGATGTCTCAATTCTCCTGCTACTGTTGTTTTGATGGGAATATGCCCTAGAGGCACTTAATAAACATAGTTTATTAGCAATATCCCAATTGTTCATTATATGTTTTATACCATGCTATAACGGTATTAAGCGGAAACATTAATACATGTGTGGTAGATAAACAACCAGGTCCCTAGTTGCCTCTACTAAGACTAGTTTCGTTGCGTGATTGATGATCAAGGTTTTTCGATCATAGGGCATGGCACCGGTCGTCAATGAAAGTCATATCGTTGGTGTAATGATGTGATGGACATACCCAGTATTTATTGGACATAGTCATTACGCCTTAAGACCGTGAGACCAACTCTTATTATTATTCCTGGAAGATACTTTGATTGCACCAAACGTCGTATCTTATTTAGTATGACAATAACGGTGATACTTTTGGGTATCGGAAGGGGGTAGTTGAGACGAGGGGTCAACAACGGGATTTGTCAGTCCGTATAGCCGGATAGATACTCTTGGGCCCACTTGGTGAGATTATGTCAAATGAGTTTGCAAACATGTGACTAGGTCACCAGCTGACATAATATCATAGACGAGTAGAAGATAGCAATGTAGGTAATGAGATCATGCTAGTTGCTAGGTATGGAGATATCTGAGAATGATGCTCGGACGCGCTAAGTATCGACATGACAAAGGGTTTAAGACTAGACGTCCAGTTTTGATAGATGAAAGTCATTCGTTATATCACAGGGATTAATTCATGAGGTCCAGGCCTACGAGTTAGTCATTGATCAGAGAGGAGTCTCGATCATGTCTGTTATTATATCGAACCGATAGGGTAACACATTTAAGGGGTTTCGACAAGACAACCGGAAAGGAAAGAGATCACCGGGAATGTCCCGGGAATGGTCCGATGGAGATCGGGCAGCGGCGAAATAGTTTTCAGAGCTAAAATAAATTATATATAATACGTTTGATATTAAATAGTATAATTAATATTTCAATATAATTTTATATATTTTATTTTCGAATTTATTTAGTCTGATTTCCCTAAATGGGCCTTCTGGTTGAAAGAAGGCCCATGGGGGGAAAACCCTAAAGGGGAAATTTGGTGGGGGGCTTGGCCGGCCTAGGTGGGTCAAATGGGGCCCACCTAGGGCCGACGCACCCTCCCTAGCCTCACAAAGATAGTCCCACATTGCCTGGCTAGGGAGGTTGGCTCCCCCCGGGAGCCTATATAAGAAGGGGCACCCCTGGCCTTTTAATTCACAAATTAATTTTCTTATTTCTCCTCGATTTCGTGATTCCCTTTGTTGGAGTTGCGCCGAGGAGGATGAGGGGATCTCTCCACCATAGCCCGTTGCTACGATGCTGGTGTTCCGGTCCAAGTTTTCCGCTGCTCGTCCTGGATTGGAGCTTCGGAGGCCGTCGTCTCCACCGTATGTGTGTAACGCCCTGCGAGGTGCTGCGCTAGCGGTGCCCGGAGACTTATTTCCTCCACCCGACCTCGTGGTCATCTTCGTCGTCTTCGTCGCGCCGAGTTCTTTGCGACCTAGAGGTCGGCTACGTCATCTTCGTCGTCAACGGTTGTGCGGGAGCGTAATCCCCGCTATTCGGTCTACAAGGGTATGTATTCTGATCTCCGCCGTACTTCTATATCTGCATAGTATAGATCTTGGCTAGTTTAAGGATATCGTTGCTAGGAATTTTTTTGTTTCTGCCTGCGATTCCCTTCAGTGGTATCAGAGCCGATCTATCGTAGATATAGCAGTACGCTGGTAGAATTTCTGCATGGGGGCACCGTTCCTGTTATTTGCTACCCTCTAGCGTGCACTCGTGATTCCAGCGGCATCGAGTTGATGAAGCAGCCCGGACCGACTTTACGCGTACGCTTACGCGAGACTGGTTACACTACTGACATACGACTTGCACGGTATCTGTGGCTGGCGGGTGTCTGTTTCTCTCTCTTTAGTTGGCTTTGCATTTTCAATGGAGGTCCCAAAAGGGATGCTTAAACATGCAATTATTGGATCGTTGTTGTGGTCATAAGGTTAATAGGTATGAAGCGGTTCTATTTACGACAACCCCAAGCCACGTAAAATATGCAAAAGATAAAGTAGAAGCGTCTAACTTTATTTTGCAGGGGCTACGTGATATGGTCAAGGTAGGTTTATTAAACTGTTTATGAACCGTGGGCGCCAAGAAGACCATTGCGCAATGGACTATATAACATTGCATTACATTCGATGTTTTGTGTGCATCTTATATTGTGTGATTATATATATTAGTATATATTAGTTACACGACGGTAGTTATATATAAGATGATCCCTTCAAAATACCACTATTATTCTTCCTCCAACGAGCACCACCAAGAAAGTTCTACGTTATGAGGCAGGCCGTGACGATCGGGTGTCAGACATATCGTCGTTCGCATACAGTGGGTGTAAGCCATGTTGCACAAGCGTTACGTGGAAATTATAGTGGCGAGACTAGCATATGCAGATATGGCCTCGGAACACAGAGGCCGAAAGGTCGAGCATGAGTCACAGAGTTGTTGTGATTGACAATTGTCTACCCTTGAAGTTTTGTTGCCGGCTCTGACGATGAGGGGTTGTGCAATGGATGGGGGTCGTGTAATCGCTTAAACGACCAGGAGGGATGTTCTTTTGAGTGGGAGTTCGGATAGTTATTTTCTAAAATACTAGAACTCAAAATATAATGAACAAAGCCTGCATAACCTTTGTAGATATTAACCATTGTGATAGCATCTTTTAAAATTAGGCGCATTCCTGCAATTGAGAAACTTAAAAAGTTGGGTCCAAACTTTATAGTTTTATACTTTACCTTGAGGATACTCCTTGTTTAAACCGTTAGCTCTTTGTGATACAATAGCTAGGAGATAAACCCAGAGATTCCGCTAACAAAAGATAATTGTGATTATCGGGTTTTGTGCGGATGATATCATCATAGTCCAGTGCATGCTATGATCTCTGCCATAGAGAACCAACAGTGGGTACGAGTTATTAGATCGTGAACATATGAGATGGTCACTAAACTCGGGGTACCCCTAAAGTTGGGTTGATGAAGTTTATCAGTACGTTGATTGATTGTCTTCTCAACCAAGATGGAAGAGAATACACACATTGAGAGAGCACGTGGCGGTCATACTTGATGACATATGTTCATACTTGATGAACATTGAGACGCGTCGCTCAGCTCGATCACTGGATGACAGACGTCGTTGCCAAGTGCAAATGCTATGTCATAGACTATGGCATGCAAGGGGAATCGTTCACCTTCATGGTTCTTGATTACGTTGGAAGTATCAATAAGATGAAACAAATCACCGGAAGTCATCAATGATGATGGTGTATATATGATATACATGTTATGGATGTTTTACCTAAGCAAGTACTCGCAGTAGTGACTAAGTTTTTGATACTAGTCATGTTTTGTGAAAACCAGGTTTACTGATTGAGTAGCTTGAAAGGATGAGTCGACATTGCGTGTTGATAATGGTGGACAAATTGTTGTGCTGGTCATAGACACTCTCCCTCTAGATCTACCATTTGAATAAACTCTTTATGATCGCCTGTTAGTATGATCATTATAAGTGTGTCTCCTCTAGTGATACACTTGTTCATATATGTTAGTGAAAAATTTGTTGTCTTATATTTATGAAGTAATGATCATATGCCGATTTGAATTTAGATGGTAGAAGCGCCCACATTCATAATATTAATGCCAAAGGATAGAAACTTAATAAAGACACCACATATGTGTGGCACTACCGTTTAATTCATCTTCGTCGTCTTCGTCGCGCCGAGTTCTTCGCGACCTAGAGGCCGGCTTCGTCGTCTTCGTCGTCAACGCTTGTGCGGGAGCGTAATCCCCGCTATTCGGTCTATAAGGGTATGTATTCCAATCTCCGCCGAACATATATATCTGCATAGTATAGATCTTGGCTAGTTTAAGGATATCGTTGCTAGGAAATTTTTTGTTTTCTGCCTGCGATCCCCTTCATGTTTCACTACTGTCTCTGCTATAAAACTGTTGCTACTGATAATATGTCTCGAGCAAGTCTATTCACAGGTGTAGTTGACCTGACAAATCATCTGTTAAAGCATATAAATATTCTTTGGCTCCCCTTGTGTCGAATCAATAAATTTGGGTTTTACTTCACTCGAAGACTGTTACGATCCCCTATACTTGTGGGTCATCAGGAGCCAGCCGCCTATAAAAATGGAGGGACTACTACCTAGCCAGGGGTTCCGATTTGTGTTCTCCAACCCTAGAGCATAGTCCATTCACATATTGTGTTTCATATCGTGTTGTAGTCGTTTCAAGCAGTGCAAGCAATATAGCAAGCAGGAGTAGGGTGTTACACATCGAAGGTGGTCTGAACCTGAATATCTCGTGTGTCAATCTCTGCCATGTCTTACTTATCCTACCGATCTCGCAAAGGTTCCCTAGATGTTGCTTCAATATCCCCTAGTGTTCGACCCTCTCCAAGCATAGTCCCTTGCGACTATTCTCCGACAAAAATGGCCAAACCCCTGACATGGCGGGCACGATGCATCGACCCATTGCGGATAGTGGCCGAAAAGGGCGAATGATCGAAACGAATAAAAAAGGACAAAGAGCCCGTCCATTTGGATCAACCCATATTTATCTCAAGGTGCACAATGCAACTTGAGGGCTTGTTTGATTCAAAGGAATCCTACAGGAATTTCAAAGGATTATGATCATTAGGAATTTTTTCCATTGCCAATCGTTTGATTTGTAGGAATAGATCCTTAGGAATTTTTTCTATAGGATTACATTGCACTATGTTTTGGAGGAAAATTTGCATACACTCAAACGAGATCTCATGTTACAATTTCTATGCATTTCCTACGAATCAAACACTTCTTGAAAAGAAATTCTTATAGGCTCCAAATTCTATAGGATTTTACTAGACATGGCAATCCAATTTTAGGCCCTGTTCGGAACAAATGAATTCTATAGGAATTTTGGAAGATAGGAATCCTATGGTGCTCTTTGGAACAAAGGAATAGGACACTCAGATTCCTTTGAAATTCCTATGGGATAGGCTATTCCAAATGAATTTTGGAGGAAAACAGAAATTGAGATATCACCTCATGTTTTAATCTTCCTATGTCTACGGCCCCGTTTGGAACGCATGAAGTAAAAAAGGTAGGAACATGAAAAACATAGGAATTGAGGTGTCATGTTTCCTAAATTCCTACATGCATCAAAATCGCATGAAATTTTCCAAAATATCATTTGGATGTCACGTAGAAAAGCACATGAATTGTAGACATAGACAAATTAAAAAATGAGGTGAGACCTCATGTTTTGTTTCCTCCAAAATTCCTATGGAATAGCCTATCCCATAGGAATTTCATATGAATATGAGTTTCCTATTCCTCTTTTATCAAACAACATTATAGAAAATTTTCCTGTAAGATTCTCATCCTCCAAAATTCCTATAGAATTCCATTGTTCCAAATGAGGCTTACAATTACTGTGTTTTTCCGAGTGATATCCAAACAACATTTTGGAAAAATTTATGTGATTTTAATTCATATAGGAATTTCAGAAACATAACACCTCAATACTTATGTTTTTTCTATTTTAATGTTTTTACTTCCTATGTTCCAAACGAGCCATTATATTTCTCTATTTCTAAATTTCTCCTATCTTACAAATCAAACAAGCTCTGATTCTATTTGCAAAGGAGAGAGAAGGGCTGAGTGGCTAGGCAAATTTGACATTTTTTACATTTATTTTACAAAATGGACCAAATTTTCAAAAAATTGCGGATCTAACCCTTTCTCACGGCGCCCGCCACCGGGGCGCCGTGATCTTCGTTATGACGTCGTGGTCAAAGGCACCGTGGACTTCGCCAGCGTGGCGTGCGTGGGCCCGCGGGGGAGCAAGTACAACGCCCCTTACGGAGGCGTCGTACGTGTGGGTGGTTAACAAAAGATGCTAGTCTAGATAGGACACCAACCATGCATTAGTCCAGTGGTATCTTGTGGGTTGTGTGTGCCTTGAGGTTTTGAGTTCAACTCTCCCCCAATGCATAATTTTCCCCCTATTTTTTATTGTTTTTTCTTTTTTCACTAAACCAACATATACATTAATATTCAGTAAGATATACAAAACAAAAAAAACGGTTTTCACATAAGTAGAAACAATACGATTAGTTTAGTGAAAAAAGAAAAAATGGGAAAAAAATAATGCATACTTTAACTTGGTGGTATAAGATCGTATTGTTACTACTTATGTGAAAACATAAAAAAATTATGTTTTGTATATCTTACTGTATATTAATGTATATGTTGGTTTAGTGAAAAAAGAAAAAACATCAAAAAATGGGGAAAAAGTTAATGGATTTTAACTTGGTGGTATAAAATCGTATTGTTACTACTTATATGAAAACAGAATATTTTTTTTAATGTTTTGTATATCTTATTGTATATTAATGTATATGTTGGTTTAGTGAAAAAGAAAAAAACATCAAAAAATGGGGAAAAAGTTAATGGATTTTAACTTGGTGGTATAAGATCGTATTGTTACTACTTATGTGAAAAACAGAAAATAAAAAAAGATCTTTATGTTTTATATATCTTATTGTATATTAATGTATATGTTGGTTTAGTAAAAAAGAAAAAAAAAGAAAAAAATGGGGAAAAGTTAATGGATTTTAACTTGGTGGTATAAGATCGTATTGTTACTACTTATGTGAAAACATAAATAAAAAAATATTTTTATGTATTGTGTATATGTTGGTTTAGTGAAAAAAGAAAAAAACATCAAAAAAATGGGGAAAAAGTTAATTGAGTGGGAAGGACTACTGCATGGCATACACAGCTCACAACACACCACTGGATTACTGCATGGTTATTTTCATATTTAGACTAGCATCTTTTATTAACTAGCCGTATCAAATAAAAAAATCACATGAGTAAAAATAAGCATGCACGTAGCACGGCGCGCTGGGTCAAGGCGTGTGGTTGGTAGCACGGCGCCCTGTTTCAGGGCGCCGTACTTGCTTCTGGCTGGCCCGTCCTCGCCCCGTTGGCAGGTTTCGGCGCCCCGGGACGGGCGCCGTGCAAAATGGTTCGATCCATAATTTTTAAAATTTTGATCTATTTTATGAAATGAATGAAAAAAGGTCAAATTGGTTAAATTCGCCGAGTGGCTGACTGAGTATGGCGAGCAGAGTAGACTGTAGACCACACGATGCAACGTTGCATAGATCGACAGGCAGAAAGACGGAGACAGCACAGTTTTGAGCCGGACAGTCAACAGCACGGCGCACGGACACTCCCACGTCTCCCATCTCGCTCATCGCAGGGCGGGCGCCACTCGTGGTCCTGTCCCGCCTCCCGAGCCCAAACACACGGCGCAAAGCCAGCGCGGCACTGTGCTCACTGCTCTCTCTGCTTTGACCACTGACCACCTCCCCTCCACCCAGCAGCAAGCAACCATCCTCTCCTCTCCTCTCCTCTCCTCGCGCCACCCACGACGCCACCCATCGTCGCCCGCCGCCACTGCTTCAGCTGGTGAGCTTTCCGCCGCCGTTCCGCCATGGATCCGGCGTCCGAGGAGCTCGAGCGCCGCAGCCGCTACCTCAGCTCGCTCATCCGCCGCACCAAGCTCGCTGCCGCGCCCGCGCCAGCTCCCCACCCTCCTACTCCTACTCCTCCCCCCGAGCTCGAGCCCGAGCCCGAGACGAAGCTGGAGCTCGAGCTGGAGCGGGAGCGCTCGCCCGACCGCCGCACCAAGCTCAACGCCGCGCCCGCTCCCCCTCCTTCCACCCCTCACCCGGAGCCCGAGACCAAGCTGGAGCCTAGGAGCCGGAAACTACTGGAGGCCAAGTCCGCGGTGGAGAAGAGGGAAGTGCAAGAAGAGGGGGACGGAAAGGGCAAGGCCAAGGGGAAGGAGGAAAGGAAGGTCTCGGTGCGGGTCCGAGCGGCCGACATGCCCGTCGCGCTGCAGCGCTGCGCGATCCGGCTCGCCTACGACGCCGTCGCCGCCACGCCGCGGGTCGATGGCAAGCGCCTAGCGCTCGCGCTCAAAAAGGTACATCATCCACCATCTAGTCTAGCGATGAAACCTTCGGTCACTTTGCTGCTCCTTTTTTTTTTGGTAGCCGCGGTGCAGTGGTTCTGTACTTGCGGCGAGCACATTGAGTCATTGAGATCGTTTGCTGTTGAAAAAATGCTTTCATGTGGATGTAGTGGATATCTATGTGTGTGGTTCAGATTTAGGAACCTAGAAACATACTTTGATTACTGGTGAGGTGCTCGTGCTTACTTTGTTGCAAGATTTGGATGTGAGCTTCACTACACATGCTGGTTCAGTTGCCGGTTAGTTAGACCTGCGACCAAGTTAGGAGGCATGGTCTTTTGTTTGCCAAATTTTGGCCAGAGAATTGCATGCAGTGAAACTTGCGCAAAACCTGCCTACCAAAGGATGCTCTTATAATTGTAATGACAAAAATTTGGTTGTGTAATTCTTAGACACAAACCAAAAATATATGATATATAACGCAGTGCTCAGGTGGCAGCCCAGCGATGTATAGTCCTGGCCTTGTACTGCTGCTAGTTGCCGATCTTGTGCAGGATATTGGGTGCGTTCATTCCACTCTTATAAAAGAGATGATCTGGAAGAGAAGAGGAAAACAGTGATAGGAAACTACTCATGAAATGCCAAATTAGAGCTAATTTAACGAGAATGAATGCACGAGTGCAGTGCTGTATCTATTTAACTACTACTTGAACAAAACATATTGACAGAACTGCTACTGCTGATATTTTATCTTTCTATATTATATTAGAGATAGCCGTTTTTTTGCCAACATTGGAAAAACTACCTCAGGCCCTGATACTTGAAATGCTACTCCATAGCTAATAGCTTTTCCTCAGTAGAATTGTAAGAGAATCAAACCTATGGGGTCCACCTATGGTAGCTGGTAATGTTCATTTTCAACCATATGCTATATGTAATTGATCTTCCCTATTTTCTTATTAGATTTTTTTTATGTTTTTCGCACCAGCTTTTCCTTTGATTTTGTCTGATCCTTATTGACTTACTGTTATTTCAAAGCATTCTCCAAAAGGGTCCACTACATTTAATCGTGGAACTCATGTTCTAGACAGATTTTATCACAAGCATCCAGGGGGAAGGGGGCAACTTAAACTGCTATATTCTCATTATTTGTAATATCAACTAAAATGGATCATCTGAATAGTTAACAATAACATGGATGCTGGATGCTTGTTAAAATATGTGTATGCTTTCATCTATGCAAGTAAGTATTACTGTAGTTTCACTCGCTATATTAGAACTGGCATGTGAGTTTGTGAACAGCCCCATCCATTTAAACTGTTGACACTCATATATAGGGATAATGGATGTGCCATGAAACAGTCTTAATATGTTTACCTGCACCATTTTACGCAGCAGTATTTTGGTAGGTAAATATTGGTTTGATTTACTTGCAGGAATTCGACACGTCATATGGCCCTGCTTGGCACTGCATTGTTGGGACGAGCTTTGGTTCCTATGTCACACACTCATTGGGAGGTTTTTTATACTTCTCCGTTGACAAGGTCCACATTCTTCTCTTCAGAACTGCTGTTGAGCCATTAGGCCATCTACGGTGAGACCTAAAATCAGGTTATTAGGTAGTCTAGATGCTCTGTAGTCCGTATTGGAACATCTAACATGCAGAAGGTTAAGGAGCGTAGGATGATCTCCATGAAAATATGTAGAGCCGATCTGCTGTAACTATGATGTATTGTGCGCTTATCTGCCATGTAAACCCTAGCACTTGTTGGCTTTCAAGGCTGTGCTCAGCTTGGCAATTCATCAGCTCCTTATGAGGCAGCATAACTGAAACCTTAGCTGCCAGCCTTGATTTGAGGCCTAAATTTGTTAAGGATTGCTGAAGGGCGTCCATCGTTGTTCTACTGAATGCATGCTGTTTCGGTCTTCTGCCTAAACGGTTTTCCAGATTTGTGATATCTGCACGCTTGTAACGTAAAATACAGTGGCCTGAAGAAGCAACGGAAACCATATTTACACCCACCCAAGTATAGTGGAGGGCTGGAGGCATGTAGCAAGTGGCCGGTTCAGTCGAGTCCTGATCCGCATGATTCTAATCAGAACTTCACATCTAAACTAACGAAGCAATGAGTAACAGTGCAAGAGAAGAAGAAGAACAAAGTTCTACATGTATCTGAATAAGCATGTCACTGATGAACAAAATACTATTGCTGGCATTGCTCATTTGGATCAGCTGATACGCAAACAAGCAGGACATGTTTCTAACACTACAAATTGAGAAGCTCTACTCGAGTAATGTGAAAAACAAACACACTGTATCAGTAACTGTATACGAGTAACAGCTGAATCATCGTGCAACGAGCAGAATAATTCTCACGGCTTCCTCTTGACAGATCGAGATTAATAAGCCTAAAATAACACCACCATCGAGAGCAATCCGGTTAAAAGCGCCATCACGATCGCCCGCCCGACGCTGCTTGTCCTGCACGGACCGCCACTGGACGGATCGCCAGCACGGCGCGCCGGCCGAACAGCTGGTGGCGGCGGCGGCGCCTCCACAACTGCATGCACACAACTTGGCGCGTCAAAATGGCTGGCACCGTCGACGATGGAGGACGCGCGCGCGCGCGCGCGGCTACATTGTATAGTATTATCCGGTGGGAGTCACTAACCTGGCTCGGAGGTGCCGGTGGCGCCGGCGCGGCAGCCGACGGGGAGGCCGCAGCGCGTGGGGAGCCTGAGCGCCTGCTCCCTGGTGACGTTGAAGTCGACGAGCATCCCGGGGTCGGCGAGCAGCTGGCACAGGCAGGGCATCTCGGAGCCCGCGGCGCGGTTGAGGGCCGTGCAGCACGTCTGCGAGGGGCGCTTGGTGGACCTGAGGTACGCCGTGCACGGCAGCACCTCCTCCAGGCACGAGAGAAGCGGGTCCGGCACGCCGGGGGCGGGTGCGGGGGCAGGGGCAGGGGCGCCCGCGTCACCACCGACGGCCGCGGCAGGGCGTGGCCTCGAGAGGACGAGGAGGAAGAAGACGAGCACGGCGGAGCAACGCATCGTGAGCGCTATCTGGCCGCCGTCACGGTCGATCTGAGGTTGTTTTGAGTCGTCAAGCCTCCTCCGGGGCTCGCTCCGGGCACGCGCCCGTGCGCTCCGTGCAGAGAGACGATGTAATGGTGGCGCTGGCGACTCGGCAAGTGCGCATGCAGGATCAAGTCCAGATCAGAGATGCATGCGCAAGCCGTTACAAACTCAC
This sequence comes from Poa annua, assembly GCA_026929855.1. NCBI lineage: Eukaryota > Viridiplantae > Streptophyta > Magnoliopsida > Poales > Poaceae > Poa > Poa annua. The sequence continues at coordinate 65,680,824 of CM049429.1, read as the reverse complement.
GGGTTCTGTTAAGGTGGACACCAGTACACCACACTCGCTATCTACGGCGAGAATGCAGGGGATGCACATGAAACAAGTGCAGTCGTGCTTCTTGAAAGAGGAAATTGCATAAACCAGCAATTCTTGGGGCGGTTGTTGCACAAACCAGCGACTCAACTTTATTGTTGCGCAAACCAGCAAGTCTAGACATAATCTGTTGCAATGAGCTGTAATGAACATATTATATTATATGGTTTGATAACACATCTAATGAAGGCACTCTTATGAGCTGACTTGCCTACCACCGTGGCTTTGGATTTGCCTGTTACATCGTTACGTTGGGTGCTAAGAGCATCTCCACCGGGTGCTTCTAAATGTGTGTCCGTCACCCCTAAAGGAGATTTCTTTGGGGGTGCGGGATATGTGTCCGGTCAACATTTAGAGGCCGTCCACAGCACCCCCAAACACCGACCCCCCAATCGCGAGCACACTGTCAAACACCTCGCGTGCGTTGCAAACTAATAATAAAATTCAAATGTCATTCATTTTTGTTATATATTACAAAAAAAATTCAACAAATTTGAACCCTAACTAGCCCTAATCTAAGTTCCGTTGAGACCGCCCTGGCCTGCCTCGCCGTCCTGGGGGTGCTGGACATAAAAAAGCTCGGGGCGATACTTTAGGGGGTGCGGCTGGTGGACAATTTTCGTGTCCGGACCCCCCCAAAGGGCCTTTAGGGGGTCGTTTAGAGGCCCCGGTGGAGATGCTCTAAGGGTATCTTCAACGACCCGACGCATCAAATCGGGTCCGCTATGAATTGTTTGTGTCGGGTCACACACATGTTCCAGCATTTCTCCTCCCCCTTATCCGTTTCGGTCAGACGCTCTCCTAGCTGCCCGCGCATGATTTTTTAACTTTATTTTATTATTAAAATATATTACATAGGTGACTGAAAATAAATACATAAGAGTAAAAATAAATTAGAAAAGCCCTAGAAACTAGGACTTGATGCGCTGCCGCACCTAGTCATCGTCATTGTTCCCGGTATTATCGATGTGCGTCGGCGGGTCCCTAAGATACGGCTAGGGAACCATCGGCACCCCTAAGGTTGCCTGCGCTAGAGCCTGCGGCGGTGACTGGGGTGGCGTCGGTCTTTCCCTTGCCGATGAGCTCCCGCTGTTTCATGGCCTCTTGGGCGTGAGCCCGTGTGGCCACCATCGTTAGACGCGCCTGCCTCGCTTCCTTCACGATGACGTGCGTTGCGTCGGCCTTCCTCTGTTGCTCGGCCATCCGCCGCACATGCCTCTTCGAGTTTACGGACAACGTCTGTGGCGTTGCAAATTTGGGTTGTGTTTGTGTCGCCACGGACATCGAAGCCAAAATGCGTTGGGCCATTAGGCTGAGTTTTCTCGGCCCCTGACATTTCTGCACAAAAACGGACGTCCGTGATCCGTTTGCGTCGGACCGTTAGAGATGCCCTTATGATGTAAAATTATTTTTTCATGTGTCCATGCATATGAGATAAAAAAAAATTATATGTTTGTATGTGCCACGGGACACAAATTTGATATCAATAGGTACTATGCAGGCATAGGCTCAAGCCACGCTGGCTTTTAGGTATGCTGTCAAACAGTTTGATATAGTCATTAGGACTCTTTGTAACAGATTACGTTTAGAGTTGCTGGTTTATGCAACAACAAATTTGAGTGACTGGTATGCGCAACGACTGCCTCAAGACTTGCTGGTTTATGCAATTACCTCTTCTTGAAACAAGTTTGAAACATTTAGACGGAAGGAAGAGTCAAAATGAGCCCGGTTTCAAATTAATGGACATTAGCGCTGTTGTGGTTATCTTCCCGAGTACACCCGGTGAAACCCTTAAACGTTTCGGATTTGACGAAAGCATGATAAACGACTAGTACAAGCGAAGGAGAGAGACGGTTTAAACAAAAAATACCCAAAATTTCAACGGTTCCGTACCTTTTGGTCTCGTTTAGGTGACATCGGTGGACAAGTTTGGATAGTGTCTCGGGTCACTTTTGTCGTTGGCGTGGGATGTTCTCGGCGACCTCTTATCTTATACATATGACTCTATCTTCACCTCTCCTCTCCTCGTTGTCCACTAGCAGGATCGGTGCTCCACGGCCTAGAGAAGAGAGGGCGTGGGTGTGGTTCAAGAGGTTCCACGAGGAGGCATGGTGGCACCTCAGGTAAGTAGTTTCGGGTGCTTTGTTGGAGAGTGGCTACTGACGAGGGATGCCCCCATCAATACCCATGGTTATTAGGCTTGGGTAAGAATTATGAGGTAGAGAACGCGTAGTGTTGGTAGATTCGTCGGCTGACAAGCGAGGGCCCTTGACTGAGGTAACACCCCTACTTCCTGCTTGTCTATTATTGATTGAGAATATGCGATGAGTACAAGGGTCTAGCAAGATGTCGATCTTGCTAGCATTTGGTGGTTATGATTGGACGTGTCCTTGATCGGCCACCCTCTTTTCCTTTATATAGTGGTACATATCTTGTGCAGTAACCGAATAGGATTACAGATATGAAAAGTATAACCGACTATGTCTATCTATGGTAGAAGTCTTCGACTTGGTCTTCTCTTGTTGGGCTTCTTCAGTTTATTGACAATTGAGTTTTAGTCATTACGTGCACCATGTACCCACACGAAAGAGTACCCGTTTGGTATAACCTCGTCAGTTACTCTTGTACTTTTTGTTTAATTACCTTGGATATGTTTTGTAAGAGGGTTTAATTACCTTGGAAACTTCCGGTAGCCTGGAAAGATCCGGCCAAAGTTTCGGCTTTGCCTGGGCGTGGGCAATTTCTGACTTAGCCGTTTTCCACTTCGTCTGGGCTGGAACTTCCGGTAGTAGGCCGAAACTTCCGGTGAACCAGAAAGATCCGGCCAAACCTCCGGCCAAAGTTCCGTCTTTGCCAGGGCTGAAGTCCTAAAAGATTTAGCCGTTTTCTGGCCAAACTGAAAGAACCGAAAATTCCGTCCCGTAGGCCTAAACTTCTGGCATGTCAGGACAGGAATAACTGTCAGCCAATCCTTTCTTTAAACCAGCTGATCTTCATCTTTTTTATTCTTCAAGACGATGTAGTATCTGAAATATTTAGCCACACCGTTAAACGCTCTTTTTATGTTGTCGTTACTATCCAAAACTTAGGAGACCGAGAATGCTCTTTCAGTCTTCCTTTTCCTTATCGCCACCGGAGCTGTGGGAGTCCCTTGCTTTTGTTTCCAGTGTCCCGATCCACTTTGGCGATGATTCATCTGGAATGGTGATACTTTCATGGCCATGCTGCACGAGGGGTCTCTGCATCTCGAACCTATACTTGTTTGGTATTGGTCTTCGATAGTCGTGGTTCCAGTGAGCCTATCAAACAAGAGTAGTACGTCTAGAGATCACCACTCTAGCAAATGCCTTCCATCCAGGTAGATATAACCAAATAAAAGGCTCAAGTGATACCAAGCCACACGAGGAAATCAGCAAATCACCATGACTCCCATCCGGCCAAACCAAATACGAAAAAAATGTGGTGTAAGATCATCTCACACGTATAGTCCTTTTTTTATTCAAAGGATTTTTACAAAAAATATTTTAAGGATTGACATCCTTAGAAAAAGATCCATGTGTTGTTTTAGAGTGGATGCTATAGTGGTTTTCTCTTATCTTCATTCATACATTTTATACGAATATTTGATCAACTCAAACCTCTTGGAAAGATCCTCTGCTTTTGTTTTGTTTTGTGCAATCAAAGAAAACTTAGTGCAAACAAAAAGTTATGATTGGAATACGCATTTTACATATCATCATATTTTCAGAATCTTGTGAATCAAAGAAGACTTGATGAATGCATTATAACTAAAACTCTAGCAACCTGGATTTGGGCATCATATGGCAAAGGGTGAACTTATCCCAACTCTACTAACGATTTGACCAATATTAGCAACAAAATTTAACTAGAGCAAGCAAGCTGCCATGAACACGCTTTTCAAATCAAAAGATAGAAGAGCACCAACATACAAACGAAATTTAGCAATCACCCACACAGAAGACAACAAATTTGACTATGAGCGGACTGCATGTGATTGGTAAATGTTGGTCTTAGACACCAACAAAACAAGCCCTAGAAGACACCCATGACCAATCCGAAATGAAGGAAAAGATGAATACAAAGACTGGCTCACAAACAAGAACAGAAAACTGTAAAAGCAAAGTACTGCAAAGTTCAACAAGAGGCTCCCCAACTAGCATAGCCCAATAACCAACCCGCCAAGCAGCTAGGCAGCTACATTGCTACAAGCCTCCCTATCACACCACAAATAAGAGCTTCTAAACCACGATAACACTACAATCTGTACTGAAGAAAATACAAACCCAGAGCACACTGAAGTGCCACTCCAAAGACATAACACTATAATTCAAGTCTCCAGGCACAGAGATCACGTTTACTGTCCATCGCCAGATTCGCCCTTAGGAGCATCCTTGATTTCTTCAGCAGCATCCTCCTGCAGCCAAGCACATGAAATTTACATATTTAGAAAAGGTGGAGAAAATAGGATGCAAGTGAAAATGCTTGAGACAAAGGAAATACCGAGATGTCAGAAGTCCACAGTGTCAGGTTATCACGCAGCAGCTGCATGATCAAGGTGCTGTCCTTGTAGGATTCCTCGCTCAGCGTGTCCAGTTCTGAGATGGCCTCGTCAAAAGCCTGACATAAGCAACGCAGAGTAAGGCTACAGTGCAGTCGTACTATGTTTGAAAAGATTAACAGTGGTAGTGAGGCTTCAAAACTATAAGGGCATGAGAAAATAGACAGCACAAAATGGAACAAAAGATTTATCTATGCCATGACATGAAAAGCATGATACGGCTATAAAATTGATTAAGTCGAACAGAAAGCAAGCGGACGACTTCAATCCTCAGAACATGGGAAATGATATAAAAAAGTAAATGGGTACAAGAAAAATGAAACGGATATGTAATTATTGGAATAGTTGTTGGAGACTCAAATGATGGATATGCAAGCATGATATATGCTGTTCTATATCTCCATGAATCTACGAACTTTTCCTCGCATTGTATTATTTGGTCTACGTACCGGAACTGATAACATTCGAGATTATGCAGGTTCAACCAGATACGATATTTGCCTACACAACTGTATATCTCTTGTCACTGATGCCTTGTTACTTTACACTAGTTAATTCAGTTGTTGATATTTAATCCCAATTGTCAAGTTGAAATATTACATAACAGATGTATTGACTTCAAATATTCTCAAATCCACATGGTCTATTCAGTTCAGAAGTAATGATAAGTCATAGACCAGCAAAACCAGTTATTGTAGAAGATAAACCTGCTTGGCGAGGTTGCAAGCACGGTCAGGAGAGTTGAGAATCTCATAATAAAACACTGAGAAGTTGAGTGCCAGCCCAAGCCTGATAGGATGAGTTGGGGGTAGGTCTGCCAGTGCAATATCCTGAAAGATTTAATATAAAATTAACTGAGCAAACTTCATCACCGGTGATAAAACTGAATAAAACACACATGATCAGATTCCCTGCAAGGGAAATTCAATATTAGATAAGTGAAATCCAGGGCAAGCAAATCACCTGGGCAGCTTTGTATGCCACCATTGTGTTCTCAGCAGCATCCTTCCTCTCAGCTCCACTCTTGAACTCCGCAAGGTACCTATTAAATAATATATATTCAGCCAAATCAATTAAGTAATTCCATGAAAGGAAACATGCAGAAATTAATGCTGTCATTACTGGAATACCTGTAGTAATCACCCTTCATCTTGAGGTAGAAGACCTTGGACTCCGGAGCGGTAGATGAGGGGACAAGGTGGGAATCAAGAAGCTTGAGGATACCATCACAGATCTTCGTGAGCTCAGTTTCGATCTTTCCACGATAGTCCTTGATGAGTGTGACACGGTCCTCATTGCCACGACTCTCTTCCTTCTGCTCGATGGAGGAAATGATGCGCCATGAGGCACGACGGGCACCAATAACATTCTTGTAAGCAACTGAAAGAAGGTTGCGCTCCTCGACAGTGAGCTCTTCAGAGTCAACTGTCTTTGCCACCTTCTCCATGAACTCAACCATCTCTTCGTATCTCTCAGCCTGCTCTGCAAGCTTAGCCATGTACACATTCTCCTCACGAGAAAGCTCAGCAGGCTGCGACATCTTCACTTTATTTGGCCTTCAACTAGTCACTGATGGTCAAATCTGGAGTATTGTGAGAAATTCAGTGAGCTAAATATTGGATAACATCTCATTAAGACAACCATAAACCAGCATGAATCTAGCTATTGTTGCCCAAGTACAATAGCATAAGAACATTATGAATACACCTCTTCATAACGTATAAGAGCATCCACAGTGGTCTGACGCTAACGTGAGCGCTAATTTAATCGTTTACTGGAAATAGCAAGCGCCTGCTGCTTGGCAGCCCTGTTTTACACGGTATGTACAAGCGTTGGACTCTTATTTAAGAGGCGATGCAACAAAAACGGCCGGGAATCATGTAAAACCGCTGGGATTTAATCCCTAGCGCCTCTAGATAAGCGTCCCATTGTGGATGCTCTAAAAGAGCATTTACAGAACTAGCATTTCATTTTTTTTCTCATTTACAATCACAACATTTCCTACAGAACACAATAAAAGAACTTATGAAGACATGGACATAACTACAACCAAATAAAGGTAAAGCCATAAAGCAACTAGCACAGAACAATAGGGAAGATCAAAATATCAAAATTTGAGCAAAGAATAAACTACGAGTAACAGAAGTATTCAATACCTCAAGTCATTCCTCATATTGCTTGCTTAATCCAGAAAAATCCATTGCCATTATGCGGCGGTGAAAAGGGGCATTCAAGTTTCAAGCCAAAGAATTGCACTCATCTGAGAGTTCTCTCTAGCGCATGGTCTAACTTGGGAAATGTCATAGCAGCATGGCACACCGTGCTATGGTGCCTCTAAAGCACCACCCATCAGAATCCATACACATATCCACATTCCCATAAATCCAAGTGACACTATCGCCTATCACTTACAAGTATACACTAGAACACCATAATTAGACAATCTCAAACCTTGCACTTCAACTACATCTCTACCATGTCTCTTATCATCCACCCCCACGATTCTTTCCTATATCTCCTCCACTCTCTAGTATCTCAAGTAAGCTAAGAAGGTGTCTAAAACTCCATGCCACACTCACAGCAACAGACTGGAGGGATAAGCTTTTGTTTTTTGCGAGGGAGAGATAAGCTTGTTAGGCAAACCAGATCACCCGCACTGCCCACCTCCACTCTTATCGCTGTCACCGCCCTTGTCCTTCTTAGGAAAAGGATGATTGGGCATGTTCTGGAAGAACCCAATCGAGAAGAGAGACAGCGAGAGCTGAACCTGGTCCCTGCCCAACCTCACAGGTAGCTGCCGCCTTCCCTGCCTGGGCGCCCCAGCACCACGCTGCTGGAGGGGGCGGATGTATACGGCGTGCAGACGGCGGAAGCCACCGAGCGAGAGCACGACCGCACGGAGCTGGCGCTCAGAGAAGCCAAGGTTCGCCCACTCCCGCACGCACGCGGCCTCCCACAGCCGCTCGTCCTCCGCCAGCTGGCGCCACCCCTGGCTCACGCACGCCGCAGCGGCCAGCGTCCGTGCGTCCGCCCGCCGCAGCACCTCAAATATCACGTCCTCCCCGACATCCGGCACCCTCGGTGGCTCACCGGCCTCTGTCGCATCCGTAGGAGGCGGCGGCTGCTGCTGCTGCTGCTGTGGTGGAGGCTGGGAAGAGGAGGAAGCCTCAGAGTTGTGGCTTGAGCTTGCGGGCGGCTCCGTGCGCTGCTTCTTGGCTGGCTCGTTGGAGCTGCCGCCGCCAGCAGCAGGAGGAGGAGGAGCCCAGGGATCATGGAGACCCGAGGAATCGGGACGGGACTTCATGGCGGAGGAAATCTAGCCTTGGTGAGAACCGAAGCAGGAGCTGCCGCCTGTGCGAGGGGAGGGGTGCGGTCGATCACCTGTAGACACGACAGCTTTATCTATCTCACACCGGAATCATCCCAACGCAAATCAACTTAAAACGCCCCCAATTCCACCCAATTCTACGCTAGAAATCAGCACAGATTCGCCCGATTTAGCTCGCAAACCCCCCGGAACACACCAGATCTGAAAGAAATCGAGCTACCAGCGGACCAAAATTAGAGCTCGGAGCAGCAGTTCGAGAGGAATCCGTGATTGGCAGTAGCTTACCTGAGCTGCGACTGCGGCGGCTAGGCGCTCCCTGTGCTCTCGTGCTTGAATCGAGGGACGGCAAATGTTGTTTCTGCTTCTGTTCTTCTCCCTTTTCGCAGCTCCGGCACTATAAATCGAGGGGTGGAGTGACGTAGCCGCCGCCGACGCCGGATGCCCTTCGTCCAGTCCAACCTCGACACGTGGCGCGCGTGCTCCGGTCTGCTGCGTGGCCCCACAAGCAGCCATGTCTCGCACATGCCATGATGTGTGTTGTGCAGTGCGTACAAGTGAACCCACCTGTCAGGGTCGGAGAGGCGCTACGAACTACGGAGTAGTACAAACACTACACAATAAGCATGGACAGTGGGAATAATTTGGCCTGGTGTTTGGCCTCGTGGAGTGTCGGCTGCAGTGGCAAGTTTAACAAAATTTACCCTTGTTCGAAGTTACTTCCCTCGGTTTTTAAAGCGCTGCAGGTTTAATACGATTTTAAATATAGAAAATATATAAATTATAAGTATAACATAAGTTCAATACGAATGTAAAGTTTAAATACGAATGTAAGTTTAAAATTGCACACCGCTGCCTGATTGGAGTTATTGTTTGATTTGATCGCTTATAAATGTGTCACGAGGTCATCGTGCAGCTGCGCGTACCAGTGGCAAAACTAGCACCACACCCCCGCTTGCGAGCTCGCGGGTTGTCGCGCCCGTACATCCTCCCCGTCCGTCCGCCGCCACGCTCCGCCGCCTGTCCCTCCTATCCCGCCGTGACCACACGCTTTCGCCTTCTCTCCTGCGGCGTCGCGCTGCATGCCCCTCCTCTCTCTCTCCGTGACCCCACCGTCCTGGCCGCTTGCTCCTCCACACCACGCAGCGTCGGCTGCCTGCGTCTCCACGCACACCACCAGCTCTGCCCGACCAGCTTGCCGCGTGCCCTGCACACACAGAATTTGCAGAGGCAGTCCGCCCCCACCTCGCCCTTCTCTGATTCTCAGAATCAAGCTGATGGACGCCGAGGAGAAAGCTGAGTGGATTCAGGCCGAGGAGGACGAAGCTGCATCACGTGCTCACGCTCGGGAAGAAGAACAACATGTTGATTTCCCCTTTCATTTCAGATTTTTTATGTGTATTTTGTCTAGTAACTAAAGATTGATTTCGATTTTAATGTTGTAGGACAATGTAGCTCTATTTTTTATGTTCTTGTTGTTGAATAATTAGGAGATTTAGCATATGATTTAATTTCTAATAACAGTGAACAATCTTTACTATTAAATGGGAGTACGTACGTATGGTTCGACACAAAGTGGAAAATTCTGCCGGACTAAGATCGCTAGACTTGGGCCAAGGCCCAACAAAATACTCACGAAATCAGATCGCTAACTTTGACGTGAGAAACAGGGAAACTCATGCTGTACGAACCAGATTATACCTTCTATGTTCGCACAATCACGGAAACGCAATTAAAAATCAAATCTCCTTCCCGTTACGAGAACCAAATTATACCTTATTTGTTTCCACGGACCAAATTATTGCTTATCATCCTTCCGCAAATACAGCCCTGGTCGCTGATCTTCCATATCAAAATCGGTTTGAATAGACAAACATGCCGCCCTAGCGCACACAGGAAAACACAGGTTATCTTCAACGTTATTCGATTCCTGCCAACAAATTCCACGCCGGCCGCAACGACGCCGGTTATCTTCAACGTTCTTCGATTCCTGCCAACAAAAGATAGAACCACGGTCAGTAATTGTGAATCAAATGCTGATCCGACAGTACTCTAAAACCATGTTGATTCCAGAACTGTGTCCAACACATATGTTGTTCGAGTCTGTACAAAGACTCTAATTTCAGCTAGCTTAAGTTCGATTATATGCCAGAAATGTTGGTTCCTCGGTTAAGGTTCAGTAGTTTACCAAGTTTTTCTTCAGGTTTTACTGGTTTCCTATAGTTGTACTCAAGTGAACCATAATAAATAGTTTATATGTTGCATACCTCCATATGTGCAAAGTTTGGGGTTGGGAACTTTATTTTGTTTACAGCATTGTTTCCAGTTCTTTGTTATGCATCCCGGTAACCTGGACTTCCGAATATGTTCAGTTTCTTGCCATTCTGAAAATAATTCAGTTGTTTTTAGGCTCAGATTACTACGTTCAAGTTGCCATTCTCAAAATCCCGGTAACCTGGACTAGCTTAATTTCAACTAGCTTCATTTCAGCTAGCTGACCTCAACTTGAGTATCAAACTTCCTCCTTCTTACACTTCTTACACTAAAGCATGCCAGTCCACATTTACAGCCAACAAATTCAAAATGTACATGGACTTTAATTTCAGCAAGATGACCTCAACAATTATGTCAAATTTCCTTGCTTTTAGAAATCTAACGAGAAGTATTTTTTAATTAGCATACATAGTCCAACTGAAATACAGAGGAAGAAGATGGCATCATCAAAACATAATTCAACGCGGGTTCCATTCCAAGACCTTACTAATACCAGCTATTCGGGTAAAGAGCTCACCACCTCTTTCTAATTCCAATAAACTATTACCATGTAATAAAAATGTTAGGACGATGCAGGGGTATTACCAGATCCAAAAGAATTGAAGAGACAGAGGGAACGGGAAAGATATGCAGTAAAGAAGAAAAGGGCCACGTCTAATCTCAATGAAGTACAGAGTACATCTAATACACCGGATGTCATATCACCTGGTATGTTCATTTTGATACAAGCTCATATAATGCAGTTATCATAAGCATAATCATGGGTTCATGTTTGTCAGGCTTCCACACTCAAGGAAATGTCACTAGCGAGTCAGCTATCACACAAAAGCCATACACCCTAACTACAGAAGGTAATGTGGAATACCAGAAAGACCATTTTCATAGATGTACTACTACTTATTCATAGATGTACTACTACTACTTATTCTGATGGTGATGTAGTCCAAACTATTTTTACCCATAGGAAAAATAGTAGATCCAAAAGAACTGAAGAGACAATATGATCGGCAAAGATATGCAAGGAAGAAAGCTGCAACGTCTAATCCTAATGGAAAACAAACTACATGTACCACACAAAATGGGTCACCTGGTATGTTCAAGTACATTCTATGCACCTCAAAAGCATAATGCTAGGCCTCCAACCAACCTGATGATTTCTTCTAATCAGGATTTCATACTCCTGATAATGCCATTGTGCAATCAGCCATCACACAACTACCATACACCCCAACTACAGAAGGTGATGCTTACTACGGTACGGAGATGGTTTATTTGTTTATTACTACTCACTCATTCGTATTTATATAGGTATGTCGATTTTTGATATGACATCCGGTGCAACTACACGTGACTCATTCCATATTGGGACTCAACAGGATTGTGGGTTAGCAGGTAATGATGGTCAACAGATTCCCACCTATCAAATTTAGGTTAGGCACAAATATATATGAAGGCAACACATATCTACTATAAGTAACACATGCTGACTTATCTGTTTCTGAATCAGCTCAAAAAACTGGAGAAACATTTTCCTTGCCAAACCCCATAACAGAGGAACCTCCAACAAGGGTCATAGTGACTCTTGATAGAAACGAAGTTAAACGGCTAAAATATAGGGAACGCATAAATAATTTAAGTGCCGAGCAGAGGGAGGCGATTAACGCACGGAGAAGAGCAGCAAGGCATAAATCAAAGGAAGATCAGACAAATAAGTTACCGAACAAGGAAATGACTGATCGACATAATCAACAGAGGCGGGAAAAAGATAAGGAACACCGAGAGACAGAAACAGAGGAGCAGCGAGAACAAAGGTCCGCGGAAAGAAGATCACGTGAATTGACTAGGCGGAAGACACCGTGCGCTGACTGCATCGCAATGCCATGTTCGATAATGCTTAACCCACACAGTTCACCTGATGCGTCACCACACGTTTCACCCAGGGCAGGCATGCGTAACCATGTCATTCAAAGCGACGGTACTTTTCATTTTGACTCCACTTGCTTTGTACCGACCCATCAAACTATTACTTACCAGATAATTGTGTTCTATTGCAGGCGAATACCTTGATAGCATCTTTGACGATACCACTGAGCAACTATCAGGCATCGACGAGAATTCAGTAGATGAGCAGAGGCCAGAGACCAGAACTCAACGAAGGTCTCGCGAGCGAGCTGCTAAAGATTTTATGGCAGCAGAAGGGATACGAGAGAATATTGCAAACCGAAGAGCAATCAGGAAAAACATATCACATGGGGAGAGGCATGCACAACAACAACGTTGCAATGCTCGATTCGCCAGGCATGCCACAAGTTCCTCGCATCCCATTTCTGCTACAGCTACCGCGCAATATTTCACCATCGGAACAGACGGTAAAACTCCCTTACTGAGACCTCTTATTGTGTATAGACTAAAGTATTGAAGATGAGGGCTTACCATGTCATGTATGGTGAAGGTGAAATGGAGGCGATGCTTAGTAGGCTCATGGAGGATAATCCACACCCTGCGGACCTCATTGATGATGATGAATACTTATTTGCCGGTGAAGCATCTTCACGCACCCTCCTTTTGCAAAGTAAAACATGTGCACCATTGTAAATTTATCTAAAACTCAACATTTTTTCGCAGGTGATGATGACGATTACACCGTCCAAGAAGAACCAGAAGTTTCATTCTTCTCTGACTCTAGGGAAAATGTTGCGACTGAGGAGGTGGTTGATCCTTTTGAGTTTGTCTACTCAAATCTGCCAGACAACACACACATCCTTAAGCACGCAGTGGACTGTGAAAAATGCAAGGCCAAGAGATTTGAGTATGAGACCGACGGTTTCTGCTGTCGGGGCGGGGACACGGTGTTGCTTGAACCCGAGCCTATACCAGAACTGATGAGGCTCTGGTCTGCATCCGATAATGACTCGCGACATTTTCGTGAGAGTATTCGGTACTTCAACGGCCACTTTGCCTTCACAACCCTTGGTGTCACCCTCGACGAAAAGTACACGAACATGAGGTCAGGGACATACACCTTCCGGGCGCAGGGCAACATGTACCATAACGTGTACTCATTTGGGCCAGGCTCACGTCCGGAACATCTACAACTGTACTTCTACGATGATGACCCTAGCCTAAACCATCGTGCATCATTGACCCAGACGTTAGATCAGACTGTCGTCAATTCGGTGAAGGAAATCCTTAAAGAAAACCCATACTCCCAACAGTTTAGGAGTCTTGGAGCTCACAGGGAAAATCTAGACGAGTACCGGATAGAACTGAACACCGACCAGAAGTTAGATCAGAGGAGATATAACAAACCTGTCTCATCTGAGGTGGCTGCTATCTGGGTAGAGGGCAGCAATCTAGCAAAAAGGTTTGACCGCAGCATCACCCTACATGGTACCGACAATAAACGATACGGCATCCAGGCCACACAAGGCTGCTATGATCCGCTCTCGTACCCCCTCTTTTTCCCAAAGGGCGAACTCGGTTGGCATCCAAATATCCCGAAACGTAAGGTGTCTTGGGAAGATGCGCAGCAGCCAAGAGCTAATCGCAGCGATGCAGGTCCGCCTGCTGCATTACATATGTTTTTATATGTGTTTCCTACCATTATTGTGTATGTTGCCTTATTTTTTGCTTTCTCTCCTTTGCACAGAGGGGAATAGCCGGTTGTGCGTCTCAGTAAGGGACTACTACTGCTACAGGCTACAGACGCGTCCTGCGATATTTAACCCTATATTGCATGGAGGACGTTTGTTGCAGCAGTTCGCGGTCGACATGTACATCAAGATTGAGGGTTGCAGGTTGAACTGGGTAAGGGAGCACCAGCCGGAGATACGTGCTGATCTATATAAGGGAATTGTTGATAGCATCACTGCAGGAGAATCTCGAGGGAGCAAAGTGGGCATAAGGACGGTGCTTCCTTGGTCATTCCAGGGGGGCTATCGAGACATGAAGCGGAGGCATATGGACGCCATGGCATTGGTTCAAACATACGGAAAACCAGATATCTTCTTGACAATGACCTGCAACCCGAATTGGCCGGAGATACTTGATGAGCTGTATCCTGGTCAGACCCCGCAAGACCGACCAGATCTTGTTGCACGTGTGTTTAGAGCCAAGCTGGAGGCGATGAAAGAGATGCTCCTCAAGAAACACATCCTTGGTGTTGTGACAGCCCATGTATATGTTGTTGAATTCCAGAAGAGAGGCCTCCCGCATGCTCACTTTCTTTTGATCATGGACTCAACACATAAGCTTCTTGTGCCAGAGCAATACGACCGGCTCATATCTGCTGAGCTCCCTGACAAGCATAAGTACCCGGAGCTCTATGCCATGGTTGTAAAGCATATGATGCACGGCCCGTGCGGTGTTCTCAAGCCCAACAACGTCTGCATGCAAGATGGGGTGTGCAAGTGCAGATACCCCCGACAGTTCAACGAGAGCACCGTGCAAGGAAAGGACTCCTACCCTGTTTATCGTAGACGTAGGAACGGTCCTCAAGTGAAGGTTCGTGGTCAGACTCTGGACAATAGATGGGTTGTGCCTTACAACCCTCGCCTTCTGCGGATGTTTAACTGCCACATCAATGTTGAGGTGTGCTCCAGCATCAAGGCCGTGAAGTACCTTTATAAGTACATATACAAGGGCCATGATAAAGCGTCGTTCAGCATCGATCAGCCTGACAGCGATGGTAACATAGACGAGATCAAGAGATACATTGATGCGAGGTGGGTTACTCCACCAGAGGCGATGTGGAGGATATTTGGCTTCAAGCTCTGTGAGAACTCCCCCTCGGTGCTACAGATGCCACTTCATCTCCCAAATATGCGCAGGGTCACGTTCAAGGCAGGAGATGACCTGAATGACGTTGTAGCCCGAGAGAATGTGTCGAGGTCCATGCTGACTGAGTATTTTGTGGCCAACCAGAATTATGAGTGGGCTCGAGGTATTTTGTACAGAAATTTTCCAGGGAGTTTCACATGGCAAACATCAAAACACTGGAAGCCAAGGCAGCAACGTCATCAAGTAGGTCGAATTGTGTCCGCACATCCAGCTGAGGGGGAGCGGTATTTTTTGAGGGTGCTGCTAAACCACGTGTCAGGATCGACGTCCTTCGAAGATCTAAGAACCGTTGATGGTGTCTTGTGTGATAGCTTTCGCGAGTCTGCTGAGAGGAGAGGACTCATCGAGGCTGACAACACGCTCGACGAGTGTCTGACCGAGTCTGAACAGTTTGCGATGCCAGCTTCGCTCAGGAGACTCTTCGCAACAATCCTGGTATTCTGTGAGCCTGGCGACGTGCGAGGTTTGTGGGATAGGCACCTAGAGGCAATGTCTGATGACTACCGGCGACAACACACATGCCCGAACGCAGTTGAGCAGATGGTGTTGCTAGATATCAGTGCCATATTGCAATCCATGGGAAAAGACATACGGACTTTCCCTCTACCTGACATGGACGAGGCGTATGACAACACTGGAGGCGAGCCTAGGGAGATCATCGAAGAGACCAACATCGAGGTTGACCCAAGTGATGCTAATCTAGCGTCTTCGTTAAATGAAGAGCAAAGGCGTGCCTATGATGAAATATTGTTGGCGGTTGACAGTGCTGAAGGAGGTGTCTTTTTTGTCGATGGCCCCGGAGGCACAGGGAAGACCTTTTTATACAAGGCGCTCCTTGCTACAGTTCGAGGTGATGGCAAGATCGCTGTGGCAACAGCGACATCAGGAGTCGCCGCTTCCATCATGCCTGGAGGTCGGACCGCCCACTCGAGGTTTAAGATCCCACTAAATAGTGAAGATGGAACGTCATGTAACTTCACTAAACAGAGTGGGACAGCCAAGCTCCTGCGGAGAGCTGCGCTCATCTTATGGGACGAGGCCACAATGACGAAGCGACAGGCAGTTGAGGCACTGGACAAGAGCATGCGTGACATCATGGGTCGACGGGACAGACCGTTCGGCGGAAAGACTATCGTTTTCGGTGGTGACTTTAGGCAAGTGCTTCCTGTCGTCAGAAAGGGATCACGGGGGCAGATAGTCGACACTTCCCTGCGGAGTTCATACCTTTGGATGGGCATGCGGCAGCTAAGGCTTGTCACCAACATGAGGGCACAAAGTGATCCATGGTTCGCAGATTACTTGTTGAGGGTAGGGAATGGCACAGAAGAAGCTGACGTGGAAGGGAACATATGTCTCCCCGAAGATATATGTGTACCGTCCACAGGGGGGAAGGAGGATCTACATAAGCTGATCGAGCATGTATATCCTGCTCTAGGAGACAACATGGATAATCCTAATTACATGACTTCTCGAGCTATCCTTGCAACCAAAAATGACAGTGTTGATAAGATAAATAGACACATGATAGAGCGGTTTACTGGTGATGAGAAGATCTACCACAGCTTCGATAGTGCTGAAGATGATCCGCATGGATACTATGCTCCCGAGTTCTTAAACTCACTAGCTCCTAATGGGTTGCCTCCACACGAGCTTAAATTGAAGATACATTGTCCTGTTATACTTCTCAGAAACCTTGACCCGGCTAACGGCCTATGTAACGGGACGAGGCTTGTTGTAAGGGGATTTCAGATGAACGCTATCGACGCGGAGATCGTGGTAGGACAACATGCCGGACAGCGGGTGTTCCTTCCTCGCATACCTCTCTGTCCCTTTGATGACGACATGTTCCCGTTCAGATTCAAAAGGAAGCAATTTCCAATCAGACTCAGCTTTGCCATGACTGTCAACAAGGCGCAAGGGCAGACTATCCCTATTGTCGGTGTTTACCTACCAGAGCCTGTATTCTCCCATGGACAGTTGTATGTCGCCTTGTCCAGAGCTACTGCTAAGATTAACATTAAGATCCTCGTTACCAAAGAAGAGGAAGAGGACAATGGCAATGGCAAGGATCAGACCCAAAATTCAAAGAAGAGAAAAAGATCTGAAGACTTAATAACGGCCACAAAGAACATAGTCTATAAGGAAGTCCTTAGCACTTGAATCAATGTTGCATACACCATCAGGTTAGTGATATTCTCATGTTATGATCATCACTCAACTTTCGAGCTGCTGCTCCTTTTGATGCAACATGGTAATAGCTAACTGTTGATTTCTTTTTCTTTTACATGTATGTAGTGCGAACAGGGTTTCCATAGGAAGTTAAAGCATCACGGATAAAAAATGAGCATCAGGAGTTGAACCCTGCAAAACGACATGGAAATAACCTTTTTTATGCTAGCCATACAACTTGGATCCTAATGCGTTGAGCAGGGCCAACAATTTGTGTCCAATAAGAGGGTAGCAAGAAAATGTACATTTTTAGTCTTTGCTGGTTCGGATACATATATTTCTTGAACTATCAAGTTGAGCAGGGCCAACTACTTTTTTCATGCCTGTTGCAAAATATCCTTGTGTTCCTGTTTGATCTAACTATTTGCATATTCGGAATTAAGCAAGACTTTACATTGTCACACTACATGTTTCTCACAAGGCTTTCTCAATACTGATTGCTCATACTTGCTTTTACATAATCGAGGACATGTTTATTGTTTTTGCAACAGGTATCCTGTATTTGGATGACTTTGGCTATGCAGCCTCCACGGTGCATTAATTATCACTATATCAGAGCTGACGCTTATTGTTATATGTCTTCTCGAAGAATAGCTTAAAAAACGTTTTGTTCTTTGACAGAAATGAAAATTGCATAGACTTAATCCCCTCTGATCTGATGTACTATTCAACTGGGTTGTATAACTGGGTTGTATTGTTGGAATAATTTTTAGCCTGTGATTATGCAGGCAGTAATCAGAGTGCATATTTGAAAAGAAAATCATATTAGCATGCGTCATTTAAATCGTCCTTAGCATTCAACACAATTGCATAGCAACCATATAATTAATTGATTTTAGGCTACATAAACAATTAAATCAACTTTCCTCATGCTGACGACAATAAATATAAAAATCATACCAAAATTATATTTGGAATGATGCATAAACATATTTGTTATTTGGAATGCGCCGGATCATCCGTGATTTTTTATCATTAATTACATAGCTCGTGATTTTGGATAGTCGTGATCCAGTATCCTGCAGCGCCAAATAATCAACCAAAACAGCTATAAATGGACCATGCGAGTCCATGCCCACCTCCTATCAAATAGAGAGTTCCATTGCAGCCACATGAGACAATCCCCTTTCAAAGAGGACTACCTAATTCACAGCTATCTCATCCAGATTGATCTGCTCCACCCTTCGCTGAAGATTCAAAGGTTTGATGCCTATAATTCTACCCTTTACGATCTTTACTAATTAGATTTGCATTGTTAGAAAAATTGTTTACTTTTTTACTTTAATTTTCTTTCATAAAAGGTCTTACGATCCATCATTGTTGTACGAGCTGTTGTAGGATGGCTGATCCGTTTGCTCTCCCAAACGGCTCCCTAACAGGTAAATAATGAGTAAAGATTAAACTTGCATTTTCTCACTGATTATCATACGTATATAGATGTAATCTTTACTATTATTTTTAGGTGTGGCCGGCGTCGTAATGTTTGTCGGCCCGTGGGATGCTGATTTCTCTGCCCCTAGCGGTGTGAGAGAAGTGGCCATAGTAGATATTGGCCACAACATCATTTTTCTTCGCATTTTTGGACAAATGGCTTACAACTTTGGCAATGAACTACTGGCTGCCGAAATGAATAATGATATTCTTATGGCCTGCCACATGGAAGTTGATCATGCATCAAGTGAGATTTAATTCTTATTTATGTGTATCTAAATACCAACTTTCAAAATCAAAAATATATTTATATTCAAAATGCAAATCTTGACTGTTGAAATGCTTTCTCAGGGTCGCTTGACAACACGACCGACACTATTCTAAATGTTGTGAGAGGCCCAACAGCCGCCCAGTTTAATATTTTCAATGGTATAAATACTCAAACATATACATGTTTTCTGATTTGCATTTCCTGGGCATAACTCATCTTTTTTTATCTTATGATTTCATAATAGCGAGGGCTGCTATATGTGAAAACATGTCTATACGCGAGCATGTCAAAAGGTTGGTGCAATATAGGAGAGACATACATCAGGGCCATGTCGATCCCACTATCGACGATGAAGACGTTTGATGGAAAAAGAAAATGAAGATAAACTGGAAGTCAGCGAGGCGTCGAACTAAGTATAATTAGTATTCCTTGTATTCACGTAACCTGATGGTTTACTGCTACCTGTCTCCTGTCTCAATCAATATAACGTGAGTGAGCCCATGCTACTGAATGTTTCTTCTCAGAAATACAGCTATACTGTAGAATTGACAGTACCGTTCAGTTTAGCTATAGGTTTGTCTTCAGTTTTAACTACGTCAGCAACAAGACATTTTAGTATAAGCTAACACTACAGATGCGACCTACTATCTTCAGTACAAACTGTAAATATTATTTCATAAAAAATTAGTTTCATGCCTTGTGAGATAGTCTCTATAGTTTAATGTAGATGAACATGAACAATAGCTTCTATGAACTGAGAATGCACGGAAGGGCATGGCTCCAATACTGAAACAAGCAAATAGGGCTGAAGAGGCCATCAAAACGATAAGAAACAAGCAAATAGGGCTGAAGAGGCCATCGAAATGATAAGAAACGAGCAAATACAGATTTACCCTTTCTCGATCCTGCATGTGGATTTGAATTTTAATTATCGAAATATATATATGTAAACAGAAAGTCAGACACATTTAATCATATACTATGCATCTGGTCTTGAAGAAAATGTAGTTTGAGCACTCAATACTATAAATGAGTTGTCTATGTTTTCATGGCATGGGGGTTTCCAATGCAATATGTGTTTTCATGGGGGTTTCATGACATTTAGCAGTCACGTTGTTATATACATATGTCTCGAAAATGGTAGTATGTTTCAAACTGAGAAAACAAAATCACTCCCCGAAATCACACAAAAAAGTTGATATAAGGAAAAGGAATGTCGAATTATAATTGTGTTCCTGAATTTTTGGAATGTCCTGATTGAGTATCACACATAAATTATATTTGGAATACATTTTATTGTAGTTTATGTTATTTGGAATGTCACGGATACATATCCCCTGATTAAGTATCACACGAAAAATTATACTTGGAATGTATATGTTATGGAATATGTGTTTTGGAATGCTTGAGGCTGAGTATCGCACGACAATTACCTGCTGATCGTGCGTGATTCCATCATTAATTACACAGTTGATGGTTTTGGAAGGCCCTTGATTGACTATCGTGCATCACATTCCAAATAATATATCACTACCAGCAAATAATTGTGGCGCCATTAGCCTTTTGTCCTGCATCTATAAAATGGACCATGCGTCCATGCCCTCCTCCTTGCAAAAAACAGAGTCCCATCACAAGCCACCCGATTCAGCCCCCTCCTTGCAAAGTCGACCATGGTTTTCCCATACAATTCAACCGTCTCTAGGAGGGTGATTGCAGCACTACCAGCGCATGTCCTACCTGCTCCGGATATTCCCTTTCCAGCAACCGAGAGGCAAGAATCTGTTTGTTTGGCTACTTATGTGCATCAGCAATTATAGTTTTTCTTGTTTTGACCATTGAACAATGCAGGACTATAACGTTTGACGATATTAGATACATGCATACCCTCTCTAGAGGCTGGGAGACAACAACAAAGGTTCTGTGCAAGCGCTGGAGACAAACGAGAGACGGGCAAATTTTAAGTACCATACTAGCGGACACCACAGTAAGCATCGATTTTCGGTTCTATATTTTTGCCTTACTGTTATACATACATAAGGAACCATGGTAGCCTTGATTTGTTAATACTTTATAGGGTCAAAAAATAGAGGCAATCGCTGTGGAACAGTTTGCAGATCGCTGCAATAACGAGCTACAGATTGGAACAATATATGTGTTCAAGAGAGTGGGTTTTGCGCACATGCCACTATCTATCCCATTAGTCCTACTGTCGCACTATATTATCATTTTAGATGGACAAACTGAGATACGCCTAGCTGAACCGCACCAGGTCATACCTCAGCTACCCCCCTGGTTCATAGATTTCAGGATGGTGTATGGTTTGAGAAACAAAATGCTTACAGGTACTTGGTGTTCTTCTTTTCACTTATTCAGATTTATAACAATATATATTTTTATGTTTCTGACCATGTACTATGTGCTTATTTTTGTAGATGTCATTGGAATGGTGGTGCATGTCACCAAATACATGTACAAAAAATCATTTCATCGCAACATTCCATGCCTAGACATCGGAATTATAAACATTAGGTATGTATTCGTTCAAGTCACCTCTCATGTACTAATTATTATCCATGTACTGAATTCTGCTACTCAACTAGGCGGGAAATCATTTTCATACGTGTATGGGACCAACACGTGGTTCGTGACATAACACGTTGGGTACCGGCGCAACGCGATATGTGGACTTTGGCTGCTACCATGCTAGAAGTGAACCGGGCAGAAGGTGACGTCTTTGCAACAACAACAAAAATTATATGCCATCACTATTCTAATCTAATAATGATTACAGGAGGTTTGTCGACAACATATGAGAGCGAGTTTGTCTTCCGGCCACACAACCAGCTTGCTCAAGAACTGGAAGCGTCTCGTGCAACATTCGTTGCAGCTCAAGAGTCCTTATCGCACCAAGTCAGAGATGCCGTCGAATTAAGGAGCATTGTTGCAATGAACGAAAACCTTTGCACAAGTACACTATAGCAAAGAGGGCCTCTATCTCTACTACTAAAGGATGAATTAAATAATAAGTTAGATACATTATCATTAAAGGACTTCTTGCTTTACTTTTTCACACAATACTAAATTTAAGGCTATGTTTTGGAGTTCAAGTTTGCAAGGAGAGTCAAGCTTAGTATTATCAGGAGTTTCTTTTTTTCTTGTTTGTAGTTCATTGATTTCAAATATTGTTGTATAATAATGTAACTCGGCCAAGATTCAAATTAAAGTTGTCTTTTGTTTTAAATATTATGCCTGGAGTGCACAACTCTCATGCCTAAAGGTCTGGGTAATAACAGAAATACAAAATCAAAACAACAAATCAAGAAATCGTTACCCATGGTGTCTTATGGGTGAGGGTGTCTCTGTTTTCCACCCCAAATATACTCAGCTGGAGGGTTCCAATAATTAGGCGTAGTGCAGTAATTTGAGCCTTAGAATCCTGCTCGTGGTATGGAGCCATTACAAGGAAAAGATATGTTAAAGCACTCAAATGTCCTAATGCATGAACAACAAATGAAATTTAAGATATTGTCAAGGGCAGACATAGAGTAAGAGAGAGGTGGGTGGGGGTCATACCGCAATTTCTTCTTCATATAAGATGAATGCTTGTGTGAAGAACTCATAAGCGATCGGTTCCAAATCACAATCATTAGCAGCCTGCATAAGAAATGTAGTCACGCAATAGGAACCAATGTACAAATAGTCAATAATTTATTCTAACAATACCTCTGCGCATTGTAGATATAATCTGAGAGAAAGTTCTGGACAAGGAACACATGAGAGTGCTTCGATAGTCTGAAAATTAAAAAATGAGAACAGTTGATGAGTGTGCGCAAGGATATAGAAATGCACAACAATATAGAGCCTCAACATTATGAGTTTAGGCACGGGAGGATGCGGACATGGTGACATCAAATAGATTTGCTAACTATTCTGTGTAGCTTGCTAACAGCTTGATACAATGCACATAGAAAGTGTGTGATTTCTTGACTCTGACTATTAACACGGGCAAGGACATAAATATATATACATCGAAATGCAAGTGAGAGTTCTATTTTATGTCCATGTGATCATATATGGTCCAAGAGCAAAATCCAGAATGTTAACATGTACACAGAAGATAGAAAAACCTGATGCAAGATCTGAAATATTTTCTTAGGAGTTGCTGGAACTTCCTTCCCAGTGACATCTCCATCTTGACCATGTAATCGTCTGACCAACTGCAGGAAACAAACAAATTGAAAAGGAACTAAACTAAAGTTACTCAAACTGTTGCTAATGATGAACAATTTTTTTGAGCTGACACTCTCGAGTAAAATATCCACTACCTTAACATTACCCTGTGTCCTACTGGATCCAATAATGAATATATAGCACTTACTTCCTGCAAGTTAGTATATGAAATATTATGTTATTCATTTGTCCAGAAAGAGCATTGAAAAATGAGAAACATACAATACAAAAGGTGTATCATTGATCAAACATGTATTGTGCATTGCAATATCTACAATCCACTGATAAGACTGTAAGAGCAGGTAAAACAATGATTATCCAAATTCACATGGAGTTGGTCAAGTTTACAATCCTGCTTTTCTTAGAGTAAATTCTAAAACTGATGTAATCAGTAAGCACTAACTACCAGACAGATATATTCCACCAACTTACAATCAGTTATTTTCAATTGGGATGCTTGAATAAAATACACTCACATACTTAGAGCCACAACAGTCGTAGTGACGATATTGGAACATGATGAGCAAACGAACTAAATTTAAGAATGGTGACAAAATTATAGTCACACACATTTTACCAAATAGTACATCTGTACAAGCCCAAAACGGCTTAAGGTTTGAGAAATGCATGATCCAGCCCAGATGAGAAACCGAGCAGAACCAAATAATCCAATCGCATATAGATAATATAGACAGCGCGTTACACCAGCAGAAATAATGACACCAAAATATAGGATTAAGCTTGTTTGTATTTGTATTCACATAATATAGAAATCACCTTGGTCACCTTGTTGACCAAACCCTTCCGCTAGAATCATCTCCTCTTTGTGATACCTACACATAATATATGTAGGAAAACAATCAATTAGCAACTGAAAATAAGAGTGCTTAATTCTAAAAACCCTGATATGAGCTTACTCCAATCATGAAAATAAGAGTGCTTAACTCTACAAACCCTGATATGAGCTTACATCATCAGAATCCACGATATGGGTTTGCATGTCATCGCTGCCAATTGATAAATCTGCTAGCTCCTTGAGCAGATTAGAGAATGATTGCGGAAACAAAATGAAAGGGTGTTACAGAACCTCTACTTTATGTACTTATTATAGGTTGCAGTGCTAGAAATGTAGTAGCAAATCATGGAATAAAATGATTTGTGTCCAAGATTCTCTTCACAACAATTAAGTTGGGACACAAAAATACTCCTTTATGATGCCCAAGCTACTTATGTTTTTTCATGCGATGGAAAAAGGTTGGTTGGTGTTTCCATTGTGCTGTGGTAATGAAACAATTGTCTTTGCAAATTAATAAGCCATGTTCTGAATGTCATAAAGGAGATAGCCACCAATTCATATTTCAAAGAAGTCTGCAATTACGAAAGGACTACTAAACCAGAGTGAGAAAAATAGTGTCTATACAAGTAGTCCAGTTAGTCTTTCTCTCCTAAAAAGCAGCAAAACAAGAACAACTGCCCTTCATTACCCCAACGGATCATAAGAAGGCATGTCATTTTCTTGAAATTTTCCTTAAAAGTAAATAGTGTTACTCTTTCTCTAAACCAAATATGGAAAATGAACTATCTGGAGCAAATATAGGAGGAGATTTCTGTGATTCGACACCTACCAAATACAAAATCATATTCCTAATCATTAGGTACACATATTAATAGAGAGCTTTCCTCGCTCACCAATCCTCAGCAGCGGCGTCAATCTGGCACCACGACGAATCGGCGACAAGGTTTGATCCTCTTTGCCACCGTCGATCCCTTCCATCGATGCTGCTCCTCGTCGCCACAACCTGGGGCTCCCCATCAAGGGCGGCGCGGCGCCGGAGGTCGGGTCGTGCGAGCGAGGATGGGGCGTGGGTCGGCGGCAGCGTTAGGAGCGGGAGGGGGCGTCGGGAAAAGGCGGGTGGATATGGGGGGCCACGTCCGTTGGAGAGCTACCGGCCGTGGCAGGGGGAGGAAGAGGCGAAGTTGAAGGAGGCGCGGGCGAGTGTCGCTGAGCCGGCCGAGCCGACGAGGCCATGGCGGGCGGGAGTGCGGCCGGCGAGGCCATGGCGGGCGGGCGGGCTGCCGGCAAGCCATGGCATGAGGGCGGCCGGCCTGTAGGAGCACCGTCGAGCACCCGGTGAAATCGAACACCCCGTCCCGGTACAGCCCGCCGTCGTCGGACGCCTTGCTCGTCAGGTCGAAGTCCACGACTCGCCCGCCGGCGCCGACAGGTCCAAGGCGACGGCAAGGCAGGCGAAGAGCTGGCACCACGTCCAGAACCTGCTCGTTCCACCACGTCCTCAACGCCAGCACCTGGTGGCGCCGTAGCAGAGCACCTGGTGGCACCGTAGCATATGGATGGGATCTTGGTTGGGGAAGATGGAGCTAGGAGTGAGGAGTGAGGATTTTTTTTCTATGGATACATGTCTGCTTGTCTTCTTTGCTTCACGGTCATAGTTTGCTTCACCGTCTCATAGAGATGCAGAGTTTACTGTTTTTACTTTCCACGGTCATAGAGTCGACATGAAACTGAGATGCTATTTTTTTGTGGTTACAAATAATCCCTTCTTTTGAATATATAGTTTTTTTTAATTATATACAGTATGAAGACAGTGGGCATCGACATGATGGCGCTGGATGAGAACGAACAATCGAAAGAGGTGCAGTGGAGAGTTATACACACATTGCTGTTATTTATACACAAATTCTATATTGACATATTTAATTTTTGCGATAGTTATGCTTTTCCGCGACAGAAATAGATATTGCCCATGCTCTGAAAGAATCAATCGACGAAGACTCCAATGCAATGATAGTAGAAGAGACTGAAAACTCAACCAGTTTTACACAATCGAAAGAGGTGAAAATTGTATTCTTATTTTAATATAATACTTAGATGTTCTATATATCCATATTATATTTATATGTATGTTTCAATTATGTAGATCATGGCCCAGAATGAAATTAACAATGCTGACACTACTGAAGAACCAACCGAAATAGAGTCCGATGATGGGCTGCTGGAAGAGACTGAAAACACAAAGAGTCTCACAAAATCAAAAGAGGTGTGTACTAAGTTTTTTTTCTTTTTCCTAGAGACGTTTCATAATTGTGGTTCTCTTGCTCACATTTTTTTTTAATTGTTATAGATGGGATCAACGGACGATCCCATAGAAAATATTGTGGATGTTGAAGTTGATTTTGTAAAAATGAAGGACAACATCATGTCCTTTCCACCAAAAACCATATTGGTGCGGATTCAGGATGTTTGGTTGACACGTGCAGATTTGGAATGTTTGTTACGTGATGGTAAATGGTTGGATGGCGAAGTAAGTTAATGTTTTCGCATACAAACAACCTTATTTGCACAATATTGTCTAATTTATTTGTTATAACGTTTCATTAAAATTATAGGTTGTCACCGCATATATCTACTACCTGCGGACTCAGCAACATCTATTTAAAAGAGCAGGTGGATATGTATTTTTAGTGGATACGCATATTTCTGCAAAACTCAAACGAGATGGTCAAATTCCCATAAGTACAAAAAATCATACCAAAATTATTCGAAGAGCTCTTAGTTATCTAGAACATGATATGGTAAGACTAATTAGATAAATATTTGGGTTTAGTTTATTATATATTATTCTGGTATGATTTACATTATTTTTGTCAGCTCTTCGTCCCAATTAATGTGACAAACTTCCATTGGTATGTATGTCGTATCGATGCCAAAAAATGTAAGATAGAGGTATTCGATTCATTGGGTTCTGCGGTGGGTCGGTCCGACCTACACTATACAGTGAGTATTTACTACAACCGTACCATCTTTCATGTTTCCATAATAATCTAGGGCTCGAGCGTCACTTTATGATTGCTTCAGAAATGAGTGACTTTAACATAGGTGATAAGTGGGTCGACCTTCGAGTAGCTCAATGGCCTATAGTTGAGTGTGTTCATGAGCGAATTCAATCAGATGGGTACGTTAAAAACTTATTATATGATCAAATATAAATATGAATATTAACATGTAACTTATTTTAGAAAGTGTTTTCTTAACATTTGCAGCTCATCATGCGGCTTGTTCATGCTGCAATTTATGGAATACCTTACGGGTGAAGGTCTTGCGCATGTTGTAACACAGGTATTTTCAAGTAATCAATAAAGATACACTATTACAATCAATTGATTCTAATTAATATTTCGCAGGAGGGTATCAAACCCTTTAGGGAGCATGTAGCTGTAACTCTGCATGAATCTATTTTGAATGAGATAAAAGGAGCACCAATATATCCGCCTGATAGAGTCATGTCCACGGACCAACGCGTTTTATATAATGAGCTTTGCAAGGAAATACTGTCGATTCAAGACGCCAAGTCTTTGGAGTAAGTACTATTTACAATATGTTGCATTGTTATGATTTTCGTAAGTCTTAACTTAATATCTATATTGCAGAATGGAATGGGTGCGGAGCTCCAAACCTTATCCAATAGGTTTGAGTCTTAAGAAAATTCAGGATATAATCACGATGGACAAGCCTATGAACAATGATTGTTTCAACCTGGCCATACGCATAACGGCATGCGACGTACTGTTGCAGCTGGTTGAGACCGACATTCATTACATGGATCTGCGGTTTTGTGTAAGTTGTTATAATAATATATTATCATTTGTATCATTATGTTTCTAAGTATAATTTTTTGTTAGAGAGCAATGGTTGATTCCACAAGAGGCGGCGAGTGGCGCGTGAAGCCTAATGTTCAGTTTTTGGCAACGTTGTTTCATAGTTGGCCTGGGATAGACTACAAAATCTCAACTCGCAAAATGGTAAAAATACTTTACTTGTACATTGTTATCATGTTTTATTTCTTTCTAATGATGGTGAAATATGCAGGTTTTTCTTCCTTATGCATCCATTGACCACTTCGTCTTGTTTTGTATCGACAAGCACATATCTTGTGTATACGTTTTGGATCCTCTTTCTGTATCTTCATTGCTGGAGGATAAAATGATGCGAACTCATGCCATGCAATTGAAATTACAAAGAATCTCTTTCTACTTCAACGATGCGCTTGCAATAGCACAACCCGGTTGGGATTCTGATATCTTTTTCTGGCCACGTAGAACATCAGTTGGTATTCCAACAATCTCATCAAGGTGACTATCTTACGAAATAAACTAAGAGTGTTTTATTTTGTCTATTTCTATTCAACATAATGATTCTACATTCATCTACAGGAATTTATCTGGTTATATTGTTTTTTACATAATGTTCTCATGGAATGGTAAAATCTTGGTTCATCCAGTATGCACGGTGCGTTTTTACACTATAATTTTTTATTAGCTCCACATGAATTATTGAAGCTAATGACATGTACTATTTATGTAGGATGCTTTTAAGTTGAGGAAGAAATTTCTGTTACACTTGCTAAAATACCAAGAAAATGAAGTGCAAGACAACATTCCTGAGATTATACGACAATATCTAGCTAGCATCAATGAGAATGAGTAGACATTAGTGGGTGCTAATTTAATGTTCAAAGGATATCAGAATATACCTTTTTCTCGATATACATTTCGATTGAATTGAAATCTTATTCTTTTTTAATATTGAGTGGATGTTTTATCCTTACACATTCATTTTTGCATATATTTTATGGACAAAACATTATAAAAGTTGCTCATATCCGTAGCAACGCACGGGCATTCAACTAGTTCATGACTAGAATAATACAAATTATACTAATCATGTGATCTACATCTTTACTATTAAAGCAGAATGCGTGGTATGGTGTCACAATCCAAATGGTGTCACAAGCTAAATGCCCTCATACTTTGAATTAATTACATGTCATGCCACCTATAAGTGGATAACGGTTCAAAAGGAAAAGAAACCAAAAAGAAAAAGAAAAAAGGGAGTAGACATATGCGCTGCACTGCTCCGCCCGAAATTTCGCCGGCATCATCGCTTCGCTTGTGAAGAGAACTTTCCCCGTTCCGCATAGACCCGCTAGGCTCCGCAGCCGCCTCCTAAATCCGACATCATTCTCTCCGCTTCCTCGATCCCCTTCTCTCTCAGCCGCCGCTCACCACTCGCCACCATCCGCTGGCTCCGCATCGCAGCACGCCGCCGTCGATCTCCCCTCTTGCGCTGCTCATCACCCCACCAGATCTTTCTAGACCACAACCCTCCACCGCCAATGCTTCCTGCTGCACGGGCCTCCCCAAGGTGCTGGTTGCCTGCGCCTCACTCCTCCGGCCGTCCGGGACGGCATGCTGCTTATCCTAGCACGCCTCCACGTCTCCATGTCTCTACCTCCCCTTCTTTCGTCCCTCGGCTCTTTTTGTCGTAGGAAGACCCGCCCCTGAGATCGCATGGCATCACAGACCAGGCACAATAGCGCGGTCGGCCAGCTCCGCATGGTCTTGATCGACTTGGACGACCAGTTCCATGTACGAATTCCCATGATCAACATTTTTCTCTCGAGATTGTACGTCTATGTGTGCAGAATTTAATGTTGTCTGTATTTCATGAGCATTATAAAGATGTGGATGAATATTTCCTGCAGAGGGTCACCGAGATTCCAAGAACACAAGTGCTACATCGGCATATTCGGAGAGGCCGTGGATGAGCTCATGCCTGTGCCAGAGAGGCATTCACTCTCGATGAGGACAGGGAGGTCTTGATGACCCAGCGTGGATGAAGGAGCTGAAATCAAAATATTCTTGTGAGTATCAGTACGTAATGTTTCTAATTAGTTTGGCCGGTGGCCATGATTTGCGTGTAATGTAGTTGGTCACAAAAATTATTTGTAGATATCATGGAATTTAAACTACTTTTGCGACATATGGTGTATTTGGAGATGCCTTGAGATTTGCATTAATATTATACTTTATGAGTTAGGTGTATCTTGTTTGCTAGATGCAATTAATCCAAACATGTAAAGGAATAGTTATCGCATGCCTAATGTTATATTTAAAAGTGCCTTGAACATTTGCCATATTGCATTCTTGCAAAACTTGCTGGTCTCACAGATATATGTACTTATCTAACTCAGTACCTATTATCCATTGGATTAAGTGTCTATCGCGCTATACAGCTGTAATTTCCTGTCTAAAGAAATGGTTTTCACATTCTAATGAAATCCGTGCACGTGTGTATGGGCTTGCCTTGTAGCATATATGGCGGCGGCGATGGGAGTGATGGAGCAGCATGAGGACAAGTGGAAAGTGTAGGGTCGATAGGAGCAACGGAGCCGCATACGCCAGGTAATGTTTGTCACATGTTCGCTGAACGGTAGCAATTTGTTTGGATTGAGCAACTCTTAATCTGGTAGGTTCGCTATTTATGGATTTGGGCAGAGTGCATTGCTGATCAATCTAGACTGAGCGCACGAGCAAATAGACACGGTGATCATGCCGGAGCCGACAGAGATCAGTGCAGTATTGTAACATATTCTCCAGCCTGAGTTAGATTAGAACAGGTACACCCACCCATAGACCCTTCCCGACATTCTTCTTCACAACTCGGTCAGTATCACCTCATAGTTTATTTAGATTTTTTTGTCCACTCAGCCTTAGTTTAAATTAGCACATGTATTTGAAGTTATGCAAGCACATGTTAGCGATGATATAGTGGTGTTGGCTATGCTTTCTTCTCTACAAGGATTGACAAACAAAAAAGATACAGATGATAAACATATCAGGTTGTCCAGGTTATCTCACTTATTTGACGTATTTATCATGATCTAATGTTTGGACTGAAGGTAAGAAGTTCTAAATTTTCAGGGACCCTGTGCGACGAAGATGACTTCCGGCGTGTCTTGCATCCAACAATTGAGTATTAATCTTGAGGTTGTTTAGGAATCAAGCATATGATCATGGTGTCGTGGCCAAGGCTATGTGTTGACAAGGTGGGGATGCTGCTAGCAGTACCAGATGCTGATTTGGTAAGCCTAAAACTCTTATAACTTATTGTTGATGTATGGATTTTGAGACACTGGAACAGTTTTGAATAAGCTTTAGTGTAGAATCACTTGAGACTGTTATGAGCTGTGTGAACTTGATTATTTTGCACGGTATGCTATGGTTTAAAGAAACATTATTTGAAGGCTAGAATGTTAAACTTGGATTGGATGATGATTAGAAAATACAGTATCAAGGTTGCTTGTTCTTTCAGATAACATGAAGTGTTTCAGTTCCTCACTCTGTTTGACACCCTTTCTTTTCTGCAGGCTTTCAGAAACACTCGATCAGTCTCCTAGAAATTTAGTAGGTATACACAACTTATGGAGAGAAAAACATCAATCTGTACTACACATTCAGTGAGTGGATTGCTCGTTAAATTCTTCGTGTCTGTGATGTGAGTGTTCTCCTTATATTTTGGACCCCTGCTGAAAGTTGTCATGCTCCTCCTTGCTACTAAATAACGTGGTTTCCTTTCAATATGATTTCAAAAAATATGTAAAAAGTTGGATTGTAGTTGCTGCACCATTTCAAGGTACAACCAGTTGAGCATTTAGTATGGCAATCAAATATCTTTATTTCCAAATAAACTATGCAGCAACTGGTATGCTTAGAGATAGAACTGAAAGTAGGTTTTCTGTTTCAGTGATTGAATGACCATCAATATATGAGTTGTTGGCTAGCTCAACCTTTGTTATGAGTAATTTACTTTTGACATTTGCCTATTTGTTTGCATTATCTATAGCATTGTCAAGTATAACAAATCACAACCCTTTGGTCATGTTAATTCCAGATTTATAGGAACAAAAGAAGTCTTAGTCCCTTTTAGCCTTCCCTCAATTGGTTCCCTTAGGGTGTGTTCGTTTCTGGAACCAGCTGGAATGGAACGGAACCGTTCCTCACCTGGAGGCTATTCTTGTGTTCGGTTGGGACAAGTAATGAAACGGGTTGATTCCCCGAGGTGGAATATTGTCCGGTCAAATCGGCCGGACTGAGTGGAACGCCTCCCGTCAACTCTCGCTAATCCCTCTCCCACGACTCGCTTGCTACTCTCTCTCTCTCCCTCGACTTGCTCGCTCGCTGCTCTCTCCCTCCACGCTCTCCCGCGCCGCCGCCGAGGTTGACTCCACGCTCTCCCGCACCGCCGTCGAGGTTGACTCCACGCTCTCCCTCTCCCTCCACTTGCTCGCTCACTGCTCTCTCCCTCCACGCTCTCCCGCGCCGCCGCTGAGGTTGATTCCACGCTCACCCGCACCGCCGCCATCGACGCCCTTGTGACCGTCGTGCTCCTCGTCAAGACCGGCCGCGCCGTTGACGTCACCATTGATGCCCTCACGCGGAGGTCGCGGGCGGGGGCGCAGGTCGCCGTGGGTAGGGCCAGAGGTCGCTGGGCGGAGCGCGGAGGGCGGCCACGCCGTCGATGCCACCGGAGGATGAGTGGCGGGCCGGCAGCGAGCATCCGTTCGACCTTGCTTGCTCCTCTTTGGAACTAATTAAGTTTATTAAATAATTAAATTAAATTAGGGTCTAATTAATTGGGTGTTTAGCCTAATTAGATTTGGTTCCATTCCACTCCTTCAGAAATCAACCAAACACTCGGATGGAATGGGATGGATGGAATGGACCATTCCACCGCATCCCAAAAACGAACAGATCACCCATTGCCAGTACTGTGTACTTCAAGTTGTTGCATTCCGACCTCTCTGATGTGCATATTTAGCTCAGTTTGTACTAGCTTAACAAAAGTGTATATAACACAAATTACTGGTACAACCCAGCTAATCTTTGTCATGTAGACATGATTGCGTTAATGCATCCAGTACATTCCTTTTATTTCAAAGAATTAAATCCCTAAGTGGTGCACCCATTTGACAGGTTATGTAGCTGTGGGAAGTGTGGGCATATACATGCTTTGTTATGCTCTTTGGCTTTTGCCGTCCAAGTTCCAGCCATGTTGTGTTAGCTTCGATCATGCTACATTGCTACTTATTTGATAGTGATGACAAACTGTGAAGAGTTTGAGTCAGAAACTTTGCAGTGTTATTTTGACTAGGCGGTGCTAAAGACAACATGGATGTTGGTGCATGTATTATGTTAATTCAAGAATCAATCTGTAGATCAGAGCAAAGTGGAGATGCTTTGTATGATCCTACCTTGGGTGGTGGAGCATGGGCTGACTGAGTTCCGACAAATTCAGCAAAATTGCGGCACGACGAGGCGCTGGGGATCCCGAGAGGCAACGTCGCCGCCTGCCTTATGATCGCCACTAACTATGCCTAATAATGTCTATATTTACTATTTTGTCGTGTTTACTTATTATCTTTATTTGGCACGTGCACCTCACCTAAATATATCAAACGATCTGTCTTAGAACGACTCCAGCGCGAGTTCATTTGGTTGTAAATCCAACTAGGACAACACAGTTTGAATTTACATTGATGTAGAATTTTGAAATTCCTTTAATAAAAGAGCATTTTGCACTGTTATTTCTTTATGAGTACAAATCACTTTTTAATATATTTTGTACAAGTGAGAATTGCTATGAGCATGTTTTTGTAAACAAGTGTGGATCTGTCGGAGAACATTCTTCTCACATATAATTTTCTTCAACCGAGGAAGCACTTGATCGCGAGGAGGATGGCGAGTCACCCGTACGAACATGGCTTACTCTCGAATGTCTATCTCTGAAAGGAACTGAACATATATTTGGTGGTGATGAAGAATATTCAGTTCCTTCCAAAAAAAGAAGAATATTGAGTTGCACAACAAATAACAAATTCAACAAGGATAGGAGACACATGGACAATAACTACATGGTGAGGAGCC
The DNA here is from genome assembly GCA_026929855.1 of Poa annua. Lineage (NCBI taxonomy): Eukaryota > Viridiplantae > Streptophyta > Magnoliopsida > Poales > Poaceae > Poa > Poa annua. Next base: position 65,646,795 of record CM049429.1, on the reverse strand, counting down.
ATGCATAAAGGGAGGAAAGAACAAGAATGACATTAGAAGAACTGCACACTTGTTATATGGCTTGGAATGAAGTTCCATGGAGATCATTCTTGATTCTAAAAATCATTTTATCAATAGCTCTAAATATCGCATGTTATCCCGTTGCAACGCACGGGCATTAAGCTAGTAAATAGTAGATAAACAGATGCAATCTAGAGCATATAGTATAAATAAGAACTCTAGCAAAATATCATATAGGAAGATCAAGAACACATACGGTGCAGCGGCAGTCGCACCACTGGAGTTACCCGTGTCGTCGCCTATGTCATCGATGAAGAGGCTGGTGATGTTGGGGAAGAAGTCGTCGTTGGGGAAGAACTCGAAGCCAGTAGTCGAGCGAGTGCGCTCCCCAAAAACCTGATCGCCACTCTCCCGTACAGGATCACAAGAGGCGGGGTTCCGGAGGCCTACTGTCCCTTCAACCGGTGCACGCCAGAAGACGGGATGGAGAAGGCTTGGTAGACGGCGGCACAATGTTCTGGAACGGTGTGAGACCATGTATCTCGTGGTGGTGGCTAGGGTTTGCCCCGGGTTGTATATATGGAGCGAGTCGGGTAAGACGTGGGCTGTAAGCCACGATAGAGTCGGTAACGCCCCACGATTCCATTGGAATCGGAAACGGCAAGGTAATTAACGCGTCCGTTAATTACTAATTAATTTTCCCGGACTGCAAAAATATAAGCTCGGCTCGGCGAGATTCCCGCAACCCGCGGCACGTCGTGACGAGGCGTGGCGAGGAGAGCGAGGAGGAGGAGCGCGCGTGTGGCACTCTTCATCTTCTCTTGTTCTCACTAGCTCATACTAGTACTAGAACATCCCACTGTATAAAGTGGTGCAGCTCACTCTCCACTAGCAGTATGAGACTAAAAATTAGTCACGTACATACACAACCAGCCAAACAGAATGGGCCATGAGAATTTCGTATTTTAGTTGGGCCTTAGCCCAAGTATACTAAAATTCCAGCAATCCCCCACAAAGTCTCATTGGCACATTGTACCACTTTGTTCCAAAACATTGTTTTATATATCAGTGCTTAGTTGGACTGTTAAGTTGAACTCCACTTAGAAACTTATGCTACGTTAAGCCACAACTTGAATAGTAGACTATGCCTTGAACTACAAGTTTGCTGCGACCTAATTTCACACAAGCCCTTGACCGATACTAGGCTACCGCAAGGCTTCCCCGCGGTGTGGAGCTTATACGTCATACTCCAAGGCCTTTCATGAGTTTACTAAAGAGCACCCGACTCTCATAGACTACGACGTTTAACAGTCAGACTCATATAGGTGTACTCCTCAAGAGATGCTCTACAGGATAACATCTCCGCTTATAAAAGTAAGTCGCTTGGAACACATTAAGATAAATATCAACCTGCTATGCAGATCAGGAGAGTATTGCATCTTTGCGCAGTGGGATAGTAAAATGTAAGGATACTCTCCTCCCAGCCGACCAACAACTTGTCTCCCACTTCTAATTCACGGGATCTCCAATCACATAGAGTAGGTTACCACTTTGGACAACTCATACGGTGGGTCTCAAACCCATCTCCCTCGATGCATTATCTATTACGTTATGTGATAAACCCTTTGTGAAAGGATCTGCCAAGTTTTTAGACGTTTGGATATAATCCAACGCAATAACTCCGGAGTTCTTCAATTTTCTGACAGATTTCAATCTCCTTTCACATGCCTTGATGACTTCAAATTATCCTTAGAACTTCTAATCTTAACTATCACAGTTTGATTATCACAGTTCATAAGGATAGCGGGTATGGGTTTTTCAACCACATGTAAGTCCATCAAAAGCTCTCGAAGCCTCTCTGCTTCAACATTGGCTGTGTCTAATGCTGTGAGTTCTGCTTCCATAGTTGACCTCGTTAAGATGGTCTGCTTGCAAGACTTTCAGGAAACAGCTCCACCACCGAGTGTAAACACATAACCACTCGTGGCCTTAATCTCATCAGTATCAGATATCCAATTGGAATCACTATAACCTTCCAGTACTTTAGGATAATCAGAATAGTGAATTCCATAGCTCGTTGTGCCTTTTAAATAGCGCATAACTCTCTCAAGCGCATGCCAATGATCATCTCCCGGGTTGGAAACAAACCAGCTCAACTTGCTTACAACAAAAGAGATGTCAGGCCTCGTGGCACAAGCCAAATACATAAGCGAGCCAATAATCTGAGAATATCTCAGTTGATCTCTAGCAATGCCCTGATTCTTTCGAATCAACACACTGGGATCATATGGTGTCGGAGACTCAAGATCTTTTCCACATAGTGGGATTGAAGCAATGTAATATCCCACCATCACCATCTCTCAGCAGCTTGATGTTTAAGATTACATCAGCTACTCCAAGATCCTTCATCTCAAAACAATGAGATAAGAAATCCTTAACCTCCTTCATTAAATCAAGATTGGTTCCAAATATCAGTATGTCATCGACATAAAGACATAGAATAACTCCCTCGCCCCCACCATGGCGATAGTATACACACTTATCGGATTCGTTAACAACGAAACCTACAGCAGTTAAAGTTCTTTCAAACTTCTCATGCCACTGCTTAGGAGCTTGCTTAAGGCCATATAAAGACTTCAATAGTTTGCACACCTTTGCTTCCTGACCCGGTAGTACAAAACCATCAGGCTGATCCATATAAATTTCCTCGTCTAACTCTCCATTTAGGAAAGCTGTCTTAACGTCCATTTGATGAACGAGAAGACGATGCGAGGCAGCCAATGAAAGTAGCACTCGAATCGTGGTCAGTCTAGCCACAGGTGAGTAAGTATCAAAGAAGTCTTCTCCTTCTTTCTGGGTATAACCCTTGGCCACAAGCCGTGCCTTGTACTTCTCAATAGTACCATCATGCCTAAGCTTTTTCTTGAACACCCACTTACATCCTACAGGTTTGCACCCATAAGGACGATCAGTAACTTCACAGGTTCCGTTAGCTAAGATGGAGTCCATCTCACTACGGACAGCTTCCTTCCAGTAGTCACCATCAAGAGATGCATAAGTTTCTGAAATGGTACTGGGAGTGTCATCCACAAGGTACACAATGAAATCATCACCAAAGGACTTAGCAGTCCTCTGTCTCTTGCTTCTAACAGGAACTTCATTGTCATCCTCCACGGGATTATCAGTGTGTTCTATCGGAATGGTAGGATCAGGAATCTCAACTAATTTCTGACTAGGTGTATTAGGCATATCCTGATTTGATGAGCTAGACATACCCTTCATGGGGAAAATGTCCTCAAAGAAAGTCGCATCATTCGACTCCATAATCGTACCAACATGCATGTCGGGTACCTCAGATTTGATTATCAAAAATCTATAGCCAATGCTATGAAAAGCATAGCCCAGAAGAACACAATCCACGGTTTTTGGTCCTAGCTTGCGCTTCTTGGGAATTGGAATATTGACTTTCGCCAAACAACCCCAAGTACGTAAGTAAGAGAGTCTCAACTTTTTCATCTCCCATTCCTCAAATGGAGAAACGGTTTTGTTCTTTACGGGAACTCGGTTTAGGACATGACACGCTGTCAATAGCGCCTCCCCCCACCATGCCTTGGAGAGACCCGAAGTGTCTAACATGGCGTTAACCAAATCAGTTAGAGTTCGGTTCTTTTTTTCGGCTACCACATTTGACTGAGGTGAATAGGGAGGCGTCCTCTCATGGATTATACCATGTTCCGCACAAAAAGAATCAAACTCATTGGAAAAATACTCTCCACCACGATCAAACCTTAACCGTTTTATTTTTAGATCAAGTTGGTTCTTTGCTTCAGCTTTATAGTTTTTGAAGAAGTTTAAAGCTTCATCTTTTGTTTTCAGGAGATACACATAACAATATCTAGTGGAGTCATCAATAAGCATCATGAAATATTTCTTTCCACCTCTCGTCAATATACCATTCATCTCACAAAAATGTGAATGTATGAGTTCCAGTGGTGCCAAGTCACTTGCTTCCGCAGCCTTATGTGACTTGCGAGGTTGCTTAGCTTGAACGCACACTTGACACTTGGAACCTTTCACATTAGTGAATTTCGGAATTAAATCCAAATTAGCTAGCCGCGTCATGCTACCAAAGTTAATATGACAAAGTCGTGAATGCCAAAGATTAGATACAATTTCGTGGCAAACATGATTAATAACTTTGGAGCAAGTATCCGATAAAGATAGGCGGAACAAGCCTCCGCACTCATAGCCTTTTCCAACAAATTGTCCATATTTAGATATTACAACTTTATTGGACTCAAAAACCAACTTAAAACCATCTCGACACAACAAAGATCCGCTGACGAGATTTTTATTGATGGCGGGCACATGATGAACGTTCTTCAGACGCACGGTCTTCCCCGAAGTAAACTTCAGATCGACTGTACCGAATCCACGAACAAAAGCATGTGACCCATTACCCATCAGCACGGGGGAAGTCCCTGTGATCTGATAAGAAGAGAACATCGAGGCATCAGCACAAACATGTACATTGGCACCAGTGTCAATCAACCATTCAGGTGAATAACAAACTGAAAGGATGGTGGGAAATATTCCGTACCCTGAATCCTTCATCTCAGTATCGCCAATGACAACATTGGCACTCTTGCCATTGTTCTCAGGTTCGCGCAGCTCATGGCGGTTGGGACAACGAGGTGCCCAGTGATTTAGATCAACGCAAACATGACATGAACCCTTCCTCGGTTTATTGTTCTTCTTCTTGAAGTTGGTAAGCTGTGATGGCTTGAACTTTCCATAAGGCTTGCCCTTACCACTAGAGTTGTTCTTGTTAAACTTGGTCTTGTGGGGTGGCTGGTAGTTCTTTTCGTGTACCACATGGGCACTAGAGCCAGCCTCGGTAACTCGAGCACGTGTATCCTTTGCTCTCGCCTTCTCTTCCACATCAAGCGACCCAATGAGATCCGAAACGGAAAACTCTTGTCTCTTGTGTTTCAGAGAGGTAGCAAAGTTGCTCCACGAAGGTGGAAGCTTGGCGATAATGCCACCGGCGACAAACTTGTCCGGTAAGATACACTTAAAGTGCTCAAGTTCCTTAGCGAGTGACTGTACCTCATGAGCCTGTTGAACAACAGGGCGCTCATCAGTCATCTTGTAGTCATAGAAAGTTTCCATGACATACAACTTGCTGCCAGCGTCCGAGACCCCAAACTTGGCCTCGAGCGCATTCCACATGTCCTTGCCGTTAGGGAACGACATATACGAGTCCACAATGGAATCGTCAAGAATACTCAAAAGGGCACTCTTAAACATGTTGTCAAGCCTCTCGAAAGATTCCTGCTGTGCAGGGTCAAGCTCGCCATCAGGCTTGCCTTTGGCGGCAGCATAGCAGTTCATGTTCTGAAACCATAAAACTGCTCTCATGCGTCACCGCTTATACATAACCCCTTTAAAGGGAAACGGCCTCGTTGACGCGATAAAGCCAGCAGTTGCTAATTGCCTATAATCAGATTTTTGGATTGTTGAATAATTAGACGATTTAGCATATGATTTAATTGCTAATAACAGTGAACAATTCATGACTAGAATAATACAAATTATACTAATCATGTGATCTACGTAAATAGTAGATAAACAGATGCAATCTAGAGCATATACTATAAGTAAGAACTCTAGCAGAATATCATATAGGAAGATCAAGAAAACATACGGTGCAGCGGCAGTCGCACCACTGGAGTTCCCCGTATCGTCGCCCATGTCGTCGATGAAGAGGCTGGTGATGTCGGGGAAGAAGTCGGCGTTGGGGAAGAACTCGAAGCCAGTAGTCGCGCGAGTGCGCTCCCCGAAAACCTGATCGCCCCTCTCCCGTACAGGATCACAAGAGGCGGGGTTCCGAAGGCCTACTGTCCCTTCAACCGGTGCACGCCGAAAGACGGGATGGAGAAGGCTTGGTAGACGACGGCGCAATATTCTGAAACGGTGTGAGACCATGTATCTCGTGGTGGCGGCTAGGATTTGCCCCGGTCTGTATATATGGAGCGAGTGTCGGGTAAGACGTGGGCTGTAAGCCACGATAGAGTCGGTAACACCCCACGATTCCATTGGAATCGGAAACGGCAAGGTAATTAACGCGTCCGTTAATTACTAATCAATGACTCATTAATTTTCCCGGACTGCAAAAATATAAGCTCGGCTCGGTGAGATTCCCGCAACCCGCAACCCGCGTCGTGACGTGTCGTGACGAGGCGAGGAGGCGAGGCGAAGAGGAGGAGCGCGCGTGTGTCACTCTTAATCTTCTCTTGTTCTCACTAGCTCATACTAGTACTAGAACATCCCACTATATAAAGTGGTGCAGCTCACTCTCCACTAGTAGTATGAGACTAAACATTAGTCACGTACATACACAACCGGCCAAACAGAATGGGTCATGAGAATTTCGGATTTTAGTTGGGCCTTAGCCCAAGTACACTAAAATTCCAGCACTTGTACTTTGTAGTTGTTTTGTAATTCTACTTGACAAAATATGCAAATTGAATCAATTTGGACCGTTTTATTTAAATACACTTACTTTTTAATAAAAAAAGATAGTTTGTTCATTCTTCAATCCTGCTCAGTTCAATTCCTAGCTCCGTCAATAGCTAGAGAAGTACTAGTAGCCTTGCACGTGCACGCACGTCTCTACAAGAGACATTATGTGATTCAATTGAATGACACCTTTTTACAAAACACATTCCTTAATTTTATATAAAAAATATTTACCATGCTTGTGATACTTACTGTATCTAAGTCCTCAAGGGTAGCTCGCTGGTTAAGGTCACATTGATAAACTCCATTCTCAGAATGTCCAATCAAGTAATATATTTCAAAGAATTACATTGATAAACTCTGTTAATATTTTCACCTCTGAAAATCTTTAAGTGCAGACTAACAAACTTGCTGAAACCTGAAAAGAATTCAGGCCAAATGACGGACCAGGGAGATAATATATGAAACTCTGCCATTGGAAAAATTCAGTGAAATTCTACAAGAGATGAAGGAGGGGGAAGAACCATACCTTGCGTTAACACCAGTATCCTAACAAGGAACCTTTTGTTGGATAAGGTTTTTTTGTAGATAAAAAGTGGATGATCGTGGGTCCTCGTTGTCCATCGTCTTAAGCCCCTGAAGCTCCATCTGTGAGACCATGATGGCTCGTCCCCCTCCTTCAGCACTCTGATCTTAGGGTCCCGCTTGGAGTGTGTTGCACACGGCATGGCGATGACCGTGATGTATGACCCCATCATGATATCACACAACGGTTCCATGGACTGACCCCTCGTCCCTCCCCGGTGAGCACGATCGAGTGCGTTCACCTGCTCCCCTCCTCCTCCCCTTCGGGCGTCGAGTAGAGATTAAAGTGAATATTTCATGCACAATGAAGAGTAGAAGTAAGCAAGTGTCTAGTGCATTTCGGACTACAGTTTGTCCTCTTCACTGCTAGGAGATAATCGTGTTCGGGACAGTAAGCCAAAAGTGAATGAAACGTCTCAAACATAAATTTTACATGTGAACAGACTGCATCGTTTACTCATTTTAGACATGGTTACTGCAAGCATAATCCTCGGAAAATGGTAAAGACCTGGGCTGAAAAGGAAATGAGAAATCTTATTCGGTGAGGAATATTCTCATTATGAATGATTTTTTAATCCTATGAAGTCTTGTGGCAATAATCCTATGAAAATCTCTATAATGAAAGATAATTCAACTCCATTTTCGAAAGAAAATACATCAAAAGAAATATTTTCAAATGTTAGAGCTTATACTTTGAACGGCAAGAAAACCAAATATCATCTCTTGCGACAAAGATCTGAAACTTTATCTTAATCTTCCAAAGTTTCCACTTGAGGATGGACCTGAGCTTGGCATGTTGTGCAGTGTGAGAAAATTCATCAATGTGTTAAACGCTGGATTTGGTAGAAACAACATTTGGGCGGTCGGGTGCTCCGTGTGAGGAAGGGTGGCGTATTCGTGGGTTGATCTATCCCTGTTCCCTCCTGCACGGGCGCACACAGAGTAGACATGAAAGCCATGTTTACAAAAATAAACCTTAATAAAACTGCAAGCATAAATGAAAGATTTCCAGACTTCTTTCATTTTAGACTTCCTTATGCTCTCTATGGCAGACAAAACCAATAGATATTATAATTTCTGGTACGAATATTGGATTAGTAAGAAAGCCAAGAAGGCAATAACCATCTATTACCTACAGTTGTCTGTTGAAATTGCCATGATAGTACACACGGTTTTTATAATATCTAGTCAAAATTTAGTTTGAGTATCATCGATGGAGCAAAGACGTACTCAATTTTCAATTCATGAGTAAGAGATTAGCAACAAAGCGTCATCTAAAAATTCACTTGAGAACAAAATGTTGGCACAATCAGTTAATCTTTCCAAGGCTAAGTCACTATAATAGGGTAAAAAAATAAGCTCAGTTATCATTGCAGGGGCAAGACATTGACAAGCAAGCATCATTTACATTAAGGCATTAGCTGAACAGTATTAAAAATGAGTATGGCCAGAGCAACAAATTAAACATCAAAACATAACTATAGGAACAGATCAATGAAAGTAGGTCAATACCACGAACAAATGCATCACCTAATCAGAACTGAAACCTTCTAACTTATTACTGAGGTCATGAAGGGCGGCGCCAGGAGCATGAAGGTTCGGCTCGTTACCGAGCCTTGGCGGTCCTTCTCCTAGCCGGAGTCGCTCCCATCATCTAGGGATCCATGGCTACGGGGAGCGGCCGACCGGCAGCGCGGGGCGCATACGGCGGGGGCTCGGGGAGCGGCAGGCCGGCAGCGCACGGCACAAGGCGCATGCGGCGGGGTTGGGGAAGGGCAGCGCAGGGCGCAAGATGCATGCGGCGGCGTCGGGCCTGGGGAGGGAGCGGCATGCCGGAGGCGGCGGGGGAGCGGCAGGCCGGAGGCGGCGGGGGAGCGGGGGAGGCGTCGGGCCTGGGGAGCATCAGGCTGGTAGGGCGCAGGCGGCGGAATCAGGGGTGGGTGCTGCGAATCTCAGATCGACATGGATGCGGAGGTGGGCAGTATGGCGTTCGATCGTGCGGTCCAGGACGCGCGTGGGATGGTCTGCAGGCAAAACATTAAATCTGAGCCATTCATCTTGAAGGCCGACCATTGGAGCAATCTGGGACATACAATTTGTGTAAGTAGGTTAGATCGGACGGTCCTGGTTATCCTGTGTACACTATCTTGAGTGGCTTTAGGAGAATTGTAGTTTGCTCTTTTATTAGTAGTTTAGATTGGACGATACCGTCGCCAACCTCTGCTGGATCCAGCTATCCTCCTCGACTCTCGCCCAAGTCCCAACAAGGCAACAACCAGCCCTATTCTAGAAGCCGAAGCCGAAGCCGAAGCCGAAGTGGCAACGAGCGCCTTCCTTTCGAACCGAACACCGGTCCCGCTCCGCCCAAACAACACGATAGCCCCCAAAATTCCCCACGCTCCCGTTCTGATTCGTCGCGACGCAGACCACCTAACCCCCCGGCCCTGCCTCCGCCGCCCACAGTTCCCCGGCGACGGACGTCGCCATCATTTCACAGTTCATTCAGTCCACCACCAGCAGCAGCAGCAGGTCGTCGCCTCGCCTCCTCGATGACCCAAAACGGTTACTACTGCGCGACTGCCGCCGTCATCGGAGCAGTTACTCACTCCACTCCCTCCTCCCCTCGCTAATCAATCCTCGCCGATACTAATCCCCCTCTCCCACTCCAAATTCCCACCGCCCCGTCGCTGTCCGTCTCCGCGCGGATCACCGATCGCCGCCATGTCGTCTTCCTCCTCCCCCTCCTGCGAGCAGAGCGGGAACCCTAGCCCCCACCCGGCGCCACCTCCGCCGGGGGTCCGGCCGCCGGCGGCGGCGGCCTGGCCCAGGAGGCGCTGCCGCGACGTCTTCTGGCTGGTCGTATTCCTCCTCCACCTGCTCGTCTTCGGCGGCACGCTCGCGCTCGCCGGCCTCAACCGCTTCCGCGTCGCCGACCGCTTCAACATCGAGCCCTTCACTAACCACACCGCCGCCGCCCCGCCCTCCGCGGGCGCGCCGCAGCCCGCGCCGCTCGGACCGGAGGTCCACATCTTCGACCACAAGGCGCCCGCCCGCGAGCTCACCGAGACCTACTGGAAGTACTACGGCGCCGCGGGGGGCGTGGGGACGCTGCTCGCGTGGGCCTGGCTGGCGGCGGCAGCCAGGAAGAGGGACGGCGGGAGGGTCGTCATGCGGGCCGCGGTGCACTGCCTCACCGCCTACCTCGCCGTCGTCAGCGTACTCTGCTTCTGGGGGAAGCATTTCTTCTGGGGCGTCGCCTTCGCCGTCGGCGCTGCGCTACACTTCCTCTACGTCATGTCAGTCATTGATAGGTATAGCCAACACGACCTCACCTGCATTTCATTTCCTTTTCGAATTGGTTCCCTTCTGGATTTTCGCAATTTCATACTCTCAACTTGGAATCTAGTGGGTTGAGGATGTGACATCGACATTGAAAAAGACAAGTAAATTTCTGCACAACTGTCAGAATTCATGCCTTCCTTTCAATCAAAATAGTTGGGCCTTGTCCGCGCACACAGGGATTTGTATGCCTCCACTTCAGTTGTGTGCACGCCAGTTCAGTGTTTTCTTTCGTGATTTGAACTTGAGTTTCACAGGTTAAGCATGGTTTGTGCTGATTTAGTTCGTAGGTTAAATCACTTGCTGAGTGGATGAATCAGTTGGATTGCATTTTAGCTTGTTTAACTATTGCTGCATTGTCATTCTTGGGGCATATGTGGCACTCATGATAGTACACAATCAAACAAATCCAATGATTAGCGCTGTTACATGCATTGGTTGAGTTGGTATGTCGATATGCTTTCTGAATGCAGCTTTGCTCAGTGGAGCAAGTTGGACAATGCATTCTTCAGGTAAAATATGCATGTTGTATAGGACAACTGTACTTTACTAGTAGGCATGAATACCTGTACTGTAACTTTGTAGGCCAGTGGTACCGTAAAACTTGCATACAAACTATGTGGATTGTGAAGCCAAAAACTTTCGGGCATGGCTCAACATGGTACTGAGTTTCACTTTCAGAGTGAAATAATATCAGACTGAGATGAAGCCACAAAGCTGGCACCAAGTGTCTGAAAAAGGTGGCCAAATGAATAAGTTTTCTGCAGTAGTTTATCTGTATCTAACCAGTTCACTCTAAAGCTTATGTTGTTCGGGAGATATGGACGCCCCCTCACGCCTAGGCTCCTCCTGGCCTGATATGTTGGATCAATGTATGCTGCAACTATTTTTTTTAATATTTCATTTGCTGGGTTTTCAACTTGAGACCACTTGGCTTTGGTACTACCATAAATCATAACTGCATGCACTAGTTCGTCCAAAAGCTTTTAGTTTCACCGTAAAAATGCTAAAATTAACTGTTCAAATTTTAGTTTGAGAACATAATATCCTGGAATTGGCTGATGGTTTCGTATGTATGGACTATGTTGTTGTTATTTGTATTATTAGAATCTGGCTTTGCTCCTCAAACCAGCATCAAACTGGATGGTTATTTCTATTAGTAGTTAGTAACTTTGCCCCATTGATTTTTGTTTAATTATCTTGCGTTACCATCCTATATTGTATTAGCATAGAAGTAGAACCAACTGGTTCCTCTATTGAGACAGTTAAGCCATTTTCTAACAAAGGAGATGTTCAGTTTGTTCTAAAGCCTCGTATGTTTCTTCGAAGTTTAACATCAAAGTGGCATTGGTTCCATCACATATATGCAAGCAAGGATATAAGATATATAAGCAGATATATCACTTGTCCATTGATAATAACTGGATGGGGAAAATTGGTTATTCACCCAAAACTTGAGTGGCTTTGTACCCAAAGGTGGATGTAAATTGGTGTAAACCCAACAGGGACTTGAAAGCAAACGAGAATATTTCTAGTGCAATATTGCTTAAAGAAGGAAATTGTTGGGGGTCATCATCGATCAACCCCTCAAAAAGGAGAAGTAATCGATCCCGACTTGATCACACAAACCCTCAGGTCGTTAGGTTGCAGCTTCGGCCAACACCGCCGGGAAGTGGCAATCATTCACCATGGTAACTTATTTGCAAATAATGACAATCTCCGGAAGAAAGACATATCATCGATGGAAAAACTTCAGAATGTGCCGCCCATTGCGGTTGGGTGGTTTGGGCATCCCAGACTTGGGACACACGTCGATTAGCCTGCAGGTTTGTTGGTTGTGGAGGTTGCGCACCGACCACCAAAGGCCTTGGCGAGGTCTCGATATGCAGTTCTCGAACGAGGAGCGCCAGATCTTTGATGCCTCATCAGAGATGAACCTTGGGGACAGATCCACTGCCCTTTTCTGGGTGGACAAGTTGATGGGGGGCAAATCTATGAAAGACGTAGCACCACATCTCTTTGCGGTGGTCTCCAAGAAACCACGGAAAAAAAGGACGGTACGTGAGCGCTGGTGGAGCACCGATGGATCTTGGACATCTCGGGAGCTTTGAGCCCACTCGCTCTCTGTCAGTATGTTCAAACCTGGATCTATCTGCAAGGGGTGCAACTGTCCGAGCAGCCAGACAAGTTAGCTTGGCGCTGGACACCCGACACTCAATACTCTTCCAAGTCTTTCTATGACGCCATTTTCGATGGTGCGATCGAATCAAGATCCTGGAAGTTGAATTGGAGGACCTGGGTGCCGCCGAGGGTGAAGTTCTTTGTCTGGCTGGCTTGCCTAGATCGTTGTTGGACAGGGGAGAGACTTGCTCGTCGGGGTTTGCCACCCCAAGCGAGTTGCCTGATGTGTGATCAGGCGACTGAGGTGATGCCCCATATTCTCACGGGGTGCTCGTTCTCACGAATGATCTGGCATGAGGTTCTCTCATGGGTACGAGCGACGTCTAGACCGCCGGTTGTGGAAGATGAATTTGTGGAATGGTGGTCGTTGGTACTCAACTCCACACCCCGCATGCTGTGTAGGGGCACCTCTTCGGTGATCATGCTCACGGCATGGTGGATTTGGAAGCAACGGAACGCGATCATCTTCGACAACGCACGTCCCTCGGTTAGCGCTTTGGTGGAAACCATCAAGACCGAGGCTCGTTCTTGGCTGAGTGTGGGAGCCTGTGGACTTGCACATCTCCCCTAGTTTAGGTCGCTGGGCTGAGTTGTATGGTGTGGGGTGGCCTCTCTATAGGCTTGTGCATAACTCTTCTATCTATCAATGCATTGAAACACAAGGCTTTTGCGTTTTCGCGAAAAAAATCTTCAGAACCTTGTTCAGTTTAAAAAGGGTGGAGAATTTTAGTGTAGAATTCTAGTTGAATCATGTAGGCCATACTTAGATCACTATATTTCTCCTTTTCTCTATAATCATGTCTTCCCTTGTTGGCAGATGTTAGTTGATCTCGGTTTCGAAACAAAAATCATACTACCATTCTATTTTGCATGGCTGGTATCCCAAAGTTGTACGGTGCGATATTATTGCCAACTCTGTTTGATAACATGGGCCTCAGTTAGGTCCTAAATGCTAGATCAATCTGAATTTAGTCTGAGAATATTGACGTGACATATGATGTCCTGTCCTTTAGCTAGTATGTGCCTAATTGCTGCTTTAATTATGTGGTAGAATCAAGATTTGTCCAAAATTGTATATTTGTTTATTTGTTTGCAGTAACTGAGTCATTTTTTGCTAGATTTCCGTTCACAATGCTAGTACTGCAGAAGGCAGTAAGGATGGTATGGGAACTTCCTGATGTGATGAGAATAGCATATGTATTTGTTCTGGTAATGCTTTGTTGGATGGCATTATGGTCCTTTGGAGTTTCTGGTATCGTTGCTATGAACATACCTAATCGTGGGCAATGGTGGCTTGTTTTGGTGAGGGCAAGTTGTTGTCATTAGTCTTTTTTGGATTTCAATGTTTTTTTATAGATAAAGTATAATAATTATCCTGCCATATGCAGGCTTTATCAGTCAGTTTATTTTGGACTGGAGCTGTCCTTAGTAATACAGTGCATGTCATAGTATCAGGGATGGTATTCCTTGTTCTAATTCATGGAGGACAAGCTGCTGCATCGATGCCCCCAAAACCACTTCTAAAGTCACTTCAGTATGCTGTAACAACTTCATTTGGAAGCATTTGCTATGGATCACTCTTTACAGCTGCCATTAGGACTCTACGCTGGGAGGTCTGTGACTTACTGGCTAGAGTTGCCTGGTGCGAAATTTTCAATTATCATCTTCATTCTTTTCGATATCATTGCCTCTCATTTATTTACTCCTTTTCCTTTATTTATATTTAATTTCAGATTCGAGGGATTCGTTCTAAAATTGGTAGCAATGAATGTCTGCTGTGCTGTGTTGATTTTTTCTTTCATATCGTGGAGACGCTTGTTCGTTTCTTCAACAAATATGCATATGTACAGGTCAGTGGTTCTCAGGATGTAATGATAAATTTGAAAGTGTCCCGTTCTCTGTATTTTGTTGTTTTGTCATGTATATTTGTGCAATGTAGTTTTTTCGTCTTTCGACTCTTTCCTTAAACTATATATTTCTACTATACCAGTAGTTCCTAAGGGTACCTGGATTCTTGGTACACAAAGCGTGTGTGTTATGAACTGCTAATTTTGTTGGTAAATGTTGGTATACTAAAATCATTTGTATGCTCTACTACTGGTTATTGACATCAAGTTGCCAGTCATTATCTTAAAAAAAAGGTTTCCGGCGTACTACATTGCGCACATGTGTCACACTGTTTTCCACTTTCAGATTGCTGTCAATGGACATAGTTTCAATCGTTCAGCTAGGGATGCTTGGGAGCTGTTCCAGTCGACAGGCATCGAAGCACTTATTGCTTATGATTGTTCCGGTGCTGTTCTTTTGATGAGCACAATATTAGGTGGGTTAATTACTGGAACTTGTGCGGGTGTTTGGACATACTTCACACAAAGTGATAAAGCAATTATTGTTGGCTCAACCTCTATGTTGATTGGCATGATACTGGTAAGTCCCTACATGCATATGAAGTTTCGATTGAAGTATTTTAGAAATATGAACCTCCTGGTTCATATGTTTTTCTTGCAGTAGAAACTTGTAGCTGTTGCTAGGAGCTGCACAGCAGACTTCTTTTACTAGTATCTTTCTTTGATATTTCCAGTTAAATTTGAAGAGTTTATTCAGGACTGAGAGCCTATTTGTTTTGCAGGTTGGGCTAACTGTTGTGGTTGTCGAAAGCGCAGTTACATCAATATACATATGCTATGCTGAGGACCCCCTTTTAATTCAGAGATGGGATCCTGAATTTTTTGAACAAATGTCAGAGGCACTGCACCAGCGACTGCAGTACCGAAGCTCCCGAGCCCGCCAAATACTTAACGGTCGTCTTGATCATTTGCCAAGTACATCGAGTATTTGAATCACTTGTCCAATATTTCATTGTTTGTCAATCCATTGAAAGGGCAGCAGACATTTCCAGAACTAGAAGTTCTGGATCCTTCTGCCATCAAAATATACACCGAGGAAGTTTTCGCTGCCAGTGAAATATAGAGAATGAAGCGCCCCAGCAATCTTTGAGGCCTTCAAAAGCAACATTCCCTCTCTCAAAAAGAAAAAAAGAAAGAGAAGAGAAGCAACATTTCCAATCAAGCAGCTGTATGTTCATAGTAGCTTTATTTTGGGGGTATGTTCATAGGTGCGTAGATTTGCAATGCTAGCTTTTATTTCTCAGAGGCATTGTGTGTGCAGCATTACAATGGTCTGTAACCCGTTTCATGCCCTGGGTTTTATGATACTTGGTTGATCGTGTTCACGTGTTGCCCTTGCTCATGAATGGAAATATTTCATCTTCGTCAAGATAGTGTGTCAGCTTCACGTGTTGCTTCATTTGCTACGGATCAAAGAGAGCAATGAATACAAAAAATTGTTCATATGGTTGCTTTATTTCCTGGTGTGAGCATGATGTGCATGATGTGCATAATGTGAACTCAAAAGCTCTGTATCAAGAAATAATCGACGTTTCTGCCATTCACATAAAAGACACAACCTTGATCATTGGTTTATATTGTATTTATTTATGAAGACCAAGAATTATAATATTCTAGAAGAAGATTTTGAGACAAATCACGATTTTCAGTTTTCCAATGAAACATTATTAACGATATTCATAATCAAAGTTTGAATTTTTTGATAGAAGACATGTACAAAGAATCCACTATTGTTATATGGAGGGGAGTACACAAGAGAAATCAATGATACTACATAATTGCATCTCCACCGGTAGTCCCAAAGGCCGTCCGGCAGAGACGTAAGGGAGGATTTTTTTTTTGAAATTTCGTAAGGGAGGAATTGAGCCAAGTTTAGAGTGCGGAGTGGGCGGTGATGTGATCACTATTAATGAATTCAAGTAAACTCTTACCCGACATCAGGAAAGCAGTTCTCCATCTCCCCATGGGCCGCGGCCCCTTTGGTTTAAGCTTTTGAATACACAACAAAAAGTTGATGGTGCATTGTTGTTAAATGGTGCTAAAACATCGTTTAAAATCATGAAACCTTATCATCTTATAAAGCCATGCATGCTAGTGATATTATATTACCTTTTGTTAAGCTCAAATATAAGATATGAGAAAATCTTTAAAAAATCACAAAATCATGTTTCATAAATAATACATGTCACGAGGTTCCTGGGATGGCCACAAAATCGCAACACAAGCATGGTTGTGCAGGTCCCATGGGTCTGATTAGTTGAGCTAACCCTGGATATATATATTTTTTGGTACAGGACAACAATTTACTACTCCCTCCGATCCATATTAATGGACTCAACTTTGTCTAGATTCGTATGTATCTAGTTAAGTGTTTAGACGAGATGCATTCGTATCTAGACAAAGTTGAGTCCATTAATATGGATCGGAGTAAGCATTAAAATTGTGGTTCTAGGCAACAAGTAATAGTAAAATATGTACTTTGTTCCAACACTGTGCTTTTAATTGTTGTTTTGTATTTATTTTTTCTTTTTGCTTTGTGCAGTCCAATAGATAGAGCCACATCACGTGAAAAAAGGTAATCTCCACTCATTCGTCCACACAGAGGATATCACAGCCCGTCTATTCTCGTCTGAAGAGCCGAGAGCTCTGGGGCCACGTCAACAAAACGAACAGCCCTGTCTAAATAAGTGGTAGCCTAATGCACGATTTTTGTTGTATTCTTTTCTCACATATAGAAAAAACTAATATACTCAACCCACCAGAGTTTAAACTCCAGGTTTAATGTTGGTGTTTCTCATTTAGGTGGAATATTCTTTCGGTGAGAGGCGACGTTCCCGTCGACGGCGAGGCGCATTGGTGATTTCGTCAAGATCAAGACCTGACCCGCCGGATCAGTCTCTTGGAGGTGCTCATAGGGGTAG
This sequence comes from Poa annua, assembly GCA_026929855.1. Classification (NCBI taxonomy): domain Eukaryota; kingdom Viridiplantae; phylum Streptophyta; class Magnoliopsida; order Poales; family Poaceae; genus Poa; species Poa annua. The sequence continues at coordinate 65,629,340 of CM049429.1, read as the reverse complement.
GGTGTGCGTGCGTGCGTTTATAGGGTGAGTGTGTGTGCGTGTATATGAGGGTTTGCGTTATAGTGTGTTTTTTAAACAAAAATATATTCTCTCGGTTCTAAAATAATTGTCTTAAGTTTGATTAAAAGTGAATATATATAGATATAATAATATATCCACGTTTCCACATACTTGAGACTGTTATTTTAATATGGAGGAAATAAACTACTTTTTAAGACTGCGTTACGCGTCTACTAGTCACAGCCCGTCTACTCTTGTCTGAAGAGCCGAGAGCTCTATGGCCACAATCAACAAAACAAACAGCGCTGTCTAAATAAGCAATCCCTCAAATCACTTTTAATTGTCGCGGAGGTATAGCTAGCTTAGTACAAACTGTTGTACACAGCTAATTTTGATCAGACCCAATGCGCTGACAAAAAATAAGATCAGTCCGTCTTTGGTCTATCGCGTATCCGTCCGACGTATTTATCGTCTAAATTTGGGCAGGAATGCGTCGAAACGAACACACCGCGCACTAACCGCATCACCACGTTGTGTTCTCTCCTGGCCTATCTACCGGTGACACCACGTCGGTCAGCCTCCCTGGTGGCAGTCTTTTAAATGACACCGGTCGCCCTAGCACCTACCCCACACCAGTTCCCACACCCACCTACTCGCTCGCGCGCTGCTCTCTCCTTCCTCTTCCCAAACCCTTCCTTGCTCTTCCCAAACCCTAGCTGGCTCGCCGCAATGCGCAGGTGGCTCACCAAGCCGGCTAGTAATGATCACGAGGCGATCCATCCTCGGGCCGCCGCCGTTGGGTACACACGCCGTCCCCGACGCCGTCTAAACCGCCCGCACCGTCATGTTTCCCCACCACCCGCGTCGCGCCACCAAACTTCTCCACCGGCCACGACACCGGTGTCGTTCTCCATTGCGCAACGACGTCTACGTCCGCCTCTAGAACTAGTGGTACTGGAACCACCCAATCCCGGTGTCTTGAATCCCCAGCAGATTTCGTGCCTCCAATCATGGAGAGCCACCACGTGCGCCGCAGGAGATCGCAAGGCTCGATCCAGAGCATATGCACGACCTGACGTTCGCGGCCTCCTCGCCAAACTTGCGCCAGTGGTTTGAGACGAACACGACGTGCGGTGATAAGGCATTGCTCACACGGGGCCCCACGCTGCCGAGCGGACCGTGGTCATCGCCTCCGCATCTGCGGGGTTGTGGCACGCCACCACCATCACCGTCTTGCCTGCCGGAGGTAAAGCCGGAGGAGGAGGTCGACGATGAGCTCCGGGCCGTCCTAGAGCTGAAGCGTTGGTCACGCGGCCTGGCCGAGATCACGCGGCACGAGTAGGCCGCCTGGCAGTACCAGGAGATAGTGCGTCAGCTGCCGGTGGCCATGGAGGCCCATCACGTGCCATGTCCTTGGTACGAGAAAATGGACGTGAACGAGCAGCCTCCTAACCACCGCTCCCTGAAGGCCTGCACAGCCAGGGGGAATGCAATGTGCCAGCACTCCCGCGGCTGCAGACATCGCCGACGTGTCCGGAGCGGGAGCAGCCGCCGCCCACCGTCCCACCGACGTACTTGTGGAAGGCGCCACCCTACATAGTCCTCTCCGACTAGGACGACGAGTAGAAAGCTGTGATGGTATATTTTTAAAGTTTTTCTTGTTTTAACATTTTCTCTATCTCTATCTCTTCTCTACTATATAATACGGCCTAATGTGTCCGGTACGTCGTGACGTTTTTTGCACTTTAACCCCTCGAAAATAAGGAAATCAACCCGCACCCCGTCTAAGTGAAAAAACGGTTTGCGGACCTGCCCGATTGTTTCTTCTCCATAGCGCCTTCTCCCCCAAATTCCTCGACCTCGGCGCAGAAGGAGAGCGCCGCCAGACCACGTCCTCTCCGTCCGCGCCGTCTACGACCAGGGCCGCCACTATCCGCCTGAACCTCCCATCCCCCCTCGTGTTCGCCGAGCGACCAACCTGAGCAGCCCGCGCCGGGACAAGCTCAACCCTCTGTCCACGGCCGTCTCTAGATGGGGTTTAGGTGCGCAGTAGAGCACGGGCTGACGACAGGTCACGTCGGGAAGAGCGAATGCCCTCCGTCCATCGCCGTCTCCAGATGGAGTTGAGGCGCGCAGCAGAGCACGCCAGAAATGACAGGACGCGCCGACGCACGTGTGCACGGGTCGACGTGCAAGTTGGCGCAGGAATTGTGGCGGCGGATAAGCTGGGCTGCGGCGCCGACGACGAAATCGGGCGTTGCGGCGGCGAGGGCGAAATCGGGCGTTGCGGCGGCAGCACCAAGAAGAAGGTGGGGTTTGCTGGCAGCGCTCCCCTATACGTATCTCCTTCCTCCACAGCCCGTCCTCCGCCGCCTCGAAGCTCCAGGACATCGCCTTCTTCGTGAACGGCACCACGGCACGCGACGACGGGAAGGAGAAGGACCCGGCCAGAGGCGCTTCTGCAGCTACCGCACAGTCCGCGACAGCCGCGGGCACCAGCCCACGAGCCTCCGCCACCACTTGCGCTAGGCTCACGCCCATCACGCTAGTCAAGATTCATCCGGGGACCGAGATGGAGTTTGCTGGCCCAACAGGACCTGTCGGCCCAGTGGAGACTGGGGTATGAAGAGCCCACTCTCCCCAGGCCTCGCACGCGGACTAATCAGACGAAACGACTAAGGACCAAGCCACCGCTTGGAGAGACCCTCGAGAGGCAAATCCCCTCGAGGGCCTGAAGAGGAAGCAAGGGCCTGAAGAGGACCCGCGCGTCAGGAGACCCTCCCGAGGCGCAGCACGCCTGGAGGGAAGTCAACAGAAACCCCTCCACAGGCCACCCCAGGCATGTGGGGAAACGTCGCGGTCAAGAAAGTATTGCAGGGCGCACATGGCCTCTGCCGTACCCACAGGGTGACGCAGACGCTCCCTTTGCCGTTTAGGTGATAAAGGAGTCAATAAAGTTGCGCCGCCTGCTACAGGACAGCCAGGACCTTCCTCTCTAATGATAAAGCAGCTGGACGGTGCAACCCTCCAAGGAGAACGTCATCGCGGGCTCCACCTCAGAAACTGCCATCCCTGCGAGCGGTACTATGCGGTCGGCCGCCTGTCGGCCACCGCGCCCAACTTTATCGAGGATGGACCGTGTCCATGAACGACCCCGCAGCGGTGGACTCCAACACTTCCAGGCCGCTGCCCTGTGGGAGCCCACCTTGGAGGCCAAGCAGAAGGAAGACGCCTGCGGCGCCTATAAAAGGGGCGAGACCTCCACCGTAGAGGAGGTCGGCCAATTGCTTGCTAAACACTTGTAAACCCTAGCTCGACCGAATAGAATAACCTTCGGCTGGAGGAGGAAGAAGACCTTGGATTCCCTCACGAACTGCCTCAAGAGAGCCCTCGGCAAGCTCAATTGTACTGTAACCCCCACAGTGCAATACAGACAAGCAGGAGTAGCGGTCTTACCTCCTCTAGAGGGTCGTGAACCTGGGTACGGGATGGTGTCTTTCTCTATCGTGGGTGTTTCGTCTCCAGGCCCGGCGAGCACCGTCGTCGTGCCTCTCGAGGGTCTTGACCTCCGCGTTCAATCCCCTTCACGAACTACTCTTCAGGAAGTGACTACCCCTGTTCCGAGGGAGTCATAACCTGACATTTGGCGCGCCAGGTAGGGGGGCGCGTCAACGACCTTCGAGCCGCCTCCGCGCCATGGCGAACACCCGCGCTACCCGTGCCGCCCGCGCCAACAGACGCGCGCCTGAAGGTGCACGCGTCACGCCCGGCGCCACGGCCACACGCGCACGACGGGGGCGAACCCGCCGTGAAGAGCGCGCCAACTCGGGCCCTCATGCGGAAGAGCCCGAGCACCAGGAGGACGCGCAGTCGTCACACCCGACGCGGCGCCCGAGCGGCTCCGGTCCTGGCAGGACGGACCCCGCGCTGCACACCACGCTGCTCATGGCGCAGGAACTTCTCCGCTACAGCCTACCGCGGAGGCTCACGAGCAGTGGCTGGAGCGCCTCAACCACCTCGTCGGCCTCACCACGACGCGCCCCGCTCCGTCACAGTCCATCATGCACCCCTCCCCCGCGGGCATGGCCGCGCCAGACGCGCCTCCGCCTCTGCCAGGACCTGCACCAGCTGCGACGCAGAGGGCTGCCTCGCACGCGTCCTCGCCGCACGATTTCTTGATCGTGCAGCGCACCGCGCCCAACGCTCGCGTAGGGATGGAGCTCCAGCGCAACCGCCAGAATAGGTTCGTGGAAGAGATCAGCCAGGCGGGCCAGCAGAACCGCAGCGCGCTGCAGCACGGAATCGCCACATACGCCACCGGCTGCATGGCGTTCACCCGCTCCCTGCGCCGCGTGGTCTGGCCCCCGAAGTTCAGGCTGGCTCTCGCCAAGGGCTACGACGGCTCCAACAACCTCATCGAGTTCCTGCAGTGTTGGGGATATACCAACTAGGGGTATCTCTAACATGGATCAATCCGGCTAGTCCAGGGTGGCCCAAGGGTGGTAAGGCTGAAGCCTGCCGGGTGGCCCAGATAGCTGACGTACAAGAAAATAGGCAGACGGTCCAAGGAAGGGGGAAGGCCGAAGCCCATCAAGCCACCAAGCCCAAGACGGAAGGCGGCAACTAAGCCGGCTAGGTCTAGGACTTTGATTACCGCTGCGGGATCTGAAGCTGGGTAAACTCGCCGTGTTCAATCCCGTCCTCGACGACACCAACCTTCTTCCCCACAACCCATACGTAGGCTAGAGAACCCCCGTCTCCTATCAAATATGCCGATACTATGACAGTTGGCGCCCACCGTGGGGCATAAGGTTCCTGGCGTCACGTTCCAGGCGGGAACACTTGGCGGCGTGGGCAAGCAGATCGCCGTCGGCCGCGTCACATGGTATGGCGGCCACAGCTACGTCAACTCAGATGAGTCGTGACTCCCGGCGGATGACTACCTTATCGGGTGCGCAATTATACCGATTGGAGGGATCGACGTCTTCACCGGGTACACGCCAGAGGCGTACGGCCTACCGCATTTCTACGACCCCACCCACGAACCCTTCGACCAAGCAGTCGACCGACAAGATGGATCTGAATCCGCCTTCTCCCAGGAGTCGGCCGATTCTGATTTCCACTTTGTCGGAGTTGTCGGAATGGGATCCGACTCCCAGTCGAAAAACAACGATCCTGATTCAATCCTTCCTGCTCTCCAGGAGGATGCGATGTCAGATGCCGGATCCAGATCTACTGTTCAAGTCAACATAGATTCTGACTCTGATGATGATGCTAGTCTCTTCGAAGAGAAAATCAAAAGCCGCTTTTCCAGTGATAATACGGTTCCTTCAGAGGGCACATCGGATACTGACATGCCTGATAAGCTGGCTATGATGGTTGTCGTCGGTCACGAGTCAACCCAGTTGATTCTGAAACGCAAAACAAGCCGGCGGAAGATACCGGCAACAGCGTCGCCGGTCAACTCATCGACAGTTCCGACAAGGTGCGCGCAAAGAAGAAAACTGGTCTCGAGAAAGGCGGCAACAACAAACCCACGGATTTGCTCTCCATCATCAAAGAAGTAGAAGAGATCATGCACACTCCGGATACCCCACTCGACGAAGTGGAAGAACTTAGGCTTAATATGCTTAAGCACTCTGACTTCCTGCGCAAAAGAGAGGAGCATGTTGAGAGCCTTGCAAAGAAGATCGAGAAAGAACAGGAAAAGATGTCGGCCAAAACGAGCCGGCAGCTCTTCGAGGAAAAAAGGCCATAAAAAACCGCCGTGATAAGGAGCCGCCAATTCGTGCAACAACAGCAGCTCAGGATCTTGGGTTCGACTGGCGCACAACACCACAACGCGTGGACAGAAGGGGGGATGTTGTCTTCTGCACCCCCATCCTTAACGCTGCTGCTGCGCTAGACACCCTGGACGACAAGAATTACACAGCAGAGGAAAAGTTGGCCAACGCAAGACACTTCGTGAGCAAGGCCCTCGAACAGCAAGCCCGCGCTGACTCCTACGGCCACGTGGCGGATGCCCGTGGGGGGATCTAGAATCCAAGCCAGGAAAGTGCAAAGCTGCACCTGGCGCTGACCCCGAAGGCCCGTCCGGCTCGAGTAGCCATGGCGACAAAAGGAAAGTAACGCCACCTCCAAAAAAGACGCCACCGCCAAAACCAAGGCGAGACGAGAATTCAAGGACAGGAAGCAGAGGAGACCTGCCACCTCCAGCCCAGCCAAGGCGCGGTAATGGCGGTAGCCGAGATAACGGACAACCGCCCAAAAAAGATGCCGGTAACGATCCTTCCAGGAGAGGTCGAAGCCGGTCCCCGCAGCGCAGCACCGGCAGCAAGAGGAAGGAGGCGGCAGAAGGACCCAGGCGCAGCGTAAGCCAGGCAGGGCAGGACGAGCCAAACGCAAACAGAGGCGGACAACAACTCGATCCAAAAGACGCACGACATCGCCTACAAGACATAGCAAGAGGAAGGGAGCCACTATATTCTTGACCAAAGTGCTTTGGCGATGCCATCCGCAGAGAGCCGTTCCCCAAGGACATGACATCAGTGTCTAAAAATTGTTCTAGGTACAACGGCCTCGTTAAGCCGGATTCGTGGCTAGCCGATTACGCCATGGCCATAGAAATTGCCGGCGGAAGTAATCATATTGCCGTCTGCTACCTACCTCTCATGCTGGAAGGCACGACAAGGGCTTGGATCGACAACCTTCCTGAAAAGTCTATCCATAGCTGGTACGACATGGAAAAGGTTTTCTCCTAGCACTTGCAAGGAACATACAAGCGTCGAAATACCTACATGGATTTGCAACGTTGTATTCAGAAGCCGGACGAAACCATGACAGACTTTGTCAGCCGTTGGATCTCCGAAAAGGCCAACTGCCATGGTGTATCAGACGCGCAGGCTATCCATGCCTTCTACATGGGCCTGCAAAAGAAATCCCTGCTCCGTCACCGGCTCGTCCGCGAGCAAGTCACGGACCTTGGCGAGATGCTTAACCTAGCCGCCCAATACGCGGCAGCAGATGATGACGCACGTGACGATGATCCAGACGTCAGCACCGCGCCAAAACGGAACAACAAACACAAGCAAGCAACGGACGACAAAGCCGGACCTTCCAACGAGGTAGCCGTCGCGTTCCAAGGGAATGCCGGCAAAAAGAAGTGGAAGAACAAGAAAGATAATCGCGACACCGGCTCAGGCCCTAAGGTGGTGCGTATCACTTACGAGCAGGCAAAACTTTTGCCATGCCCCATCCACGCCTCACTCGGCAAGGTCAACCATATGCTCAGCGAGTGCCGTTTCATGGATGACTTCAAAAAGGATCCCAAAGTTGGCTGGAAGTCAAAAAAGTAAAAGAAGTACGACAAGAAAGACAACAAGGACGACGAGGATGACGACGACATGTCAATCTCAAGCGATGACGACGTTGCCGCCAAGAAAAAGAAGCCATACCCATAGGTCATAGAATCTCTCGTGTGTTTTGTCGACACGCCTTCGGCTAAGGTGGAAAAGGCGGAGATGCGCGAACTCAACGCTACAATGCCGGACGTCCCTCAGTATTTGAACTGGTCCGAGGCGGCAATAACCTGGGATCGATCCGACCACCTTGATCACGTCCCTCTTCAGGCAAATACGCCCTTGTCGTCGACCCCATTGTCGACAATTTCAGGCTCACAAAAGTACTCATGGATGGCGGCAGCAGCCTCAACATCCTGTACTATGATACACTAAGCCGCATGAACTTGTCAGAGGATCAGCTTGATCACAACAACCACACTTTTCATGGCATAGTGCCCGGCAGACAAGAAAAGTCAATGGGGAGCATCAGGCTAAAGGTAACTTTTGGACCAAAGGAGAACTATTGCTCAGAGTTTCTCCGGTTCGAAGTTGTCCATTTTAAAAGATCCTACCATGCAATCTTCGGACGACCGGCTTTCGCCAAGTTCATGGCAAGGCCGTGCTACATATACAGCAAGCTTAAAATGCTAGGGGAAAACGGAACCATCACGATTTCCGGCAACTTCAAGAAAGCTAAGGAGTGCGAGCATGGCATGGCCGCCTTCGCAGAAGCCGTCATCCACAAGGAAGAGCTCGCACTACTTGAGGCGGACCCAGACAACTCCATGCCCAAGCCAAAGATTTATGTCAAGAAGATCTTTGAAGCTTCAGAAGACACCAAAAAGGCGGACCTCATCCCAGGTGACAAGTCTAAGCAAGTTGTCATCGGATCCAACCTTGACAACAAATAGGAAGGCGCGCTCGTCGAGTTCCTCTGTGAGAATCGCGACATCTTTGCATGGTCGCCTTCTGACATGCCTGGTGTACCGAGGGAACTCGCCGAGCACTCGCTCAACGTCATAAAAGGATCCAAGCCGGTGAAGCAAGCAACAAGACGCTTTGGAGATGAGAGACGCAAGGCTATAGGAAAGGAGAGAAATAGGCTGAAGGCCGTCAATTTCATAAAAGAAGTTGTACACACAGATTGGGTGGCAAATCCTGTACTTGTCCCAAAGAAGAATAAAGAGATGGGGATGTGTATCGACTCTACCGGTGTTAACAAGTGTTGCCCAAAGGATCCCTTTGCGCTGCCCAGAATTGACCAAGTCGTAGACTCCACAGCAGGCTCCGAGCTACTTTGTTTTTTGGACGCGTACTCAGGATACCATCAAATCAAGATGAGCGAGTCAGATCAACTGAAAACATCTTTCACCACTCCGTACGGGACTTTCTGCTACATCATGGTGCCTTTTGGCCTGAAGAATGCAGGGGCAACATACCAGCGTTGTATGCGAAATTGACTGCACGAACAGATCGGCCGCAATGTTCACGTCTACGTAGACGACATTGTGGTGATGTCAAAAAATAAGGCGGATCTCTTAGAGGATTTGGAAGAAACCTTTCAAAATCTCCGAAAATACCAGATGCAACTCAATCCCACCAAGTGTGTTTTCGGCGTTCCAGCCGGCAAACTACTCGGATTTATCGTCTCAGAACGAGGGATCGAAGTTAATCCGAAGAAGATCAAGGCTATCCAAAACAAATCCAGACCCATTTGTCTGAAGGACGTGCAGCGCCTAGCCTTGGGGAAAAGGCAATGCCTCTCTACCGGCTATTGAAGAAATTCGACAACTTTGAGTGGACAGCAGAAGCAGATGCCGCCTTGCAGCAACTCAAGGAGGCTCTCGTATCCGCTCCGATATTGGCAGCACCTCGATCGCAGGAACCAATGCTGCTCTACATCGCGGCAACTGGAGCAGTTGTCAGCGTTGTCTTGGCTATGGAAAGAAAGGAAAGCGAAGCCGCGACGTCCGAGCAACGTCCGGTTTACTTCATCAGTGAAGTCTTCTCCGCCTCCAAGCAGAGGTATCCACATTACCAAAAGCTGGCTTATGGTGTATTCTTCGCCGCCAGAAAGCTTAGGCATTATTTCCAGGAGCACACAGTGACAGTAGTCAGCAGGGCACCGTTGGGAGACATAATCAACAACGCGGAGGCAACAAGTCGAGTCGCCAAGTGGGGCATCGAACTTGCCGCCTTCGATATAGTCTACAAACCACGGACCGCCATTAAGACTCAAGCGCTAGCAGACTTTGTTGCCGACTGGACAGAAGCCATGGAGGAAACAGTACTCCCGAGTCAAAATATTGGGTCATGCACTTTGACGGATCAAAAATGCTCAAAGGCTCGGGGGCCGGAGTTGTTCTGCGCACACCCAAAGGCGACAAGCTCAGATACGTGTTGCAGATTCATTTCACAGCAACCAATAACGTCGCAGAGTATGAAGCTTTACTTCACGGGTTGCACGTGGAAAATGACCTCGGCGTCAAGTGAATCCTCTGTTATGGCGACTCCGATTTAGTCGCCTAGCAAGTAAGCGACACATGGGATGCGAAGAGCTCAACAATGGCGGCATACAGAGCCAAAGTTGACAAATTCGCTAAAAAATTCATGGGCTACGAAGTTCGGCATGTTCCAAGAGCTAAGAACAAGGCGACAGGCACCCTCGCCAGACTCGGGTCAGAACACAAAAAAGTGCCAAAGGATATTTTCCTGGAACATTTGCACAAGCCGTCCATTAAGGGCGCCAACTTGTTGGACCCCGATGCGGAAGAACCAGTAGAAGCGGCAAGTCTCACTGTCTACTCGATACAGCCGGATTGGACTATCCCATACCTCGATTTCTTAATCGACAAGAAGTTGTCGGAGGACGATGAGGTGTTAAAAAGTCAGATCATAAGGCGAGCCAAGTCATTCACAATAATCAAAGGCGAGCTATATAAGCGAAGCACGTGCGGTGTCTATCAGCGGTGCATACTTCCAGCAGAAGGCCAGGAAATTCTGAAGGACATACATATCAGCACCTGCGGGCATCACGCCTCGGCCAGGTCCATCGTGTCCAAAGCTTTTCGCCAAGGCTTCTACTGGCTTACCGCCAAAGAATACGCCGAGCACATCGTGAAAACATGCAAAGGCTGCCAGTTTTACGCCCGCCAACCTCACATGCCGGCACAAGAGATCAGGACAATTCCAATCACCTGGCCGTTCGCGGTCTGGGGCTTAGACATGGTTGGTCCCTTCAAGAAGGCACGTGGTGGGTACACCCACCTATTGGTCGCTGTCGACAAGTTCACTAAATGGGTCGAGGCCAAGCCGATCAGCAAAGTTGACGCACGAACAACCACCAATTTCCTCTGGGGAATTATCTCTCGGTTCGGAGTTCCACACAACATTATCACTGATAATGGTAGCAACCTATCTCAAGTTGACATAGAAGAATACTGCAGTGATCTAGGTATCCGGCTTGATTTGGCATCCCTGTCACACCCTCAATCAAATGGGCAAGTAGAGCATACAAACGGCTTAGTCCTCTCAGGACTTAAGCACCGTCTCGAAGCTCCATTACACATGGCAGCCGACGCTTGGGCAGAAGAGCTACAGTCAGTACTCTTGAGTTTGCGCACAACGCCAAACAGATCTACTGGCTACACCCCGTTCTTCTTAGTATATGGCGCAGAGGCGGTGCTACCTACCAACATGAAATACGATTCCCCAAGAGTTCAAGCCTACATCGAGCAAGACGTAGAAGGTGCAAGACAGGATAGCCTAGACCTGTTAGATGAAGAAAGAGATGTTGCTCTACATCGCTCCGCCTTGTACCAACAACAACTCCGCCGCTACCATAGACGGAGAGTGCAGAAGCGAGGCTTTAGGACAGGTGACCTGATTCTCCGCCTAATTCAAGATATAAAAGTCTTGCACAAGTTATCCCCGCCATGGGAAGGACCGTTTATAGTCACAAAGGCGTTTCTCAATGGTTCCTACTACCTAGCCGACATCCGCGACGAAGAAGAAAAGAAAAGGCGCAAGAAGGCGGCAGGAAGAAGAGGAACCAAGCGCAAAAGAGGCATTGACGACCTGTTTGAACAAACAAGACGGCCTTGGAACATTGAGCAGCTACGTCCTTTCTACACTTAGCAATTTATAATTGTAATAAGTTATATATGATTATGAAATAAAAGTCTATGGTTCCTCATCTGTGTTGAGAAGCATGCCATCTTTTGTCTTTTCTTGCAGTCATATATCCCCTATGTATCTAAGTTACCTATTTTTTAGCTCCTTGCAAAGGTTCAAACTGGTAGATACTTGCAGCTTTCGAGCCAACCCAAAGCAAAAATCAACTTTTTGTGCCGCCTAATTCCTTTACGTCTGATTACTTATATGTGGTTCGCCTAGTAGTATGTCTTTGACGCCAACATGTTGGATTTGGTTTCTGATTCTAAACATATGGTTTAGCCCTGGTTGTTTCAGCTAAAGTTTCCGGCTGAGGTTTGCCCACATACAAACAGTCAAACATATAAGTCAGGGTAAAATTAAGGCGGGCCAAATAAAAATAAGGCAAAAAATAACAAGTTAGCTGGCTTCCCGCCTAGCAGAGCATCTCCAAAAATATTTACAAATATTACAAGTTGAGTTTTGATTGTTTCAGGGGCAGGAAAAGGCTAAGCCGTCAAGATGTAAAGGAGACCGACAACTAAAACTTCGGCTCGGGGGACGCCTACATTAGGCTTGGGGGCTGACAACCTCAGCCCAGAGCTATCGCTCCCCTCCGCCTCGGCCGTACTGCCAACTCCAGCTTCTCCAGCGGCAGGCACAAGATGGCGCCGGTAGAAGACCGTCGTGTCAACCATGTCGGCAACACGCGTGGCGTAGCCGGCAACGCTGTTCAACACAGCAGCCGGCTGGACCTCGCTGCCGTCTTCATACGTAGACGGCATGCCTTCGGTGACGGCTTCTATCTCCACCTCAGGGTAGTATGCCATGAATAATCCAAGCGCAGTCTTGGCACCACCCCGTGCTGCCGACTTCCGCGAGCTCTTGTGTAGCTTCGTAGCTTGCTCCAGCATGCTGGGCACATCGCTGAACTCGGACGACTCTTGGCTGCCGGAGGAGATGAAGAACTTGGCGGCAAACCGCTTGGACGCCGCCAAAGTCTCGGTGATCAGCTCACCCAGACGCGCAAGGCGATCTAGGCGGGGGATGATAACCTTGTCATCGCCTAAGCCGGCGGCAACTGTACCAAAAATAAAAGCGTCAGTTTGGTCCAGGCTAAACAAGTTGACGAAAACAGTTGAAGAGTGAGGATTTACCAAGGACTGAGTTATGGAATGCGGACAAATCAATCATATGAGCTGCCACCGCATCTTCCGCAGTCTGGGCGCAAGAAGCCTACTTGGATATTTCTTCAGCACACGCCTTCTCCGCCTCCGCCAATTTTTTGCGCAGGCCATCCAGCTCCCCAGTAAGCTGGCTAGACTCCTGCGCAAACTTCAACTGCTGGGACTCCATCTCCTTCCGATGCTCCTCCTTCATCAACAAATTGGCGGCCGCCAGATAGGAAGCTTCATTCATAATAGCTTGCATATCAGTGGACGCCTTCAGTATATCCTGGTCGTGATCTAGCAGTTCTACAGTATGGATTCACTAGCTAAAAGATTGGCGGCAGCAAAACAGAAAAAATGGCGGAAGGCAAAAGACATTGATTTTACCTTCATCCTTCTTACGTGCCGCCTCCAACTCGGCAATCCGCAAGTCCTTGGCTTGGCAATCTTTCTTCAGATCGCGGCACCGCTGGTTTATCTCCAACCTGGAGGAGATGAGCTCCACGTTGGCGGACAGGATGCCCTGCGGACAAGGACAAAGGCATATAACATATTGTCAAAAAACCAAGGCGTATATGCCGCCAAGTTAGAAAAACTTACAAAAATATCGCCCTCCAAGTCGGCAAAGGCCTAGGAGGCGAAGTTGGCAAAAGCCAGGGTGGATTCCTTGGCCTCCTTAAAAGTGGACCAAGGATCCCTAACTCTGCCGCCTCCGGCATCCGGGGCTGCCCTCGCGTTCCGCCGGCAACCTCCAACAACAACTCCTCCTTGGCGGCGCGCGATTGGACGACTTCATTGGCCATAGCCTCAGCTGATGGAAAAGGAGTGCTGGTCGCGCGGCCAGCAGAGGCGGTCCTTGGCGGCGGACCAGAAGCCGGAACCTGGGGCTGGCGGCGAGTATCGCTCATAAAGCCGCCGGCCCGGGGCTGAGGAGTTGGTGGCACAGTAGCGGGCGAGCTACCCTGGAGCCGCTTTCCCTTGGATAGAAGGGACCGGGACGGCAACCTGGAAGTCGCTACCCGTTCCCTGGCAACAAAGAAAGGTCAGCCAGATGAATACCGGTAATAGAGAAATTCGACGACTACTTAAGGCGGAAATGGGTACCTTCGGGGGATGTTAATCCCCGCTGTAACATCCTAGGATTTTTCAAATTTTGAAAAATCAGAAAAAAATTAAAAACTTTTTGAAAACTATTTGTATGTCGATTTGAAAGCAAAATTCATGCATGCATTCATCATTTTCTTGCATTAGTTATATTTGAAATTACAATGGTTGAAATATTAATTCCACTTGAAAACCTATTTGAGAAAATATTAAAAATAAAATAACGATTATGCTATTTATCTTATTTTACTTTAATATTTTGATTGTAATTATTAGAAATAATTATTTTCATATGTTCACAATTGTGGTACCAAATTTTATGTAGCCATAAATAAATTAATTAAATTTCTATTTCCAAATTTGACAAAAGTGTCAAATTTGCATTAAATCAAATATTCAAAATTAATATTTTTAAAAAGTGGTCAAAACATGTCCATAAATATTTTAAAATAAAGATATGATTTTTAGAAATTTTTAGAAATTAATTTCACTTAATTCGGAGTTCTAAAACAAAAGTTATAAAGAAATTAAGGAAAAAAAAACAAAAAAAAAAACGAATCGGGCCAGCCAGCCGGCCCACGAGTCACTGAACCGAACCGTATCCAACTCAAACTCTGAAAATTCGTTTTTCTAACCACCTTTCATTCAAACACGTTTATCTGAAGAAATATAACTCCAAATCCGGATCCGCTTGATCCTACGCGTTCACAACTCCGAGCCCTATCTATTCCACCATCCCTCCGCCTGTATAAACCCCTGTAGCCGCCGGCATCCCTTTTACTCTTTTCGTTCCACCGAAACCCTAATCAGCGAAATAGTATTTCGTTCGTTCGACGAACAAAACCATCTCCAATCGCAACGGGGCCTTAATCATTGTTGTAGATCTCGTCGATACCTTTCCATCCCAATAAGTTTCAACTCTTTTCATCAAGCGTGGAGGAAGAATTTCGAATCGTCATCCATCAGATCTGAAGTCGTATTTTTCAGATCTCTTCACGCTCGTTGCGCCAAATCGAAATTGCTTCGTTGAAAAGGTAGATCTACTCTATATCTACAACTTTCCTGTTGACAACTTTTTATTTTAACGTACGTAATTTTCTGTATAATACAGATCGTGTTTGATGTTGTTCGAGTAACCAAACCATCTCAAAAGTTTGGGACGACAATAGGAAAGTTGTTCCTCTGATCAAGACCTTTCTTTTCCCCAACCCTCACCTCTTTTGGTTCAGCGAGCTGAGAGATATTCGCGTTTAAAGTTTCGGACCAGAAAGGTATTTTGAGATTTGTGACCAATCTATTTATCCACTTATGTTATAATTGTGATAATTAGAAAGAGGACGTAATTCTCTACAACTTTCGTAAAGAGTATTTTTCCATCCGAGCAACTTTATTTTGGTCAAATTCGTAGTCAAATCCCAGTCAGCCTGCCACGTCAGCAAGTCAATTCCCACGTCAGCAGTCAAAGTCAACAGTCAACCGAAGACCGGCAGTTTTGCAGAAAAATCCTAAATTTTAAATCTATCACTACTTTTTATTGGTTTGGTCAAATTTTACAAATAAAATATTTTTGGAAAGCTTATGACACGTAGAAACTTTTGGCACCATTACTTTTATGTTTTGTCAAATTAAAATTTGTTGAAATTCAAAAGTGGCATTAATGGTAATTTGAACATAACTTCAAATTTGAAATTTAAAATTTATCAAACTCTTTTGCTATAAATTTGAATGACTAAGTATTGGCAGTAGAAGTTTTCTACTAATTTTGTAGAATAAGTTTTCTATGATTTTGTAAATAATATTGATTTAATACTTTAAATGATATTTTAATGAATAAAAAAACTTATTAAAAATATATTAAAATTAATTTCATCATCTATTCGAATTATAAAGTACGTAGTCATATTATGACCACTTTGGTATTAAAAGGTATTTAGAAATATTTTGCCTCTTTAAACAAAAAAAATTCTTCCTTAGTAAATATTTGATAACTATTTTTTTCGACAACACTCTTCCTTAGAAAAATTTCAACATCTTAAAGATGCTAAATCTTTTCCTTAGAAAATTTTAGCATCTAGAAAACTTAGTTGTTTTATTTTGTTAAGTGTTGTCCTTGGAAATAAATTGCATTGCATGCATAGCATATTGTATTGTATAGTTATACTCCCCTGAGGAAAACTTCTTCCTTATTTTCTTTAAGTTAGGATTATTTTCAACATAGTGTTTTGGTAAAGTGCTATGCACTTAGACACTTGAGATTCTTAACATGAAGACTAGAAGGCCAATGAAGACTTAGCCAAGAAAAACAAAACTCCGAAGGCATCTCCAAGAAGCAAAAAACACTTAGAAGAAAATCAAGAGGAACTGCAAGAAGACAATCCCCCTTTATTTCTCTAAGTTTTTCTCTCTTTTCTTTTCAAAGATATATTCAAGACCACCCCTGGTGATATACAAATCATCAAGTCTGAAGAGCCATCAAGTCTACATGATTCAATGAAGACATCACCAAGGAGAAAGTACAAATCTGGAGATGAAGCCTGGGAGATCAACTATATCTTCCCTGTATCTTTTTCTGTCTCCCTATTCTTCTTCCACTTTGGACATAAACCAAGTCCTTAGTGATTTTGACCAGGTTCTCAGAGTGCTAATTGAAGATGAAGGAAACTACAAAGGAGTTGAAGAATTCAAGATCAAACATGATGAAGACTAGGAGCAGTCTTACAACTTAGTCAAGTTGACTTATAGCAATTGATTTTATGACCTTGGTTCTTAGTCATATTTGGCTAACACACTTGCCTTGCATTAACTTAGAATAATTTCTTGGCATGGCATGCATCTGTAGTTCTTACAAATATTTTGCACATCATGCATAACATATTTTTGTATGGTTATTTTGTTTGTATGTTTATTTGTGTCTTGTTTGATGTGTTAGAAATTTCGGAGGGAAACGACAACTGTTGTAGCTGTTGTTGCTATTCTTCTTGTTGCCAAGGCAAGTGGCACACCCTCATAAACTTCCTAAGTATTTTCTATGCATTACTAAGTATGTTTATTATATGCATGTGTTGGATAGTATTGCTATGCTGAAACTACTATATCCCTTACACTAGTTGTGTCTAGAATCCTATGGGTAACTTGGTAGAAATATTGATGCTATGCAAAAGTTGTTTTGTGAAAAGTTATTTTCTACTAAGTTAAAGATACTTCTGGGTGGATGTGGCAAGAGGATGGAGGTTAGAGTTGAGTGGCTGCTTAGGCTCATTTAGGTGGGTGCACCTGGCTAAGACCCAGGCTCATTTAGATGAGTGAACCTGAGTACGTACACTTGAGGATGGCCACCCAGGAACAAAGGGACCAACGTTTTCTCCAAGTGAAGATGCTTCCAGTGCAACCACGTGGTATAATGGCTCTGCCTTGACTTTTCCCCAAAGGTCTCGTCTCAGGCTTCTCCTTTCCTTTTCACTACATGAGGGTCAAGGACAGAAGGGTTGTTTGAGTCTCGTGGTGAAAGTGCACAACCTCTGCAGAGTGTAAAACTAAGTACTTAGCCGTGTCCTCGGTTACGGACAATCTGAGCAGCTGATCAAGGATTCAACGGAGGCTCCCAACATTCAAATTTCTAAGTTAAAAGTTGATGGGTGAACAAGGGAAGATGAGATTATGGTTTTTATGCCATACTCGCCTTGATTTCAAGAAAAGTGTTTTCAAAAGAGTAGGAAAAATTGCCTTTATGCAAACTAGCCTTGAACTCCACCAGCCAAATATGCATGTAGGCTATAGAGTTATTCCATTAAGTGTCCACCATATTGTCACTTGCCAGACTCCATTTTTAATGGAATCTGACCCACTCTGTTGTAAAATTTTATTTGATACAGGTTGTTCAGATGACGAGTGAGGTTTTCGTTAAGGGATTTCGAGTCTGCACCAACATGTTTTTGCCTGTGGCGTATCATGAAGTTGGAGGCTCATAGAAGATTTATTTCCGTTGCTTTATTGTTCTGAGCTAGCTTTAAGCTATGCAAAGATGTATCGAACTATTTATTTTTGTAAGTCTGGATCATCGATGTAATAAAATTGATACTTTGTTGTGATATTACATCATAAACTGTGTGTGCAAACGAATCGATCCAGGGGTTTGCACTATACACAGGTATCTGCCTTATTTAAAGTGCAGGTACATTACACCCGCGTTCTCGTCGAGGTCAAGAGCACCGACTCTGTAGCCGCTGCGGTCCGTTTCTTCCTCTCGGCGTTCACCGTAGAGGAAGCAGCGCCGGACGCCTTGCGCTTCTTGGTTTTCCCGGCTTCCGACTCATAAAAGTTGGGAGCCAGGTCACCCTCCCCCAGAGCAGAGAGCTGCCAATCGAGAAGAAAGCAAGTGTTAATAGGACTCCATTAAGCCGACCAAATCCGTCAAAGAGGGGCAACAAGAAAAACATCTACCTCAAGGGGAGGGTTGTCGTGGGTGTGCATGTGCACGCCTTCCACCGCCTTCACCTGCCCTGACTTGACAAGGCTGCGAAATCGGAACGCCAGGTCGGCAGCTGGTAACCCTTCTTCGCTTACGCAAAGAGAGGCTGTGGCAGTAGGCGAATACTGACACATCTTGTGCGGGCTGTACCGCAGAGGCAGTATCTGCTGGCTAAGCCAGCAGATGACGATATCCACCCCATCCAGCAAGGGGGGAGCCATCGTGCGGGTGAGGAACTCGATCCGCCTTTGAATAAGGCGGAGCTCCTCTGTCAACTTGGGGACCGCCTCGTCCCAGCATGGCCGGGGCATAGACGCCCTTGACGCCCCGGCGCTGCCATATCTTGGCAGTAAAAGAAGGTGGACGTCCAGCCCTTGACGGACTCTATGTATGGTATCTTGGGATACCATTGGCGTCCTTGGCGGCAGTTGAAAGTGACGCTGCCGCAGGTCGCCAGTCCGCCGTCCGGCACAGTCTGGCGCCGGCAACGGAAGCAGTATGTGAAGAAGTCTAAACTAGGCCTAATACCTGGATAGCCCTCAAATAAAGCTGTGAAGCCGGCTAAGACTAATATGCTATTGGACGCTATATTATGGGGCTGGAGCCCGTAGTGATCTAACACCTCGCTAAAGAAGGCGGAAGGCGGCAAGGCCATTCCCCTAACTAAATGGGAGGTGAGGATTACCCGCTCCGTGGCTTTCGGAGCCGGGATGACGTCCCCGAAGGCGAACCTCCAGTTGCAGTCCTCCCGAGTCGGGAGGTAGCAGACAGCCTCCAAGTCCTGGAGCGCTTCCTCGTCGACAATGGAGGGAATCCAGTAGCGCGACCCAAGGTCGGCTGACTCCTCCTCGTCGGCGGGCGCACCTCTCACCGCCGTCGGTGCGGTGGAAGACGAAGGTGCCGAAGGCGCCACTGCACGAGCGCGCACGGTGGGGGTCGAAGAGGCGGCGGTGGTGACATTGCCCGCATATGCCGTCGCAAGACGCGACGCCGCGCCACCCATCGCCGCCGCGTTGGTGGTCTCGGCCGCAAGACCGCTGGACGCCGTCAAGGGAGTGTTCTGCTCGGTGGACATCACCGTGCGCAGAGGTCGCCGGAGGAAAGTGTTCGACGGATTTCGCTCGGTGAGGAGAGAAAGATTGGAAGAGCGGGAGAGCAAAGGACGGTGGAGATCGAGAGCAGAGATGAAAAATGAACTGCTCGGCTCCCTATTTATAGGTCAAGGCGTTCCTCCCTGTGCAACGACATAGTTAGTCGGACACGTGTCGAACATCCGTTGCCTCAGGGCAGTGCACGATCGCACGATCTCCACGACTCCTCCTTTCCCGTGATTTGCAATCATGACGTGATTTTCGCTTCGTTTGGTTTCAAACTGTCGTGAACCGACTAGCAATAACCGTCAAAAATATGCTTGACTTGCCGTCAAAGATCATGCTTTCTTGTGAAGTTATCTGGCAAGTTTCATTAAGCCGTCTTTCCCATGTTGGATAAAGGCGGCCGTGTGCCAACGTTGAGGTACACGTTCCCCCATTATTTTCAGAATGGTTCAAGTCCTGCAGCCACCAACATTGAAGAATGAAGAATCAAGAAGAAGCCGGCGCTTGGAGAACTTCAACCTTTCTGGGGGCTAATGTTGGGGATATACCAACTAGGGGTATCTCTAACATGGATCAATCCGGCTAGTCCAAGGTGGCCCAAGGGTGGTAATGAAGGAGATATGCCCTAGAGGCAAATAAATAAGTAGTATTTATTGCATTATCTCATAAGTTTATAATAGGTTTGTGTATTATGCTATAACTGTATTAATCGGAATTATTAATACACGTGTGATACATAGACAACCAGGTCCCTAGCAAGCCTATATATGAGCTAGTCCATTGGGCAACAGTTGATCGAGATTCCCGATCAAGGACAATGACGTCGGTTGACAATGGGGTCATCTTGTTAGTTGAATAAGGTGATGGACATACGCAAAGTATTGCAATAAGATCGTATTACGATGTTTGTCATTTGCAATAGATAAGAATATGATAGCTTATTCCTTAGACCGTGAGACCGTACTTATCAATGCTTCGTAGGGATGCTTTGAGAGCATCAAACGTTGTGTCTTATATAGCATGACAATAACGGTGTCCATCTTGGGTATTCCGAAAGAGCATCGAGACGTAAGGATCAAGAGCGGGATTTGTTCATTCTTGTAATGGAAAGATACTCTGGGCCCACTCGGTGATATTGCATCTATATAGCTGCGCAGCTTATGACTAGGTCATGGAGATGTAATATCGCAGACGAGTTAATAACCTTCGTCGGTAATGAGATACAACAAAGGCATCGGTGTGTCTACGATCATATCTCGGACAAGGTAGTATCGCAGAGACAAAGGGAATGAATATCATATTTATGGTTCAACGACGATATTCGTGGAATGCACAGGGGTCGTCATATATTTCCAGGTATCCCTGACGATCATTGGTGAGCGGAGTGTCTCGACCATGTCTGGAGTGTTCCCGAACCGTAGCGTAACAAACTTAAGGTCTTAGCGACGCTAGGAGGAATTTTATAGGTTTTTGTTGGAGAGAGAGAAATGATCCGGAAAGAGTTCCGGTGGTCCGGAAGGAGTTCCGGAGAAGTCTGGAATGGTTCCAGGAATGTCCGAAAGTTGTTCGGGTGGTCCGAAAGAGTTTTCGGAGTCACGGGATATTGAATTATATATAAATATATTAATTATGAATTAATGGGATTTTTATATTAATTTAATATTAATTAAATAAAGGAAAAAGGGGGCTCCCACCTACATGGGCCCTAAGAGGGCCCAAGAGGGGGGAGCCGCACCCCACAAGGGGGGTGGGCCCCATGGGAGGTTCGGCCAGCCCATGGTGGGGCACACCACCCCCCTCTCCTCCTTTAGTCCCACATGGGGGAGCCAAGGGGTTTGCACACCCCCTTCCCCCTTTATATACCAAGGCATATTAATTGATTTAATTCATAGGAAAATCCAATTAATTCCCGATTTCTCTCTCGATCTCGTGGTTCCCAAGTCGGAGCCGCGCCGAGCTGAGGAAAGGGGTCTCTCTCCACCTAAGCCATACCGCAGAGCGCCGTTGCTCTGCGGGATTCCAGATAAGATCTACTCCTGCGATTTCAGCTGGATCTGAATGACCGGGAGTTGTCGCTAAGCTCCGTATGTTTGCGAGTGCTCGGAGGCTACTCTTTTGAGGAGCTTGGGCGACATCGTCTCGCCCCCTGCAGCCGCCGCGCCTCCCCCCCTCGGCTGCCGGCGCACCAGCCCTGGTGCTGGCGCTCTGCCTTCTTCCGCCCGACGCCCGTCGACGCAGATCATCGTCAACACCCCGGCGTCATCGACTTCGACATCGCGGCAAGTTCTTCGCGACCTCGAGGTCGGCTACGTACGACTTCATCGTCAACGCTTGTGCGGGAGCGTAATCCCCGCTATCGGTCTACATGGAGGTAATGTAACCCGTTCCGCCACCGTTATCGCATGTACTAGATAGATAGATCCTGGCTAGTTAGGGTTTCGTTCGCTAGAAAATTATTGTTTTCTGCACCGCAACCCCTTCAGTGGTATCAGAGCCGATCTATGCGTAGTACTGCTGGTACGGTTAGAACTCATGTTGAATGAGGGCGTCTTTCTTATATTTGCTACCCTCTAGCGTGCACTTGCGATGCCTGGTTCCACTACTGACATACGGCTTGCACCGTATCTGTGGCTGGCGGGTGTCTGTTTCTCTCTCTCTAGTCGGCAAAGCATTTTCAATGGAGGGCCCGAAAGGGATGCTTAAACATGCAATTATACGATCGACGTTGTGGTACAAAGTTCGTAGGTAGGGAAGCGATTCTCTTACGAATAAGCCTATATGCCACGTAAAACTTGTAAAACTAAATAAAGCTAGAGGCGTCTAACTTTGTTTTGCAGAGGCGTTATTTCATATGACATGGTTACGGTAAGTTTTGATATTACTCGTACTGTCGGAGGCAATGGAGGGCTCTGTAGACTCGGAGCCACGCCGGGGCGCCGGGGGCCAGGCACATGGCGCCATGAAGGTCCAGGCGCATCGACCATGTCACATCGCACTTCATTGCATCATTATTGTGTGCTGTTGTGTGTGCATCCTATTGATTGCTTATATGCTAGATATACAACGGTAGCATCATAAATAGGATGATCCCTAACAAATACCAAAATTGTATTCTCCCTCGTTGCGCACCACCAAGAAAGTTCTACGTTATGAGGCAGGCCGTGATGATCGGGTGTCACACATCTCGTCGTTCGCATACAGTGGGTGTAACATCCCAAAGTTGTACTTTCCTAAATTGTATGCCTGTGTTGTATTATAGAGTGACTTCATGCATAGTTTGTTTTGTTTGGCATTGCAATTAGATAAATTACTTTCAAATTGCAAATCCCATATTTCAAATGCTTTTTCAAATCAATTAAAAATTGAAGTTTTCAAAATTGTACAAATAATCTTTTCAATACTTCAATCAGTTTGTTTTGAAACTATCAAAATTGTCAAAAGGGTTTTATCTCTCTTTTCTTTTTCTATTTTGTTTTTAAATTTACAAAACAGAAAAAGGATAAACAAAAAGAAAAAGAAAATCAGTACAAAAAAAAAATAGAAGTCTGGCCGAGCTGGGCCGAATCAGCCCAGCCCGACCCAACTTCTCCCCTGGCCCCTTTTCTTCTTCCTCCGTACGAGCCCCCTTTACAGCGAGGACGCAGCGCCATGGCTCTCTCCCTCTGCACCTCGCCCCCACTGCCAGCTACTCCTCCCCCCTTTGTTAAATCAGGCCGCGCCCCCCCGGGAGAGTAACCCTAACCCTAGCTCTCCTAGCGCCGCCGCCCCTCTCTTTTTCCCTCTCTGTCAACCACCGAAGACCTCCATGGCGGCGCCGAGGCTGGCGGGCTGTCGAAGGAGCGCAGAGGAGCCCGGGCGCACCGCGTCATCGCCGCCAACCTCTCCCCCGCAAGAATCGAGCCGGGAACGCTCGTAGACGTCACCCTCGTCCCCGTTCTTCTCCGTCTCCGACGGACCACGCCTCCGTTTCCGGCGACACGGACCTCCCCCGCACCGAGCACTCCACCCCGACGAACCCCCGGTGAGCCTCGGCGTACCCCTCTCCTTCCCCTCCTCCAGTTCGTCCTCGGGAGCCCCGAGGCGCCGGCGCCGGAGGCGGCCACCACGAGCTCGCCCCGCACGGCGTCGAGGACGAACACGACGGTCCGTTCCCCGTTCCTCGCGTCCGAGCGCAAAAACGAGTTCTCCCACACCCACTGCACCCCCACGCCCACACAATCACGAGCGGCGCCGCCCACTAAGGTCGCCGGCGCCCAAATCCTTCCGTCGCCGCCGTGCTCTGTGTCTGAATCTTCGATTCAGTTTCGTCAGTTATCAGCCTCCCGAGCTAGCTCAAAAATAGCCCGAGCCCTACTCAATCACCAGCACGAACTGTCCTACTGGCTAACGCAGCCGAGCCACCCGCCCGAGCGCGAGCGCGCGAGTTCGATCCCCCTGTGCGTATGGGAATTAAAATCCCCAATTTTTTTCCCTTGCCCTCCCCCTGACAAGCGGGTCCCCCTTGTCATGGACTTCCAGAGAGAGAGAGGCGCTGGCTTCTTACACCGGAGCCCCTGCCTCTCGTTTTTTTTGCACAGAGGACCTCCTCTGCTAAAACTCTATCACATATAGGTCCTGGAAATTTTCAGAGAAGCCCCTAGGTTTAAAAATGCAATAACTTTAAATCTATAAACTCAAATAAAATAAACTTTATATGTTTTTATATCAGAAAAATGCAATAAACATCATTATAACATTCTTATGTCATTTTGCATCATTTATCTTAAATGCTTAGTTAATTTAACAAATGCAATTATTTAATTAAATATGGAATGTGTGGGGTAATAAAGATATAATGCCCTAATTCCATTTAATTTACTCATATCTTTTATTCCATGTCTTGCCAGGTTAATAAACATTTAATTGGATGTGTAGATAAATAATTTGCACTTAAATAATAAATATGGAATGTGTTGGGAAAATATTTATCTATTGCCTATTCCATTTAAATTAATTAGATCACCATGCCATGCTATATATGTTAAACAACATTTAATCTGTTGGTTACACAAATAACTTGCACCATAATTAATTGTCGGGATTTCATCCCCGCATTAATATGACCTAATCATCTCATACCATATTGCACCATCTTTTGTTTGCGCATTCCCTTGTATTGATTATTGTTTCCTATTGTCTGTGTTTGGCTCTCTTTGGGTAGACGACGACGTGTCTGCTGCGAGTACCTACGATACTGAGGTTTCAGCTTTTGTGCCAGGCCACAAGCTGCCAGGCAAGCTTTTGCTAACCGGTTACACGATTGTCGGGTTTTCATTCCTGCCTTTTGATCTATGCTATCCTAGTTATCGATTCTTGAATTGCGATCCCATCACATGTTTATCCTGCAGCCTATAAAGCTATATCCCCACAACCCATAACCCCCTTGCATGTTTATCTGTTGGCCTTTGCGAGTCGTAGTGCATGCTTAGGATTGGTTGAGCGAGTCGTTCCTTTGTCTTTATCTCTTATGCTTAGTATGATATTTTTGTTCTACTTTAATAAACTGCTGTCTTATTGCGGGGTTCTATAATTAAAAGATAAGGCACCAGGCGGAAGGCCTTGCGAGGTGCTTTGTTCTGCTCAGTGTCGACCTAGGAACTGAGATTTTGTCCTCGGATCCAATTTTGAGCGCACTAACCACTTGTGGGTGGCCCAATGGAGCCCCCCTCGACTTTGACTAGAACTTCGACTCGTCCGGGAGCCACACCTAGTTCGGGTTTTCCATTTGCCTCATATGCATTGATGATACTAGTGTAGTATTTTACTTTGGCGGTGTGCCTTGTTACATGCATATAGGGCGCGGCCTGTTGGTGCGGAGGGGTGTGTCCTGCGGGAGTCCGCACCCTTTTGGCCGGGACCAGCATAGCTCCCGTGGCTCCTGGACTTGTTGCGGTGAAGGAAAAGAGTTGGGTTGAAAGGCCCTAATGTTTTTGACTGGGTTGATCATGCGAGTATGGGTCCAGTAGTGCACCCCTGCAGGGTATAATCTTATCGATGAGCCGTGTCCACGGTTATGGACGACTTGGTGATGATGCTGGCTAACAAGATCTAGACAACTTACACCTAATCATGGTTAATTAATGTGACTAGTAATATAGCATCACTTACACCCTAAATGGTAACAAAAATTTGTAACGTGTGAGTATTCCCGGATTGCTTCCTCATACTTGGTTGAGGGGGTTAATTCGAGAATGGGTTATGACTGGTGTCAGATGTAGGTGGATAATTTAAGCGCTCTCTTATCCCTCTCTAATTAGACGAAAGTTTTAGTGTGTCTCCTTAGTCTGCTAGTGCTGCTGCCGCTAAGTACACTTACCCCCATATTTTGGGAATCTTACAGTTTTGTAACCTGTTAGCTTAAGCTTGTTCGATACGCTTCGGTGTATTGACCCGTTCGCGGGCTGTGGTTTTTCTGCAGTTGAGGATTCTTCGCTCGACCAGTTGGGTGGATTCTACGTGGAGTTCGACGACGAGAGCTACGACGAGTAGTTAGAGTTCCCCTGGGCTTCTTCCTGGTGGACCGCGTGGATGGGCTTTCTTTTTCCGTTTCGGCCTTGAGCCCTTTGCTTCTTGTCTGTACTCAGACCGGTTTGTTTCCGCATGCTTGATGTAATGTTGGGACATGTGTCCTCTGTTTGGTGCCATTTGATATTTTTGCTCGGTGAGAGTTTTTGGATATTATTTCCTTTCTTTGTGTCTTAGGTTTATTCTGTGGTTTCAACTTGTTAAAAATCCGACTCGTATACCATGTGTGTATGTTTGAAGTATACGAGTTGGAAGACTTTTTTGGGTTCTTGCGTGCACAATCTGGAAACGTATGTGACGTTGGGGTCGCCAAGAACTGTCGGCCGATGATCCATTCCGAGCATGGCCTGATTCTTCCTGGGATTGGTAACCCCAGTATGTTCTTGGTTGTGTGGCCCAACCGATACGTTTTGTTTGTGTAGCTTGAATTCAGGGTCTGACAGTTGGTATCAGAGCTTAAACGCCCTCAGGTTCCCTCCTACTGGTCGTTGTTTGAGTCTAGAAAAATATTTTGTAGTTATCAGGAAATTCTTAAACGTGAGAGTAGGAATTCTGTTCTTTTACTTCTTTCCCCACCCACCCTCCCTGTTCTTCTGGTAAGGAAGTGTTACGATATTTCCCTTCTCACCTTAATTTTTAAAAATTAGGACATCACGTGTTCTGGGTTTTTCCGTAGTACCATAGTTGCAGGTGTCTTCAAGGTGGTGTGCTGCGTTTCAACAGTTTCAACCTCTTCGGCTACGTTCAGTTTCATTCTTGAATGAATCAGTTGTTTCTCCTCTTTTGGTGAAGTTACGTCAAGCTCAATTGGTGTTTCCTAGTTCTAGTACTAGTCTTCGTTCTTACCTCGCTTTAAACCTTTCTGGAAGTGAACAAGGTGGCGTACCATGATGGATGGCCATGTCTCGTTCCTTGTTGTCTTTTCTAAGCAATCTGAAGTTTCCTTTAAGCACTTACGTTGGATTTTGTTTATCCGATTGTCGTGTTAACGTTGTATCCTCCTCAGGATGGAGAGTGGCGAAGAAGATACTCCAATGCCTTCCCAAATGGGGCAAGTTTTGTCTCAGATGACGCAAGTTTTGAGTCAAATTCAGCAAAATCAGAATCAGAGCAACAACTGTGTGTCTATCGTGCAGTTTCTCCAGCTCAATCCCCGCACGTTCGATGTTCCCTCTGAGCCACTCGATGCTGATGACTGGCTGCGTGAGATGAACAATGCTCTAACTGTTTCTCATGTGTCCGATGAGGACCGTGTTCCTTATGTCACATATCTACTCCGCGGTGAATCCATGTCTTGGTGGGAGAACTTCCTAGAGTTACGAGCACCAGGTGTTGTGATTACTTGGGATGAGTTCAAGGACGCTTTCAAATGCCACCATATTCCAGATGGGGTCATGGAAAGAAAGCGGGAAGAATTCTATGACTTGACTCAGGGTATCATGTCTGTATTGGACTATCAGGCTGAGTTCAATCGTTTGGCCCGCTATGCTCAGGATGAGGTATCAACTGATGCCAAAAAGCAAGCCAAATTCCGTAGAGGTGTAAACCCAGATCTTAAGTACGCACTCACTCTTATCAAGTGCGATACCTTTGAAGACCTTGTCAACACAGCTCTCCGAGAGGAATTTGGACGTGAGAAGTTCGAAGAATCTCGTAAACACTCTCTTGAAACAACTTCTTCTCCATCAGATTCTACACCTCCACAGAAACGTAGGGTTTGGATACCCTATGCAACTCAAACTCAACTCATCCACAGTCCAATCTCTCCGAGGTTATCTTCCGGTCTAACCAACCCAGCTTCAGCTACAAGGAGTTTCGTCGAGCAGACAACGCCTATAGTTCCAAACTCTTCGGTCACCTGCTTCAAGTGCGGTGAGCCGGGCCACTTCTCTTACAAGTGTCCGCAAAACACACTTCTTTCTCCACCTTGTCGCTCTAAGAGTTGTGCTGTTACTCCTCAGGCTCCCAACCACGACAAAAGGTCTGTTGGTAGACGCGCAAGGGTGAATCATGTTACAACAAAAGAAGCAGAGGAAGCTACTGATGTGGTTCTTGGAAATCTATTCGTGAAATCTATCCTCGCTAAAGTGTTGTTTGATTCTGGTGCGTCCCATTCGTTCATTTCGCAAAGTTTTGCTTCCAGCAATGGTGTTACTTTCGAAAAGATGGACAGCCCTGTCTTAGTGCAGCAACCAGGATCCAAATGGCTTACAAGAGAAGCTAGCCTGAACAACGAGATCTTAATCGGAAATCTTCCATTCCAAGCGTCTCTTATTGCTCTTCGTTCTTCAGACATTGATGTCATCCTAGGGATGGATTGGCTTGTGGCAAATAAAGCGGTCATCGATTGTACTGCTAAATCTGTTAAGCTTACCCATTCTTCTGGCCAGATAGTCTACTTCTATTCAAAATCTCCATCTGTTCAGCTTTATGCCCTCATTGTTCATCCTCTACCTGCTATGGAAGATATACCGGTGGTCCAAGACTTTCCTGACGTCTTTCCTGAAGAATTGCCAGGCATGCCGCCTGACAGAGCCGTGGAGTTCGTTATTGAACTAGAACCAGGCACTGCTCCTATCTCCAAACGTCCTTACAAGATGGGCCCCAAAGAACTGGCTGAACTTAAGGGACAGCTAGAGGAGTTGGAAAGTAAAGGTCACATCCAACCTAGTACTTCTCCTTGGGGTTGTCCTACTCTGTTTGTCAAAAAGAGGGACACGACTGAGCGACTGGTTGTTGACTACCGTCCTCTGAACAAGAAAACCATCAAGAACAAGTATCCTCTCCCTCGCATCAATGACCTGTTTGATCAACTGGCTGGTGCTAAGGTTTTCTCCAAGTTGGACTTGAGGTCAGGTTATCACCAGATCAAGATCCGCAAAGAAGACATTCCAAAGACAGCTTTCACCACTCGTTATGGTCTCTACGAATACACTGTCATGTCTTTCGGTCTCACAAATGCTCCGGCGACTTTCTCACGTCTCATGAACTTCGTTTTCATGGAATACCTCGATAAGTTCGTGGTAGTCTATCTCGATGACATTCTTATCTATTCCAAAACCGAGGAAGAACACGGAGAACATCTACGTCTTATCTTGTTGAAACTCCGAGAACACCGTCTCTACGCCAAGTTCTCCAAGTGTGAATTCTGGCTTCCTAAAGTATCCTACCTTGGTCATGTCATCTCTTCTGAAGGCATTTCTGTTGATCCAGAAAAAGTGAAGGCAATTGTTGAATGGTTGCCTCCTACATCGGTGAAACAAGTCAGGAGTTTCCTTGGCATGGCTAGCTATTGCCGTCGATTTGTTGAGAACTTCTCCAAAATCGCTAAGCCTCTCACCGATCTTACTAGGAAGGATAGAAAGTTCCTTTGGACTCCAAAGTGTGATGAGAGCTTTAATCTCTTGAAAGCTAAACTCACTTCTACTCCTGTTCTAGTTGGCCAAGACACTTCCAAACCTTTCCAAATATTCTGTGATGCATCTCTTCAAGGACTAGGCGCAGTCCTCATGCAAGAACACAAAGTTGTGGCTTATGCATCTCGCCAGTTGCAGCCTCATGAGCTCAACTATCCTACACATGATCTTGAACTTGCAGCAATCATGTATGCCCTCAAGGCTTGGAGACCTTATTTGTTGGGGCACAACTGTGAGATCTTCACTGATCACAAGAGTCTCAAATATCTCTTCACTCAACCAGACTTGAACCTCAGGCAAACAAGGTGGCTTGAGAAGCTCTCAGATTACGATCTTACCATCTCTTACACTCCAGGCAAAGCTAATGTAATGGCTGATGCTCTCAGTCGCAAGTCCTATTGCAACAACCTCATGATTGAGGACATCCAACCTCCTATTCATAAATAATTCAAGAAACTCAATCTTCAAGTGGTTCCCTCTGGTTATCTCGCAAACTTGATTGCCACTCCTACACTTGAGGATAAGATCCGTGCCGCACAGTTGCGTGATTCTGGTGTCAAGAATATCAAAGACAACATTGGCAAGGATAAGTACAAGAGTTTCTCTCTCGATGACAAGGGTACCTTGCTGTTTGAAGGACGCATTGTAGTGCCCAAACTTGACAGCTTAAGAGAACTCATTCTCAAGGAGGCTCATGATACTCCGCTTTCTATTCACCCTGGCAGCACAAAGATGTACCAGGATCTCAAGTCAATCTATTGGTGGACCAGGATGAAGCGGGAAATTGCTCGCTATGTGTCTCATTGTGATGTTTGCTGTCGTGTCAAGGCAGTTCATCAGAGACCACCTGGACTTCTTCAACCACTGCAAATTCTTGAATGGAAATGGGACAAGATCGAGATGGACTTCGTTACTGGGTTTTCCAAAGTCCAAGAAAGGCAACGATGCAATCTTTGTTGTCATTGATCGTCTCTCCAAAGTGGCTCACTTCTTTCCAGTCAAAGAGACAGTATCAGCTAGTCAGTTGGCAGAACTCTATATGACAAGACTGGTTCCTTTACATGGTGTTCCTTTGGCAATAAGCTCAGATCGTGGAAGTATCTTCACTTCTCGATTTTGGGATAGCTTTCAGAAAGCCTTGGGTACCAAACTTCTGTTCAGCACAGCTTACCATCCGCAGACAAGTGGACAGGTTCAAAGAGTGAACCAAATTCTGGAGGATATGCTCAGAGCTTGTGTTATCTCCTTTGGCATGAAATGGGAGGATTGCCTTCTGTATGCTGAGTTCTCCTACAACAACAGCTTCCAAGCAAGTCTAGGCATGGCTCCCTTTGAAGCTCTCTATGGCCGCAAATGCAGAACTCCTCTGAATTGGTCTCAAGCTGGTGAACGTCAATTCTTTGGTCCGGATATTATCCAGGAGGCTGAAGAAAAGGTTCGCATCATTCGTGACAATCTGAAGATTGCCCAGTCTCGGCAGAAAAGCTATTACGATAGCAAGCACAAGGACATGATCTATGCACCTGGTGATCAAGCTTACCTTCGTGTCACTCCTCTGAGAGGCACGCAACGCTTTGGCATCAAAGGAAAGCTCGCTCCGCGTTATGTTGGAACTTTCAACGTTCTTTCAAGGCGTGGTGAATTGGCTTACCGTCTGGAACTTCCTCCAAACCTCTCCAAAGTGCACGATGTCTTCCACGTGTCACAACTCAAGAAGTGCTTCCAAGATCCAGGACGTGCAGTTGATCATGGATCAATTGAACTTCGAGAAGATCTCTCCTATGTGGAACAACCGATTCGCATTCTTGACGAAGCTGAACGTCGCACCCGAAACAACACTGTCAAGTTCTACAAGGTTCAATGGTCTCATCATTCTGACAAGGAAGCTACATGGGAACGTGAAGACCACCTCCGTGCCGAGTATCCCGACCTCTTCGTTGCTACATGAAGAATCTCGGGGCGTGATTCCTTTGAGGGGGGGAGTGTTGTAACATCCCAAAGTTGTACTTTCCTAAATTGTATGCACCACCAAGAAAGTTCTACGTTATGAGGCAGGCCGTGATGATCGGGTGTCACACATCTCGTCGTTCGCATACAGTGGTTGTAACATCCCAAAGTTGTACTTTCCTAAATTGTATGCCTGTGTTGTATTATAGAGTGACTTCATGCATAGTTTGTTTTGTTTGGCATTGCAATTAGATAAATTACTTTCAAATTGCAAATCCCATATTTCAAATGCTTTTTCAAATCAATTAAAAATTGAAGTTTTCAAAATTGTACAAATAATCTTTTCAATACTTCAATCAGTTTGTTTTGAAACTATCAAAATTGTCAAAAGGGTTTTATCTCTCTTTTCTTTTTCTATTTTGTTTTTAAATTTACAAAACAGAAAAAGGATAAACAAAAAGAAAAAGAAAATCAGTACAAAAAAAAATAGAAGTCTGGCCGAGCTGGGCCGAATCAGCCCAGCCCGACCCAACTTCTCCCCTGGCCCCTTTTCTTCTTCCTCCGTACGAGCCCCCTTTACAGCGAGGACGCAGCGCCATGGCTCTCTCCCTCTGCACCTCGCCCCCACTGCCAGCTACTCCTCCTCCCCTTTGTTAAATCAGGCCGCGCCCCCCCGGGAGAGTAACCCTAACCCTAGCTCTCCTAGCGCCGCCGCCCCTCTCTTTTTCCCTCTCTGTCAACCACCGAAGACCTCCATGGCGGCGCCGAGGCTGGCGGGCTGTCGAAGGAGCGCAGAGGAGCCCGGGCGCACCGCGTCGTCGCCGCCAACCTCTCCCCCGCAAGAATCGAGCCGGGAACGCTCGTAGACGTCACCCTCGTCCCCGTTCTTCTCCGTCTCCGACGGACCACGCCTCCGTTTCCGGCGACACGGACCTCCCCCTCTCCTTCCCCTCCTCCAGTTCGTCCTCGGGAGCCCCGAGGCGCCGGCGCCGGAGGCGGCCACCACGAGCTCGCCCCGCACGGCGTCGAGGACGAACACGACGGTTCGTTCCCCGTTCCTCGCGTCCGAGCGCAAAAACGAGTTCTCCCACACCCACTGCACCCCCACGCCCACACAATCACGAGCGGCGCCGCCCACTAAGGTCGCCGGCGCCCAAGTCCTTCCGTCGCCGCCGTGCTCTGTGTCTGAATCTTCGATTCAGTTTCGTCAGTTATCAGCCTCCCGAGCTAGCTCAAAAGCAGCCCGAGCCCTACTCAATCACCAGCCCGAACTGTCCTACTGGCTAACGCAGCCGAGCCACCCGCCCGAGCGCGAGCGCGCGAGTTCGATCCCCCTGTGCGTATGGGAATTAAAATCCCCAATTTTTTTCCCTTGCCCTCCCCCTGACAAGCGGGTCCCCCTTGTCATGGACTTCCAGAGAGAGAGAGGCGCTGGCTTCTTACACCGGAGCCCCTGCCTCTCGTTTTTTTTGCACAGAGGA
This sequence comes from Poa annua, assembly GCA_026929855.1. Classification (NCBI taxonomy): domain Eukaryota; kingdom Viridiplantae; phylum Streptophyta; class Magnoliopsida; order Poales; family Poaceae; genus Poa; species Poa annua. Next base: position 65,596,602 of record CM049429.1, on the reverse strand, counting down.
CCTCCTCTGCTAAAACTCTATCACATATAGGTCCTGGAAATTTTCAGAGAAGCCCCTAGGTTTAAAAATGCAATAACTTTAAATCTATAAACTCAAATAAAATAAACTTTATATGTTTTTATATCAGAAAAATGCAATAAACATCATTATAACATTCTTATGTCATTTTGCATCATTTATCTTAAATGCTTAGTTAATTTAACAAATGCAATTATTTAATTAAATATGGAATGTGTGGGGTAATAAAGATATAATGCCCTAATTCCATTTAATTTACTCATATCTTTTATTCCATGTCTTGCCAGGTTAATAAACATTTAATTGGATGTGTAGATAAATAATTTGCACTTAAATAATAAATATGGAATGTGTTGGGAAAATATTTATCTATTGCCTATTCCATTTAAATTAATTAGATCACCATGCCATGCTATATATGTTAAACAACATTTAATCTGTTGGTTACACAAATAACTTGCACCATAATTAATTGCCGGGATTTCATCCCCGCATTAATATGACCTAATCATCTCATACCATATTGCACCTTCTTTTGTTTGCGCATTCCCTTGTATTGATTATTGTTTCCTATTGTCTGTGTTTGGCTCTCTTTGGGTAGACGACGACGTGTCTGCTGCGAGTACCTACGATACTGAGGTTTCAGCTTTTGTGCCAGGCCACAAGCTGCCAGGCAAGCTTTTGCTAACCGGTTACACGATTGTCGGGTTTTCATTCCTGCCTTTTGATCTATGCTATCCTAGTTAGCGATTCTTGAATTGCGATCCCATCACATGTTTATCCTGCAGCCTATAAAGCTATATCCCCACAACCCATAACCCCCTTGCATGTTTATCTGTTGGCCTTTGCGAGTCGTAGTGCATGCTTAGGATTGGTTGAGCGAGTCGTTCCTTTGTCTTTATCTCTTATGCTTAGTATGATATTTTTGTTCTACTTTAATAAACTGCTGTCTTATTGCGGGGTTCTATAATTAAAAGATAAGGCACCAGGCGGAAGGCCTTGCGAGGTGCTTTGTTCTGCTCAGTGTCGACCTAGGAACTGAGATTTTGTCCTCGGATCCAATTTTGAGCGCACTAACCACTTGTGGGTGGCCCAATGGAGCCCCCCTCGACTTTGACTAGAACTTCGACTCGTCCGGGAGCCACACCTAGTTCGGGTTTTCCATTTGCCTCATATGCATTGATGATACTAGTGTAGTATTTTACTTTGGCGGTGTGCCTTGTTACATGCATATAGGGCGCGGCCTGTTGGTGCGGAGGGGTGTGTCCTGCGGGAGTCCGCACCCTTTTGGCCGGGACCAGCATAGCTCCCGTGGCTCCTGGACTTGTTGCGGTGAAGGAAAAGAGTTGGGTTGAAAGGCCCTAATGTTTTTGACTGGGTTGATCATGCGAGTATGGGTCCAGTAGTGCACCCCTGCAGGGTATAATCTTATCGATGAGCCGTGTCCACGGTTATGGACGACTTGGTGATGATGCTGGCTAACAAGATCTAGACAACTTACACCTAATCATGGTTAATTAATGTGACTAGTAATATAGCATCACTTACACCCTAAATGGTAACAAAAATTTGTAACGTGTGAGTATTCCCGGATTGCTTCCTCATACTTGGTTGAGGGGGTTAATTCGAGAATGGGTTATGACTGGTGTCAGATGTAGGTGGATAATTTAAGCGCTCTCTTATCCCTCTCTAATTAGACGAAAGTTTTAGTGTGTCTCCTTAGTCTGCTAGTGCTGCTGCCGCTAAGTACACTTACCCCCATATTTTGGGAATCTTACAGTTTTGTAACCTGTTAGCTTAAGCTTGTTCGATACGCTTCGGTGTATTGACCCGTTCGCGGGCTGTGGTTTTTCTGCAGTTGAGGATTCTTCGCTCGACCAGTTGGGTGGATTCTACGTGGAGTTCGACGACGAGAGCTACGACGAGTAGTTAGAGTTCCCCTGGGCTTCTTCCTGGTGGACCGCGTGGATGGGCTTTCTTTTTCCGTTTCGGCCTTGAGCCCTTTGCTTCTTGTCTGTACTCAGACCGGTTTGTTTCCGCATGCTTGATGTAATGTTGGGACATGTGTCCTCTGTTTGGTGCCATTTGATATTTTTGCTCGGTGAGAGTTTTTGGATATTATTTCCTTTCTTTGTGTCTTAGGTTCATTCTGTGGTTTCAACTTGTTAAAAATCCGACTCGTATACCATGTGTGTATGTTTGAAGTATACGAGTTGGAAGACTTTTTTGGGTTCTTGCGTGCACAATCTGGAAACGTATGTGACGTTGGGGTCGCCAAGAACTGTCGGCCGATGATCCATTCCGAGCATGGCCTGATTCTTCCTGGGATTGGTAACCCCAGTATGTTCTTGGTTGTGTGGCCCAACCGATACGTTTTGTTTGTCTAGCTTGAATTCAGGGTCTGACAGTGGGTGTAAGCCATGTTGCACGCGCACGGTCTTCGAGGTTTGATTGGCGAGCCTAGCATACTCAGAGGTATGGCCTCGGAACACGGGAAGATCGAAAGATCGAGCACGAGTCACAGAGTTTTTGTGATCGACATGTTATGTCCACCTTTGAAGCTGTGCTGCCGGCCGTGATGATCGGGGGTAGTGTGGTGGATGAGGGTCGTGTAATCGCCATTATTATTTTTAGGGATAATAATCTTGGCGTGGTGTGTTTTTGATAATGAGATTATAGAACTAAAACTCACCTATATATTATAAACTTATCTTACCTCTTTTGCGATCACATCTGGAGACTACGGAACTACACTTCGGTTACTTCTTCAAGAGCTCGGATTCTACCTTGGAAGCCGACGGGTCCAACTTCATCAGCTGGTACATCAGTTTTAGAAACATTCTCCAAACACAACAAACATCCTATATGTCCTAGAACATTAGTTAGGAGTTAGACCAGATGATTCTGATAGCAAGGAGCAAGATGATGAGTTCCGTAAGCATCATGATATTTTAATGGAAGTGAAGGTCGTCATGAGCGTATGCCTAGCACCTGAGTTGAAAGTTGTATTCAACACATGGAGCCATATGCCGTGATTGATACGATCAGAGTTCACTTCAAAGATGAATTGAGTCTTGAGCAGTTCAGACAGCTTAGAAAGTTCCGGACCATTCACATGGGGAGCATACCTGTCTGGAGACTCAGTTGAAGAAGTTGTGTGACATCTACTTCAGGCTTACGAATATCTATGATTTCTAGATAGCGAACTCCAGTGCAATAGAGATTGTGCTTTACCTCCTAGCTGTGAATAGCATGTGCGTGAATATGCTATAGAGACATGGTGAGCTTCTTTACGTTCGTGAACAAGTTCAAATCTCTAAAAGTTGATTCATCGAAGAAGAGTTCTTCGACGCTATGGGTATATTTGATATACGAAGATATAAATGTATTCTTCTCATACTTGATGAAAAGTGTTTGATTATTGTTCTGTTTGTGAAACAGTCCCTGATTATCACAAGTATGTGGTGAAGGGTGACGTGACAGTGCACGAGTGATGGAAAGTTCATGGCCAGTGGTGCTCACGCCCTCGAGATATACTATCATCAATAGTTTTTGATAAGACATTTTGTAATAGTGAGAATGTGATCTAGTTTGGTGTCTTGAATGTTACAAGACATAATTATTCATATAGAACACATCAGTTGTTTTATGTTATGAAACAAAGCAGTTGTTTCATGTTATGAGTAATTTGCATCACATCTCAATTACATTATGCGTATGATATACATTTATAATAGCGGGAATGATAAAATTATGTGTCCAAAGAACAAACACCGTCGAATTTAGTCATAAAGGCAATGAAAGAAGTAATGGATATTTTTGGTCCATTTAAGTATTTCGAGTGCCAAAATTGATTAAGTTTGAAATGCAGTATTGAAGTTGCAATACTAGAGGAAATTGATTGAGAGTCATTTTTAATGATTAATCAATGGTGTTATTACATGATCCAAATTCTTCCATGATTTTGGTAAATAGGAGTATTTGCCCGATAAATTATGGAGTCTGAAATTAATTTGATAATAGATCAAATGGGGTTTTTCAGAAGAAAGATTACTGAATATTGTATTCACAAGATTCGATCAAAGGACAATATTTTTTTGAATTATGGTTTCAACACAAAAGACTTGTGGAAATTCGTTTCACAATATTATAATGTCATATATGTTGATATGTGGGGAATTATAATTATGCTCTATTTTAAATAAAGTGTGGTCTGTCAGAATCTGTCTTAGAATCTCCTAATATGTTCGAAACATTATAGTCGATGTCCACTTTAGAAAATAGATATTTTTCTCAACAAGAATTCGTAGGATCGACAGTAGTGTCGACATGTATATGATTATGCGATTATTCGGAATATACATGAGTGGTTCTTTGTAGATTGCTCGCATTGGATGAGAGTGTATTCCAAAAATCAATTAGAAACAAAGTTCAGTTTGTTCTCTATGTAATTCCGAGGAAAAGGTGATTTCCGAATTACGGTTTATGGATTGGAATTAGAATGTGTCAGACCTATGTTGGAAAGTGTTCCAAAGAGTATATGTCTGCTAATGAAAGTTTAGTGATTAAGAGTGAGGGAGACTAGAAAATTGTTTTCTGCTTGCAATCCTCTTCATAAAAGATCACAATATTTTCATGAAAGAAACTTCTAAATAAAGTGTTGTTATATTTAATATTGCTGTCGGGTCACAGCACTGTATTGAGTATTACAGATCTTGTTGACAGATCAAGGTGCACTTTATGAATACAAAGAAAGTTGAGAAAGTATCGGAATACGAACAAAGTCTTTTCAGCCTGGAAATCCAAGTTACGTTTAAAAGGATTAAGAGAGTAATTGTTGCTGCAATTCTTATTAGAGAAATAAGATTGTTTAATCGTCATATAAAGTGTTATATGAAAATGTGACTATAAGAAAGATGCGGGAGCATGTCTTGTCAAGAAATGTGTCTTGCACAAGATCAAATTTGTTGACTACATTTATGTAGACATGCTTGAAGTCTGAGGGATTTGTATTAATGTAATACTGTAGTTTGTATTAAATTCGAATTGATAGTAGATCAATGATTTTGGTTTGACCAAAATGTCGATTTAAGTGGGAGTCATAGTTAGTTCACTCAGGTGAAATATGTGAAGAACATATTTTTGAGTGGGAGCTCAGGAACTCAAATATGTGGATGACACGTTTTGAGTGGGAGCTCGTGTTGTCACATATGTGGAGACATAGTTTGAGTGGGAGTCGAATTCATCTTGTGTAGTTAACACATTGTGAAACTGTACCAATAGAATAGGATGAAGTTGTGAAACTATTTGAAAGATAGTGTCTATTTTGAAATAGAACGGGAATTTTAAATAGTTAGTCGAGTTGTTTTGGATTATATCTGAGGAGTCAGATTAGAATCAAAAGGATGGTCCTTTGAAATCCAATTGATCATTAAGAGTAATGATGCATGAAAGTAATGGTTGTGTGACATGTGGGTCTATTATGTAATATTAGACATCATACAGAAACCATATTATCTGCTCGATGAAATATAACCGATGTTCTTGGAATAAGAGCAGTTATGAAAGTAAATTTGGAATTTACTGGAAGTAGAAGTGCGTTAGTTAAGGGATTGACATTTGAATGTCAAGTTTTCTACATTGGTGTGAAAGTATGTAGATATCGCGAGTTTGTTACAAGGGGCTCTGCATGGCTGAGTGTGTTTTTCAGGGCAGTTATCTGGTTAGTATAATCAGAGTAAGCGCTGAGAAGCAGAAGTCTCACTTAGTTACGGTATTTTCATATATGTTGTTAGACAACATGGTCATATCAAGCAAGTTGATGCCAGTGAATTGCAAAAGCATGTACAATCATGGATTGTGCAGTAACACTTTTCCACGAGCAAGCATTAACAAATGATTCTTATTTGATAAGGGATTCTGATAAAGTAAAATGCAGCTAGTTTATTTCAAATAAATAAGTAGTATTTATTGCATTATCTCATGAGTTTATAATAGGTTTGTGTATTATGCTATAACAGTATTAATCGGAATTATTAATACACGTGTGATACATAGACAACCAGGTCCCTAGCAAGCCTCTATATGAGCTAGTCCATTGGGCAACAGTTGATCGAGATTCTCGATCAAGGACAATGACGTCGGTTGACAATGGGGTCATCTTGTTAGTTGAATAAGGTGATGGACATACGCAAAGTATTGCAATAAGATCGTATTACGATGTTTGTCATTTGCAATAGATAAGAATATGATAGCTTATTCCTTAGACCGTGAGACCGTACTTATCAATGCTTCATAGGGATGCTTTGAGAGCATCAAACGTTGTGTCTTATATAGCATGACAATAACGGTGTCCATCTTGGGTATTCCGAAAGAGCATCGAGACGTAAGGATCAAGAGCGGGATTTGTTCATTCTTGTAATGGAAAGATACTCTGGGCCCACTCGGTGATATTGCATCTATATAGCTGCGCAGCTTATGACTAGGTCATGGAGATGTAATATCGCAGACGAGTTAATAACCTTCGTCGGTAACGAGATACAACAAAGGCATCGGTGTGTCTACGATCATATCTCGGACAAGGTAGTATCGCAGAGACAAAGGGAATGAATATCATATTTATGGTTCAACAACGATATTCGTGGAATGCACAGGGGTCGTCATATATTTCCAAGTATCCCTGACGATCATTGGTGAGCGGAGTGTCTCGACCATGTCTAGAGTGTTCCCGAACCGTAGCGTAACAAACTTAAGGTTTAGCGACGCTAGGAGATAGGTTCTGGAATTTTATAGGTTTTTGTTGGAGAGAGAGAAATGATCCGGAAAGAGTTCCGGTGGTCCGGAAGGAGTTCCGGAGAGGTCTGGAATGGTTCCAGGAATGTCCGAAAGTTGTTCGGGTGGTCCGAAAGAGTTTTCGGAGTCACGGGATATTGAATTATATATAAATATATTAATTATGAATTAATGGGATTTTTATATTAATTTAATATTAATTAAATAAAGGAAAAAGGGGGCTCCCACCTACATGGGCCCTAAGAGGGCCCAAGAGGGGGGATCCGCACCTCACAAGGGGGGTGGGCCCCATGGGAGGTTCGGCCGGCCCATGGTGGGGCGCACCACCCCCCTCTCCTCCTTTAGTCCCACATGGGGGAGCCAAGGGGTTTGCACACCCCCTTCCCTCTTTATATACCAAGGCATATTAATTGATTTAATTCATAGGAAAATCCAATTAATTCCCCATTTCTCTCTCGATCTCGTGGTTCCCAAGTCGGAGCCGCGCCGAGCTGAGGAAAGGGGTCTCTCTCCACCTAAGACATACCGCAGAGCGCCGTTGCTCTGCGGGATTCCAGATAAGATCTACTCCTGCGATTTCAGCTGGATCTGAATGACCGGGAGTTGTCGCTAAGCTCCGTATGTTTGCGAGTGCTCGGAGGCTACTCTTTTGAGGAGCTTGGGCGACGTCGTCTCGCCCCCTGCAGCCGCCGCGCCTCCCCCCCTCGGCTGCCGGCGCACTAGCCCTGGTGCTGGCGCATTGCCTTCTTCCACCCGACGCCCGTCGACACAGATCATCATCAACACCCCGGCGTCATCGACTTCGACATCGCGGCAAGTTCTTCGCGACCTCGAGGTCGGCTACGTACGACTTCATCGTCAACGCTTGTGCGGGAGCGTAATCCCCGCTATCGGTCTACATGGAGGTAATGTAACCCGTTCCGCCACCGTTATCGCATGTACTAGATAGATAGATCCTGGCTAGTTAGGGTTTCGTTCGCTAGAAAATTATTGTTTTCTGCACCGCAACCCCTTCAGGTAAGGCTGAAGCCTGCCGGGCGGCCCAGATAGCTGACGTACAAGGAAGTTGGCGGACGGTCCAAGGAAGGCGGAAGGCCGAAACCCATCAAGCCACCAAGCCCAAGACAGAAGGCGGCAACTAAGCCGGCTAGGTCTAGGACTCTGATTACTTGCCGGACAAGTACTTGCCTTGTATCCTGGGGTCTGGCCGCCTCTATAAGCCGGCCACCAGGAAGACTTTAGGGCACGCTTCAATTCGCATCATACCCATTGTAAACTGTTCACGGCTATTTGCCTCATAGTGAATTATAGCAACACGTAGGATCTCGCCACCGCTGCGGGATCTGAAGCTGGGTAAACTCGCCGTGTTCAATCCCGTCCTCGACGACACCAACCTTCTTCCCCACAACCCATACGTAGGCTAGAGGACCCCCGTCTCCTATCAAATATGCGATACTACGACATGCATCTCTACACCACCTCCATCCAAGTGGCAGGCGGAGACGACAAGGTCATGGCCAACTGGTTCTCTCACTCGCTTCACGACTCTGCACTGTCATGGCTCCTGAACCTCCCCGAGGACTCTGTGAACTCGTGGGAGGAGCTCTGCAAGTAGTTCGTCTCCAACTTCAAGGGGACGTACTAGCGCGCTCTCACCCACAACGACATGCGCGCTGTGGTGCATAAGAAGGATGAGTCCCTCCGCAAGTACATCCAGCGCTTCAGCCAAGGGCGCAACAAGATCCCGAACATCCCTGACACCCAAGTCATCGCCGCCTTCTGGGAGGGCGTCACCAACAGCAGGATGCTCGAGAAGCTGGGCATCCACGACAAGCTCACCTCTGTGGTGAAGCTGTTCGACCTGGCGGACAAATGCGCCAAGGCTGAAGAGGGACTCCTCTTTGTAAAGATGTCCTCGAGAGGGGACGAGCACGCTGAGGGGTCCAGGAGCCAGAAGAAGAAGAAGGAGCCCAAGCGCAAGGCCACCGCGGTCCTCGCGGCAGAGCCTGACGTGAAGGGCACCCGCAGGGACTCTTCCAAGCCTAGGGAGAGGAAAGACGACCACTGTCCATTCTGCATCTACCACAACAGGCGCGGTCACTCTACCGAGACTTGCTTCGACCTCAAGAGGTTGAGCAAAGAGCGCGAGCAAGCAGAAAGCAGTGGCAGCTGCGTTCGAGGCCGTGGCTACCGTGGGAGTGGACGCAAGAGCGGCTACCAGAAACCATCTGGCAACCAGGCCAACGCTGCGGAGATGAACAACAACCTATCGGACGAGGAAGATGGTGGCTATCAAGCTCCAAGGGGAACCATTGCCTGCATCCTCGTTGGAGCACAGGCGCCAAAATCGAACAACTAGTTCAAGCAGTTTGCGCGTGAGCTCAATGCCGCCCTCCCGAGTCTCGAGACCTCCAGCCCCCTCAAGTGGTCGCAGTTCACCTCTTGGCGAGCAAATGGGCAGAAATGCCGAGGCTTATGTCGATGACATTATCGTAAAATCTCGGGAGGGAAATACTCTCCTCAGGGACCTTGAAGAGACATTCGCCATCTTGCGCAAGGTGAACATCAAGCTCAACCCCGCGAAGTGCATCTTCGGAGTGCCTTCAGGCAAATTGCTTGGTTTCCTCGTGTCCCACCGGGGCATAGAGGCAAACCCTGACAAGATCAAGGCCATAGAGGACATGCAACCTCCACGCCGGCTCAAAAACATGCAACGCCTAGCAGGCTGCATGGCCAGCTTGGGTAGATTCATCTCCAAGTTCGGCGAAAGAGCCCTGCCGTTCTTCAAGATCATGAAAAGAACGGGCACTTTCAAGTGGACCCCTGTAGCTGAAAAATCATTTGAGGACTTGAAGAAGTACCTAGCCAGACCACCAGTAATGGTCACCCCAAGGACAGGCGAGCACCTGAAGCTGTATCTATCAGCCACTCCATAGACCGCCAGTGCCGTCCTTGTGGTAGAAAGGGAAGAGCCAGTACTCCACAAGAAGAGTGCAAACACTCCAAAGCCAAAACCCCCCGATGAAGAGCTCGACAAAGGAACATGCCTCACAAACCCACCGCCAGACCCAAAGCCACAAGAGAGGCCTGCCCCAAGTCAACCGCTATAGGATGATCCCGCCAGGGAGCCTGAAGAGCCCCCACATGCCAACCTCCTTGAAGGCCCTGAAGAGCCTCCATAGGCCAACCTCCTCGAGGGTCCCAAAAAGCCTCCACAGGCCAACCCCCTAGAGGGCCCAGCAGAGCCCCCTCAGGCGGAGTGCACCAAGGCTAAACTGACAGCCCTTGTCGAGCATCCTGTCGGCCCAGTGGGAACTGGGGTATGAAGAGCCCATTCCCTCCAGGCCTCGCACGCTGGCCAGACAGACGAAACGACTAAGGACCAGGCATCACCGCCTGGCGGGACCCTCGAGAGGCAATTCCCCTCGAGGGCCTGAAGAGGAAACGAGGGCCTCAAGGGATCCCTCGCCTCAGGGGACCCTCCCGAGGCGCCAGCTCGCCTCGAGGGAGTCCCGCAGGAATCTCCCCTCAGCCTCCCCGCGCCTGAAGGGAAACGTTGCGGCCAAGGAAGTACGGCGAGACACACATGGGCTCTGCCACGCACACGTGGTGACGCAAGCACCTACGTTGCCGTTTTGGTGATAAAGGGGTCAATAAAGCGGCTCCGCCTGCTGCGCAGCTGCCAGGACCTTCTACTCTGACGATAAGCGGGTGGACGGCGCAACCCTCCAACGGAGAACGTCACCGTGGGCTCCACCTCAGAGACTGCCCTCCCTGCGGGCAGTACATCGCGGTCGGCCGCCGGTCGTCCACGACGCCCACCTTTATCAACAATGGACCGCGTCCATGGACGAACGGACGGTGGTGGACTCCTGCTCCACCCTGCCTCTGCCATGTGGGAGCCACCTTGAAGGCCAAGCCGAAGGAGAGTGCCACAGGCGCCTATAAAAGGGAGAAGACATCCATCGTAGCACGGGTCGACTCTTTGCGTGCTACAACCCTTGTAAACCCTAGCAACACTTGTTAGGATAGCTTCTGGCTGGAGGAGGAAGAAGACGATCGCTTCCCTCCCCAGGCAAGAACTGCCTCAAGGGGTCCTCCGGCAAGCTCCATTGTACTGTAACCTCCATCATCTAATACAGACAAGCAGGAGTAGCGGTCTTACCTCCTCATGAGGGCCGTGAACCTGGGTAAGGGCCGGTGTCTACCTCTGTCGTGTGCGTGTCTTCTTCGGGTCCGGCGAGCACCGTCGCGGGGTCCCTCGAGGGTCTAGACCTCCGCGTTCAATCCCCTTCACGAACTACACTTCAGGAAGTGACTACCCCCGATTCTTGGGAGTCACAACCCGACTTTGGCGCGCCAGGTAGGGGATTGAGTCGCGTCAACAACCTGTTCGTCTCCGCGCCATGGTGAACACCCGCGCCACCCGCGTCGCCCGCGTCAACCGACGTGCGCTTGGGGAGCACGCACGCCGCCAGGCACCACGACCACCCGCGCACGGCGGGGCCGACCCCGCCATGAAGAGCATGCCCCTTCTAGCCCTCACGCTGAGGCGCCGGAGCACAACTCCGACCACCAGGAGTGAAGGAGATATTCCCTAGAGGCAAATAAATAAGTAGTATTTATTGCATTATCGCTTAAGTTTATAATAGGTTTGTGTATTATGCTATAACTGTATTAATCGGAATTATTAATAAACGTGTGATACATAGACAACCAGGTCCCTAGCAAGCCTCTATATGAGCTAGTCCATTGGGCAACAGTTGATCGAGATTCCCGATCAAGGACAATGACGTCGGTTGACAGTGGGGTCATCTTGTTAGTTGAATAAGATGATGGACATACGCAAAGTATTGCAATAAGATCGTATTACAATGTTTGTCATTTGCAATAGATAATAATATGGTAGCTTATTCCTTAGACTGTGAGACCGTACTTATTGATGCTTCGTAGGGGTGTCTCGACCATCAAAAAATTGTGTCTTATATAGCATAACAATAACGGTGTCCATCTTGGTTATTCCGAAAGAGCATCGAAACGTAAGGATCAAGAGCGAGATTTGTTCATTCTTGTAATGGAAAGATACTCTGGGCCCACTCGGTGAGATTACATCTATATAGCTGCGCAGCTTATAACTAGGTCATGGAGATGTAATATCACAGACGAGTTAATAACCTTCGTCGGTAACGAGATACAACAAAGACATCGGTATGTCTACGATCATATCTCGGACAAGGTAGTATCGCAGAAACAAAGGGAATGAATATCATATTTATGGTTCAACGACGATATTCATAGAATGCACAGGGGCCGTCATATACATCCAGGTATCCCTGACGGTCATTGGTGGGTGGAGTGTCTCGACCATGTCTGAAGTGTTCTCGAACCGTAGCGTAACAAACTTAAGGTCTTAGCAACACTAGGAGATAAGTTCTGGAATAATATAGACATTTGTTGGAGAGAGAGAAATGATCCGAAAAGAGTTCCGGTGGTCCGGAAGGAGTTCCGGGAAGGTCTGGAATGTTTCCAGGGATGTCCGAAAGTTGTTCGGGTGGTTCCGAAATTGTTTCGGAGTCACAGGATATTGAATTATATATAAATATATTAATTATGAATTAATAGGATTTTATATTAATTTAATAGTAATTAAATAAAGGGAAAAGGGGGGCTCCCACCTACATGGGCCCTGAGAGGGCCCAAGAGGGGGAACCGCACCACCTAAGGAAGGGGGGGGCTTGGGCCCCCTAGTCCAAGTTGGACTAGGAAGGGGACAAGCCCATGGGGGGTTCGGCCGAACCCCCCTTCCCTCTCCTCCTTTAGTCCCACATGGGGGAGCTAGGGAGTTTGCACACCCCCTCCCCCCTTTATATAGCAAGGCATATTAATTGGATTAATTCATTGGAAAATACAATTAATTGTATTGCAGGCTGGCCGAGCTGGTTCTCCGCCCGTTTTGCCCCCTCTCTCCACCTAAGGTATACCACCGGGCACCGTTGCCCTGCGGGATTCCAGATAAGATCTACCCCTGCGATTTCAGCTGGATCTGAATGACCGGGGGTTGTCGCTAAGCTCCGTATGTTTGCGAGTGCTCGGAGGTAACTCTTTTTGAGGAGCCTGGGCGACGTCGTCTCGCCCCTGCAGCCGCCGCGCCACCCCCTCTGCCGCCGGCGCACCTTTCCCCCTGGTGCCGGCGCCCCGCCATCTTCCGCCCGACGCCCGTCGACGCAGGTCATCGTTGACACCCCGACGTCATCGTCTTCGTCATCGCGGCAAGTTCTCCGCGACCTCGAGGTCGGCTACGCACGACTTCATCGTCAACGCTTGTGCGGGAGCGTAATCCCCGCTATCGGTCTACATGGAGGTAATGTAACCCGTTCCGCCACCGTTATCGCATGTACTAGATAGATAGATCCTGGCTAAGTTAGGGTTTCATACGCTAGAAAATTATTGTTTTCTGCACCGTAACCCCTTCAGTGGTATCAGAGCCGATCTATGCGTAGTACTGCTGGTACGGTTAGAACTCATGTTGAATGAGGGCGTCTTTCTTATATTTGCGACCCTCTAGCGTGCACTTGCGATGCCTTCGGTATTGAGTTGATCAAGCGGCCCGGACCGACTTTACGCGTACGCTTACGCGAGACTGGTTCCACTACTGACATACGGCTTGCACCGTATCTGTGGCTGGCAGGTGTCTGTTTCTCTCTCTCTAGTCGGCAAAGCATTTTCAATGGAGGGCCCGAAAGGGATGCTTAAACATGTAATTATACGATCGACGTTGTGGTACAAAGTTCGTAGGTAGGGAAGCGATTATCTTACGAATAAGCCTATATGCCACGTAAAACTTGCAAAACTAAATAAAGCTAGAGGCGTCTAACTTTGTTTTGCAGAGGCGTTATTTTATGTGACATGGTTACGGTAAGTTTTGATATTACTCGTACTGTCGGAGGCAATGGAGGGCTCCGTAGACTCGGAGCCATGCCGGGGCGCCGGGGGGCCAGGCACATGTCGCCATGAAGGTCCAGGCGCATCAACCATGTCACATCGCACTTCATTGCATCATTATTGTGCGCTGTTGTGTGAGCATCCTATTGATTGCTTATATGCTAGATATACAACGGTAGCATCTTGAATAGGATGATCCCTAACAAATACCGAAATTGTGTTCTCCCTCGTTGCGCACCACCAAGAAAGTTCTACGTTATGAGGCAGGCCGTGATGATCGGGTGTCACACATCTCGTCGTTCACATACAGTGGGTGTAAGCCATGTTGCACGCGCAGGGTCTTCGAGGTTTGATTGGCGAGCCTAGCATATCCAGAAATATGGCCTCGAAACACGGGAAGATCGAAAGATCGAGCACGAGTCACAGAGTTGTTGTGATCGACATTTTATGTCCACCTTTGAAGATGTGCTGCCGGCCGTGATGATCGGGGGTGGTGTGGTGGATGAGGGTCGTGTAATCGCCATTATTATTTTTAGGGATAATAATCTTGGTGTGGTGTGTTTTTGATAATGAGATTATAAAACTAAAACTCATCTATATATTATAAACTTTACCTTACCTCTTTTGCGATCACATCTGGAGACTACGGAACTGCACTTCGGTTACTTCCTCAAAAGCTCGGATTCTACCTTAGAAGCCGACGGGTCCAACTTCATCAGCTGGTACATTGGTTTTAGAAACATTCTCCAAACACAACAAACATCCTATATGTCCTAGAACATTAGTTAGGAGTTAGACCAGATGATTCTGCTAGCAAAGAGGAAGATTATGAGTTCCGTGAGCATCATGATATTTTCATGGAAGTGAAGGTCGTCATGAGCGTATGCCTAGCACCAGAGTTGAAAGTTGTTTCTACACATGGAGCCATATGTCGTGATTGATGCGATCAAAGGCCACTTCAAAGATGAATTGAGTCTTGAGCAGTTCAGACAGCTTAGAAAGTTCCGGACCATTCACATGGGGAGCATTCCTGTCTGGAGACTCAGTTGAAGAAGTTGTATGACATCTACTTCAGGCTTACGAATATCTACGATTTCTAGATAGCGAACTCCAGTGCAATAGAGATTGCGCTTAGCGTCCTAGCTATGAATAGCATGTGCGTGAATATGCTATAGAGACACGATGAGCTTCTTCACGTTCGTGAACAAGTTCAAATCTCTAAAAGTTGATTCCATCGAAGAAGAGTTCTTCGACGCTACGGGTATATTTGATATACGAAGATATGAATGTATTCTTCTCATACTTGATGAAAAGTATTTGATACTTGTTCTGTTTATGAAACAGTCCCTGATTATCACAAGTATGCGGCGAAGGGTGATGTGACAATGCACAAGTGATGGCAAGTTCATGGCCAGTAGTGCTCACGCCCTCGAGATATCATATTAGTTATCATCAATAGTTTTTGATAAGACATTTTGTAATAGTGAGAGTGTGATCTAGTTTGGTGTCTTGAATGTTACAAGACATAATTATTCATACAGAACACATCAATTGTTTTATGTTATGAAGCAAAGCAGTTGTTTCATGTTATGAGTAATTTGCATCACATCTCAATTTCATTATGCGTATGATATGCATTTATAATAGCGGGAATGATAAAATTATGTGTCCAAAGAACAAACACTATCAAATTTAGTCATAAAGGCAATGAAAGAAGTAATGGATAATTCTGATCCATTTAAGTATTTCGAGTGCCAAATTGATTAAGTTTGAAATGCAGTATTGAAGTGTCAATATGAGAGGAAATTAATTGAGAGTCATTTTTAATGATTAATTAATGGTGTTTTTGCTTGATCTGAATTCTTCTATGATTTTGGTAAATAGGAGTATTTGCCTGATAAATCATAAGTCTGAAATTAATTTGATAAGAGATCAAATGGGGTTTTACAGAAGAAAGAGTGGTGATTATTATATTCACAAGATTCGATCAAAGGACAATATTTTTGAATTGTGGTTTCAACATAAAAGACTTGTGGAAATGTTTTTCACAATATTATAATGTCATATATGGTGATATATGGGGTATTATAATCATACTTTATTTTAAATAAAGTATGGTCTGTCAGAATCAGTCTTAGAAACTCCTAATATGTTCGAAACATTATAGTCGATGTCCACTTTAGAAATTAGATATTTTTCTCAACGAAAATTCCTAGGATCGACAGTAGTGTCGACATGTATATGATTATACGATAATTCGGAATATACATGAATAGTTCTTTGTAGGTTACTCGCATTGAATGGGAGTGTATTCCAAAACCAAATAGAAACAAAACTCAGTTTGTTGTCTATGTAATTCCGAGGAAAAGATGATTTTTCGAATTACGGTTTATGGATTGGAATTAGAAGCTTGAAATAAGGTGTCAGACCTATGTTGGAAGGTGTTCCAAAGAGTATATGTCTACAAATGAAAATTTGGTGATTAAGAGTGAGGGAGACTAGAAAATTGTTTTCTGCTTGCAATCCTCTTTATAAAGATCATAATATTTTCATGAACGAAGCTTCTAAATAAGGTGTTGTTATATTTAATATTGCTGTCAGGTCACAGCACAATATTAAATGTTTCAGATCTTGTTGATAGATCAAGGTGCACTTTATGAATACAAAGAAAGTTGAGAAAATATCAAAATATGAACAATGGCTTTTTCAGCCTGGAAATCCAAGTTACATTTGAAAGGATTAAAAGAGTAATTGTTGCTGCAATTCTTATTAGAGGAATAAGATTGTTTAATCATCATATAAAGTGTTATATGAGAAATGTGACTATAAGAAAGACGCGGAAGCATGTCTTGTCAAGAAATGTGTCTTGGACAAGATCAAATTTGTTGACTACATTTATGTAGACATGCTTGAAGTCTGAAGGATTTGTATTAATGTAATACTATAGTTTGTATTAAATTCGAATTGATAATAGATCAATGATTTTGGTTTGACCAAAAATGTCGATTTAAGTGGGAGTCGTAGTTAGTTCACTCAGTGAAATATGTGAAGAACATATTTTTGAGTGGGAGCTTAGGAACTCAAATATGTGGATGACACGTTTTTGAGTGGGAGCTCGTGTTATCAAATATGTGGAGACATAATTTGAGTGGGAGCCGAATTCATCTTGTCTGAATGACACATTGTGAAATTGTACCAGTAGAATAGATGAGAAGGATGAAGTTGTGCAACTATTTGAAAGTTAGTGTCTATTTGGAATAGAACGGGAATTTTAAATAGTTAGTCGAGTTGTTTTGGATTATATCTGAGGAGTCAGAATAGAGTCAAAAGGATGGTCCTTTGAAATCCACTTGATCATTATGAGTAATGATACAAGGTAGTAACGGTTGTATGACATGTTGGTCTATTATGTAATATTAGACATCATACAGAAACCATATTATCTGCTCAATGAAATATAACCGACGTTCTTAGGAAAAGAACAGTTGTAAAAGTAAATTTAGAATTTACTGGAAGTAGAAGTGCGTTAGTTGTTGGATGACATTAGAATGTCTAGTTTTCCGCATTGGTGTGAAAGTATGTAGATGTCGCGAGTTTGTAATTGTTACAAGGGGCTCATAGTGACTGAGTGTGTTTTCTAGGCAGTTATCTGGTTGGTATAATCAGAGTAAGCGCTGGGAAACATAAGTCTCACTTAGTTACGGTATTTGCATATATGTTATTAGATAACTTGGTGATATCAAGCGAGATGATATCAATGAATCGCAAAAGTATGTACAATCATTGTGCAGATTGTCAGAGTAACACTCTTCCACAAGCAAGCATTATCAAATGATTCTTATTTGATAAGGGATTTTGATAAAGTAAAATGCAGCTAGTTTATTTGTACTCTAGTGCAAGTGGGAGACTGAAGGAGATATGCCCTAGAGGCAAATAAATAAGTAGTATTTATAGCATTATCTCATAAGTTTATAATAGGTTTATGTATTATGCTATAACTGTATTAATCGGAATTATTAATACACGTGTGATACATAGACAAACAGGTCCCTAGCAGGCCTCTATATGAGCTAGTCCATTGGGCAACAGTTGATCGAGATTCCCGATCAAGGACAATGACGTCGGTTGACAGTGGGGTCATCTTGTTAGTTTAATAAGATGATGGACATACGCAAAGTATTGCAATAAGATCGTATTACGATGTTTGTCATTTGCAATAGATAAGAATATGGTAGCTTATTCCTTAGACAGTGAGACCGTACTTATTGATGCTTCGTAGGGGTGCTTTGAGAGCATCAAACGTTGTGTCTTATATAGCATAACAATAACGGTGTCCATCTTGGGTATTCCGAAAGAGCATCGAAACGTAAGGATCAAGAGCGGGATTTGTTCATTGTTGTAATGGAAAGATACTCTGGGCCCACTCGGTGAGATTACATCTATATAGCTGCGCAGCTTATGACTAGGTCATGGCGATGTAATATCACAGACGAGTTAATAACCTTCGTCGGTAACGAGATACAACAAAGACATCGGTATGTCTACGATCATATCTCGGACAAGGTAGTATCGCAGAAACAAAGGGAATGAATATCATATTTATGGTTCAACGACGATATTCGTAGAATGCACAGGGGACGTCATATACATCCAGGTATCCCTGACGGTCATTGGTGAGCGGAGTGTCTCGACCATGTCTGGAGTGTTCTCGAACCGTAGCGTAACAAACTTAAGGTCTTAGCGACACTAGGAGATAAGTTCTGGAATAATATAGACATTTGTTGGAGAGAGAGAAATGATCCGGAAAGAGTTCCGGTGGTCCGGAAGGAGTTCCGAGAAGGTCTGGAATGGTTCCAGGGATGTCCGAAAGTTGTTCGGGTGGTTCCAAAATTGTTTCGGAGTCACGGGATATTGAATTATATATAAATATATTAATTATGAATTAATAGGATTTTATATTAATTAAAGGGAAAATGGGGGCTCCCACCTACATGGGCCCTGAGAGGGCCCAAGAGGGGGAGCCGCACCACCTAAGGAAGGGGGGGCTTGGGCCCCCTAGTCCAAGTTGGATTAGGAAGGGGACAAGCCCATGGGGGGTTCGGCCGAACCCCCCTTCCCTCTCCTCCTTTAGTCCCACATGTGGGAGCTAGGGAGTTTGCACACCCCCTCCCCCCTTTATATAGCAAGGCATATTAATTGGATTAATTCATTGGAAAATACAATTAATTGTATTGCAGGCTGGCCGAGCTGTTTCTCCGCCCGTTTTGCCCCCTGTCTCCACCTAAGCTATACCACCGGGCACCGTTGCCCTGCGGGATTCCAGATAAGATCTACCCCTGCGATTTCAGCTGGATCTGAATAACCGGGGGTTGTCGCTAAGCTCCGTATGTTTGCGAGTGCTCGGAGGTAACTCTTTTTGAGGAGCCTGGGCGACGTCGTCTCGCCCCTGCAGCCGCCGCGCCACCCCATCTGCCGCCGGCGCACCTTTCCCCCTGGTGCCGGTGCCCCGCCATCTTCCGCCCGACGCCCGTCGACGCAGGTCATCGTCGACACCCCGGCGTCATCGTCTTTGTCATCGCGGCAAGTTCTCCACGACCTCGAGGTCGGCTACGCACGACTTCATCGTCAACGCTTGTGCGGGAGCGTAATCCCCGCTATCGGTCTACATGGAGGTAATGTAACCCGTTCCGCCACCGTTATCACATGTACTTGATAGATAGATCCTGGCTAATTTAGGGTTTCATACGCTAGAAAATTACTGTTTTCTGCACCGTAACTCCTTCAGTGGTATCAGAGCCGATCTATGCGTAGTACTGCTGGTACGGTTAGAACTCATGTTGAATGAGGGCGTCTTTCTTATATTTGCTACCCTCTAGCGTGCACTTGCGATGCATTCGGTATTGAGTTGATGAAGCGGCCCGGACCGACTTTACGCGTACGCTTACGCGAGACTGGTTCCACTACTGACATACGGCTTGCACCGTATCTGTGGCTGGCGGGTGTCTGTTTCTCTCTCTCTAGTCGGCAAAGCATTTTCAATGGAGGGCCCGAAAGGGATGCTTAAACATGCAATTATACGATCGACGTTGTGGTACAAAGTTCGTAGGTAGGGAAGCGATTCTCTTACGAATAAGCCTATATGCCACGTAAAACTTGCAAAACTAAATAAAGCTAGAGGCGTCTAACTTTGTTTTGCAGAGGCGTTATTTTATGTGACATGGTTACGGTAAGTTTTGATATTACTCGTACTGTTGGAGGCAATGGAGGGCTCCGTAGACTCGGAGCCATGCCGGGGCGCCAGGGGGCCAGGCACATGGCGCCATGAAGGTCCAGGCGCATCGACTATGTCACATCGCACTTCATTGCATCATTATTGTGTGCTGTTGTGTGTGCATCCTATTGATTGCTTATATGCTAGATATACAACGGTAGCATCTTGAATAGGATGATCCCTAACAAATACCGAAATTGTGTTCTCCCTCGTTGCACACCACCAAGAAAGTTCTACGTTATGAGGCAGGCCGTGATGATCGGGTTTCACACATCTCGTCGTTCGCATACAGTGGGTGTAAGCCATGTTGCACGCGCAGGGTCTTTGAGGTTTGATTGGCGAGCCTAGCATATCCAGAAATATGGCCTCGGAACACGGGAAGATCGAAAGATCGAGCACGAGTCACATAGTTGTTGTGATCGACATTTTATGTCCACCTTTGAAGCTGTGCTGCCGGCCGTGATGATCGGGGGTGGTGTGGTGGATGAGGGTCGTGTAATCGCCATTATTATTTTTAGGGATAATAATCTTGGTGTGGTGTGTTTTGATAATGAGATTATAAAACTAAAACTCACCTATATATTATAAACTTTACCTTACCTCTTTTGCGATCACATCTGAAGACTACGGAACTGCACTTCGGTTACTTCCTCAAAAGCTCGGATTCTACCTTAGAAGCCGACGGGTCCAACTTCATCAGCTGGTACATTGGTTTTAGAAACATTCTCCAAACACAACAAACATCCTATATGTCCTAGAACATTAGTTAGGAGTTAGACCAGATGATTCTGCTAGCAAGGAGGAAGATGATGAGTTCCGTGAGCATCATGATATTTTCATGTAAGTGAAGGTCGTCATGAGCGTATGCCTAGCACCAGAGTTGAAAGTTGTTTCTACACATGGAGCCATATGTCGTGATTGATGCGATCAAAGGTCACTTCAAAGATGAATTGAGTCTTGAGCAGTTCAGACAGCTTAGAAAGTTCCGGACCATTCACATGGGGAGCATACCTGTCTGGAGACTCAATTGAAGAAGTTGTATGACATCTACTTCAGGCTTACGAATATCTACGATTTCTAGATAGCGAACTCCAGTGCAATAGAGATTGCGCTTAGCCTCCTAGCTATGAATATCATGTGCGTGAATATGCTATAGAGACACGATGAGCTTCTTCACATTCGTGAACAAGTTCAAATCTCTAAAAGTTGATTCCATCGAAGAAGAGATCTTCGACGCTACGGGTATATTTGATATACGAAGATATGAATGTATTCTTCTCATACTTGATGAAAACTATTTGATACTTGTTCTATTTATGAAACAGTCCCTGATTATCACAAGTATGCGGCGAAGGGTGATGTGACAGTGCACAAGTGATGGCAAGTTTATGGCCAGTAGTGCTCACGCCCTCGAGATATCATATTAGTTATCATCAATAGTTTTTGATAAGACATTTTGTAATAGTGAGAGTGTGATCTAGTTTGGTGTCTTGAATGTTACAAGACATAATTATTCATATAGAACACATCAATTGTTTTATGTTATGAAGCAAAGCAGTTGTTTCATGTTATGAGTAATTTGCATCACATCTCAATTACATTATGCGTATGATATACATTTATAATAGCGGGAATGATAAAATTATGTGTCCAAAGAACAAACACTATCAAATTTAGTCATAAAGGCAATGAAAGAAGTAATGGATAATTCTGAAGTTTGAAATGCAGTATTGAAGTGTCAATATGAGAGGAAATTAATTGAGAGTCATTATTAATGATTAATTAATGGTGTTTTTGCTTGATCCGAATTCTTCTATGATTTTGGTAAATAGGAGTATTTGCCTGATAAATCATAAGTCTGAAATTAATTTGATAAGAGATCAAATGGGGTTTTTCAGAAGAAAGAGTGGTGAATATTATATTCACAAGATTCGATCAAAGGACAATATTTTTGAATTGTGGTTTCAACATGGTCTGGCCCCCGAAGTTCAGGCCTGCTCTCCCCAAGGGCTACGACGGCTCCAGCAACCCGATCGAGTTCCTGCAGCTCTACACCACCTCCATCCAAGCTGCGGGTGGAGATGACAATGTCATGGCCAATTGGTTCTCCCACGCGCTTCGCGATTCTGCGCTGTCGTGGCTCCTGAACCTCCCGGAGGACTCCGTGAACTCCTGGGAGGAGCTTTGCACGCAGTTCGTCTCCAACTTCAAGGGGACATACGAGCGCGCCCTTACCCACAACGACCTGCGCGCTATTGTGCAGAAGAAGGATGAGACGCTCCGCAAGTACATCCAGCGCTTCAGCCAAGTGCACAACAAGATCCCGAACATCCCTGACACTCAAGTCATCGCCGCCTTCCGCGAGGGCGTCACAAACAGCAGGATGCTCGAGAAGCTGGGCATCCACGACAAGCTCACCTCTGTGGTCAAGCTGTTCGGCCTGGCGGACAAGTGCGCCAAGGCTGAAGAGGGACTCCTCTTCGTCAAGATGTCCTCGAGAGGGGACGATCATGCTGAGGGGTCCAGGATACAGAAGAAGAAGGAGGAGCCCAAGCGCAAGGCCACCGCGGTCCTCGCGGCAGAGCCTGACGCAAAGGGCACCCGCAGAGACTCCCCCGAGCCTGGAGAGAGAAGAGATGACCACCGCCCTTTCTGCATCTGCCACAACAGGCGCAGCCACTCTACGGAGTCCTGCTTCGACCTCAAAAGGTTGAGCAAGGAGCGCGAGCAAGCAGAGGGCAGTCGTAGCCGTGGCAGAGGCCGTGGCTACCGTGGGAGCGGACGCAAGGGTGGCTACCAGAAACCGTCTGGAAATCAGGCCAACGCCGCAGAAAAGAACGGCAATCTCCCTAACGAGGAAGATGGCGGCTACCAAGCCCCGAGAGCCGCCATTGCCTGCATCCTCGGGGGGGGGGGGGGGGGGGGTGGGGGTGGGGCGCAGGCGCCAAAGTCGAACAACCAGTTCAAGCAGTTCGCCCGCGAGCTCAACGCCGCCCTCCCAAGCACGGAAACCTCCAGGCCCCTCAAGTGGTCGCAGTACACCATCGCCTTTGACGCTCAGGACCACCCCAAGTCCACCAAGACTGTTGGAAGCCTCCCGCTGGTCTACACCCCCACCATCGACAACGTGGCTGTCTCCAAGACTCTCATCGATGGCGGAGCAGTCCTGAACGTTATCTCCATAGATACGTTCGAAGCGCTTCAAGTGCCCGACGAGCGGCTCATGCCCCCGAGGCCCTTCACGGGGGTCACCAGCGGCTCGATCGAGCCTCTAGGCCAGGTCAGGCTTGCCGTCACCTTCGGGAGCGAGGAAAATTACCGCACCGAGCACATCGATTTGATGTCGCACACATCGGCCTGCCGTACAATGCCATCCTCGGCTACCCCGCGCTCGCAAAGTTCAGGTCCATCACGCACCATGCCTACAACATGGTCAAGATCCCCGGGAGCGATGGCACGATCACAATTCGTGGGCATGTCCTGGACGCTACGCGCGCGGTTGAGACGGCCTACAAGACCGCCGCCATGGCATTCCCCGCAGAAGAGGACCTAGAGCCTCTCGAGAGACCCAAGAAGAAGAAGCAGTTGTTCTCCCAGGAGGCAGCTGCTACCAAGAAGATCTCTCTGAGCACCAGTAGCTCGGGGGCTGAAGGCTCGGGGGCTAGCGTCACCATTGGCGCCGCGCTGCCTCCCAAATAGGAAAGCGCGCTCGTCGCCTTCCTCCAGGCAAACTCTGACATGTTCGCGTGGACACCGTCAGATATGTCTGGGGTACCGAGGGAGGTGATCGAGCACCACTTGGCTGTGTGCCCAAACGCGCGCCTCATCAAGCAAAAAGCAAGAAAGCAAGCCCCCGAGAAGCAAGCATTCATCGTCAAGGAGGTCGAAAAGCTCAAAGCGGCAAAAGTCGTTCGCGAAGTCGCGCATCCCACTTGGCTCTGCAACGGCATGGTAGTCCCAAAGCCCGCCGGAGGAGGCCGCCTCTGCATCGACTACACTGATGTAAACAAGGCCTGCCCCAAAGACCCTTATCCCATGCCCATAATTGACCAGATTGTGGACTCCACGGCAGGCTGCGACCTCCTCTGTTTCCTTGATGCCTTCTCTGGTTATCACCAGATAAAGATGGCTAACGAGGACGAGGAGAAGACGGCTTTCCTCACTCCGTGCGGTGTGTATTGCTACGTCTGCATGCCTTTTGGCCTCAAAAATGCCGGAGCCACTTTCCAGAGGTTGATGAGGATAGCCCTTGGCGGGCAAATGGGGCGGAACACCAAAGCATATGTCGATGACATCGTCGTGAAATCACGAGAAGGAAACACTCTCCTCGGAGACCTTGAAGAAACCTTCGCCAGCCTGCGCAAGGTGAACATCAAGCTCAACCACGCCAAGTGCGTCTTTGGAGTACCTTCAGGCAAATTGCTTGGGTTCCTCGTGTCTCACCGAGGCATAGAGGCAAACCCAAACAAAATCAAGGCCATAAAAGACATGCAACCTCCACGCAGGCTCAAGGGCATGCAATGCCTGGCAGGCTGCATGGCCAGCTTGGGTCGGTTCATCTCCAAGTTCGGTGAAAGAGCCCTGCCGTTCTTCAAGATCATGAAAAGAACGGGCACTTTCAAGTGGACCCCTAAAGCTAAAAAAGCATTTGAGGACATGAAGAAGTATCTGGCCAGCCCACCAGTAATGGTCGCCCCAAGGCCTGGCGAGCACCTGAAGCTGTACTTATCAGCTACTCCACAAACAACCAGTGTTGTCCTTGTGGTGGAAAGAGAAGAGCCAGTACTCCACAAGAAGAGTTCAGCCACTCCAAAGAAAAAGCCTCCTGATAAGAAGCTCGACGAAAGGGCAGTCCTCACAAAGCCACCGCCAGGCCCAAAGCCCCAAGAGAGGGCCGCCCCAAGTCAACCGCTGCAAGGAATTCATGCCGAGGAGCCTGAGGAGCCTCACGAGGCCAACCCCCTCGAGGCACAGGGCAAGCCCATCGAGGCCAACCCCCTCGAGGCCCAGGGCAAGCCCCCTGAGGCCAACCCACTCGAGGCCCATGGCAAGCCCCCTGAGGCCAACCCCCTCGAGGGCCAAGCTGAGCCACCTCACACAAAAGACGCCAAGGCAACAGGAACTACCCTCGTCGAGCATCCAGTCTACTTCGTCAGCACAGTACTGCGTGATGCTCGCGAGCGGTATACAATGCAGCAGAAGCTTCTCCTCGCACTCCTCATCGCCTCAAGAAAGCTGCAACACTACTGAAGGAGATATGCCCTAGAGGCAATTAATAAAGTGTATTCTTTATCATAACTCGTTTGTTCATAATAGGTTTTTGTGTCATGCTAGAACCGTATTAAGAGGAAACATTAATGCGGGTGTGATACGTAAACAACCAGGTCCCTAGTAGCCTCTACTAAGACTAGTTTCGTTGCGCGATTGATGATCGAGGTTTCCCGGTCATGGGGCATGGCGCCGGTCGGCAATAGGAGTCATATCGCTGGAGAACGATGTGATGGACATACCCAGATTTGGAGAACGTAGTCGTTACGCCTTTGACCGTGAGATCAACTCTTATTGTTATTCCTGGAAGATACTTTGTCGTGGTGGTGTCACGGCAGATGCCATAGGATGGCTAATTTGTGGGGCCGATGGACGTTGGTGGATCCGGGGAGGGATAGCGAGCTGAAGAGCTCACACGGGGAGGATCCCGGTAAAACTGAGATCTCCCAGGAACACGAAATAAGAACAAAGAACGAGGGGGAAGATCTAACAAACAAGAACAAATGCACGAAGGCACACAACTCACACACGATATACCCAGGTTCAGGGCCCTCGTGAGGAGGTAACACCCCTACTCCTGCCTTTCCTCTCTATATATTTGTGGTACAAAAGCTACAACTTTGCTACAAGATCTCTCAAAGGGAGGAATACAAAGAACTAGACAAACTCAAGGTGAGAAGGAGTAACTGCTTTAAGAGTAAATGCGACTATAGCTTTGGCTCTCAAGTTGGTCTCTCTCTCAGGAGCAGTTATGGCGCCTTTTATAGAGCTCCGGCCAGGAGGGCCGGAAACCCTAAACTGGCTTGGCCCCACCGGACAGGCCTAGCCGGCATGTCGTCACCGGCTAGTGCGACCTAGTCGCCGGGCTATCCGGTGTAGCCCCTTCGTCATCATCTCGACAAGGACGGCAGGCGCCGTCCTGCATCATCATTGTCCCCCTGTCAGAGACAAGACATGTCTTTGCCCATCCCGGATAGCCTTTTCCGGATTGCCGGGCTAGGCATGTCAGGTCTTGTCTTACCACGATCGTACCGGCTGACGCGCTCCCGTGTCAGGCGGGAGGTGACCATGCTTCCGTGTCAGGCGGAAGGTGACCATGCTTCCGTGTCAGGCGGGAGGTGACCATGCTTCCGTGTCAGGCGGAACGGTACTTCCCCCCGCAATAGACGGGAAAGCCTGCTACGGACCGTTGACGGCCTGCCGGAAGCCCTCACGCCGGCTACCTCCTCGCTTGCCACTGTGAGCCTCTTCTGCATAAGGTCAAGACCGAGACATACATCCCGGTTAATACTTACCCGGACTACCTATCCGGTAAAGCCGAGTATACCTCCATCCGGGAGTCTCCTCGGAGTCCTAGATCCGGGATCCTTTCCGGAGGTGTCCGAGCTCGTCTCAGGATGAGTAACTCTAGGCCTAGCCACCCGAAGATGTCTTAGCCTATCAGCAAAGACATCTTCGAGAAGCTAGTTCTTAGAGGAACCACCCGCTCATGCTTGTGCTGCGATTGTGAGGGCCGGGGGTGTCTATTTATAGCTGCAAGACGTGACCCTTGCGCCTGCCAGGAGGCACTCTGTCCTCTACCAGCGCTCAAGGGTCAAGCTGCCCTTTCAGTACAGCAGGAGGTGTCCCTCGCTCTCGCCAAAGGTCAGGTACTGTTGGCACCTTATTGAATTATACCGGGATCTGCCCCTACCCGGGGGCAGCGCCCCGACATACTTTGATCGCACCAAACGTCGTATTTTATTTAGTATGACAATAACGGTGATACTTTCGGGTATCGGAAAGGAGTAGTTGAGACGAGGGGTCAAGAGCGGGATTTGCCAGTCCACATAGCAGGATAGATACTCTCGGGCCCACTCGGTGAGATCATGTCTAATGAGCTTGCAAGCATGTGACTAGGTAACGGAGACATGAGATCATGAACGAGTAGAAGATAGCGTCGTCGGTAACGAGGTCGGGATTAGGTATGGAGATATCTATGGAACGACGCTCGGACATGCTAAGTATCGCTATGTCAAAAGGTTTAAGACTTTACGTTCACGTTTGATAGATGAAAGTCATTCGTTATATCACAGGGATTAATTCATGGGGTCCAGGCCTACGAGTTAGTCGTTGATCATAGAGGAGTCTTGGTCATACCTGTTATTATATCGAACCGCTAGGGTAACACACTTAAGGGGTTTCGACAAGACAACCGGAATGGAAAGAGATCACCGGGAGCGTCCCGGGAGAGGTCCGATGGAGATCGGGCAGCGACGAAAGAGTTTTCGGAGCTAGGAAAAATTACATATATTATGTTTGATATTAATTAGTGTAATTAATATGCAAATATGATTTTATATATTTATTTTCGAATTTATTTAGGCTGATTTCCCTAAATGGGCCTTCTGGTCGAAAGAAGGCCCAAGAGGGGGAAAAATCCCAAGGGGATTCGGTGGGGCCATGGTGGCCGGCCTGGATGGGCCAAGGGGCCCACCAGGGGGCCGGCGCACCAAGGCTAGCCGCACCATGCATGTGGGGATAGTCCCACATTGCCTGGCTGGCAAGGTTGGCTCCCCCTGGGAGCCTATATAAGAAAGGGCACCCCTGGCCTTTTAATTCACCAATTAATTCTCGATTTCTCTCTCGATCTCGTGGTTCCCAAGTCGGAGCCGCGCCGAGCTGAGGAGGGGGATCTCTTCCACCATAGCCCGCTGCCGCGCTGCTGGTGTTCCGGTCCAAGTCTTCCGCTGCTCGTCCTGGACTGGAGCTTCGGAGGCCGTCGTCTCCACCGTACATGTGCGACTCCCTGCGAGGTGCTGCGCTAGCGGTACTCGGAGGTCTGCTTCCTCTACACGACCTTGAGGTCGGCTTCGTCGGTCTTCATCGACAACGTTTGTGCGGAACGTAATCCCTGCTTTCGGTCTACAAGGGTACGTATTCCGATCTCCGTTCGTACTACTATATCTGCATAGAATAGATCTTGGCATGCTTTTAGGATATCGTTGGTAGGAAATTTTTTGTTTTCTGCACACGATCCCCTTCAGTGGTATCAGAGCCGATCTATCGTAGATATAGCTGTACGCTGTTAGAACCCATGCTCTGCACGGGGGCACCGTTCCTGTTATTTGCTACCCTCTAGCGTGCACTTGTGTATTCCAGCGGCATTGAGTTGATGAAGCGGCCCGGACCGACTTTACGCGTACGCTTACGCGAGACTGGTTCCACTACTGACATACGGGTTGTACCGCATATGTGGCTGGCGGGTGTCAGTTTCTCTCTCTTTAGTTGGTCTTCGCATTTTCAATGGAGGGCCCGAAAGGGATGCTTAAACATGCAATTATTGGATCGTTGTTGTGGTCATAAGAGTCGTAGGGATGAAGCGGTTCTATTTACGAAAGCCCCAAGCCACGTAAAATATGCAAAAGATAAAGTAGAAGCGTCTAACTTTATTTTGCAGGGGCTATGTGATATGGTCAAGGTAGGTTTATTAAATTGTTTATAAACTGCGGGCGCCAAGAAGACCATGGCGCAATGGACTATATCACATTGCATTATATTTGATGTTTTGTGTGCATCTTATATTGTGTGATTGTGTGTATAGTATACATTAGTTACACGACGGTAGCTGTATAAGATGATCCCTTCAAAATACCACTAGTGTTCTCCCTCCAACGCGCACCACCAAGAAAGTTCTATGTTATGAGGCAGGCCGTGATAATCGGGTGTCAGACATCTCGTCGTTTGCATACAGTGGGTGTAAGCCATGTTGCACAAGCGTCCGCGTGGAGGTCTTTTGTGGCGAGCCTAGCATATTCAGAAATATGGCCTCGGAACAGGAAGACCGAAAGGTCGAGCACGAGACACAAAATTGGTGTGGCGGACGATTTTGTCTACTCTTGAAGTTGTGCCGCCGGCTTTGATGATGAGGGGTGGTGCAATGGATGGGGATTGTGAGACACGCTAAGAATTCTGTCTAATTAGAAAGGGATAAGAGAGCGTATAAGTATCCACTTACCCCCATATTTTGGGAATCTTACAGTTTTGTAACCTGTTAGCTTAAGCTTGTTCGATACGCTTCGGTGTATTGACCCGTTCGCGGGCTGTGGTTTTTCTGCAGTTGAGGATTCTTCGCACGACCAGGTTGGTGGATGCTACGTGGAGTTCGACGACGAGATCTACGACGAGTAGTTAGAGTTCCCCTGGGCTTCTTCCTGGTGGACCGCGTGGATGGGCCTTCTTTTCCGTTTCGGCCTTGAGCCCTTTGCTTCTTGTCTGTACTCAGACCGGTTTGTTTCCGCTTCTTGATGTAATGTTGGGACATGTGTCCTCTGATTGGTGCCATTTGACATATTTTGCTCAGTGAGAGCTTTTGGATATTATTTCCTTTCTTTGTGTCTTAGGTTTATTCTGTGGTTTCAACTTGTTAAAAATCCGACTCGTATACCATGTGTGTATGTTTGAAGTATACGAGTTGGAAGACTTTTTGGGTTCTTGCGTGCACAATCTGGAAACGTATGTGACGTTGGGGTCGCCAAGAACTGTCGGCCGATGATCCATTCCGAGCATGGCCTGATGGTTTTTCCTGGGATTGGTAACCCCAGTATGTTCTTGGTTGTGTGGCCCAACCGGTACGTTTCGTTTGTGTAGCTTGAATTCAGGGTCTGACAGTTGGTATCAGAGCTTAAACGCCCTCAGGTTCCCTTCTACTGGTCGTTGTTTGAGTCTAGAAAAATATTTTTGTAGTTATCAGGAAATCTTAAACGCGAGAGTAGGAATTCTGTTCTTTTACTTCTTTCCCAACCCACCCTCCCTGTTCTTCTGGTAAGGAAGTGTTACGATAATTCCCTTCTCACCTTAATTTTAAAATTTAGGACATCACGTGTTCTGGGTTTTCCGTAGTACCATAGTTGCAGGTGGTTTGTGTCGTTTTGGTGGTTATCAACTTCTTCGGCTATGTTCAGTTTCAATCTTGAATCAATCAGTTGTTGTTCTACCTTTCACTGGATTTCATCTCCTTGTCATTGTACAATTCGTTGTGTGCAATCAATCCTTTTTGTTTCCGGAGGCTAACTTCTACTTCAAACTGCTATGTAGATGGCGCACTATCAGGTGGTGCGTAAGACCCACTGTGAGCAGACTACCGGTTACCCGAAGCTTCTCAGAAGCATGGTTGACTACGTCGGTTTCAGATACCTCCCGGAGTACCAGGTGTCCGAGATCCCCAGGGATTACGGACAGACCTTCTACAGAGCTACCGTTTGGATCAGTGGAGATGATGGTGATACTGCGCACAAGCACGTTGCTGAGGCTTCCACTGTGGACATGGCAGTACACTTGGCAGCTTACGATGCAGCTCTGGCTCTGCGCAGGGATTGCTACTGCTTCAACAACCATCCGTTCTGCTACGTTCCATACTACCCCTACACGGACTCTCAGTACGAGCTCGAGGTTCTGGACATGACCGCTCAGTTTGGTCAGTCTTCAGACTCAGTTGCTGGGACTCTACGCTTGGAGCTAGCAGCAGTCCGTCAGCAGCTGCACCGGGCACTCTCTCACCTGGGGCAGTATGACAGGAGGAACGTCACACCAGACGCTTTCCCGAGGTTCCAGCTCGCTTTTCCGAGTCGTCTGTCTGCTGTGGGTGGATACACTCCAGAGCGGGGTCCGCTGATCACTACTGATCCATACCACGTTGGACCACTACTGTACGGGACACAGACGCCAGATGCCTACTCCGTTCAGTTGCGACGCATTGTGCGAGACTACCGCGTGTACTGCGATCGTCGCTACACCCATCGCAGCAGCCTAGTTTCGTCTTCTGAGGGAAGCGAGAGCTAGTCTTCGAGTTGTATCTTTTCCTTGTTGTAGTAGCTATCCTTGTACCCAAACCGTGTTGGTTGTACGGATGGTTAACTTTGTACTAGTAGCTGTCCTTGTAGTACTGAAACCTTGGTGGTTGTACTGATGGCTAACTAAGTGTATGGTTATGAACCTTTGTTATGAGAAGCTTATCCTTGTTATCCTACAGTTTGCAACTATTTTTCTGAGCAAGAATTCGACTTTTCAAGTTTTCCCTGGCTTTGTGTATCTTGTCGCTGTTCTAATATCCAATGTCTTCAGGATGACGAACACCAGGAACAACCGCAATGCGGAAGGCGCACCACAACCGCCTCCAATAACTGAGTTGCTTGGTCAGATGACCCAAGTTCTGGCTCAAATGGCCGAGAACCAAGTCTACCAGAACAACCACGGGCATCGCAATGAAGGCAATGCACGTGTGACCATCAAGGACTTCCTCGGTCTGGGCCCAAGGAACTTCGCTTCCCCCACTGAGCCGCTGGAAGCTGATGATTGGCTTCGCGAGATGGAAAGGACCCTTGCTATCGCCCACGTGGCTGAGCACGACAAGGTGCCTTACGTGTCCTACCTGCTTAGGGGCAAGTCTGCCTCATGGTGGGAAAACTTTCAGGCTATGAGAGCTCCCGGGGTGGTTACCACTTGGGGGGATTTCAGGGCAGCCTTCCTGCGCCACCACATCCCAGAAGGTCTCATGGACAGGATGCGCGAGCAGTTTAACTCGCTGACGCAAGGCAAGATGGACGTGATGGAGTACAATGGCGAGTTCAATCGCCTTGCTCGTTACGCTGGAGATGAGGTGAACACTGAGGTCAAAAAGATGGCCAAGTTCCGCAAGGGTTTCAACCCCGCGCTCAAGTACAAGCTGAACCTCGTCAAGGCCGACAACTTCGAGGACCTCGTCAACATCGCGCTCAATGAGGAGCATGGGCGCAAGGTCTTCGAGGAGTCGCGCAAGCACTCTCGTGAGACCAACTCTCCTTCATCGTCAATCGCCGCCACTCCTGCTCAGAAGCGTAGGCTCTGGGTGCCTAACAGCGCCTTCGCACGAGCTACCTACGTGCCAGGACCTCCAGGACTCGCGCCTCGTCCACCGAACCCGGCTCTTGCTATGAGGGGTTTCGGAGGACCGCCAAGGCCAACGGGCGCTCGCCCCAACGTGACCTGCTACCAGTGCAGGAAACCGGGCCACTACTCCAACAACTGCCCGGAGACCCGTACACTTCCTCCACCACCTCGCCCTGCTCCAACTCAGGCGATGGTCCGCGCACCTGCCCCGGCTAGGCCTTTCGTCCCCAACACCAGGCCTCCGGCACGTGCTGCGCGGGTGAACCACATCAGGGCTGAGGAAGCAGAAGAAGCTCCAGAAGTTGTTCTTGGTACACTTCCGGTCAACTCTATCTCTTCTAGAGTGTTGTTTGATACAGGAGCATCTCATTCTTTCGTATCAGTTAGCTTTGTGGATTTACATGGGCTGATTCTCGATCCTCTACCCAAAAACATCGCGGTTACTTCTCCCGGTATGGAAATGACTTCTTCCAAGATAAGCCACGACAATGAAATCCAAATTGGAGGCCATATCTTCTTGGCATCTCTAATAATTCTCGGCAATTCTGATATTGATGTCATCCTGGGCATGGATTGGTTGAAGGCCAATCAAGCTAAGATAGACTGTTCCACAAAGACTGTAACTCTTTCTCATCCTTCTGGACAGATAGTCTATTCTCCAAACCAAACATCTTCGGCTCGGCTTTTCGCTCTCAATGTTGATCCTCTTCCTTCCATAGAAGCTATTCCGGTGGTCCGAGACTTTCCTGACGTCTTTCCTGAAGAATTACCAGGTATGCCACCTGACAGAGCCGTCGAGTTCGTTATTGAACTAGAACCAAGCACTGCTCCTATCTCCAAACGTCCTTACAAGATGGGCCCCAAAGAACTGGCTGAGCTTAAGAGACAGCTAGAGGAGTTGGAAAGGAAAGGTCATATTCAACCTAGTACTTCTCCTTGGGGTTGTCCTACTCTGTTTGTCAAAAAGAGGGACACGACTGAGCGACTGGTTGTTGACTACCGTCCTCTGAACAAGAAAACCATCAAGAACAAGTATCCTCTCCCTCGCATCAACGATCTGTTCGATCAACTGGCTGGTGCTAAGGTTTTCTCCAAGTTGGACTTGAGGTCAGGTTATCACCAGATCAAGATCCGCAAAGAAGACATTCCAAAGACAGCTTTCACCACTCGTTATGGTCTCTACGAATACACTGTCATGTCTTTCGGTCTCACAAATGCTCCGACGACTTTCTCACGTCTCATGAACTTCGTTTTCATGGAATACCTCGATAAGTTCGTGGTAGTCTATCTCGATGACATTCTTATCTATTCCAAAACCGAGGAAGAACACGGAGAACATCTACGTCTTATCTTGTTGAAACTCCGAGAACACCGTCTCTACGCCAAGTTCTCCAAGTGTGAATTCTGGCTTCCTAAAGTATCCTACCTTGGTCATGTCATCTCTTCTGAAGGCATTTCTGTGGATCCAGAAAAAGTGAAGGCCATTGTTGAATGGTTGCCTCCTACATCGGTGAAACAAGTCAGGAGTTTCCTTGGCATGGCTAGCTATTGCCGTCGATTTGTTGAGAACTTCTCCAAAATCGCTAAGCCTCTCACCGATCTTACAAGGAAGGATAGAAAGTTTCTTTGGACTCCAAAGTGTGATGAGAGTTTCAATCTCTTGAAAGCTAAACTCACTTCTACTCCTGTTCTAGTTGGCCCAGACACTTCCAAACCTTTCCAAATATTCTGCGATGCATCTCTTCAAGGACTAGGCGCAGTCCTCATGCAAGAACGCAAAGTTGTGGCTTATGCATCTCGCCAGTTGCAGCCTCATGAGCTCAACTATCCTACACATGATCTTGAACTTGCAGCAATCATGTATGCCCTCAAGGCTTGGAGACCTTATTTGTTGGGGCACAGCTGTGAGATCTTCACTGATCACAAGAGTCTCAAATATCTCTTCACTCAACCAGACTTGAACCTCAGGCAAACAAGGTGGCTTGAGAAACTCTCAGATTACGATCTTACCATCTCTTACACTCCAGGCAAAGCTAATGTAATGGCTGATGCTCTCAGTCGCAAGTCCTATTGCAACAGCCTCATGGTTGAGGACATCCAACCTCCTATTCATGAAGAATTCAAGAAACTCAACCTTCAAGTGGTTCCCTCTGGTTATCTTGCAAACTTGATTGCCACTCCTACACTTGAGGATAAGATCCGTGCCGCACAGTTGCGTGATTCTGGTGTCAAGAATATCAAAGACAACATTGGCAAGGATAAGTACAAGAGTTTCTCTATCGATGACAAGGGTACCTTGCTGTTTGAAGAACGCATTGTAGTGCCCAAACTTGACAGCTTAAGAGAACTCATTCTCAAGGAGGCTCATG
This sequence comes from Poa annua, assembly GCA_026929855.1. NCBI lineage: Eukaryota > Viridiplantae > Streptophyta > Magnoliopsida > Poales > Poaceae > Poa > Poa annua. Next base: position 65,562,036 of record CM049429.1, on the reverse strand, counting down.
ATACTCCGCTTTCTATTCACCCTGGCAGCACAAAGATGTACCAGGATCTCAAGTCAATCTATTGGTGGACCAGGATGAAGCGTGAAATTGCTCACTATGTGTCTCATTGTGATGTTTGCTGTCGTGTCAAGGCAGTTCATCAGAGACCACCTGGACTTCTTCAACCACTGCAAATTCCTGAATGGAAATGGGACAAGATCGAGATGGACTTCGTTACTGGGTTTCCAAAGTCCAAGAAAGGCAACGGTGCAATCTTTGTTGTCATTGACCGTCTCTCCAAAGTGGCTCACTTCTTTCCAGTCAAAGAGACAGTATCAGCTAGTCAGTTGGCAGAACTCTATATGACAAGACTGGTTCCTTTACATGGTGTTCCTTTGGCAATAAGCTCAGATCGTGGAAGTATCTTCACTTCTCGATTTTGGGATAGCTTTCAGAAAGCCTTGGGTACTAAACTTCTGTTCATCACAGCTTACCATCCGCAAACAAGTGGACAGGTTGAAAGAGTAAACCAAATTCTGGAAGATATGCTCAGAGCTTGTGTTATCTCCTTTGGCATGAAATGGGAGGATTGCCTTCCGTATGCTGAGTTCTCCTACAACAACAGCTTCCAAGCAAGCCTAGGCATGGCTCCATTTGAAGCTCTCTATGGCCGCAAATGTAGAACTCCTCTCAATTGGTCTCAAGCTGGTGAACGTCCATTCTTTGGGCCGGATATTATCCAGGAGGCTGAAGAAAAGGTTCGCATCATTCGTGACAATCTGAAGATTGCCCAGTCTCGGCAGAAAAGCTATTATGATAGCAAGCACAGGGACATGGTCTATGCACCTGGTGATCAAGCTTACATTCGTGTCACTCCTCTGAGAGGCACGCAACGCTTTGGCATCAAAGGCAAACTCGCTCCGCGTTATGTTGGGCCTTTCAACGTTCTTTCAAGGCGTGGTGAACTGCCTTACCGTCTGGAACTTCCTCCAAACCTCTCCAAAGTGCACGATGTCTTCCACGTGTCACAACTCAATAAGTGCTTCCAAGATCCAGGTCGTGCAGTTGATCATGGATCAATTGAACTTCGAGAAGATCTCTCTTATGTGGAACAACTGATTCGCATTCTTGACGAAGCTGAACGTCGCACCCGTAACAACACTATCAAGTTCTACAAGGTTCAATGGTCTCATCATTCTGACAAGGAAGCTACATGGGAACGTGAAGACCATCTCCGTGCCGAGTACCCCAACCTCTTTGTTGCTCCATGAAGGACTTCCTCGGTCTGGGCCCAAGGAACTTCGCTTCCCCCACTGAGCCGCTGGAAGCTGATGATTGGCTTCGCGAGATGGAAAGGACCCTTGCTATCGCCCACGTGGCTGAGCACGACAAGGTGCCTTACGTGTCCTACCTGCTTAGGGGCAAGTCTGCCTCATGGTGGGAAAACTTTCAGGCTATGAGAGCTCCCGGGGTGGTTACCACTTGGGGGGATTTCAGGGCAGCCTTCCTGCGCCACCACATCCCAGAAGGTCTCATGGACAGGATGCGCGAGCAGTTTAACTCGCTGACGCAAGGCAAGATGGACGTGATGGAGTACAATGGCGAGTTCAATCGCCTTGCTCGTTACGCTGGAGATGAGGTGAACACTGAGGTCAAAAAGATGGCCAAGTTCCGCAAGGGTTTCAACCCCGCGCTCAAGTACAAGCTGAACCTCGTCAAGGCCGACAACTTCGAGGACCTCGTCAACATCGCGCTCAATGAGGAGCATGGGCGCAAGGTCTTCGAGGAGTCGCGCAAGCACTCTCGTGAGACCAACTCTCCTTCATCGTCAATCGCCGCCACTCCTGCTCAGAAGCGTAGGCTCTGGGTGCCTAACAGCGCCTTCGCACGAGCTACCTACGTGCCAGGACCTCCAGGACTCGCGCCTCGTCCACCGAACCCGGCTCTTGCTATGAGGGGTTTCGGAGGACCGCCAAGGCCAACGGGCGCTCGCCCCAACGTGACCTGCTACCAGTGCAGGAAACCGGGCCACTACTCCAACAACTGCCCGGAGACCCGTACACTTCCTCCACCACCTCGCCCTGCTCCAACTCAGGCGATGGTCCGCGCACCTGCCCCGGCTAGGCCTTTCGTCCCCAATACCAGGCCTCCGGCACGTGCTGCGCGGGTGAACCACATCAGGGCTGAGGAAGCAGAAGAAGCTCCAGAAGTTGTTCTTGGTACACTTCCGGTCAACTCTATCTCTTCTAGAGTGTTGTTTGATACAGGAGCATCTCATTCTTTCGTATCAGTTAGCTTTGTGGATTTACATGGGCTGATTCTCGATCCTCTACCCAAAAACATCGCGGTTACTTCTCCCGGTATGGAAATGACTTCTTCCAAGATAAGCCACGACAATGAAATCCAAATTGGAGGCCATATCTTCTTGGCATCTCTAATAATTCTCGGCAATTCTGATATTGATGTCATCCTGGGCATGGATTGGTTGAAGGCCAATCAAGCTAAGATAGACTGTTCCACAAAGACTGTAACTCTTTCTCATCCTTCTGGACAGATAGTCTATTCTCCAAACCAAACATCTTCGGCTCGGCTTTTCGCTCTCAATGTTGATCCTCTTCCTTCCATAGAAGCTATTCCGGTGGTCCGAGACTTTCCTGACGTCTTTCCTGAAGAATTACCAGGTATGCCACCTGACAGAGCCGTCGAGTTCGTTATTGAACTAGAACCAAGCACTGCTCCTATCTCCAAACGTCCTTACAAGATGGGCCCCAAAGAACTGGCTGAGCTTAAGAGACAGCTAGAGGAGTTGGAAAGGAAAGGTCATATTCAACCTAGTACTTCTCCTTGGGGTTGTCCTACTCTGTTTGTCAAAAAGAGGGACACGACTGAGCGACTGGTTGTTGACTACCGTCCTCTGAACAAGAAAACCATCAAGAACAAGTATCCTCTCCCTCGCATCAACGATCTGTTCGATCAACTGGCTGGTGCTAAGGTTTTCTCCAAGTTGGACTTGAGGTCAGGTTATCACCAGATCAAGATCCGCAAAGAAGACATTCCAAAGACAGCTTTCACCACTCGTTATGGTCTCTACGAATACACTGTCATGTCTTTCGGTCTCACAAATGCTCCGACGACTTTCTCACGTCTCATGAACTTCGTTTTCATGGAATACCTCGATAAGTTCGTGGTAGTCTATCTCGATGACATTCTTATCTATTCCAAAACCGAGGAAGAACACGGAGAACATCTACGTCTTATCTTGTTGAAACTCCGAGAACACCGTCTCTACGCCAAGTTCTCCAAGTGTGAATTCTGGCTTCCTAAAGTATCCTACCTTGGTCATGTCATCTCTTCTGAAGGCATTTCTGTGGATCCAGAAAAAGTGAAGGCCATTGTTGAATGGTTGCCTCCTACATCGGTGAAACAAGTCAGGAGTTTCCTTGGCATGGCTAGCTATTGCCGTCGATTTGTTGAGAACTTCTCCAAAATCGCTAAGCCTCTCACCGATCTTACAAGGAAGGATAGAAAGTTTCTTTGGACTCCAAAGTGTGATGAGAGTTTCAATCTCTTGAAAGCTAAACTCACTTCTACTCCTGTTCTAGTTGGCCCAGACACTTCCAAACCTTTCCAAATATTCTGCGATGCATCTCTTCAAGGACTAGGCGCAGTCCTCATGCAAGAACGCAAAGTTGTGGCTTATGCATCTCGCCAGTTGCAGCCTCATGAGCTCAACTATCCTACACATGATCTTGAACTTGCAGCAATCATGTATGCCCTCAAGGCTTGGAGACCTTATTTGTTGGGGCACAGCTGTGAGATCTTCACTGATCACAAGAGTCTCAAATATCTCTTCACTCAACCAGACTTGAACCTCAGGCAAACAAGGTGGCTTGAGAAACTCTCAGATTACGATCTTACCATCTCTTACACTCCAGGCAAAGCTAATGTAATGGCTGATGCTCTCAGTCGCAAGTCCTATTGCAACAGCCTCATGGTTGAGGACATCCAACCTCCTATTCATGAAGAATTCAAGAAACTCAACCTTCAAGTGGTTCCCTCTGGTTATCTTGCAAACTTGATTGCCACTCCTACACTTGAGGATAAGATCCGTGCCGCACAGTTGCGTGATTCTGGTGTCAAGAATATCAAAGACAACATTGGCAAGGATAAGTACAAGAGTTTCTCTATCGATGACAAGGGTACCTTGCTGTTTGAAGAACGCATTGTAGTGCCCAAACTTGACAGCTTAAGAGAACTCATTCTCAAGGAGGCTCATGATACTCCGCTTTCTATTCACCCTGGCAGCACAAAGATGTACCAGGATCTCAAGTCAATCTATTGGTGGACCAGGATGAAGCGTGAAATTGCTCACTATGTGTCTCATTGTGATGTTTGCTGTCGTGTCAAGGCAGTTCATCAGAGACCACCTGGACTTCTTCAACCACTGCAAATTCCTGAATGGAAATGGGACAAGATCGAGATGGACTTCGTTACTGGGTTTCCAAAGTCCAAGAAAGGCAACGGTGCAATCTTTGTTGTCATTGACCGTCTCTCCAAAGTGGCTCACTTCTTTCCAGTCAAAGAGACAGTATCAGCTAGTCAGTTGGCAGAACTCTATATGACAAGACTGGTTCCTTTACATGGTGTTCCTTTGGCAATAAGCTCAGATCGTGGAAGTATCTTCACTTCTCGATTTTGGGATAGCTTTCAGAAAGCCTTGGGTACTAAACTTCTGTTCATCACAGCTTACCATCCGCAAACAAGTGGACAGGTTGAAAGAGTAAACCAAATTCTGGAAGATATGCTCAGAGCTTGTGTTATCTCCTTTGGCATGAAATGGGAGGATTGCCTTCCGTATGCTGAGTTCTCCTACAACAACAGCTTCCAAGCAAGCCTAGGCATGGCTCCATTTGAAGCTCTCTATGGCCGCAAATGTAGAACTCCTCTCAATTGGTCTCAAGCTGGTGAACGTCCATTCTTTGGGCCGGATATTATCCAGGAGGCTGAAGAAAAGGTTCGCATCATTCGTGACAATCTGAAGATTGCCCAGTCTCGGCAGAAAAGCTATTATGATAGCAAGCACAGGGACATGGTCTATGCACCTGGTGATCAAGCTTACATTCGTGTCACTCCTCTGAGAGGCACGCAACGCTTTGGCATCAAAGGCAAACTCGCTCCGCGTTATGTTGGGCCTTTCAACGTTCTTTCAAGGCGTGGTGAACTGCCTTACCGTCTGGAACTTCCTCCAAACCTCTCCAAAGTGCACGATGTCTTCCACGTGTCACAACTCAATAAGTGCTTCCAAGATCCAGGTCGTGCAGTTGATCATGGATCAATTGAACTTCGAGAAGATCTCTCTTATGTGGAACAACTGATTCGCATTCTTGACGAAGCTGAACGTCGCACCCGTAACAACACTGTCAAGTTCTACAAGGTTCAATGGTCTCATCATTCTGACAAGGAAGCTACATGGGAACGTGAAGACCATCTCCGTGCCGAGTACCCCAACCTCTTTGTTGCTCCATGAAGAATCTCGGGGCGTGATTCCTTTGAGGGGGGGGGGGGGGGGAGTGTTGTAACAGCCCAACTGTAACTTTCCTGTTTGTGTGCAAATCATAATGGATATCATGTCATCATTCCATATGTGCTTGCATTTATTTTAATTTGGTGCATCAAATTCAAATTACAAATTTAAATCCTTATTTTAAATTCAAATGCTTATCAACTATTTCAAATAAAGTTTCAAATTACTTATAAATAATTAAACCAATAATTAATATGTCTAATTTGAAACTATCAAAAATTGCTCAAAAGTTTTTATGAGGTTCCTTTCTGTTTTGTTTTAAAAATACAAAAACAGAAAAGTTTAAAAAGAAAAACAAAACCAAAAAAAAATAGGGGAGAGGCTCTCCTGGCCGAACTGGGCCTGCTCGGCCCATCTCAGTCCAGCCCGACCCAGCTCCTTCTTCCCCCACCTCCGTACGCCTTTCCAGCGTGGAGGAGCAGAGCTGGCCATGGCGATGGCTCTCTGCAGCTCGCCCCCACACCGAGCCCCACTGCCTCTCTCCTCTTCTCTCCTCTCCCCTTTCTTTAAATCGCGTGGACCGGAGCAAACCCTAAACCTAGTTTCTTCCGCCCCCGCCGCCGCACGCTCTCCTTCGCAAACGCCGACGCCATGACAGAGAAGAGGTGGAGCTCGGGTCCCCGCTAGAACTCGCCGTCCCCTCCGTCTCTCTCACGCCAGGAGCAGCCGCGCCTCTTCCTCCTCCTTCTTCGACGATGCGGAGCAGAACCGGGAACCGCTCGCTCCACCTCCTTCCCCGACCCCGGCCGCTGCGGGATCCTTCTTCCCTAGCACCGACAGCTCCACTCCGTCGCCCCCGAGCCGCCTCGCCTCGCCATCGAACTCCTCCCGGTGAGCGGTGTCCCTTCCCTCTCTTCTCCACTTCGTTTCTGTCTCGGCGTGTCGTGTTTTCTGCCAGAGCCGGAGACGACCACCACGGCCGTGTCACGCCGCATGGGCGCAAGCACGGACACGAGCCTCCCGCGCCTCCCCTCTACACCTGAACACAAAAACGGAGTCGCTCCTCCTCGGCACACACCCAACGCAGCGCGGTGAACCCCCAGCGCCTTCAAAACATGCTCGCCGCCGGCCAGTTTTCCGTTGTCGGTGCTCTCTGCAGTTTTTCGTCAGATAACACCTGTGGCATTCAGTTTCGTCAGGTTAAAAAAAAACCGCGCCTGTTTACTGATAAAAGGAAATCAATGCCTATCGTAGCAACAACACAATCCTGACCGAGTGGCTAGCAGCATCGAACCATTCCTCCGAGCGCGCGCAAGTTCGAACCCCATGGCTGTTGAATAAAAGCAACACTTTTTATTTGTTTTAGGTCACTGACATGTAGGTCCCACCAGTCATAGACACTGGCAACTGGAATAATTACCCAGAGCCCCCTGCACTTTCTGATTTAGTGTTAAAAGCCTCTCCAACATTGTTTCCTCATGAACAGGTCCCTGTCTTTTTTTCAGAAAACACCCCTACACTTATAAAATGCATAACTTTTAATTTATAACTCCAAATTAAATAAAATTTATATGTTTTTATATCAGAAAAATGCAATAAACATTAATATCACATTCTTATGTCATTTTGCATCATTTATTTTAAATGCTTAGTTTAAAATTAACAAATGCAATTAATTAATTAAATATGGAGTATGAGGAGTAATAATTATATAATACCCTAATTCCCTTTAATATGCTCATACCTTTTTATACCATATCTTGCCATGCTAATAAATATTTCATTTGAGTTAAAAAGAAATCAATTGCAATTAATTCCTAAATGTGGAATGTGTTGGGCAATTAAATAATTAATGTCTTTTCCATTTTTAAATTAATTGGATCACCACTTCTGCGATATTAAGTAACCTTTAAATTGTTGGCTACACAAATAACTTGCACCCTAATCTTTTGCCGGGATTTCATCCCCGCTTTAATATGACCTAATCATCTCATACCATGTCGCATCATCATTTGTTTGCGCATTTCTCTGTATTGATTATTGTTTCCTATTGTCTGTGTTTGGCTCTCTTTGGGTAGACGACGATGTGTCTGCTGCGAGTACCTACGACACTGAGGTTCCAGCTATCGTGCCAGGCTACGAGCTGCCATGCAAGCTTCTGCTAACCGGTTACATGATTGTCGGGTTTTCATTCCTGCCTTTTGATCTATGCTATCCTAGTTATCGATTCTTGAATTGCGATCCCATCACATGTTTATTCTGCAACCTATACAACTATATCCCCACAACCCATAACCCCTTGCATGTTTATCTGTTGGCCTTTGCGAGTCGTAGTGCATGCTTAGTATTGGTTGAGCGAGTCGTTCCTATGTCTTTATCTTATATGCTTATTATGATATATTGTTCTACTATAATAAACTGTTGTCTTATTTTGGGGTTCTATAATTAAAAGATAAGGCACCAGGCGGAAGGCCTTGCGAGGTGTTTTGTTCTGCTCAGTGTCGACCTAGGAACTGAGATTTTGTCCTCGGATCCAATTTTGAGCGCACTAACCACTTGTGGGTGGCCCAATGGAGCCCCCCTCGACTTTGAACGGATCCGCAACTCGTCCATGTGCCGCAAGTAGTTCGGCTTTTTCCATTCGCTCATATGCATGTGCATGATGATGATGATGAGAGGGTATGTGATACGGGGGGTCATATAGGGGTGGTGCGTACGTAGCGGACAGTTCCTACTGTGGTTTGAGCCGCATGGTGCGTAGGCACAAACTAATGAGTCCGCAATTGAGATTCGGCCGGACTCCTGATGCGGGTAACAACTCATATGGGGGGCACTTGGACTTGCTGTAGTGAAGGAATGAGTCGTGTTGAGAGGCCCTCACGGGTTGATCATGCGAGTATGGGTAGTGTAGTGCACCCCAGCAGGGTATAATCTTATCGATGAGCCGTGTCCACGGTTATGGACGACTTTGGTGATGATGCTGGCTAACAAGATCTAGACAACTTACACCTAATCATTGTTAATTAATGTGACTAGTAAAATAGCATTACTTACACCCTAAATGGTAACTAAAATTGTTAACGTGTGAGTATTCCCGGATTGCTTCCTCATACTTGGTTGAGGGGGTTAATTCGAGAATGGGTTATGACTGGTGTCCGTTGTAGGTGGATACTTATACGCTCTCTTATCCCTTTCTAATTAGACAGAATTCTTAGCGTGTCTCTTTAGTTTGCTAGTGCTGCTGCCGCTAAGTACACTTACCCCCATATTTTGGGAATCTTACAGTTTTGTAACCTGTTAGCTTAAGCTTGTTCGATACGCTTCGGTGTATTGACCCGTTCGCGGGCTGTGGTTTTTCTGTAGTTGAGGATCCTTCGCTCGACCAGTTGGGTGGCTACTACGTGGAGTTCGACGACGAGAGCTACGACGAGTAGTTAGAGTTCCCCTGGGCTACTTCCTGGTGGACCGCGTGGATGGGCTTTCTTTTCCGTTTCGGCCTTGAGCCCTTTGCTTCTTGTCTGTACTCAGACCGGTTTGTTTCCGCTGCTTGATGTAATGTTGGGACATGTGTCCTCTGATTGGTGCCATTTGATATATTTTGCTCAGTGAGAGCTTTCGGATATTATTTCCTTTCTTTGTGTCTTAGGTTTATTCTGTGGTTTCAACTTGTTAAAAATCTGACTCGTATACCATGTGTGTATGTTTGAAGTATACGAGTTGGAAGACTTTTTGGGTTCTTGCGTGCACAATCTGGAAACGTATGTGACGTTGGGGTCGCCAAGAACTGTCGGCCGATGATCCATTCCGAGCATGGCCTGATGGTTTTTCCTGGGATTGGTAACCCCAGTATGTTCTTGGTTGTGTGGCCCAACCGGTACGTTTCGTTTGTGTAGCTTGAATTCAGGGCCTGACATTGTGTAATCGCTTAAACGACCAGGAGGGATGTTCGTTTGAGTGGGAGTTATGTTAGTTATTTTCTAAAATACTATAACTCAAAATTATTATGAACATAGTCTTATGTTGTTGCAAATTCCATTGTAGATGTCTCACCCCTCCTTTAACCTAAACCTGTTCATTGAGAAAGAGAAGCTTAAGACTGATGGGTCAAACTTCGTGTCCTGGTTCCGCGATCTGAAGTCCATCCTTGAAACCCACAAGGTGGCCTACATCCTTGATGCCCCCTTAGGTGATCTCCCAAACACCGCCCCGGAAATCGAAAGGATTGTCCATGGGGTAAAGGCGGAGATTTCTTCTTATATCCAGAGTGGCATGCTCTTTGCCATGGAGGCTGACCTGCAAAACCGCTTCATGAACAAGGGTTCTTATGATATAATCACTGAACTCATGGTTGTTTTTGCACGACAAGTCAAGGCTGAGAGGTACGAGGCATCTGTGCTTTTCTTCTCAGCCCAGATGGAACAGCACGACAATATTAGTGAGCACTTGGCCAAGTTGTTTGGCTGCGCTCGACTTCTGAGTGATCTGGGAAGTGTGATCCCAGAGGAGGTGGTTATTGATAGGGCGCTGATTTCTCTGCCCCCTAGCTATAAGAACGCCATCGTGGACTACGGCATGAAAGGGACGTCAAAACCCCCGTCGGAAATCCTGAAGATGCTCGAAGTGGCCGAATTAGAAATCAAGCTGAAGAAGATGGTGGTGACCATCGGATCACCTGAGCGCAACTACCCCAAGTATCTGGAGGATAGGAAGTCTGGCAAGACGGTCGACAAAGAGCAAGGTATATTTGATATACATGTTATAGATGTGTACCTTACATCCGCCCGGAGCAACACGTGGGTATTTGATACTGGTTCTGTTGCTCATATATGTAACTCTCAGGAGGAGTTACGGAATAGACGGCGGCTGGCGAAGGATGAGGTGACGATGCGCGTCGGCAACGGATCGAGAGTCGACGTGGTGGCTGTCGGCACGCTCCCTCTGCATCTACCATCGGGATTAGTTTTGGTTTTAAATAAGTGTTATTTTGTGCCATCCTTGAGTGTAAACATTATAAGTGGGTCTTGCCTGTTACAAGACGGTTATTCATTTAAATCAGTGTCAAGCAATTGTGCTATTTATATGAATGATATCTTTTATGTTGATGCTCCCGAGAATAACGGTTTATTCTTGTTGAATCTCGATCGTAGTACTCACATCCATAACATAGAAGCCAAACGAATTAAGTGTAGTGACGACACCGCCATGTATTTATGGCATTGCCGTCTTGGTCATATTGGTGTAAAGCGCATGAAGCAACTCCACTCCGATGGACTTTTGGACTCGTTGGATTTCGGATCCCTCGATACATGCGAACCATGCCTTATGGGCAAAATGACCAGGACACCGTTCAAAGGTTTTGTTGAACGGGCGTCGGATTTGTTGGGGATCATACATACAGATGTGTGTGGACCGATGAGCGTTTCAACACGCAATGGTTATCTTTACTTCGTCACCTTCACTAATGACTTGAGTAGATACGGTTATATCTATTTGATGAAACACAAGTCTGAAACGTTTGAAAAGTTCAAAGAATTCCAGAGTGAAGTTGAGAATCAGCTTAATAGGAAAATCAAGCATCTCCGATCCGATCGCGGTGGAGAATACTTGAGTTTTGAGTTTGGCACACATCTGAAGAGTTGTGGCATAGTACCCCAACTTACGCCAGCCGGAACACCGCAGCGTAACGGCGTGTCCGAGCGACGTAATCGTACTCTACTGGATAGTGTTCGATCTATGATGTCTCTTACCGATCTGCCAGTGTCCTTCTGGGGTTATGCGTTAGAAACAACCGCATTCATTTTAAATAGGGCTCCGTCCAAGTCCGTTGAAACGACGCCGTATGAATTATGGTATGGCCAAAAACCTAAGTTATCGTTTCTGAAGGTTTGGGGTTGTGAGGCGTACGTTAAGAAACTACAGCCCGACAAACTCGAACCGAAGTCGGAGAAAGTCATCTTTGTAGGATATCCGCGGGAAACCGTTGGGTATACCTTCTACAACCAAGCTGAGGGCAAAACTTTTGTTGCGAAGTCCGGTACCTTTCTAGAGAAGGATTTTCTCGCGAAAGGAGTAAGTGGGAGGAAGGTAGACCTCGATGAAATCGTTGATCCTGAACTCGAGATTCCGAGTGGCGCAACGGAAGCAATTCCGGAAACGTCCTCCGTGGAAGGAGTGGGAGAAACTGTCGAGGAAGATGTTCTACCTCGTAGGTCTGGTAGATCTCGGATCGCACCAGAATGGTATGGCAACATGGTTTGCACCGTCATGTTAGTCGAACAAGACGAACCTACGAACTACAAGGAGGCGATGGCGAGTCTAGAATCCGAGAAATGGCTTGAAGCCACGAAATCCGAAATAGGATCCATGTATGATAACAAAGTGTGGACTTTGATGGATATTCCCGAAGGGCGCAAGGCCGTCGAGAATAAGTGGATCTTTAAGAAGCAGACTGATGCTGATGGTAATGTGACCGTCTATAAAGCTCGGCTTGTCGCAAAGGGTTTCCGACAAGTTCATGGAATTGACTACGATGAAACTTTTTCACCGTAGCGATGCTTAAGTCTATTCGGATTTTGTTAGCGGTAGCTGCCTATTATGATTATGAAATCTGGCAGATGGACGTCAAAACGGCCTTCCTAAATGGAAACATTGAGGAAGAGTTGTACATGGTACAGCCGGAAGGTTTTGTCGATCCAGGAAATGCTAACAAGGTGTGCAAGCTTCAGCGATCCATCTATGGATTGAAGCAGGCATCTCGGAGCTGGAATCTTCGCTTTGATGAGGTAATCAAAGGTTTTGGATTTATCCAGAATGTGGAAGAGACCTGTATTTACAAGAAAATGAGTGGGAGCTCGGTTGTGTTCTTAGCACTGTATGTTGACGACATATTGCTGATTGGGAATGATGTGAAACTTCTGAATAGCGTGAAGGAATATTTAAACAGTAAATTTTCCATGAAGGAGTTAGGAGAAGCTGCGTATGTTTTAGGCATAAAAATCTGTCGCGATAGATCAAGGCGCCTATTAGCACTAAGTCAGAGTTCTTATCTTGATAAAATACTGAAGCGTTTCCGTATGGAGAAGGCAAAGAAGGGTTCTCTGCCGGTTATCAAGAATAAGATATTGCGGAAGGCACAGTGTCCGGTGACGGAACTGGGTAAGGCCGAAATGACGAAACATCCTTATGCATCAGAGTAATCCTGGAATGCCGCATTGGGTAGCTGTTAAGAGCATTCTTAAGTATCTCAATAAGACAAAGGAAATGTTCCTTGTGTATGGTGGCTGCGATGAAGAACTTGGCGTAACGGGTTACATAGATGCAAGTTTCTGCTCAGACCCCGATGATTGTAAGTCACAGACAGGTTACGTGTTCAAGGTGAATGGAGGCGCCGTGTGCTGGAGAAGTGGGAAGCAACCCATAGTCGCACAATCTACAATGGAGTCGGAGTATATCGCTGCTTGCGAAGCCGCAAATGAAGCTGTGTGGCTGAGGAAGTTCGTCATCGAACTTGGAGTGTTCCCGAGCGTGCAGGACCCCGTGATCCTCTTCTGCGACAATACGGGTGCCATTGCGAACGCCAAGGAGCCATGGTCTCACTCCACCGCCAAACACATTCTCCGACGCTTCCATGTGATACGTCAGTACGTACAAGGAGGCGATGTGAAGATTTCCAAAGTGCATACGGATCTGAATGTGCCAGATCCGCTGACGAAGCCTCTTCCGCTTGATAAGCATGAAAAGCACCAGTTAGCTATGGGTGTTAAGCTTTTACCAAGTTGTAATCTAGATTAAGTTGTACTCTAGTGCAAGTGGGAGACTGAAGGAGATATGCCCTAGAGGCAATTAATAAAGTGTATTCTTTATCATATCTTGTTTGTTCATATTAGGTTTTTGTGTCATGCTAGAACCGTATTAAGAGGAAACATTAATGCGGGTGTGATACGTAAACAACCAGGTCCCTAGTAGTCTCTACTAAGACTAGTTTCGTTGCGCGATTGATGATCGAGGTTTCCCGGTCATGGGGCATGGCGCCGGTCGGCAATGGGAGTCATATCGCTGGAGAACGATGTGATGGACATACCCAGATTTGGAGAACGTAGTCGTTACGCCTTTGACCGTGAGATCAACTCTTATTGTTATTCTTGGAAGATACTTTGATCGCACCAAACGTCGTATCTTATTTAGTATGACAATAACGGTGATACTTTCGGGTATCGGAAAGGAGTAGTTGAGACGAGGGGTGAAGAGCGGGATTTGCCAGTCCGCATAGCAGGATAGATACTCTCGGGCCCACTCGGTGAGATCATGTCTAATGAGCTTGCAAGCATGTGACTAGGTCACGGAGACATGAGATCATGAACGAGTAGAAGATAGCGTCGTCGGTAACGAGGTCGGGATTAGGTATGGAGATATCTATGGAACGACGCTCGGACATGCTAAGTATCGCTATGGCAAAAGGTTTAAGACTTTACGTTCAGGTTTGAAAGATGAAAGTCATTCGTTATATCACAGGGATTAATACATGGGGTCCAGGCCTACGAGTTAGTCGTTGATCATAGAGGAGTCTTGGTCATACCTGTTATTATATCGAACCGCTAGGATAACACACTTAAGGGGTTTCGACAAGACAACCGGAAAGGAAAGAGATCACCGGGAGCGTCCCGGGAGAGGTCCGATGGAGATCAGGCAGCGACGAAAGAGTTTTTGGAGCTAGGAAAAATTATATATATTATGTTTGATATTATATTGTGTAATTAATATGCAAATATGATTTTATATATTTATTTTCGAATTTATTTAGGCTGATTTCCCTAAATGGGCCTTCTGGTCGAAAGAAGGCCCAAGAGGGGGAAAAATCCCTAGGGGATTCGGTGGGGGCCATGGTGGCCGGCCTGGATGGGCCAAAGGGCCCACCAGGGGGCCGGCGCACCAAGGCTAGCCGCACCAGGCATGTGGGGATAGTCCCACATTCCCTGGCTGGCAAGGTTGGCTCCCCCTGGGAGCCTATATAAGAAAGGGCACCCCTGGCCTTTTAATTCACCAATTAATTCCCGATTTCTCTCTCGATCTCGTGGTTCCCAAGTCGGAGCCGCGCCGAGCTGAGGAGGGGGATCTCTTCCACCATAGCCCGCTGCCGCGCTGCTGGTGTTCCGGTCCAAGTCTTCCGCTGCTCGTCCTGGACTGGAGCTTCGGAGGCCGTCGTCTCCACCGTACGTGTGCGACTCCCTGCGAGGTGCTGCGCTAGCGGTACTCGGAGGTCTGCTTCCTCTACACGACCTTGAGGTCGGCTTCGTCGGTCTTCATCGACAAAGTTTGTGCGGAACGTAATCCCTGCTTTCGGTCTACAAGGGTACGTATTCCGATCTCCGTTCGTACTACTATATCTCCATAGAATAGATCTTGGCATGCTTTTAGGATATCGTTGGTAGGAAAAAATTTGTTTTCTGCACACGATCCCCTTCAACTACTTCCCGGGGCACCCCATCACGGTGGTCACCTCTTTCCCCCTGGAGAAAATCCTGCGCAACCCAAACGCAACAGACCGTGTCGCAGGATGGAACATAGAGCTACAACCATTCAATTTGCGCTTTGATACCACAAGGGTAATCAAAGGAAGAGCGCTGGCAGATTTCGTCGCCGAATGGACTGACCCAACCCCTGAAGAGCCTTTGGGAGAAGAGAAAGAGCCCTCTGTAGCCGCAATGTCCAGCCACTGGACCATGAAGCTCGAAAGAGCTTTCGCTTGCCGCCACGGCAGGGCCGGCGTAGTCCTGATCTCACCCAAAGGCGACAAGCTGTATTACGCAGTCCAGCTGTGCTTCGGAATCGACAAGATATCCCACAATATCGCCGAGTATGAAGGACTGCTTGCCGGCCTACGCACTGCAATCGCCCTAGGCGTCAAGCATATACTCATCAAGGGCGACTCCCAGCTGCTCATCAACTTCTCTAACAAAAGCTACAAGCCTAAGGACAACCACATGGCCGCATACCTGGAAGAGGTCCGTAGGCTTGAGAAGCACTTCAGGGGAGTGGAGCTCATGTACATCCCAAGAAAGGAAAACCAAGAGGCTGATGACATCGCCAAGCGCGCATCAAAGAGGCAAGCTCAGCCGCCAGGTGTCTTTGAAGAAAGGCTCGTCAAGGCATCCATAAAGCAGCCCCAAGAGGCCCTGCCCGCAAGCACAGACGAAGCGCTCCCGCACCACCTGAAAACGGGGCTCCAGGCTGCGGGCCCCCTACAGGGGAGCGTCTGTTGCTCACAGCGGTGCACCAAGACACAGGATGGATCGACGAGATCAAGGACTACCTCCACAAAGGGATCCTTCCCGAGGAAGACGTTGAAGCGGAGCGAATTGCCCGCCAAGATAAATCGTACCAATTCCTCGAAGGAATTCTCTATCGCAAGCGCCCAAACGGCGTCGCGCTCAAATGCGTCCCTCCTGAAGAAGGCAAACTGCTGATCAAGGACATAAACAACGGGGAATGCGGCCACCATTCGTGCGCCCGCACCCTTGCAGGCAAAGTCTTCAGGAGCGGCTTCTACTGGCCTCAAGCAATTCAAGATGCAATGAACATCATTCAAGCATGTGAAGCCTGCCAATTCCACGCCAAGCAAATCCACCAACCAGCGTTGGGACTACAGACCATTCCGCTCTCGTGGCCGTTTGCGGTCTGGGGGCTGGACATCCTGGGACATTTCCCAACGGCGCAAGGTGGATATCGCTACCTCTTCATGGCCATTGACAAGTTCACAAAATGGCCTGAAGTGGAGGCGACGCGCACAATCACAGCAGGCGCGGCGGTGAAATTCATCAGAGGCCTGGTCTGCCGCTTCGGAGTGCCTAACCGCATCATCACCGACAACGGCTCACAGTTCACCAGTGGCATCTTCAGAAAACTACTGTGAAAAAATGGGCATCAAGCTCTGCTTCGCCTCAGTCGCCCATCCGCAAAGCAACGAACAGGGTGAGCGCGCAAACATAGAGGTCCTCAAAGGCCTAAAGACCAGGACCTTCGATATCCTCAAGGGCCACGGCAAGGGCTGGATCAACAAGCTCCCCTCGGTGCTCTGGTCCATCCGTACCACGCCACCCAAGCCCACCGGGGAAACACCGTTCGCACTCGTCTATGGAGCCGAAGCAGTCCTCCCCACAGAGATAACGCATGGATCCCCACGGGTCCTTGCCTTTAACGAGGACCAGCAAGAGGACCTCCACAACGACGACCTGCTGCTTCTTGAAGGGCTACGACGCCGCGCCGCCCTCCGGGCTGCAAAATACCAGCAGGACCTGAGACGCTACCACAGCCGCAACATGCGCTCACGCACCCTGGAGGCAGGCGACCTCGTACTCAGGCGATTCCTCTCCAGGGATGGCCTCCACAAGCTGTCCCTGATGTGGGAAGGTCCCTACAGGGTCACCCACATCGCCAGGCCTGTCGCGGCTCGCCTCGAGACGCAAGACGGCGTCCTCGTCAAGAATCCATGGAACATCATGCACCTACGCAAGTTCTACCCGTGATCATTGTCACGTCAAGGCATTTGGCGAAAGAGGCAGCCCACGGCTCAACCTCCAAGCACTCTTTGTCCCTCAAGGTTAAAAGCTCAAGGCTTAAACCTCACAAATCTTTGTATCCACAAGGAACAAATTAAAAACGTGATCATAGTCACGCCCGTGATCATTGTCACGTCGAGACTTCTAGCGGAAGAGGCAGCCTACGGCTCAACCTCCAAGCATTTTTGTCTCTAGAGGTTAAAATGTTCACGGCTTAGACCTCCAAAACATTTTTTGTCTCCTAAGGGAACAAACGCAAAACGTGATCATTGTCACGCCCGTGATCATTGTCACGTCGAGACTTCAAGCGGAAGAGGCAGCCTACGGCTCAACCTCCAAGCATCTTTGTCTCTAGAGGTTAAAAGCTCACGGCTTAAACCTCCAAAGCATTCTTTGTCTCCTTAGGGAACAAATGAAACCGTGATCATTGTCACGCCCGTGATCATTGTCACGTCGAGACTTCAAGCGGAAGAGGCAGCCTACGGCTCAACCTCCAAGCATATTTGTCTATAGAGGTTAAAAGCTCACGGCTTAAACCTCCAAAGCATGCTTTGTCTCCTAAGGGAACAAATGCAACCATGGTCATTGCCACGCCCGTGATCATTGTCACGTCGAGACTCCTAGCGGAAGAGGCAGCCTACAACTCATCCTCCAAGCGTCTTTGTCTCTAGAGGTTAAAAGCTCACGGCTTAAACCTCCAAGATCCAAAGGCTTCTCTCGAGGGAAAACCCTCCGAGCTCTCCATTTAACGAGCCACCTCAGGCCGTTGAGAGTCTCTGCCACTAATGGGTGGTCCTCATACCTCGACATGGTCAAAACATTAACTTGGCAACCCCAAGCATAATGACTCAATTTCGTTCCCAAGTGAACTTAGGGCTTCGGCGCCGCTTTATAATGTATTTGGTGAGTTTTATTTTCGCATTACTCTGTTGAAGTGTGCGCTTATATCTCTCCACATGCGTACCTCGCGAGCAGGGGCTGAGTACGGTGCCAGTGCCTCAAATGACACACCAGCAGCACTGCAAAATCCAAGAGTCCGAGCTCTGGCTGGAGGGCAAGATCCCACAAACACGCCATATCTACAGAAGACCTTGGTACTTACTCTCCTCGCAAGGAACGCCTGAGGGGACCTATAAGCGCGCACGAGTCCCTTGAACCGTGTTCCAGCGTTTGGGTTCGCCCCTCTAACATCTGCAGGAAAAAATCCCCCCACAAGCCTGAAGAGGCATCCAGGAGCGACCCCTCAAGTGGGCAACCTCGCCAGGCGAAAAGCCTATGTAGGGCAAAAACCTCGAGAAGCTAAGTCTCGCACCCACGCCTTAAGAGCGTTTTCTCCCCCTAGCGCACGTTTGCCCCTCAAGCGACTTCGCTTTCCCTTACGCTTCTTGGACTACTCGCACGTCTAAGGGGGACACTTGAGCATCGCGACTCAGGGCTCTTACCTCTCCTAGGCCTAAACTCCCCCCGGCCTTGCGGAGTCATTGTTCCTGCATACCGAAGTGGCGGAGTCATGGCACGAAGAGATGGGACCTACCGACGCAGAGAACAAATAAACATGAAGATGAGTCCAAAGAGACCTCACGGGGGGCAAACAAGCTCGAATTAAACAGCAATAAAGAGTATATTACAGGCCAAAGGTCTTGAGAAATCTAAACACACAGTTGTTTCAGATACAAGCGCACACAGGCGCGATAAGGAAAGGCTCAGGGGGAAGCAGCGCCGCCTTGGACCTCCTTCGCGGCACCCACTCCAGCCTCGGCAGAGCAGGCTTCCTCCTCGCTGTCTTCAGCCGCCGCCTCCGCGCGCCTGAAGCAGTTGCAGAAGGCGTCAACTTGCTCGCGGAGGGAACCGGAGACCCGCTGCGCATCCTCGCCTTGAGCAGCTTCTGTGACAGAGGAGAGGTCGAAGCCTGGCGTGAGGAGCTTGAGGTTGGTGAAGATGCGGTCAACAACCACCCCCGGGAGCTGCCTCCTCTCGTGTTCGATCATCCCGCGAAGCTCGGCGGCGGGAACCTCAAGTGCCACAAAGAGCTGGTCGAAGTAGGCCAGGAACATGGCGGCGTCATAGCCTTGGCCTCCGGAGCACGACGCATCCGCACCAAGCCGCGCCGCAAGTTCGTTGCCGCGTGCGACCAACGCCTCAAACAGGTGCTCACACTGCTTCGCGAGCATGCTGGCCGCCTGGGCTAAGTCCGGCGTTTCCTCCGCCCGTTCCATCGCCGGAGCCACCTGCTCTTCCACGCCCTCGACCGAAGGGCCGAGGCCGTGAACTGCTTCGTCGCGAGCCTTCTACGCTCGGCGCCAACCAGCCTTGGCGCGCTTGAGGCGGCACACCAGTTTGGAGTTGGCCTTCTCGAGCTCAGCGAGCCGCTGAGCGTCCGCAGCGTACTTGGCCTTGAGGCGGTCCTCCCGCTTCTGGACCTGAGCGCGGTACTTCTAAAGGAAGGACCGACAGAACTGCTTCTCGTGCTCCACGAGGGTATTCCTAGTCGCCTTCGTCTTCTTGGCGAAACGCCGCTCGAAGCGCTCATAAGAAAGCTTCTGAGCAGCGACACGCTCGTCGAACTTCTAGATCGCCTGGGCCAGGCCTTCCTCGCGCGCCTCGAGGGCCTCGTGCTGGGCACACAAGTCCTTCTCCGCCTGAAGACGTTGTTCCTCGCGCCGTTGTTGCTCTCTCCCCATGAGGGCCAGCTGTCGCTCACGCTCGGCCAGGCCCTTGCGGTCCTCCTCCAGAGCAGCCTGCGCGGCCTGGTGGGTGGAAAGCAGTTGGGACTCCAGCTGACCCAGCCCGCGGCGCTTCTGCGCCAGCGAGCCCTCCATCGCCTCGCGCTCCGCCTTGGCCTGGCGCAGGAGCTCCGCTGCAGCGTCACGTTCTGCTTGAAGGGGCTCGAGGAGCTCTGCGGTGTCGAGAATGGCCCCCTCGCGGACCTCCTTGGCAAAGCGGGTGGCCTCCTCACGCGCGGCTTGCAGCGCCGCATCCTCCAGCCGGCGCGCCTCAACCGCCGCGTGCAAGGATGTCCACGACCTCGTCAGCTCCTCCTGCTGCTGGGCGAGCTGTATGTCACCATGGGCGAGGTGCGCCTCCAGGCCCTCCAAGGACTCCCGCACGAGGCCGAATGCCACCTCGCGGCGTCCCGCGCTCCAATCCCAGCCTCGGAGGACAAGCTCCTGGCTAGATGAAGGCCCAGCCGTGGCGTCCGGTCCCGTGAGCCCGGCCCCTGGTCGAGCTTGGGAGCTGAACGTGGCTCCGCTTCCGTCCACGCCTGCGTCCGCTTCCGTCCACGCCTACCTCCGCTTCGGTGCTCGAGCCAATAAGGCGCTCGTCTTCTCCAGCCGGACGAGGGGGCGAGGAAACACCCCCTCCTACAGACGCATTTGCGCCCGCTGGCGCCTCGATCGTTTCCTCCGGGTGCGGTGCGGGAGCCACGGGCGTGCGCGGTGGAGATGACACATGCATCGGCGTCAACTCGCGCGGCGGAGCTGCCTCACGCGGAGGCGTAGCCGCGCGAGGGAGAGTAGGAGGGCGATGTGGCGTATAAGCCTTCTCCTCCGCGCCTTCCACCCCCAGTGGCTCGGGAAGCGATGAAGATGCCTCTTGGAGTGGCGCGCCCACCTCCTCTTGAGGCTCAGCCGTCCCTGCGGGGGGCGCGGCCACCTCCACTTGAGGCGCCCCCTCAGCAGGGCCTGAGGTGGCCGTCTCCGCAGGCCTCGTGTGTCCGTCGGCCACTGCCTCTGCGGTGGGTCTCTTCACATCTGCAGCCTTGCAAAGCCGGCGGCGCTTCGCAGGCACAAGATCGCTGACAAAAAGCACAGGAAAAGACAGTCAAGAGAGAGCAAAGCAGGGGGGAAAAACAAGAGCCAAGAATGGCCAGGTGCCATAAATACTCACCCAGAAGGGGAAGCACCGGCATCGAACCATGTCAGGCCTGGAGAGCGTCAGGAAGGCGTGGTCTTGACGCCTGATCCCCTCGGAGGCGTCGTCGCTTTCCTTTTGGAGGGGACGTCGGAGGGCCTCACCCCAGAACGATCCACCACAGCCTTGGTGCGAGGTTCGCGCCTCCCCTACCAAGCGCCTGTCTCGGAGGACGACCCCGCCTCGCTCACCTCCTCCACGGGGCGCGAAGGCGCCACCACGAAGGCGTCGTCGTCCCCTGACGAGATGTCGCGAATCTCGTCGGTGAAGGGCTCGTGCCTCACGGGGGATGCCCCTCCCGTCGCGGCCTCTTCCTCGCCACTCCAGGCACGGGAGGCTGATGAAGAGTCAACACCGACAACTACATGCGCCGACGGAGCGACCACCTGATCCATCACCCCCGCCATACCATATGGGGTAAAGTCCGGCATTCCGTCCAGGTTGTCCATGCGATCACCCAGAGGGGGCTGATGCAGAGGTCGCACAGAGCCGGCGATCTTCTTGGGCACCTCCGGCTTGACAAAGAGGATGTTGAAGATGGTGTCGACAACATCCGAGTCGTGATCCTCAGGGTGAAGCCGCATTGGGTCCGAGGGGCCATTGTACATCCACATCGGCTCTGAGTGTGCCTGGAGGGGCGCGATGCGGCACGTCACAAAGTCCTCCGCGACCATCTGCCCTGTGAGGCCCTCCTCGCGGAGGAAGCTCAAGCGCCCCACCAAGTGTGCGTTATCTGCGCCGCGAAGGGTAGACTTGCACTAGTGAGAGTTCTTCACGGGCGACTGGACGCCGATGAGCAACCACCTCTGACGGAAGTCACCCACCTTCTTGAGCAGGGCCGTGACAGGCTTGTCTCCACTCCACGACATGGGAATATACACACTCCCCATGCCATCCGCGATGCGGAAGGAGACGCACCTAGTCCGCTCGCCGCCAGCCGTGCATCGCAGCGAGTAGAAGTTCCGGAAGAGCGCTATCGAGGGGCGCACGCCCAGATAAGCCAAGCAGAGGAAGACGAAGATGGACAGGATGAGCACAGAGTTTGGATGAAGATGAAGGAGTTGAATTTGATAGAACTCCAGCACCGCCTCCAAGAAAGGCGAGTACGGCGACACCAGCCCGACGGCGATGGCATGGAGAAAAATGCGATAAAATCCTTGGGGGAATCCCCCGAACCACGCGGCTTGAAGCGCGCTGGCACCATACTCGTTGGTCGGCCCCACGACCAGGTGGCGGATCCTCTCCAACGCCTGAAGATCCATTCGCGCCCCCTCGAGAGCCGCGCCCTGCACTACCTCTAGGGTTTTTGCTTGAGAGGAAGGTCCCGTAGCGGCTCTGCTCTTGCTCTTGACTGGGCCCATCGTCACGAGTGCAGAGGATAAAAGGAAATGGAGAATGGAGATTCGCAGGAGAAAGCGGAGGCAGAGAGCTCTGTAGAGTGGAAATTTCAGCGAGAAGAATTGGAAACGGTAACGGCCCCCTGCTGCCTCGCTCGGGCTTTATGTCACCTCAAGGAGCAGTTACCGGGACGTGGTGGGACCCCCCACGACCCACGCCCCGGATCGTGCGAGACCGTTATTCGTCCAAGTGTCGCGTGGCTCGGGCCGGCTGGGCACTAAGGGCCCATGACGCTTCGCCTGAGCCCATGGGCTCAATCATGCCCATCATGGGCCCGGGGGCTACTGTCGGCCCAGTGGGAACTGGGGTATGGAGAGCCCATTCCCTCCAGGCCTCGCACGCTGACCAGACAGACGAAACAACTAAGGGCCAGACATCATCGCCTAGCGGGACCCTCGAGAGGCAATTCCCCTCGAGGGACTGAAGAGGAAACGAGGGCCTCAAGGGATCCCTCGCCTCAGGGGACCCTCCCGAGGCGCCTGCTCGCCTCGAGGGAGTCCCGCAGGAATCTCCCCTCAGGCCTCCCCGCGCCTGAAGGGAAACGTTGTGGCCAAGGAAGTACGGCGAGACGCACATGGCCTCTGCCACGCCCACATGGTGACGCAAGCACCCCCGTTGCCGTTTTGGTGATAAAGGGGTCAATAAAGCGGCTCCGCCTGCTGCGCAGCTGCGAGGACCTTCTACTCTAACGATAAAGCGGGTGGACAGCGTAACCCTCCAACGGAGAACGTCACCGTGGGCTCCACCTCAGAGACTGCCCTCCCTGTGGGCAGTACAACACGGTCGGCCGCCGGTCGGCCACGGCGCTCACCTTTATCAACAATGGACCGCGTCCATGGACGAGCGGACGGCGGTGGACTCCTCCTCCACCCTGCCTCTGCCATGTGGGAGCCACCTTGAAGGCCAAGCCGAAGGAGAGCGCCAGAGGCGCCTATAAAAGGGAGAAGACATCCATCGTAGCACGGGTCGACTCTTTGCGTGCTACAACCCTTGTAAACCCTTGCAACACTTGTTAGGATAACCTCTGGCTGGAGGAGGAAGAAGACGATCGCTTCCCTCCCCAGGCAAGAACTGCCTCAAGGGGGCCTCCGGCAAGCTCCATTGTACTGTAACCTCCATCGTCTAATACAGACAAGCAGGAGCAGCGGTCTTACCTCCTCACGAGGGCCGTGAACCTGGGTAAGGGCCGGTGTCTACCTCATTCATGTGCGTGTCTTCTTCGGGTCCGGTGAGCACCGTCGTGGGGTCCCTCGAGGGTCTAGACCTCCGCATTCAATCCCCTTCACGAACTACACTTCAGGAAGTGACTACCCACTATTCTTGGGAGTCACAACCCGACACATCCAGTTTACTTCGTCAGCACTATACTGCGTGATGCTCGCGAACGGTACACAATGCAGCAGAAGCTCCTCATCGCCTCAAGAAAGCTGCGACACTACTTCCAGGGGCACCCCATCACGGTGGTCACCTCTTTTCCCCTGAAGCAGATCCTGCGCAACCCTAACGCCACAGATCATGTCGCAGGATGGAATATAGAGCTACAGCCATTCAATTTGCGCTTCGATACCACAAGGGTAATCAAAGGAAGAGCGCTGGCAGACTTCGTCGCCGAATGGACTGACCCAACCCCTGAAGAGCCTTTGAGAGAAGAACAAGAGCCCTCTGGAGACAAAATGCCCAGCCACTGGACCATGAAGTTCGATGGAGCTTTCGCTTGTCGCCACGGTGGGGCTGGCGTGGTCTTGATCTCACCAAAAGGCGACAAGCTATATTACGCGGTCCAGCTGTGCTTCGGAATCGACAAGATCTCCAACAATATTGCTGAGTACGAAGGCCTGCTTGCTGGCCTACGCGCCGCAATCGCCCAAGGCATTAAACACCTGCTCATCAAGGGCGACTCCCAGCTGCTCTTCAACTTCTCCAACAAAACCTATAAGCTTAAGGACGACCACATGGCCGCATACCTTGAAGAGGTCCGTAGGCTTGAGAAACACTTCAGGGGAATGGAGGTCATGCACATCCCAAGAAAGGAGAACGAAGAGGCTGATGATATCGCCAAACACGCATCAAAGAGGCAAGCTCGGCTGCCAGGCGTTTTTGAAGAAAGACTCGTAAAGGCATCCATAAAAAAGCCTCGAGAGGCCATGCCCGCAAGCACAGACGAAGCGCTCCCGCCACCACCTGCAAACGGGGCTCCAGATTGTGGGCCCCCTACAGGGGAGCTTCTTTTGTTCACAGCGGTGCATCAAGAAGCAGGATGGTTTGACGAGATCAAAGGCTGCTTCGATAAAGGGACCCTTCCTGAGGAAGATGTTGAAGCCGAGCGAATCGCCCGCCAGGCAAAATCTTACCAAATCCTCGAAGGGAATCTCTACCACAAGCGCCCAAACGGCATCGCGCTCAAGTGCGTCCCTCCTGAAGAAGGCAAAATGCTGATCAAAGATGTCCACAACGGGGAATGCGGCCACCATTCATGCGCCCGCACCCTCGCAGGCAAAGTCTTCAGGAGCGGCTTCTAATGGCCTCAAGCACTTCAGGATGCAGTTGACATCGTTTAAGCATGTGAAGCTTGCCAATTCGACGCCAAGAAAATCCACCAACCTGCGTTGGGTCTACAGACCATTCCGCTCTCCTGGCCGTTCGCGGTCTGGGGGCTGGACATCCTGGGACATTTCCCAACAGCGCAAGGGGGATATCGCTACCTCTTCGTGGCCATCGACAAGTTCACGAAGTGGCCCGAAGTGGAGGCGACGCGCACAATTAAGGCAGGCGTGGCGGTAAAATTCATCAGAGGCCTGGTCTGCCGCTTCGGAGTGCCTAACCGCATCATCACCAACAATGGCTCGCAATTCACCAGTGGCATCTCAGAGCTTACTGCGAAAGAATGGGCATCAAGCTCTGCTTCGCCTCAGTCGCTCATCCATAGAGTAACGGACAGGCTGAGCGAGCAAACGCAGAAGTCCTCAAGGGACTAAAGACCAGGACCTTCGACATCCTCGAAGGCCACGACAAGGGCTGGATCAACGAGCTCCCTTCGGTGCTTTTGTCCATCCGCACAACGCCACCCAAGCCTACGGGGGAAACACCGTTTGCCCTCTTCTATGGAGCCGAAGCAGTCCTCCCCACATAGATAAAGCATGGATCCCCACGGGTCCTTGCCTTTAACGAGGACCAGCAAGAGGACCTCCACAACGACGACCTGCTGCTTCTCGAGGGACTACGACGCCGCGCCGCCCTACGGGCGGCCAAGTACCAGCAGGACCTGCGACGATACCACAGTCGCAATGTGCGGTCGCGCACCCTGGAGGCAGGTGATCTCGTCCTCAGGCGATCTCGTCCTCAGGCGAATCCTCTCCAGGGAAGGCCTCCACAAGCTGTCACCGGTGTGGGAAGGTCCCTACAGGGTCACCCACATCGCCAGGCCTGGCGCGGCTCGTCTCGAGACCCAAGATGGCATCCCCGTCATAAACCCGTGGAACATCCTGCACCTGCGCAAGCTCTACCCGTGATCATTGTCACGTCAAGGCATCTAGGGGAAAAGGCAGCTTACAGCTCAACCTCCAAGCATTTTTTGTCTCTAGAGGTTAAAAGCTCACGGCTTAAACCTCCCAAGCATTTTTTGTCTCCTAAAGGAACAAACGCAACCGTGATCATTGTCACGTCAAGATATCTGGCGGAAGAGGCAGCTTACGGCTCAACCTCCAAGCGTTTTTTGTCTCCAGAGGTTAAAAGCTCACGGCTTAAACCTCCAAGCTCCAAAGGCTTCTCTCGAGTGTCAACCCTCCAAGCTCTCCTTGTAACGAGCCATCTCAGGCCGTTGAGAGTCTCTGCCACTAATGGGTGGTCCCCATGCCTCGACATGGTTAAAGCATTAACTTGGCAACTCCAAGCATAATGAGACAATTTCGTTCCCAAGCGAACTTAGCTCTACGGCGCCGCTTTGTAATATAGTTGGTGGTGAGTTTTATTTACGCATTGTTTCTTTGAAATGTGCGCCTATATCTCTCCACATGTGTACCTCACGAGCGGGGGCTGAGTACGGTGCCAGTGCCTCAAACGACACACCAGCAGCACTGCAAAATCCAAGGATCCGAGCTCTGGCTGGATGGCAAGATACCACAAACACGCCATCTCTATAGAGGACTTTGGTACTTACTCTCCTCGCGAGGAATGCCTGAGGGGACCTATAAGCGCACGAGTCCCCTGTACCGTGCACCAGCGTTTGGGTTCGCCTCTCTAACACCTACAGGGAAGGAATGCTCCCGCAAGCCCGAGGAGGCGTCCGGGAACGATCCCTTAGGAGGACCTCCTCGCCAGGCAAAAAGCCTCTACAGGGTGAAAACCTCGAGTAGCTAAGTCTCGCACCCACGCCTCAAGAGTTTTTCCCCACTAGCGCACGTTTGCCCCTCAAGTGACTTTGCTTTCCCTTACGCTTCATGGACTACTCGTACGTCTAAGGGGGGCACTTGAGCATCGCGATTCAGGGCTCTTACCTCTCCTAGGCCTAAACTCGCCCCGGCCTTGCAGAGTCATTGCTCTTGCATACCAAAGTGGCGGAGTCATGGCACGGAGAGATGGGTCCTACCGGCGGAGAACAAATAGACATGAAGACGAGTCCAAAGAGACCTCTCGAGGGGCAAGCAAGCTAGAAGCAAATTGCAAACCAGAATATATTACATGCCCAAAAGGTCGCAAATGTCTAAACATAAAGTTGTTTCAGATACAAGCGCACACAGGCGCAATGACGAATAGCTCAGGCAAAGGCGTCATCATTTTGGACCTCCTCCACTGCACCCTCCTCGGTCTCGGCAGAGGCGGCCTCCTCCTCGCTGTCCTCCGCCGCAGCCTCCGCATGCTTGAAGCGGTTGCATAAAGCATCGACTTGCTCACGGAGGGAGTTGGAGACCCTGCGCGCGTCCTCACCTTGGGGAGCCTCCGTCACGGTGGAGAGGTCGAACCCTGGCGTGAGGATCCTGAGGTTGGTGAAGATGCGGTCGACGACCACCCCCAGGAGCTGCCGGCTCTCGTCCTCGATCACCTCACGGAGGTCAGCAACAGGGCCCTCGAGCGCCGTGAAGAGCTGGTCGAAGAAGACCAGGTACATGGCAGCATCGCCATGGCCTCGGACCTCGTTGTGCGGCGCGTCCGCGCCAAGCTGCGCAGCGAGCTCGTTGCCCGGGCGACCAGCGCCTCGAACATGCGCTCACGCTGCTTCGTAAGCGCGTGAACCGCCTGGGCAGAGTCGGACACCTCCGTTGCCCGCTCCATCGCGGGAGCCACCTGCTCCTCCACATCCTTGGCCAAGGAGTTGAGGTCATGAACAGCCTCGTCGCGGGCCTCCTCCGCCCGGCGCCGACCATCCTTGGCGCGCTTGAGGCGAGCCTCTAGCTGGGAGTTGGCCTTCTCAAGCCCAGCAATCCGCTGAGCATCGGCGGCATGCTTGGACTTGAAGCGGTCCTCCTGCTTCTGGACCAAGTAACGGTACTCCTGAGACTTGGTCAGCCGGAACTGCTTCTCGCGCTCTGCAAGGGCGTCCTCCGCCTCCTTCTTCTTCTCAGTGAACCGCTGTTCGAAGCGTTCATAAGCGCGCTTCTGGGCAGCGACATTCTCGTCGTACCGCAGGAGCGCCTGGGCTAGGTCTCCTTCGCGCGCCTCAAGCTCCTCGCGCTGGTTGGCTAGGTCCTTCTCCACCTGAAGCCGCCGCTCATCGCACTGCCGCAGTTCCCTCTCCTTGAGGGCCAGCTGCCGCTCACGCTTGGCAAGGCCCTTGCGGTCCTCCTCCAGGGTTGCCTGCGCAGCCTGGTGGGCTGAGAGCAGTTGGGACTCCAGTTGGGCCAACTCGCGGCGCTTCTGCGCCAGCGAGCCCTCCATTGTCACGCGCTCTCTCGTCGCTGCACGCAGGAGCTCAGCAGCATCGTCCCGCTCCTCCTGGAGGGGCGCGAGAAGTTCTGCGGCGTCGCGGATGGCCCCTTCGCGGACCTCCTTGGCGAAGCGGGTGGTCTCCTCACGCGCGGCCTGCAGCGCCAAGTCCTCCTGCCGGCGGGCCTCATCAGAAGGTCGCCCATGACCTCGCGAGCTCCTCCCGCTGCTGGGCGAGCTGTATGTCCCCAAGGGCGAGATGCACTTCAAGGACCTCTAGAGACTCCCTCACGAGGCCAAAGGCGACCTCGCGGCGCCCTACGCTTCAGTCCCAGCAACGGAGGACCAGCTCCTGGCTTGTCGGGGGCCCAGCCCCGGCGTCGGATCCCGAGAACTGGCCCCAGGGTACGCTCGGGGGCTAGGCTGTGCCCCGCCCCCGCCCGCGTCCTCTTCGGCGCCCGCGTCAGCAGGGCGCTCATTCCATTCAGCCGGACGAGGAGACGAAGAAGAATCTCCCCCTGCGGACACGCCCGCGCCCGCTGGCGCCTCGCTCGCCTCCGTCGCAGGCTACGCGGGATGTGTGGGCACGCGCGACGGAGTTGGCGCACGCGGCGGTGTTGGCTCGCCCGGCGGAATCGTCTCGCGCGGAGGCGTGACCGCGCGAGGGGGAGTAGGAGCGCGAGTTGGGGTGGAGATCCTCTCCTTCGAAGCCTCCACCACCATTGGCTCAGGGGGCGGCCTCGAGGCCTCCGGGCGAGGCGCGTCCTCCTCCGCCTGAGACTCTGTAGCCTCGGCCCGAGGCGCAGCCGCCTCCCCTTGAAGCACCGCCTCAGTGGGGCCTGTGGAGGCTGTCTCCACAGGCCTCGTGGCCTCTTCAGCCACGGCCTCAGCCGTGGCTCTCTTCACATCTGCAGCCTTGCGAAGCCTACGGCGCTTCGCAGGCACAAGATCACTGGCAAAAACCAAGGAAAGACCTTCAAGAAGGGATAAAAGCAGTATGGACCCACGCTAGGCCTGGCGAGCGCCAGGAGGGCATGGTCCTGGCCTGACCCCTCCGGAGGCGTCACCGCTTTCCTTTTGGAGGGGACGTCGGATGGCCTCGCCCCAGAGCGGTCCATGGCAGCCTAGGTGCGAGGCTCGCGCCTCCCCGGAGTGGCTTCCGCGTCGGAGGCCTCCCCCTCCTCAGCCTCATCCTCCACGGGGCGTGACGGAGCCACCACGAAGGCATCGTCTTCGCCTGACGAGATGTCACAAACCTCGTCAGTGAACGGCCCGGCCCTCGAAGAAGACACCTCCCCTGCCGTGGACTCCTCCTCACCTAGCCCAGCTCCCGAGGCCGAAGGAGAATCCGCTCCCTTCGCTCCTGGCGTCGCGGGCAATGGCACCTCCATCCCCGCCAAGCCTGTCGGGGTGAACGAAGGCATCCCCTCCAAGATGGCCATGCGTTCCGTCATGTTGTATTGATGGAGAGGCCGGAGCGTGATGGGGAGCTGGTCCGCGGCAGGCACTGTCGGGTTGATGCAGAGCGCGGACAGGACATTGTCGACGGTGTCCTTGTCGTTGTCCTCACGATGAAGCCGCATCTTGTCGTGCGGCCCAGAGTACATCCACATGGGCATCGAGTGTGCCTGGAGGGGGGCAATGCGGCGCGTCACGAAGTCCGCCACGATGATCTGCCCCGTGAGACCCTCCTCTCAAAGGAAACTCAGGCACCCCATGAGGCCCGCGTTCTTCACACCATCGAAAGGCGCCTTGCCCCAGTGGGAGTTCTTCACGGGCGGCGCATCGGGGACCTCAAGAAAAGCACAGGGCTTCTCAACCCCGACGAAGAACCACTTCTGACGGAAGTCATCCACCTTCTTCGTCACCGAGGTGACAGCCTTGTCTTCACTCCACGACATGGGGATGTAGACACTCCCCATGCCATCCAAGATGCGGAATGAGACGCACCCAGAGCGCTCATTCTTCGCCGTGTTCAGGAGTGCGTAGAAGCACCGGAAGAGCCCCACCGATGGCTCCAAGCCTAGGTACGCCTCGTAGAGGTACACGAAGACGGCAAGGATGAGGACGGAGTTGGGGTGCAGATGCAGCAACTGCACCTGGTAGAACGCCAGCACCGCCTCCAGGAATGGCGAGAAGGGCGGCACCAGCCCGGCAGCAAGGCAGTGCTGGAATATCGGGAAGTACCATCGCGGGCGTTTCCTATGCGCCGCAGGCTTCAGCGTGGAGGCGCCGTGCTCGTTCTTCCGGTCCGCAACCAGGTAGCGGACCTTGGCGAGGGCTTTCTCATTGACGCGCACGCCCAACATCGCCGCACCCTGCACAACCTCAGAGGCCTCCGCCTGGGGAGAAGATGTAACAACCCATTTGTATGTTTCCATAAACATGTGCTTGAGTGTGCAATGAATTAGTTAATCATGTCATCTTTTACATATGTGGTTGCATTGGATTAAATATGTTGCTTCAATTCAATTTCCAAATTTAAGTTTCATTTTTTAAATTCAAATGCCTTTTCAAATTAATTCAAATGAAGTTTCAAATTATTTTATAAATAATCAAACCAGTAATTAATATGACTATTTTTGAAACTAACAAAATTGTCTAAACGATTTATCTCTTTTCTACTTCAATTTTGTTATAAAATACAAAAACCAGAAAAGAAATAAAAGAAAAACCCTGAAGAAAGAAAAGAAACAAAGGAGATGGGCTCCCTGTCCGAAATGGGCCGAGGCTAGCCCACCTCCTGACCATCCCCTCCTGGGCCGGCCCACTCCCCATCTCCTTCTTCGTACGGACAGAGAGCACGAGCGACCTTTACACGCTGGCCATGGTTCTCTCTCCCTCTGCCCTCTCGCCCCCACCGGCCCCCACTGCCTCTCTCCTCTCCTCTCCCCTCTGATAAATCAAGCCGCACCCCCTGGAAAACCTAACCCTTGTTTTCTTCCGCCCCCGCCGCCGCTGCTCCCATACTCGCTCACGCCGTCGCCATGGGACCCGAAGCCCCCCGTTCGTCGCCGGCGTGACCCCGGCCATCTTCTCCTCCCTACTCGCGCCAGCGACTGCGCCAACATCTTCTTCATCCTCGACGCCGGGCGCAGGGACCCGAGGAGGCCTCCGTCGAGCCATCCGTCCCCGACTCTGCCGCTCCCCCGAGCACCGGTTGCTCGACTCCGGCCGCCACAACCTCCTTCCTCTCGCCAAGAGCTCCCCCGCGGTGAGCTGCTTCACCTCCGGTCCTTTCCCCCTCTGTTTCTTGCCCCTCGAGCGCCGGAGCTCTCCCCGCCACTGCAATGGCGTGCCCGCACGACACAGTGAACGAGCACGAAGGCTCCGGCCTTCACTCTCTGTTCCGAGCACAAAAATGAATACGCTACACGATCCCGCACCCACGAGAGACCCACACGCACGCCGCGCAGCTCACAGGAGGTCGCCGGCGTCGTTTTCCCCTCCGCCGCGCCTCTGTTGCTCCGGTCGTCAGTTTCGTCAGATACGAAACTTCAGTTTCGTCAGTCTTACACCTAACGCTAATCTGTTAAAAACTATACTAACCTAACCCTAACAACAACACTACACTAACCTACTGGCTAGCAGCACCGTGCGCTAGCACCCGCGCGCACCCGAGTTCGAATCCCACCCCGGCTATGGAAAAAGCCACCTTTTTGGTAGTGACCGTGGGTGCTGCTCAGGTGCGCATCCCGCCCGCGTGGCACCTGGGCCCGCCGGGCAGTCTCCTGGGTGAACTCTGGTTCGCTGAGGAAAAATCCTAGGAGCGTTGTGCTTTAACACAGAGCCCCCTGGATCCCTGTTTTTGCACAGAAGTCCTTCCAGTTGTTTTCCCATCACGGATTAGTCCCTGTTTATTTCCAGAAACCCCCCTAACATTAAAAAATGTAATAACTTTTAATTCCTAATTCCAAATAAAATAATCTTTACATGTTTTTATATCAGGAAAATGCAATAAACATTAATCTAACATTGTCATGTCATTTTGCATCATTTATTTTAAATGCTTAGTTCAATTTAACAAATGCAATTAAATAATTAAATATGGAATGGTGGGGTAATAAATATATAATGCCCTAATTCCATTTAAGATACTCATATTTTTTACACCATGTCTTGCCATGCTAATAAACATATAATTTGAGTTGTAGATAAATAATTTGCAATACTAAATATGGAAGGTGTTGGGAAAATATTTAATTAATGTCGATTCCATTTAAATTGATTAGATCACCATACCTACTATATATGTTAAGCAACATTTAATTTGTTGGTTACACAAATAACTTGCAACCTAATCTTTTGTCGGGATTTCATCCCCGGTTTAACTATGACCTAATCATCTCATACCACAATGCACCATCATTTTTTGCGCATTCCTTTGTATTGATTATTGTTTCCTATTGTTTGTGTTTTGATTTCTCTGGGTAGACGACGACGTGTCTGCTGCGTACCTACGATGCTGAGATTCCAACTTTTGTGCCAGGCCACGAGCTGCCAGGCAAGTTTCTGCTAACCGGTTACACGACTGTTTGGTTTTCATCCTTGCCTTTTGATCTATTCTATCCTAGTTATCGATTCTTAAACTGCAAGCCCATCACATGTTTATCCTGCAGCCTATACAGCTATATCCCCACAACCTATAACCCCTTGCATGTTTATCTGTTAGCCTTTGCGAGTCGTAGTGCATGCTTAGAATTGTTTGTGCGAGTCGTTCCTTTGTCATTTATCTCATATGCTTAGTATGATAGAATGTTCTACTTTAATAAACTGCTGTCTTATTTTGGGGTACTATAATTAAAAGATAAGGCACCAGGCAGAAGGCCTTGCGAGGTGCTTTGTTTTGCTCAGTGTCGACCTAGGAACTGAGATTGTGTCCTCGGATCCAATTTTGAGCGCACTAACCACTTGTGGGTGGCCCAATGGATCCTCAGCTCGTCCCTGTGCCGCAAGTAGTTCGGGTTTTCCATTCGCTCATATGCATGTGCATGATGATGATGTTCGATGAGAGGTTACTTGATACGGGGGTTCATATATGGGTGGTGCGTGCAAAGCGGACAGTTCCTACTATGGTTTGATCTGCATGGCGCGCAGGCACAAACTAATGAGTCCGCAGTTGAGATTCGGCCGGACTCCTGACGCGGGTAACAACTCATATGGGTGGCACTTGGACTTGCTGTAGTGAAGGAATGAGTCGTGTTGAGAGGCCCTAATGTTTTTGACTGGGTTGATCATGCGAGTATGGGTACTGTAGTGCACCCCTACAGTGTATAATCTTATCGATGAGCCGTGTCCACGGTTATGGACGACTTGGTGATGATGCTGGCTAACAAGATCTAGACAACTTACACCTCATCATTGTTAATTAATTTGACTAGTAATATAGAATTACTTACACCATAAATGGTAACTAAAATTGTTAACGTGTGAGTATTCCCGAATTGCTTCCTCATACTTGGTTGAGGGGGGTTAATTCGAGAATGGGTTATGACTGGTGTTAGTTGTCGATGGCTACTTAAACGCTCTCTTATCCCCTCTGATTAGACGGAAGTTGTAGCGCGTCTCTGTAGGTTGCTAGTGTTGCTGCCGCTAAGTACACCTACCCCCATACTTTGGGAATCTTACTTTTGTGTAACCTGTTAGCTTAAGCTTGTTCGATACGCTTCCGAGTATTGACCCGTTCGCGGGTTGTGGTTTTTCTGCAGTTGAGGATTTTTCGTACGACCAGGTGGGTGGATACTACGTGGAGTTCGACGACGAGATCTACGACGAGTAGCTAGAGTTCCCCTGAGTTACTTACTGGTGGACCACGTGGATGGGCCTTCTTTTTCCGTTTCGGCCTTGAGCCCTTTGCTTCTTGTCTATACTCTGACCGGCTTGTTTTTCGCTGCATGATGTAATGTTGGGACATGTGTCCTCTGATCGGTGCCATTCCCTATATTTTGCTCAGTGAGAGCTTTGGTAAAATTATTTCCTCTCTTTTTGTCTTAGGTTTATTCTGTGGTTTCAACTTGTTAAAAATCCGACTCGTATACCATGTGTGTATGGTTGAAGTATACGAGTTGGAAGACTTTTTGGGTTCTTGAATGCACAATCTTGAGACGTATCTGTCGTTGGGGTCGCTAGGAGCTGTCGGCCGATGATCCATTCAGAGCCAGTCCTGCCTGTTTCCTGGGTTGGTATTACCCAGTATGCTCCTGGTTGTGTGGCCCAACCGATACGTTTTGTTTGTGTACCCAGAATTGAGGGTCTAATAGTTGGTATCAGAGCCTAAACGCCCTAAGGTTCCCTTCTCCTGGTCGTTGTTTGAGTCTATAAAAATATTTTGTAGTTATCAGGAAATCTTTAAACGTGAGAGTAGGAATTCTGTTCTTTTACTTCTTTCCCCACCCACCCTCCCTGTTCTTCTGGTAAGGAAGTGTTGCGATATTTTCCTTCTCACCTAAATTTTAAAATTTAGGACATCACGTGTCCTGGGTTTTCCGTAGTACCATAGTTGCAGGTGTTTGAAGGTTGTTTGTGTCGTTTTGGTAGTTATCAACCTCTTCGGCTATGTTCAGTTTAAATCTTGAATCAATCAGTTGTTCTTCTATCTTTCACTGGAATCATCTCGTTGTCATTGTACAATTCTTTCTGTACAATCAATCCTTTTTGTTTTCGGAGGCTAACTTCTACTTAAAACTGCTATGTAGATGACTATCAGGTGGTGCGTAAGACCCACTGCGAGCGGACTACCGGTTACCCGAAGCTTCTCAGAGGCATGGTTGACTATGTCGGTTTCCGCTTTCTTCCGGAGTACTAGGTGTCCAAGATCCCCAGAGATTACAGATAGACCTTCTTGACGTGGGGCTATTCTTCGACTCCCCCACGGTGAGGCTACCTGGGCCGTGCCAAGCTCATGAAGGCCCGCAGAAGGCCCAATAGGGATACCATGTGACCTAGTGCTAGTCGGTTAGGTCGCATAGCTTGCCATATCTGTAACTGCCATCGACACCGTTCACCCGAGACCTGGTCTACCTATAAAGGCCAGGAGGGTGGCTCGTCTCAAGGACACGCTCATAGCCGCCACCACAAACCCTAGCGAGATCGCAATCTCGCCATTGTAATCGCTACTCGCCATCAATATCAAACAAGCAGGAAGTAGGATGTTATCCTCCGGGAGCCTGAACCTGGGTAAATTCCCCGCTTGTCAGCCGTCGTGATCACCAACGCTTCTCTCTCCCCTCAATCAACCTGGGGTGGACAACCCTGGGATTTGTCGAGTTACGCCCTCGTCAATTGGCGCCGTCTGTGGGAAAGAACAAGCGTTGGAATCATGGTTGCACCGGCTCCATCCGCAAGGGAGATCGACATCCGCACCACCCGGGAGCCCATCCGCTCGGTGTAAGCCGAGATGCATGAAGGTATACATATCACCTTTGGCTCCATATACTGTTTCGTCGACAGTCGTGGAATATTCAGGTCCGCGGCAACCACGCCATGCGCGGCGGGGGCACCCGCATCGGCCACCCTCGCGCTGAACCCGCCGTCGTCTACCGCGGGAGCCGCATTTGCCACAACTGCGAAGATAGCATCTACTTCAACTACATCGACTACTTCAACAGCGGCCATGCAGATCGAGTCTACTTCAACCACCTCGATCGCGCGGCCAGCAAGACCAAGACCTACCCCAACCGCGACTGCATCGACTGCACCCGCACGCGTGACCAAGGACGCGATGCCGACAGCCACGTCGCCCGCATCCTCATGGACTCATCAAGTCTACCCCAAGCCAATCGCACTCGCCCCGACGACTGGGAAATCTCCTTCCACGACCCCCGTAAAGATTGCAAGAAGACGCAACAACGACTGCGCCGCCCGCCACGTGGCAATAATTTTCTATCCAGAGCAAGATTCGGACGAGGGAAGCAGCAGCGACAACGTGAACAAACCTACCCCTGTTTACCCCGCGCAAGTCTTCATGGCCGGCACAACACCTCTAGAAGGCAGCGACGAACCCGCATACCCACTGGAGGTAGTCATGCCCGACCAGACGACTCGACTCACCATCACGCGCGACATGGCGATCATGGCCATGAAGCACGTCGACGACGGCACGTTTCCACCACCCGACGCACCTCGGGAGGATCAGCTGGCATTCCAGTACTTGCTATGCAAGGAAGGCGAACGACTACGCGCCGAAAAAGCAGAACTTATCCTGCGCAAGAGGGATGTGGACGCGTCAAGCGCCAGAAGGGCTGCCTACTCGTTTACTTCCTCCACTCAGGTCAGCCAAGGAGGACGGCGGCGCAGAGCCCGCGTTCCCCTCATGACGGAAGCCGATCGAGCCAGGATCACCCGCAACCTTGACTCATCCTTCGTCACCGAGGACGAAAACAGGATACCCGTCCCTAAAACGGCGAACGCCTGCATCATGGCAGTCGAAACGTACCTTCGGCTCACACAGCCGCCGGAGGGGGACGCACGAGCCCTTCTCCACAAGCAACAGATCATGTCCATGAAGGCAATCGAGGAAGCCCTGGCGAGCAGGGTGCCAAGAAACCGGGCACGAGAAGAGCAACACCACCAAGCCCGCGATCCGGGAGCAACATATGTCTCTGCAGCACAGCCTTTGCGACAGCCACAACCAGGCGAAGACCTTCGCAACGTCATCACGCAGAGGACGGTGGACCGCAACCGCAATCAGCGTTCGGCTGACACGACGAACCCAGAAGATCAAGCAGATCGCAACTTCGAGCCATGCGGCGCCGCATGCTTCAGCTTCAACATTCACGACACCCGCATGCCGAAGGGCTTCAAGCTAGCAGCAGGAACACCCCGGTATGACGGGAAACAAGACCCGCGTATCTAGCTCGAAGACTACCTAATCGCCTGTACCTGTCAAGGTGGGACGTCGACCACGGCAATGCAGTGCATCCAGCTTATGCTCACGGACTCAGCACGCGGATGGCTCACCAGCCAACCCAAGGATTCTTTCAAGACCTGGGAAGAATTCCAAGATACCTTTATCAAAAGTTTCTCTGGAACATATGCAAGGCCGACGACCTACATCGAGTTTCAAGCCCGTAAGCAAGGAAGAGATGAGTCGCTCCGATCGTACATCCAACGATGGACACTCCTCCGCAACACCATGGAACCCGTCTCAGAAGACCGGGTGATGGACGCGTTCATGCATGGCGTCGCTCGCCGCGACCTCCGCGAAGAGTTCGGTAGGCTCCAGCCGAAGACCACGATCGAGCTAATGAAAATTGCCAACCAGTGGGCCGAAGGAGAGGACTACGTCCGCGACACCTCTCCAAAGAACGATGCAGGAACAAGTAACTGGCGAGATGGACGCCAGAAGAAGAAACAACGTTTCACCAACCTCAACTCGATCGAGCTAGTAGCAGCGGGGTATCAAACCCCCCGTGATGATGCGCGCGATAGAAGTTGCAACTATGACGAAGGTCGCCAGTACAGTCGAAACAACGATCAAGGTCGACAGTCTGACCCAGGATAATACAACCGCAGCAGCGACAGCATTAGCCGAAACGACGGAGGCCAGAAACGCGAGTGGAAGCGCGCGCTGACCCCAGCAGAGGAGCTGATGCAACCTTCCAAGCATCACTCGTTCCGCAACCCGGAAACGGGCAAGTGGGGCGCTAACCACCTATTGAAAGACTGCCGCAAAGCACGCAAGATTTACCAGGCGACGCAGAATATCATCACGCCTACACCAGCGTTGCAGCCAGCCCCGCAGCTTGCTATTCAGGCAGCACCCGTGAACAACAACCCGACACAGGCAGCGGGCACCTTCCCCCAGCAACAGCTACAAGAAGCCCAGCCGATGGCACACGACGCGTATCCAGCTGCGCGGGGACAGCTCAATATGATACAAAAAGGACGCCCTTCAAATAGGGCCCAGAAGCTCATAACCCGCCAAGTACTACAGGCCACTACGTGCCCACCACAGTGCCAAACTACCTGAGAGGGTCGGAGACACCAATCACGTTCTCCAGGGCAGACCACCCGTCAGATGTACCTCGACCCGGGGATGCCGCCCTAGTCGTTCAAGCCCTAATTGGAGATTACAACTTGAAGAAGGTTTTCATGGACGGAGGCAGTGGCATCAACATCACACGCACTCTTTTCCTTATCAGGGTACTTGAGGGGACTGGAAGGGTTTTAATGAGGCGGCCTGTTGGCAAGAATCAATAAAGAGATTTAAACAAAAAGCTGTCCACCTTACCTTCTCAGTCAAGGCAATTAATAACCTAGGCCGTCACTCAAATCACTCGGGGGCTGTGCCATACAAGTTGAAACAAAAATCCTAGGACGTCACTCGAATAACTCGGTGGCTGCGCCATACAGGTTAAAAAATAAGCCTAGGCCGCCACTCGAATCACTCGGCGGCTGCGCAGGCCCTACTCACGAAATCCTAGGCCGCCACCCGAACCACTCGGGGGCTGCGCCATACAGGTCAAGTCCTAAAATTCTAGGTCGCCGCCCGACACACTCGGGGGCTGCGCTTCACAGGTATCACTCGAAATCCTAGGCCACCACTCGAACTACTCGGGGTCTACGCCATGCAGGTCCTACTCGTAAAATCCTAGGCCGCCACCTGAACTACTCGGGGGCTGCGCCATGCAGGTCAAATACTAAAGTCCTAGGCCGCCACTCGACACTCGGGGGCTGTGCTTTACAGGTATCACTTGGAATCCTAGGACGCCACTCGAAACACTCGGGGGCTGCGCCATACAGGTCCACGGCACAGCCATGGCTGCTACCCAAGGTACTCGGGGGCTGCGCCGCACAGGTCCACGACTCGCGCTCAATGTACCCGAGCCACGTCGCACAAGACCTAGTTCTAAGTTGCACTGAATCCATCCGAAGGAGCACAACGGATAGTCGTACAGTACAACAAAAAAATTTATCTTGCTTACTCGGGGATTCCCCATATCTCGTATGTAACATCCCAAGTTTGCTAAATAGAAATATAAGGTGTGTTTTGAGCATTGCATGCATCTCATTTAATTTGGACAAGAATTTGCATTTTAAATTCACATGTTTGCTTTTGCAAGAAAGGGGTAAACTCTTGTTATTCTTGGTGAACTCAAAATATTCCAAATTTTCAAAATCCAAGGCTGCCATTGGCTTCCTTGTGAAATTTTGAATCTCCTAGTATTTTTCTGCAAATTTTTATCTTTACAGAAAAGCCCCAAACCTTTTAAATAAGCAACCAGGGGCCTGTTTGTGAAGGAAACTGGCAATAAATAAAATCCTCAGGGGGGTTTTCAGAAAATGGAGTCGTCTTCAAGCTTCTGACGGCGCAACCATGCCGTGGCGCATGCCCCGCCGTCCCCTGCCTCCTCTGCGCTGCGCGCCGCCGCCCTTCCCTGGACTACAAGGAGACCTCCTCCGCTGTGGGAAAACCCTAGCTTCTCTTCTCACCTCCATTCCTTCCCCAAAACGCAAACCCTAGCTTTCGGGGCCGGTGACAAATTCCGGCGACTCCGGCCACCTCTTGCTCCGGCGAGTAGCTCAGGAGCTGCGCCGTGTTCGCTTCTTCCTCCTCCCCGAGTCGTTGGTGCCGAGAAGACCGGAGCCCGGAGAAATCAGTCAATTTCCTCCGCCGAGTCCGCCGCCGTCGACCTCGAACTCCGGCCGTCCCCGAGCTCCCCTCGCCTCCCCGACACCTCCACGAGCTTCAGGTCGTCCCCGCGGTCCTCCCCGTGCCCTTCATCTTCTCCCTTTCCCTCTGGTTCGTCGGGCCGCCGTGCTCCTCCTCCGGCCGCCGCACGGGCGAGTCACCGGAGCAACTCCGGTGACCATTGAGGGGCGGCGCCACCACCAAATGGTCCGCCTCGACCCCCTCGTGCGATTGCCGCAGGGCAATTCGAACCATATGCTCGAATTCGAGCAGTTCGTGCTCGGCAGGGAGATTTGGGCGTTGATGACGTCAGCTGACGTCATCATTTCCTTTTTAATTCTGAAAACCATTTACTTCTTTTCTGTAATTATTTAATTATATGACATGTGGGACCATGTTGTCAGAGTTTTAATATTTTTCCATTACTATTTTCTGAAATGATTAAAAATATGACATGTGGGGTCAACTTATTTAAATAAATTTTAAATTTGAATTAAATTGTTTAAACTTTAAAAATTCATAACTAATTCATTCTAATCAGAAAAATATGATTTTTATATCAAAATATTCAGAAAAATAAAATCTATTTAATTATAACTTAATCATGCATATTCCATTCAAGGAAAATAATGTTATTACTCTCACATTGATAAACCCTAATTTTAATTATGGGTATATCTTGTTCACCCATTTAATTAATGCTTGCATCTAGGAAATTCTAAAATGACATATCATTCATGTGATTGTGCATCGCATCAATATTGTATTGATTGTGTCATTCCTTTCCGGTATTTGGTTCTTCGCGATAGGATTCGAGCCCGAGAGTGTTTGCAACGCCCCCGAAGATCAATACCCAGCTACTGAAGAGCAAGGCAAGCATAACCTTATATCTGCACATATAAGATTTCCAAATTATTTGATTCTTGTGTTATGCATACGGTTCAAAGATGTTTTGGTCAAGGTATAGAGTGTCACTTGCGTTGCATTGCCGCTTAGACTTGCTTAGTTGTTCCTTTCTCCATCCAGTTGAGAAGATTGGGATAGAATAAGTATACATGATTTATTTATTGTTAAAGACTTGGACGAGAGGCCACATTGGGATTGTGGTGGATTGTCTCGTTCTCGTCGACAATAGGAACTGAGTTCCTGGGTTCGGAACCAAGACTATTCGTGCATCCACACGGGGCTCGGAAACCCCTCGACTCCAACTTGCCTAGCCTACTACGTGAAGCCACTAGTTCGAGTGTTCCATCTGCGTGTGCGGTAAAATGGTTTGAGGAGAAAATTTAGGGCTCGGGTCAGGAGAGTGTGACGCTCTGATCTTGACCCTGGCAAACCGCACTAGAGACCGCTGCGCGTGGTCAGATCTACTGCTGTGGCTCATGGACATAGGCGAAGCTTGGGAAAGGTCGTGGCCAACCCTCCTGTCGGCACTCCCCGGAAGAGTGCTAATAGCTGGCGTATCGGTTGGTTGGCGTGTGTGGGTAGTTACACCCCCTGCAGGGTAAATCTTTCGGAAAGCCGTGTCCACGGTTATGGACGACTTGGTACCTTATTTCGGTGATCATAGACAACTTAAAATTAATCATAAAACTGCCAACTAAGGGTGGTTAGGGTTACTTCCTCGGGTTGAGCGAGGGGGTGATTCCTGAAGGTGGTGCAAGCGATGACATCTCGGTGGCTACAGAAGATGGAGGATGAAGTCAGAGGTGTTGTTTCCTTATCCCATTTTAAAAGTCTACTGATGCGGGATTCTCTCCTC
This sequence comes from Poa annua, assembly GCA_026929855.1. NCBI lineage: Eukaryota > Viridiplantae > Streptophyta > Magnoliopsida > Poales > Poaceae > Poa > Poa annua. The sequence goes on along the minus strand of CM049429.1, from coordinate 65,520,415 downwards.
CCTCGATTTGAAAACAAAGATGGCTTTATGCAAAGACATTCATGAATACTCTCTGAACGGGCAGATATGTAATAGGTTAAATAAGTCTTGTTGAGTACCTCCTGTACTCAGCCTTGCACACTTTTTGGACAGGTGAAGGTTTCAACTCCACTGCTGGTTTCTACATGTACATCGACGAGTAGATCGGGGTTCCCAGGCAGCAGCCTGGAATCGATGGGCGGGACGTCGCTTATGTTATGGCCTCTTAGGCCTTTTGGTTCTTGTTATGTAGCATACCATAATTTGCTTTCGCTGTTTGATGTTTTGTTGGGTCAGTGACCTCTGCTTGTAATATTTGCTATCTTCACTCTGCTAAGAGTTTGTATAATATTGCTTTGAGTCGTAGAATCACTGTTGTGTTACCGAATGTTCAACTGTTGGCTCTCGAGATCAAGGTTAGGCTTATATCAGAAGGATATCTGGGATTTGTCTAGCCTGGCTCTCGGGGGTGCTACAGGTTTTGGTATCAGAGCAGGACTGCCTGTAGGAAACCCTTTTTGTTGGTCGATGCTGAGTTTAGTGTTTGTGAAAACTATTTGAAAGCTAAAACTATCTACAAAAATCTTGATAGGATGCTTTTTCTCCTTATCCATGAATCTATTCTTGGAGCCTCTTTTCTTGATTTGATTTCTAAAGGGTTACTATCTTATCTATTATCTCAACATCTTAGGATTTCGAAGGTTGGGTAGTGTTCTTTCGTACCTATCTTCGGTTAAATAATAGGTTAAATAAGTCTTGTTGAGTACCTCCTGTACTCAGCCTTGCGCACTTTTTGGACAGGTGAAGGTTTCAACTCCACTGCTGGTTTCTACATGGACATCGACGAGTAGATCGGGGTTCCCAGGCAGCAGCCTGGAATCGATGGGCGGGACGTCGCTTATGTTATGGCCTCTTAGGCCTTTTGGTTCTTGTTATGTAGCATAACATAATTTGCTTTCGTTGTTTGATGTTTTTGAAGGGGATCGTGTGCAGAAAACAAAAATTTCCTACCAACGATATCCTTAAACTAGCCAAGATCTACACTATGCAGATATAGTAGTACGGCGGAGATCGGAATACATACCCTCGTAGACCGACTAGCGGGGATTACGCTCCCGCACAAGCGTTGACGATGAAGACGCCGTAGCCGACCTCTAGGTCGCGGAGAACTCGGCACGACGAAGATGACGAAGATGACCCCGAGGTCGGGTGGAGGAAGTAGGCCTCCGAGTACCGCTAGCGCAGCACCTCGCAGGGAGTCGCACAGATACGGTGGAGACGACGGCCTCCGAAGCTCCAGTCCAGGACGAGCAGCGGAAGACTTGGACCGGAACACCAGCAGCGCGGCAGCGGGCTATGGTGGAAGAGATCCCCCTCCTCTACTCGACGCGGCTCCGTCAAGGGAACCACGAGATCGAGAGAGAAAGTGGGAATTAATTGGTGAAAAAAAAGGCCAGGGGTGCCCCTTCTTATATAGGCTCCCAGGGGGAGCCAACCTTGCCAGCCAGGCAATGTGGGACTATCCCACATGCCTGGTTCGGCCAAGGGCAGTGCGCCGGCCCTAGGTGGGCCCCATTTGGCCCACCTAGGCCGGCCAAGCCTCCCCCACAAAGTTCCCTTGAGGGTTTTCCCCCCCATGGGCCTTCTTTCGACCAGAAGGCCCATTTAGGGAAATCAGCCTAAATAAATTCGAAAATAAATATATAAAATCATATTTGCATATTAATTACACTACTTAATATCAAACATAATATATATAATTTTCCTAGCTCCGAAAACTCTTTCGTCGCTGCCCGATCTCCATCAGACCCCTCCCGGGACGCTCCCGGTGATCTCCTTCCTTTCCGGTTGTCTTGTCGAAACCCCTTAAGCGTGTTACCCTAGCGGTTCGATATAATATCAGGTATGATCAAGACTCCTCAATGATCAACGACTAACTCGTAGGCCTGGACCCCATGAATTAACCCCTGAGATATAACGAATGACTTTCATCTATCAAACTTGGACGTATAGTCTTAAACCCTTTGTCATGGCGATACTTAGCGTGTCCGAGCATCATTCTCAGATATCTCCATACCTAGCATGATCTCGTTACCGACATCGCTATCTTCTACTCGTCTATGATATTATGTCAGCTGGTGACCTAGTCACATGTTTGCAAACTCATTTGACATAATCTCACCGAGTGGGCCCTAGAGTATCTATCCGGCTATGCGGACTGACAAATCCCGTTGTTGACCCCTCGTCTCAACTACTCCTTTCCGATACCCAAAAGTATCACCGTTATTGTCATACTAAATAAGATACGATGTTTGGTGCGATCAAAGTATCTTTCAGGAATAACAATAAGAGTTGGTCTCACGGTCTTAAGGCGTAACGACTATGTCCTACAAATACTGGGTATGTCCATCACATCGTTACACCTAACGATATGACTTCCATTGCCGACCGGCGCCATGCCCTATGATCGGAAAACCTCGATCATCAATCGTGCAACGAAACTAGTCTTAGTAGAGGCTACTAGGGACCTGGTTGTTTATCTACCACACCTGTATTAATGTTTCCGCTTAATACAGTTAGAGCATGGTACAAAACCTATAATGAACGATTGGGATATTGCCAATAAACTATGTTTATTAAGTGCCTCTAGGGCATATTCCCTTCAGTCTCCCACTTGCACTAGAGTAACACTTAATCTAGTTTACAACCTGGTAAAAGCTCAACACCCATAGCATCTTGGTGCCTGCTCGCCTCGTGGAAGAGGAATACAGTCAATAGACCTCACACATTGAGACCTATATGTGTTTTGCAACACTTCTGTGTCACCTAGTTTGACATCAACCCGTATCTTACGATGACGGTGAAATATATCCCAGTGGATGGAGTGAGACTTGAGCATTCGCGTAGTATGCGCCTTAAAAGTCTAAGAGACCTATTAAGGGGACCACCTACGCCCGGAAAACTGGTCAGTCCAATCACACTTGCTACTTCTAAAGTCGCGATATATTTCTATACCTATGTAGATTATGCGACAGTGCATTCATATGCGACTTCGCAAACTAACCATGTCTATCTTCAAAATAAAGGACATCTCCTATATGAGATTTCTAGTCGTATGGGTCAGTGTAATAACTTGCATCATCGTAACCGCTTTACGGCAAGTTGCCATTCCACTCTTACCCGTTACTAGAAAACCTATCTTCAGTTCTCATAGACACTGAAGAATAAACTTAACGTTTGTTCATTGATCCACACAAGGATCACTCTAGAACCTGTTCTTGAACCAAGAACTCGGGTCACACCAAGTCGAGCTTTCAGCCTGATAGACTCTATGTGTGATACATAGAGAATGTCGAACATCAATTTCTATCACTGAAAAAACCAAGATTAACTTAATCTTTTACCTAGTCATACAAGCAAGAACCTCTTTCTTCGCTTGTCCTTTTCTGAAACACTTCAGAATCCTGACTTAGAAAATACTCCGACTTAATGTTATTAAGCCCCCTCTGATCTATACAATTATAAATCGGATGCCTAATACTCCTAACTTCATTTCATAGAAAATTTAATCACTTAAATAATCCTTTACACTCTACTAGAGGATCTGTGTCATTCAATATGTCGTTACATACAAAATCACGAATGACACCTAGCTCCCACTCAAATATGCCTTCGGCATATAAGATCCAGGAAAAGCTACTTAGCTCCCACCCACTTCTTTGCAAATGTAGGTTTCTTCAACTATTTTGGACAACTCCAAAATCCTTTGATCACATTATCAAAGTGAAGATTCCAGCTCCGATATGCTTACTTCTGCCCATGAATGGACAACCGAAGTTTGCATACATGTTTAGCATCCTCAGGATTACAAACCATTCTTAATTACACTATTAAGAACCATGGTTATCTCATCCATCTATCAATTTCTCATTCAAAATTATAGTAATTGCTAAACGACCCAGAATAGATTTAGGCTTCGCCACTTGAGACAAACTCTCATGTGGTCTATCGGAACTGTTTCACGACAGATCGAATCTGCTCAATATCTACTTTCTCATAAAACTCCATATACTATGAACATCCTAGATGCCATCAAGAAGATCTCCCAAGTCATTACCTGGTAATCGTATATGGATTTTATTTCGGATCATAAATGACTCACAGCCATTTCTCGGACTTAGGTTCACCATCTCTTCTTCGTAGTTCGTAGGTCTATCATATTCCATTAATATGACCTCCATAACAAGATTGTCGTAACACACAGTGCAGAACACAACCTCGTATGCCTACGCTCTTAGTATGAGCTCAGAACATCATGATCTTGAATCATTAGCTTTTTCAAGCTGTGGGGCCTGACACCGAAAACACTTTCGATTGCGCCACTCTGATGTTTGGAGAAAAAGTTCACCAACTTCGTCTTGCTCTACTTTCTTTCTCACTTATACCCTCGGACAAGAAACTATTTCTTTCGCAAGGTATATCCCGGCAAAGATTTTGCCTATGTCGTGAGACATGTACCCAACTAACTCTTTGGGTAGGGTATACTACAAAGATTAATCCATTTTAGGTTCGATTTCATCGAAACACTAAATTGCTGAAACGACAATCCAGGCTCAAAAGCCATGCCATCACTCGTATGGTATTGTCTCCATGGATTCAAATGGTTTCCCTATTTGCTAACGTGAGTGTTTACGTTTCTACCATATGACCCTAATGATTACAATAATTCGATAAGAGATTCATTTACCACACACTATCCGATAGGGTGCGATTACGACGCCCTAACACACCATAACACTAGGGTGTTCCATGCGACGTAATTTGTGGAACTCTTCTCACAAGTCTTCCAATGATGTGCCAACATTATAACTCAAATCTTCACTCCTCGATTTGCATCGCGGGAATTTGATTTTCTTGTTAAGTTTATTTCCTACTTCATTCTGAACTTCGTTTGATCGAATCAAAAATTCAGACTAACATTCCCCGGAGTGGATATCCATATATCTACTCGGAATATTCATGAAGTCTATGAAATAAAGACTTCCACTACACGTTAAAGTACTTCATTGATTCACATACACCCATATGCATGATTCTCAACAAGCTATACTCAAAATGTTTAGTGAAGTTCACGAAATAAAGGTCTCCACTACCCGTCAATTACTTCATTGAACCACATACATCTCCATGTATGACTATCAATAAGTTATATGCCCGTTTTCCGAAAACGGTGTCACAGTTATTTTGCAAGTGTCAAAAGATCAAATCTTAGGACTTGTAGGTCCATCCAGTGTGGAGCTAATGCATATAACATTGACATGACTAAACGGTAGTGCCACACATATGTGGTGTCTTTATTAAGTTTGTATCCTTTGGCATTAATATTATGAATGTGGGAGCTTCTACCATCTAAATTCAAATCGGCATATGATCATTACTTCATAAATATAGGACACCAATTTGTCACTATCATGTATGAACAAGTGTCTCGCTAGAGGAGACACACTTGTAACGATCATACCAACACCCGATCATAAAGAATTTACCCAAATGGTAGATCTAGAGGGAGAGTGTCTATGGCCATCACAACAACTTGATTGCCATTATCAACACGCAATGTCGCCTCATCCTTTCAAGCTACTGAAGCAGTAAACCTGGTTTTCACAAAACATGACTAGTTCAAAACTTAGTCACTACTGCGAGTACTTGCTTAGCTAAAACATTCATAACATGTATATCATGTATACACCATCATCATTGATGACTTCCGGCGATCTGTTTCATCTTCTTGATACTTCCACCGTAATCAAGAACCATGAAGGTGAATTATTCCCCTTGCATGACATAGTCTATGACAGAGGATTTGCACTTGGCAACGATGTCTGTCATCCAGTGATTGAGCTGAGCGAGGCGTCTCAATGTTCATTAATCATGAACATATGTCATTAAGTATGACCGCCACATGCTCCCTCAATGTGTGTATTCTCTTCCATCTTGGTTGAGAAGACAATCAGTCAACGTACTGATAAACTTCATCAACCCAACTATAGAGGTACCCCGAGTTAGCGAACATATGTTCGCGATCCAATAACTCGTACCCACCGTTGGTTCTCTATGGCAGAGATCATAGCATACACTGGACTATGATGATATCATCCGCACAAAATCCGATAATCCAAATTATCTTTTGTTAGCGGAATCTCCGGGTTTATCTCCTAGCGGGTATTGTAACACAAAGAGCTAACGGTTTAAACAAGGAGTATCCTCAAGCTAAAGTATAAAACTATGAAGTTTGGACCCAACCTTTTAAGTTTCTCAATCGCAGGAATGCGCCTAATTTGAAAAGATGCTATCACAATGGTTAATATCTACAAAGGTTTGCAAAACAGACTCTGTTCATTATATTCTGAGTTCTAGTATTTTAGAAAATAACTATCCGAACTCCCACTCAAACGAACATCCCTCCTGGTCGTTTAAGCGATTACACGACCCCCATCCATTGCACCACCCCTCATCATCAGAGCCGGCGGCACAACTTCAAGAGTAGACAAAATCGTCCGCCACACCAATTTTGTGACTCGTGCTCGACCTTTCGGTCTTCCTGTTCCGAGGCCATATTTCTGAATATGCTAGGCTCGCCACCAAAGACCTCCACGCTGACGCTTGTGCAACATGGCTTACAACCACTGTATGCGAACGACGAGATGTCTGACACCCGATCATCACGGCCTGCCTCATAACGTAGAACTTTCTTGGTGGTGCGCGTTGGAGGGAGAACACTAGTGGTATTTTGAAGGGATCATCTTATATATCTACCGCCGTGTAACTAATGTATACTATACACACAATCACACAATATAAAATGCACACAAAATATCAAATGTAATGCAATGTGATATAGTCCATCGCGTCATGGTCTTCTTGGCGCCCGCAGTTTATAAACAATTTAATAAACCTACCTTGACCATATCACATAGCCCCTGCAAAATAAAGTTAGACGCTTCTACTTTATCTTTTGCATATTTTACGTGGCTTGGGGCTTTCGTAAATAGAACCGCTTCATACCTACGAACCTTATGACCACAAAAACGATCCAATAATTGCATGTTTAAGCATCCCTTTCGGGCCCTCCATTGAAAATGCAAAGCCAACTAAAGAGAGAGAAACAGGCACCCGCCAGCCACAAATACGGTACAAGCCGTATGTCAGTAGTGGAACCAGTCTCGCGTAAGCGTACGCGTAAAGTCGGTCCGGGCCGCTTCATCAACTCGATGCCGCTGGAATCACAAGTGCACGCTAGAGGGTAGCAAATAACAGGAACGGTGCCCCCGTGCAGAACACGGGTTCTAACAGCGTACAGCTATATCTACGATAGATCGGCTCTGATACCACTGAAGGGGATCGTGTGCAGAAAACAAAAATTTCCTACCAATGATATCCTTAAACTAGCCAAGATCTACACTATGCAGATATAGTAGTACGGCGGAGATCGGAATACATACCCTCGTAGACTGAATAGCGGGGATTACGCTCCCGCACAAGCGTTGACGATGAAGACGCCGTAGCCGACCTCTAGGTCGCGGAGAACTCGGCGCGACGAAGATGACGAAGATTACCCCGAGGTCGGGTGGAGGAAGTAGGCCTCCGAGTACCGCTAGCGCAGCACCTCGCAGGGAGTCGCACACATACGGTGGAGACGACGGCCTCCGAAGCTCCAGTCCAGGACGAGCAGCGGAAGACTTGGACCGGAACACCAGCAGCGCGGCAGCGGGCTATGGTGGAAGAGATCCCCCTCCTCTACTCGGCGCGGCTCCGTCAAGGGAACCACGAGATCGAGAGAGAAAGTGGGAATTAATTGGTGAATTAAAAGGCCAGGGGTGCCCCTTCTTATATAGGCTCCCAGGGGGAGCCAACCTTGCCAGCCAGGCAATGTGGGACTATCCCACATGCTTGGTTCGGCCAAGGGCAGTGCGCCGGCCCTAGGTGGGCCCCATTTGGCCCACCTAGGCCGGCCAAGCCTCCCCCACAAAGTTCCCTTGAGGGTTTTCCCCCCCATGGGCCTTCTTTCGACCAGAAGGCCCATTTAGGGAAATCAGCCTAAATAAATTCGAAAATAAATATATAAAATCATATTTGCATATTAATTACACTAATTAATATCAAACATAATATATATAATTTTTCCTAGCTCCGAAAACTCTTTCGTCGCTGCCCGATCTCCATCAGACCCCTCCCGGGACGCTCCCGGTGATCTCCTTCCTTTCCGGTTGTCTTGTCGAAACCCCTTAAGTGTGTTACCCTAGCGGTTCGATATAATATCAGGTATGATCAAGACTTCTCAATGATCAACGACTAACTCGTAGGCCTAGACCCCATGAATTAACCCCTGAGATATAACGAATGACTTTCATCTATCAAACCTGGACGTATAGTCTTAAACCCTTTGTCATGGCGATACTTAGCGTGTCCGAGCATCATTCTCAGATATCTCCATACCTAGCATGATCTCGTTACCGACATCGCTATCTTCTACTCGTCTATGATATTATGTAAGCTGGTGACCTAGTCACATGTTTGCAAACTCATTTGACATAATCTCACCGAGTGGCCCCTAGAGTATCTATCCGGCTATGCGGACTGACAAATCCCGTTGTTGACCCCTCGTCTCAACTACTCCTTTCCGATACCCAAAAGTATCACCGTTATTGTCATACTAAATAAGATACGACGTTTGGTGCGATCAAAGTATCTTCCAGGAATAACAATAAGAGTTGGTCTCACGGTCTTAAGGCGTAACGACTATGTCCTACAAATACTGGGTATGTCCATCACATCGTTACACCTAACGATATGATTTCCATTGCCGACCGGCGCCATGCCCTATGATCGGAAAACCTCGATCATCAATCGCGCAACGAAACTAGTCTTAGTAGAGGCTACTAGGGACCTGGTTGTTTATCTACCACACCTGTATTAATGTTTCCGCTTAATACAGTTAGAGCATGGTACAAAACCTATAATGAACGATTGGGATATTGCCAATAAACTATGTTTATTAAGTGCCTCTAGGGCATATTCCCTTCAGTTTTGTTGGGTCAGTGACCTCTGCTTGTAATATTTGCTATCTTCACTCTGCTAAGAGTTTGTATAATATTGCTTTGAGTCGTAGAATCACTGTTGTGTTACCGAATGTTCAACTGTTGGCTCTCGAGATCAAGGTTAGGCTTATATCAGAAGGATATCTGGGATTTGTCTAGCCTGGCTCTCGGGGGTGCTACATCGTACATTGATGTTTACATTTGGCAAATCTGCCTCCTATGACTAATCATGTACAAACAGAAGACTGTTGTCCCTAATCTGCAGGCTCATCCTTTGGCGCATCGAGTGGCCCTACAAGGCGCTCACTCAGCTTTTGGACCTGCTCAACCATTTGGCGAGCTGCCGCCAAGGTGTCAGCGTAGTCATCGTCCCCGGGCAGGCCACCCAGCACCCTCTCAAGAGGAAGGTTCGGCCGGTGCAGCCAGACGTACGCCAGCGCCACATTCGCCCCAGCGACGAGTTGCGCGTTGACTACCTCCTTCAACGCGTCACCCTCGCGGAACCTCTCCAGCAAGGCGGCCAACCCATGCGGCTGCCCGTTGTGTGGGAAGTACACACGGTGGATATGCTAGAGGGTCTTCCGGCAACCTTCAAGAAGAAAGGCGGCCCGCCAAGTCTGATCGAGCATGCGTGCGAGGATTCGCCCTCCTGACTTGTTCGACCAGAAATGGTGAGCCTCGAAAGAATCGCCAGTCGCCTCTCGGGTGACCCGCTCTTCAACCCGAGCTTGCTCAGCCTGCCAATCTGGGTTCACATCTGCGACCAGAAATTAGAAGTTAAAACCAGCAAATCTCAAGAACAGCGTCATGAAACAAAAGGCTACCAACCTTGCAGCTGCCAACTGATTAGATCAATCTCGCCAAGCGAAAATTCCTCGCGCTGGGAGAACCCCGCAGTAGGACGCGATTTGGAGCGCTCCAACTCCAACTCAGCAAGCTTCAGACTCGCTTCAAGGCCAATCACCTTATCCCTCATATAGGTGATCAACTGCTGGTCATTCGTGCTTCGCTGAGGAACGGGTGCTGATCGACGACGACGCCCAGCTGCAGTCGAACGAGAACCTCCCTCGCCACTCTCGCCAGTCGTCGGAGCAACGAAAGTGGACTCGTGCAGGACAGTCTGTCACGAATATGCAGTGTCAATACAGAAAAGACAACTTCTCAGCCAAAGCAAGTTGAAGGAAGGAAATTATAATTCAGAATAAAAGAGGATCCAAGGCCAGAAGACCCGACAAAATAAAGGTCATTACAAGCTGCAGAATGAAGTACAGGTTCCTGCGACTAAAAGGACCTACACTACAAAATCTCCTAAGCTACTGACTCCGACCAGGAGTGACTCTTCCGAGAAGCCGCCTCAGTTGCCTTGGCAAGGGCCCTCTCGAAGGTGGCCACAAGCTTCACAGTCAGCTGTGCAGCCTGCGCCTTCACCCCACTAAGGGACGCGGTCCGGCCATCGGACCTTCGCGGGAAGCCGCTGACAACCTTCTCGAAATCGCCAGCTACTTGATGGCCTAGCAGAAGCTGGAAGGTGAGCTCGGAGCCGCGTAATGTCTGTGCCCGAGTGAAGTCGGCCAGGGTAGTCGCTTCATCTTCAAACGGCGCCGTGAGGGCATCGACGGCAGTCGGCGGCGGGTCGCTCGGAAAGATGCTCCGGTGCACAGTCGTGAGCGCTCTAGTCGACTTCTGCAGCGCCGCCAACGACTTCTGCAGCGCACCACATACGCGCAGACGCGGTCAAGGAGGCCGACCGCGGTCGCCAAGTCGACATCGTCACTGGACGCCTTCCGGAGGGGCGCCACCGCATCTCTCTGGACAAAGGGTTAGCAGTCAACAAAAAGCAAGAAAAGCAAAGGCAAAGTAGGCGTCAAGCCGAAAACTCACCTTCAAGGGCACCGGCGAGTGAGAGCAGGTGGTCGACCTGAGTCTTCTCCTGGACGGCCCGCACACGCTCACGCTCCTGAGACTCGTGCAGCGCCTTTTCAAGCTCCGCCTGAGCTCGAAGCTTCAGCTCTAACTCCGCAGCTCGCTTAGTAGCCTGGTCCAGAGAGTCACGCAGCTGGTCCCTCTCCTTCTCCAGGCGAACATAGGCAGCGGCTGCCTCAAGTTCCTGGCGGTAGTATGGCTGCGGAAAAACAAGAAGTTATAAAGTTGCGGGTGACTATACTAGTCACCCACACCTTCGGGGGCTAATCCCATCGGGAGCGCTGTTCGCGCACCCAAGGAAATTTCAGGACTACAATAACAAGGAAAAGGACTTACGTGGTCCAGAAGGTCGACATCCTCCGAAGTCGATGGGGGAGCACGACTCGGAACCGCGAAGCCGCCAGTCGGCGCGCGCTCCTCGACCACCACCCGCGTCACCAACTCCGTCGAGGGAGCAGAAGTGTACTCAACTTCGTGAGGGGGAGAGCGGACGCCGTCAGAGCGGTTGCTGGAACAAAATCAATGAAAAAATCAACTCGAATCCAGAAACTCGAAAATGCAACTCGACGAAGAAGGAAGAAAAGGAACTCACCTGGTGGCCTCGTCGCCATCATAGCTCCCCAGGAAGAAGGACGACATCCGCGCAAACCCACGCGGAGGCGCAGAACTGACCGGAGGAGCAGCCAATGGTTCGTCCCAGTTGTCCTGGGACCGCACACCCGAAGAGGACATGCCAGCCTCCTCCAAGTCAACATCGGCATCCTTCGCGGGTGACGAAGCAGTTGCAGAGTCGCCACCACTTCGCCGCTTCTGCCTCTTGCGCGCGGGTTCCTCCTCGTAGTCATCATCCTCCACCTCTTCGCTATGAGAGATAGCGGACGGGATGTCTTCCTCCTCCACAAACTTCGACTCATCGTGCGGTCCGTCTTCGGGGAGAGGAGGAAGGCTGACCAGAAGAGAGCGACCCTGAAGCAAACAAAGCAGAGTCGAATCAAGACAAATAAGACGAGAAAAGCCAGCAATGAAGAGAACAAAACAAAAGCTCACCTCAGGAACAGGGTTCGCTCCTCCGTAAGCAGCAACCGGACACTTGACGTTACAAGGGTCCGCGGCTCGGAGGCTGGTAACGCCCCTCACCTTGGTCTCCACCTCCTCGTCGTCAAGCGGCTGGTCGCTGGCGCCCTCGACTGCCCACATCGGGTGGGGGCGAGCGCGTAGCGGCTGGACGCGCATCCGGAAGAGGGTGGCCATCAAGTAGACACCACCCGACTCGCGCCCCAGGGTCCGGAGGAGGTTGCGAAGCAGGCTCAGCAGAGGCCTCGCGGACTCCTTCTCCTCCTCGGCGAGCGGGTGCGCCCAGGCACGAGTCTTCCGCAAGCCGCGCTCGACGTCGAAGTGCGCCAGGCCCTCCTGGTCGCACTGGATGTAGAACCACCTCTTCCGCCACCCCTGGACGGAGTCCAACTTCTTCATCTGAAAAAATGCGGTGTCGCCGCGCACCTGGATGCCGAAGCCGCCCACTGGGTATGTCAGCCCGCTCTTCCCAACGTTCTTGCGAACAAGGAAGAGCGACTTCCATAGAGCCCAGTGGGGTGCGATCCCCAAGAAGCACTCGCAGAGAACGATGAAGCTCGTGATGCTTAAGACGCCATTGAGGGTCAGATCATGGATCTGAACCACATAGGCATACAGAAGACCATGAACGAAATCGTGAAGAGGGAACCCGAAGCCCCGTGGAAGGAAATCCACGAAGCACACGCGTTCCCCCTTACGAGGAGCGGGATACACCTCTTTGCCAGGAGCACGTACCGTGGCCTCATCCGTCGGGGGCAGGAAACCCTGCGCGCAGGAGCTCGAAGTCCGTCTTCTTCACCGTCGACTTTTGCCAATCGCCCTCGGGTTTCTTCATCACCCCGGCTTCGGCGGCGGCGGCGCTAGCGGTGATCTTCGACTTGCCCATGACGTCGCTGGATCGCAGAAGGTAGCGGGACAAATGGAATAGAGCTTACGGAGGCAGGAATTGCAAGGAGCAAAGAATGGAGTCACGGACGATTGGAGAAGATGATCTGCCCTCGCACCGTCGCGCAGTACTTATGCCGTGCACAATCTATCTCAGCCGTCCGCAAAGAAACTGCTCTGCACAAGCGCATCCAGCCGTCCATGTGTCATGCGGAGAGGCTAACCGTCGCCACCCACTCCATCCACTACGCACGGGAATCAAGGCGTCATCATCGTGCCGTGAAATTTTCACGCCCAGTTCAGAGAGACGTGACAATTGCTGACCACAGTCAACACTGATAGTGGGGCCCGCTACGTCACGTCCCATCGGGCGCAGAGGCTTGCCACGAAGCGTCACCGCTGACGTCGGCAAGACAATGGCTCTGGACAAGACGCGAAGCAGTGGCACAACTCGAATGCACGGTTCGAGTAGTAAGCTTCACAGCTGAACGCAAACAAGACAGGCAACTGATCCGAGAACCCGAACCAATCGTTCGGGTGGCAAAGAAAATGAAGTAAGCTCAGAAGGCTGAATCAATCCACAAGTAAGCCACCAGGCCTAATATAAGCAAGATTCATACAAGACAAAGCCGAAGTAATTCAACTGCAGAAAATACTCCCATCGGGAGCGCCCTCTTCGACTGAAGAAAACGAGTTCAAACTCAAGAACAAGCAAACAAGCGGCGTGCCCAAGAGGAAGAAGTCCTTTGCCCGACTCTACGATTCGACCAAGCACTCGGGGGCTACTGACGTGGGGCTATTCTTCGACTCCCCCACGGTGAGGCTACCTGGGCCGCGCCAAGCTCATGAAGGCTCGCAGAAGGCCCAATAGGGATACCATGTGACCTAGTCCTAGTCGGTTAGGTCGCATAGCTTGCCATATCTGTAACTGCCATCGGCACCGCTCACCCGAGACTTGGTCTACCTATAAAGGCCAGGAGGGTTGCTCGTCTCAAGGACACGCTCATAGCCGCCACCACAAACCCTAGCGAGATCGCAATCTTGCCATTGTAATCGCTACTCGCCATCAATATCAGACAACCAGGAAGTAGGGTGTTATCCTCCGGGAGCCTGAACCTGGGTAAATTCCCCGCTTGTCAGCCGTCATGATCACCAACGCTTCTCTCTCCCCTCAATCACTAGTAGAAATATGAGCAATAGTCCCGGTTCTAGAGGACCTTTAGTCCCGGTGTAGCAACCGGGACTATCAAGGCGGGACTAAAGGTGCCCAACCCTTTAGTCTCGGTTGCTTACGAACCTGGACTAAAGGCCCTTCCACATGGCCACGTGTGCCCACAGCGTTTGGACCCTTTAGTCCCGGTTGGTAATACCAACCTGGACTAAATGTTTTTAGCAGAAATTCATTTTTTTCGAAAAAATTAACTATTTTATATTTTTTTCAGGTTTTTTATTTTGAATCTTCGAATCTTTCAATTATTTTACCAGTTAATTTATATTTACCACTATTCTCATGTCAAAGTGCATACCTACGGTCAAACTTCCCGCTCGGTCACCCATCCTCACACTACTCCACCCCAAGCACGCTTACCATTTAGGTTCCATTCAAATTAGATACTTAGAGAGAACAGAGAACGTACTGATATAACTGTCTTATCTATCATATTAACCACTCGGTCATGATGATATATTTTTTCAATGCTTGTATTATAAAATTTTAGTTGAATAAATAAAAATTATAATACAATAAAATATTGAAATAAATAATGATAAAATAAACATTACTTTACTTTTCCCTTTTTATAAAGTATGGAATAATCCGTATCTTTAAATCCTTAAATCGAAATTCAACAAATAAAATGTCTAAATGGATCAAAACAATTAGAGGAATCCAAATATGACATCCAAATCATATTTTGCATTACATAAACATCGATAGCCATGGTGACCATTTCGATCTTTTTTACGAACAAATGAAATAAAGTGATAAACACCTCAAAAAATCAAATCGTTTGGCATGGGATCCTTATATGTGTACTAGGTGGTATGAAAAATGATAAACTTGATTTTTGACAAAATTTGAAAAAAAAGTCTTCGCAAAAAGGACTATCATCTTGTGATAAAGATCTCATACTCCACACATAGGTGCATATTGTTATATTAAACAATCTTGCCAAAGGGATTCTTCAAATTATTTTCATAAATATCATTTTCCTTTTTTTAAGTGGAAAAAATGAGGTTTTTTGTGAAGGAAGTACAGAAAATATGACTCCAAATGGCACCCAACTAATTTTCACTAAGAGTGGTGCACATATGATGGATGATCCCCTTGTATGAGTTTTTTCTTTGAATTCTAACTAATTTCCCCTAGTTAATTGAGTTTATGTTGATTTATCGAAAATAATTCAAATTTGAACTACAACTGTTTGATAGTTTGGTCTGAAACTTATATGTGTACTAGTTGCCATGAAAAATGATAAACTTGATTTCTGACCAAATTTACAAAAAAAAAGATTCCTTCCGGATGACTGGTCCTGCAATATGCGCATTTTATCATTCCATCCTATACTAAACTTTGGCTTCAATTAATATAAAAAAACTTAAAATGGTAAATCATCACACAATGTCATTTTATGTGACCTAATTGCGTAGATAGTTTTTCATATATACACAATGTTTTCCGAATTCATACACAAAAGTTATACTTTTTTAAATTGAGATCACTTTTTTTACAAAAAAAAGTTAAACATCAAAAATTAAAATTTTCTCTAATAGTAGGTTGCGATAGGTACCGGCACGTTAAAGGATTTTTAAATTTGAAGTTTTTTTCATTTTTTAAATTTATTTTAGACGTTGTTTTTTTACCGTAAAAAAGTAGCCTACCGTAGACCCTTTAGTCCAGGTTTGTGCCACGAACCGGGACTAAAGGGTCGCACACTGGGCCCCGCCTCTACGGCCGCATGTGGTGACCCTTTAGTCCCGTTTCGTGTCACGAACTGGGACTAAAGGTCCCTCCGAAATTCAATCTGGTGGCTTGTACCCTTTAGTCTCGGTTCCTTTTTAAATGTGGGCTAAAGGGGTGAACCAAAGCCTCGTTTTCTACTAGTGAATCAACCCGGGGTGGACAACCCTGGGATTTGTCGAGTTACGCCCTCGTCACTTCTACAGAGCTACTGTTTGGATCAGGGGAGATGATGGTGATACTGTGCACAAGCACGTGGCTGAGGCTTCCACTGTGGACATGGCAGTACACTTGGCAGCTTATGATGCAGCGCTGGCTCTGCGCAAGGACTACTATTGTTTCAATTACCCTCCGTTCTGCTATGTTCCATACCATCCCTACACGGACTCTCAGTACGAGACCGATGTTCTTGACATGACCGCTCAGTTTGGCCAGTCTTCAGACTCAGTTGCTGGGACTCTACGCTTGGAGCTAGCAGCAGTCCGTCAGCAGCTGCAGCGGGCACTCTCTCACCTGGGTCAGTACGACAAAGGGGAACGTCACACCAGACGCTTTCCCGAGGTTCCAGCTCGCATACCCGAGTCGCCTGTCTGCTGTGGGCGGATACACTCCGGAGCGTGGTCCCCTGATCACTACTTCTACAAACCACGTTGGACCACTGCTGTATGGGAGACAGACGCCAGATACCTACTCCCCTGAGTTTCGTCGTATTGTGCCAGAGTACCACGTGTACTACGATCGTCGTTACACCCATCGCATCACCGAAGAGGGGTGCACAGTTTTGTCTTCCGAGGGAAGCGCGAGCTAGTCTTCGAGTTGTATATCTTCCTTTGTTGTAGTAGCTATCCTTTGTACTGAAACCGTGTTGGTTGTACAGATGGTTAACTTTGTACTAGTAGCTGTTCTTGTAGTACTGAAACCTTGGTGGTTGTACTGATGGCTAACTAAGTGTATTTCTATGAACCTTTGCTATGAGAAGCTTACCCTTGTTATTCTACAGTTTGCAACTATTTTCTGAGCAAGAATTCGACTTTCCAAGTTTTCCATGGCGTTCTATATCTTGTTGCTGTTCTAATATCCAATGTCTCCAGGATGCAGAACACCAGGAACAACCGCAATGCGGAAGGCAATGAGCCGCCACCGATCACTGTGTTGCTTGGGTATATGACCCAAGTTCTGGCTCAAATGGCTGAGCAGCAAGCCTACCAGAACAACCACGGGCATCGCAATGAAGGCAATGCACGTGTGAACGTCAAGGACTTCTTCAGTCTGGGCCCAAGGAACTTTGCTTCCCCCACTCAGCCGCTGGAAGCTGATGATTGGCTTCGCGAGATGGAAAGGACTCTTGCTATCGCCCACGTGGCTGAGCAAGACAAGGTGTCTTACGTGTCCTACCTGCTTAGGGGCAAGTCTGCCTCATGGTGGGAAAACTTCCAGGCTATGAGAGCTCCTGGGGTGGTCACCACTTGGGGGGATTTCAAGACAGTCTTCATGCGCCACCACATTCCAGAAGGTCTCATGGACAGGATGCACGAGCAGTTTAACTCGCTGACGCAAGGCAAGATGGACGTGATGGAGTACAATGGCGAGTTCAATCTCCTTGCTCGTTACGCTGGAGATGAGGTGAACACTGAGGTCAAGAAAATGGCCAAGTTCCGCAAGGGTTTCAACCCCGCACTCAAGTACAAGTTGAACCTCGTCAAGGCTGACAACTTCGAGGACCTCGTCCACATCGCGGTCAATGAGGAGCATGGGCGCAAGATCTTTTAAAGGAGTCGCGCAAGCACTCTCGTGAGAGCAACTCTTCATCATCCTCAATCGCCGCCGCTCCTACTCAGAAGCGTCGGATCTGGGTGCCTTACAGCGCCTTCGCACGAGCTACCTATGTGCCAGGACCTCCAGGACTCGCGACTCGCCCACCAAACCCGGCTCTTGCTATGAGGGGTTTCGGAGGACCGCCAAGGCCAACGGGCGCTCGCCCCAACGTGACCTGCTACAAGTGCGGGAAACCGGGCCACTACTCCAACAACTGCCTGGAGACCCGTCCTCCTCCACCACCACCTCACCCTGCTCCAACTCAGGCGATGGTCCGCGCACCTGCCCCGACTAGGCCTTTCGTCCCCAACAATAGGCCTTCGACACGTGCTGCGCGAGTGAACTACATCAGGGCCGAGGAAGCAGAAGAAGCTACAGAAGTTGTTCTTGGTACACTACCCTTCAACTCTATCTCTTCTAGGGTGTTGTTTGATACAGGAGCATCTCATTCTTTCGTATCAGTTAGCTTTGCGGATTTACATGGGCTAATTCTCGATCCTCTTCCCAAAAACATCACGGTTACTTCTCCCGGCATGCATATGACTTCTTCCAAGATAAGCCACGACAATGAAATCCAAATTGGAGGCCACATCTTCTTGGCATCTCTAATAATTCTCGGCAATTCAGGTATTGATGTCATTCTCGGCATGGATTGGTTGAAGGCCAATCAAGGTAAGATAGACTGTTCCACAAAGACTTTAACTCTTTCTCATCCTTCTGGACAAATAGTCTATTCTCCAAACCAAACCTCTTCGGCTCAGCTTTTCGCTCTCAATGTTGATCCTCTTCCTTCCATACAAGCTATTAGGGTGGTTCGAGACTTTCCTGACGTCTTTCCTACAGAATTGCCAGGTATGCCACCTGATAGAGTCGTGGAGTTCGTTATTGAACTAGAACCAGGCACTGCTTCTATCTCCAAACGTCCTTACAAGATGGTCCCCAAAGAACTGGCTGAGCTTAAGAGACAGCTAGAGGAGTTGGAAAGTAAAGGTCATATCCAACCTAGTACTTCTCCTTGGGGTTGTCCTACTCTGTTTGTAAAAAGAGGGACACGACTGAGCGACTGGTTGTTGACTACCGTCCTCTGAACAAGAAAACCATCAAGAACAAGTATCCCCTTCCTCGCATCAATGACATGTTTGATCGACTCGCTGGAGCTAAGGTTTTCTCCAAGTTGGACCTGAGGTCAGGTTATCACCAGATCAAGATCCGCAAAGAAGACATTCCAAAGACAGCTTTCACCACTCGTTATGGTCTCTACGAATACACTGTCATGTCTTTTGGTCTCACAAATGCTCCGGTGACTTTCTCACATCTCATGAACTCCGTTTTCATGGAATACCTCGATAAGTTCGTGGTATTCTATCTCGATGACATTCTTATCTATTCCAAAACCGAGGAAGAACACGGAGAACATCTACGCCTTATCTTGTTGAAGCTCTGAGAACACCGTCTCTACGCCAAGTTCTCCAAGTTTGAATTATGGCTTCCTAAAGTATCCTACCTTGGTCATGTCATCTCTTCTGAAGGCATTTCTATTGATCCAGAAAAAGTGAAGGCCATTGTTGAGTGGTTGCCTCCTACATTGGTGAAACAAGTCAGGAGTTTCCTTGGCATGGCTAGCTATTGCCGTCGATTTGTTGAGAACTTCTCCAAAATCGCTAAGCCTCTCACCGATCTTAGTAGGAAGGATAGAAAGTTTCTTTGGCCTCCAAAGTGTGATGAGAGTTTCAATCTTTTAAAAGCTAAACTCACTTCTACTCCTATTCTAGTTGGTCCAGATACTTCCAAACCTTTCCAAATATTCTGCGATGCATCTCTTCAAGGACTAGGCGCAGTCCTCATGCAAGAACGCAAAGTTGTGGCTTATGCATCTCGTCAGTTGCAGCCTCATGAGCTCAACTATCCTACACATGATCTTGGACTTGCAGCAATCATGTATGCCCTAAAGGCTTGGAGACCTTATTTGTTGGGACACAGCTGCGAGATCTTCACTGATCACAAGAGTCTCAAATATCTCTGCACTCAACCAGATTTGAACCTCAGGCAAACAAGGTGGCTTGAGAAGCTCTCAGATTACGATCTTACCATCTCTTACACTCCAGGCAAAGCTAATGTAATGGTTGATGCTCTCAGTCGCAAGTCCTATTGCAACAACCTCATGGTTGAGGACATCCAACCTCCTCTTCACGAAGAATTCAAGAAGCTCAATCTTCAAGTAGTTCCTTCTGGTTATCTGGCAAGCTTGGTTGCCACTCCTACACTTGAGGATAAGATCTGTGCCGCACAGTTGCGTGATTCTGGTGTCAAGAATATCAAAGCAAACATCGGCAAGGATAAGTACAAGAGTTTCACTCTCGATGACAAGGGTACCTTGCTATTTGAAGAACGCATTGTAGTGCCCAAGCTTGACAGCTTAAGAGAGCTCATTCTCAAGGAGTCTCATGATACTCCGCTTTCTATCCACCCTGGCAGCACAAAGATGTACCAGGATCTCAAGACATTCTATTGGTGGACCAGGATGAAGCGTGAAATTGCTCGCTGTGTGTTTCATTGTGATGTTTGCTGTCGTGTCAAGGCAGTTCATCAGAGACCACCTGGACTTCTTCAACCACTGCAAATTCCTGAGTGGAAATGGGACAAGATCGAGATGGACTTCGTTACCGAGTTTCCAAAGTCCAAGAAAGGCAACGATGCAATCTTTGTTGTCATTGCTCGTCTCTCCAAAGTGGCTCACTTCTTCCCAGTCAAAGAGACAGTATCAGCTAGTCAGTTGGCAGAACTCTATATGACAAGACTGGTTCCTTTACATGGTGTTCCTTTGGCAATAAGCTCAGATCGTGGAAGTACCTTCACTTCTCGATTTTGGGATAGCTTTCAGAAAGCCTTGGGTACCAAACTTCTGATCAGCACAGCTTACCATCCATAGACAAGTGGACAGGTTGAAAGAGTGAATCAAATTCTGAAGGATATGCTCAGAGCTAGTGTTATCTCCTTTGGCATGAAATGGGAGGATTGCCTTCCGTATGCTGAGTTTTCCTACAACAACAGCTTCCAAGCAAGTCTAGGCATGGCTCCCTTTGAAGCTCTCTATGGCCGCAAATGCAGAACTCCTCTGAATTGGTCTCAAGCTGGTGAACGTCAATTCTTTGGCCCTGACATTATCCAGGAGGCTGAAGAAAAGGTTCGCATCATTCGTGACAATCTGAAGATTGCCCAGTCTTGGCAGAAAAGCTATTATGATAGCAAACACAGGGACATGGTCTATGCACCTGGTGATCAAGCTTACCTTCGTCTCACTCCTCTAAGAGGCACGCAACGCTTTGGCATCAAAGGCAAGCTCGCTCCGCGTTATGTTCGGTCTTTCAACGTTCTTTCAAGGCGTGGTGAATTGGCTTACCGTCTGGAACTTCCTCCAAACCTCTCCAAAGTGCACGATGTCTTCCACGTGTCACAACTCAAGAAGTGCTTCCAAGATCCAGGACGTGCAGTTGATCATGGATCAATTGAACTACGAGAAGATCTCTCCTATGTGGAACATCCGATTCACATTCTCGACGAAGCTGAACGTCGCACCCGTAACAACACTCTCAAGTTCTACAAGGTTCAGTGGTCTCATGATTCTGACAAGGAAGCTACATGGGAACGTGACGACCACCTCCGTGCCGAGTATCCCGACCTCTTCGTTGCTCCATGAAGAATCTCGGGGCGTGATTCCTTTGAGTGGGGTAGTGTTGTAACAGCCCATTTGTAACTTTCCATAAACATGTGCTTGAGTGTGCAATGAATTAGTTAATCAAGTCATCTTTTACATATGTGGTTGCATTTGATTAAATATGTTGCTTCAATTCAATTTCCAAATTTAAGTTTCATATTTTAAATTCAAATGCATTTTCAAATTAATTCAAATGAAGTTTCAAATTATTTTATAAATAATCAAACCAGTAATTAATATGACTATTTTTAAAACTAATAAAATTATCTAAAAGTTTTTATCTCTTTTCTACTTCTATTTTGTTATAAAATACAAAAACCAGAAAAGAAATAAAAGTAAAACCCTGAAGAAAGAAAAAACAAAGCAGATGGGCTCCCTGTCCAAAATGGGCTGAGGCTAGCCCACCTCCTGACCATCCCCTCCTGGGCCCGCCCACTCCCCATCTCCTTCTTCGTACGGACAGAGAGCACAAGCGACCTTTACACGCTGGCCATGGTGCTCTCTCCCTCTACCCTCTCGCCCCCACCGGCCCCCACTGCCTCTCTCCTCTCCTCTCCCCTCTGATAAATCAAGCCGCACCCCCGGAAAAACCTTACCCTAGTTTTCTTCCGCCCCCGCCGCCGCTGCTCCCATACTCGCTCACGCCGTCGCCATGGGACCCGAAGCCCCCCGTTCGTCGCCGGCGTGACCCCGGCCATCTTCTCCTCCCTACTCACGCCAGCGACTGCGCCAACATCTTCATCATCCTCGACGCCGGGCGCAGCGACCAGGGGAGGCCTCCGTCGAGCCATCCGTCCCCGACTCCGCCGCTCCCCCGAGCACCGATTGCTCGACTCCGGCCGCCGCAACCTCCTTCCTCTCGCCAAGAGCTCCCCCGCGGTGAGCTGCTTCACCTCCGATCCTTTTGTAATGCCCCAATCCATAAATTATACAGTGATGCTATGTGTCGGTGGTCATGCTACATAATCGAAGGTTACTGGGGTTACCACTCCCAGGCCGAGTAAACATCGGCAGGCGTGCTCGGCATGGATCATCGGCAACACAACCCTTCGATCATGCCATATCCAAAGCATAGCCCTCAAAGTATAATAAAGAGACTAAGACACCGGAACACCTGGCACATGTCAGACCCTACGACTCAAGATAACATAGTTCAACTCTTAGTAAAGAAAGATAGCAAATATTACAATCAGAGGTCGCAGACCCATCAGTACATCAAGCGGAAGCAAAATAAGTTGTTCTAAACAACAAGATCCACATATGGCCTAAGAGGCCTACAGATAAACAGTCCCGTGCCAGCTGGTTCCTAGTTGCCCCAGGCTGCCACCCGGGAACCCCAGACTACTCGTCGATGTCAATATAGAACCCACCTTCGGGGTAGGTAAAGTCCTCCTCTGAAACAAAAATAAACAAGGGTGAGTTCGACGAACTCAACAAGATTTTGAGCTATTACTGCTCCATGATTGGCTTTCAAGGTTTTATGGCTGTTTTGCGTAAAGCTGATTTTGTTCATAAAATATGACTCCAAGGCATCGACTATCAGAATATTTTCGAAGAGGGGTAAGAAGTAACTCTTTCTCTTTTGATTCACTTTCTCATCATCCACCACTGTACCTGTTCTTCAAAGGCACCTCCCCGAATCACCCTCGAGGAAGTCAACCTTTCAATCGTGAGTGGTACCTTTAGTACCCAGTTTTTAGTCATTCCGTTAAAGTTATTCTATGATCCCTGAATTCGTCACCAAGTCGTCCTTAACCGTGGACACGGCTTTTCGAAAAGATTTATCCCTGCAGGGGGTGTACAATGTGAAAGTCGCCAGGTTCCCGAGGGACCTCCCAGCTTCTTATCCATGCGTACCATCCGACCCATTGCCTGATCATTTAGCTCTCTTCCGGGGAAAGCCGGCTGGGTGGGAGCGGCTACGACCTTTACCTTGCTTAGAACTAACCCAGGATCATCAGTGGCGGTAGGACAGGTTCAGTGCCTCCAACACCCTGCCCCGCGGCCACTCATTCTCCTAAGCACCATCATCCTCATCTCAGTCTTGACCACCATCTCAACACACGCGCAAATGGAAAGCCAAACTAGAGGACCCTCGGCTAGTCCGCCACAAGTTAGTCGGTCGACGAGGTTCCATATGCCCACGCATGGTAGCACGCTCAACTTGGCTCGAAGGCGAGAACTCGCACTGAGGTGGCGAGAACGAGACAACCCACCACATATCATGTGGCCTCTCATCCCCACCTTTTAGCATTTTATTAATTATTATCACACTTCTCCACCATCATCCGCGGAAATTCCACATCTGATCCCAACATGAATATCCATCGGACCACTAAGCAGTTAACTAAGCATGGCTAAGCAATGACCTAGCATAGTGAATTAATTCAGGCCATCAACACAATCCTATGGATAATAGGAGGGGAAACAGGTAATGGCATCGGTAACTTAATGCAACTATAGGATACTCTAATCCAATCAAATTGACATTTGGAACCGCATGCAATATTATAGTGGAGAAAATAATTTGCATAAAGTAGGATAAGATATGCTAGAGGGTGGGGATCACGCTTGCCTTGCTCAGCAGGCGGGTAATACTGATCGTCGGGGTAATGTGGCGAGACCCCGATTCCTTGATCTATCGATGTTTAAAAACACCGGAAAGAACACAATCAATACAAGCAATTCATATGCAATGCGCAAACACATGATGATATGACATTTTAATGCACTGAATTATTATAACAATTATCTGACATTTACATGGGATGCTAGGAATAATTATCCAACGATATAGGAAATATATTTTCCTATTTGTTTTTATGTTCCCCTACAATTTTAATTTAGGTAACATGCTTGAAGTGATTCTTAATAGGTAGCACTGGTGCTTATGAGCAATTTTAATTAAAGGGCACCATTTTTAACAATTGGAGAAATTTGTTATGAATTTGAGCTACACCTTTTTATTTATACCCCTCTCTTAATTTAGCAAAACAGAAAAATACAGTAGCAGCAATGGAAAGGTGAATCATTCTATTAGTTAGCATTTATTTTTCTGAGCATTTTGGTATATTATTTGCTAAATTTGGATAAATATTTTGAAAGATATGAATTCTTGAAGTTTTATTCATTTTCTGTCTTTTTCTTTATTTTCCAGAAATTCGTCGGGTCGTTTTTACCGGGAGCGCAGCTAGCCAGAGCCACTGACTGGTGGGGCCAGCGCCACGCTGGCAGCCACGCAAGCGCGGGGGCGGGATCTGGTCACTGACGCGCGGGACCCAGCGGTCAGCGCGGCCGGAGCGCACGGCTGCGGTGGTCACCGGCGGCGAGGCGCACGGCTACGGCGTTCTACGGCGCCAGGGATCGGGCGGAGGGTCGCATTCGACGCGCGCGCACGGGGAGCAGAACTAGGGCGGCGCCGCTACTTAGAGGTCGCCGGAGCGCGGTGAGCAGCGACGCCGAGCGGCGGCCGGCGGCGAGCTACTGCGTCCGGTCGTTCTAGGGGGAGGGGGGACGAGCGGGGATGCCCAGTAGGACCGCAAGCTCACCCTCGACGCGTGCGGCTGCTCGGAGAAGAGGGAGGAGGGCTGTGGCGGTGGCGAGCTTGCTCGAGGCGCGGCGACCGGAGTTGGGGAAGAAGATGACGGCGGCGTCGATTTCGCGTTCCCCGGCACGGTTCCTTCGGCGGGGAGGAAGCTGGAGCTGCGGCGGTGCTAGGGGTGGTCGTGGCTGAGCTCGAGATGGTCTCCAACACCGGCGATTCGACGGCGAGTTCCTCTAGGGTTCGGCCATGGCTGGGGGAAAAACAGGAGAGAAGATCGGGGGAGAGAGAGCAGAGCAGCGCGGTGGCGTTCTTATCCTCTCCCAGGGCAGCAGAGGAGGAGGGGGGTCCGGGCGCGGCGTAGGAGAGGGCGACATGGCGACGGGGTTCGTCGGGGACGGGCGCGCTCGGTCGCTACAGCGAAGAAGACGACCGAGGTTTTCTGGAAACCCCCCTGGCGCTTTTCTCTTCTATCACAAACAGGTCCTTCCCCACTACACAGAGGTCCTTTTCTAATTCTTTCTAAAACCAGTGCACTATTTTGATTTTATTGAGGCAGTTAGACATTTTAGAAACAATTGAGAAAAATATGGTAGCTTTCCCATACCATGTAGAGGCACCACAAAAATTGGCATCCCAAAATAAAATGTTTTGATGCATTTTTGTTCAGAGGTGTTATTTAGGCATTTTGCTGAGATTTTCCATATGTTGCCCCTTTTATCATTTGGAGACAATGTAAATATAATATTTTGAGCTCTTAGAACTTCCTTGACAAATATGCAAAATTCAAAGTAGCTTGGTTTTAGCAAGTGCAATTATCTTCTTTTGAACTCTTGGAACTTCCTTGACAAATATGCAAGATTCAAAGTGTCTTGGTTGCAATGTTCATAAAAGTAGCAAAATGATATGGATGCCATGATGCAATTACACAAAAGTGGAAAAATTACAGAGGTTTTCAGGTTTTAAACCTGGGGCTGTTACAAATCTACCCCCCTTACAGGAATCTCGTCCCGAGATTCTAAAGTTGCGGAAGAAAGTCGGGATACTCCTCACGAAGACTAGACTCTCTTTCCCAGGTAGCTTCTTCTTTGGAATGGTGAGACCACTGAACTTTGAAGAACTTGGTAGTCTTATTCCGAGTCTTCCTTTCTGCTTCATCTAGGATACGTATGGGATACTCGCGATAGGTGAGATCCGCCTGGATATCCAGCTCCTCATGACTGACTCCACGGATAGGATCCTTGAAGCAACGGCGGAGTTGGGATACATGGAACACATCATGCACATCCGGGAAGTTGGTTGGGAGTTCTAGCTGGTAGGATAGATCTCCTCGTTTGGCCAAAATGGCGAAAGGGCCAACATAACGAGGGGCCAATTTTCCCTTGATTCCAAAGCGACGAACACCACGAAGAGGAGAGACGCGTAGATAGGCCTTGTCACCAATTTCATAATGGACCTCCTGATGGTGCTTATCATAGTAGCCCTTCTGCCTAGACTGGGCAATCTTCAGATTCTCTCGTATGATTTTCACCTTCTCCTCAGCTTCATTGATCACATCTGGACCCAAGAGTTGCCTCTCTCCGGTCTCGGACCAATTTAGCGGAGTTCGGCATTTTCTTCCATACAGAACCTCGAATGGGGCCATACCCAGACTCGCTTGATAGCTATTGTTGTAGGAGAACTCAGCGAAGGGAAGGTATTTTTCCCACCCCTTTCCGAAAGAGATTACACAAGCTCGAAGCATGTCCTCTAGAACTTGGTTCACCCTTTCGGTCTGTCCATCAGTTTGGGGATGGAAAGCTGTGCTGAAGTTGAGGCGGGTTCCCATGGCTTGTTGGAAACTCGTCCAGAATTTCGAGGTAAACAAGCTGCCACGATCAGAGATTATCCTCTTGGGAACACCGTGAAGTACGATGATCCGGGAAGCATACAGGTCAGCCAGCTTAGCAGCTGTGATGTCGACTCGCACTGGGAGGAAGTGAGCCACTTTGGATAGTCGATCGATGATTACCCAGATGGCATCGTTGCCCTTGGGAGACTTAGGCAGACCCGTAATAAAGTCCATACCAATCTCGTCACATTTCCATTCTAGAATCGCAATAGGGCGAAGAGTGCCAGCAGGCCTTTGATGTTCAGCCTTTACACGTCGACAGGTGTCGCATTCAGCAACATACTTGGCGATTTCTCTTTTCATCCGAGTCCACCAGAATAGTGGTCGGAGGTCTTGGTACATTTTGGTACTACCGGGATGAATAGAGAGAGGGGAATCATGCGCTTCTTTGAGGATCAAATCCTTCAGATTCTGCTCCTTTGGCACCACCAGACGGTCACCAAAGTACACGATTCCCGCTTCATTCTCAGAGAAGCATTTGGCCTTTCCACTAGCAATGTTCTTTTTGATATTAAGAATGCCATTATCCAGTTTCTGCGCCTCCTTTATCTGGTCTACCAGAGTAGATTTGATTTCCAGATTTGCGAGGTAGCCAGAAGGGACAATTTCTAGGTTCAAACGGGCGAACTCTTCATGGAGAGCAGGTTGAGCCTTCTCAATCATCAGGTTGTTGTTATAAGCTTTTCGACTTAGCGCGTCAGCCACGACGTTCGCCTTGCCGGGTTGGTAGTTCAAACTCACATCATAGTCTTTGATTAACTCCAACCAGCGTCTTTGCCTGAGATTTAGATCCGGCTGGGTGAAAAGGTATTTCAAACTCTTGTGATCCGAGTAAATCTCGCAACGGTTACCAAACAGGTATGGTCTCCATTGCTTCAGAGCATAAACCACTGCGGCAAGCTCCAAATCATTAGTTGGGTAGTTTTGCTCATGAGGCTTCAATTGGCGAGAGGCATATGCCACTGCATGGCCATCTTGCATTAACACACAGCCCAAGCCTTGCAGAGAGGCGTCACAGAAGACCACGAAATCCTTGCTTGCGTCTGGCAGGGCAAGCACAGGAGCAGAAGTGAGTTTGGCCTTCAGGGTTTTGAAGCTCTCTTCAGCTTGGTCCGTCCATACGAACCTTGTATCCTTCTTGAGAAGGTTGGTCAGAGGCTTGGCTATTTTGGAGAACCCTTCGATGAATCGGCGGTAGTAACCTGCCAATCCCAGAAAGCTTCGGATGTCCTTGACAGACATGGGAGTTACCCAATCCATAATAGTTTGAACCTTGTCGGGAACGACAGCCACTCCACTTGAGGAAATCACATGGCCGAGGAAGACGAGATTATCCAACCAAAACTCACACTTGGAGAACTTGGCATAGAGGCGGTGTTCTCGAAGGCGTGTCAGGATCGAACGAAGATGTTCGGCATGCTCTTCATCGGTTTTGGAGTAGACGAGAATGTCATCGATGTGAATGACAACAAACTTGTCGAGATAATCCATGAAGACGGAGTTCATGAGCCTCATGAACGTCGCCGGAGCCTTGGTGAGACCAAAGGACATAACGGTATACTCATATGAGCCATAGCGAGTAACAAATGCCATCTTTGGAATATCCTGCTTTCGGATCTTGATCTGATGGTACCCTGACCTCAGGTCCATCTTGGAAAATACCGTTGCACCAGCTAGTTGATCCAATAGATCATTGATGCGAGGAATAGGGTACTTGTTTTTGATTGTCACCGCATTTAACGGCATGTAGTCAGAGACTAAACGAGGCACGGTAGAATCCCTCTTCTTGACGAAGAGTACGGGACAACCCCAAGGTGAACTGCTCGGCCGAATGAACTCTTTCGCTAACAGTTCATCAGTTTGCTCCTTTAACAGCGCCAGCTCCTCCACCTGCATATGGTAGGGCTTCTTGGCAATCGGCGCGGTACCAGGAAGCAACTCTATGACAAACTCCACACTTCGATCAGGTGGCATGCCAGGCAATTCCTCCGGGAACACATCCGGGAAGTCACACACAACGTGGATGTCTTGGATTTCAGGAGGGGATAAGCCTTCCATGAAGCAAAGGAGGAGCTCTGGTGAGTTGGGCATGGATGGAGATGGAGGTCTGGACTGTGTAGACCAATACTCCACAATGTCGCCGGAAGATGTGGTCGCGGTGATGGTTCTGGCAGCACAGTCGAGGTTAGCCTTGTATTTCCCTAGCCAGTTCATGCCCAGTATGGCATCAAAGCCGGTTGAATTGAAGGCTATCAGCGGAAATGGGAAGGGGAATGAGCCTATATTAATTGAAACTTCGGTGGTCACCCTTTTGGTTTGCCAACGAGTACCAGGGCTGGTGACATATAACGGTGCTTCCAACTCTTCAAACGGTATATCGTTTCGTTGTGCAAATGCTACCGAAATGAATGAATGTGATGCTCCAGAATCAAACAGTACTGTAGCAAGAATAATTCAAATGTCAGGTACGGAGACTCTAGAGTCAGGAATGATAGTAGAATTTGGGTAGAGACTAGGCACAGCAAGGGGAATGATCCTGAAAGCAGACATAGGGACGGGAGCCCCAAAAGTAGGTCACCCCACGCCCTAAAACCCAAAGCGAGTAAGCGTACTCCACTTGTATGACAAGTCATGCGCGGCGGAAGCGACACGTGATAAGGCTCAAAACAAATAGAGGTAAGATTGCTCCGAGATTAGAGGGTAACCAGATAAGGAGTAAAAAGAATCCTAAGATGGTTTTCACAACTCATTTTTAAGTTAAAAATATTTTTCCAAACACTAGACTCAACGTCGACCAGTAGTAAGGGTTTCCTACAGGCGGTACTGCTCTGATACCAAGTTGTAATGCCCCAATCCATAAATTATACAGTGATGCTATGTGTCGGTGGTCATGCTACATAATCGAAGGTTACTGGGGTTACCACTCCCAGGCCGAGTAAACATCGGCAGGCGTGCTCGGCATGGATCATCGGCAACACAACCCTTCGATCATGCCATATCCAAAGCATAGCCCTCAAAGTATAATAAAGAGACTAAGACACCGGAACACCTGGCACATGTCAGACCCTACGACTCAAGATAACATAGTTCAACTCTTAGTAAAGAAAGATAGCAAATATTACAATCAGAGGTCGCAGACCCATCAGTACATCAAGCGGAAGCAAAATAAGTTGTTCTAAACAACAAGATCCACATATGGCCTAAGAGGCCTACAGATAAACAGTCCCGTGCCAGCTGGTTCCTAGTTGCCCCAGGCTGCCACCCGGGAACCCCAGACTACTCGTCGATGTCAATATAGAACCCACCTTCGGGGTAGGTAAAGTCCTCCTCTGAAACAAAAATAAACAAGGGTGAGTTCGACGAACTCAACAAGATTTTGAGCTATTACTGCTCCATGATTGGCTTTCAAGGTTTTATGGCTGTTTTGCGTAAAGCTGATTTTGTTCATAAAATATGACTCCAAGGCATCGACTATCAGAATATTTTCGAAGAGGAGTAAGAAGTAACTCTTTCTCTTTTGATTCACTTTCTCATCATCCACCACTGTACCTGTTCTTCAAAGGCACCTCCCCGAATCACCCTCGAGGAAGTCAACCTTTCAATCGTGAGTGGTACCTTTAGTACCCAGTTTTTAGTCATTCCGTTAAAGTTATTCTATGATCCCTGAATTCGTCACCAAGTCGTCCTTAACCGTGGACACGGCTTTTCGAAAAGATTTATCCCTGCAGGGGGTGTACAATGTGAAAGTCGCCAGGTTCCCGAGGGACCTCCCAGCTTCTTATCCATGCGTACCATCCGACCCATTGCCTGATCATTTAGCTCTCTTCCGGGGAAAGCCGGCTGGGTGGGAGCGGCTACGACCTTTACCTTGCTTAGAACTAACCCAGGATCATCAGTGGCGGTAGGACAGGTTCAGTGCCTCCAACACCCTGCCCCGCGGCCACTCATTCTCCTAAGCACCATCATCCTCATCTCAGTCTTGACCACCATCTCAACACACGCGCAAATGGAAAGCCAAACTAGAGGACCCTCGGCTAGTCCGCCACAAGTTAGTCGGTCGACGAGGTTCCATATGCCCACGCATGGTAGCACGCTCAACTTGGCTCGAAGGCGAGAACTCGCACTGAGGTGGCGAGAACGAGACAACCCACCACATACCATGTGGCCTCTCATCCCCACCTTTTAGCATTTTATTAATTATTATCACACTTCTCCACCATCATCCGCGGAAATTCCACATCTGATCCCAACATGAATATCCATCGGACCACTAAGCAGTTAACTAAGCATGGCTAAGCAATGACCTAGCATAGTGAATTAATTCAGGCCATCAACACAATCCTATGGATAATAGGAGGGGAAACAGGTAATGGCATCGGTAACTTAATGCAACTATAGGATACTCTAATCCAATCAAATTGACATTTGGAACCGCATGCAATATTATAGTGGAGAAAATAATTTGCATAAAGTAGGATAAGATATGCTAGAGGATGGGGATCACGCTTGCCTTGCTCAGCAGGCGGGTAATACTGATCGTCGGGGTAATGTGGCGAGACCCCGATTCCTTGATCTATCGATGTTTAAAAACACCGGAAAGAACACAATCAATACAAGCAATTCATATGCAATGCGCAAACACATGATGATATGACATTTTAATGCACTGAATTATTATAACAATTATCTGACATTTACATGGGATGCTAGGAATAATTATCCAACGATATAGGAAATATATTTTCCTATTTGTTTTTATGTTCCCCTACAATTTTAATTTAGGTAACATGCTTGAAGTGATTCTTAATAGGTAGCACTGGTGCTTATGAGCAATTTTAATTAAAGGGCACCATTTTTAACAATTGGAGAAATTTGTTATGAATTTGAGCTACACCTTTTTATTTATACCCCTCTCTTAATTTAGCAAAACAGAAAAATACAGTAGCAGCAATGGAAAGGTGAATCATTCTATTAGTTAGCATTTATTTTTCTGAGCATTTTGGTATATTATTTGCTAAATTTGGATAAATATTTTGAAAGATATGAATTCTTGAAGTTTTATTCATTTTCTGTCTTTTTCTTTATTTTCCAGAAATTCGTCGGGTCGTTTTTCACCGAAGCGCAGCTAGCCAGAGCCACTGACTGGTGGGGCCAGCGCCACGCTGGCAGCCACGCAAGCGCGGGGGCGGGATCTGGTCACTGACGCGCGGGACCCAGCGGTCAGCGCGGCCGGAGCGCACGGCTGCGGTGGTCACCGGCGGCGAGGCGCACGGCTACGGCGTTCTACGGCGCCAGGGATCGGGCGGAGGGTCGCATTCGACGCGCGCGCACGGGGAGCAGAACTAGGGCGGCGCCGCTACTTAGAGGTCGCCGGAGCGCGGTGAGCAGCGACGGCGAGCGGCGGCCGGCGGCGAGCTACTGCGTCCGGTCGTTCTAGGGGGAGGGGGGACGAGCGGGGATGCCCAGTAGGACCGCAAGCTCACCCTCGACGCGTGCGGCTGCTCGGAGAAGAGGGAGGAGGGCTGTGGCGGTGGCGAGCTTGCTCGAGGCGCGGCGACCGGAGTTGGGGAAGAAGATGACGGCGGCGTCGATTTCGCGTTCCCCGGCACGGTTCCTTCGGCGGGGAGGAAGCTGGAGCTGCGGCGGTGCTAGGGGTGGTCGTGGCTGAGCTCGAGATGGTCTCCAACACCGGCGATTCGACGGCGAGTTCCTCTAGGGTTCGGCCATGGCTGGGGGAAAAACAGGAGAGAAGATCGGGGGAGAGAGAGCAGAGCAGCGCGGTGGCGTTCTTATCCTCTCCCAGGGCAGCAGAGGCGGAGGGGGGTCCGGGCGCGGCGTAGGAGAGGGCGACACGGCGACGGGGTTCGTCGGGGACGGGCGCGCTCGGTCGCTACAGCGAAGAAGACGACCGAGGTTTTCTGGAAACCCCCCTGGCGCTTTTCTCTTCTATCACAAACAGGTCCTTCCCCACTACACAGAGGTCCTTTTCTAATTCTTTCTAAAACCAGTGCACTATTTTGATTTTATTGAGGCAGTTAGACATTTTAGAAACAATTGAGAAAAATATGGTAGCTTTCCCATACCATGTAGAGGCACCACAAAAATTGGCATCCCAAAATAAAATGTTTTGATGCATTTTTGTTCAGAGGTGTTATTTAGGCATTTTGCTGAGATTTTCCATATGTTGCCCCTTTTATCATTTGGAGACAATGTAAATATAATATTTTGAGCTCTTAGAACTTCCTTGACAAATATGCAAAATTCAAAGTAGCTTGGTTTTAGCAAGTGCAATTATCTTCTTTTGAACTCTTGGAACTTCCTTGACAAATATGCAAGATTCAAAGTGTCTTGGTTGCAATGTTCATAAAAGTAGCAAAATGATATGGATGCCATGATGCAATTACACAAAAGTGGAAAAATTACAGAGGTTTTCAGGTTTTAAACCTGGGGCTGTTACAAATCTACCCCCCTTACAGGAATCTCGTCCCGAGATTCTAAAGTTGCGGAAGAAAGTCGGGATACTCCTCACGAAGACTAGACTCTCTTTCCCAGGTAGCTTCTTCTTCGGAATGGTGAGACCACTGAACTTTGAAGAACTTGGTAGTCTTATTCTGAGTCTTCCTTTCTGCTTCATCTAGGATACGTATGGGATACTCGCGATAGGTGAGATCCGCCTGGATATCCAGCTCCTCATGACTGACTCCACGGATAGGATCCTTGAAGCAACGGCGGAGTTGGGATACATGGAACACATCATGCACATCCGGGAAGTTGGTTGGGAGTTCTAGCTGGTAGGATAGATCTCCTCGTTTGGCCAAAATGGCGAAAGGGCCAACATAACGAGGGGCCAATTTTCCCTTGATTCCAAAGCGACGAACACCACGAAGAGGAGAGACGCGTAGATAGGCCTTGTCACCAATTTCATAATGGACCTCCTGATGGTGCTTATCATAGTAGCCCTTCTGCCTAGACTGGGCAATCTTCAGATTCTCTCGTATGATTTTCACCTTCTCCTC
The DNA here is from genome assembly GCA_026929855.1 of Poa annua. Lineage (NCBI taxonomy): Eukaryota > Viridiplantae > Streptophyta > Magnoliopsida > Poales > Poaceae > Poa > Poa annua. Next base: position 65,486,480 of record CM049429.1, on the reverse strand, counting down.
AGCTTCATTGATCACATCTGGACCCAAGAGTTGCCTCTCTCCGGTCTCGGACCAATTTAGCGGAGTTCGGCATTTTCTTCCATACAGAACCTCGAATGGGGCCATACCCAGACTCGCTTGATAGCTATTGTTGTAGGAGAACTCAGCGAAGGGAAGGTATTTTTCCCACCCCTTTCCGAAAGAGATTACACAAGCTCGAAGCATGTCCTCTAGAACTTGGTTCACCCTTTCGGTCTGTCCATCAGTTTGGGGATGGAAAGCTGTGCTGAAGTTGAGGCGGGTTCCCATGGCTTGTTGGAAACTCGTCCAGAATTTCGAGGTAAACAAGCTGCCACGATCAGAGATTATCCTCTTGGGAACACCGTGAAGTACGATGATCCGGGAAGCATACAGGTCAGCCAGCTTAGCAGCTGTGATGTCGACTCGCACAAAAATGAATACGCCGCGCGAACCTGCACCCACGAGACACCCACACGCACGCAGCGCAACTCACAGGAGGTCACCGACGTTGTTTTCCCCTCTATCGCGCCTCTGTTGCTCCGGTCGTCAGTTTCGTCAGTCTTACACCGAACGCTAATATTTTAAAAACTATACTAACCTAACCCTAACAACAACACTACACTAACCTACTGACTAGCAGCACCGTGCGCTAGCACCCGCGCGCACCCGAGTTCGAATCCCACCCCGGTTGTGGAAAAAGCCACCTTTTTGGTGCGCTCGCTGACAAGAGGGCCCCACCAGTCAGTGACCATGGGTGTCGCTCAGGTGCGCATCCCGCCCGCGTGGCACCTGGGCCCGTCGGGCAGTCTCCTGGGTGAACTCTGGTTCGGTGAGGAAAAATCCCAGGAGCGCTGCGCTTTAACACAGAGCCCCCTGGATCCCTGTTTTTGCACAGAAGTCATTCCAGTTGTTTTCCCATCATGGATAAGTCCCTGGTTATTTCCAGAAACCCACCTAACATTAAAAATGCAATAACTTTAATTCCTAACTCCAAATAAAATAATCTTTACATGTTTATATATCAGAAAAATGCAATAAATATTAATATAACACTCCCATGTCATTTTGTATCATTTATTTTAAATGCTTAGTTTAATTTAACAAATGCAATTAAATAATTAAATATGGAATGGTGGGGTAATAAATATATAATGCCCTAATTCCATTTCATATACTCATATCTTTTACACCATGTCTTGCCATGCTAATAAATATTTAATTTGAGTTGTAGATAATTAATTTGCAATACTAAATATGGAAGGTGTTGGGCAAATATTTAATTAATGTCGATTCCATTAAAATTGATTAGATCACCATACCTACTATATATGTTAAGCAACATTAAATTTGTTGGTTACACAAATAACTTGCAACCTAATCTTTTGCCGGGATTTCATCCCCGCTTTAACTATGACCTAATCATCATACCACAATGCACCATCATTTGTTTGCGCATTCCTTTGTATTGATTATTGTTTCCTATTGTCTGTGTTTGGCTTTCTCTGGGTAGACGATGACGTGTCTGCAGCAAGTACCTACGATACTGAGGTTCCAGCTTTTGTGCCAGGTCACGAGCTGCCAGACAAGCTTCTGCTAACTGGTTACACGACTGTTTGGTTTTCATCATTGTTAATTAATTTGACTAGTAATATAGAATTACTTACACCATAAATGGTAACTAAAATTGTTAACGTGTGAGTATGCCCGAATTGCTTCCTCATACTTGGTTGAGGGGGGTTAATTCGAGAATGGATTATGACTGGTGTTAGTTGTCGATGGCTACTTAAACGTTCTCTTATCCCCTCTGATTAGACGGAAGTTGTAGCGCGTCTCTTTAGGTTGCTAGTGCTACTGCCGCTAAGTACACCTACCCCCATACTTTGGGAATCTTACTATTTTGTAACCTGTTAGCTTAAGCTTGTTCGATACGCTTCGGTGTATTGACCCGTTCGCGGGCTGTGGTTTTTCTGCAGCTGAGGATTCTTCATACAACCAGGTGGGTGGATACTACGTGGAGTTCGACGACGAGTAGCTAGAGTTCCCCTGTAGTTACTTCCTGGTGGACCGCGTGGATGGGCCTTCTTTTTCCGTTTCGGCTTTGAGCCCTTTGCTTCTTCTCTGTACTCATACCGGCTTGTTTTCCGCTGCATGATGTAATGTTGGGACATGTGTCCTCTGATTGGTGCCATTCGCTATATTTTACTCAGTGAGAGCATTGGATAAATTATTTCCTTTCTTTGTGTCTTAGGTTTATTATGTGGTTTCAACTTGTTAAAAATCCGACTCGTAAACCATGTGTGTATGGTTGAAGTATACAAGTTGGAAGACTTTTTGGGTTCTTGCGTGCACAATCTTGAGACGTATGTGTTGTTGGGGTCGCCAGGAGCTGTCGGCCGATGATCCATTCAGAAGGCCTGCCTGTTTCCTGGGTTGGTATTACCCAGTACGCTCCTGGTTGTGTGGCCCAACCGATACGTTTTGTTTGTGTAGCCTGAATTCAGGGTCTGACAGAAGACCCCGCAGCGGCCTTGCCCTTGCTCTTGAGGGGACTCATCGCCGGAGTTCGGTGTGCCGCGGGAGGCGGAAGGAGCAGAGATCGCAGAAGATAGCGGAGGCGGAGAGCTCGAGATGGCGGAGGTTTCTGCGAGAAGAATCGGAAACAGTAACGGCTCCCTGCTCCGGTGCTGGGGCTTTATGTCCCTTCAAAGAGCAGTTACCGGGGCGTAGTGGGACACCCCACGGCGCACGCCCCAGATCGTGTGCGACCGTTACTCGTCTGAGTGACGTGTGGCTCGGGCCGGCCAGGCACTTTGGGCCCACGACGCTCCGCCTGCGCCCATGGGCTCACTCGCACCCATTGCAGGCTCGGGGGCTACTGTCAGCCCAGTGGAGACTGGGGTATGAAGAGCCCACTCTCCCAGGCCTCGCACGCGGGCTATTCAGACGAAACGACTAAGGACCAAGCCACCGCTTGGAGAGACCCTCGAGAGGCAAATCCCCTCGAGGGCCTGAAGAGGAAGCAAGGGCCTGAAGAGGACCCGCGCTTCAGGAGACCCTCTCGAGGCGCAGCACGCCTGGAGGGAAGTCAACAGAAACCCCTCCACAGGCCACCCCAGGCCTGTGGGGAAACGTCGCGGTCAAGAAAGTACGGCAGGGCGCACATGGCTTCTGCCGTACCCACAGGGTGACGCAGGCGCTCCCTTTGCCGTTTAGGTGATAAAGGAGTCAATAAAGTTGCGCCGCCTGCTACAGGACAGCCAGGACCTTCCTCTCCAATGATAAAGCAGCTGGACGGCACATCCTGAAAGGACAATGATGTCGCCTAGAGGGGGGGGTGAATAGGCGGTTTAAAACTTTTCTGGTTTAGGCTTGATAATTGCGGAATAAAACTAGGTGTTTAAATTAACAAGCCGACAACCTAAATAAACTAGGCTCACCTATGTGCACCAACAACTTATGCTAAGCAAGATAAACAACAAGGTGATAGCAATAGAATACTTCAAGCACGAAGGCTATCACAATGCAAAGTGCATAAGTAAAAGCTCGGGTATAGAAATAACCGAGGCACGCGGAGACGAGGATATATTCCCGAGTTCCTCCTTGTTAAGGGAGTACGTCTCGTTGGAGAGGTGTGAACCGACACAACGGTTCAACAACCACAAAGGTTTCACCTTCTTCTCCGATGAACCGCACCACAAAGGCTTGGTTCACCTTCCACTATCGGAATTCCTTCGAGGCGGAATCCGGAGCCTTTCAACAACAATCCGGGGCACAACCCACAATGGGATTGGGGGCTCCCGAACGGCCTCCAACAACAATCCGGGGCACAACCCACAATGGGATTGGGGGCTCCCAAACGGCTTCAAGTGACCACACAAGGGTCCAACCACCACAAAGGCGTCTAGGGTCCAAGGACCCAAGAGTAACAAGCTCACAAACTTTCAACTTCCACGAATCCTCGTGGAGAGCACACCGATGCACCAAATGCAAAAGGCAAGAGCACAAGTGCTCAAATCCTTCACTCTCAATTCCCACCAAAAGCAACTAATGCTTATGGGGGGAGAAGAGAGGAAGAACAAGGAATCCACAAAGGAGTCAAATCCTTCACTCTCAAATCCCACCAAAGGCAACTAATGTTTATGGGGGGAGAAGAGAGGAAGAACAAAGGAGAAGAACCACAAAGTAACTCCAAGATCTAAATCCACTAGGTTCCCCTCACTTAGAGGAGAGATTGATTGGTGGAAAGGTGGATCTAGATCTCCTCTCTCTTTTCCCTCAAGAATTAGCAAGAATCATTGGAGGGATGGAGAGATAGCAAGCTCAAGAAGGTCAACAATGGAGGTCAAAACTTGCTAGAAAGGTTAGGGAACCATTGGGGAAGAAGGCCCCTTAAATAGGTCAACCCAAATTCCAACCGTTGGGTGCAGATTCGCGCCGTAGCGGTACTACCGCTGGCCCTAGCGGTACTACCGCCCCCCTGGGAGTTAGGGCATCAAAACGGGCTGAAAACAGGCTTCCGTAGCGGTACTACCGCCCCGGGCAGCGGTACTACCGCCCCGGCGGAACTACCGCTCCCGGTACCGCCGAAAACAGCTCTCTGTTAGCTCCGGCGGTACCTCGGGCGGTACCGCGGCGGTACTACCGCTACAGCAAAAAACAGCAGAAACTGATAAACGAAAACGTCAATATCTTTTCCATCCGGACTCCGTTTTCGATGATTTTTGGCTCGTTGGAATCGTTACAACAAGCTCTACTTGAATGTGCATAGAAACATCACAGTCCATCATGTGAGGATAAAACCAAATAGGGAAAGGTTGAACTTTCCTAAACAATGCAAACCAGTAAAAACTCCTTCATCAAAAACGCAACAAGATATTCATACGAAATCTGTTTTTGATGAACTAGAGCTTAGTATGGAGATAAACCAAGCTCTAAATCCTCACATGGATAAAAGGCAACAAGTTTTCCAAAGTAAAACCATTTTCGAAGGACTTGGTCTTGTCATGAAGATCACGACAAGCACCAAAACTCAACACGGAGAAAAACCAAATAAGAACCAAGAAATATGAGAAGCCAAGTATGCAAAGGTTTGAGCTCTCCACAACAATGCGATCAAGTTACTCACTTGATAGCCCCTCTTGATAGTACGCCATCTATCATAAAACCCGGTCTCCTACTAACACCATGAGACCGGTAAGAGAGAAAACCTATCAAGATCATACCTTTGCCTTGCGCATTCCACTTGAGCTCGATGATGAAGATCTTGACTCTCTCAAGTTGAAACACCTTTCTTGATTGTGCTTGCTAGCACATGCTTGATGAAGACTTCTACAAATGCTCCCCCATACTCCGTTATGGGAGGGACTCGCTAGGCTTTGTCTTCATGTTTCCTTTGCAAGACTCAATCAAAGGATATCTTCCGATATGCATCATATTGAACTTGCACTTCATCTTATTCTCTTGATATGTATGATGGCTTGGGGTTAAACATGATTGTTCACTCAATCTTCTATTCCAAGCCATACTTGCAATGAGCTCAACTCTACACATGACCATTCTTCATATAAACCCTTTGAATAGAGCATTGGTCATTAAGTCATCTTGAAGAGTCCAACACATGAACTCCTATAATTTCCCATGGACAAGATCTATAAGAATATCTCAATGTAAACATTAGTCTATAAGGATTGTCATTAATTACCAAAACCACGCATGGGGGCAACCATGCACTTTCACATCCCTCCAAGGAGAACGTCATCGCGGGCTCCACCTTAGAAACTGCCATCCCTGCGAGCGGTACTGCGCGGTCGGCCGCCTGTCGGCCACCGCGCCCAACTTTATCGACGATGGACCGCGTGAAAGAACATTTCTTAATCCCTAGTGTTTTGTGTGTTAGTTAACAATACCAATGATATACTAATCCTATTGCTAAGTATTTCAGTTTGGGTGAAACTCATATCACAAATCCTAAAACCAAATTGTAGAGAAAAAGAGTTTCTGGAATTCTTCCCAGACTCGGATATTCCGGTTCCCCAACTCGGATATTCCGAGTCAACCCCAGAAAATTGGCTAAGTCAAGTTCAGAAGTACTACTGACTTCAATCGGAAAATCAGCTCGGAAATTTCAAGGACTCGGATATTCCGGTTCCCAACCCGGATATTCCGAGTCAACCCCAGGAAAATTGGCTAAGTCAAGATTCAGAAGTGGTACTAACTCCAATCGGAAAATCAGCTCGGAAATTTCAAGGACTCGGATATTCCGGTTCCCCAACCCGGATATTCCGAGTCAACCCCAGGAAAATTGGCTAAGTCAAGATTCAGAAGTGGTACTGACTCCAATCGGAAATTCAGCTCGGAAATTTCAAGGACTCGGATATTCCGAGTCAACCTCAGAAAATCGGCTAAGTCAAGTTCAGAATTGGGTCTGATCTCAACCGGAAATTCAGCTCGGATATTTTCAAAGACCCGGATATTCTGGGTGACCGGAATTTCCGGTGTTACTTAAACCGGAATTTCCGGGTGCCCAAGACAGCCAACGCCCAGATTTTGAGGGGGAGTATAAATACCCCCTCACTCACTCAAGAACAGTGAGCTCTCAGATTTTCTCTCTCCTACCATTCTTGAAAGCTCAAATCATCAAGATCTCCCAATCCCCCCACCCAAATTCATTGATCTTTGGAGGATTGAAGGAGAAGGCCCGGATCTACATCCTCACCGAAGGGATTTGCATTTCTCCCTCATTCACTTGGGGATTTCATGGCTAGGGTTTCCGGTGGGAAAACCTAGTTCACCATTGTTGTACTCTTGGTGTTACCTTGACCTTTTGTGGTCCTTGACCTTTTGTGGTCTTCTTGGGAGCCCCCAATTCAGTTGTGGGTGTGTGCCTCAAGCGTTTGTAAGGGATTCGATCTCCGCCCTAAAAGGGGATCAATAGTGGAAGGTGGACTCGAAACCTTTGTGGTTGAGTTCATCGGAGAAGAAGGTGAGCCTTTGTGGCGTTGCGGCTAACCTGTTGTGGTAGCGCACACCTCTCCAAACGAGACGTACACCCTTGGGTGGAACTCGGGATTACATCTTCGTCTCCACGTGCTTCACTTGGTTCTCTTTACCTTTGCTCCCTTACTTGCTTATCTTGTTATTGCTTAGATTATCATTTAGGTAAATTCACCGTAGTTGCATATCTAGAGAATTTACCTTTGTGCTGAGCCTAAATTTGAAAAGACCTAAAATTTGTAATAGCACCTATTCACCCCCCCCCCTCTAGGTGCCGGATTCCTGTTCAATTGGTATCAGAGCCTTGTTCACTTTTAAGGGCTTAACCGCCTAAGTGCAACGATAACGGAATCCGATGCCGAGAGGGCCGCCCGTGAAAAATTAGAGGCGGAGAAGGAGGCGTTAGCCAAAGGGGCAACCATGGCCGATCTTATTGATATGAGATCGTCCTTGGAGGCCCAACTCCTCAAGATGAATGAGATGCTCATGGCACTCTTGAAGTCTAAGGAGACTGAGGCTACTTCTCCCTCTCCTCCTCCTAAGGAACATGCGGGGAACTCTAAGGAGTCATCTTCGGATGGGTCCAAAGATGTTACCTCAAGTGTTCCCGGGATGGCGGAAAAGGATGAACCACCTAGCTCCTCTAACACCCCCAAAGGAGAGGAATTTCATAATGTCAACCATAATTACTCTCCTAACCCTCCTATCCCTCACCCTCATGTAAACTTTAGAAGTGATCCTCCTAAGCTTAAACCTACTCATTTCTCTCAATGGGTATTTCTAATGAAGTATCATCTATGTAGTGCCTCCATTGAGCTTTGGCGCATCATTGAAGAAGGATACAAGCCCCATGATCCAACCAACTTGACAAGAAGAGAGGTGGTTGATAGCCAACTCAACGCCACCGCTCTTCATCAACTCCAAATGGCCGTTGGAGAGAAGGACATGGCGCTCATTCAACAATTCTCCACCGCCAAGGAAGTTTGGAATGCTCTTTCCGACATCTTCGTTGGGAATGAGAGCATGAAGAAGAACCGGTATGATGCCTTATGCAACGAGGTGGAAGGGTTCTACAAGTTGGATGGAGAAAGCCACGAGGACATGTACCGGAGGTTGGTGTTGGTTGCCAACTCCTTCAAGAACCTCGGGGCGGAGTACATTAATGATGCTTGGATCAAGAGGAAGTTTGTGACCGCTCTCTTGCCCTTTGAGGAAACGGATTTGAAGACACTCCAAGGGAGACATGACTTTGCAAAGATGACATCCAATGAAGTTATGCAAGAGATGACCGCATACAAGGTGGCCTCCAAGATTGCACAAGATGCAAGAGCTAGAGCCATAGGGATGCACAAGCATGCCTCAATTGCTTTGAAGGCCACCGTTGAAGAAGAGGATGAAGAGGAGTGTGATGATCAAGTCGAGCTATCTAGTGAAGCTCTCTCAAGCACTCTCACTCAACACATGGGTCTTGCGGCAAGAACCTTTTGGAAGAACCCCGGAAGGGCCAAAGCAAGGATTGACAAGAAGTTTCCCCCCAACGGAGGAAAGCCATTCAACAAAGTGAGGCTTTGCTATAACTGCGATGACAAGAGCCACTTTGTTGCCGATTGCCCATGGGAGAGAAGAGAGGATCATGGTGGGAGGCTCGTGGCCAAGACGAAGGGCAAGGGGCCCATGCCCATGAAGAAGCCTTTCTTCAAGAAGAACCAAAATATTGTCTTGGTGACTCAACAGCAATATCCCACCGATGATGAAGATAGTGACAAGGAGGATACTCCAACGCAAGTGGCCGCACTAGCCATTTATTCCACACCTCCATCACTCTTCTCCTCACCAAACGAGAGCCCCATCGTCAAGAATGCAAGATGTCTTATGGCAAAGACATCCGAGGTACAATTATCCCCCAACTCCATATCACATGACATTGATGATGCTATGAGCTTAGAAGTCAAGGAAGAAATCATTGCTTTTGATAAATTCATGACTAACTTGCAAGGAGAAGGAAAGAAACACTTTGGCTCAATCATGAGTCGTATAGGTGAGCTTGAGGATGAGCTTGAACTAAAAGGTGAGATTGAGAGAGAGGATGCACACGCTAAGGTGTCTCTCCAATCCTCTCTCGAAGATGAACAAGAAGCTCATGCTCTCCTCAAGGAGCAACTTGCTAAGATCACTAAGGATCGTGATCTCTACTTTGCTAAATGTAAAATTGTGCAAAATGAAAAGTTCGAGCTTGTAGTTGCTCATGCTAGACTTTGCGAAGACTTTGAGTCACTTGACAATGCTCACAAGGTGTTGACAAGTGATCACGAACGTCTTCTCAAGTCTCGTGATCAACTCCAATCTCGGATATCTACTCTTGAGAAACCTAGCACCTCTACTCCTTTGAATGCTAATGCAAATGTTGTGATGGGTATTGCTAGGGTTGTGTTTGTTCCTTCTATGGCAACCAAGCCCAAGACCTCTCTTGATAAAGGTAAGGGGACACTCACTACTCCTCTTCATGAGCGATTGCCCCACAAGGGTAAGGAAGGTCTAGACTATGTTGCTAAGGAGAAGAAGGAGATCAAGAAGAAGACCAAGTCCGCACAAGCCAAGAAGGTTGACATTGCGAGTGGAAATGCCACAAGGGGCACTCCCACTCGTAATGACTTTGCGGGCATATCTAACCCCAACTATGCTTTATATGTTGATTATTATGGGGATGTCTATGCTAGATACATTGGTCCTTTTGATGGTTACATTGAATATGCTATTTGGGTACCAAAGACCCTTGTTGCTAACCAAAAGGCACCCACTGCAAAATGGGTACCTAAACCCAAGAATTGATTGTGTGTAGGGCCTTGCTTCCGGAGGATCGAAATGGATAATTGATAGTGGGTGCACTAGTCATATGACCGGAAGCAAGGATATTGTAACGGAGTTGAAGCCCAATGATGATCAAATGACCGTTACATATGGTGATAATTCTAAGTCTAAGGTAATAGGGCTCGGCAAGGTGGTAGTGGCACCGGACATCACACTTGTGAATGTCTTGCTTGTCGAGTCCCTAGGTTTCAACTTGATCTCCGTCCATTCCTTAACTTGTTTGGGTTATACCGTTGTCTTCGAAAAGGAAATGGTCATTCTCTTGCGGAGCAAGTCTCTCAATGTGTCTTTCGTTGGGTACATTGAGAATGGGCTCTATGTGGTTGACTTCTCCGGAGTCACCACTTCCCATACAATGTGCCTATTCGCAAAGGCGGACTTGGTGGCTATGGCATCGCCGACTAGCCCATGTCAACATGAGGACTTTTCAAAGTCTCCACAAGGGTGGCCATATCCTAGGACTAAAAGACCATGTTTCTTTCTCAAAGGATCGAATGTGTAGGGCGTGTGTTGAAGGAAAAATGCATGACATCTACCATCCAAGCAAGACCATCATTTCGTCAAAGAGGGTTTTGGAGCTTCTCCATGTTGACCTCTTTGGTCCCATTCCGGAAGCTAGTCTTGGTGGCAAGAAATATTGCTTGGTGATTGTTGATGACTATTCAAGATACACATGGGTTTTCTTCTTCAAGACGAAGATGGAGACTCAACAAACTATCATCGACTTCTCCAATGAAGCTCAACGTCAACACAATGTCCCTATCTTGGTGATACGAAGTGACAATGGGTCCGAGTTCAAGAACTGCACCTTAAACGAGTTCCTTAGTGAAGAAGGGATTCGTCATCAATATTCCGCTGCTTATACTCCCCAACAAAATGGTGTAGCCGAAAGGAAGAACCGCACACTTATTGAGATGGCAAGGTCGATGATGGCCGAGTTCAAGTCCCCTCACAACTTTTGGGCCGAAGCCGTCAACACCGCTTGCCATTCATCCAACCGGCTCTTCTTTCGCAAAGGACTCATGAAGACTCCTTATGAAGTGCTTACCGGGAACAAGCCCAATATCTCCTACTTCCGAGTATTTGGTTGTAAGTGTTTTTATCTCATCAAAGGTGTTCGTTTGGGCAAGTTTGATTCTAAGTCTCTTGAAGGGACATTTGTGGGCTACGGATCCGAATCCCACACTTATAGAGTCTATGATAAGGCCTCGCGCATAATCATAGAAACTTGTAGTGTGGTATTCGAGGAGAATGACAGCTCCCTCGTGGAGCAAAGTGGTGTTTCCGGTGTAGGTGATGATGAACCTCAAGATGCTATCCGAAGAATGGGGTTGGGAGTCCACCGCCCCGTTGAACTCTATTATGAGGTTGATCAACAAGGACCAAGTTCTTCACAAGTGGTGACCACCCCAACACAAGAAACACCCATCGACAACACCGTGCCCAATGCACCTAGCCAAGAAGAAGAAGAACAAGATTCTACAGCTGCTCCTGGAATTTCCGGAGGACCGGAAAATCCGGTTCAAGCTGGACTCGGAAATTCCGGTGGTTCGGAATTTCCGGTCCCTGAACCCGGAATATCCGGTCCTGCTGACATTCCCGGTGGCAGTTCGCAAGGCCAAGATCAACCCTCTCCCTCACCAATGGACACCACTCCAATGGTTGATCAAGGCCATCAATTCAGTCAAGGCGGAGACATGAATGATCAAGATGATCAAGCGATTCCTCCCACCACTCGGAGGGAAATCGAGATCCGCCGCTTGAATAGGGTTGGCACCTCACAAGAATTAAGAGCTCTATCTCTTGACAAGGTGCTTGGTGATGTGAGAAGCAAGGTCTCTACCCGAAGACAACTCGCAAGCTTTAGTGAACATCAAGCTCACATCTCCATGGTGGAACGCAAGAAGGTCTTTGAAGCTCTTGAAGATAAAGATTGGCTTGATGCTATGCATGAAGAGCTCAACAACTTCGAGCGCAACAAAGTATGGAAGTTGGTGGAAAGACCCAAAGATTGCCGCAATGTTATCGGCACCAAGTGGATATTCAAGAACAAGCAAGATGAACATGGCATGGTGGTGAGGAACAAGGCAAGATTGGTGGCTCAAGGTTACTCTCAAATTGAAGGCATTGACTTTGGAGAAACCTACGCGCCCGTGGCTCGACTTGAGTCAATCCGTATTCTTCTTGCCTATGCCTCTCACCATAACTTTAAGTTGCAACAAATGGATGTTAAATCCGCTTTTCTAAATGGTCCACTAAATGAACTTGTTTATGTTAAGCAACCACCGGGGTTCGAGGACCTCAAGTATCCGAACCATGTCTACAAGTTGGATAAGGCACTCTATGGCCTTAAACAAGCCCCACGAGCGTGGTACGAGCACCTTAGAGAACTACTTGTAGACCGTGGATTCCAAGTTGGGGAAATCGACCCCACACTTTTCACTAAGAAAGTTAATGGGGAGCTTTTCATTTGTCAATTATATGTGGATGACATTATATTTGGATCGACTAACAAAGCATTTAACGAAGAATTCTCTAAGCTTATGACTGACAGGTTTCAGATGTCTATGATGGGCGAGATGAAGTTCTTCCTCGGATTTGAGATCAAACAATTGAGGGAAGGAACGTTCATCAACCAAGCAAAGTACATTCAAGACATGCTCAAGAAGTACGAGTTGCTTGATCTCAAGGGTGCCTCTACTCCAATGCAAACCAAATGCCACCTTGAGCTCAACCCGAAGGGTAAAGATGTGGATCAAAAGGTATACCGCTCCATGATTGGATCTCTCCTCTACCTTTGTGCATCTAGACCGGATATAGTGCTAGCCGTAGGAGTATGTGCAAGATATCAAGCGGCTCCTAAAGAAAGCCATGATGTGGCGGTCAAGAGAATCTTTAGATATTTGGCTTATACCCCAACTTATGGATTGTGGTATCCCAAGGATGCAAATTTCTCATTATGTGGGTTCACGGATTCCGATTGGGCGGGAGATCATGATGATAGGAAGTCAACCTCCGGTGCTTGTCAATTTATTGGGAGGTCCTTGGTGAGTTGGTCTTCTAAGAAGCAAAATTGTATATCTCTCTCCACCGCCGAAGCCGAGTATGTTGCCGCCGCAAGTTGTTGCACTCAGTTGCTATGGATGAGGCAAACTTTAAAGGAGTACGGAGTCGATTGCGACAAAGTGCCTCTTTTATGTGACAACGAAAGTGCCATCAAGATTGCCTACAACCCGGTGCAACATTCAAGAACCAAGCATATTGAGATCCGCCATCATTTCATAAGAGATCATGTGGCCCGTGGAGACATTGACTTATCATATGTGGGCACAAGGGATCAATTGGCGGATATCTTCACGAAGCCCCTTGAGGAAGGAAGGTTTTGCTTTTTGAGGAATGAGCTTAATATCATTGATTCGAGGTCCTTAGCTTGATCGCTTGCACACTCACCTAGGGCGTAATTGCATCTTATCTAGTTTAGATGTAGGCATGGAAATAGGGGGAGTGCGGTCCTAATACATTGGACCATCCCTCCCCCCATTATGCCGATAGCAAGTGTTCTTTTATCTATATATTCATTCTTATGACTAATAAGCTAAAACGACGAGTATTGGTTATGTACCCAAGATACATCTTCGCGGTAACATGCCATACACTCCTACATGGTGGCCTCGGCCACCGACCTCCTCTCCTTGAAGAGTTGATTTTATTTGGAGCTTATTGTTGCTATTTGCCCTCCTTTTCATGCATGTGGGAAACCTACTCAACTTGGCTCTTTTGGTTTGATTTGGTTGTTGTGAGTTGAGTATGGTGTACCAATATCAGTTTGGAAATCTATCCCAAGCCTACTTTTCCCTGAAAACATTTCTCTCTATTGCACACAAGTCATCCTTTTGAAAACTGGGATTTTGGTTCAGCAGGTCGGAATATCCGGTTCATTTTGAACCGGAATATCCGGTGACTCGGAATATTCGGTGTAAGTCACACCCGGAATATCCGGTCTGGCGGTTTGTCCAAAAATATAAGGGCAGGCTCGGGGTAAAGGGCTCATTAGTGCCCTTCTTCCACCCCCGACCTCCCTCTCCTCCAGCCGCCGCCCCTGCTGCTCCAAGGTCCCTCCGGAGCACTCCGACCGCCGGGGAACCTCTTTCTCGGCCGGATCTGCTCCTCCTCCGCCCCGGGAACTCACTCCTCCAAGCAATGGCCTCAATGGATGAGGGTAACTTCACTTTTCTTCTTCCTTATGTGCTTGCACTTGGATGTTGATGTGGAATTATTTGTTTCAATGTTGCTTGGTAGAGATTGTTCCTAGGACTATTCCTTGCCTTCTACATACATTAGTTTTGCATTATGTTGGATCGATCTAGTTTTAGACCGAGTCAATCTCAGATCTGCAGTTTCTGTCTGACTCGGAATATCCGGTTCAGATTGACTTGGAATTTCCGGTCCCCCGGAATTTCCGGTCATGTCTGAACCGGAATTTCCGAGTCAAACACTGCAGTTTTAAGATTAACTCATGTTTAACTACATATGATTCATCAAATGCCTATATAATATGTGTGTTATCTCCTGACTTGTGTGCACTTACCTTATGCTACCCTCTATGCTCAAATTCACAGGTTCAGGTGGAAGTCCGTCTGCAGGGGGATCAAGGAACACAGGTAGAGCACCTGTCTCCAAGCAATCAGTCAACAAGGGAAAGGGCCCTGCAACTCAGAGAAAGAAGAAAGCTGTTGCCAGCAAGCCCTCATCCAAGAAGAGAAAGAATGCCCCTAGTCCCCAACGTCAGAACTACTCCAAGATGCATTATGTGGATTACTCTCAGCTGAGGCAGGGGGACTGGTACCTCAGCGCAAGAGACAACTCTCTCGCTGATCGCAGCTTTTGGTGCCAAGCGCAAGAGCACATATTCGTGGATCTCTATCTCTCACTGTCGAAGCCCATTCGACCCATGCACCCGTTTGACTTTGCATCTCTGCAGAAGAAAACCGCATTTGATGAGGCCATCCACATTGTCAAGACCATGGGTTTGGAGAGGTTGGTGCTCATCCGTTGCCCCTACAACGCGCAGCTTATAATGCAGTTCTTCGCCACCCTAGTGATCAAGAGTGACTCGAAGAAGACCATGAAGTGGATGACTGGGGAATCATACTGTGAGTCCAACTTCGAGGAGTTTGCCAAGGTACCGGGCTACAGATTTGATGGTGACAATCCCCAAGGCACTCGCATGTACACCCCCTACAAGCTCAACAAGAAGGAGACAACTCACTTATATGGTGTGGGAGCCACCACTGGATTCTCTCGTGACTTGCTTCCATTGTATGATGTTCTTGTGCGCATCCTACGTGAGAACATTGCACCGAGTGGTAGCAACAACGACAACGTGGTTACCCCTCTCTGCAACCTGCTCCTTCACGCCAACCGCATTGTGGAGGACTCGGGCACAAGCTTATGCGTTTATCATTTATTTGCGCTTGTGTCCATTTATCGTGTTTTAAGTTACTTGTGAAACTCTCTTTATTTCATTTGTGATATCGTTGTATTGAGACAATGGTTTGATGCTATCATTATCTTATGGTTGAGACTTCGAATTGATTGTGTTGGTATTCTCTTCATATTCCATATACACAAGGTATGAAAATCTATCTAGTCTCAATTGCTACCATAATCTTACTTTTGTCTCGTTTCTCCTTTGTGATATCTTGTGCTTGTTGTTATAAAATTGCTCCTATCCTTTGTCATTTTGTGTTGCTTACTTGCATTTATTTAGGGGGAGCCATTTTCTGCCAAAAACATGATATTACCTTTTGTTTCTATGCAAACCTTGGTATTGTCATCTAACACCAAAAAGGGGGAGATTGAAAGAACATTTCTTAATCCCTAGTGTTTTGTGTGTTAGTTAACAATACCAATGATATACTAATCCTATTGCTAAGTATTTCAGTTTGGATGAAACTCATATCACAAATCCTAAAGCCAAATTGTAGAGAAAAAGAGTTTCTGGAATTCTTCCCAGACGCGGATATTCCGGTTCCCCAACTCGGATATTCCGAGTCAACCCCAGAAAATTGGCTAAGTCAAGTTCAGAAGTACTGCTGACTTCAATTGGAAAATCAGCTCGGAAATTTCAAGGACTCGGATATTCCGGTTCCCCAACCCGGATATTCCGAGTCAACCCCAGGAAAATTGGCTAAGTCAAGATTCAGAAGTGGTACTAACTCCAATCGGAAAATCAGCTCGGAAATTTCAAGGACTCGGATATTCCGGTTCCCCAACCCGGATATTCCGAGTCAACCCCAGGAAAATTGGCTAAGTCAAGATTCAGAAGTGGTACTGACTCCAATCGGAAATTCAGCTCGGAAATTTCAAGGACTCGGATATTTCGAGTCAACCTCAGAAAATCGGCTAAGTCAAGTTCAGAATTGGTTCTGATCTCAACCGGAAATTCAGCTCGGATATTTTCAAAGACCCGGATATTCCGGGTGACCGGAATTTCCGGTGTTACTTAAACCGGAATTTCCGGGTGCCCAAGACAGCCAACGGCCAGATTTTGAGGGGGAGTATAAATACCCCCTCACTCACTCAAGAACAGTGAGCTCTCAGATTTTCTCTCTCCTACCATTCTTGAAAGCTCAAATCATCAAGATCTCCCAATCCCCCCACCCAAATTCATTGATCTTTGGAGGATTGGAGGAGAAGGCCCGGATCTACATCCTCACCGAAGGGATTTGCATTTCTCCCCCATTCACTTGGGGATTTCGTGGCTAGGGTTTCCGGTGGGAAAACCTAGTTCACCATTGTTGTACTCTTGGTGTTACCTTGACCTTTTGTGGTCCTTGACCTTTTGTGGTCTTCTTGGGAGCCCCCAATTCAGTTGTGGGTGTGTGCCTCAAGCGTTTGTAAGGGATTCGATCTCCGCCCTAAAAGGGGATCAATAGTGGAAGGTGGACTCGAAACCTTTGTGGTTGAGTTCATCGGAGAAGAAGGTGAGCCTTTGTGGTGTTGCGGCTAACCTGTTGTGGTAGCGCACACCTCTCCAAACGAGACGTACACCCTTGGGTGGAACTCGGGATTACATCTTCGTCTCCGTGTGCTTCACTTGGTTCCCTTTACCTTTGCTCCCTTACTTGCTTATCTTGTTATTGCTTAGATTATCATTTAGGTAAATTCACCGTAGTTGCATATCTAGAGAATTTACCTTTGTGCTGAGCCTAAATTTGAAAAGACCTAAAATTTGTAATAGCACCGATTCACCCCCCCCCCCCCCTCTAGGTGCCGGATTCCCGTTCACCGCGTCCATGAACGATCCCGCAGCGGTGGACTCCAACACTTCCACGCCGCTGCCCTGTGGGAGCCCACCTTGGAGGCCAAGCAGAAGGAAGACGCCTGCGGCGCCTATAAAAGGGCCGAGACCTCCACCGTAGAGGAGGTCGGCCAATTGCTTGCTAAACACTTGTAAACCCTAGCTCGACCGAGTAGAATAACCTTTGGCTGGAGGAGGAAGAAGACATTGGCTTCCCTCTCCAGGCACGAACTGACTTAAGAGAGCACTCGGCAAGCTCAATTGTACTGTAACCCCCACAGTGCAATACAGACAAGCAGGAGTAGCGGTCTTACCTCCTCCAGAGGGCCGTGAACCTGGGTACGGGCTGGTGTCTTTCTCTGTCGTGGGTGTTTCGTCTCCAGGCCCGGCGAGCACCGTCGTCGTGCCTCTCGAGGGTCTTGACCTCCGCGTTCAATCCCCTTCACGAACTACTCTTCAGGAAGTGACTACCCCTGTTCCGAGAGAGTCATAACCTGACGGGACCCACGTGTCCTGGTGACTAAAATTACAAAAATCCCATCTATCCTGTTTATCTAGAAGGGAAATAATAACCAGGAGACGGACATCCCGTGTCCTCCCACAAATACTGTAGAACGATAACATCGTTATCGAACTGAGATGCACATCTTATGCACAAATATACTGATTTTAGGGAATAAGTGTTTTGTGCCAAAACATTAATTCATAACTTGAAGTGGGCGATGAATTTCTATTTAGAGTAGAGCTGGCCATGTTGGTCTTCACAACTTGACAAATTTTGTAGCTCAGGTGAATTAGTATACACCGACTCTCAAGGAAAAGCCGCCGATAATGGTCATGATGGACCAGGTTCAAGTTCTTAAAATACAGAGGATGGCCTTTATTAGTTAACATTGTACAGGTGCATGATCGCTAGCATGCTTAAAACATTAGTATTTGGATATGGAAACATTATTGTTGGGATATTTTCTTAGCGATGTTGCATCAAATTATGTAAAAAGAAATATTTATGAGAGGGGAAAACGTGCCAGTGTACCAAATTTGTATTTTCGACCAAAAATCAAAACATCAAATCCATTCAAATAACTCAAAATTTGGAGGGTTCTTTTCCGCATGGATTTTCCCAATTTTTTTAAAAAAAGACAAGTTTTCACCAGTTTCAACCATGACAACAATCTTTACAAAATGGGACCATAACCTTGTTGCCAAGGATATGCATAATTGAGTTGGCCTATGTGGGTAGTAAAATTAGCCCGTGATGTGGCACACATCACGTCAACCGTGAACTTTATTTGTTTGTCTTTGCAAGATCAATTTTCATCTCATGTTACGGTGCAGGGTCAAACCATTCCAATTGTAGGCGTGTATCTGTCGGAGCTGGTATTTTCTCATGATCAGCTATACGTCACATTGTCCAGAGTCACTGCAAAAAGAAACATCAAGATCATCACCATCAAGGTCAAAAGAAAGGATGAAACCAAGAATTCAAAACGAGAAAAAGAACCCAAGTGCTTAGTAACGCCACACAAAACACAGTCTAAAAGGAAGTCTTTATAATTTGAACTCCTTAGACCAGATATGACCAGATTCATTCATGATTATTATATCTTACCAAACTGGTTATGCAACTCTGATTGATTTTTGAGTAAAATTGGATTCTAACATTTTTCTAAATACAAAGATGATTTTTCTCCCATTACAACGCACGGGCATTTCTTAGTTATTATATATTATCAAACTGGTTAAGCATGTCGAACAATTTTAGAGGATTCTACTAACATTTATTTTATAAAAAGATGGTTTTTCTACCCGTACCAACGCACGGGCATTTTACTAGTATATAAAATAACCGTCCCACCCCTACGCAATGAAGAAAACAGTTTGTATGACCTGTTTTGAAGAAGCATAATTTGTTTTATGCTGCGTCACGTGCATTGGACGCAGCCGCTCGTGTGGCGGACAGAGCGCGGACATGAGCTATCCATTCGATGATCCAAACACATAAAACGCAGTCAAATGGCCTATCCATTTAGGTCGACCCCGAGTTATCCTATAATATATGCTAACGTGATAATGCCTATGCTGTCCTTCTCCGCATTAGTACATCAACGCTGCAATGCACTTGCATCTCATCAGTTTGAATGCCGTAGTGACCGGTGCCTAACCCGATCGCGACCGGTTGAAACTAACAGTTGCCCCGTCGCACCGGGCGGCCGGCCGGCCGACGACTTGACCCTCTTCCAATGGCTGAGATCCCTTCACCAGTCAGTCCATCACTCATCCGTCTTCAGTCTTAACGCCTGGCGCTGAAAAAGTCTGGAGCCAGTCCAACACACCCGCTGAATCGGGCGGAAGTTTCTTGGAAAATCAGAGGGCACTCCACTCCTGCTGTCATAGTGTCATCCTGACAGACTAGATCTATACGGTTATAATTCATCCGGTGTTGTCGCTGATAAATATGCTTTGCGCGGTCCATTCGGCAGTTCCCTTCTGATTTTCTCTCGTACAAACCGCGGCCAAAGAAGACACCAGTTCTGCACTTCTGCGTGCGCCGTTGCCTCTGCCGGAGCCGGAGCCATGTACCCGAAGCCGGACGACGCCGCCGCCGCCCTGTACCCGAAGCCGCAGTCCGCTCCGGCGACGGGCATCCCGATGAGCGGCGGCGGGCCCAACGCGGGGCCCAACGCCAACGCGTACTACCAGCAGGCGCAGGCCCCGACGGCCGCCGCGTTCGCGATGCAAGCGCCGCCGCTAGCCGCCTGGTCCACGGGCCTCTGCGACTGCTTCGACGACTGCGGCAACTGCTGCGTGACGTGCCTCTGCCCCTGCATCACCTTCGGGCAGATCGCGGAGATCATCGACCGGGGCTCCACGTCCTGTGGCGCCAGCGGCGCGCTCTACGCGCTCATCATGCTGCTCACCGGCTGCCAGTGCGTCTACTCCTGCTTCTACCGCGCCAAGATGCGCGCGCAGTACGGCCTGCAGGAGAGCCCCTGCGCCGACTGCTGCATCCACTGGTGCTGCGAGCCATGCGCGCTCTGCCAGGAGTACCGGGAGCTCAAGAAGAGGGGGTTCGACCTCAACCTCGGATGGCACGCCAACATGGAGAGGCAGGGCCGTGCCCCGGCTACCATGCCGCCACTCATGCACCCAGGGATGACCCGTTGATCTCTTCAGTTGAGTCAAAATCCAGTGTGGAACAGAATTTACCTACTTATGTAATGCATAATTGATCTAGCAACGTACTATTTGAACATGTTGGGGTAGTCCATGCTCAATTTTCTCTTGTCAAACATGATGTGAACTTTTTCAAGAGTTCGAGTTTTCTCTTAACCAAACAAAAGTTGTGGGATGAAAATTAAACTTCTTCAAGGTTCATGGACCAAAATTGTACCATCTTTTTTGTATATTAGTTATTTCTTTACAATCTTGTCATTTGCGCGCCCAGCCTAATTTATCCCCAAAAATGTTCTATTTTTATGGAGATACCTCTAATAACAGTATGGCTACCGGTCCATATTTTACATTGTTTTATAACCTTTTTTATTCGCTTTCCACCATCATTAGCTCGTTGGCCCATTTTTACTTTTATTGATATTCATCCATATCTTCCACACTATACCTCTAACTTTTTTTGGCAAGAAGGGAACCAGGAGAAAATTTGAGTGAAAACGGAGAAGAAAATCATCCAAACTATGATGCTCTTGTTGGCCTAATCTTCGCCCCTATAACAAGCGCAAGCTTTCTTTACGTTCTAAACGATGTGTCTTTATAGGGTATAGTCCTCTTCATAAAGGTGTCAAGTGTTTAGATGTCTGAACCGGACGAGTTTATATTTCCTGTGATGTGGTTTTTGATGAGAACATATTTCTTTTTGCCGACATCCATCCTAATGCCAGCTCTCGCCTTCAACGAGATATCGTGTTGCTTCCATCTTCTACATCATCTCATCATGGGGGTGCACATAATATTCATGATCATATGTCTCCTATTGTGCCTATTACTAATGTGCATCAGCTAGGAGAAAATTTGAGTGAAAACGGAGAAGAAAATCATCAAGAAATTCACTTTGAAGATCTTGCAGAAAATGACGAAAACGAGACTGATCCCGAGGCAGAGGAGGATTAGTCCCCGGATCCTGCGTCTGACGCGTCTGATGCAGATACTACGCCAGATTCCCCCGACGCCTCCACTCTCGTGTCGCCACCTGGAGCGCCCGCGTCGCCACATGCAGAGGAATCTCCAGGCGCGGGATCTTCTGTGGCTACATCCACTGCCACGCCATCTTTAAGATCCTTTGTGGCAGATGACACCAGCGGAGAAATTCTCCTGGATCATCTGCGCTCGCTTCTCCTGTGTTGCTACCTGCTGCACCGTCAGTTGCAGAACCGTGTACTAGCCTTCAAAAGGGTATACGACATCCCAGAATTTATAAGGATGGCACTGTTAGATATAGTATGCTTTCCTCTACAGGTGAACTGTGTAATTTTAGTGAGGCTCTTGGTGATACAAATTGGCGCCAAGCTATTGAGGAGGAATACAATGCACTAATGGAGAATAAAACTTGGCACCTGGTTCCCCCTAGCACAAATAAAAATTTGATTGATTGCAAATGGTTTTATCGCATCAAGAAGAAAGTTGATGGTACAATTGACAGATACAAAGCACGTCTTGGTGCAAAATGTTTCAAACAGAGATATGATATTGACTATGAAGATACATTCAGTCCAGTGGTTAAAATAGCAACTATCAGAACTGTTTTGGCCTCTCTGTTTCTCGTGGTTCGAGTCTAGGATAGCTAGATGTCAAGAACGCGTTCCTTCATGGTGTTCTGGAAGAGGAGGTTTATATGAAACAACCACTGGGTTTTGAAAACTCTCACACTCCACACTATATTTGCAAACTTGATAAAGCTCTTTATGGATTGAAACAAGCTCCCCGAGCATGGTACTCCAGGTTAAGTTCCAAGTTATGTGCACTCGGTTTTACTCCTTCTAAAGCCGACACATATTTATTTCTTTACAACAAGTCAGGTATCACTGTGTTTGTTCTGATTTATGTTGATGATATCATAGTCTCAAGTTCTTTTGATCATGTTATTTCTGCCCTGCTTCGAGATTTGAATGATGATTTTGCTATAAAGGTTTTGGGAGACTTGCATTTATTTTTAGGAATTGAAGTGAAAAAGACATCGCAATGGTTTGATATTGACTCAGGAAAAATATGCCAATGAGTTACTTGAGAAAGTGGGTATGTGTAACTGCAAATCGGCTCCTACACCTTTGTCTCCTTCAGAACAGCTGTCTCTTACTGATGGGATACCTCTTGGTCCTGATGATAGCACCAAGTATAGAAGCATTGTTGGAGACTTACAATATTTGACTTTGACACGTCCAGATTTGTCTTTTTCCATCAATAAACTTTGTCAATACCTTCATGCTCCAACTTCAGCACATTGGACAGCCGCTAAGTGTATTCTTCGATATGTGAAGGACACATTGACACTTGGAATCACTTTTCTCAAGTCTTTCTCAACTCTTTTGAGTGCTTTTTCTGATGCAGATTGGGCAGCTTGTATAGATGATAGACGCTCTACAGGTTGTTTTGCCATATTTGTTGGTCCAAACCTTGTTTCCTTAAATAGGCTACAATATCTCAGTCAAGCACTGAGGTAGAATATAAAGCTCCAGCAAATGCCACGGCTGAATTGATATGGGTGGAGTCCCTTCTTGGTGAACTTGGAGTTAAGTTACAAGACAAGCCGGTTCTCTGGTGTGACAAATTAGGTGCAACCTACTTGTCCGCAAATCCAGTGTTTCATGCTCGTATAAAGCATATTGAGATTAATTTTCATTTTGTTCGCGAGAGAGTTGCAAACAATGACTTAGACATTCAGTTTGTTTCTAGCAAAGATCAAATTGCAGATGGCTTCACCAAGGCGCTTCCTGTCAAAAGTTTAGATGAGTTTAAACGTAATCTTCACCTCTCCAAGGTTTAGATTAAGGGGGGTGTTAGACGATATAACCTATCAGTATACGATACGGAGTAGTACTCCGATCCTACTCCTAGTAGAACTCTGATCCTACTCCTACATCAATTGTAAACCACGGTGGGGGTTCTCCCCACCCCATATAAACACAACCGTGGACTCCATAGAGGTCATCGATAAAGGGGATCGGGTGCAGAAAACAATAATTTTCCTATCAACGATATCCCTAAAACATGCCAAGATCTATTATATGCAAATATAGTAGTACGAACGGAGATCGGAATACATACTCTTGTAGACCGAAAGCGGGGATTACATTCCCGCACAAACGTTGTCGATGAAGACCGACGAAGCCGACCTCAAGGTCGTGTAGAGGAAGCAGACCTCCGAGCACCGCTAGCGCAGCACCTCGCAGGGTGTTACACACGTACGATGGAAACGACGGCCCCCGAACCTCCAGTCCAGGACGAGCGGAACACCAGCAGCGCGGCAGCGGGCTATGGTGGAAGAGATCCCCCTCTCAACTTGGCGCAACTCCGACAAAGGGAATCACGAAATCGATAGAGAATTAGGGAATTAATTGGTGAATTAAAAAGCCATGGGTGCCCCTCTATATATAGGCTCCCAGGGGGGAGCCAACTCCTCACCAGGCAATGTGGGACTAATCCCACATGCTTGGTGCGGCATGGCTAGCTGGGTGCGCCGGCCCCCTAGTGGGCCTCTTGGCCCCCTTGGGTCGGCCCCCAAGCCCCCCACCGAATTCCCCTAGGGAATTTTCCCCTCTTGGGGCTTCTTTCGACCAGAAGGCCCATTTAGGGAAATCAGACTAGATAAATTCGAAAATAAATATATAAAATCATATTTAGACATTAATTACACTAATTAATATCAACATATTATATATAATTTATTCTAGCTCCAAAAACTCTTTCGTCGCTGCCCGATCTCCATCAGACCTCTCTCGGGACGTTCCCGGTGATCTCTTTTCTTTCCGGTTGTCTTGTCGAAACCCCTCAAGTGTGTTACCCTAGCGGTTCGATATAATAACAGACATGAGCGAGACTCCTCTCCGATCAATGACTAACTCGTAGGTCTGGACCCCATGAATTAATCCATGCGATATAACGAATGACTTTCATCTATCAAACTTGAACGTAAAGTCTTAAACCTTTTGCCATGACGATACTTAGCGTGTCCGAGCGTCGTTCATAGATATCTCCATACCTAGCTTGACCTCGTTACCGACAACGTTATCTTCTACTCGTCTATGATTTCATGTCTCTGTGACCTAGTCACATGCTTGCAAACTCATTAGACATGATCTCACCGAGTGGGCCCTAGAGTATCTATCCTGCTATGCGGACTGGCAAATCCCGCTCTTGACCCCTCGTCTCAACTACTCCTTTCTGATACCCAAAAGTATCACCGTTATTGTCATACTAATTAAGATACGACGTTTGGTGCAATCAAAGTATCTTCCAGGAATAACAATAAGAGTTGATCTCACAGTCAAAGGCGTAATGACTATGTCCTCCAAATATGGGTATGTCCATCACATCGTTCTCCAACGATATGACTTCCATTGACGACCGACACCATGCCCTATGATCGGGAAACCTCGATAATCGATCGCGCAATGAAACTAGTCTTGGTAGAGTCTACTAGGGACCTGGTTGTTTACGCATCACACCTGTATTAATGTTTCCGCTTAATACGGTTATAGCATGACACAAAAACCTATTATGAACAAACAAGATATGATAAAGAAATACACTTTATTAATTGTCTTTAGGGCATATCTACTTCAATCGATACCTGCAAACATTGATACGTGGATGCCAAGGGAGGCACACATGACGGCGTCGTAGTGGTCAGGACGGACGGAGGACAGCAGCGGCCGAGGGGCTGAGAGGATTGTTTTCCTCGAGGAAGCCGTGGTCGAGTATATTTAAGTGTGGGCCGACTTGTGGAGTAAATTGTTTACTCCTTCAACGGTTATAGGGATATGGCACCTGATTGCCTCCTCAGGGCACATTATTCTCCTGTACACATGGTTAGATTTTTAGTAGAATTAATAAAAAGTGTTGCTGGTTGAATATTAGTATTAGACAAAAAAAAAGAATATTATGCTTTAATTGTTTGTATTCAAGTCACACTGGCAGAGTGTTCTGCGCTATAAAACTTCTATTTTGATACATGCCACGAGATGGCAGACATAACAATCTACACATAGGACATTTTTCTAAGAGGAACTTATGCTTGTTTAATGTTACTATTTAGTATGCATGTGCACGCACGTCTTTGATATGCTTTCATATGCCAATAAATAACTCCAATTTTTTTTAAATATCATAATTTGACATACTGTAATAATATGATGCATGGAACCCACACTGACAGAGATAACCGATTGACAAAACAATGAACATCATATTTCAGTGTGATTTCAATACAACAATCAAAGCCAGTATCCTTAATGGTATAAGAACAATTGTGCCATCAGTTTCAGTGTGCCACTTATTTGCAATTGCTTTACAAGTTCAATCAACGACTCCATCGTATAAATACTTTGCTCTGTCTTTCTCTGATATCAACTCCTTAGAGCAAACAATATCCTCTTCAGCATACTTTTTTTGTAGGGGGGAGCATACAGGAGTCAGGACTATCACCCTGGTTCATGGATTTAACTGTAATCTGCAGGGTTTGACTACTCATTACACCAATGAAGTTAATAATAATGAACAAATAGAAAGTATGTCGATACGAGTAGATTATGAGGTTACCCTAGTTTTGGAGCAGATGATTCCTCAGTTTCATCATGTTGGGGCAGTGTGATGAGTTCAAGTTGCACAGGAACATTCCTGTTTCCAACTACTGCAAAGTTGTATGGTATCGGAGAATCCCGATTGACCTCACTTGGTCCTTCGGCCTCACATATCTGAGAACAAAATACATTGCAACTCAAGTTTGTTATGTTTTTAGGTGGTTGCTCAGTATATTCTTATGTAAAATTTTCAGCTACCTTCTTATATAACTCAGCATTTTCTTGACCAAGCAGACTGATCTTCTTGTACAATTCCATGTTTTCTTGGTGAACTAGACTTCCCTGCAAACAAACAAAAAATGCCGTCAGTCTGCTAAAACAAAACAAATATGGCATTAGAAACTACAACATTTAAATGATGCAGAACCTTCCGATTTAGTTCATGAATTTCATCAAACAAGATCTGGTCCTGGAAATAGCAACAACAGTAGTAACAATCTCAAATTAAATCTACTTGTAGGAATGGACGAGTTTGGGGAAAATTCTATTATGGTTTGACCTTCTTTGTGCGGACGCCACGAAGGCTTACTTCCAGCTGATTCTCTATGGACTGCAGTTCTTTTGCATTCAGTCCAGATAGATCTTCTCCCATCAACTGCCTGTAACAAGTTAATGTAAAATACTGCAGCATTGTATCTCGTTTACAGTTAGTTCTTGTGATAAGACGTTTAGCATTATTATTTTCTCAAGTAAATATTTGAGTGACATAATATGACCTGCTATATATAAAATTTGGAGATTGTACGTTTAATTGATAAAATTTCTGGTGAATAAATATTTATGGTCGTATACAAAACACCGATTTGACCTGGTTTAGAGAACTGGATCTCATCAACAGCGAGATTGCATTGTTATTCAAAAAATAATTCATTACATGTTAAAACATATTTTAGAACATTATTTGTAGCTAAATGTGTTGCAGGATGTGGATAATAAGATGATTACGGAATACATCTTGTACTTGCTGAAAACTAACACGTTCTGCCAGCTAGATACAGGCTTGGAAGTGAAGTTCAGCTAGATGGTTACATTAATTCTAGTCTCTTCACTGTAGCTATAGGGCCATGTTTTCTTGTAGAGTATGGGAGCTGAGTTCAAATCTGCACATAACTTCACTGTGAACAGTCTTTATTTGTTTTTATTGCTTTCCATTCTAAGTGTCTTTACTAGTCTTTAAATCATAATTCTTACTTGGACGATTCATGATCGTATCTATTAGATGGAACAGTCTCCCCCTTATCTAAAAAAAATAGTACATACCCTGTGTTTTTGTTCCTGAGCAAACAAGTTCTAATAAATAATTTGTTAGAACTTATGCAGGGGTTTTAGTACATACCGATGGTTTTCTTGCAAGTTGTGCAGTTGTTGTCTCAAGCTTGCTGCCTCCCTTTGCCAAAACTATGAAGTGGAATAGCAAATTATGCAATGTAAAGGTCTAAAGGAACGAAAATAAAAAATCGATTAATGCTGACATGTTGACTATTTAGCATGAGAAATATTATGATGCATGATATTCACAAAGTAACTTGACAAAAAAAGAGAGAAATGCCATTTTATTTGTTACCAACGTAGGTATTCGCGTCTAACTTTGCAATATGGACGCTACAGTTAGCAAAATGTATTCAGGTTATCGAGCTGGTGGTGGACGATATTCACATTTCAGTAGTGCCGCGCAGGAACTGTTTAATGGAGAATCAGCTCTGTTTCGAATCTGTTATTTTTTCCTTTGCAGGATTTTCAGAAGGATTGTTAGCAGACTGAGGTTTTGAATATAAATCCAGGGTATTCCCATCAAATACAAAAAAAATATAAATCCAGGGTAAGACACCTGACTCTGGTTCGCTGCTTCAAAATGCCTCTTGGCATGGCTTTGTAATTCATGATGGATTATGTACTTAAGATGAAATGAATTTTGCCATCGGCGCCTTTCCTTGTTAAAAAAAGAAAAATCCTTTATTCTGAAAAAAGATTCAGGACTCTGAATGAATGTCCTGCAATCGGCTCAGTACTCTCTGGAGGCCAGGACTGCTCAGCGTCGTTCAACAGGCATATCTGCATCAGTAGGCCACTACTACGTACATGGCTCTTCTCAGTTGAATAGTATGCGACAATGATTGTTAGGGTGTTTGATCTGTTGCAATCTTCTTGTGCAAGTTCAGCTGATTGCAAATTTTGGCAATAAAGCTATGCGAAATGTCCTCTGTACTTATGTCATAAAGCTAAACGTAGAGCTTGCAAGGACTTTGTTACCAATACTTTGAACTCGTGAGTTCTTGTTTAGCTTATAAAATGGTACGAGTGTAAAGTATAATAAAGAGTACCTAATTGACACCCTAGATTTTCAAATTGCTACTTTCTTAGAGAAATGATTTATATTGTTCGAAGTATCACAAAGATACAAAAGTAGTTTACACCCACTCTTTGCATAGCGAAGATGCGCACAACCAAAACATTCAGAACAATAATAAAAATGGCAATTACAAGGACATAGATAACTTGTAGACTGACTACGAAGCTGGAGGTCCAATCCGAAAATCACGCTGCCACCCATATAGGGTAAAAAATAACCTTCACCAACTCTTGTTTAGGGGTGTGAGACTTGCAGGGGACGTAGCTAGAACTATTCGAGGGTATGCAATGAATATATTATGTCTTCCCTTGTCCAAATTAATATTATGAAGTTTAATTTCTTGCCTATTGTGCTGAAAAAATATTGCTCCACATACTCATTTTAGAATTTCTAGCTACGCCACTGGTGACTTGCCACGTGAATAGGATACTGACCTTCTCTAATAAAGGCAAAACCAATTTCCTATTCCTTGATGAGACTATCTCGTTAGAACATTTTAGAGAGAATCCACGTTTTCTTGGTGCTACGAATTAAAAACATGTGATTCCCCTAAAAAGGAACTCCATAGTTATAGGCTTTGCACTGACCAGTTAAGCCCAACCCAGTATTAAGCCTTCTCTTGGTGAATTCTCTGTTTGGGTCCAACTCGCTAAATATGGACCTCTGCCATTGGCCTACTGAGCAGCTGTACCATAGGCCTTTGTTCCGTGTCTTCCGTTCTATTTCCACCTCTACAGACAGGCAGCCCTACTGCCATGGCTTGGCTCAATGATGCATCTTATGGGCGCTCACTCCTTGTCTATGTACCACGGGAAGAAACTTCATTATGAACTACTCCCCCAGTCGCTTTAAGCCTAGTTTGGTACGTCTGCATTTTGTAAACTGAACTATCTCATAACCAAGTATTCCAACAACTGGCAAATAAATACTGCAGTTTTTCTCATTTCTCAGTTTGGAAATTAATAGGGTTAGACCTCTTTCTACAATATTTCAAAAAATACAGTTTTGCAGAATACTTTAGTTTGAAAATCACACTATTTATTAGATCGAAACACCTTAAAATATTTAATACTTCACTATTTTCAGAAACATAAGTATTCCCTTCATACTTATTATTAATGTATGCACATGTATGTAGACAAGTTATAAAGTGTATGTTCGTACTTATTTTGATCCGTACCTAATCAGTCAACATATGTAACACCTAAAACATCTTACATTTAGAAACAAACGAAGGGAATATATAACAATACTTGGTGGAAATCAGATTTGGGCATTACTAATTGCACAAAAATCATCTTTTACTTCAACCACTGACATAATGGTTTAGTTTTTACCCAATCTGCTGGTCGGCTATTGCAACACCAATATTCTTCAGGTGAGCTTTCAGCAGACTCTTTCTGTCAACCACTGACATAATGGTTTAGTTTTTACTCCCTCTATTCCGTAATATAAGGTGTCCAAGGTTTTGGCACAGATATTAAGACGCCAGTATTTTGCATGAGGTGGACTCATTTTATATTAAGGAACGGAGGGAGTAGTATTTTCCTCAATGATGAAGTCGGGTTATCCAAGTACGGAACTACAAGTTCTTTCTAAAGGTACAAAACTCTAGTAAATCAAATCAACATGGATGCTAACAGTTGCGTGGTAAGATAATGAAATTAATCTTTATTTTACAGATGAACTCATTGATATATCTTTTTTTATCTTGGATTTTTTATTAAACTGTAGATCATTAGATATATCTAAATAAACTGTGTCAGTTTCTTAATGCCAATTGTATATGTATATGTCAGTTAGTTTTACCTTA
This sequence comes from Poa annua, assembly GCA_026929855.1. Lineage (NCBI taxonomy): Eukaryota > Viridiplantae > Streptophyta > Magnoliopsida > Poales > Poaceae > Poa > Poa annua. The sequence continues at coordinate 65,456,340 of CM049429.1, read as the reverse complement.
TGTTATGAATAGGATCCAGACATACAACATTTTTTATGATCCATGGATGCATTAGTTCAAGCTTGCCGTTTCGGACAGGAACGGCAAAAAAAAAATCCATAGCGTGTTTGGATATATGTCTCAACGTGTATATGTTTGTTAGTGTGTACGGCAAATACTATATTTTAGTATTTAGTTATTGGCTGTACTTGTTAAGGATGTACTAGTATTGGTCTAGAAGTCCGTATTATATCAGATTTACCTTCTTATTTTTCAAATCATGTGTAATATATATTTTCCCGTTGGTCTTTTAATAGAGACAAGCTGCATACTCCTACCAGTACTAAATCTTCTTAAGTATGTATAATTTATGTTGACTTTCTTATGAAGAATTCTAAAGGAATAGGATGCTCTCTGAAATTCCTATGAAATTCGAACCAAAGAAGCTCTTAATTGGCATGACTCATTTCTCAGGATTGAAATCCGGGTGCCTATTGCATATAAGAGCTCGTAAGAGCATGTGATAGGAATTGTACGCGTCTAATGAACTACTCAGAATGTTGGGAGACATCTATGATGTGCCCACAGACTAAGGCGTGGCCTAGTGGTGGGGAGGGGCTGATGCCTTCCCACCCACCCGAGTTCGAGTGTTCTTGCTCGCAAATTCGGTGTTGTTGTACCTCTCTTCTACTAATATGTCACAGGCCCCTCCCCTGTTAGAAATCATTTTTTTTATCTATGATGTGCCCTGGTGTATTACATATTGAGTATGTATCGAACTTGTAAGAACAAATAGTGGTAATTAAATAATCCCATGCATATGCATATAATTTTTTACAGGTTAAATCAAGTTATCCTCAATGGTTAGCTTAACAATTCATATTCATAAAGCACATACCTTGAAACACATAGAGCCCAAATAATATTTAAAATACCAATAAATGAAACACCATGACACAATTTTGCGTTTCCACGCCTTTCGAATTTCACTTAAGAAGCTTATCCATATTACTTGGAAACTATCTATATAAAGTACAGCCCATACGTATAGATCTATATCCGAATTTAACATAACTTGATCGTGAAATAAGTCATACTCAACTTCTGCTGAAAAAGTACTATTCCAGCAATATATAAAACCAAAATATGTATGTGTACGTCTCTAGAAAACTATGGAGATTACAGTTAATGCACCTTGAACTAAGATCATTATGATTCCCTTTGTCCCCAAGGTATATCATAAAGCTCTTATGGATTATACTTTGATCCAAAGATCAATAATCTTACATCAGTGGTTACAAATGTTAAGAACATAAACACTATAGTGCTTATTAATCTTGGGAGTTGCAGCCGTGTGCATGGTAAAATATGTTGCAATAAATAGCCATACACATATATGTTTGCACAAGCAAGTGTATATTTTATTTTTTTAACCCATATATCGATCTATCGACCCTATGCAACTTACATAATGTGTATGTTGTGCTCCTCACTTGTGATTGAATACATCGACACACATACTTTATATACATTGTTGTATGTATAAGATTTTGAGTCCAGTCAAAAATAAAGAAGGCGCATAATAATATATATGCGAATCCTACTACAGTCCACTTTGTGTGTCATATATTATCATGATCTAAACAGTTTGAATATAGAGATTAATTTACTTGTAAGAAAACTGTAGAATATATCAATTGTGTAGAGAATACCTTAAGCTCGGAGTTGGGATTCGCAACAACCTGCTGCTCGTCCTTGGTCTTCCCGTATCGATCTATCACTGACTTCATGCTACACAAGAGTTACGAAATCAGCATGTGATGAGAGCGATAATGGTTGGTACTATAAGAAATAAAAGCTAGTATAACACCTCCTTTTATTTAAGTTAGATCCATGCAATACGACTTGAAATAATCCAGCAAATTGGAATATTTTATGACATGGGAATGGTAACAGGAGACACCACTGACTGCATATATACTAGCACGAAACTCCAAATATTTGTTGATGCAAGGCATGATATAAATCACATGAAACTGTACTAACATGTTCCTATATAAATGATTTGAATAGATCAATACAGTGGAAAAGAACCTAGAGCTGCTAAACCAAAGAAAAGACAGTGCTTCTGCCATGTCAGCTCACCAACAAGGGCAACAAACCTAAATATTAGACAGAAGCACCTTCGAAGTCAAGAATAGCAACATGGCTAATCCACTCTGTGAAGTGAGAATTCGATATGTGATGTAAGTACATTTCTATTCTTATTAATTCCATCCCATTAATTGAAGATGTGTACGTCTAGAGAAGATATCAATTTCTGACCAAGAAAAGGCTAGCTAGCTGTCTATCTGTCAAGGACAAAATGTAAGCAAGATAAAAGAAAACAGAAACAAAGACACATCACACATACGATCAAGTTACAAACATACCTGGTGCTAGAGTACTCATAGAGGCGTCCGGTGCTTGAGAAGATCATGAGGCCGACCTCAGCGTCGCAGAGTATGGCGAGCTCCTTGGCCTTTTTGAAGATCCCGTTCCGCCGCTTGGAGAAGGTCACCTGCCGGCTCGTCGAGTTGTCGATCCGGCGGATCACGATCTTTCCCCTCCCCATCTCCTCCTACCCACAGTTCCACACACAAACTAAAAATGGCCCGACTGATTAAGAGTCAGCCAGCCAGCCAGGAGATAGAGGAAACTGATGAAATCTCTCTCTCTCTCTCTCTCTCTCTCTCTGACCGGCCGGACGCCAAACGCAGTGAATGTGTGTTGTAGCCAAAGAAGGCAAGTAGGAGATCCAGGGGAGCTGAAAGAAGAAAGCTCAAAGGTTTCCTTATGGGAGGAGGAGATGGAGAGAGGGAGGCTTTTCTTGGTGGTGGCTGCAACTAATTGCAAGTGGACTTTCCTCAATTTGCGACTTGCTTTATTTAGAAAGAAGATGCGAGAGGTGGAAGACAGCACCCGATTGGCTAGCTGATCGTTGCGGTTAGTTTATTGGTCCGGGTTAATTGAGAGAGAGAGAGAGAGAGAGAGAGAGAGAGAGAGAGAGAGAGAGAGAGAGAGAGAGAGAGAGAGAGAGAGAGAGAGAGAATTGTGGCACGCACGAAAGGTGGTGATTAATCTTTGTCTACAAATGGCGACACACATATACTATCTCTGATCGTATGCAGGCCTAGACAAACTTCTTATGTTCCCTGTAAAAATTCATGGATTAATGGAAATAATCGCCAAGAAAGTAAGTTGTTGCGAAATGAGGCACTCTCAAACTTGCTGAAAATAGTAAGGTCGCCTTAGATACTTACATACAGTCTGTAAAGATGACCATCAATTTGTATCGAAGTCCCCCCTAAAAATAGTGTATAGAAGTATGGTGTTCTAACTAAAAATATAGATACATTGTGAAACTATTTCTCGTGATAAATAAGGTAATGCTACCCGCGAAAAAGATAGATAAATTAATGCCAAGTTGCGTGATAAAGATTTTGGCCGAATTAATCTAAATTTATAACCAAATTTTAAAAAAAGTTTGATTTGCTCAGATTTCTGAACATTCTATAGATTGTAACAGATTGGACAAATATAGGTTCCGAAAGCCAATTTGCAACTTGTACGTTTGATTACTCGTGCATAGTGTGACTGTGTGCTGCACATTGTGCACCTACTGATGACTAGTTGACACCCTATAGAAGGTTAAAACTGATGGAAACCATCTAGCTGTAAGAGTTTAATTTTATGGCCCTCCTTCATTACACAATTGCATGCGCGCATAGCACACGTGCCAACAAATCTGAGAGGTTTCCTGGTGCTAGTTCTTTTTTTTAGAGGTTTGGAAACGTAAGAACTTCGAAAAACTGAGTAAACAAAATTGATTATTAGGTGCTCGAGAAAAGTAGCCAATAGCTGGTGCAACAAAATTTACATGCGCACAGAAGATCAGAGAATGTAGATGTGTGTGTGCATGTAGCGTGCTTAACAAAGTTCCATCGAAAGTAGTGTTTTAAAATCCTGATCGGTGGTGAAGATAATATTGTTGCCCTAGAGACGGGTGAGAGACTGGGAGGTGCTCGTGTGGTGTCCCCGCCGCCTGCCGGCCGGCTTAACGACACGTGCAGAGGCGGTTGGCGTATAATTAAAAATGTTAATAAAGCAAATTAATTTGAGGGCGACTAGGAGTAGGCTATACCTGATCATGTCACGGGCCGGGTAAAAAAAATCATTGTCAAAACCTAAACCCTAAGTTTAACACAGCTCATTTGTTGGGCCGCAGAAATCAGGAATAAACATGAAAAAGCCGGTCCAGACTGGAAGGCTTCATAAATTTCTGGACTAATGGCATTTGCCAATTTTCACTATTTATTGGGATAATTGATGATGGTCGGTAATAATACATATTTTTAAGATGTATATCAAGCTTCTACCCTCTAAAAATAGCAAAAGGTAGGGATGAGATAATATTTATATAATGTATTGTATTGTCAGTTGTCACACGATTTTTTTGGCACACCTAGGCCACCGCACGCTATACGTCTATAATAACACTCCACCTCAGCTACATTTCACTAGGGTGGTGTTTTCCATGTATGCCACCTAGGATATAAGCCATAAAAGTTGGGATCACACATGACGAAGCTGGCTTGTAAACGTTGGTGTCAGCTGACCCAAATGAAAAACACCAAACCTTCACTAATTAGCACTAAATAATGAGTTTTTATAGAAAATGACACTGGTCAAAATAGATAAAAGATAGACACATGACCCCATTGGCATTTGTTTCCATAGTCGTCCTTGGGATCACATATGACAAAATATTTAGCTCGCAGCCAAAGAATTATTTAGCTGATACCGGAAACGTAACTAAGGCAACGGCTCCAACCCCACATATGTTTTGGTTGGGCTATTGATTCTAACTCTCCGCCCAACGATATCTCCTTGATAGAGTAGAAAATGTGTTCTTGGATAGTACCATGCATGAAAGAACACACTATGAGTACAATGATGCACTCGCAAAAAAGAACCGGTCACTTCCTCACGTGTCGTGTTAACGTCGGTGGATCGCTCCCCTGGACGTTAAAGGCCTCCCCTCACCCTCCCCGCAGTGCACATCCATCCACCATTTCCTCCTTGTCGTGCACATCAACATCAGAAATCCACCTTGCCATCCAGCCCAATGACGAACAACTACAACGCTTCCTGCTCGACATACACTGTGGGCGCAAATTCAACCTCGATGAAGCGTGGGAGCACAAGGGTGGATTATATCCGCCGGTGGCCTTGCCATGCATGCCTCCAATACCCATAACGGGCCGCTACATCACCCGACATCGGAGTAGGATGTCACAGGAGGAGCGTGCCCTCACGGAAAACAACGACAACAACTAGTTCGATGGCTCGAGCGGGTCTAACGTGAACGATGTTCTTAATTACCGTCTTTGATGGCGAGATCCCGCCTTTCGCTACAATGCCTACAGGCGCCACGAGTGGTGGGCTGCAGTATTGGTGGGCTCTCGGGATGATGACAGCGCCAATAAAAGTAGTTGGTTAGGGTCATCCGTTTGAATTTTATTCAAACAATTGTAAAATATGAAACCAATTTGAAGGGTGCCGGATATAATTTGAGGTGTCGTGCTCTTAGGAGTTAGGACTTAGGACTGATACGTGCGAATCACTTATTCTTCTACGTCATTGCTTCGCTGTTTGCACTGGTTATTTTGTGAATCTGAGTGGTCAGCAGCATGACTCGGACAAGCCGTGAACCCTCGAATCGAGGATAGCCCGACAAAAGGTATGGCAGTATTGGGTGATGTGACCGTCATACTGTCGCTGTACTGGCCAAAGAAAGAGAACTGGAGTTGCAGGCTTTCCCGATGGGACAAGGACCATGTGCGCTACACGCCTACACCGGATCGTATGGCCCATACTTTGTCAAATGCGTATTTGCCGTAGATTCTCTGACAACCATACATACCCCCTCCTTTTCATTGAACAAGACGTATATCTTTTTGCACATCTATTAAGGAAAAGCTTGCAGCAAAATACTTTCCAATCTTACCCCTAAAAAATCTCTCTCGGATTTGTTGCTAGGCCTTCACGCGTACATGCACAGCTAAGGACACTCTCACATGCATTGCATGCACAGCTAATCAGCCAATCCGAAGAAGAGAGCAGACCCAACTTTAACTGCGTGAGCCGAACAAGTGGTGGGCAGTTTGGGAGCAACGGAACTAAACTGCATCTGCGCCTTGTTTTATGGTGAAAAATTCGATTTTTTTTTGCGCCTTGTCTATGGGAACGGAGGGAGTATGCTGCATCTACATAGACCTGATTTTTTATGGTGTACACAAACCTACTCTCAAGTTGGAGATTTTCACTCTCTATGTAATTAACGCACTTAATTCATTTTAGAAAAAAATAGTGTGCATGTTCTAATCGTGCTTAGAGTTGCTAAACACGCGCCAATGAAATCTTGTTGAGAAATGGCCAGAGTACAAAGCTTCCCCGAAACTCACATATCATTACATATACTATAGTGAGATCTTGTTTGTCAACTTGAGTACGTGTACATAAATTGAAGAATAGCAAACTAGACATGTCATATGCGATCCATGATGTACTCTCTTGTAATAAACGTTTTTTAATAAGGTAATAAAAGCCGCATGCATTAATCGATGCAGAGACTAAGGCTTTCCCCATTTTGAAAAAATGGGACTGAGATCGAGTACCTTTACTTACTAAGTAAAGTCACAATGCCAACTTATCCCCGTAATGTCCATTCGTCTTTAATCGAACGTTCCAAATTTGAGATCAAAATTGAAATATCTTTAAAAAAATCAGAAAAATTCCAACAAGTAGTATATGTTTTATTACATATTCTCAGAAAGTTTCATCTTCTTTGGAGTAGTTTATGACTTATTATCTTTTTAAGTTATGAAACATGAAAAACTATTTTATGCTAAACCATTTGTCCAAATGAATCCAAACTTTTGTCAGAATATACAACAAGCCATATATATATACTACTTGCTGGATTTGTTTTTCTTCTAGAATGTTTGAATTTTGGTATGAAAAATTGGAACGTTGGATTGAAAATGGATGGAGATGAAGGGGCTAAATTGGCATTGCGACTTTAGGTTGTAAAGTTACTGGATATGGGTCATGTCATATGGTGTACTAGATGATTCCCCGCCCGTTGCTGCGGAAGGATATGATAAAGAATATATCATCAATATATATATTTTCTCACTATTTTGGGAGACTTGATGATGTGTATACCTTGCATGCTCTAATTGGACCAATTAGAGACTTGATGGTGTGTATACCTTGCATGTTGTGAGAATTCTTTGTAGTGGGGTTCTCCCATTTAGATAGAGAAGATATGTGCTCAATTATTAGTTTATCACAAAAGTAAGGTCCCGAAGAACCTAGAGTATGCATTAATTAGGCGGTTCGGTAAAATTACATGAAGGATCTTGAAAGATAGAACACATATATGTGTTTAGTGAGAAACAGATAACACAACCTTGTATAATATGGAAGTTATCGGTTTGACTGTTGCCAAAGTTACTATGTCACGACCTTATGATTGTAGGTAGAAAAAAACATTATCGTGATTAATTATACATGTATTGGTATGGTGTCCTTATTAATATCTATTTGACAATCATTTTTATGCATGAGGGTCATATTTTGAGCAACCACTCGGGTCCCCTTAAAGAATAAGCTCATCTTTATTATTTTAACATCCATGGTCCAAATATATTTTTTCTAAAGATTGGGCAACCATTGAAGCGTCAGTATGTTTTCTTGCTCAACCATTCTCTATTATGGCATGTACTAGACCGTTTAGGCTAATCAATCATCTAGACCATGTCTCATTATTACTAAACATGTGCATTGTGGAAGAAAATTTTCTAGGTGTTCTTTCATTCAAATATAGTTGTAAGTATAGTTGTAAATATGTGACAAAAACCACGTGGATAATAACATAAGAATATGGAAGTAGTGATTTCGTGTGTATTATGGAACAAATATTTCTTATTTTGAGATTGAAATTCAAAAAGTAACTAAACTGTTTGTGCAATATAACACCTCTAAGTTATATCTCTACTGATTAGGATGTGTGTACCTACGGATAGTAATGGGGAGTATCTTAGACTAGTAATATGTGCTCATGTTTATAGTCTATGTTATTATCTCTATATTGGACAGTAACATATGTGTGGTGTCATGTAAAATATTAAGTTGTAGACTCATAATGTCTTGGAATGTGGTTTTCCTCATTATTAAATTACTTGTCACATTAATAAAAATTCCTACATAACATGCATCTTACTTCCTATATTACTGCCACTATGGCTAGTCTAAAGCAAGATTATGTAAAATGAAGTTTGGGTCATATTTACGAGAAATACAACTTATGATACAAATAGCACATGTCGTTCCTACAATGCAATTTTTTTATAGCATCCTAATAAATGGATACACGTAGAAATAAATTAATATGCCTTTCCAATCTAATCTAAAAGGTGAGCTATGAAAATAAAATATTTTGGCTCGTTAAGCACAATTAACATTAATTGTCCCTAACTGATATTCCTCCAATGGACATATATTTGCTAGAGTTCCATTATACATAACATAATGATGAAAAGGGAATATATCTTTTTTGTAATTCTAAAAACGTGTGTTATTTTGATCAAAATAATTCCATACAAAATACTATTAGACCAAGGCATGACTCTATTGGGTGAAAACAAATTCCTAATAATGGAATTTGTTGCGCAGAGGCCCAATGAATAGCGCTTGCGTTAGCTTAAAGTAACGAAGTTTTAAATAAAGCACATTAAGATTGGTGGAGGGAAGCATCTGATGCACACGGTGAGTGTGTTGTTGGGAGACCCCAAGAGGAAGGTGTGAAGTAGTGCAGCAGCAAATTTCTCTCGGTTATGAAACCAAGGTTATCAATCCAGTAGGAGACGAGTGTTCCCCCGAGGTTGTTGGCAGCTGACGTTGGCACGACGTAACACCAGTGTCAGCAACGAACATGAGCCTGCACACAAACAATCAAGAAACTTTGCCCCAACTTAACAATGAGGTTGTCAATCTCACCGGCTTCCTGTAACAAAGGGTTAAACGTATGTGTGGAAGACAGATGTTTGTTTGCAGAAAGTAACAGGTTTACAGTTGTGGTTTTATCAGATTAATGAGAAGGATCGGGGTCCACAATTCACTAGTGGTGTCTCTCCATAAATAATAATAACATTCATTCATGCGTGGTAAACAAATTACAGCTGGGCAATTGATAGAATAATGATGAGCAAATCAATGCATATACTAATGTTATGATGTCTAGTGTGAGATTCATTCGAGTATTACAACAATATACATAGACCGTTTGAACGGATAGACGTCGCCTAGAGGGGGGGGGTGAATATGCGAGGTACACTTTTTACAATTTAGGCTTGATAAATGCGGAATAAAACTTAGTGTTTAACTTATCAAGAACACAACCTAAATATACTAGGTTCACCTATGTGCACCAACAACTTATGCTAAGCAATACTCGAAACAAGGTGATAACAAGATAGACGACTTCAAGCACGAAGGCTATCACAATGTAAAGTGCATAAGTAAAGAGCTCAAGTATAGAAATAATCGAGGCACGGAGAGACGAAGATGTATTCCCGCGTTCCACCCAAAGAGTGTACTTTTCGTTGGTGAGGTGTGCGCAACCACAACAGGTTAGCCGCAACGCCATAAAGGCTCACCTTCTTCTCCTGATGAACTCAACCACAAAAGGTTTCGAGTTCACCTTCCACTATTGATCTCCTTTGAGGCGGAGATCGAATCCCGTACAACACTCTTGAGGCACACACCCACAACTTAATTGGGGGCTCCCATGTCTTGACGCACACACCCACAACTTAATTGGGGGCTCTCAAGTGACCACAAAAGGTCTTGACCACAAAAGGCCGGCCACAAAAGGCGTCTAGGGTCCAATGACTCAAGAGTAACAAGCTCACAAGTATCCCCACCACGAATCCTCGTGGAGGGCTCAAACCGATGCAAATGCAATGGTAAGAGAACACGAAGTCCTCAAGTCCTTCACTCTCAAATTCCAACAAAGCAACAAATGCTTATGGGGGATTAAGAGAGGAAGAACAAATAAAACCACAAAGGAGTCAAAATCCTTCACTCCCAAATCCCACCAAAAGCAACTAATGCTTATGGGGGGAGAAGAGAGAAAGAACAAAGAAGAATAACCACAAAGGAATTTCAAGATCTAGACCTACTAGGTTCCCCTCACTTAGAGGAGAGATGGATTAGTGGAAAGGTGGATCTAGATCTCCTCTCTCTTTTCCCTCAAGAAGTAGCAAGAATCATTGGAGGTATGGAGAGATAGCAAGCTCAAGAAGGTCAAAAATGGAGGTCAAAACTTGCTTCAAAGGTTAGGGAACAATTGGGGAAGAAGACCCCTTAAATCGCTCAACCCAAATTCCAACCGTTGGGTGTAGATTCGCGCCGTAGTACCGCTGGCCCTACCGGTACTACCGCCCCCCTTGGGAGTTAGGGCATCAAAACAGGCTGAAAACAAGCTTCATGTAGCGGTACTACCGCCCCGGGCAGCGGTACTACTGCCCCGGCGGAACTACCGCTCCCGGAACCGCCGAAAAAGGCTCTCTGTTTGGTCCGGCGGTACCTCGGGTGGTACCGCGGCGGTATTACCGCCACAGCAAAAAACAGCAGAACACGACGTACCAAAACGGGCAAAACTTTTGCATCCGGACTCCGTTTTCGATGTTCTTGGGCTCGTTGGAAACGTGACAACGAGTCCTACATTAATGTGCAGAGAAACATCATAGTCCAATAATAGAGGTTTTAACCAATTGAGGAAATGTAAGATCTCTAAATTGGAGAACAACCGGTAAAACCTCAAACATAAAAAACGCAACAAGTTTTCCAAAGTAAAACCGTTTTCGATGAACTAGGGCTTGACATGGAGATGAACCAAGATATAATTCCTCACAAGGATAAAAGCCAAATAAGAACCAAGAAATATGATATGCCAAATATACAAAGGTTTGAGCTCTCCACAACGATGCGATCAAGTTACTCACTTGAGAGCCCCTCTTGATAGTACGCCTATCTATCCTATAGCCCTATCAAGATCATACCTTTACCTTGAGCATTCCACTTGAGTTAGATGATGACTATCTTGATCTCTTCAAGTGGATCATCTTTCTTGATTGCGTGAGCTAGCACATGCTTGATGAAGACATCTCCAAATACTCCCCCATACTCCATTATGGGAGAGTTTCGCTTAGCTCCGTCTTCATGTATCCATTTGAAACTGCAAACATAGGATCTCTTCCAAAAGCTTCTCTTGCACATCTTATCCTTGATGACGATCACCACATAATGTCATCCTCCACGAGCTTTATGAAATCTTCATTTGATGCAAACCCATGGGAAGATACCTAACCCCACATGAAGATACTGCATACACATATATCATGGGTTAGTTCACAAAGCTATATGGACAAGTGATTACCATACCAAGAAGATACATGATCCACTTGGGACATCTTGTAACTTTGCGTGTTGATCAAGAACTTGATCAACCTTTTATCTTCCAATCTTTCTTTGCTAATATGATGTCTTGACTCATTCAAGACATACTTGCAACATGATCAACTCAAGACATGACCATCCATCATATACACCTTTAAATGGGACCTTGGTCATCAAATAAGCTTCAAGAGTCCAACACATGAACCCACTATTTCCATGGACACGATCTATAAGGATATCTTAATGCAAACATTAGTCCATATAGATTGTCATATAATTACCAAAACCACACATGAAGGAAAATGCTCTTTCAATCTCCCCCATTTTGGTAATTGATGACAATGTCTTTTAAGAGGGTTTATAATATAGAATTTAACGAACAAGAATGGTTGCACTAACATCAAATACTACAAAGGTATGTGATGTTAGTCCATCCACATATATAGAGCAAACTCCCCCATAATTTACGCACGTGCGTATGAACATGAATTCATTGCATATATTGTCAACCATTACCGATGGTGGAGTTTCCACTATATATAAAGCCAAGCAACGAATGCAAAGGCAAGGAAGGCAAATACTTAAAGAATATACCATAGTACAAAGCCAATTCCATATAACCCTTCAAAACTTCTCCCCTATTGGCAACGATTGCCGAAATGGGCGAAAGGCTTTAGAAAGGTAACATAATAAGATCTCCTCCATGATTTATGCATTTCTCATGATATGAGTGAAATCAAATGCACTTATCCAATGACGAATAGATGGAGGGGATCAAACTATATTGAGGATCCAATAATTGCACAAGAAAGATATCAATTAAAATCCACTAGAAGGATATCAATTGCAAAAGAAGAATGCATTCACAAAGAAGCAAGCAATCAAGAGATCCAAAAACCAATTCAGCACACGGAGATATTATGATAAGATCAACCAAGTGTTCTAAAAATCAAGAGGGAACTCCCCAAGGTACGTGCACAATGAAGGATTTGCATTTCAATGTAGTGTGCACAACATGAAATCCTCAGTCCCTCCTAGATAATTTCGAACACAAAAAGGTGTAAGATTGAATAAAGGCTTGCTCAACCGGGAAAGGATGGGTGTGACATGGAAATACAATTTAGGAGACTAAACAAGGATAAGCCTAAGCTACACCATAGTCTTTCAAATTATGAGGCACATAGTGCATATCATGTATTCGCATACAAGCACACCAAAGAGGATACATCAAATAGGATCACAAGCTTATCAAGAGGCAATGTGATACCAATAGAAAAACAAACCTTGTGCCTTTTAGAGATCACCAAAGAATCAAGAAAGTAATAAAAGGTGATCACTAAAGATTTTGAATACCAATTAAATATGTAACTACCCTCATGTGTATAAGTTTCTTAGTGGACACTAAGTCCACAAAGAAACATGCACACACAATGTAGGTACAATGTAAAGCACATGGTATCCAAGAGGAAGTCATAAATACAACGATAAGATTTTTTCTTAAAAAGCAAAGCACATAGCTCAAATTATTCTTAAGGGGTATAGATGAACTTCCAACACCAAGTTCTCAAAGCATCACAAATACCCACATAGGATAAGTGATAGTTGGAATACTTTGAGACACAAAACAAATATCACATAAGGCAAATGATTTATGAGAATTCATCAATATTGCACATGAGAGACTTTGGAATGAATTTGCTTGATTAAGATATTGGGGATTGGTGAATCATGAAAATGATTATATATATATTCCCCTTGATGTGTAATCATCCCGGCTTACTCATATTTGCAATGAATTTGAAAGAAACTTTGCAAAACCATATCAAATGCAACTTAGAGAAACTCATGCCAAAGAGCAACCTACACATGGTTGAGAGCTAGAAGTATATTCATGAGTTAGATACTTGTTACCGAGATAGCATTGACGGTGTAGAAGATGAGAGTTCACAATCATCCAAGATTGGCTCCAAGAAGCACATGGTGAAGACATCTTCTTTAAAAAGAGGCAAGCTTCCAATGCATCTCCCATGTATCTAAAACAAATCAAGTACACTATGGTACCCAAACTAATTGGGTCCAAAGTAGTTAGACCAACTACAACACATAGGACAAACTCCCCATAAATATGTGCATATTGATATGAAATAGTATTTCATGCACATCTTAGCCAATTAGGATTTGATGGAGTTTATCCTATATATTAGATCAACACAAGTAAGCATTCCATAAGATATACATATAGTAAATATGCATGCACAAAACTTTCAAGAACCAAACGAGATACAATTTGGACAAAACACCAATTAAATCAAGAAGCTACATAAAAGTGTGGCAAGAGAAAGATTTGTCCTTATTGTATCAAAGACTCAAACCAACCCATTATTGGAGAAACCAATTTGAAATGATATCAAATGAAAACACGGTCAAGGATAAACCAATGAGCATAAGAAATAAATCAAACAAACATGCTCGAAGGTTAATCTCATCCAAGAAGGTAGACTAGGAACCATGGGATGAGATAGCCAACTCCACAAATAAGAGTAAGGTTTCAACAAATAAACCAAGCCCTCTACACTTTTCATGATGGCACAAAGTACCAAGACGAAAAATGTTTGTCTTTCAAAGAGACATGTCATCGGGATCAAAAACCAATTGAAGACAACTAATGTTCAATAACATATAGGGTTGCTCCCCCAAGATTAGTGCATTACTTATGATCTTGTATTTGAATACAAAATGCATACCAATGAGATCATTACTCTCCATATATATTGTTAAATAATTAATCATGTTCAAGAAGAGCAATAAGATATAATATCAATTTAAAAGATGATGTTCTACTCAATGTAGGATAGATCCCCCAAGACTAGTGCATTACTTATAATTAAGTCTTTGAATGTAAATGCACAATAATGGGATCCTTGCTTTTCCTAACTCAAGAAAGCACAACACAAATTATGAGTAGAGCAACAAAAGATCCAAATGAAGTAAGGATGACAAAAGGGTGGTTAGATCTAAACAAACTCGGTGATAGAATAAGACAATTTATGAACAATAGTCAATGTGAATATGATAAACATATTTACCACAAATATAATTATCACTTGTCAAAGACAATGATTGTATGGAGATAGCTCTCGGTGATACATGACATACATGTATTTAAGATCACATTCACAAAACATAAGCATGTGGCAAAATATAAGAATTGAAAAACATGCTTATCTAGAGATTTTGATGACTTCACATATTGAATGATCATACTAAGCATCAAGAAAATCTCTCACAAACAAGATACCAAAAGATGGGTGATTAAAATGCATTTAAGAAAATATGTAACTTGTTTGAGTACCATGCCACCTAGGAACAAGATAATCAAAAATATCAACTCTAGGTGACACTACCTCACATGTTCACATTTTCTAGGCTTGTAATACGCTCATAGCTTATTACTCCCCCATAATGTGATAATCCATTATTTTTAACAAGAGGCAAAAAGAAATCCAACAAGAGATAATTAATGGACATTAGAATTTGAATTTCTCATGAGTAAGACATACCACAAAGAGAGTTGATAATATTGAAATATCGCCACTAAGTGGTATTCCTCATGAATACACATTTTAGGGTGGTGAGTTACCAAAAAGCACATCACTCCCCCAAAATGGGATAGTCCATTAATATCCCTACAAGAGCTAATTAAGATGAAAGCAAATAGACAAGAGACTCAAAAACATACATGGTGTGCAAACCAACATACACAAGCTTGATTACTCAACATAAGTAAGTAGAGTGCACAACACATATAAACACTTGTAAGGTACAAAACCAAACACATGCAAGGGTGCAAGTAACTTTCAATGTATACGTAGGAATTAAATACAAGTTACCGCAAGGAGGAGCATTGAATATATGCTAAGACAATATAATCCAATTGACTTGACTTGAGAGAATATGAATGATGAAGATCCCTTAATTCTTCATGATGTAGTCAAGTCTCCAAAGTCCTCCACTTACACCTATTGATCAAGTTTTAGCTTGTTGGTCCCCAACCAAGTTGGGTCCTAAGAGGTTAGTCATAATAGGCTTGGCAACCCAAATGGTTCTTTTCTTGACACCACTTTGAGTACCAATAATTTTGGCAAACACATTGTCAACCTTATCCTTCCGAAGAGAATGAACATTATCAATAGTAGTGGGGTTGGATAAGGTACCATGAGTGCATGAAGAAACAAAGTGATCCTTCCCACGACATTTGTAGCAAAGGCGGCTTTTACCTTTCTTCTTGGGAAGGGAAGGTTCTTCAACTTGGGAAGTTTGAGTTTGGACTTGAGGTTGCTTCCCTTGCTGCTTCTCACTAGGAGGCATTTTCCTCAAAGGGCAAGATCTCACATGGTGCCCTTCAACCTTGCACTTGAAGCACACAATCTTGGCCGATTCAATAACTTGTTCTCGGCCCTTCTTCTTGACGAACTTGTGCTTCATCTTGTTCTTGGACTTGTTCTCGTTATTGGAGTTGAATCCAAGCCCACTCTTGTCATGAGGAATTTGTTGCACTCTCAACATGTTGTCGAGGGTGGACTTACCTTCATGACACTTCTTCAAGTCTTTCTTCAAAGAAGTGACTTGTGCCTTGACCTCTTTGAGTTCCTCTACATGTTAGGTTCAACACAAATACTAGAGGAAGTAGATACTACATTGTTAGAGCAACAAGGCAAGCAATGTTATTCATCACAAGATTTGCAATAGTATGTGATGTAGAATTACTAGTACTAGAACATTGCAATAAAGCATTAGAAGTAGAAGTTGTGCTAGTGTCCACAAGAGGCTCACAAGATGTTACCTTCGTTGTGACCGCCTCATGAGCTAACTTTAGCCTAGCATGGGATGCTAGAAGATCCTCATTAGAGCTTGCAAGCTTTTAATGATTTTCTTCCAATATCCCATACTTGCTAGTTAGCAAATCAAGTTGAGCCCTTAGCTCAACATTCTCTTTCAAAATAGATGCTTCACACAAAGTGGAATTAGGAGCACAAGCATCATTATCAATAGAAGTGGAAGGAGACAACATGACAAGCTCATTATTTAACTTAGCATTTTCTTTAATACACATTACATTTAGCAATAGCATGGTCATGTTCTTTAGTGAGTTTAGCAATTACTTCATTATTTAACTCCTCACTAGTTTCAAATCTCTCCTCGAGAGCAACCCAAGTTTCTTGCTATTCCTCAAGAGCATTCTCAAGATTGTGGATATCACTCGCGGAAACACGAGCAAGACTCCACCCTTCATAACAACGGGTCTCCAAGGCCTCAAATGTCTCCTTGCCCTAAAAAGGATAGTCATGATTTGTAAGAAGTTCTCATGGGCATTTTATTTTTTAAGAGAGGATGAGAGACAATGTCAAACTTTTCATGAATGGAGGAATCATTATCATTTTCATCATTATTATCATCCTCATCATTATCATGAGATGTATTGGAATTCAAGGTAGAAGATACCTTATACTCCTTAGCCATTAGGCAAATGTGAGTAGTGGATGAAGACGATGAAGAGACACATGAAGCACCTTTGAGGTCCAAGTCTTGTTCCAACAATTGTTGGGATTCCTCTACATTGTTAGCCAAACAAGTGCTAGAGGAAATAGAAACAATTTGATCATGGCAACAAGACAAGGAAAACATATCATCATGAGATTTAGTTAAATAACTACTACATGATATGCAAGGACTATCAACACTAGCATTTATGACATTTGAAGTGCTAGAGGTGTTTAAGTCCAAAGATAGAGCATTGCAATAAGATGAGTGAGAAGTATAGTCACTAGTGGATTCACCATCAAGAATGCAATTTCTATCACCACTCACCATATCATTACCTTGTGGCAAACCACATGTCGGTGAAGTGGAGGAAGACGTGAGCTCATCACGACCGGATGTGGAAGGAGGACAATCATCCTTGGACATGTTGGACACCTCATATATATCTTGAAGTTTTGTCCATAATTCATGAGAGCTCCGAAAAGGCATGATTGACGCAAGGACTACATCGCTCAAAGCACATATAAGACCATTAGATGCTAGAGTATCGAGATAAGAGTTTTTCTCATCCTCTAAAGATAAGTCTTGTGAATCATTTGGAGGAGAAAACCCATATCTACAATAATCTCTAAATTAGAACCCATGTCTCTAAAAAGATTTGCATGCAAATTTCCAAACATCATAATTTGTGCCATCGAATCTATAAGTGAGATTGTGCACTAGATCTCTAAACGACACTTTTATCTCTAGGCGGTTAGTCCTAATAATGAGATAACCTGGCTCTGATACCAATTGAACGGATAGACGTCGCCTAGAGTGGGGGTGAATAGGCGAGGTACACTTTTTACAATTTAGGCTTGATAAATACGGAGTAAAACTTAGTGTTTAACTTATCAAGAACACAACCTAAATATACTAGGTTCACCTATGTGCACCAACAACTTATGCTAAGAAATACTCGAAACAAGTGATAGCAAGATGACTTCAAGCACGAAGGCTATCACAATGTAAAGTGCATAAGTAAAGAGCTCGAGTATAGAAATAACCAAGGCACGCGGAGACGAAGATGTATTTCCGAGTTCCACCCAAAGGGTGTACGTCTCGTTAGAGAGGTGTGCACAACCACAACAGGTTAGCCGCAACGCCACAAAGGCTCACCTTCTTCTCCTGATGAACTCAACCACAAAAGGTTCCGAGTTCACCTTCCACTATTGATTTCCTTTGGGACGGAGATCGAATCCCGTACAACACTCTTGAGACACACACCCACAACTTAATTGGGGGCTCCCAAGTCTTGAGGCACACACCCACAACTTAATTGGGGGCTCTCAAGTGACCACAAAAGGTCTTGAGCACAAAAGGCCTTGGCCACAAAAGGCCGGCCACAAAAGGCGTCTAGGGTCCAATGACCCAAGAGTAACAAGTTCACAAGTATCACCACCACGAATTCTCGTGGAGGGCTCAAACCGATGCAAATGCAATGGCAAGAGCACACGAAGTTCTCAAGTCCTTCACTCTCAAATTCCAACAAAGCAACAAATGCTTATGGGGAAATAAGAGAGGAAGAACAAATGAAACCACAAAGGAGTGAAAACCTTCACTCCCAAATCCCACCAAAAGCAACTAATGCTTATGGGGGGAGAAGAGAGGAAAAACAAAGAAAAGAACCACAAATGAACTCCAAGATGTAGACCCACTAGGTTCCCTGGATTAGTGGAAAGATGGATCTAGATCTCCTCTCTCTTTTCCCTCAAGAAGTAGCAAGAAACATTGGAGGGATGGAGAGATAGCAAGCTCAAGAAGGTCAACAATGGAGGTCAAAACTTGCTTCAAAGGTTAGGGAACCATTGGGGAAGAGGGCCCCTTAAATAGCTCATCCCAAATTCCAACCGTTGGGTGCAGATTCGCGTCGTAGCGGTACTACCGCTGGCCCTAGCGGTACTACCGCTCCCCTAGGGAGTTAGGGCATCAAAACAGGCTGAAAACAGGTTTCACGTAGCGGTACTACCGCCCCGGCGGAACTACCGCTCCCAAAACCGCCGAAAAAGGCTCTCTGTTTGGTCCGGCGGTACCTCGGGCAGTACCGCGGCGGTACTACTGCCACAACAAAAATCAGTAGAACACCAAGTACCAAAACGGGCAAATGTTTTGCATCCGGACTCCGTTTTTTATGTTCTTTGGCTCGTTGGAAACTTGACAACGAGCCCTACATTAATTTGCAGATAAACATCATAGTCCAACAATAGAGGTTTAAACCAATTGAGGAAATGTAAGATCTCTAAATAGAAGAACAACCAGTAAAACCTCCAACATAAAAAACGCAACAAGTTTTCCAAAGTAAAACCGTTTTCGATGAACTAGAGCTTGACATGGAGATGAACCAAGCTCTAATTCCTCACAAGTATAAGAGCCAAATAAGAACCAAGAAATATGATATGCCAAATATGCAAAGGTTTGAGCTCTCCACAACGATGCGATCAAGTTACTCACTTGAGAGTCCCTCTTGATAGTATGCCTATCTATCCTATAGCCCTATCAAGATCATACCTTTGCCTTGAGCATTCCACTTGAGTTAGATGATGACTATCTTGATCTCTTCAAGTGGATCATCTTTCTTGATTGCGCGAGCTAGCACATGCTTGATGAAGACATCTCCACATACTTCCCCATACTCCATTATGAGAGAGTTTCGCTTAGCTCCGTCTTCATGTATCCATTTGAAACTCCAAACATAGGATCTCTTCCAAAATCTTCTCTTGCACATCTTATCCTTGATGACGATCACCACATAATGTCATCCTCCACGAGCTTTATGAAATCTTCATTTGATGCAATCCCATGGGAAGATACCTAACCCCACATGAAGATAATACATACACATATATCATGGGTTAGTTCACAAAGCTATATGGACAAGTGATTACCATACCAAGAAGATACATGATCCGACATCTTGTAACTTTGCGTGTTGATCAACAACTTGATCAACCTTTTATCTTCCAATCTTTTTTTGCTAATATGATGTCTTGACTCATTCAAGACATACTTGCAACATGATCAATTCAACACATGACCATCCATCATATACACCTTTAAATGGGACCTTGGTCATCAAATAAGCTTCAAGAGTCCAACACATGAACCCACTATTTCCATGGACAAGATTTATAAGGATATAATAATGCAAACATTAGTCCATAGAGATTGTAATATAACTACCAAAACCACACATGAGGGAAAATGCTCTTTCACCGTTCCAACCGCATCTATGACTAATAATCCACCTTCCGGTTAGCGTCTGCACCCCTTTCAGTATTAAGTTGCATGCAACAGATTATCGCCTTAAGCACTGTGTGTAAAGTAAGTAAGTAACATCATCCTTAGACAAAGTTCTACTGTTTTATCCCTAGTAGCAACAATATATCTACAACCTTAGAGCTTTTTGTCACTGCTCCAGATTAAATAGAGACATGAACCTACTATCGAGCATAAATACCCAATCTTAGAGTTACAAGCATCTACTTGGCCAAAGCACACACAAGTAACGGAGAGCATGCAAGATCATTAAATAGCACACACATGATATATTATGAAGTAATAACTTTAGTGCTCAATATTTATCGGATCCCAGCAAACACACAACATGAGGAATTACATAACGGTGATCTTGATCATGAGAGGCAGTTCACAAGATCTAAACATGATAGCACAAGAGGAGAATACAACCATCTAGCTACTGCTATGGACCCGTAGTCCAAGGGTAGACTACTCACGCATCAGTCCGGAGGCAGTCATGGCGATGTAGAGGCCTCTGGGGACGATTCCCCCTCCAGGCAGGGTGCCGGGTAGCAAATCTGATCTCTCCCGAATTGGTGATGACGACGGCGGCGGCTCGGGACCCGTGGAGGAAATAATGAACACCCTCTGATTTTTAGGTTTTTGGGGGGTACTTATAGGCGAACGGGCGAGGTCGGTGGAGGCCCGAGGCCACGTCACCACGTGCTCGCGCGGCTCGGAAGGGAGTCGCGCCACGAGGTGGTGACGGCCCCTCGGCCGTCCACTTCGTCAAGTCTTCAGTCTTCTGGAACCTTCATTTTCCAAAAATAATTCTAGAATGTTTCTTTTCGAATTCCGAGAATATTTCCTTAAGTACTTTTCTGAAACCAAAAACAACAGAAAACAGGGAACTGGCACTTTGGCATCTTGTTAATAGGTTAGTCCCAGAAAATGTATAAAACTATATAAAATGCATATAAAACATGTAATAACATGATATAACATAGCATGGAACATGAGAAATTATAGATACGTTGGAGACGTATCAGCATCATCCGTAATTAACAAGAGTATTAAGTGCCTAAATTGTTGCTTATTCTTTAGAAAACCTGACATTTTAATTGTTTCTTATAAACTAAGAAATCTAACTTTTAAATTGTTGCATATAAACTGAGATGGAGGAAGTAGTAACATGCCATGTTGCATATTCCATTGTAGAAGCTAATGGATGGATCTTTCCACAATTCTCACACACGCTTTTCTAAACAAAAAATATTAGAGTGTGCATCCTAGATCATTTACTTCGATGGTCCAAATGTACACCTTGGCCTAGTGTTCATCCGATTAGTCCAAATCCAAATCGGGCTTAGGCCATTAAGAAATAAAGAATGATGTACAAATCCCAAGTTATTCCATGAGCCATCCCACTACATTTATTAGGTACAAATTATAATTAATTTTTCCTCCAAGTTTTGAAATATAATAAATAGAAACATATTAAAACCATGACTCCCAGTAAAATGGATATCATTTCACGCTCTAGTCAAGGTATAATTAAAATAGGCATGCCTAGTTTTCCATGTAATAAGCATTCCGCTAACGTAGGTGGGAAAATTGGTAGGGACAATCCAGACTCACAATGGCGAGCCCAAATACATACATGCACGGGCCTGGGCCAAAGGTTTAGACTATCAAAATTATGTAGTTAATGAGAACATATACACACATGGTGCCTTTATGTTGCTGGGCTACACCATGGCTTCAGCAGTTCCAGCCCTAGTCCTAGACCCGCCACTGTCGGTGATGTTCCCCTTTTTTATTTTAACAAGAAATGCCCCGAAGGGCATAGAAGCTGCATTAAAGAATTAGCAGGTACAAAATTATAACATAGCCCTCATAGTCATCTACCGCATTGCTCTTTCCAGAGAATACATATAAGGGATCACAAAATGCAAAAAAGACCCTAGGGCAAAAAGAAAAAAGCAAACATGCCCTTCATGTCCTTCTCTGTCCTGCTGATGTTCCTCATTTCCCTTCCATATGTCTTCATAAAGTGGTTAGTAAACATTCTATATGTCCTCTATGCTAAGCCGAAGATCTGCTAATATGGTTCTCTTATGTTAGTGTTGTTCGTTCCCATAGTCACCATATTTTGATTTTTTAGAACCCTTATCATTAATTTAACTTTACCCATACGAGGTACGCCTAATGTGATAATGTATGACACTCATTCTAGGACGTTTCACTGAAAAACGTCACAGTTCATAAAATTTTCATGATTCTCTGACATTTTTTCACTGTATCGTCATAGAATAAGCGTCATAAAATATCACATATGTGCTTTTAAGGGACAAGAAAGGTTATCCCAAAATCCATTCATTCTTTGTTATAGTGCTTTTCAATCACATTGCATTTTACTACTCCCTCCGTTCCTATGCTTAAGGCGTAAAAAAATTGACGTGTCGATTAAGGAGAATCAGAGAGCATGCAGTTTTTCCCGTCGTGCCCCTAGTTAATAGCTCATCTCTCTCTTTTGTTTGTTGGGCAGCGTGTCCTTAATTCTAGCTAAAAGCAAGCGCAACCAATCAATAGGCGCACGCGCATGCACCATGTCCTCTGTTCCAGCGCCAGGGAGGGGCAATTCCGGATCGTTACGTACTCTGCAGCACGACGCCTTACTTTGTGGTGATTTTTGCTAAAAAAATATACGCCTTGCTTATGGGAATGGAGGAAGTATGAAATTTAGTGCACTTCAGGGATGGAATGAGATATCACCTAGATATACTTTCTGCGGAAAATGGAGTATCGGGTGGAAACGAAAATAACCTGGCTGCGTCTCCAACCATTGATTCCTTTTATTTTGTAGTACTTCAACAACGATTCCTTGCAACTTGAACATAAACAATGTCTTTGGTTATTGATTGGTGGAGCCACGTGAGAAAGCATATGATGTCATTGACCAATGGCCAAACGAGAAATGACTCAGCACTTCCTAGAAATAAGAGACCAACAGGAGTTTGATGCTTTTGCGATCTTCCCTTTGATTAATCAATTGGTACTGTACGTGTCACAGGTGTCAATCATCAGGAGGGCGAAAAGGGAAAGACTCTGGAGATCGGGTCGTCGAAAGCTACTACCAAATGAAGTAGTTTCCTCTTTCACGTTCCCTGCGTACGTCTGGGTTACATTTTGCACTGTTCTGCTTAGATCACTGGTCGTTAGTAGCCATCGTTTCAGACCTAAATGATGAAATTTAATTGAGACCCAGTACCCAACATGTTTGACTTTCATGCAATTGACACGTCATTCTAATTGAAACTTCAGGGAATACTTATTAGTTATTACTCCATATGGTGTAAGGCAATTCTGTCTCTAAGCATATCATTTCACTGTGCCAAATGAAATAAAACACAATTATGGCATCATTATGTTTATATTTTGTCAGAAAAATAAAATAAATGTTGCGTGCTAGACAAGCTTTTAAATATAAATCGTTAATAATCACCTAAGTGTCCTAATTTTGTTCATTAATTTTGTTTTTGTTTTTTAAACAATTTGTTTTTGAGAATTGTTAAACGCAATATCAAACCCAATCTAACCCAACTAAGGAATTGGGTGAATTCCCGAAGCAGCCTCCGGTTAGGCAGCTACACTTTGGGCCTACGAACATAGCCCAGTAGGACATCCAATCTGTGTACGTTACCAAACTTGAACCTAAGTACGGCAATCCTTATGTTCCAACCAGGTCGGAGCGCAATACGCTCCGCACACCCCTACGGCTTATGGGGCAGCCCAATATAAGCACTTTTTCTGTATTTTTTCTTTCTTCCTTTTCGTTTTTTCTTGTTTCTATTTCTTGTTTGGCTTTCATTTTTGGTGGTTACTTTTCTTGTTTTTCTTTTATGGTTTTTATTTTTTTTAATGAATCTTGATATTTTTAACTTTTCATATTTTTATTTCTTTAATGTTTTATTGTTTTACTTTTTTCTCTTATATTTTTCTCTTTTTATTTTCTGATTTAAAATATAAATAGTATTTTCCTCAAAAAATGAAAATGATTTATTATATAAATAAAAAGGTAAACCTTTTTTCTTATAATTTTTTTTGTTAATCGGAATATCGGTACATTTTTTAAAATTGTTCAAAAGTAGTTTATGTCGGGTTTATTTTCCTGAAAATTGTTCAAAAATAATTGTCATTCAAAAACCTTTTCAGTTTTCAAAAATCATTCAAAAGTCATTTATGTTCATAGACTTCATCTGTGCATTTTAAGAAAAAAATTAAAAAATAGTTTTTGTTTAAATACCTATTTTATTTATTTTTAAAAAATCATTAATTTTTCATATACATTTTCTATTCACATCTATAATCGTCTAAAATTGTTTTCAATTACATATTTTTCTGTTCACCTTTTTAGCTCAAAAATCTATTTCAATCAACGACCTTTTTTGTTCAATTTTTAAAATCGCTCAACATCATTTTTGTGTACTTTCTAAAACCGTTCAAAAATATTTTCCATTCCCACTTTTTTTGTTAATTTTATAAAACCGATCAAATGAGGTAAATGTTTGGATTGAATTTTTTATTTCAAATGTGTGTTCTGATTTTTACAAATTCCATATTTAAAAATTACTAATATTTTTATAAAACCAGATATGAAAAATAAATATTAACTTTATTAGTATGATTTTAGGGTTTTTTCCCTCATATTATTTCATTGTGATACCTAAAATAGGAAAAAATGAGAGGAGAACTGAGCGAGTTGGTGGGCCAGCCCACCATAAGCTCCTCCCTGGGTAGAGCGAAAGGCGCTTTGCCGAAAATCACTAAATAAAGGTTTCTTTGCAAATGGAAAGCACGTACCATGTTGTGTTGACAACTGTCGTATTTTCCTTTACATGGTCTATCTGTGGGTTTTTACATGTGTGCCAAGTGTTACAACCATAATAAAGGTGGAATGAGGATGTGAGCGAAATTGTTATGCGGGTGTGGTGGGAGTGGTGGTTTTCACTTTATTTTTCAAATCAGAAACTTGAAAACAAAATATCTCGAGAACCGTTTATCCAATTTACGAACGGTTTTCACTTTTGAATTATTTGCGTTGAGATCTGTAAAACTAGATCCATGTTGATTGGTTTTAAAAAACTTTTTTTTACTTCCAAATCTATATAGTTGTAATACCTGAAAGTAGTTATTCGTACAACCTGAGCATGTGTAGTTATACATATAACCTGAATCTGTACAACCCGAAACTAGTTGTATTTACAAACTAAAACTTGCACTTCGGATTTTATTTAATTTGTACATCCTCTTTGATGTAGTTTGTACAACGGATCGTTTTGCACCCGTACGGCTACAACTCCAAGCTCCAATCGCATGCTCAGCCAACGCGGGGGCCTTCGGCAGCATCGCATCACGCGGGGCTTCCGTCTTTTCCAGCCGCGTGACGCGGGAGGGCTTCGGCGGGCATTCCACGTGGCGTTTTTTGAGCATTTGTTTCCCTCCGCAAAGGCTTACCTCTAGATAATGATACCCCGCTCTGCCATGTCAGAGAGTAGGCGCTCCCCTAAGTACCTTTAAGCTTTCAACAAATGTAGTTTACAATTGCATAGTGCACCGTATGGTTCCAGGAACCAGATCGTCTAACTTTGAATAAATAACTGCAGAGGGACGAAGTTGTCTTACGTCCGTCAGTTCCTCATCCAACGACATACACGAAAACTGCAGGCTGCTCCCCTCGTTCTCTCAGGGTGTGTTTGGTAGCCCATATGCTCTCAGAAAATCTCTCCCCACCCAACTTTTTGTTGTTTGGTAGTCTGGGTCGTGTCTCTTGGGCCATGCCGAGAAGTCAGAATCGAGCTTCTCTCCCTAACCAGGCTCGCTTCGCCCACCGCCCCCGCGCGCGCCCCACCCCTAGACCCTGACCCGCACCTCTCTTCTCTCGTTTCTTCCTCGCTTCGCCCACCCGCCCCCGTCCTGCTCTCTTCTCCTCGCCCACGAAGCTGACCGCCGCCGACCGGCGCACCCGACCCTGCCCATCTCCCTGTCCCGGACGCCACAGAAGACGTCGTCCACCGCGCTGGCACAGCCGCCGACCGACGCACCCGACCCTGCCCATCTCCCTGTCCCCGAAGTCGCAGAAGACGTCGTCCACCGCGCCGGCGCAGCGGCGGCCGAGCGAGGCGGAAGCGGCGGCCGAACGAGGCGGCTATGGCGCGTGGCCGCGGGGCGCAGCGGCGGCCGAGCTAGGCGGCGACGGCGCGTGCCCGCGGGGGCAGCGGCGGCGCTCAGCCTCAACAACATCGCACACATGGAGCGGGAGGATGCGAGGCGCACATGCAGGCCACGCCGGCTAGTCGTCGTTCTAGCCGGCTGCGCGTGCAGCTCTCGCCGGTGGTAGGCGCTCGCCGGCGACGGTGCGGGTGACCGAGTCCAAGCTCTCGGGTCGTGTCTCCTGGACCTGATTGCTTTTTTTGTTTTCTAGTTAGGGACCTGATTGCTCTATATTTTTTGTGCCATGGTTCAAGTCATACATCCTACCAAACAACATCTCAGCTTAGCTCATCTCAGCTCATACAATCTACCAAACAACATAAATAAAAAACACTTGTATGGAGTGGGCTATGCTAGACTCAGCTTGTATGGGCTAAGATTGGCCACACAGGCTACCAAACACACCCTCAGTCGTCCATGGAATTTAATAGCCCACGCGACCCAGTTTGACCAATGCGCTTGAGGCGGAGACAGAGTAGCGCAAAAAAAGGGAGGAAATTGGCGCGACCTCGATCAGAAGAAGCCAAATCGCCTGGAACCTGAGACGGCGGTGTTGCTCTTCTCCTCATTTTCGATCAGAACGATCACCTTGAACCTAGAGGGCAGGAGTTGCTTTGCTCGTCTGGTTAGTGTACCCTTCTTTGTTTGTTTCCCTACGAACCCCAACCTTCAGATTGCTTGAAACTTGATCTGCCATGTTATTTCTCTCATGTTGTAGCTGGTTGATCTTGATTAAACATTAAGTTTTCTTATGGAGGTGACGTGGGGCTACTTTTCGACTAGCCCACGGTGAGGTTACCTGGTCTGGGCCAAGCTTGAGAAGGCCCACAGAAGGCCCACTAGGGGTACCGTGTAACCTAGTCCAAGTCGGTTAGGTCTCATAACCTGCCATATCTGTAATTATCATCGGCATCGACCACCCGAGACCTAGCTTACCTATAAAAGCCAGGAGGGTCGCTCGTCTCAAGGACACGCCGATAGCCACCACCACAAACCCTAGCGAGATCTCAATCTCGCTATTGTAATCGCTACTCGCCATCAATACCAGACAAGCAGGAAGTAGGGTGTTATCCTCCGGGAGCCTGAACCTGTGTAAATTCACCCCTTGTCAGCCGTCGTGATCACCAACGCTTATCTCTCTCCCCCTCAATCCACCCGGGGTGGACAACCCTGGGATTTGCCGAGTTACACCCTCGTCAGGAGGAGTCAACGGAGATGGAAGATGAGATTGACACACCGCACCATGTTCCTGATTCCAATAAGTAATTTTCTTACCCCATGTACATTCAATGTGGCCTGCACACACAAGTACAAGATGCAAATGACAGTGTTTATAGTGCCGAATTGAATAAACCTGGAGATTATAAGGCCAATCTCAGTTTTACTCACCTATTCATGGTAACCTTGCTCATATAGTTAATCTACCAATTTATAGATCATTATTGTTTACAAATATCTTACTACTAGGGACCAATCACAGATGACCTTTTTACTGGATTCTTGTGAAGTACTTATAATTTGGGTCAATCTGGGCAATTGTTGACATTTAAATTAGTTCAAGTTCAGTCCTAGGTGCTATGTAGTTCAGTTCTATTAAATCCCTTTTGCCATACTCATTGTACATTCAGCTGCCAAAGCAAACAGTCTATTTCTTGAAAGAACAAGCAACCTCTTTTGGCGATCCTTGCTAGTGTTGTGTTAAACATTGTATTTCCTGGAAGAACAAACAAACAGTACATGAATTGTCTTTGTGTTCTCACATCTGAACCTGAAACACTAGTACAACAAGGACAGGCAAGCAACAGCCGTCCGAGAAGACTTGATCTTCTTCACTTCGTTGCATTGATGGCGGCTTCGACCTCGCTTGATCCACAACTCAAAGGCTGTGACTGCTTCAGAGCGTCGAGCCCGTACAGGGAGCCGGCAGGCTTCGCCGGCACGACGGCGCCACGCCCTAGAAGAGCGGCAACGTCTGGCTCCTCCGCCTCCACTCTAGGCGACTTCACACCTTGGCGGAGCAGCGGCTGCCCTTTCCCTTCCACCGACGACCTCACGCCAAGGAGAATCGAGAGCGAGTTTGACCAACGATGATGGCTAGACAGGCGAGAACCATTGCCGGCGTCAGACTGGGCCGCGTGGGCCGTTTATTTCCGTGGTCGACTGAGGGAACGAGGGGAGCAGTCTCATCATGCAGTTTTCGTGTCTTTTGTTGGATGAGGAACGAGCGGATCTAAGACAACTATGTCCCTCTGAAGTTATTTCTCCAAAGTCAGACGATATGGTTCAGATATCACCCATTGCTGATAGTGTAGAAAACAAGTTTTCTACTCAGCTCAATCATCTTGCATGTTATTTTTTTGCTCCTACCAAATTCCTTCCCTATAGATACAAAATTTTACTATTAGGTTTGATCAGTTTTACATCGGAATACATAGTTGCGCTAGTGTCGTGTTATCGGCATAATTGATAGGAGACGCGGTCCTCTAGCCTACATATGGATTGTGGGGAAGAAGGTTGGTATCGTTGAGGTCGAGATTGAACACGGCGAGTTACCCAGCTTCAGATCCCGCAGCGGTGGCGAGATCCTACGTGCTGCTATAATTCACTATAAGGCAATAGCCGTGAACAGGTTACAATGGGTTTGACGCGTATAGAGGCGTCTTGTTGCTTGCTTCACCGGTTTGGATCCTTTTATGACGTTGAGTGAGTGCTCGGCAAGTTCCCTCGGTACACCAGGCATGTCGGATGGCGACTATGCAAAGATGTCGCGATTCTCACGGAGGAACTCGACGAGCGCGTATTCCTATTTGCTGTCAAGGTTGGAGCCGATGACGACTTGCTTAGACTTGTCGCCTGGGATGAGGTCCGCCTTTTTGGTGTCTTCTGAAGCTTCAAAGGTCTTCTTGACATCAATCTTTGGCTTGGGCATGGAGTTGTCTAGGTCCGCCTCAAGTAATGCGAGCTCTTCCTTGTGGATGACGGATATTGCGAAGGCGGCCATGCCACGCTCACACTCCTTGGCTTTCTTGAAGTTGCCGGAAACCATGATAGTTCCGTTTTCCCCCGGCATTTTGAACTTGCTATATATGTAGCACGTCCTTGCCATGAATTTGGCGAAAGCCGGTCGTCCGAAGATTGCATGATAGGCGCTTTTGAAGGGGACAACTTCGAACCGGAGGAATTCTGAGCGGCAGTTCTCCTTTGGTCCAAAAGTTACCTTCAGCCTAATGCTCCCCATTAACTTTGCTAGCCTGCCGGGCACTATGCCATGAAAAGTGAGGTTGCTGTGATCAAGCTGATCCTCTGACAGGTTCATGCGGCTTAGTGTGTCATAGTACAGGATGTTGAGGCTGCTGCCGCCATCCATGAGTACCTTTGTGAGTCTGAAGTTGTCGACAATGTGATCGACGACAAGGGTATACTTGCCTGGGTGATGAACGTGATCAGGGTGGTCGGACCGATCCCAGGTGATCGCCACCTCGGACCAGTTCAAGTACTGAGGGACGTCTGACATTGTCGCGTTGAGTTTGCGCATCTCCGCCTTTTCCACCTTAGCCGAAGGCGTGCCGACAAAACACACGAGAGATTCTTTGACCTTCGGATATGGCTTCTTTTTCTTGGCGGCCGCGTCGTCATCGCTTGAGATTGACATGTTGTCATCATCCTCGTCGTCCTTGTTGTCTTTCTTGTCGTACTTGTTTGACTTTTTTGAATTTCAGCCAACTGTGGGATCCTTTTTGAAGTCGTCCATGAAACGACACTTGCTAAGCATATGGTTGACCTTACCAAGTGAGGCGTGGATGGGCATGGCAAAAGTTTTGCCTGCTCGTAAATGATACGCGCCGCCTTAGGGCCTGAGCCGGCGTCGGGATGTCTTTCTTGTTCTTCCACTTCTTTTTGCCGGCGTTCCCTTGGAACGCGACGGCTACCTCGTTGGAAGGTCCGGCTTTGTCGTCTGTTGCCTGCTTGCGTTTGTGGTTCCGCTTTGGCACGATGTTGACGTCCAGATCATCGTCACGTGCGTCGTCATCCGCCACCACGTATTGGGCGGATAGGTTAAGCATCTCGCCAAGGTCCGTGATTTGCTCGCGGACGAGCCGATGACGGAGCAGGGACTTCTTCTGCAGGCCCGTGTAGAAGGCATGGATAACTTGTGCGTCAGAAACACCATGACAGTTGGCCTTTTCAGAGATCCAACGGCTGACAAAGTCTGTCATGGTTTCGCCCGGCTTTTGAATACAGCGTTGCAAATCCGTGTAGGTATTTGGACGCTTGTATGTTCCTTGGAAGTGCTGGGAGAAAACCTTTTCCATGTCGTACCAGCTATGGATAGACTTTTCAGGAAGGTTGTCGATCCAAGCCCTTGCCGTGCCTTCCAACATGAGAGGTAGGTAACGGACGGCAATATGACTGCTGAACGGATAGACGTCGCCTACAGGGGGGGTGGTGAATAGGGATTTAAAACTTTTTCCGAGGAGCCGGAATATCCGGTCCAAGAATGACCCGGAAATTCCCGTATGCTTGATAAAGGCGGAATAAAACTAGAGGTTTACTTTAACAAGCATACAACCTAGATATAAATACTAGGCTCACCTATGTGCACCAACAACTTATGCTAAGCAATACAAGTAACAAGGTGATAGCAAGATATATGACTTCAAGCACGAAGTCTATCACAATGTAAGGTGCATAAGTAAAGAGCTCGGGTATAGAAATAACCGAGGCACGCGAAGACGAGGATGTATTCCCGAGTTCCACCCAAAGGGTGTACGTCTCGTTTGGAGAGGTGTGCGCAACCACAACAGGTTAGCCGCAACGCCACAAAGGCTCACCTTCTTCTCCTGATGAACTCAACCACAAAAGGTTGCGAGTTCACCTTCCACTATTGATCTCCTTTGGGGCGGAGATCGAATCCCGTACAACTCTTGAGGCACACACCCCACAACTTAATTGGGGGCTCCCAAGTCTTGAGGCACACACCCACAACTTAATTGGGTGCTCTCAAGTGACCACAAAAAGTCTTGACCACAAAAGGTCTTGGCCACAAAAGGCGTTTAGGGTCCAAAGACCCAAGAGTAACAAGCTCACAAGTATCACCACCACGAATCCTCGTGGAGGGCTCAAACCGATGCAAATGCAATGGCAAGAGCACACGAAGTGCTCAAGTCCTTCACTCTCAAATTCCAACACAACAACAAATGTTGATGGGGGAATAAGAGAGGAAGAACAAAGGAAACCACAAAGGAGTCAAATCCTTCACTCCCAAATCCCACCAAAAGCAACTAATGCTTATGGGGGGAGAAGAGAGGAAGAACAAAGAAGAAGAACCACAAAGGAACTCCAAGAACTAGATCCACTAAGTTCCCCTCACTTAGAGGAGAGATTTATTGGTAGGATTGTAGATCTAGATCTCCTCTCAACTTTCCCTAAAGAATATGGAAGATTCAATGGATGGATTGAGAGGGAAGTGAGCTTTCCAAGGTCAACAATGGAGTAGGAGAGAGGGGAAAAACGTGCTGCCTTGGATTGGCTGGGGAAGAAGAAGGGGAGGGGTATTTATACCCCTCCAGGAAATAAAGCCGTTGGCTGTTTCGACACTCGGAAATTCCGGTATAGGTGAGACTCGGAAATTCCGGTTACCCGGAAATTCCGAGTCCATGAAATTTCCGAGCTGAAATTCCGGCTGGAGTCAGAAGCAAAACCAAACTTTTCCTTAGCCATTTCTGGAGGACTTTTCTGGGGGCACTCGGAAATTCCGGTAGACGGAAATTTCCGAGCACAATTTCCGGTTCGAGTCAGAACCAAAAGTCCTTCTTTACTTAGCCAAAACTGGAGGGCTTTCTGGGTGCACTCGGAAATTCCGGTAGACGGAAATTTCCGAGCACAATTTCCGACTGGAGTCAGAACCCTTTTTCTCCTTTCCTTAGCCGTTTTCTTGGATGAGCTGGGGAACCGGAAATTCCGGTAGAGCGGAATATCCGGCCCCAATAATCCGAATCAGCAAAACACCAAAACGAAAACTGCTATAACTTTTGCAAATGAACTCCAAATGAGGTGAGACCAATTTTGTTGAAAATATTGCATCCCATTAATAGAGTAAAATCACCACACATGGCAAGGCGTGGGACTTTCCTCACGGTAGAACCGGCAATATTTCCGCCACCGAAAACGCAACAAGTTGTTCAAAGTAAAACCGATTTCGATGAACAAGAGCTTGACATGGAGATGAACCAAGCTCTAACTCCTCACCAACAAAAAAAAAACAAATAAGAACCAAGAAATATGATATGCCAAGTATGCAAAGGTTTGAGCTCTCCACAACGATGCGATCAAGTTACTCACTTGAGAGCCCCTCTTGATAGTACGCCTATCTATCCTATAGCCCTATCAAGATCATACCTTTGCCTTGAGCATTTCACTTGAGTTGGATGAAGACTATCTTGATCTTTTCAAGTGGTTCATCTTTCCTTGATTGCGCGTCCAAGCACATGCTTGAAGAAGACTTCTCCAAATACCCCCCCCCCCCCCCCCCATGCTCACAATGGAAGAGTCTCGCTTAGCTTCATCTTCATGTATCCATTGCAAGCACCAAGCATAGGATCTCTTCAAGAAGCTTCTCTTGGTCTTGGTCTTGCACATCTCACCTTGATGACGATCACCACATGACGTCATCTTGCATGAGCTATATGAAATCTTTATTTGATGCAAGCCCATAGGAAGATACGTAACCTCATATAAAGATACCACACACACATATATCATGGGTTAGTTCACAAAGCTATGCGGACAAGTGTTTACCATCCCAACAGATACATGATCGCTCTTGGTACATCTTGTAGCTTTGTGTGTTGATCAACATCTTGATCAACCTTGTATCTTCCAACATTTCTTCACTAATATGATGTCTTGAATCCTTCAAGACATACTTGCAATATGCTCCACTCAACACATAAGCTTCAAGAGTCCAACACATGAACTCCACAACTCCATGGACATGATCTATAATGATATCTCAAAGCAAACATTAGTCCATAGCGATTGTCATTCAATTACCAAAACCACACATGAGGGAAAATGCTCTTTCAACTGCTTCCGCCGGCAATTTCTATGGCCATGGCTTAATCGGCTAGCCACGAATCCGGCTTAACGAGGCCGTTGTACCTAGAACAATTTTTAGACACTGATGTCATGTCCTTGGGGAACGGCTCTCTGCGGATGGCGTCGCCAAAGCACTTTGGTCCAGAATATAGCGGGTCCTTTCCTCTTGCTATGTCTTGTAGGCGATGTCGCGCGTCTTTTGGATCGAGCTGTTGTGCGGCTCTGTTTGCGTTTGGCTCGTCCTGCGCTGCCCGGCTTACTTTGCGCCTGGGCCCTTCTGCCGCCTCCTTCCACTTGTTGCCGGTGCTATGCTGCGGAGACCGGCTTCGACCTCTCCTGGGAGGATCGTTACCGGCATCTTTTCTAGGCGGTTGTCCATTATCTCGGCTACCGCCATTACCGCGCCTTGGCTGGGCTAGAGGTGGCAGGTCTCCTCTGCTTCCTGTCCTTGAATTCTCGTCCCGCCTTGCTTTTGGCGGTGGCGTCTTCTTTGGAGGTGGCGTTGCTTTCCTTTTGTCGACATGGCTACTAGAGCCGGACAGGCCTTCGGGGTCGGCGCTAGGTGCAGCTTTGCACTTTCCTGACTTGGATTCTAGGTCGCCCCCACGGGCATCCGCCATGTGGCCGTAGGAGTCAGCGCGGGCTTGCTGTTCGAGGACCTTGCTTACGAAGTGTCTTGCATTGGCCAGTTTTTCCTCTGTTGTGTAAGTCTTGTCGTCTAGGGTGTCTAGCGCAGCAGCAGCGTTAAGGATGGGGGTGCAGAAGACGACACCCCCCTTTTGTCCACGCGATGTGGTGCTGTGCGCCAGTCGAACCCGAGATCCTGAGCCGCTGTCGTTCCACGCGTTGGCGGCTCCTTATCACGGCGGTTTTTTGATGGCCTTTTTTTCTCGAAGAGCTTCCGGCTTGTTTTGGCCGACATCTTTTCTTGTTCTTTCTCGATCTTCTTTGCAAGGCTCTCAACATGCTCCTCTCTTTTGCGCAGGAAGTCAGAGTGCTTAAGCATATTAATCCTAAGCTCTTCCACTTCGTCGAGTGGGGTGTCCTTGTTCACCGGAGTGTGCATAATCTCTTCTACTTCCTTGATGACGGAGAGCAAATCCGTGGGTTTGCTGATGCCGCCTTTTCTCGAGGCCAGTTTTCTTCTTTGCATGTGACGAGGTGTTAACTCGACAAGTCCCAGGGTTGTGCACCCCGGGTTGATTGATGGGGAGAGAGGAGAGTGCAAGGTGATCACGACGGCTAACAAGCGAGGTTTACCCAGGTTCAGGCTCCCGGAAGATAACACCCTACTCCTGCTTGTCTGGTTATTGATGCGAGTAGCGATTACAATGGAAAGATTGCGATCTCGCTAGGGTTTGTGGTAGTTCTGAGCGTGTCCTCTAGGACGGGCAACCCTCCTGGCTTTATAGGCAGCCAGGTCTCGGGTGGTTGGTACAGATACGGTAGGTTACAAGTCCTAACCGAGTTGGACTAGGATATGAGATACCCCGAGTGGGCCTCCTGTGGGCCTTTCCATCCTTGGCGCGGCCCAGGTAGCATCATCGTGGGCTACCCGCAAGGCAGCCCCACGTCAGTAGCCCCCGAGTGCATGGCCGAAGCGCAGAGTCGGACAAAGGACTCCTTCCTCCTGGACGCGCCATTGGATTGCTTGATCTTGAGCTTGAACTCGATTTCTTCAGTCGAACCGGCCGCTCCCGATGGGAGTAACCTTTGTTGTCGAATTACTTTGCCTTCATCTTCTTGCGAAGCTTGCTTCTACTCAGCCTGATTGGCTTACTTTGTGGATTGATTCGGCTGCTCGAGCTTACTGCGTTGCCACCCGAATGGATTCTTCGGGTGCTCGGATCATTGGCTGATCCTACCTTGTTGATTTCAGCTCTGAAGCTTACCACTCGAACAGCTCTTGTCGAGTTGCTCTAATTGATTTTGGAGCCGTTGCTTGATGACGTCATTGATGATGATTTGCTGCACGCCTCTGCGCCCGATGGGACATGACACGGTGGGCCCCGTTGTCAGAGCTGACCACGGTCTACAGTTGTCACGTCCCCGAAGTGGGCGCGAAATTTGCGCGGCACGATGACGACGCCTCGGTTCCCGTGCGTAGTGGAGGAAGTTGGCGGCGACGGTTGGTTTCTCCGCGCGACACGTGGACGGCTGGATGCTCTCGCTCGGAGCCCTTTCGCGATGGACGGTTGAGATGCCGATCCTCGAGGAATAAGTACTGCGCCCTGGCGTTTGGGATGTCATCTTCTCCAATCCATTCTTTCCTTTTCCTCTCCTCTTGCGCTCTGCCATTGCCACCGCCGTCCCGTGCTCGAAGCAATCTGTCCACGCACCCTGTGACCGAGGCGATGGGTAAGCCGAAGGGCACTGCTGGCTCCTCTGCCGCCGCCGCCGCCATCGACGCCGGGGTGATGAAGAAGCCCGAGGGCGACTGGCAGAGGTCGTCGACGAAGAGGGCCGATGTCGAGCTGCTCCGCGCGCAAGGTCTGCTGCCGCCTGCGGACGAAGTCTAGGTACGAGTCCCTGGCAAAGAAGTGTTTCCCACTCCCCGCGATGGGGAGCGCGTTTGCTTCGCGGACTTCATTCCGCGTGGCTTCGGGTTCCCCATGCACGATTTTGTGCGCGGGCTCCTGTACGCCTATGGGGTTCAGATCCATGATCTGACCCCCAATGGCGTCTTGAGCATCGCGGGCTTTATCGTGTTATGCGAGTGCTTCTTGGATGTCGCGCCCCACTGGGCACTGTGGAAGTCGCTCTTCCTCGTTCGCAAGAACGTGGGGAAGAGTGGGCTGACCTTCCCAGTGGGCGGCTTCGGAATCCAGGTGCGCGGTGATACCGCGTACTTCCAGATGAAGAAGTCCGACTCCGTCCAAGGGTGGCGCCGGAGATGGTTCTACGTCCAGTCGAACGGAGACGGACTGGACGCATTCGACGGCAGGCGCGGACTGCGGAAGACCGGCGCCTGGGTGCACCCGCTGTCTGCCATGGAGAAGGAGGCCGTGCGGCCCCTGTTGACCCTGCTGCACGAGCTGACCCAGACCCTTGGGCGTGATGCGGGTGGCGTCTTTCTGATGGCCACCTTCTTCCGCCTTCGGGTGCAGCCACTCAGCGCCCGGCCCCACCCGATGTGGGCCGCCGAGGGCGTTAGCGCCAAGCCGCTGGATGACGAGGAGGTGGAGGCCAACGTCAGGTCCATCACCAACCTTCGAGCCGCGGATGCCTGCAACGTCAAGTGCCCCATTGCTCCTTACGGGGCCGCGAAACCCGTTCCTGAGGTGAGTCTGATCTTGCTATCTTTTTGTACTTGTTCGACTGGAGTCTACTTTGCATTTTGATTCGACTTGCATCTACTTTGCTTTAGGGTCGGGCTTTGTTCATCAGCTCTCCTCCTCTCCCTGAAAACGGACCTGACGATGAGTCGAAGTTCGTCGAGGATGATGATGAGGACGAAGAGATCCCCTCCGCACACTCTCCCCGCGATGAGGTGGAGGAGGAAGACGAAGTGGAGGAACCCGCGAAGAAGAAGCGGAAGCTTCCGAGTCGCGGCGAGTCTGCCACTGCTTCGTCGCCTGCCAGGGGTGTGGGTGTTGCTGAGGAGGAGACCGTGGCGACGTCCCCGGGTGCGCAATCTTCGGGTGGCTGGGAGGAACCTCTCAACGTTCCTCCAGTCAGCTCTGCGGCGCCACGGTCCTTCGCGCGGATGCCTTCGCCTTCGCTGTCGAGCTTCGACGACGCCAGCTCCCCCAGGTTAGTTTCTTTGCAACATGTTCTTCGAGTAGTACTTTGCGGGTTCGCCGTTTAGTTGACTTGTGTTCTTGATTTTGCTGCAGCCACCGCTCTGGCAACGTCAGCTCCCCCCTTCGGGACACAGAGCTTACTTCTGGTCCCTCGACTGGGCTGGAGACGCCTGTGGTGGTGGAGAAGGCGCATGTTGAGGCCGCCGGCATGGCCTCGTCTAGCCGGGCTCCTCCTTCGGCTGCCGAGGACCTTGAGCTCCTGGACCACGTAAGTCTTCTCGTGTTATCCTTGTACTTCTGATTTCTCATCGGGTGCGCGATCAGCGCTCCCGATGGGAGTAGCCCCCGAAGGTGTGGGTGACTAGTATAGTCGCCCGCAACTTTATTGACACCTTGCTCTTTTTACTTTCAGCCATACTATCGCCAGCAGCTCGACGCAGCCGCGGCTTATGTTCGCCTGGAGAAGGAGAGGGACCAACTGCGTTCCTCGCTGGACCAGGCTACTGGCCGGGTGGATGAGCTTGAGAAGGCTCTTCGTGAGTCTCGAGAGCGGGAGTTGGCGCGGGTCGCCCAGGAGAAAACTCAAATCGGTCGTCTCCTTTCACTCGCCGTTGTTCTTGGGGGTGAGTATCGGCTTGATGCTTACTGAGTCTCGTTCCTTTTCTTTTCCTGACTTTGAATTTTGGCGCAGAGACTTGCGGTGGAGCTCCTCCAGAAGACGCGTCGAGTGACACGGTCGACCTGGCGACCGCTGTTGGCTTCCTCGACCGGGTTTGCGCCTATGCCTCGGATGCTCTGAAGAAGTCTGCCGCCGCGTTGGAGAAGTCGACCGGAGCTCTGGCCGTGGTGCATCAGAGCATTTTCCCGGGCAACCAGCCGCCAGCGACCGTGGACGCTCTGGCTGCACCGTTTGGGGACGCGGCCACCATCGCCGACTTCACGCGGTCGCAGACGGTACGCGGCTCCGAGCTCACCTTCCAGCTCCTTTTAGGCCACCAAGTTCCAGGTGACTTCGAGAAGATCGTGAGCGGTTTTCCTCGCAAACCTGATGGTCGGACCGCGTCGCTGAGTGGCGTGAAGGAGCGCGCCTCGCAGCTGACTGCGCAGCTTGTGGCACTCTTCGAGAGGGCCCTTGGTAAGGCGACTGAAGCGGCTGCTCGGAAAGGCCGTTCCCGGTCGCAGTCCGCGGCTTTAGAGTAGGCATAGCTGTAGGGATGCGGCAGTCGCTGCGACCTGTATTTTGAACTTAATGTTTGTAATGAATATTGCCCTGTCGGGTCTTTTGCTCTTCAGTATTGAATTTGCTGACTTTTCTTTCTTCTAAGTTGAACTGTGTTTGGCAGTCGCATTTCTGTATTGACTCTGCGTATTCCTGACAGAGTGCCACGCGCGATGATGCTCCGCCTTCTCCCTTGGCCGAGCCGAGTGGCGCGGCTTCCTCTTCGGGTGCTCGCCGTCGTCGGGCGGCGCCGGCTCCTCCGCGCAGCGCAAATGACCAGCGGGTAATCACCTACTTGAGGAAGAAGGTGGTGGAGCTTGAGGCGACCCTGAAGAATACGGAGCGGCTGTTGCAGCGCTCCCAGTCGCATCCCACGGCGGAGTTCTCACGTCGTGAAGATTTTTTGCTTGGAGAGATGGACTTTATCAGTCGGCAGTTGCAGGGTATGTATCCTGTTGGCGGCTGCCGTCGCAGTTGTTTGTCCTTCTCATTCTGACTTGCAGTTCATGTGCGCAGATGTTAATCCCGATTGGGAAGCCGAGCGGGCTCGCGTTGAAGAGCGAGTCACTCGAGAGGCGTCAGGCGACTCCTATGAAGCTCGCCAGTTCTGGGTGAACAAGTCGAGGGGGCGCGTCCTTGCCACGATGCTTGATCGTACTTGGCGCGCTGCCTTTCTTCTGGAGAGCTGCCGGAAGACACTTTTGCACGTCAACCGCGTGTACTTCCCGCATAATGCGCAGCCGAACGGGTTGCCTGCCTTGCTGGAGAGGTTCCGTGATGGCGAAGGGCTGAAGGAAGTTGTCGACGCTCAGCTTGTGGCTGGTGCAAACGCGGCGCTGGCGTACGTTCGGATGCACCGGCCACATCTTCCGCTTGAGCGGGTGCTTGAAGGCCTGCCAGGTGACGACGACTTCGACGAGACCTTGCCGGCTGCGCGCCGGATTATCCGGCAAGTTCAGGACTTGAGCGAGCGGCTTGTAGGTCCTCTCGACGCGCCAAAGGCTGAACCTGCAGTTTAGAGTAGCTGTCGTCTGATGCACAGGGTTAGCTGTAGAGGGCAAATTTGCTTGTGTAAATACACTGTAATAGATTATAGTACTGTTTCGAGTAATGAGAATTGATATGTTACTCGAAAGTGAGGGTGCCTGATTCGACCTGTGTGGCGCAGCTGCCGAGTATGCCAAGCAGCGGCCTAGTTTTTTCAAGTGTTACCTGTATGCCGCAGTCTCTGATTTTACCAGGTAGCGACTTAGGATCTTGACTAACTCCTGTCTGGCGCAGCCCCCGAGTAAGTTGAGTGACGGCCTAGGATTGCAAGTGTTACCTGTTTGGCGCAGCCCCCGAGTACGTCGGGTGGTGACCTAGGATTTGGAACTTGACCTGTGTAGCGCAGCCCCCGAGTAGGTTCGAGTGGCGGCCGAGGGTTTTTCTGAGTCCTGTTTGGCGTAGCCCCCGAGTAGGTCGAGTGGTAGCCTAGGATTTGCAAGTGTGACCTGTGTGGCGCAGCCCCCGTGTGTGGCAGGCGGTGCCTTAGGATTTTGGACTTGACCTGTATGGCGCAGCCCCCGAGTCTGTCGAGTGGTGGCCTAGGATTTTCTGAGGCCTGTTTGGCGTAGCCCCGAGTAAGTCGAGTGGTAGCCTAGGGGTTGCAAGTGTGACCTGTGTGGCGCGGCCCCCCGTGAGTCGCGGGTGGCGCCTTAGGATTTTGGACTTGACCTGTATGGCGCAGCCCCCGAGTCGGTCGAGTGGCGGCCTAGGATTTTTGATTCTGTGCTTGTTTGGCGCAGCCCCCGAGTAAGTTGGGTGGCGGCCTAAGCTTTTATCTCAACCTGTACGGTGCAGCCCCCGAGTGGTTCGGGTGGCGACCTAGGATTTTGACTGCTTGTATGGCGCAGCCCCCGAGTGGTTCGGGTGGCGGCCTAAGCTGTTATTTCAACCTGTGTGGCGCAGCCCCCGAGTGATTCGAGTGGCGGCCTAGGATTTTTGAGCTTCTTGAGTGACGGGAAAAGGAGATAGATTTTCTTCAAATCACTTTATTGATTCTTGCGAACAGGCCGCCTCATTAAAAACCTTCCAGTCCCCGCAGGTACCCTGGTAAGGAAAAGAGTGCGTCTGAAACTTGCCGCGCTGATTTTCTTGTACAATGGTTATTTGCGCTAGGCGTAGAATCGGCGTAGTTGTGCTACGTTCCATGGATTGCTGCAGTCCGCTCCCGTCTTCGAGTCCTTTAGGCGGTATGCTCCATTGCCTATTGCTTCTGTTACGATGTACGGGCCCTCCCATGGGGAAGCGAGCTTGTGCACCTTCTTTTGCTTGAGTCGAAGAACCAGGTCGCCTGCCACGAACGCTCTTGGTCGCAGCCTCCGAGTATGATAATTGCGCAGGTCTTGCTGATACACGGCTGATCGTGCCAGGGCGATGTCGCGCGCTTCGTCCATGGTGTCTCTGTTGTCTTCTAGTGCTTCCTCTGCTTCTGACTCGTCGTAGGCGACTACTCTTGGTGCGTCAAACTTGATGTCGCAGGGGAGGACCGCTTCTGCACCATACACCATGAAGAATGGCGTGTACTGGGTAGATCTATTCGGCGTTGTTCGCAGACTCCAGAGGACTGATGGCAGTTCTTCCACCCATGCGCCCGCTGCACGTTTAAGGGGCACGCGCAGTCGCTTCTTGATGCCGTTGCAGACTAATCCATTGGCTTTCTCTACTTGTCCGTTGGACTGCGGGTGTGAGACCGACGCGTAGTAGAGCTTGATCCCCTGCTCTGAGCAGAAGTCTTTGAATTCCTCGGCTGTGAAGTTCGAGCCGTTGTCGGTGATGATCCCATTAGGTACTCCAAACCTGAAGATGATTGACCTGATGAAATTGACCGCTGTGGACGCAGTCGAACTTGTGATGGGCACAGCTTCGATCCACTTTGTGAATTTGTCGACTGCGACCAGGAGGTGAGTATGACCTCCGGGTGAGGATTTTTTCAGCGGGCCCACCATGTCCAGGCCCCATTGAGCAAAGGGCCAGGCTAGTGGTATTGTTTTGAGCTCTGATGCTGGGGCGTGCGGCTTGTTGGCAAATTCCTGGCACCCTGTGCATTTCTTCACCAGCTCTTCAGCATCCTGCATGGCTGTGAGCCAATAGAACCCAGCTCGTAGCGCCTTGGCCACCAGTGCCCGGCTGCTTGCGTGATGCCCGCAGGTACCCGCATGGATTTCAAGTAAGATGGCTTGGCCGTCGACTGGATCTATGCACCTTTGCAGGATTCCTGATATGCTTCTTTTGTAGAGTTCCCCGTTGATGACGGTGAAACTTTTGGAGCGTCTGATGATGCGCTTTGCTTCGACTGGGTCGGTTGGTAGCTTCTGATGCAGTATGTATGCCAGGTATGGTCCTGTCCATGTGGCTTCGACTAGCATGACTGCCATGGGGACCTTATCTTGGCTTGGCGGGTTGGCATCGCCTTTTGCGGTTGCAGTGCTTGCTGTACCCTGAGTCTTGATGGATCTCTGTGTGATGCACTCGAGGAAGACGCCGGGTGGTACTGGCACCCTGTCTGAGCCCATGTTAGCTAGGGCGTCGGCTTCCTCGTTGCTTTCACGGCCGATGTGGCGTAGCTCGCAGCCGTCGAAGTTTCCTTCCATCTGGTTGTAGAGGTCTCTATAGGCGATCATGTTGTCAGCGATGGCGTCGCAGGACTTCATGGTTTGCTGCACCACCAAGTAGGAGTCGTCGTAGACCATGAGGTGCGTGGCGCCGCAGTTCTTGGCCATCCGCATGCCATGGATCAGTGCCTCGTACTCGGCTTCGTTGTTGGACGGCGTTGGAAAGTCCATCTGTAGGACGTACTTGAGCTTGTCGCCTTTGGGGGAGATGAGCACGACTCCTGCCCCGGCTGACTTGAATTTCTTTGAGCCATCAAAGTACATTGTCCATGCGTTGGACAGGTCGGGGACGTTCGGTAGCTGGGCTTCTATCCACTCCGTGGTGAATTCTGGAAGAACCTGGGCCTTGATGGACTTCGGGTGAGCATACTTCAGCCCCCATGGTCCTA
This sequence comes from Poa annua, assembly GCA_026929855.1. NCBI lineage: Eukaryota > Viridiplantae > Streptophyta > Magnoliopsida > Poales > Poaceae > Poa > Poa annua. The sequence continues at coordinate 65,413,598 of CM049429.1, read as the reverse complement.
GCTCGACAACCCACTTGGCGACTCGTCCTGTCGCGCGCTGATTTGTGAGGATGTCTGCTAGTCCAGAGGAGCTTACTACCGTGATCGGGTGCTCGGAGAAGTAGTGGACGACTTTTCTGGAGGTCATGAAGACTCCGTATGCCAGCTTCTGGTAATGCGGGTAATTCTGCTTGGACAAGGTGAGTACCTCGCTAAGGTAGTAGACGGGCCTCTGCACTGGGTGGCTGTGTCCTTCTTCTTCGCGTTCGACTACGAGCACCGTGCTCACCACCCTGTTTGTTGCTGAAACGTACAGGTAGAGCGGCTCGTTTTCCAGTGGTGCCACGAGGACCGGGGAGGTTATCAGTGTCTTCTTGAGATGGTCGAACGCGTCCTGCGCCTCTTGCGTCCACTCGAACTTGTCTGACTTCTTCATCAGTTGGTAGAAGGGTAAGGCCTTCTCTCCCAACTTACTAATGAACCGACTGAGAGCTGCGACTCGGCCAGCTAATCGTTGCACCTCCCTGAGCTTCGTTGGTGCTGGCATTGTGAGTATGTTCTGCACCTTCTCGGGGTTTGCTTCGATTCCTCTTGCGGATACAAGGTACCCTAGTAGCTCTCCGGCTGGCACGCCGAACACGCACTTCTCTGGATTGAGTTTGATCTGGTACGCGTCAAGTGCGGTGAAAACCTTGCGTAGGTCGTCGACTAGGGTATCCTCCTTCCGGGTAGTGACGACGATATCGTCGACGTAGACTTGGACGATCTGCCCGATTAGCCCCTTGAGGCACGCTTGCATTGTCCGCTGGTATGTGGCACCTGCGTTCTTTAACCCGAACGGCATCGTCTGGTAGCAGAAAACGCCGTCGGGTGTGATGAAAGCTGTCTTCTCTTCGTCCTCGACCTTCAGCCTGATCTGCTGGTAACCTGAGTAGGCGTCCAGGAAAGATAGGCGTTCGCAACCTGCGGTCGAGTCGATGATCTGGTCTATCCGCGGGAGCGGGAAGTGGTCCTTGGGGCAGCATTTGTTGATTGCGGTGAAGTCCACGCACATGCGTAGTTTCTTCGTCTTCTTTTTCTCAACTAGAACAGGGTTAGCGACCCAGTCCGAGTCCTTGATCTCTCGGATGAACTTGGCGTGCAATAATCTGTCGACTTCCATGGTGATAGCGTCTCGTTTGGGCCCTGAGAAGCGTCGCATGGATTGCTTGACAGGTCTTGCGTCCTTGTGTACTTTCAGAGAGTGCTCGGCGAGTTCCCTGGGTATCCCCGGCATGTCAGAAGGTTGCCATGCGAAGATTTTCCAGTTCTCACGTAGGAACTCGACGAGCGCGCTTTCCTATGCGGGTGTCAGGCTTGATGAGACCTTGACTGTCTTTCCACTGTCGGTCGGATGGACTTGGTGGGTGACAGTGTCGTCATTCGTGTTGAACGCTGCGTCCTTGGCGGGCTTCTTGCGAGCCGGGAAGATGGTCTTGTCATTGTCGGCTGATATGGCCTTGAAGTGCTCTTCGACGCCGAAGAACTCGGAGATCTTGGCGAACTCGCGGTCGCAACTGTTGGAGAGGCCGAAGTCGCCGCGGACGGTGATCACTCCTTTTGGCCCGGGTAACTTTATCATCAGGTAGGCGTAGTGGGGTACTGCCATGAACCTGGCAAAGCTTGGGCGTCCGAGGATGGCGTGGTATTGTGACTTCCAGTCGACGACCTCGAAGTCTATCGACTCCTTCCTGAAGTGCTCGGGTGTTCCGAGGATGACGTCGAGTGTGATTGTTCCCATGGGTGTGATTGGCTGCCCTGGTACTATGCCGTGGAAGGTGGTCTCTGACTCTGGCAATTTCTCTGTCGATCTATTCATTCGTCTGAGGGTGTCGGCGAATATGATGTTGATGCCGCTACCTCCGTCCAGGAATACCTTTTTCAGGCTGTAGTCGCCGACCAGGGCCTCAATCACGAGTGCGGCGTGTCCGGGTCGGACTACCTCTGCTGGGTGATCTGCCCTGGAGAATGTGATTGGTGTCTCCGACCCGCGCAGGTAGTCTGGTACCGCGCGCGGGCTGTTGATGGCCTGGAGTACTTGGCGTGTGATGATCTTCTGCCTCCTGTTCGACGGGGGTCCCTTCTGGATCATGTTCAGCTGTCCTCGTGCGGCTGGGTACGCGTCGGCTGCTGCCGGCGGACCTTGCTGTTGCTGCTGCGGCTGGGGGAACGCTCCTGCCGCTTGCACTTGGTTATTATTTGCGGGTGCGGCCTGGATGGCCAGCTGCGGTGCTGCTTGAATGGCCTGCACCGGGGCGATGATTTGCTGCATGGCATGGTAGATCTTTCGTGCTTTGCGGCAATCTTTCAGCAGGTGGTTTGAGCCCCACTTTCCTGTTGCCGGGTTGCGGAACGAGTGATGTTTACAGGGTTGCATCAGTTCCTCTGCCGGGGTTAACGGGCGCTTCCACTCGCGTTTCTGACTTCCGTCGCTGCGGTCGATGCTGCTGCTGCCACGGTTGTACTGACTCGAGCTGGGCTGTCGACTTTGCTCGTGCTGTCGACTGTCCTCACGCTTGACCTCGCGGGGGGTTTTGTAACCCGCCGCTACTAACTCGATTGAGTCGTGCGTGTAACGTGCCTTCCTCTTCTGACGTGACTCGCGCCAGTTGCTTGTTTCGCCTTCCTTTTTGGGAGAAGTTTCGCGGACGTAGTCCTCTCCTTCAGCCCATTGGTTGGCTGTCTTCATTAACTCTATTGTGGTCTTCGGCTGGAGCCTACCAAATTCCTCCCGGAGGTCGCGGCGAGCAACGCCATGCATGAAGGCGTCCATCACCCTGTCCTCTAATACGGGTTCCATGGTGTTGCGAAGGAGTGTCCACCTCTGGATGTAAGATCGGAGCGACTCGTCCTTCCCTTGCTTGCAGGCCTGCAACTCGATGTAGGTCGTTGGTCTGGCGAATGTTCCTGAGAAACTTTTGATGAAGTTGTCCTGGAACTCCTCCCACGTTCGGAAAGAATCTTTGGGTTGGCTTGTGAGCCACCCGCGTGCAGAGTCTGTCAGCATGAGCTGGATGTACTGCATTGCCGTGGTCGATGTTCCGCCTTGGCAGGTGCAAGCAATAAGGTAGTCCTCAAGCCATAGCTTCGGGTTAGCCGAACGCTCCTTGCGGTTGCGGTCTACCGTCTTCTGTGTCAGGACGTCTCGAAGGTCCTTGACTGGTTGTCGCTGCGCCGCCGGGATGCCCGACGTCGTTGGTTCATGAGCTTGATTACCTGGCCCTTTGGCCGCTAGAGCTTCTTCGATTGCCCTTATGGATGCAATTTGTTGCTTGTGGAGGAGGGAGCGCGCGTCACCCTCCGGTGGCTGCGTGAGCCGAAGGTACGTCTCGACTGCTATTAAGGCAGCGTTTGCTGTCTTTGGGATGGGTATCCCGTTTTCATCTTCGGTGACGAAGGAAGAGTCGAGGTTGCGGGTGAGCCTTGTTCGATCAGCTTCTGCCATGTGGGGGACACGGGCTCTGGTTCGCCGTGCTCCCTGGTTCACCTCAGTGGAGGATGTGAAGGAGAGGGCGGCCCGCCTGGTGCTTGACGCGTCCGCGTCCCTTTTGCACCTGAGAAGTTCGGCCTTTTCGGCGTGAATCCGTTCGCCTTCCTTGCGTAGCAAGTACTGGACCGCCAGGTGGTCCTCCCGAGGCGCGTTGGGTGAGGGGAACGTGCCCTCGTCCACATGCTTCATGGCTTGGATCGCCATGTCCCGCGTGATGACCAGTTTGGTCTGGTCTGGCATGTCCACCTCCAGCGGATATACGGGTTCGTCTCCGTCGTCATGCGGTGCTGTGCCGGCCATGAAGACTTGCCTGGGGTAGACTTGTGTTGGAGAGTTGGTGCTGCCGCTGCCGCTTCTGTCACCCTCTTCTTGCTCAGGGTCGAAAATTGCTGCAACGTGGCGCGCGGCGCACTTACTGTCGCGTCTCTTCAAGATTGTCCATGTGCCCGCACTCGACGGGGCGAGTGCGAGTGGCTTGGGGTAGACCTGGGACTTCCACGAAGATGAGGGCGCGCGCGGCGTTGATGTCGGGCGCGGGCCCCCGATCGCGCGTGCGGGCGCGGCGGTGGAGGTGGGTCTTGACTTGATTGACCGCGCGACCGAGGTTGGGGTGATAGGCTCGATTCGCGTGGTCGTTGCCGAGATTGTCGGTGTAGATGTCCTCTTCGCGGGTGCAGCTGGCGCAAACCCTGCGGGTGCGGCAGGTGCGACCTTCGCGGATTCGACGGGCGCGATCTCCGCGGGTGCGGCAGATGCGATCTTGGCGGGTCCAGCGGTCGCGATCTCCGCGGGTGCGGAAGATGCGATCTTGGCGGGTCCAGCGGGCGCGATCTCCGCGGGTACGGAAGATGCGATCTTGGCGGGTCCAGCGGGCGCGATGGTCGGCGATTTTGGCGACGCCGTCGCGCGTAGCGCGGTAGTCGTAGACCTGAGTATGCCACGACTATCGATGCAACAGAATATGGAGCCGAAGGTGATGTGTATACTTTTGTCCAGATTGGCGTACATCGATTGGTGGGCTTGCGAGTGGATGACGTACTCGAAGGAGCCGAATCGGATCGACTCCCTGATGGCGGATGCACCGATCTTCATTGCGGATGGAGCCGGTGCGACCATGATCCTAGCACTTGTTGAACTTCCCACAGACGGCGCCAATTGACGAGGTGTTAACTCGACAAGTCCCAGGGTTGTGCACCCCGGGTTGATTGATGGGGAGAGAGGAGAGTGCAAGGTGATCACGACGGCTAACAAGCGAGGTTTACCCAGGTTCAGGCTCCCGGAGGATAACACCCTACTCCTGCTTGTCTGGTTATTGATGCGAGTAGCGATTACAATGGCAAGATTGCGATCTCGCTAGGGTTTGTGGTAGTTCTGAGCGTGTCCTCTAGGACGGGCAACCCTCCTGGCTTTATAGGCAGCCAGGTCTCGGGTGGTTGGTACAGATACGGTAGGTTACAAGTCCTAACCGAGTTGGACTAGGATATGAGATACCCCGAGTGGGCCTCCTGTGGGCCTTTCCATCCTTGGCGCGGCCCAGGTAGCATCATCGTGGGCTACCCGCAAGGCAGCCCCACGTCAGCGTGCACCTTGTCGGAACCTTCAATGAGTTGACCGGCAGTGGTGTCGACGGCATCTTCCGCCGACTTGTTTTGCGTTTCAGAAGCAACGGGGTTTGACTCGTGACCGACGACAACCATCATAGCCAGCTTGTCAGGCATATCAGTATCCGTTGTGCCCTCTGATGGAGCCGGATTATCACTGGAAAAGCGACTTTTGATCTTCTCTTCGAAGAGACTAGCATCATCATCAGAGTCAGAGTCTACGTTTACTTGAACGGTAGATCTGGATCCGGCATCTGACATCGCATCCTCCTAGAGAGCAGGAAGGATTGACTCAGGATCGTTGTTTTCCGGCTGGGAGTCGATCCCAGTCCGACAACTCCGACGAAATGGAAACCAGATTCGGCCGACTCTTGGGAGAAGGAGGATTCAGATCCATCTTGTTTGTCGACTGCTTGGTCGAAGGGTTGGTGGGTGGGGTTGTAGAAGCGCGGTAGGCCGTACGCCTCTGGCGTGTACCCGATGAAGACGTCGATCCCTCCAATCGGTACGATTGCGCACCCGATAAGGTAGTCGTCCGCCGGAAACCAGAACTCATCCGAGTTGAGTAGCTGTGGCCGCCATACCTTGTGACGCGGCCGACGGCGATATGCTTGCCCATGCCGCCAAGTGTTCCCGCCTGGAACGTGACACCAGGAACCTCATGCCCCACGGTGGGCGCCAACTGTCGTGGTATCGGCATAATTGATAGGAGACGGGGGTCCTCTAGCCTACGTATGGATTGTGGGGAAGAAGGTTGGTATCGTCGAGATCGGGATTGAACACGACGAGTTACCCAGCTTCAGATCCCGCAGCGGTGGCGAGATCCTACGTGCTGCTATAATTCACTATAAGGCAATAGCCGTGAACAGGTTACAATGGGTTTGACGCGTATAGAGGCGTTTGTCTGCGTGTCCTAAAGGCTTCCTGGTGGCCGGCTTATATAGGCAGCCAGACCCCAGGATACAAATCAAATACTTTTCTGGTAAGTAACCAGAGTCCTAGACCTACCCAGTTTAATCGCCGTCTTCCGTCTTGGGCTTGGTGGTTTGATAGGCTTCAGCCTTCCTTGAACCGTCCGCCTACTTCCTTATACGTCAGCTATCTGGGCCGCCCGACAGGCTTCAGCCTTACCACCCTTAAGCCATTCTGGACTAGCCGGATTGATCCATGTTGGACATACCCCTAGTTGATATATCTCCAGCAGCTAGTTAACTACTTTTAAATTTGACAACACATTTACAGCATAGGAACTAATCTAAATGCTACCACCTCCAATCGGGAAAGATTGACGTCAGCAGTATGCTACACTAGTACAATTTGTACACTGTTTGTGACAATCAAAACGGACCTGACGGAGTATTTTGGTATTTGAAACGATCTATTTGGCATACGTTATGTTGGCTCGTATTGATCGATGTGCCACAAGCAGGCGTGACACAAGTACATCAGGTCGATCTCTTGTTCTGGGAAAAGAACAGACTAGAACCCTATTGGATGCATTCATTCAGTACACTCAACATGCGGCGAGGGATTTAACGCGGTTCCAAAACATTATTTGAACGTCTGTAACACGATTCTGAATTTTGTGAAGCAACGAAAAAATGGAAGTGTTGGTACATGTAAAGGAAGACATCAATGACTACCGTTTGGACCAGTTAGAGCTTTGACTTGGGTAATGCACCAAGAAACTTGGCACACACGTAGAACATTCCTAATATTTTACTTCTAATATTTGTTACGAGTTGTTTTCTTCAGAGTGTTTGAAATGTTTTACTTTTCTCTATTTTTCTATTCCTTTCGATGCATATGAATTCGGGAGTCATTGTGCATTTCCGTATACAAAAGAGGTATTACTGCAAGAGGATTGACACTATTCTTAATAAAGCGCAAAAAAAAGACACCATTCTTAATTGTTGACCAAACTTACATCGGAGATTTCTTTTGAGAAAACTAACATAAGAGATCCCATAATGCAGATCAACAAAGCTAAATTAGTACTAGTACAACTTTATTTCACACAAATAAACCATAGCATGTCGAAACGAACCTAACAAGAGGGTGGAAATTAACGTTAGCACTTGCCCCTAGATGAACATTCAGAATTCTCCCGTCGGCGGAGGCAAGTACTCCATCACAGGGTCAGTCACCGCGTCGGAGGTCAAGGACGAGGAGACGGAGGAGTTAGCCATGTTGAGTAAGCTGCTCCAGTAGCCCTTGTCGTCATCGTTCTGTTCACCGGCGCCGGCTTCTGACGAAGCCAGCACGAGCCTTTGGTGTGTCCCGGTCCCGGCCACAGGAGAGCAGTCGAAAAGTACACTGGCCAACGTCCCGGCTCCGGCGAACCCCGGCTCGGCGCCTCCACCGAAACGGTCCTCTTCGCCGTACGACTGCAGGGGCTGGACTGATGCGCCGTGCAGGTCGTGGGACGCACTAGCTGCGAAAAGCGCGCTCTCGGAGAAGCTCAGCGTGGATGTCGGCGAGTCGAGCACACTGGACGGCGAGGCGAGAGCTCTCAGCTTGGCCTCCCGCGCCAGGCGCGCCTCGGCCTCGAGCCGCGCGCTCTCCCACTGCGCCGTGTGGCTGAGGTGCGCGGCGACCCTGGAGCGCGCGCCGGAGCCGGAGCTGGCGGCGTCGTCGGCGTCGGCGCGGGGCTTGTGCGTGACGGGGTCGATGCCCATCTTGGCCAGACGCTTCTTGAGGTGCGTGTTCCAGTAGTTCTTGATCTCGTTGTCCGTGCGCTTGGGCAGGTGCGTCGCGATCGCCGACCACCTGCAGGAGAGGGAAGAAGAACATACACATAAGTTACTACTGATTACACGATCGTTTTTACTACTGAAGCCATGTAAGCCGTACATAATGTGTGCGTAAATGATTAGAGGTGAGTGTGGTGAGAGGCGTGATTGCAGACGCGCGTACAGTACGCGTGGTACAGAAAGAGTACCGACAGAAATGGGGTAGGGAATAGCAAGTCAAAATGACAGGACGGCAACGCAAGGCAACGCAAGCAAGCAGCGGTGACTGACTGACAATGGTCCTCTGACTGACATGGAGATGGTGAGCTAGATCACAGCGAAGCTGGCTGGCACGGGGGCTCCCTCAGGCCTCAGCTGCTTTAATGCAAACGTGAGTGACTAACCTAACTGGTAAGTAAGGCGAAGATCTCGTATTTTTACCCGGCCTGTGACAGCTTCCCTGATAGTACATTAGTACCAGTACAATCAGCTGTAAGGGGTTGTCAGACGTAAAAAGTATGCAAACGAGCTGTTCTTCGACTGAATTGCCTATTAGTACATCTTCTACTTATGTCTTTCATCAAGCTCTCCCTGGCTTGGTCATACCAAAAGATGTGCAATGCGGCATCAGTTAGCAAACGCTCGGTTTCTTTGTTGCAAAGTTGGTCCATCTCTGTTCTAAAATTCAGAGAAGAGCAAGCAACGTGTGGAAGGTGTAATAAGAAGCATCACACGCATTACCGAAAAACCAGAGTCCTGATGTGCACGATGGATCGAGGACGATCTCCCCACGATGGATGAAAGCTCACCTGTTACCGAGGAGCGCGTGAAGCTGGATGATGGTCTGCTCCTCCTGCAGGGTGAACTTGCCCCTCTTGATGTCCGGCCGCAGGTAGTTTGTCCACCGGAGCCGGCAGCTCTTGCCGCAGCGCCGCAGCCCTGAACCCAGCACACACGCACATATTCTCATCAGGAAAAACCATGATCATCGCCGCCGTCAACAAGTGCAAAAACATGAGTTTCCACGGGAGGTCGATCGGGAGGTCGCGGTGACTGACCAGCCTTGGCGGGCAGCGAGCGCCAGCAGCCGTGGCCGTGGTGGTCGATGTGCGCGAGCAGCTTCTGGTCCTCCTCCGGCGTCCACGGCCCCTTCTTCAGCCCGGCCTCCTTCTCGCAGCACGGCGATCGCCCCATCGCGGCCGGTCCTACGGTTACACCAGCAGGTGCAACAAGACGGTACACTCGGGGAGGAAGAGGAAGCTCGCTTGGGAAAGAAAGCTATCGCTGCTGCTGAAGAGTGACTGCCAAGTCCAGTGATACAAGCGACATAAATAGGGGCTCTCTGCTACTGCTACTGAGGAGCGAGGAGTACTGACTAGCTGCCCAGTGCAGTACCAGTGCGGGGTGAGAAGAATCTTCTTGGGTTTCAGTGAGACCGAGGCGACGCCAAAGATGGCCCCAAATGTCAGCACGATGGCCCCTACGTAGGGTAGAGGACGTCCGACCGATCTCCGCCGCGCGTCCGGGATCAAAGGCGAGAGGCGCACGTACGTCAGATTGTGGGCTTTGGTAGGTGAGGGTGACGTATGCTATGCACGGGTGCACGGTGCGTGGGTCATTTCGCCGGCGCCTCTGCGTGCGCACCGCCCGACCGAGCCGATGTTGACACCGTTTGGTGCGATCCAGGTTTGCTGCCCGCCGCCGCTGCCGCCTCCCGCTGTCCTGTCCTGCATGCGCCGCCGCGCCTGCTGTGCACAAATCTCTCAATTGGCAAGGCAAAAAATATACAAAACAACTGGTTTTTACAGTTTTTGGTAAAAAATGTCTCGAGTAGTATTAAAAAGGGTTATTGACGAGGGGTTAACTCGGCAAATCCCATGGTGGGGCACCTAAGGTTGTATCGACATGAAGAGTGTATGGGTGTTGGCGAACTTGGACGGCTGATAAGCAAAGAATTGCTCGTCAGATCTATATTATCAATCTCACGGTATGATTACAAAGGAATCCCGGTGAGTGGATGCCTCACTAGGTTTTAAATATCTCAGATTGCATGTAGTTGTTTCCTCCTGACCCATATATATGGGGATCCAGGTCTCAGCAGTTCGAGTACAACTAGAAATATATTTGTAAACTTCCCAAGTCGGCACGAATCCTCCTAACTTGTTCCGTACTCCAGTTATTCGGAAGTTCTTTATCTTCTCCTTTATATGGGCCATCAACTGGGCCTTCTAGGAAATAACTCTTTAATATAGTAGGCTGGGTATACCTATCAGGTATAACCACATCAGTTATCCAACTTCCCCTGAAAAAAATCATCTGGTCCACATATTTGTAGTTTTGCTCGCTCCTTTCAGTTCCCCTATTGTACGGTAATCATTGGTGTCATTGAAACTTCAGCAAGAAGCTCTCATACGGGCGCCAACACCGTCACCTCTAGATTTGCTTTTACAATGAAAATTCACGTGTCAATCTCGGTGTCTCTTGAAGGAGGTTCGATTCCTCAACTCTATCTTTGATTTCTAACCTCAAAATATTGGATCCACGAAGATTATGACCACGGTTGTTGACATGGAGGCGTCACGGTCGGGACGAGCACACGAGGCACAAAGTGTACCAGACGGCGCAAGCACGGCTAGGCATCCTGCTTCCAGCCGAAGGTATTTTGATCTCGATCCATTGCAGGCTGCCTGCCACGAGTGCCGTTGCAGGTTGCCGTCGTTGCCATTTAGTGATTGTGCCAAGACTAGGTCTCTATCGCCTTGCCAATATATGGCGGAAACTATGAAACTCTCGCTCGACGAAAACGCGGCAGTGGTCGTCGCCGTCATGGGATGGTTGGGGCCAGCCTTGGTTGAGGGGTTCAGGTTTACAATCTCGGATGTGATCGATAGAAACACGACTCTCGTCGAAAGGAGGTTTTCATAAAAACAAATTGAGTCTTAGTTTTCGTAAATTAGAAGACTAACTAGTGTTAGAGGCGAGCATCTTTTAGCAAAATTACCATATATGTGTTCTGAACATAGGATTTGGATCGGATAGCTATCAACACAAGGATGCTGAGATGCATGAACTATTGTGGATTCATAAGATACACATCACCTTTTATAAATTAAGATATATCTAAAAAATACATATCAGATCTGAAAATTTCGACGATTTGAGCGCGAACTTCATTGATAATTAACGCAACAACATGATCGGACACGCGCATCACGCAGCAGTCTCGTCGGAGCTTCCACATTTGAGAGCGTAGCCCGCGCTCAGCTGAGAGCCAACCTGTTTCTGGGGCACTGCCCCTGGTCCCGTCCTGTGACGTGTCAATCGTACGATATGCCCTGTTCTGTCCAGGAGTTATGGAGGCCCTTCCTGCATGCAGTAGAAAAGGACTCGCTGCACCCCACCGGTCAAATTGACTTCTTTGACACTTTTGGCATCTTGGTTTTACTCATCCATTAAGCCACGTCAGTATCAAGTCTTCCTAAACTTTCAATGCCAAGTCAAATTCGACTGAATGAATTATTTTGCTTCTAAACATCGATACCGGTCAAAAACCTCAAGCTCGCACTAACATGGACTAGGAGCTTCACCACGGGAGGTCGAGATAATTACCAGGTTGTGGAGATATTATATTTATTGTCGTTGAGAAAAGGTGAGCCGATATAACATCAAGTGCCCGAAGCTCTTAACACCAAAACGTGAACCATGAAAGGGTCTTGGAAGAGCATAGCAACGGATCGAGATCATACAGAGGCCAGCCGGACAAAGAAACACACAATCATCGGCTGGCCGCACCACCACAACTCCACGCGACAACAAAAGCCATCATTTGGGTTTCCAAGATGACGCCTCTAAGGAGGTTACGTCATATGATCTGACAAGCCAGATTTTAGGTTCCCTCAAACTACAATGCAAGGTATTGTAGCTGTTGGAGGTCCACAACGGCACCTCCTGCGAGGTAATGGCGTCCAAAGACACATATGTCGTCGGCAACCTCACCCGGAGTTTTAGCACACCCGCACAGTAAAGCGACAGTCGACTACATCCAGCAACCTGCTGCAGCACACCACCCCTCGCGGAGACCACACGTGGCCAATCTTGAACAACAGGCCCAAATCCAAAAGGCCGTGAGACTGCGCAAGCCACCGTTCCCCGCCGAGCACCATGCAAACTAGGAGCAGATCGAGGAACGTTGTCCGGGACCAAGAACCACGTGGTTCCGGGCTGCAACCCTACACATGCGCCATCACGCACCATGCATCCCACCACACGACTGTCGAAGGAGGCCACATCCAAGCGCCCGCATCACTGATAAGCGATAAGGGCGGGAGGCAGAGCTTGTTGTTGCGGCACCACCAACAGCCACCATGTTACAAAAACGCACGTCTAGGGACAACCGCGCCACTGCGCACACGCCACCGTCCTGGCCACTTGTTGTTGCGCTAGTGCACCCGGCGAAAGCACAACGCCTCTGCTGCAACCGGTCGACTAGCGACCAACCGTGGATCGGTAAATTGAGTATATACTTGTGGATTTGATCGGTAAATGGTGTATTAACTTGTCAAGGTACTACTCCTGCTTTTTCTAAATATAACTTGTTGCCTTTGCCGACATTTACACATATATAAATGTATTTGGACATATTTTATATATTCACTCATTTTATTATGTATTTAGACCATGTGAAAATTTAAAACATCTTACAGAACGGAGGAAGTACTCCCATGTTGATAAATATAAGTCATCTTTAAACTTTTTCCTTACCCAAATATATTTAGACATGTTTTAGCGTAAAATTCAAATAAACCTTACACTAAAACATGTCTATATATATGTGGGCCTAAATAAACTAAAAAGACTTAGGTTTAGGAACGGAGTTGTAGTATATAAGCAACGTTACTATTTAAAACTACGTTTATGTCAGCCTATTGATGCTAAAACAGATGAATTTCCAAGAGTGCTTAATAGTTCAACAAATCGACTGTATGTGGAGCATGTGCATAGCACCTGAAGAAACTCGCAGGAAACCGGGCAAGAACCCTGACTCACTCACAATCGCTACGGATGGATTCTTGGATGCGCCACCCGATTAGATTAGGAAGATGAGTACCTCGGTCCTCGGATACTGTCAGTGTCCAACACCATTCTACAGCCATGCATACGCTTGGGAAAAATAAATGTGGCTCTGACCATTGAGTGGAACAATCAGATGCAGTAGTGTACGGGCCTAGACCGACACAGTGGTTTTCAGAGTTTAATCTGAAGGAGCGCAGTGAAGTAAGGTGAAGACCGGCGGCGAGGTTATTCAACCGATGGCCCGCCCGACTGACACGGTCAATGCTCGATTGTATTTTCGGCATGGAGAGGCACGAGTACATTTATACCATACCGATAGGAATGATAGGAATCGCGAGGAGAGAACCGGACCCCCCTATGTTAGTTATGTTTCGGTAACACTAGAGTAACCGCGTACATGAGCACGCGTGACCCTAATTCATTACGCAGGGCAGGGGTCCATGACTCCATGGATTACTTCTTCCAGCTCTGCTCCTCTGCTCTCTTCTTGGCCTCCCGTCGCTCGCAGTTGCAGACACCTGAACATGGCTTGCATAGTATTTTCCTCGTTGGTCAGGCAAAATTACTCCGGTCTTTCTCACTGAGTCCGACCGTCCTTGTCGCTGCATATCTCAAATGGCAAGAATTTCAAACAGCCTTTTGCGGCCAAACAAACTAACTGCTACTACTTGTCTGTAATTTCTACTGCAGAAATTCAGTTTTCAGATATTTACATGTTCTGGGTAAAATCAACACAGAAGAGGTAAATATCGAAGATGTCACTTCAGAATACATGGTTATGGAGTTCTTCTCCCTTTGGAGTAAGCTCCAAAAGACCCCTCTTGCCCCAGACTCAATTCCTTGGACTCTTACCGCTTCCCGCGACTACTTGTCGTCCGTCGGCATATTTGGCACAATTTGAGACTGCTACCAACCCCTACATGATGCTGATTGAGCTCCCCCCAAGTGCAAGCTAGCTCGTATTGTTTATTATTCAAAACAGGGTGTGGATGGTGGATCGCCTCGCTATAGGCCTGGTTGGCCAAAAAAATTCATGTGTCGACTGTGCAAGAGGGTTTCTGTGACCGCGTGACACACCTAATGTTCCAATGAAGGTACTCAATCTGCATTTGGGAGGGGCTCAATATATGGCTCGATTTGGGAGATTTCAACATCTCACTTTGGAGTAGCTTTGGGTCGGTAGATGACTGGCGGTGCTCTATCACCGGTGTCCTTGCTCGTCGTGTAAGGGCCTCTCCTCCTTGCTTCTCCTTGCCGCTTGGGAAATTTGGAACAAGCGCATTTTGAGGATTCTCAATAATCGCGCCTCTATGCCTTCTTTTGCAACTAGCTCGATTAAGACTAACACCTCGATTAGCGAGGGGCGAAACGGTTGGGTGCCATTTTGTCGTGAGAGTAGAGCCTTCGTGGCTCGTTGTGTCTTGTAATCTTTAAACTCCTTTCTTAATCACTGAAATAGGCAAAGATTTTACCTTGTTAAAAAAATTAGCAAACCAAGTGTCAAAGTACTCGCTCCCCACGACTCCTCTTCCTCCTCCAAAACTCCCCCATTCCTCGCCGGCAAAACCGCCGCTCCCCTTCGCCTCCGGTCGCCGTTCCGGTGCTATGAGGTGGAGGCGAGATCCGGATTCTCGTCGTACGTGTAGATTGTTAGGTTTTAGTTTAGGGATTCTGCCTCCGGGCGACTACATCGAAGACGGTGGCGATGGCCTCGTCGTGTCAGAATAAGTCCTCCCCATTATTTCCCCGTTCCGGCGGCGACGCGGGGAGGTGGTGTGTCGAGGTCCGGCGTCTCCGACTATCCGTGGTGGCGGTGGGAGATGTGGTCCTCGGTGTTTTGGCTTCAGATGTGGCGGCGATCTGCTGCCTTTGTTCCTCTGGCCGGCCGTAGAGGCGAGGGGAGGGCATGGTCTGCTGGTGTCTGCTCCCGATCTGGAGGCCTGTATCGTCACCGGGCATGTGCTCCGGCATGGTGTGTTTTTGTTCTCTTCGTCGCCATGGTCTAGGCGGCTTCAGAGTGCGGCGGTGGTGGTTGTTGCTGGTTTGTGGTGGATGGTGGAGGATCCGGCCGCCTGATGGGCGGGGTGGCGCTGGCCCCGGATCCGGCAATGGAGAGGCTTGGAGGGCTCCTCCGGTCGATGTTCCAACGCGGGATAGATCTAGTCATACGGGGCTGGTGGCTTATACGGCTCATTAACGCCTTATTGGTTAGGAGTTTCTTCATCGTCAAAGTGTGGACCAACTACTGGTGCTCTTCTTCTCCGGCGACGGCGAAGGACTTGGGAGCTTAGTAGTTGCAGCGACGACGGTTCTGCAGTTGTTCATCTGCTCGTTTTCTCCTTGTTTTTTTGTTGCTTATACTTGTATCATCTCTGTGTTATCCGTATGAATATAAGTAGTGTTTGCTGTAAAAAAAAAAGTGTCAAACGTGCGTGGTGACAGCAGCTAGTAGTAGTAGAGGAAAGAACAGAAAGTACAGTTAGTCAGTCCGAGTTTACTTCATACCACTGTGTGCACCGACCGATCCCAGAGAGGCACGCTGATATTTCAGACTCGGCGGCTATGCCTGCGAACAGGAGCTAGCAGGCTAGCAGCTTCTCCGTTCGTACACGCGACGCGCGCACTCCGCATCGATCGGATCGACGGAAGCGATGGCGCAACCACCGGCTCCGGCCGGCCGCCGGGTACGTAGAGGTTTCTTACTTACTCCTCCGTAGATCACAGGGGCAGGGCAGCGACAGGCACACATGCTTCAATCAATACTAGGGGCTCTCCTCTAGGTGGGGAAGACTCCTATCCGCAGCCGTGCAATCGACGTCCTTGCCTCAGCCCCTCGACCCTCAGCGGCGGCGACGATGGAAAGGACAAAACCTCCTCCTGGTGTGGCGGCCCGGATGAAGATTGAAGAGAAGAGGAGACGATCGATGCTGGGTTTTCCCTTTCGCGTTTAAGGCACCGCAAACTCTGCATGCAAAGCCCGTCGCCATCGCTCCATCATGTACTGATCTTCAGTGGTGAGTATAGAGTACTAGTACTGGTAGACCATGGAGCTAGGGAGGCGCTGGATCTGACGGTATTGCCTGATTATACGTACTACTAATGAGTAATGAAGATTTAATCACCACGGGCGAAATGTATGTATGATCAGATCTGACTGCTTGTCTGTCCATCAAGCATTCACTGGTACTCGCTAATTTTTCGATTCTCATGTAGGATAAAACCAGCATGCATTTTCTTTCTAGCTAGTCGATACTCCATCTCGGGTGTGTGAGTGTGTTCGCAACCGGAAAACTTGCCCTGTTCCTGTTCACAGGAATTTGATCAAGACCTTAACTGCCTCGCATATATATTTATTTTCGAAACAAGATATTCATGCATTTATAATATATTTAACTGCCTGTTCGTAGTCACCGGATCCGTGGCGCAATGGTAGCGCGTCTGACTCCAGATCAGAAGGTTGCGTGTTCGATTCACGTCGGGTTCAATACCCCCGAATTCTAATCCGGTTCTTTTTTCTTTCGTTTTGTTTCCCGATCTTAACAGCATCTGCCATGGGCTGCCAAACAAGATGGACCTTATGGGCCCTTAAGCCGTTTATCGCATTCCTGGGCCAGGCTGTTACTTTTTTTTTTCATGCAAGATCCTTGTAGGCTAAACTTAAAACATCCCCATCGGCACTGCCAATATAAGAGGTATGTCAGTTTTACCGGATGATCGTTGCCGGGAGATCAATGAAAGATCCTTATAACAAGCCATATTATTTAGCTGGTATCTATGCTCTATGGACTATATTTATGAAGACAATCTCTAGACCATCTAATAAGAAGAAAAGCTTCCTTAAAAAAAAGATAAGAAGAAGAAGAAAAGCTTTGTGAAAGAATAAGATAGTGATAGGGAGGATGTGGAGCGTCCGTTCGATGCGCTACAAGCATGTTGGGCTATTGTTTGGCATCCTGTTAGAACATGGAAAAGGAGACCATGTGGGAGGTGACGGCAACTTGTGAGATCATGCACAACATGATCCTGGAGGATTAGCGCGGCGACAACCTCTATGACGACGCATGGCAGTTTTAAAATGAGTTGGTTAAGCCCTAGGAATATCATCATCTTTTGCTCAGTTTCTTGACTTCCACAGTGATTTTCATGAAAAAGAAACTGATAGTCAGTTCCAAAATGGTTTGGTCGTTCAACATCACAGGAACTCGTAGCTCCATTTAATACAACTTATTTGGTTTGTTTAACTATTTAAGGAATTTTTAATTGAACTATTTGGATTGTAATAACTATTGTGGAACTATTTTATTGTTTTCTAAACTAGTTTGATTATAATAACTATTTATAATATTTGCTTAATTTTATGTTATATGGAACAACCGAGATAAAAATAATTTAAAAAAACTAGCTAGGGCGGATCAAATGGTTCGCCCCGTTGGATTCACTGACCTGGAAAAGATAAACATGGGCCGGACGCCTTTCTTTTTGACGAACTTAATGGACAAAACACAAACATATTTTTAAAAATTTGTTTGGCTCGACCCTTTTCATTTTTAGTAGGTGAACCAACTGGCCTTCATGTTAGAATATAGAGCCCTTGTGATGATCAGTTTGCATGGACTGAAAGCAACATGAGCTTCTGTTGGGTGGATGGATCCATGATGATGGCGCATCACAGATGCGTGGCCACGGACAAATCGGATGACATGGGGCTGTGATCTCGGCGGGCTCCATATCCTAACATAGGGACAAGGCATGGGAACCAAGTGGTGGCATGCTGCCTTTGTTGGACGGATGTTCCCTTTGCCATGCCAACTTGTTGCTGCTACAGCGATCACGTACGTAACCTAGTTTAGCATGTTCTCGGACTGATTTTTGATTTCCTGAGTACGTTGGCAACGCATACTGCACAAGGAACTTTTCCTATGCCCATATCTCATGCATGTGACAAATCGATGGAGAAGCCACATGCATATTTGAACCTGCCAAAGGTCTTGATTATTCTTCATGCATATGCTAGCTTGATGGATAGATACGTGTAGTACGCTAGTCATGGGACAAAAGGTAGCCAACAGGATTGATAGCTCAGGCACCATTCAAACCAAGCCAAAGGTTTAATGGTAGATGAGCCTCTCACAACGACAGGTCAAGATTTTAGGTTCGTGATGCGCCCGCTTCCCTGTGGCGCCCCTCAGCTAATCGAAAGCCAAATCCACTTTCTAGTTTTTGTTTTCCAACGCTACTAGTCGTGTTATAGGATCCAAGTTTATAAATTACAAGGACATAAATTAATCATACACACAATACAACATCCATTTAGATACGTACATCTCGGATAACCAAATCTACAGCACACAAACTTTTCTCATATTTCTTTGGTGTATCCACATATCCAATATACAGTAGTATAAACTTTTCATTTCCACCAATCCAATGACTAATTAATTAACTACTAATGCAACTGCAACGACGAGGATATATGTCAATAGCTCCAAAAGGACGCCTCGTGATGATCCATGTGTTGCCGCGACGAGGAGATCTCGGTGGGGTTCACCTCCGAGGTGACGCCGGTGTCCTGCGAGGCGCCGCCGCTCAGCCTCTCCCTCTCGCCCTTGGAGTACCAGACGCCGCCGCCGTCATGCAGCAGCTCCTGCACCATGCCGCCCGCTACTTCTTGCGCGTACTGCATCTCCAAGGCGAGGTGATCCGCGGGAGCGGAGGGGAGCAGGAACGGCGGGTTCAGGAACTGGCCCTCCAGCGCGTCGGAGAAGCAGGTCACGTGCGCCGGTGGCGGCGCCGCGAAGGTTCTGCCACCGCTGGCGTCTATCAGTGGAGGTAGGGCGCATGGTGCGAGGCCGACGTCGGCCATTGACATGGACGATCCTACGACGTCCGCCGCCATCCCTGCAGTGCACGTGCCTTTCCTGCCGTTGCCGTTGCCGTTGCCGTTACCGGCAACCGGCAGCTCGAGGCTCTTCTTGAACACCCTGCACAGCACCCACTCGTCCTGCCCAACCATGATCATGACATCAGCCGGACCGACACGGTATGGCAGGCAAGCAAACAAGCAATGTTCTTGATCATCTACGAGCGTTCGTACCTTGGAGGTGGCAGCCCTGGGGAGGCTGTAGGGCGAGGCGGCGTGCTTGCCCTCGAGGCGGTACTCGTGCATGACCCAGCCGGTCTTGCCGCCCCTTGGGGCCCTCCCCGTGTAGAAGACGAGCGTCTTCTTCATGCCGACGAGAAGCTTTCCCCTCAAGATCTCCCTGTCTTTACCCGTCGCCTTCCAGTACCCAGATTCCGTCGCCCTGTTCGTCCTCGTCCCCGTCGGGTACTTGCGGTCCTTCACCACGAAGAAGTACCACTCCTTCTCCCCCATGGTTGCCCTGGCTGCATCAACATCACAAACGAGCGTACCATTCTTGATTACTTTTTGGTACAATATATATCCACCATGACAAACAAATCATATGCACGTAGTCACTCATATGTGAAACATGGTGAACGGATCGTATGATCCTAAGTTCCTACGTAACTAGCTAGAGCGAGAGACTTACATGGCAGGTCCCACGGCTCGCACTTGTTGAGGTCGGCCTCGCCGACGGCGCGGGGGGCGAAGCCAGCGTCGGCTGTCTTCCGGGCGAGGTAGTGCGTGATGAGCTCCTCGTCGGTCGGGTGAAACCGGAAGCCCGGCGGAAGGTCCATGGGTTGTTGCTGCTGTTGGTGCACGTCATGCTCCATCTCTAGTTGCCCGGCGCCCGGCGGCTTAGCTATAAAGACGTTGTAGCTGGTCTTTACTTGGTTTTGTGCAACTAACCTGAGATACAATTACACATATGTTACAGCTAATGAGCATAAAAAGTAGGACTGACTAGGAGAAGATTGAGACAAGATCATATATCATCTATAGTTAGTACAATAATAGCACAGCTGCTCACAGTACATGGACCAATTAAACAAGCAATAAGATGCATGTACAAGAAAATGGATGTAGTGCATGACAAATGAAGAACATGATCAATCCTTGTATCACGATTGTAGTTAAGGACTTAGGAGGAGGGAGAGGATCTAGGAGGGGGAACACCTCGGGAAGAACTAGAAGAAAAGGGGAGGAGAGAGCAAGAGTGCTAACCTTTTGGTGCTGGAGCAGATTCAAGTACTAGTTAAGAGAAGATTAAAAGTTCAGCAGGGGATCGGGGGTACTTAAATACTGCTACTAGCAAGGACAAGGGTCCCCTTTGTTTTAGATTGAAAAAGACGTGGTGCTGAAGAAAACAACAAGGTGGTTCACGGCAGCCAGCAGCATGAAGGTGGTTAATAACCTTTTGACTTCTATGCAGACATGGAGTAGTTACTTTCACCTAGCCCATGAACTTTCAATTCAAAAGGACTAAATAATTGGCCGTCAAAATTAATGCTCATTCTTCCTTTGTATTGCTAATTATGTTGTTTTTAGTTGGAACCTTCTTTTGCCAACACCATCTTATGAGCACGCGTTATGGCTATTCAGGGTGGCCATATTTCCTGACTCCCGATCCCGACACCCAAATATCCCGATCCCGATCCCGAACGGGAGTCTAATCAAGTATCCCAAAATTTATATTGCAAATTCAGGATTCAACTCAAGTATCCTGAACAGCCCGAAAATCCCGAAGTAGACACAAAATATTAGCCCACCACACTCCCACACATCCCAGCAGCCCAAAAGCCCATCACTGCATCGCACGACTACCTGGTCCTCAACCCTATCGCTACGTGTTCTCGCTAACCTAACCCTTGCGGCCGCACATCTCGAGTCCCCAACCTGGCCGCCGTCTGCTGCATGGTCGGGTGCCTCCATCGACATCAGCTTCCGTCTAAGAGCGTAGGACGTTGCCCGTTCGCCGGCTGACTTCCACGTCAGCGTGCCGTGCGCAACTGCACATGGAGCTGGATGCCTTCGTCCACGGCGAGCTGCAGTGCAGCGCCGCGCTAGCCGCCTCCCAGGTGGAGCGAGGCCGCATCGCTCCATGGCTACACCTCCGGGGCTTCCAAATTGATATTCTTCTAAAATTCGGGCAATCTGGGATTTCCTGATCCCGAATTGTCGGGAATCAGATTTTTTAATGCAAATTCGGGAGTCATATTATGGACCCCGAAGTTTTTCTTTTCCGTATTTCCCGTCCTGAATTTTCGGGAAATTCCGAACGCCCAGCCTGAATGGCTATTGTCAGTTATGTAACTTGCATACTTGTGGCTAAAATAATAAGCGATAGATGCTTTCCTTTTGAGACGATAAATTGGTAATTACAAATATCCTACGTCTTCTTCTACATGATACACGAAGCATATATATACTTACTATTTACTCGATTACTAGTTGAATGCCCGTGCGTTGCTACGGGTTCTTAAAATTTCTTTCATAGTCGTTGTTATCTCTTTCCCGTCTTTTCAGTAAAAGATAGAATTTCGCACCAGACTCACCTTCCCATGTCTCACCATTTCACTATTATTGTACTTGGTAGTCACCCCACTCCGACAATTCGGCCACTATATTTTCTGGTCAGTAGTCGCACTACCCTACAACATGGCAGTTGACGATGTTCAACAGTATTTTCGTTAAGGTATATATTTTATTTCATTATATCCAATGAAGTGTTCTCCATAATCAAGATGATACTTAGACCAAAGATAATTTTTCTTTCAAATAGACACTCGCACCCATGACATATATCTGAAATTCTGCAACAAATAACATGTATGTCCCACGATAACAATGTAACTTTCATATGGTTGCCTAACTTTCATATGGTTGCCACACAATGTGCAAGGTCATAACACTGTTAGGCTTGCATGTCTGCCCCGTTACACTTCCCCTCGATCTTGCTGCTCGCTCATGCGATTGTCCAACCATCTGTTAGATCATGGAAATGGAAGCACTGCTACACTGATCACTAAAGGGCAGCATTATTTGTTCAGTGTCCTGATAACCTAAACTATAGATTGATCATAGGTATAGTAACAATGTGAAGTTGTAAGTGTAACAATTATATTTCAAGACACATCAGCCACATTAAATAAAATCAAGAAATGAGACATTTGCAGATAGCAAGAATAAATTTCCCATTAGATTGGAAAAATTACCTAATTCTGTATACATCAGTCTATTGTGTTTGTAGGAAAATTATTCCAGCATGCAAGTTACAATAGCTCATAGGAGCAAAAGGGGATTAAGTTCTATTCAATCTTCATTTCTATGTACCGAAACATGTTTAGGAAGCTCTACTTCCAGGAGAGAAAAATAAGCTTCTCTGATAAAGTGATAATTAATGCAACTTGTAGGCTACATAGGCATAGCCGAAGTCATCTCAATCCTAAAAAAGCAAAAAAAAAAAACAATGAACATATCCTCGAATATATAGAAAAAGGTATCAGCTATGGGATTGAGAAATGATGTGTGTTTGGTGTGTAGACAACACATGATGCCAGCGTAAAGCCTTGTTTAGTTCTAAATATGCAAGTAGTTAGATCAAGACTGAAACATAGGGAATTTTGCAAGAGATGTCATGAAAAAATAGTTTAGATTTTTAAGCATATAATGACACACATTTGCACAGACACCATAGGAACATTGATTTGGCAAGTGTCTAAATTAACACGGAACATGAGCTTTTGTAAGTATCTATGCATATATGGATCTTAAGAAAGGAGAAATATTACTACTTGACATGGTTGGACCTCGATATGTGAATGCTATGATAGGCTTCTCAAGAGCTCCATAGCTTCATGCACCTATGTAAAAAAATGAGGGGACATGCTATTCAGGACTGCAAGGTTGAGCATATGTATCAGGCAAAAGATTAGAGAATCAAATGCAAAGATAAATATTGCAGTACTTAATTAAATGCATTGTGCAATCCACACCATAGTGTAGGGCATGAAGAGTCCACTTCACTCCTTCCACGTACAAAAGCATGTGGTTAAGGTAGTAAGACCACTGTAGTACCTACTAACAGGCAAAGGTCAAATTATGACATAGCACAACAATGTGAAATCGTTTACAAGCATACATGGATATCTCCAGCACGTCATCTCACATGATTGATCAAGAGAGTGAAGATATACCCTCACATACTAATAAACCTGATAACCAATTTATTAGTTGCATCCTGCAACCTGCATCACTATCTATAAAATCATAACACATAACAATACAACACCATTTTCTCTAAAGCTAATTCTGCTTCATTATGCATCCATAGTAATTTGTAAAAATATTTCACATTACTCATTAGCTTTCAACAAAACTACCATACAACGACTATTCTCATGTGTCAGGATATTAGCTCAAGCGTGATGAAGCACTGCCAAATCCACATATATGAATCATACCAATCAAAATATAATATCAGGTATTTGGGTATCATCTCAACCCAATAACTAGTTTGGTGATGTCAAGCAACATTTGTATTAATCGAATTTTAGATAGAGCCTAAGAACTCAATTCTTCAATGTGCTCCAGTGCTACAAGCCTACAAATCATCGGAGGAAGTAAGAAGGGTATTAAATTAAATGGGAGTAGGAAGGTTGGCTACATCCTGAGGAGATGCTTGCTAGGCTTGACAAAGGATCAAAAGTAGAGCACGAAGCATGGTCACAGTGGCCTCCCTCCTGACAGTCTACATAATGCTTGTCATTCACATATCCGCCTCTTCCACCACGAACCATGCCTTGTGCATGTAAAGCTTTCCTCCCAGGATGACCCCATCCTTTCCCGATCAAGCTACATCAGAAGAGCATCCATGAACGCCGCTGGAGAGGAGCCCCGACCCACCAGGCCGTTACATCATAATCTCTGCCGACTTGAGAATGGGAGCTACATGAACACATGAGTCAGGCTTAGGAGAAACATAGGAACAAAATAAAAATTATAACGGCCTAAATCAATGTTGCAAGTAGGCATCAACATATATTTTTATTGTTGAACTCCTCATATATGAAGTTTCTACAAACTGATTAAAGGTAGAAAATTAATGGATCAAGTAAATCACAGAAGGTGATATTTGAGATATACAGACAACTTATCATTTTTCCAGTGTGCAAGACCAAGCCACCTGATTTGGAGGGATAGTATTTTATCCTTGATTACTACAAAGACTAAGAAGCCTTCCTCAAGACCTCGTCCCCGCTCGTTTGTCCTCAGGTTGCCAGCAATCCTGCAATGATCAAGATCAAGATGGAAGACATAATCGTATACCTTCCTCTCTTTCTTTAAGGGCAAGCATAATACTGAAACACTCAGAACAAACCAAAAATATATTTAAGAAAACTAACATCTTTCTCTGGCCATATACATCTTTGTACAACCTTAATTACCACCATGCATAAACCTCCTCAACTTTGTCGATAGTCAGCCATGGTCACTTCTACGTCCTGACCACCCTGTGGTCATTTGATCCAAACAGTGTCAGGTGCGATATTTTCAGTCAACTTAATCCAATCAAAGAATTGATTTTTGTTGGTTGAAATTTGTTTTCTTGAGTAAGTAGGTCGACGTCCAACATACTGACTCGTCTTCTACCTGAAAACTATGTCAACGAGGATTCTAGGAAATTAAGTGAGCCAGTGTACTTACAACAATGTAGACCGATTACTGGTTGAAAGTGGGTTGGTTATCTAGTTGAACTTACCAAGTATGTTTTCAGTTGTGCTACAACCAGACCGTTTAGATCTGGCAACTGGCAGATACGCTTATCCGAATAATATATTTGCTCCTACAACTGGCAGATACGCCTCTAAAATGCATACACTTTGTGACTATTCACGACGACTCATTCATGTCTCTTTCAGTTTGTATAGTTGGATGTGATTCACCCCTTCTCTTTGGCAAAGGTCCGCAGTTGAGTCACTTCATCACATGAGAATATAATAGAATCATCTGTGGGGCAGAATGAGCGCAACCATGAGATCAATCCACCTGATTCCCGTCTATTCCAACACAGATAAATTAACTTGAGAGAAAACATAATGCTATCATTAGTCGAGTGATCAAAGAATTTGCAAGAAAGATAGAGAAGTTATGATCAGTAATAGTTTAAAGCCATAGAAAATAACTCACGGTGTGTTTTAGAATTTAGCAAGACAAATCAGTATTTGCAGAGAGATTACACAACAAAGATAGCAAATAAAAAACTTTGAATTGATTATTGTCATTTAGCTAGATGCTTGTTGGTATCAGAGGTATTTTCCTTTTCTACTCATAGTTGAGTCATCACGCCACATATAAAAGATTTGAAACTGCATGTTCAAGTAGGAACAAACAAATGGTGCATTATGAGGGTACATGACAATGTTCGGTCAGATTTACTACTTACTAACATGTCATTCTAGCTCGTTGGATGGAGTCCTTGATCTTGTATTCTTGTCTATCTTCTAGAACTCATTCCTGCAGCAACCAACCTCCCATCAGAATCAATCGACCAAGCAAGACAACAACAAGTCATAGTTTATGCACCGTGGTTGGTAAAATCTGATCTCAGCAAGAAAGTCATAGTGCTATAATTAACGTTTATAGCACAACTTCATCCTCAAACTATGGCGAGCGCCCTTGGTGAGCTAAATTCCATCCCTACTTTATTTAAACCTTGTTTTTCTGAGTGTGCGTGCCATCTAATTGTCGAGTAAAGATGACGCTTGGTCAGCTAGTTCACTGTTAGCAAATTGCCATGATTATTCTGCTTCAGTGATGTGGGACGTAACATTAGCATATATAGTATGAGTGAGAAAACTACAACAGGTATATTTTTTGTATCAATGTGCATGTGCTGGTTTGATACACTCAAGTCTGAATCTGCTTTACCCAATGTCAGTTGTTGATCCAGTACTTTTTCCTCTGCATAATTGACTACTCGTAGTCTCCTAGAAACTCTTGGATACAATAACTTCTTGGGTTGGTTGCCTCTTGGGTCTCTATAAAAAAATGAATAGGGAAATAATCATGCATTAGAACTGGTGTCATTTGTTATAGAACAATTGAACAAAATGGTATTATAATGAACAACTTTTGGAAATACAGTAATGACCTGCTATGTATGACAGTAAGTAAATACTAAATATGGGAGTAGGCTAACCATCATTCAACTTTGGAAATTAAGTACACAAATAGAGAGAATTCAGACAAATACGTACTTGGATGCCGTCGAGGGAGTTGGCAGCGGTGAGGACATGCCGGGCCTCGGCCTCATCCATGGGCTCCAGCCAGAACGCTCTTATATGGCCACAGTTGTGGCGGAGATGGAACTTGTACATACCGTCACTGTTGTCGTCGCTGTGGATCATGGAAGCGACAAGGAGAATAGCACATGATGTTTTGAAGATGATGAAGACCACGTCATGCCAAGATCAGCAGGTGGATTCAAAGGCAAGAAGATCATGAAAGTAGCCCAGCCAAGCAATGATAAGAGTCCAGCATGCGGCCTGAAAGGTTCGCCCAAGCCTGGATTCTGTTATGCATGGCGCAGAGACGCAAATAGCAGTCCTTGCTCTTGGGAACAACCACATCTCCTCTGCAACACACTATAAAAATAAAATACACTTATAAGTTCAAAAGATCTAGATAATGTAAAAAGTAAAATCCAGATAAAGATATAAGCATAGAATGTAAAAGTCAGATACTTGTTCCTGCAAAAGACATGAATTAAAGTGTTTTGCAGATGAAAATATTACATTGTGGAAAACAGGCTTTCAGTCTGCAGTCTCCACGAGATCATAGTATTGACACATGAAATGTTATATCGTCCTATAAATTTTCTTGAAAAAGTTAACTTGGAGCACCAGTGTTATAGTCACTGGGAATCGAGTCGTCCTCTTTTTGTTTCCATATGCATCATTTACTTTGAGGGAAGGGGGGAAGGGGGTTCACGTGGAGACATTGATATGGAATAAGATATATTTGTGGTATCACTGTACCAAGCTATATGTGTATCACGCGGAGGCATTGATTTGCTAGTATATAATTTGAGGGAAAGTATATCAACATCTACATTGATATGGAGAAAAAATTATCAGTAAGTTAGAATAAGATATATTTGTGATCCACGGTACCAAGCTTCAAAAGCATCTACCTTCGGAAAGAGTTTAATCAGATCTAGTAGAATGAAGCACACCAGTACCAGCCAATACATATATACCATAAGAAATCCACAAGTATCGGAAGCAATAATGTGTGTGCTCTGTCAGAAGTGAACTAACCAATCAACACATGGGTTATGAATAACTGATGAATTTAGATAAATATGTTTTTAAGATTGTGTGTAATCAGCTCATGTCATACAAGTGAAGCACCGACACCGACAGAAACGTTGTTCAACAATCAATCATTCAACAAAATCTTTACTATACTGGAATGACAGAAGCCCAGAACCGTACCACCCTCACCGAAATATGACACCCTTCCTATTGTCACGAGGACGAAGAACCTGGCGTAGTTGCAGTAGTCACGTTATAGAGCATCAAGTATTCAAGTATGGTGATGATAGAATCCTGTGGGATGCACAGATCAAAATTTAGACCAACCATATGTTCAGATTTCTGACAGACTAAAAGAAAAATCTCCAAAATCAGGAGGTGCCTTCTGCATGCTACCTGGAGGCCAGGAGCAGCTTGTGGTGAAAATGAGCAAGCATCAGAGGAGTTCGCAGCGGCCACATGGAAGTCATAGGCGTCATGTGAGTTCTCGGCAGCGGCCGAATCTGATGATATTGTCCGCCGCTCAGCGCCACCCTCTGCCGACTTGCTTTGTCATGGCCCTCCGCGCCTGTCGATCTCGGCCTCCCGCGAGGAATAGAGGTTTAGGAGGGAGGGACAAAAGAGAGGTGGAGGAGAGAGATCCCGGAGATGCGGGGAAGAACAACTCGGGAAGGAATCGGCGCCAACAGGAAAAATTGCGGAGAGGTTAGGGTTCGTGAGCGTTGGCTTTTGGGCGTGCGTGCGTTCGGAAACGTTTCGACGACTTGCTTTGGGCCTGGCCCATGCGAGCGATCGCGGAAGCAGATGAGATGGCAGACGAAACCGGGGAGGACGTACGTACGTTGAACTCCCATTTAATAGTAAAGATTCAAAAACATTTTTTAATGGATTTTTTAAGGAAAGGGAATTTAAAAACATTTTTTTATGGATGATAGGCAATAGTTAACGAAGAAGAACGAAATCAGCACACGGGACAAAATATTTAACGTGAAAACCATGCCAATGGGATGCAAAAAACAATGGCGCATATCGGGAGAGGTTACAACCGTCAGAATTTGCAAGATTAAACTTATCCTGTTAAGCGACTTACATGCGATATATATACATAACATGTGTGAACCTAGGTCAATACTGATCTTTAATTACCGGCAACGGGGCAACGCCCCGCTTTGATAGAATTTAACATTTTATCTATATAGTTTTAATATGAATTTGCATCACAAGGCAACGCAACATAGTTATAGCTGAACAAGAAGAATGTGGCTGTGGGAAACTGTTGTGTGTGTATAGGAGGCTTAATACCGAGTTGATTATTGATGCGATAGTACGTACCTATCTCAGTCAACAAGAGTATACGCCCATACGCCCTAAACCTTACGATCGAGAGAGGCAGTCCAGCTCCTACAATACCCAAGTATACGTACCAAATACCAATGACCGAATCAGACCACGTACAAATCAAGCTAGGCTATTCCTCATTAGCTCGCTCGGGGACAGTTCGTCGACAGTGGACGTGGATCACAGCGGGCCACTGAGCAGCGTGCATAGTTCCAAAGAAATTTGGTTCGATCAGGTCCGCATCATATTATGATCGGAGTGTGCATGCATAATTGCAGATCGATGAGCCATCGATGATCTGGTTGGCGTGTACTCCTGGACTAATTGCAGGCTAGACACACATCCTGGCCATGGATCACAATTGGAGTAGTTTTCGCTGTCAGGATGCAGACTTTATGTAAAATCTGAACCAAACACTTTTGACATGAAACGTGCATGATGCATTGTACTATCGACAAAAATGTGAAACAAATGCATAGGACGATTGAGTCGTGCAGTACGAGCCTGTGTCGGTGAGATCTGATAATTAAGATGAGATGGGAATGCCAGGACAAAAGATGGATATGCGCTACCTGAAATGCCGTTGTGTTATCCTCTCTGACTGCATTTATTCATTCACTACTCTTAACCTTCGCTGGAGGCGACATGTTGCTTGCCCCACGGCCTCCTCGATCGGGTAGCGGCCTGGGGGAGGGAGGGCGGGAGGGTCGGGTGCGGCGGGGAAGACAACGCTGATATTGATGCAGGGTTTTGCAAACACGCAACAAACAAAACACTGGCACAATGCCTTGCTAGCTATAGTCATTAGCCTAGTCATTTTCCCGCGCGCACAGTAGGTTACGTAATTAAGCATGGACACGTAATGCACTATCGCTCACTATACGCTGCTGTTTCGTAGGCATGCATGAACGCGTACGCGTACGTACGTATCAGGCCATGCGTATACGGCACAGACGCTGAACTGAGGTCGTGATAGAAAGTCCGGCGATTCTGCTGCATCTCGCTCTTTCACCCGGCAGTCTTCCAGCTCGTGGGCGGTGGGCCCACCGGCCGGCATGGAGACGTAGTGGGGCGCCACCTTTCGTCTCTCTATCCATCCATCTACAGGTGTACACGCGCATCTGTTTCTCCCTATTCGGCTGCCAGTTGACGGGACAGCGACGTGCATCACCATCCACCACGTGTCGGCCGAACCGAAGGCTCACGCTTTTATGTTACGTGAACGCTCAGCGTACGTACGTAGATCCGCCCATTTCAATTCACGCACGTTTTTGAGTCGCTGCTGTTACTTGTTAGTCAAACCATTTCCAGATGATGAAGCTTAGCATATGCATGATGAGATGAGAAGTGAAGCAGACGATGGTGATGGGTTGGGGTCTTGGGGAAAAGGAGGGAGAAAAGCTCGGACGCGCGCGCATGCATGGCATGGGTGAGCGGCGCGAGGCCTTTCGTTTGGTTTCCGGCTAGACGCTGCGCCGCGTAGCGGGCCTAGTAGCTGACAAAGGTGCGTGGCAGTCAGGCTGGGCGGCAGTCAGCGGGCGGGCGGGCGCGTAGGCGTAGGACACGGCGGCGCGCGTGCCGGAGCGAACAATCGAGGTGGCGAGCGCGTACGAGAGACATCCATGCTGGCGTCGCGCGGCTACGGTACCAAGTAAGATTACGCAGTGAAGTAGTCAAGTCACGTGGGCCTCAAACATCATCTCGAACTCAATGCAACACATACCCGACGATCCACTCGAAGAATGTCAGCACTTTTCACACAACAACAAAAGAAAAAGAAAAGGAAATGGTATCGATTTCTCACTCCCGAGTTGCGGTGATCGTTTTATTTTATTAAATGGTAGTATAAATCATATATGTGCCAGGTTTAATTTTTTGTAAAGCAAATGTATCCTATAAATGTGTGAAAACTCAATTTCGTAGCTAAACAGAACTTTAGAAATGAGTGTGGATCCCTGCTTCTAGAAAATTTCACCATTTTAAAATTTAATAAATAAGTTTTTTAATTTAAAATGAAGGGGTCGCACTGAACCTCTGAGCCAAATAGAGTCTTCAGATGGTTGCTAGGTTTTCTTCGCTGTAATGGTTTTTATGATCCAACGGCAATCTATACGATAACGTATCATAAGAGACTTTTTTTGATTGGTAGAGCCTCTATAGAATGTTGACGAACGTCTCTGAGACTTTATTCGTTCTGAGATTGTAATCGTACGAAACTTTATTTTTGCACGTTAAGTTATTTTTAAAACCTTTCTCAATGTTTGTCTCATCGAGGGATCCATTAGGAAAGTTTTTGTGTACCACATCAAGCTAGCTAGGATTGGTTTCCGGCTCGAAGCTCCTCCACAAGCCCGCCTCCCTTCAAGAACAACCATCACCCACGTCTTCCTCTAAATCATCAACACCATGATCCAATCATGCGAACCTCAGCTCTGATACCACTTGTTGTAAATACACGCATTAGATCATTGCAGAAAGTAGAGGGAAAGACGACGTTTGGTAACGCAGTTCGGCAACATTGCCTACATCTGCGGGGCATGCTTACGGGCGCTCCTCCCCATTGTACTATTCAGCATAGTACCGTCGATGATAAGACCGCCACGGTATACAGACACATCAAATCACACGACGCCACGCCGGCGCGGGCGCCGCCCGTCCTCGATCTAGATCTTATGTCTAACCTAGGTTTCGTCTCATAGTCTATTTGGCTACCACCGGTGTCTTTATATATCAGGATCGGGTTACAAGTGTTCGACTCCAACACCTAGAACCCTACCGTATTCCAAGTCCAACTGTAGCCTATACACATATTTGACACACAAAAAATAACAGTGGTATGGGCCAGTATTACGTAGGATTATGGTCCATATCTACTTATCTCTAACATTACTTCTTTAGATTAAGAGGCTTGTCTGTTTCATCTTCCTGCTTATGTTTTCATGGTGAAAGTAGGGATCTTACATAACACTAGATTTCCTCTTCCACTTTTGAAAGCATGATTTTGTTTCCACCATATGAAATTATGTCATACTTTTCTTCTTTATGCATTGTCAGCAACGGTTCTGCTTTAGGGTCTCTTTGATACGCATGATTCTCAAACATAGCAATAGAAAATGCTTGAGTGAAGTGGCTTGCCTCTTGAATCCTACAAGATTAGAAAAGTACAGGAATTTGAATACAAAACCGTTCGACGCCACAAGAAAAGAAAAAAAATATAAAAAAGGTTTGCCTAGATGGATAGTTTTCTCCAACAAGAATACAGTTGGATCCTTAGAACAAATTCCATTGGGTTACAAGCCTCTATATTAAATGGCTGGTGTAGGAAAATTCATATGTAAACACATATTGAAAATTCCTTTGAATCAAAGTATCACTTATCATTTATTCCATATAATGGTTTGTATGACGCTGCTGCAATGCAGCGACGCCTCCCTAGTCGATAACAACTTTGAGGACATCATCTTCTTGTTGTTTATTCATGGAGCTCTAGGTTGAGGCTTTACTCATTTGTGCATTTTGTAATCTATATAGCTAGATATCATTGCCGATTCCGCCAATAAGGGGTGGCTCGAGCGCAGTTAGATATGGTGGCATCACGCATAATTGGTTCTAACTAGAACTCTGGCTTCTATGTATCTTTATTCAGAATATTCGTTGACATGCTTCTCCGTCTTCTGATGCCTATGTTCGACGTTGCATAGTTTACATGTTTACTTTAGTCCAGTTTATATTATTTCCTTTTTTAAAGGACATATATGTAAAATTGGTTGCTGACTATTTTTTTTCTTTTCCCTAGAGGCAATCATGTACATGGTTATATTTTTTTTGTATCAAATCATGATTTTTTTCCTTGAGTATCGATCATAGGTAATTGTACGTACGTGAAACTCTATAATGTATGTAATTGTTCTAATGGTCCCTATTCAATGAAGATATGTGGAGACACATATTGCTAGCCTAGTGTATATGTATATCAACTAAGTTTATGGGTCATGGACATAGAGATGTCAACACGATAGTATGTATGGACTCGTATATATATTGGAGAACACGATGTTAAGTAGACCCATTTTGAGATAGAATGTGATGTCTCATATGTTTGTTTCAACCACACTGTATAAGGCAATGTCCTAGATTTGAGGTCCGAGTATACATGAATCAAACACTACTCTATAACTGTAACTGGAAAGTTATGAAGGTAAGTTTTGGGCTTGTCCCATAAAACATGTTGCAAGCCATGATCGATTCAAATGAGATCAGATTCGGATGCCATCTGACAAAGATTTTAAGTGTTAGCCCGGCTCAAGAATCTACATCGTGCTCTAGACCTTGATGGCTTGATCGATTCGGGCTGTTTATCTCGTGCGGCGAACTGTGTGTACCATTCGTTTACACGCGGACGCTCAATCATTGGCTGCCGCACACATGCTTCGCTGGTGCCAAGAATAAAATTCATGGTCAAACGATCTAAACGATTAGACGAAAATGCCGACTGTGAGAGGGACCGAACAGGATGTCGCCGTCAGTACTTCCAGCAAGCTAGACTAGGTAGTCTCGCAAGGATCGACTTCTTGATTCTTCAGAGGTCTGCAAATGAAGTGGCTAATAGAACTAGCTTTGCTAGCTAAGTGCCTTTTCAATGATCGTTAGGCCTGCTCGTGGCGTGCATTTTGACTCTGACTCTTTGCTAATTAAGATGCCTGGCTTCTCACGTCTCTCCATCCATGTAGATGTAGCCAATGCCAATCACGGCAGTGCGAAAGAATAAGCCGTCGAGCTGATTCGGCCGGCCGGTCCAAGTCGAAATCTCTGACCAACCCGGCCGTCTGCTTACCTATATATTAAATTTGAGTTAACAATCCTATCGTGTTGCCGCGACACCGTGTTCTCGTGCCACCTCTGCAGCTGCTTCGTACTGAAAGTCGTCGCACGATGTGCCCTGCATTCCGACAGATCATGCATACACACGTGTCATCGCACTTGAACGTTCCAATGATCAGTCGTGGAGTTATGCAGGATATAGAAACAGCAGGCCTTTGGAGTGGCATGTCCATGACTATGCTGTATAGAAGAAGTGTCATGTGGACAGTTTTAAAACTGCAAGAAACCTCATACGTCAAGACCAATGATTGCTCACTAGTTGGTAAACCTGCATTCATCAGAGTTTCAGAGTGGGAATGGTGCCTGCCACTACCAAGATAGGGCTAGCTATGTTTTGTTGTTTAGATCAGAATATTTTATAATTGTTGGCACTGCCCGAGAAAATTTTACTACGTACTGAAGAAGATGTTGATCATAGCCAAATGAAATCAGCATGAGCATTGACCTGAATCTGGTGGTACTGCGTAATTTCGTATGTACTTACTCGCTGCTATATCCTACTTTCTGACTCGTGAGTGGTTGTGCGGAGGCTTTGAGCATGTGACTTAATGTTGTCAAATGCTAATAAAATACATGGGGTTTCTGAAGAAGAAACGAACACCTATCAACAGTGAAGTCAGTATGTCACCAGATACGTTAGCTTAAGATAAAAAACACAGATGATCGAGTTGCTAACCATAATACTGAATGGTCAATGCACAATGCAGGTTTGTTCGTCCGTGGGACTGTGTCAAATCACACTTTACTACTTATTCGACTAGATGACAGGTAAGATCTCAACTACTTCAGATCTGCAGACCTCACCATGGCTTGGACACTTGGACGGTTCGACCCTATAAGTTCTGTTCCATGTAAAATACTGTTACCTCTGTCCACGAGGCCGTGTCGTTTTAACTATAATGTGATGGCTACATCAGCACAAAGTATAGACATCGTCAGTCTTTAAACATAATATGAAGCGATATTTAGAATTACATGGTCATTATAGTCATACCAATCTAGTAATAGAAGTATAATGTGGTACACATCTGAATAACCAAATATTGTTCAAAGTATCAGACAAATTCAAATGTGGTTCAATGTCATTTGTCGGAAACACATGATTCAAACTTGAATAAACTCTTACTTTAACAGTTTTTTTGCAACTTAAGGTGACAAATGTGATTCTCATATATGGATATTGAAGACTATCCAAACGACAAATAAAAGGTAATCACTAAAATTAGTCACCGCCTATATATCTCTACAGAGTTAGCCCAATAATACTAAACACACTAGCTACACTTTACTTCTTCTTGAGAACTGAGTGCTAACTCAGTGGAAGGGAGTGCGGGTGCGCACCCAGCCCACCCGTGTTTGAGTTCCAGGGGGACCGAATTAAACGGGGTGTTATCTAGCACGTCATACCGCTGCTGGAGAGGTTTCATCTTCTACCTAACAACGGACAACTAAGGGAGGGATCCGTCCCCCTTTGATCAACGTTGTTTTCTTCAACGATGCATTTGTTTTTGCATATCATGGTCCCAAAATGTTCATTGCAAATCTCATCACATTTTTTTGCAAAAATTATATAACATAGTTGAATATTTGAATATGAACCGATATGAACTATCTTAATGAAACAATTTTCAGTGAGTGCAACTGTTTTTGACTAAATTATGATATCAAACTGTCTCCTCTCCACGTAATTCTCTGATCTTACATTGATATCATTGGACTATTCTCCCACTCAATTTGGCTGCCCTTCTTCAGGACGAATAGATGATGTTCTCCTATTTTTCATTTGAAACCACTGGGAATCTTTATAAAGCAGAAGAAAAGTATGGAGCACATGTACTTTTCGAAGTATGCAGTTTGGTTTATGGTGATCGTCAGATCGAAACCAGAATAGACTGTCTTTCCGTGCCAGTAGCACTTTTATCTCACTCGTGATTGATAAACTAATGGGGTGTAGGACTGCAGATGTGGTATTTTTTGCCCCCTTTTGATGAACTAATCATATGTGTTACCCTTTCTCCAAACTATTTTCAAATCTATCCCCTTGATGTCGGCGCCAAAGAGGTTGGAGCCGAACTTGTATAGTTTGGCGCCACCTGTTTCAGTCCCATAATTTTTCTAAGGATTGAAAAGAAATAGGTCGGCTCCATCCTTGTTGGCGCCGACCTCACAGGTCAGATTTGAAAATAATCTCAAAGAAGGGGCCAACTATGTATTTAGTTTTTTTTACAAAAGGCCATATTTGGTATATAAAAAAACGGGCGCCGACCTCACATGCCAGATTTGAAAATAGTCTCAAGAAGGGGCCATATATGTATTTAGTTTTTTACAAAAGGCCATATTTGGTATATAAAAAAACGCAGAAGCATTGAGCTCTAGCACCACAGCAGACATCCTGGCATAGCAGATTGGAAGTGTTCGCCTGTTGGGCTGCCATAGTACACATAAACCTTGTTGTAGGGCCCGTCATTTCCCTTTGTCAAATTTACCACATATACAGCACAAGAATTTCTGACATAAATATATTGCTCCACTGATAAGTCTAACACAAACTCAACAGCAAACAGGGTGGATCTCATTCATCTCTTATACTGTTGTACAACAAAGATAGCAATGCAGCATCAGGAGTTCTTCACATATCTGGACAATATTAATCTATAGTTCAGCTAATCTTCAGTAACATCAACACAACAACAAACATCTCACCTTATACTGTTACACTACAAGCATTATTCTACTGTTCATTTTATCTTCAATAACACATAGAACCAAACATGGTGGATCTCATATTATACTGTACACAACAGACATAGCATCAATAGTTGCTGGTCACATTTCAGGCCATTTTCTTTGCTTTCTTATCCTCCCACTCCTTGCGTTTAGCGTCAATCAGCTTTTGTACATTGGCATGAAAGCCAGGATATGGTTCGTA
Organism: Poa annua; assembly: GCA_026929855.1. NCBI lineage: Eukaryota > Viridiplantae > Streptophyta > Magnoliopsida > Poales > Poaceae > Poa > Poa annua. The sequence continues at coordinate 65,377,316 of CM049429.1, read as the reverse complement.
CCCAGAAAACTTATGAAGAATCTGAAGCAAAAAGAGAAGATTATCATGACTCGTGCGGTAATCCTGTTGTGAATCGTCCGAGAGGGCAGCAGAGTAATGATGCTGAATGTTACCTCTAGAAGAACAAAGTATGGGGCCATCAAGAAGGCCTGGACAAGATTGTCAAGTAGAGCAGGTGCTCGCTTCTAAAATCAGATTAAGTATCAAATATAATCCTTGGAGCAAGAGTTTTATACAACTATTGTTTTTTCTTAATACTAATAGCATGATAGATACTTGCCTCAAAAACCCCATGGCCAATGAATTGCATAGTCCAACAAAACAGCTGAGCTACCAGTACCACCTGTGGAATAAAAAAAGAATTTATGTTTGATCCATATTCTTTTCTGGACTTCTTGTTTATTAGCTACAGAGCATCTAGAAGAGCGCACACTATGCATCATCCTTCGTCCTGAAACCAAACGTTGTCGGGATGAAAATTTCAGAAGTTAACAAAGAAAGGAGATTCCCCATGTGGGCACCTGCAATCTAGCTTCTCAAACTTTAAGCCTCGCTGACCTAGGCCCACCGAGACTGGATCATAAATTTTGTGGGTACAGCAAGATAAGCTGATAAGCCTCAACAACATGGAGAAGCAAACATGCTATGACATCCAAGCCTTCTTGCTATCACAGGTGTGCAAGTACAAATACAGGCAAATGATTGATCAATATCATGTTTAGTGAATTTTAATCATGCAACAATCAGGAGCAGATGGATCAAGAAAACATCTAATGCAATGTGTTCTTTTTTGGGGTTATAGGAAGCTCAACTAGCTGGTGCATCAACCATGAACAATGATCAGATCAGTACTATCAATCTGTAGTTTCTAAGGCAGGTGCATGACTTTTAATAGATGAGCTCGCCTGAAAAAACACCATTCTGTGTTACAGCATATAGCTTCTCTGCTAAACTACAAGCCAGAATAATTGACGTGTGAAATGATCAATACTTCAACAGTCTAATCTTCTGCCAGAAATTTCATCAGAGGCAACCACAAGTTTTACCTCTGTTCCACAATGTAAGCCTTTTTAGCAAGCTAGTTTAGCTTGCTAAAAAGGTAATTAGCTTGCTAAAAAAGGCTTACATTGCGGAATAGAGAGAGTATTTGTTAATAGTTTTTGCACATCTGATGCATTTCAATGTTAGTGCATCTCAAGCTGCTTTTAAAATTTTGGCAGAGCTTTTTTTAGCGAAGTAGACATGTGATCGAGAGATAACTTGAACCCTTCTCTCTAAATCTAAATGAAAAGGAAAAGTTAGTAGCCCTTTTTGGCAGTAATTATCTGTGATTATGTTCAACCAAGATGATCTAGAGCAAATAACAACGAATTCTTTTTTCATGTGAAGAATAACCATGAATTCTCAAAATTCCTTTGCCAGTTAGAAATTTCAAGCACATGTCCTAACCAACTGCAATTTTTCTTCTCATTACCTTCACTAATACATCAAAGCAAAGAACGATAAATATTGATCATGGCATGAACCCTAAAGTAATAACAACGCACCACAACAAACTGGAATAAAAGTTCAGCCACACAAAAAGACCTGACTAGCATACAGAGTAATCAATATTCATACCCAGTACAGTCAACCTACACTATAAGACCGGGAAAAAGGTTTTCATCCTTGATCCCTATGATCGATATCAAACCAATGTCTTGGACCAGGAGAAATTTCCATAAACATCGCTTTAGATGGCACAAGTTCACTAAATATCACCATGTTGGTTGAAAAAAACGAACATTTGCCAAAAATAGAGCACCATTTGAACTGATATCTTATTTAACTACAGCGTAACCTAGTTGAAAAATTATTAGCAGGATAAATCTTCCAGTACCTCAGTTACTATTGAACTAAGCAAAAGACCATAGACAAAACTAAAAAAAAACATAATTCTACCAGTAGCCAGTGGCATCCCAGAACAGAGAATTGCACCAACAGTTCCACTACACAAACTAAAACCTAAACCGGGTCATGAATTTCGTACCATAAGCCACAAGCCGCATAAGAACACTGTACAACGTATGCCAAGCAGGATATGAATGAGTGATAACCAGAAAAAAAGCTCAATCAAAGGAACAAGCCAAAAGGGGCGGAGTTCTGTAACCTTGCATCCGATGGAGAAGCCGAGGCGGGCGGCGAGGGCGGAGCTGGCAGCCCAACAGAGGAAGCAGAGAACAGCAGCGACGGTGCCCGAGCGGCGGTCAAGAGAGATGTAGAAGGCCCCGTAGATCGCGGCGCCCACCGCGGCGGAGTGCAGAGACGGAGCGGTGAGGTGGAGGAGCAGGAGGGCCGTGAGGAATATGGGCCAGACGAAGAGGGCGTGGATGAACACGTTTACCGGGTTGCTGTGGTACGCGCCGTAGAAGGCGAAGTGCCGCTCAAGGTCGAGGAAGCCGCCGCCGCGAGCCATCGTCGCCGGGTTGCTCGGGTCTTGCTCCGGAGAACACGAGGGAATTGTCTGATTTTGCTCAGAGGTTGTTGAGTCCTCCTCGCCCTTTTGTTCTCGGGAAAACAAAGATAAAGAGGACAATAACCACAAAAACGGCGATTTGTCTCATTTCTAGTTAGAAGAGCAGATAACGGTATAAAATGGATACATATGCTTTTTTTTTAACTTTTAACCACATGTATAAAATAGATACAGACCGTTATAATATACATACTTGATCGTCATAATATAGACAGGTAATAGCACCCACCATACAACAACTTGTGAGGTGGAACCACCAATACAACAAGTTGTGGTAAAGTCATACAATAATATGCGGTTGCAAATAGGTCCAGACCCAATGCGGTGACCACACGCTGCATGGACATGCTACGTATAATTTTATGAAAACCCCCATTGTATTATGGACTAGCAACACGTAGGGGTGTAAACAGATCGGTTTGGATTTTACCTTTACCATATCCTTTATCATAATTTTTCATCGGATTCGGAGCTGATCGGATAATGATCGGATGCGGATTCGGATGCCCGCCACTACCAGCCATCACTTTACGGTTTTCACCCAAGGCACCCCGTGGGATGACACATGAGACAATAATATGTATTCTCTCTTAATGTGAATCAACTCTCTAGTGGTGGACTGCACATGCGCTAGGAAATTCCGACGCCTTCACCATTTGGTCCCTATCTCCCAGCTCTGTCCCCTGCCCCCCTCCCCTGATGAGCTCGCTACGTCCACTGATCCGGAACTGACAACATTGCAGCCCGTGGCGGCGGAAAGGCTGGACCGTATCAGCAAAGGTGTATCCAAGAGGAGATGATTGCAGCAAGAGCGAGGAAGGACCCTACGTTTTCGGGCAGTGGAGGAGTTGTGTCGGTGCTGAAAAAGAAGCATTCCTCCTAAGTCGAGAGAGATGGCCAAGGCCGCAAATCATGGCGGTGGTTGTTCGAGCAGCCGAGGCGACAAGGTAGCAACCCCGGGTCGTAGGGAGTCTGGTGGGCTGCCTCTTCTCCCTATCTATTATGATAAAGAGAGGTGATCGGAAAAAATCGGCCGTGCTCATGAATGATCACCAGTTAGCTTCCTAGGAAAGGTGTTATAAATGACAAACAAATGTTTTTAGAAAAGGGGGATGCGGATTCCCCACCTCTGCATCAAAGAGATGCACACAGCCGTCCGCAATTATTTAAGCAAAGTATTCAAGTGTTACAGTTCATGGATCACTCAATGTGGATACAGAAATCAGCCACTTAAAAAAGAGGTACTAAACATCGATTCTTCTAGTATGTTGCCACCCAGCCCTGCAGAAGATAGCCCGTACAACCAACATCATACGGGTACATCCTGAGTTCATAAGACCACGCTGATCCAAAGGGAGGAGATATGCCCATAGGCAGATCCAGGAGACCGCCATGTTGATAACCTTTAAGCAAATAATGAGAAGTTTGTTTTTTTGTTAAAGACAATATCATCGCGAGAGTTCCAAATAGCCCATAATATGGCCGCAACACCAATTCTAATTCGAGGTTTCGTACCCTTATCTATCCCATTTAACCAAGAGACAAACATATTTGCCACAGAAGTTGGTGGGTAAACATTAAACGTAGAATGTATTATCTTCCAAATATCCCTGGCCATCGTGCATTTAATAAATAGGTGCTCTACCGACTCATCGCCCCGCAAAAAAGCATTTCGTGCATCCGGTCCAATGTCTTTTAGCCAAGTTATCTTTCGTTAATAATTCTTTTATGTTTAGGAACCATAGGAAAATCTTGATTTTCAAAGGGATTTTCAGTTTCCATAGATACTTACGCAAATATCTTGTGTGGCCATTTAACAAGTCTGAATAATATGCTTTAACCATGTAGATACCATTTTTCATAAGTCCCCATTTAAAAGTATCATCCTGGTCCGTAAGTGTAACTTGCATTAGTCTTTGCACTAAGTTTATCCATAGAGATCTATCAACACCGAAAATAATTCGACAGAAAGGAAGATGTTTGGGGACCGATCCCAACACATCAGCCACCGTGTCCTCCTTATTAGAAACTATAGCAAATAAGTTAGGATATTCATTCGCTAATGAAGTATTTCCTAACCAAACATCAGCCCAAAAACATGTTTGTTCTCCATTGCAGATAATGAATTTTCCGCGCACAAAAAACTCATCCTTTATTTTCATCAAGCCTTTCACAATAGGTGAGTCCAAGGGTTTAGATTGTACATGTGGTAACGTCTTACCACCTAAGTACTTACTATTTAATAGCTCCTGCCATACACCTTGCTTATTACTTAAACAACCACTTGCTTAAGAGACATTTGTTCTTGATGTCCAGAACCGCAATACCAAGCCCCCCTTGTTCCTTTGGTCTACACACGATATTCCATTTTCTTAATCTATATTTCTGTTTTAGTTGATCACTTTGCCAAAAAAACTCGAACGATAATAATCTAATCTTTTACGTATCCCTTTGGGCACTTCAAAGAAGGAAAATAAAAATATTGGTAAGCTAGTAAGCACTGAATTTATGAGTACCAAACGATCTCCGTAAGATAACATCTTGGGTACCCATGCTGCTAGTTTTTTCTCAAACATGTTCTCTATTGTTTTCCATTCCTTGTTTAACAATTTTCGATAATGTATAGGAATTCCTAGATATCTAGAAGGTATTGCCCCAATCTCACAACCAAAAATATGGCGATACTCTTCTTGGTTCTCTTTAGCCTTGCCGAAACAATAAAGGTTCACTCTTGTGGAAATTAATTTTCAAACCCGAAAGTTATTCAAAAAAGGCCAATATTAGTTTCATGTTCACGGCTTTCGCAATGTCATGTTCCATGAATAATATTGTGTCATCTGGGTATTGAAGAATTGAGACGCCCCCTTCTACCAAGTGCGGAATGAGACCTCCCACTTGACCATCCTCTTTTTCTCTCGCAATAAGAGTTGCTAACATATCGGCGACTAGGTTAAATAGTAGGGGTGATAGAGGGGTCCCCTTGTCTAAGGCCCTTTAGTGTTTGGGAGTAATGACCGATGTCGTCGAATTCCCACAATACCTCCTAGAACAAACCTAGCAAACCATTCACACCAGTGTGTTGAGAGTCCTTTCATACGTAACACTTGCTGCAAAAATGCCCAATTAGACTTGTTGTAGGCCTTTTCAAAGTATATTTTAAATAACACACCATCCAATTTTTTCCTATGAATTTCGTGTATCGTTTCATGAAGGACCACTACGACCTTCCAATATGTTTCTCCATGGGATAAAAACTGTTTGGGTGGGCGGATGTTATCCTTTTCGTTCCAACTTTTGTGAAAATTTTGAAACTAACATTGAGCAAGCAAATGGGTCTATATTGTTCTATACGACAAGCATCTTCTTTTTTGGGCAACAACGTAATAATACCAAAATTGAGTTTAAAAAGAGGCAAGCTTCCCGGTCACAATTGAGAGAACATTGCTATTAAATCATCTTTGATAATATTCCAGATTTTTTGATAAAACTCCGCCGAGAACCCGTCTGGCCCGGGAGCTTTGTTATGTCCCATTTGATTAATGGCGTCAAACACCTCCTTTTTCGTAAAGGTTTGTGTTAATATGATATTCTCCTCATCCGAAATCTACGGCATACCATCAGTGACATTTTCATTTAGAGTGATATTATTCGGAGCCGCTGCTCCAAAAAATTTCTTGTAATATTCTGAGATGAAAAATTTGAGGTTTTCTTGTCCCACAATCGTGCCTTCCTCTTGCTCAAGCTGAAAAATCTTTTTCTTCCTATACTTTCCATTAGCAATGATATGAAAGTATCTTGTATTACTTCCCCCTTCTTGTATATATTTTACTTTTGCTCGTTGTGCCCATTTTGACTCTTCATCCCTACTGAGTTTTGCAAGGCAGTCATGAGCATCCTTTTTTGCAGCCCGCTTGGCTGCGTCTAAGGGAGTTGTTTCGGCCTTTATATCTAATTCCGTTATAAAGAGAGAAAGTTTACCTCGTAGCTTTTTGTACTATCCACTTAATGCTTTAGCCCACCCTCGTTAGAACTGTCTAAGGTGTCTAATTTTGTGTTGCCATTTGTCCACTGGCGATTTTCTAGCTTTAATTGAATTGCACTCCTTATTGATCATTTCATAAAAGCCATCCTGGCACAACCAAGATAACGCAAATGAAAAACGACTAGAATTACCCACAAATGCCTGGTCCCCGGTGTCAAGTAATAGTGGTGTATGATCCGATCCGGTCCTAGTTAGGGCATGAACAATTACGAGGGGGAACTTCTGTTCCCAGTCAACAGCGGCTAGAAAATGGTCCAACTTCTCAAACGTCGGCGTTTCCATTCTACTAGCCCAAGTGTATTGTCCTCTTGAAACCGGAGCTCCTTTAAGCTCAGGCTTTCAATAATACAATTACACAAAAAGGCCATCTTGCATTAAAATTATCATTATTTTTTTCCTCCTGCCTTCTAATAATATTAAAATCTCTGCCAACTAACATTGGGAGTGACTCCCCTTCACATTTCCACACTAATTCAGCCAAAAACTCATGTGTTTTGTCTACTTGTGCCGCTCCATAAACTACTACCAGAGCCCAACAAAAACCATCAAACTTGTTCTTCACATGAAACTTAACGCAAAAGTCTCCTTTGAGAACATTAGTGGTTACCATCGTTGCATTGTTGAAACTAACCAACATATCACCTGATCTACCATGCGGGGGAAAACAATACCACGTAAAGTCCATACCCCCTGCCAGAAAAGTAAGAAAAGGTGTCGCAAAAGAAGATCGGCCTGTCTCAACAATCGCCACAAAATCTAATTTTTGTTCCCTGACAGTTTCATTAACTGTTAAGTGTTTTGCAGGATCCCAAAACCATCCGAATTCCACACCATTCCTTTTATTTTATTATTGTTTAATATTTTTCTAAGCCTGGCACTTCTTCTAATTTCACGTTTGGAGTTACTGGTTTTCTTACGACCCCATTTGGGTAACACCGCAAAAGGTTTTAGATCCACAATATCTAAAGGTCCTTCCGGCTCATCATCTACCAAGTCTCGCTTAAATTTGAAGCTCTTTTAAGTACCATGCTACCTTCATCATTATCATCCATGGCCGGCAAAGATTTTTTTAGAAAAATGAGTTCCCGTTCCTTCTCAACATTTCTAATAACTAAAATTGAAGCATCATATTGTTCATTAGTTTTTCCTAGTGAAATACCCAACTTTTCGACCCTACACTTAATTCAGAATCGGAAAAAGAATTTGACAGTTTGGATGCAATGTGTGTACCCGAGGCCGTGTCGTCATTCTTGCGTGAAGTCAACTCCATAGCCCGGTTAAGAAATGACAAACAAATAAGCGATGAAGATAATAAAGGAGGAAGAAAAAACAACGGACACGCTAGCCAGCACAACTTTATTTATCATGGGAGGTTACAACTTACAAACGCAAAAATTTACAACATGCATGTAACTTATATCCCAAACCTGTGACAGTACTCGCTTCACTCCGAAGAACTTAACCTCTACAAAAGTGCAGGGTAAAGCACGAGACGAGATGGCGCGCATGACACCAGAGACGTATGCGCGATTTATGGCGTGCCCGCAAGTTCTTCGTGCTAGACGTAGTCGTAGCGTGCGAGCTAACGAGAGAAAGAAAAATGACGTGCGAGACTATACCACTCCAACTACCGCCATGTACGGTTTATGAATCCCAAGTTGCATTGTTGAGTTGGTATAAGCGACATTTGTTTCCATAAGAAACCAGCTTGTTCGATCGTGCCACTGTCCAAAATCCAAATCACTCCTAGCATCCTATGGTGTTTCTTTTTCTTTTCTTTCCAGTAGTAATATGAAGTTTGTTCCTCAACAAAATTTCGAAATATATATATGTTTTATTTGTAGGAATATTTCACTATATTTTGACGCAAGATGATGTGCCTAACATGATTAGCCCACTCTTCACTGTATTAGCACCATATGAGTTGTCTAACATGATTACGGTCATATATGTATTACCTATGTGGTGAATTTTTTTTTTTATAGTTGACATTTCAGATTGCAAGTGTTCTGAGTTTCAGATGTATGGTTAGATACATATTATATATCCCATTATTTATTATTGTTCTGATCAAGCATGTATGCGAGAGCGTGTGAGGTTGAACGTGTGCACTAGTTGGAGTGTGTGGTGGCTGATGGGTAGTGACAGTCAAAAAACTTGTGAACCACTTGGGTCTTTATCTTACTTTGTTATCTCTCATTAGGGATAAAAAAAATTCCATGCTACCTGGAGTGGAGTCTGGAGAATCTTGCAAAATTCCCATGCCTAGACCTAGTGTGTTTGAATGCTAACTTCATGTCATAAACTCAACGCTATATTCTGATTTGTTTATTAATTCTGTATTGCTTGGAATATCCCTTTCTATAGGAGTATAAGTGTGATGATTAAACACCATCATTATGTTAGTATGTGATAACCATATAAATGGTATCTTACACACAAATTGTTGCACCAATATTTATATCATCTGGGTAGTCCCGTGTCCACCACAATTGTTAGAGAGAGTGCATAAGTGGAACCATGAACCGGTCCATTTTTAATTATAAGAAAACACTTTACATACTTTTAGAGTAACTTTCAGATATTAAAAAATCTGAAAATATAATAACATATTTAATACTTCCATGTACAAACCAAACCAGAAAAACAACACCCTTTCCACTTTTTATCATCATTGCATATTCTAGTCTAGTATAATTATCGTTTTTATTTTATTGCATTTTATTTCAGATTTACGAATCCTACCCCTTGTGCTTGTGACAACCACACGGTGGAGTTGGGGGCACAAAACAATCTATAAACTATTTTATAGATTGACCGAAGAAGGACAAGAACATACACTTCTCTACACACACAATTCTCCAAGTGTTCGATATTACCAGTGAGTCACCTCTAGGGGAAAACCTCCATTTACTACAACACTCTCCTCTTCGAGTCCCAACGAAAAGGCATGTCATCAGCCATCATACGGTGGCATCTATTTACTTCACTATCTGACTGTAGAAGGTAGATGTAGCTATCTATCCTACACCCAATTGTCGTTTTCTTTTAGTTTGGTACATAGTGTATACGGTGTAGGTGACGAACGGCTTCATGATATTGTTCACCTTGCCCACAAATGGGCCTGCCCCATTTGGATGTGTTGTGTCAGCCTATGTGAGCATTAGTAGGCCAAGACACGGTACGTTTAAACATTTCGGCTATTTTTAGATTGTTTGACATAATCTTGGATTTTAATCTATTTTTTATGATTTATAAAATTTTCAGTGATATAGGCATGTTGTGTGAGACTGTGTGCCAACCTATTTGTTTGTGCCGCCCATCAGACACGGCCCCTTTAGAGTAGTCATACTGGGAGTATCATAAGTGGTAACATTAGTGTCACATAGATAAAAATGATACTAAGTATTTAATGAGAAGAGAATTGGTGGTGGTATCATAGGTAGATACCGTAGTATAGCGGATTTCGAGATAAGTTGAGTTTGTAGCCTAATAAATGCATGGTTATATGATAATACTACATCTATATTACTACCCACTACTAATAACATAGTAACGTATAATAACATAGAGTAGAATCATACCATAGAACTAGTCTTAGGCACGTGTTGGGCCAAGCATGCGTATTAACGGGCTGACCCACAAGCACCGTCCTATTTGACCAGTTATACGGGTATGAAGACTTACTGTTTTGCCTGAATATTATGAAAGATACTTCAGGCATTAGCTCCCAAGTCCCAACAAATACACTGAAATTCTCCTTATCGTTGTCATCTAGCATCTCCTCTGAACCTCAAACCACGAGAAATGCAGGCATATCTAAACATCGTCTCAAGGTGGATAATATCTCGCTCTACCATACGACCCTCACCCTTCCCTCCAACCTCAAGAAAACAATCTCCTGGACACCAACAGATCCTCACCCTCTTCTGAACACACTCCATTCCGCTCCACTGACTGAGCTTCGCCCGCAATGGCCACCCTTGTCAAGCACCTCATCCTCTGCTCCAGCAGCACCACATCCTCCTCGGCTTCTCCCTCCCCCTCGAACCGTCGCCGCCCACCGTCGTCGCCCGAAGTCGCCGACAAGCGCGCCAACGTGCCGCAGTCCGCCACGCGCCGGCTGGCAGTCGCCGCGTCCACGGCAATGGTCGCCACGGCCGCACTTTCCGCGCGGCGACCCGCAGCGCCGCCCCCGGCCATGGCGGCGGAGGCGGCCGCGGTGCCGGCGCCGCCGCCCCCCGGGACCGTGCCGAGGTGGGGCACGAGGTCCTACGTGAGGGAGAGGTTCTTCGAGCCCGGGCTGACCTCGGAGGAGGCAGCCGCGCGCATCCGGCAGACGGCGGAGGGCATGCGGACTCTGCGGCCGATGCTGGAGACCATGTCGTGGAAGTACGTGCTGTTCTACGTGCGGCTCAAGTCCAAGTACCTGGACCTCGACCTCACCACCGCCATGGCCGGCGTCCCCGAGCTGCGCCGTCCTGACTACGTCCGCGTCGCCAACGAGCTCGTCGACAACATGACGGAGGTACCAGCATTTTCGGCTTGCGATTGTTCTTCTGCATGTTCGTTACTTTTTCTCGAAAGATAATGCAATTCTGATGAGCTTGGCGTGCAGTTCGATCGGTTTGTGCGAACTCCCAAGGTGTACGAGTCCTACCTGTACTACGAGAAGACCCTCAAGTCGCTGGATGACGTGGCAGAGTTCCTCGCATGATTCGTATATATGCACGGTGTCTGTAGGTCTAGGAATGTATTGCTATATGTCGATCCCTTCTATGGAGCTCATAGAAACGAAATGTGATACTGTATACATATGAATTGCAAAGTTGCTTCAGCTGATCTGTATACTAGATGCAACTTTTCGTGCAATTAGTAAAGGAAGTGATACCATCTCGATTCTCAAAACACTCGCATGATGGCACATGGTACTTGGTCGTACAGATAGGCAGATATACCTAGCAATAGCGTCAGGAACAGATCCAGAATTTCAACTTTGGTGTCCCGGTTCTATACAATACAAAATATTTAAAAAGTATTGTCCAAGCAAATACACATAAAAGTACAATTTTAATTCACCAACAAAACCTTTTATAGATATTTTTAACATTAAATTAGAACTTCAGGAAAATTACATCACAATCTTAGTGCGGCGTGGTGGTGGTGAGGTAATTTCCTAACATTTTGCACATCTCACTTATAAGCAGAGGGGACCCCACGCGGCCGGTGTCCTTTCCCCAAATCATCTGCGCGTGCACCACAACTGTCAAAAGGAACCCCCCCTCTCCACGCCATCCACCTCCTCCCCTGATTCGATCACCGTCGGCGACCTCCACGCCATGGACGGTGCCGCCCACGACTTCCCCACCCCCTAGCGACTGTACCGGCTGCTCCCCAGCCCCGACCGCTGCCTCCACCACATTGTAAAACCCTTGGTTCTCGCCCCTCCGTTGCATGGTGTTCGCGGCGCCCTGACCCATCACTGACGTCGTGAATCCATCTCGGGAGGCCACCACACAGTAGCTAAAATGGGCACAACCCGCAAGAAGGCGGTCACGACCGACAACAAGAGGGGGGGGGGGGGGGGGTCGGCTGCTGCGACCATGGGGGAGAATAGGAAGAAGCAAAAGGCGTCTCACCGCCCCAAGCCCAACTACGAGGCCAACGTCGCGCTGAGATGATGCATGATTAGGACCTATGTGATTTTATAGTTTGAATTAATTTTATTATTTGAACTATGTGTCGTTTATGTGAAACTATGCTATGATTTGAACTATGGTATGCTATGGAGTAAACTAAATTTGTATGTGTTAATTTTTCAATGTTTTAGTTCATATGTTTGTTTTCATCTCTCAAAAATCAAAGTTATCGTCTGGAATTCTTCTCCTTAAGGAATATGCAGATATCACTGCAGCAATAGGACTATGTTTGGAGAAGATTTCAAAACGAGACTTAGAGATGGCCAAAATGGGGTTAGCAGTTTTTTTTTTAGAAATGGGTAGTCCCGGCCTCTGCATCTAGACGATGCACACAGCCATTTTTTTAAAATCAAACAAGTTCAAGGTATCTTATTACAATCATAATATCTACTCACGGGATGTTATTTTGACTATATGTAGGTTAGAGAGCCCAAATGATTTAGTTCGGAAAATGGCCAGTGTTGTTGCATTGACATTTACTAAAGTTCTTGATCCAAAAAATTCCTCTTTACCTTGATGACGATTGTAAATGTTGACATGGAGTTGGTTTTTTTTTCTCCAAAGAGGATCACAGCTCCATCTTTATTGACATTTTGGAACAAACTGGGCATCACTTGGTCTCAACATGGAAACGGATTGGAGGAAACCACTGGTGCTAGAGCTCTTTGGAAGAAACCAATGTTTATGGAGGTCTTTATCATAGGTGTTTGGAGTATTTGGAAAGAGAGAAACGATAAACTCTTCAATTGAATCAACAATACTCCTCAGTTTTCTAAAAAGATCTGCATCGAAGAGATGCATACGGCTTTCTTTATTATTGTATTCAACAGAAGTCTGATAAAGAACGTACATCAGAAACCCTAAGCCATTATACAACCTCTACAAACCTGACAATGAGTGGAAATCATTTCAACAAGGCCTTATCTCTGGAATCAGGCTCGCGCCCCGCTTTATAAATAAAGCCACACCGTTTGAGACCGCTGCTGGGCCAGACAGCACAACGCCCAAAGGAAACTGCTGGGGCGGAAACAGCAAAAGCACGCCCAAAAGAAAAGAGAAGAGAAAAAAAGGAGAGAAAAAAGCCAACAACGGCGGATCGACAAAAGTGACCAGACTCCACGACCAGAACGCCCACCGAGACCTCGCACCAAGCTCCTAGTGCTCCAAAGCGCCGGTACCCAACAACACCTTCAAGAAGGGAAGCGACGACGACGACGACGCTGCTGCCAAGGGTTTCCCCCGGTACGCGATTGAGGAGAGGGGACCACCCGACACCCTTCAGGAAGGACTGGCGGCACCCGCAGGCGCCACCGCGCCGGAGTCGAACACGCCGACTAGGATTTCTCCCGATCCCCCCTCACCCTAGGCGCTCTGGAACACTCCACCAAACCACCCACCACCCAGCGCACGGACGCGTAGCCGTTCACACTGTCTCCCCACGGTACAAAGAGGAGAGGCCTACACACCGAAGAAGGAGAGCCGGGACTAGAAGCCACAACACCGCTGACGTGCGGGAGGGACCAACCTCCACCGCCAGAAGCGGTAACCGACCGGACACAACAGCAGGAGCACACCAGGCCCGCAAGCCCGGCCGAGCCCCTCGAGGCCCGTGAAGTCCCCGCCGTCGCGCTGCAGAAGGCACGACGTTGGCGCGGCCGCCCCACCTCCAAGCTGCTCTCCACCACCAGTGTATAAAGAACCGCGCAAACGAGGATTCAGACTGACCCGACTAAAACCTAGATGGGGTCCGAAGACACAGATCTGGGCCGAGGGCGGCGCGTCAATCCCGCACCACACTGGACACGGCCCTGCCTCCAAGAGGAAGCGCCCCAACCCTAAAACCGGCCTAACCCAACCCGGACAGCCCCGAGACCTGGATCAATGCACCGCCGCAAGCCGAGCAGCACCACGACCGAGCTCCCTACCAGGGAGCATCAGCGCACGAGGAGGGACGGGACCCGACGCGGGTGTTGGGAATAGCGGCCCTGCCGCCGACAGATCCGGGCCCACCTAGCCCAGATTCGGCCCGCAGCAGTGCAACACGCATCGGCAGATCTGGGCCCGCCTGGCCCAGATCCAGCCCGCACACGCGCTGGCAAACCGCCCCCCGCGCCTTCGTCTTCTTCAACTGGCCGCAGCTTGCAAAGCAGCCGCCGACGCGCAGCGCCTCCGTCGCCACCGGCTCCTCCACGTCGCCCTGCCCGGCCGCACCACCGGCCTGCGTCTCCAGTCTCGGCCAGCCATGGCGCTTCTCCGCCCCGAAGCTCCACGGTGGTCGGCAAGCTCCTCTGCCCTCCGCCTTTGACGGGCCGGGCGCCGCCACCGCCGCCGGCAACGGCGGCGGCAGCGGCCAGGGAGGACAGCGACGGGGGGTGCCTTTCTCTGATTTGGATGGGTCCTCCGGAGCCGCCCGAGCGGGGGCGGCCCGGGAGGAAGGGAGAGAGGGGAGGGGAGAGGCGGGGAGGGTGGTGGCCGGCGGCGGGGAAGCCTTGGTGGTGGCGGCGCGGTGGAGGAACCCTCAACCTAAAATCTGTACAAAAGTAAAATGTGGGACCAAGTCACATACCAACTAGAATCTGTACAAGGCCTTATGCCAACGCAAAATACCCCACCAACTAGAAACTGGGAACAAGTCACATACCACGAGACACCATCTAGGGAATACTTGAGTGGTCATATGATCTAGTAGACCCGCTATAGAAGCCGTCACCACCATTCAAACGCCGAACAAACTTCAGGGTTAAGATCTGCATATTACCCGCCAGGCTTACCGTTGACGCCTCCACGGCTCCCAACCGCTTGCTCGTAAAGATGCATTTGTCACTGATACTCTATAGCGCCATGCCGCCGAGTCCTGTCATCGTCGACACGTATGATGCCATACCGCTCCACCCCATTGAACACCACAAGCTGTCACAAGTCCCACAAGACAGGTCCACTTCCACATGTTGGCCCCAAAGGGGAGAACGACGATAAAGGTCGTCAACGTTGGACCCGGAAACCAGACCTAGGGTTTCTCCAAAGCGATTTGTACGGGGAACGGGAACTGCATCACCAACAACTTCAACAAGGTTACGATGCCCACGGAGGCCACGATGGATCCAACCGTCATCCGAGCCGGTACTCACTGACAATATCACACGCCCACCTTGATCTGGACCAACTTGTCCTCCTCGCCTCGCCAAGCGCCACGTCACGCTGCCCCAAGGAGCTGGTCACCGCAGGGCCGTTGAAGATCTGGGAGGCCGCGGTTGAGGGAGAATGGCGTTCTTTCAGATTGCCAAGGACCCCTCGAAGCAAGGACATCCGGGAGGATCGCCGCAGCCCCCCTGTCACCACCCAGTAGATCGAGCCCCCAATCCTCCTCCAATTGACTGGATCACCAAGAAAAAACCATGTCCTTCACTTGATGTAGAACTTGGAAGCAAATCAAAACCATGTGCTCTACGTGAGAATAGGAGACATGCTGATGAGATAAAAGCAAAGGCTACGAGGCATGATATTTCAGACAACCGAGCAAGAAATCGTAGAGATCAAATCACTGGAATCTGATGAAAATTCACGAGAACCTGGTGATGCTATAAACTTTTAGGAACACTATGACGAGGAAAGTATAACCATTGATTCATCCAGTGATTCATACCCGTATGATCTATCAGATGATGACACAGGTTTGCAGAATAATTTCACACATGACGATCGAGATGGTTTAAGTTTCCTCCGTCTCCGTGACTCCTCTGCAACGCGCTCGGGCGGCGAATCCGATTAGTGCTTGATGGTAAGGAGGATCACTCCTGGCAACAACACCGCGTCGCTTGATCACGACGCAATCCAGTACTAGTACGTCGGTTCGTTTAGGCAGAAAACAAAACGCGGGGAATTCAAGTTGTTCTCGGACTGTCAGAAAACTGAACGTTGGCGCCACGAAACTGAAAGTTCTTCTTCGTACCAGCGAGCGCCACTCGGACTCGATCACGAGTTCACGATCCAAGATAAAAGACGAGGAGCCAGATAACCATGCCCTCAGCCCTGCCATCCTCGCACCATCACCAGCACACAAACAAGAAAAAGATCCACCTTTCATCCCAATCCTCTTCTCGTCGTCGGCAATGATGCAGCACGCCGTCGCCGTGGATCCCTGGTCCTTCGCTCGCCCTCCGCCGCCTACCGGCCTCTTCTTCCGCCCCGAATCCTCCTGCACGCAGGCCGTCGCCGACGTGTCCGCCCGTCCTGGACCCGCGCCTCCCGGCTTCTCCCGTCCCAGGAGGGCGCTCCCGCCATCGCCCCGCGAGCTGCGCGTGCCACCGAAGCTCCCAAAGCGCGAGGCGCCGCCGGTCTCTCGCGCCGACGCTGAGAAGAACCGCTCCACGAAGCGCCAACGGCTGTGCTCGGACTACGAACACGAGATCGAAGCCAACCTCCGGGCGACAGAGAAGACCTCCGAGGAGCGGCCGCGGCCGGACTACCTGGAGACGGTGCAGCAGGACAGGGTGAGCGCGTCGGCACGCGCCTCCCTCGTCGGATGGATGGACGCGTTCGTCCGGTGCTACGGCCTCGCCGACGGCACGCTCCACCACGCCGTCGCCTACCTCGACCGCGTCCTGTCGGTGCGGGCAATGAACACGCACACCGGCTACGAGCTCCGCCTCCTGGGCGCCGCGGCCGTCTTCGTCGCCGCCAAGTGCGAGGACCGAAGCACCGTGCTGACGCTCGACGCCCACAAGATCGCCGGCTACGGCGGGTTCGCCACGGGCAAGGAGGTGCTCGACATGGAGCGCCACATGGTGGCCGCGCTCGGGTACCAGCTCGGGGCCCCACGGCGCACACCTTCGTCGGCCACTTCACGAGGCACGCCGAGGGAGAGGAGGAACTGAAGATTCAGCTCATGGCGCATCGCTTCGCCGACCTGTCGCTGCTCAACTACGCGTGCCTTGGCTACCTGCCGTCCCTCGTCGCGGCGTCCGCCATCTTCCTTGCCAGGTTTGCGATCAACCCGCCGGACGTCCTGCCGTGGACCTCGGAGATGCAGGAGCTCACGCGGTATAGCGTCTTGGACTTGGCTGGCTGCGTGACGACTATGTTCTACTGCTCGCAGTCCATCATCTGTAACGCTGGTTGTTGATCACAAAAAACAGAGCAATTTCTGCAGAGTTCGTGTGTAGAAGAATATCGTGGAAGTTCTCTGTAATGTCCATGTATATACGTCTGAATTAATGGATGGATTCACATTGTTTTGAGGATCGTCAAAGATTGAGATGGTTTGGGTGTCAACCGTTAGAAATATTATGTCTCCCTGTGAAGTACGAACCGATTGTAGAGAGGGATAGGATGCAACACACTTTTGATATTGATCTCAGGGGTATAAATAACCCAGTACAAGTACATAATGGTACTGCGTACGAACACAACGATCATGGGATCGTGGGGGAGGAGAGTGGTGGCCGTTTGTTTGACTACATACAGTTGCACGCACGCACTCATAGCTTAACACGCCCCGCAGTCGTGACGGCGCCGGAGGAGACGCAAAGACTGGACCGGAACTCTTGGAAAACGTTCGTCGGCAATCCTTTGGTCATCACATCGGCGAGCTGCTGGCGCGTTGGAACATGAAGAACACGGATGTCGCCAAGGGCCACCCGCTCTCGAACGAAATGGATGTCGAGCTCCACGTGCTTGGTTCGGCGATGATGAACAGGGTTCACCGACAGGTACACCGCCGAGATGTTGTCATAGAAGACTAGCGTCGCCGAACGAACAGGGTAGAGCAGCTCGCCGAGCAGCTGACAAAGCCAGATGCATTCCGCAACGGCGTTGGCCACGGCGCGGTACTCCGCCTCGGCGCTGGAGTGCGAGACGACGGGCTGGCGCTTCGAAGACCAGGAGACGAGCGAGTCGCCGAGGTACACGCAGAAGCCGGAGGTCGAGCGGCGTGTGTCGGGGCAGCCCGCCCAGTCCGCGTCGGTGTAGGCGCGCAGGTTCAGTGAGGACGACGCCGTGAGCCAGAGGCCGAGGTCAGTGGAGCCGCGCACATAGCGCAGGGCACGCTTGATCAACGCCAGATGACACGCCCGAGGATCATGCATGTGCAGGCAGATCTGCTGCACGGTGTAGGCCAGCTCTGGACGAGTGATCAACAGGTACTGTAACGCGCCCGCCAGGCTGCGATATTCAGAGGGACCAGACAACTTGGGGCCGTCAGCGGATGGGAGCTTGCCATGTGTGTCGATCGGCGTCGGTGCGTCCTTGCAGTTGGCCATGTCGGCGCGGTCGAGGATGTCCTCCGCGTACTGCTGCTGTGACAGGAAGAAGCCCTCCTTGGTGCGCGTGACGTGGATGCCGAGGAAGTAGTGGAGGGCGCCGAGATCCTTCATGGCAAACTCGGCAGTGAGCTTGGCGGTGATGCGTTGAAGCAGTGCAGGGCTCGAAGCGGTGAGGATGATGTCGTCCACGTAGAGGAGCAGATAGGCCGCGTCCATGCCACGGCTGTAGGTGAACAGGGAGCTGTCAGAGCGCGTCGCCGTGAAGCCGAGTGTGGTGAGGAAGCCGGCGAAGCGAAGTAACCAGGCCCATGGCGCCTGCTTGAGCCCGTAGAGGGATTTGGCGAGGCGGCACACGTGTTCTGGTTTGCTTGAGTCGACGAAGCCGGCTGGTTGGAGGCAGTAGACTTCCTCGACGAGCGTCCCGTGCAGGAACACATTCTTCACATCGAGCTGATGCACTGGCCAGGCACGTGAAGCCGCCAAAGTGAGCACCGTGCGGATCGTGGCTGGCTTGACGACCGGCGAGAAGGTTTCGGCGTAGTCGACGCCAGGTCGCTGATTGAATCCACGCACGACCCACCTGGCTTTGTACCGTTCCAGAGAGCCATCGGCGCGCAGCTTGTGCTTGAAGATCCATTTCCCTGTGATCAAGTTAGCGCGCGGCGGACGGGGAACAAGCTCCCAAGTGCAGTTGCTGACGAGGGCCGCGAACTCCTCCTGCATTGCACGCAGCCAGTTCAGATCCTGGACAGCGAAGCGGACGGAGCGTGGGAGCGGCGAGATGTCGGGCGGTGCAGTGGTGACCGCGAGGCTGGCGTAGCGCGGATTGGGCTTGAAGATGCCGCGCTGCGCCCGCGTGACCATCTGTCGAACAGGTGGTGGTGTGGCCGGAAGGGGCGAGCTTGTTGGTGATGACGAGGAAGCAGAGCCGCTGGATGAAGAATCGACGGCCGAGCTTGAACTTGCCGTGCGCGCGCCAAAATTTGAATCTGGTATCGGCGCACCAGAGGAAGCCGACGGGGCCGGCGTGGCCTGATGGGCTGGCCCAACAGCAGCAGACAGAGGCGGCCCAGCACGCAGAGTGGAGTCCTGTGTCAAAGGAGCAGCTCCAAGGCCACCATGCGTGACCTGTACAAGAACATGAATTTGCACTTGTTCGTGGCCAGAGGGAGGCGGTGGTGGTGGCGCCGGCGATGAGCGAGCGGCGAAGGGGAATGCGTCCTCCACAAAATGAACATGGCGGGATGTGAGAACCCGACGTGACTTCGGATCGTAGCAGCGATAACCGCGATGGTCCGGCGAGTATCCGAAGAAGACACACGCGAGGGAGCGTTGATCGAGCTTGTGCTGCGAGGTGGCCTCGGTGTTGGGGTAGCAGAGGCATCCAAAAACGCGCAACTCGCCGTAGTTAGGAGCGACGCCGAGGATCACTTCATGCGGGGAGCGCGGAGAGGTCGAGCGACATGGGCGTCGATTGAGCAGGAAAGTCGAGGTGCTAAGGGCCTCCGCCCAGAATTTCGGGGGCGTGGAGGAGTGGAATAACAACGCACGAACTCCATCATTCAGAGTGCCCAAGATCCGCTCGGCTTTCCCATTTTGTTGGCTCGTGTATGGGCACGACAGACGCATGACGGCGCCGTGAGCAGTGAAGAGAGATCGGATGGCGAAGTTGTCAAACTCGCGGCCGTTGTCAGTTTGGAGGGCCAAAATGGGTCGATCGAACTGAGTTTTGGCATAGGCGAAGAATGCAGTGAGGATCGAGGGAACCTCAGATTTCTGTCGAAGAGGGAATGTCCAGGCATAATGCGAGAAATCATCGAGAACGACCAAGTAGTATTGAAATCCTGAGACGCTTACAACTGGTGAGGTCCAGACATCTAGATGTAAAAGCTGAAATGGGAAATATGTACAGCTAGTGGATGATTCAAAAGGAAGCCTAACATTTTTTCCGGTTCTGCAAGCATGACAGGTGTGCGAGCAGGTTTGACTACAGGTAAAACGGAAATTGCTAGCGAGACGACGAAGAGTGTCCTCGCCGGGGTGTCCAAGCCGCTGGTGCCACAGCTCCACAGAGGCGACGCCAGCAAAGGAATGCCATGCTGCTGAAGATGGAGCGGGCGACACAGGGTACAGCCCGCCGGTGGAATCACATCGCAGGATCACCGCCTTGGTTCGGAGGTCCTTGACAGAAAAACCGAAAGCGTCAAACTCAACTGTAACTGGATTTTCACGTGTTAGTTGTCTGACAGAGAGAAGGTTTTTGACAAGGGAGGGAGAGTAGAGAACATTGTGAAGGCGAAGAGGAGAAGAAGTGGTGGTAATGGAGCCATCACCGGTGTGTGTGACCGGCAGCAGCTCACCGTTGCCCACGATGATCTGAGAGGAGCACGTAGCGGGGTGGAGGGATTGAAGGTTACCGGGGTTGTTGAACATGTGCGAGGATGCGCCGGTGTCGAAGAAGACGTCGGACGGGCTGCTGGAGGATGACGACGGTGGCGCGGTGGAAGCTTGGAGAGCCTGTTGTAGTGCAGACATGTCCCACGCAGGTGCGGAGGAGGAACTCGCACCGGCAGTGCCTGGCCCGGTGAAGAGTTGAGGACCGGTGTAGCCGAACTGGGCGCCCGGTGGCGCGAGGGCGGACGGGGGCGGGCCGTGCGAGGCCGGCATGTACTGGGGCCCGGACACGAACTGCGGCGTGGCGACGTACGCCTGCTGATGCAGAGTGTGGGGACGAGGACCGAGCACGCCGGCGCCGGGTGCACGCCAAGCAACCGGCCAGGCCTGAACCATCCCGGTCCAGGAGTGTGCGCCAGGAGCCGGAGCGGGGTAGGCCGGCGGGCGCGGGGCAGATGAAGTGGAGCTAGAGGTGCCGGCGTCGTCCTTGGCCTTGCCTTTGCCTCTGCCACGGCCGCGGTCGCGACCGCCGCCTGGTCCAGCGGGTGCACCATACGAGGTGGGCGCTGGAGGCGGTGGTGGAGCAGGAGCAGGCGCGGCAGGTGCGCGGGCGGCGTAGAGGGCGTGCGCGGACTGCTGATTAGCAGACTGCTGCACGCGGTACTCCTCCAGAAGAAGGAAGGATCGGACCTGCAGAAACGAAGGCAGAGGTACCCGCGAGGTGGTGTGTGGAATGGAGGCGTGGTACTGGCGTCCAAGACCGCGGATGAGGTTAAAGACCTGCTGCGTCTCCGTCACGGGCTGGCCGAGGTCGCGAAGTTAATCAGCGAAACCTTTGAGGCGCGAGCAGTACTGCATGATGCTCATGTCGCCCTGAACGACGGCGTGGTACTCCGCATCGATGTAGACGGCGCGTGAGAGCTGGTTGTCGCGGAAGATGGCAGCGATGGCCGTCCAGACGGCGACGGCCGTGTCCTCGGGCTGCATGACGACGTCGAGCAGCTCAGGCGAGACGGTGATGTAGAGCCAGTGCGTGACGGCGTGGTCGATCATGATCCACTCCGCATCGTCGACACGGCGGACAGCAGCGGGGTCGATGTGGTCGGTGAGGCCGAACTTGCCGAGGACGGTGATGAGGAAGCGCCGCCACTGCGGGTAGTTGCCGGACGCCAGGTCCAGCGTGATGGGCACATGGGAGCGGATGGCGACCGTCTGGATCACCGAAGCCGGGGAAGAAGCAGGGAGGGGCGCGGTGTTGAGGGCGCCGAGGACACCGTCGCGCCGCGGAGAGCCGGGCGGCGTGCCATCAGGAGAGGAGGCCGGTGTCGACATGGGGTTGACTAGAGAGCTTGCGGAAGCGTGAGAGAGGGGCTGCGAGAAGGGGTTGAGCAGTGCCTCCTCTGATACCATGTAGAGAGGGATAGGATGCAACACACTTTTGGTATTGATCTCAGGGGTATAAATAACCCAGTACAAGTACACGATGGTACTGCGCACAAACACAACGATCATGGGATCGTGGGGGAGGAGAGTGGTGGCCGTGTGTTTGACTACATACAGTTGCACGCACGCACTCATAGCTTAACACCGATGAACTAGTGAACAGATTGCAGATGCATGTGCATACTAGCTCCGTTAATCTGCAATGGAGATAATCTAGATGACTGATTCATTGAGCTGTTACTTGGTTTTTGTTTTTACTGAACTAGCTCTTCTGCGATGAAATCAGCATATTACTTTTTAGTGGTTGAGTGAGCAATCCTATGATCTTCGGCATGCAATTACACTGAAAGTTTTCAGGTAACAAGTTATCTTCGTGTAAGCTCATAAGGCAAATTTTCTTTTCTGGTGTCCCATGCTCGATAATGTTGCTCACTGTTACTTTGCGAATCGTGATGGTGCTTCTTTATGGAATAGTTTCCCTTCACATTCAGTATGTGATGACAACAGTAAATATAGAAAGGAAATAAGGAAGAAGAAATACAGTAAATTCAAGATCACCAAACGTATGATTCAATCTTCATTTCTATACAAGGAAATAAGCAATAAGAAATACAGTTCAGTGCTCATCAGAACAGGGGGGATTTTGTTATGTTCGATTTTCATTTATGTACACGGCTGAAAAGTCTTCATGGAGGTTCATAGCTAAACATAGTTCAATGCCAAAAAAAGACTGAGCTTGCTCGAATTATGTGGAAGAGAAGTTCCTGCTTCTCATGTTCCTGCAGATTTGCTCTTTCAGAGATGACCATACACTGATACACTGCGATGGGTCGTCCTCCTGTCCATATCCTCGTTACTCTCGACATTCTCGGGACCATTGTTGTCATAGTTCATATAGGCAACATTGATCCTGGGTCGTAGTCCTGCCATAACAAAAAAGCAAGTATGTCACCTCCGCTGAGCAGCCATCCTTGTGCAAGCGGATCTTGGTCCTTCCTTAAGTCACCCCAATATTTGTTTCTGTGAACATTGAAAAGGCACACTCTTGTCGGTTAACTGGTTGAACTGCAACCAAATATTGCATGGTACAATCTAAACAACCAAAAAGAAAAACGAAAACACGTTAGACACTAAAATTAGAAACCCTATTGCAATTGTATGAAAAATAATTAATTGTTAATTGCCATTGAATCTAAGTTGAGCCTCTCGTAGATAAATAGTGAACTAGAAGCCAATGGACTCTCTATTCATACAGTGAGAGTTGCATACTTAGCAAGCGTAAAAAGTTGTATGTGTAAATACCGATAATGTAAAAAGATATATTCACAATCACTAGGAGCAAATCCCAACACCCATTTGAAACAGCTAATTAATCCAAATAAATGTCTAATACATTAATAAACATCATACAACTATGATACAATTATCTAGTGCATCTAAATAAAACAATAATTATCTAATACATAGTTCATCATACAATTATGTAGTGCATCTAACTAAAGAATCCGTTGCCACTATCTATTATACTAGTTGAGTGCTCGTGCGTTGCAACGGGATAGCGAAGAAAAAAGTAGTCGTTTTGTGACATTATGTTTAGACACATATCTACTTTTAATATGTCAGATTAAAGATTTATTTTTATTCAGATTATTTACTTTTTTCTAATCGTTCCAACACATTACTTCATAGTAGCCTAATCCAAGAACCATGAAGATCCTGCTGAAATAACTATCTTGGCCCTATTAGGCAAAACTAATTTAGTAATATCCATTCAAAAAACTATAGTATTATCTCAAATTGTGATAGAAAACATGTCGTGGTGGCGAACAGACAGATGCCTACGGGTAGGCTAATTTGTGGGGCCGATGGACGCTAGGGGATCTCGGGGAGGGATTGCGCGATGAACTCGCGCGCAGGTAAACACAACCGACACAGGGACATAAGGATTTACCCTGCTTCGGGGCTCTCGTGAGGAGATAAAACCCCTACTGCAGCATCTAGCCTACTCGGTATATTTCCTCTCTTACTATCCGGGCTACAACACGCTCCATGAGCTGCTACACTTGCCTCCATGAGGTCTTGAGAGCAAATGAGAAGGGGGGAAATGAAGTGGTGGGGTGGTGGTCTCTCCCTCTCCCCCTCCCCTGGTGCCCTTTATATAGGAGAGCCCAGGGGACAAGTTGGGGACAAGGAGACAAGAAGTACTGCGCACGGTACACTGTTCACGATTTGACTGATGGGGTCTTGTCACACTGTTCCTGCATCACTGCACAGTGTACTCTTGTCCCATCCGGTACACTGTAGCGTCACTGTGCGGTGTACTGTTCACATCACGATTACCGTAGATATATCGGACTAGACATGTCGGATGTGTCCCGGACAATCACACCGTGTGTCCTTTTCCTTGTCCTCTAGTCATTGTCCATCGTACCTCCTCGTTCTCTTCCTGGTCCCGTGTTGCTGTCGGAGATGGAGAGCACGGAAGCGGCGAGGTGCGGGCTTGACCGAGGCGGCAAGGAGCAGCTGGGCGCGTCCGAGCTGCCGAGACAGTGGATCCCGGGCGAGACCGGGTGGTTGCTGCCAAGATGAGGACGAACTCGGATGCGCACCCGGTTGAGGTGAACTCGGAGCAGAGGGGATGCCGAGGTGCGAACGGCTGAGGTCCCCGCGGTCTAGGTCCACGGCGAGGAGTAGTCGGAGCGGCCGAGTCGGGGGGATGCCGGAGAGGATCCCGTCGAGGTCGAGGTGGTGAGGCCGTGGTGCGGGCCGGCGGTGCAGAGCGGCGGGGTGCCGGATGTGGATGCCGGGGCGGGTCCGGGCACGGTGGCGTCGGGGAAGGGGATGCCGGGGGCACGCGCGCCCACCGCGTCTTGGATGGGGCAGAGGAGCTCGGGAGGCCGAGGAGGATGCCGGATGTTTCCGAGGTCGAGGGAGTCGCGGAGGTTGCCGAGGAGGAGGCCGTCCGGGGCGCGGCCGAGGATGTCGGGGCAGAGCTCGGGCGGGCGCTGGCGAGCGCGTGCCGGAGGAGGGGGCGCCGAGGTCGCGGCGACGGGATGGAGGAGCTCGGGCGGTCGATGTCGGGGGAGGCCGGGGGCGCGCCGGGGATGGAGCCATGCCGGTGCCACCGAGGCCCCTCCGGCCGAGTCGAAGGTGTGCCGGGACGGTGCCGAGGTCGTGGACGCCGGGGCGATGCGGTTGTGGACCGGGGGTCGGGGTGGAGCGCTGTGGAGGACGACGCCCAGATGCAGAGGAGGGGCGGTTGGAGGAAGACGACGCGAGCGGGGGACGACTGGGGCGTGTGATGCGGTCAGCTTGGTTTGACCGAGATGCATATTTCGGCCCGCAGGGAAATTGGCCCGGTTTTGTCTATTGGCCCGAGATGCCTTTCTCCTCCTTTTTCTTTATTCTTCTCCTATTTAAATGTACCTATACCTGCAACACTAAGAAACAAACCCATATTTTCCGGGTATCGGGGAATTACATCCCCGACACTAGTCCCCGAGTCTATGGGGGATTCGTTAGAATCGCGCATAGACTTAAAAACAAATAGTCATTAGGAAATTTCCATATCAAATACCATGCTTTTAGGGATCCTGGGGATTACAACCCCGACACTAGTCCCCGAGGCTGCGGGGGACTCGCAGAGTCGCGCGCAGACTTAGAAGAAATTTCAACCTCATCGTTTTCATTTGCTCCACCGAATACCTGCAAAAATACAATCATATGCCGGTTCCTTAGCCACTCTGGGCGTTTTACCGACATAGATGTCTTCGGCCACCGCCGGTCTGACACACAATACATGCCGGCGTTTAGCCAGTCTGGGCGTATACCGACACGGACGCCTCATGTGCCGGCTTGTAGCCACTCTGGGCGTATACCGACACAGAGTCTCATGTGCCGGCGTTTAGCCACTCTGGGCGTATACCGACACAGACGCCTACACACACAATGTCACACAGGTATCTCGGGTGTTTCGGTATGTCGGTATGTCGGTATGCCGGCCGCTCTGGGCATATCACACATATTACGGTATCTCGGCCACTCCGGGCGTATCACAGGTGTCTCGGTATCTCGGCCACTCTGGGCATATCACAGGTGTTTCGGTATCTCAGGTGTTGCCTTTAGCGAACTTTGACAAATCGAAACAAATGACGATTTGGAAATATTGCACGATGCCATGATACATTGGAGAACCGAAATAAACGGGGATCTGGGACTATGGTATGATGCCGCGATATAATGGCGAGCCGACATGAATAGTGATATGGAGATATTGTAGTATGCCACGACATGTTGGCGAATGGAAATAAACGGGGATCCGGAAATTGTGCATGATACCGCGATACGTGGGCCAACTGATATCACAAATCATATGCAATGTACCTTGAGGTAACAATAAATATAAGATGGACCCGAGATAACCGATATAATCAAGACTTTCGACATGAATATCTTCTCGGTAAAACCGATATCACCTTTCAACGTTAGTTAAGACATATATATTTAACAAGAATAAAGACAGAAAATAACTCTAGCAGCCAACCACACAATAGAACAGAGCGTCGGTTTCCACCGAGTCCCCGGGTAAATTCTCAGATATAGCAGGAAGGCAAAGGAGCCCGGCAGTCCCCGAGTCCAGTTTCGGGATACCGGCTCACAAACTACAACAGGAACCAAGATACGCCAAGCATATAAATAAATACAAACTGAGCAACTCTACCGACTTAGCATGCAAGGTAGAACTAAACGGTAAAGCAGTCCCCGGGTCAAGACATCTTGCTCCCGGGGAAAAACAGATAGATGACAAACAGGTGAAACAGGGCAGTCCCCGGGTTACGATATCTCGTTTCCGGGTAAACAATTAAACTAAGCATGCATGGGCAGCTCCCGAACAAATTTAAGATAACATAATTGCAAGGTACATATGACGATACTCACGGAGCACATGAGCGGTTGGGGATGTCGTAGGCGACATAACCCGGGTAACTGGTGTGCAATTGCCAGGGGTCCATTGATGATGAGTGTCGGGGAAGAGGCCGGCGACTGGTGCCCGTGATGCAGGGATGCCGGTGCGGGATGTCCTTGACCGGTTTCCGCGATGCGGGGACGTTGATGACCTCCACCCGCGGTGCAGGGATGTCGGAGACCTCTACCCGCGGCGCAGGGATGTCGGCGACCTCTACCTGCGACGCAGGGATGTCGGCGACTTCAACCCGCGGCGCAGGGATGTCGGCGACCTCAACCCGTGGCGCAGGGATGTCGGCGAACTCAACCCGCCGCGCAGGGATGTCAGCGACCTCACCCGTAGCGCAGGGACGTCAATGACCGCTGCCCGCAGCACAGGGATCCCGGATTTGGGATACCGGCGACCGCTACCCGCGGCGCAGGATGTCAGTGACCACTGCCCGCAGCGTAGGGATCCCGGATTTAGGATCCCGGATTTGGGATGCCGGCGACCGCTACCCGCGGCGCAGGATGTCAGTGACCACTGCCCGCAGCGTAGGGATCCCGGATTTAGGATCCCGGATTTGGGATACCGGCGACCGCTACCTGCGGCGCAGGATGTCAGTGACCACTGCCCGCAGCGTAGGGATCCCGGATTTAGGATCCCGGATTTGGGATACCGGCGACCGCTACCTGCGGCGCAGGATGTCAGTGACCACTGCCCGCAGCGTAGGGATCCCGGATTTAGGATCCCGGATTTGGGATGCCGGCGACCGCTACCCGCGGCGCAGGATGTCAGTGACCACTGCCCGCAGCGTAGGGATCCCGGATTTAGGATCCCGGATTTGGGATACCGGCGACCGCTACCTGCGGCGCAGGATGTCAGTGACCACTGCCCGCAGCGTAGGGATCCCGGATTTAGGATCCCGGATTTGGGATACCGGCGACCGCTACCTGCGGCGCAGGATGTCAGTGACCACTGCCCGCAGCGTAGGGATCCCGGATTTAGGATCCCGGATTTGGGATGTCGGGTCCCGTCCGAAATTGTTCCCGCAAGCGCCACTCTGCCCCACGGTGGGCGCCAACT
The DNA here is from genome assembly GCA_026929855.1 of Poa annua. Classification (NCBI taxonomy): domain Eukaryota; kingdom Viridiplantae; phylum Streptophyta; class Magnoliopsida; order Poales; family Poaceae; genus Poa; species Poa annua. Next base: position 65,348,932 of record CM049429.1, on the reverse strand, counting down.
GTCGTGGTGGCGAACAGACAGATGACTACGGGTAGGCTAATTTGTGGGGCCGATGTACGCTAGGGGATCTCGGGGAGGGATTGCGCGATGAACTCGCGCGCAGGTAAACACAACCGACACAGGGACACAAGGATTTACCCTGCTTCGGGGCTCTCGTGAGGAGATAAAACCCCTACTGCAGCATCTAGCCTACTCGGTATATTTCCTCTCTTACTATCCGGGCTACAACACGCTCCATGAGCTGCTACACTTGCCTCCATGAGGTCTTGAGAGCAAATGAGAAGGGGGGAAATGAAGTGGAGGGGTGGTGGTCTCTCCCTCTCCCCCTCCCCTGGTGCCCTTTATATAGGAGAGCCCAGGGGACAAGTTGGGGACAAGGAGACAAGAAGTACTACGCACGGTACACTGTTCACGATTTGACTTATGGGGTCTTGTCACACTGTTCCTGCATCACTACACAGTGTACTCTTGTCCCATCCGGTACACTGTAGCGTCACTGTGCGGTGTACTGTTCACATAACGATTACCGTAGATATATCGGACTAGACATGTCGGATGTGTCCCGGACAATCACACCGTGTGTCCTTTTCCTTGTCCTCTAGTCATTGTCCATCGTGCCTCATCGTTCTCTTCCTGGTCCCGTGTTGCTGTCGGAGATGGAGAGCACGGAAGCGGCGTGGTGCGGGCTTGACCGAGGCGGCAAGGAGCAGCTGGGCGCGTCCGAGCTGCCGATACAGTGGATCCCGGGCGAGACCGGGTGGTTGCTGCCAAGATGAGGACGAACTCGGGCAGGTAGGCACGGATGCGCACCTGGTTGAGGTGAACTCGGAGCAGAGGGGATGCCGAGGTGCGAACGGCTGAGGTCCCCGCGGTCTAGGTCCACGGCGAGGAGTAGTCGGAGCGGCCGAGTCGGGGGGATGCCGGAGAGGATCCCGTCGAGGTCGAGGTGGTGAGGCCGTGGTGCGGGCCGGCGGTGCAGAGCGGCGGGGTGCCAGATGTGGATGCCGGGGCGGGTCCGGGCACGGTGGCGTCGGGGAAGGGGATGCCGGGGGCACGCGCGCCCACCGCGTCTTGGATGGGGCAGAGGAGCTCGGGAGGCCGAGGAGGATGCCGGATGTTTCCGAGGTCGAGGGAGTCGTGGAGGTTGCCGAGGAGGAGGCCGTCCGGGGCGCGGCCGAGGATGTCGGGGCAGAGCTCGGGCGGGCGCTGGCGAGCGCGTGCCGGAGGAGGGGGCGCCGAGGTCGCGGCGACGGGATGGAGGAGCTCGGGCGGTCGATGTCGGGGGAGGCCGGGGGCGCGCCGGGGATGGAGCCATGCCGGTGCCACCGAGGCCCCTCCGGCCGAGTCGAAGGTGTGCCGGGACGGAGCCGAGGTCGTGGACGCCGGGGCGATGCGGTTGTGGACCGGGGGTCGGGGTGGAGCGCTGTGGAGGACGACGCCCAGATGCAGAGGAGGGGCGGTTGGAGGAAGACGACGCGAGTGGGGGACGACTGGGGCGTGTGATGCGGTCAGCTTGGTTTGACCGAGATGCATATTTCGGCCCGCAGGGAAATTGGCCCGGTTTTGTCTATTGGCCCGAGATGCCTTTCTCCTCCTTTTTCTTTATTCTTCTCCTATTTAAATGTACCTATACCTGCAACACTAAGAAACAAACCCATATTTTCCGGGTATCGGGGAATTACATCCCCGACAAAACAAGATAAATGATATTATGCTTCAGTAATCTGATACTATGGAGAATGAACTCTGTTGTGCACAAACCAGTGATGAAACATTGTAATCCAACAAACTAAAATCCAAACGTATAGTTTAAACGTCATGTTTACAAAAAAAAAAGAAACGATTTGAACATCTCCTATCAAATATGGTATCTATTAACGTGCTTAAGATATGCTCGTACAACATCCGGAATGTTGTCTTCGACTTTATTTGCATGATACTTGAGCAGATATAACAAAAAAAAATCCTCATCTCATAACCATCCTGCACGAGGAATATATAAAAAATATATGTTAATTACATAAAAAATTTCATGTTTAATTTGTAATAATATATAATATAGAATACTCACGGTACAAACTGGATGGACCAACTTTTTACCATCATATGAGAGCATCAAACTAAAAACTATGTAACCCGATAAGTTCTTGCAGATCAATGCACTTTCATTATCCTAGAGCACCACCAGGATTAAAATAAATAAATTATCGTAATGATTTTAAATAAATCACCTGTCATGACATCTTGTAATACCATCTGAATAACTACGTGGCCAAAACCATATATCTGAATTCCATTCAGGTTGTCCTATTAGAAGTGATTTGTTTAGGTAGATTGCATACCTCTCTTTTGGTAGTTGTTCAACGCATGGGTCCAAATGGAGACACGACATTTATATTTGTCGATAAAGAACAACATGAAATCGCCTAGGAATGCATATGGCAACAAAATATGCTAGTGGCAAGCGTTAGAAAAAATAGATCATAACAATGATAACCAAGAAGAAAAGCAAACTTATTGTATGACACAACGAGATATCATTGCTCATCTTAGGCCATCCGTGAAAAAATTTCGCCAAAGTCTTAATGTCTGGCAATAGACGCCACTTAGGATGTTTTATGCCATTCGACAATGCCGACTGTGTGAATACACAAGGTTTAGAAACATGACGATGATAATAATTACATGTGAATACAGCAACTTGCACAAAATCTTAATTCCATATGTGCACGAGAGGCTATATAAATATTTGTATATCGTCGCATGCCAATATACGCACAACAAAGTTGAAGCAGTCCTTGTACATAGGCTGGTCCGATGTGAGAATGCCCTGAATTTGTTTCAGACTCAATCCCAATGGATATGGTTTTGATCTTCGCACCCATTCTTTCCTATGAAACAATCGACATGCATCACGATATCATCATAATATATTGACACTTAATGATTTTTATAATAAATGGTACTTACTCCAAACACTCTGCATCCTTAATGGACATGATGTATCTAACGATCTCGTCCAAATCAGGTGGGGCGGCCGGCACCATGGAGGCTGGAAGGGTACATTATTCTTTGTCTGCAACCGCTGAGTCTTGTTGGTGTGGATTCAATATCTCTTCAATATCAGAATCAGATTCCTTTTCTTTATCTTTATCGTCTGGTTGGTTGTTTGTAGATCGGGCTACCTCTTAACTTATTTAGTTCCGACTCGTACAAAATGGCAACTAACTTTTTTTCGGAATTCTTTCATATCTTTCTACAAAGTAGCAAGAAGAAATACTCTCGTAATAATAATTTAAGATGAAACCTACCAATTGAATCTTGAAAATCAAATACCTGGGTGACATGGTCAGAAAGAATATCTCCTGTCCAATATTCCATAATGTTCAGCATAAGCAATCCGCGCGATGAACTACAAGATTATCAAATGGTGTGTAAGCATTTCATCCCAAAAAAATCAACATAATGAAACTATCTGCAATCTCGAGTGTAAATGTTTAATATTGTTGGCTATTAAATATGTATTTTGATCAAAGTAGTTTCGTAATTGAAAATGCTTATTAAGACCCCTGTGGCTCATGAGGCATTTACCATAGATGTGCAGAAGAAGTAGTGTCTAGTTGAATGATATCATAAATTTGAGCCTAAAAAAATAAGGTACAATCATTCAACTATTTGTACAATCATAAATATATCAAAATTTAGAAATGATTTGAGATTCTGATTCAACTTACCCATCAGTTTACACTTCTGTTTGAAAATGTTCTACTATCGGCCATGTTGTGACGTCAAGATCCTGCCACTTTTCACCTTTATTAAAGTTCTTCATTTGGGATATGATCTTCAAATGCCTCTCAAATCACTGGAGCTGTTATATGTTAAGGAAACAATTGATAATGAGGCACAAACAATGTCAAGAGAAAAATCACAATCATCAGCTACTTGCCATAAGAGCGAGGTCACTCCGACTCATCCCAGCCCCAAGGGAGTCTAGTACTTGTATCAACAGTTTTTTCGCATTGATGACCGCTAAATACCAGTGGGTCTTACTAATATTTATTGGAACAAAGATCTAAAAGAAAAAATATATTAAGCCGAATTCAAATGTAAAAATATATATTGAACCCGATGCATATATTTAGTTAATGTGTTGCCCATGAATACCTTACCACCCTCTCTATCCAAAAGATGATCGCATGAGCGCATGCAATTTATGTACGCATTTAAAACCTGTAATTGGACATATAAAATGCAAATGAATTCACTACATTTCAGACACTAATGTGTAAATAGTGGTCTCAAACTATATCGACTTACGCCGTCGGGTAAGAATCCATCATCACATGTAAGACATGTCAAGTCGTCATCCGATAATAAGGCATCATGGATATCCACGAACCTGGTGTCTCTAGGTGCGGACATTATTGATTCGATGTCAGCAAAGCATTCGAAGGTGCATACAAAGTCTGGCTCGATATGTGAGTGTATAATATTAGTTAGGTGAAAAATACTCCAAAAAAGAGAAAGGACGATAATCATAGTGGAATTTCGTACCTTCTGGGATGACCTTAGAGTGTGTTCACTTTTGGAACCAAGTGGAATGGAATGGAACGGTTCCATTCCATCAGAGCGGAACCATTCCATTCTTGTGTTTGGTTCGGACAAAAAAATGTCATGGAACGGTTCCATTCTCATGTTTAGTTTTGGAATTGGAGGAGAATGGAATGGAATGGGTGAGAATGGAATCATTGCAAAATTTAATTAATTATTTCTAAACTTGATTAATTATTTATAATCACGATTAATTATTGCTAAGTTTGATTAATTATTGTTAAACTTGATTAATTATGGCTAAACTTAATCCTAAACTGGATGATTAGCCGGCCGTTCCACCTCGTTCAGCCAAATCGGAGGAACCACCCCATTCCGGATCTAGGGGGAATATTCCATTCTGAGGAACCACTCCATTCCATTCCATTCTACAACCGAACACAAGAACGGGTTCCAAGTACGGAACCGTTCCATTCCATTCCACCTCGTTCCGGAAGTGAACACGCCCTTAATGTTCGCCTTCTTTGGTTTATTATGTCGTGAATGTCTTGTTTTGGTATGCACCTCTTTTAGATCTGTGAAAATCTATGAGTCTTGAGTCTCTTCCCTAACTTCTTTTGGAATATCGACAAAATCATTTTTCATATCTATGACCTACAAAAAGGCATTATTTGTCGATTTAATATTTATAAATTATCGTACGAGAACATGCGTATACAAAAGGAGAATCACCTCCTTTGATTGTGAAAAACTCGCTGAGTTTTCGTCTCAATCTCATCAGATTCCATGTTGACGGCTTCTTTTGAATTTTCTCCAATATCAGTGTCTGAAACCGTCGTCCCCATGAACATGACTACAAAAACAGACATGTTTATAGAAAATAAAGAGTTTGTTTAAAATTAGAATAATAATTAAAATACTATGAAGTTAGACAGATTGTGCGTGCGTGCACGTTTCCTACACTACAACTACATCATCGAGTGGATCCGTGGATTTTCTCAGCAAGTAAGTACTTACCTAGTCTAGCCAACAGAGTGTATGTTACACTGTCACTCATCACCCTGCCCGACCCGACAAGATAGCTCCCTTCCCACCACCTCCCCTCAATCCCACCGCCGAACAATTTCCGGCGACGCGCCGCCCAACCTCCCACCTACACAGCCTCCACGTCCCCCATAGCCCCCCGAGACGGCGGCGGACGCGGATTGAGGGTTCTTCCGCGGAGCCGCGCCGTCCACGCCCCCCAGCCTCCGGCTCCGTGCGGTCCACACGAGCCACAGCCTCCGGCGCCTCCCCGTAGCATCCGGCGCCACGCCGTCTACGCCTCCCCCCATAGCCTCACGCAGGGCCTTCCGCCGCCGAGACCTCCCATCCCAAGATGGGCCTAGATCAGGACATGCATATCGGCCGAGCAAGCACCGGCTAGCACCGCACCGGAGACCCCATCGTGTTGCCGGTGCCGCGGACAGAAGGGGCGCCGGATGGGGAGAGCTCTGGTGGCGCCATTGGTTTCTCACCTGGCGCCCGCTGGAGGGACGCCGCGGGCATGGTGTCCCCGCAACCTAGACGGGGTCTAGCGCATCCCGGCCCTTTACTTCTTGCCGCCGCCGGCCGCCGCTCCCAGAGCCTAATTGCGACCGATTAGATGGTGTGCGGTGCGCGTGTGGAGCTCAAGGAAGGACGCAAGGGGAGAAGGAGTACCGTGTTGGTTGTTGTGATGGAGGATTGGATTTTGGAAGCTCGACTTGGAGGACTGCAAGCTCCAGGTGGAGGATTTTATCGCAGAAAGGTATTATATACCTTTATTTTTTACGGGAAGGTATTATATAGTTTAGCTCTAGAACTATTTTCGTTAGGATTACTCCTTACTTAGCTCTAGGTTGTTAGGATAAGAGTCCGGTGCAGGAAATACGAGCAGAAGGTTGTTAGGATTAGCAAATTGATATCTAGTCTGTTACTTTCAAACTTATTTCATAAAATTATGTACCATCTCAAAACTTAAACCACAGCCACACACATAATGAAAACATAATCATTGCCTACGTATATAATTTTTTAATCACTGCCTAATATATATTTTCACGTTTAAGTTGTAAGGTGTTCACTTGTTCCTGACATTGCAAAAGGAGGAGGGTGCACATCATGCTTTCGTCCGAATTAATAATGGTGTTTTTATTTGGTGAGTGGTATATTTAGTCACAAACATGTTACTTTTCTTATTGCACTACTACTAGTTTTTTAAAAGTCAACATTTCTTATTGCAATGCTGTTTTTATGCTTCTGCAGACTGCAGCTAGTAGTTTTCACTTAACATGTTATATTATTGTAGGATGATACCACCATACTAGGCCTTCATACTCAGAGGGCAAAGGAATTGCCTTATATTGCTAGCAAGGGGATCTATGTTTTTAGCTATAATCTAGCTTTCACAAAAAAATATCAAAAAATTGTTCTTGTATGGGATTTTGAAGGCATCAAAGATGCAGTTCAACTCTGCATAGGTAAGAACATCTTCTATTTTCCTTATATCGTGTCTTGCCATAACTGCATATTGACATTGACTAATGACTTTTTCTGTAATCACATTTTTGCTTTCTCGGCGATAACGTCATAATAAAAGGAATATTTGACCTCCTTTAACTTTTTTGTTTGCAATACTGTGTGTAAACTTGATGGGATTGATATAAGGGGCAAGATATATATGAAGTTGCCGTCATGATGTTCTTGTACACCGGCTTCTGCATGTCTGAAACATCGAGTCCACATGGGTTTCATTATATATTTATAAAACGAGCAGCTGTTGCAGGTAATTAAATTATCTTCTGCCCATCATTAATAATATTTTCATACTTGTCCTTGGTTGTTATATATTTCCTTTATTGGAGAAAGAGGTTAGCAGATAAATATTTTAAGTCATAATAGGAAATGTAGGGGAAGGACCTGAGATCACAGGTACTAATTGGAAACAACAGTATGGAAAATGTTATGTAAATTGTATAGCTGCAATAATACATGCAGTTAGCAAATACATAGCTGCACTCGAATTTTAAATCTATAACATTATTTTCTTCTTTGAACATTCTTCGTGTAATACCGTTTGAGCCTTCCCCAGTGTGTGGAGTACCTATAAGCATCAACATTCTTCATGTTGGAATGGACAGGCTCGCTTGAACTCGTAGGCCTGCAACAAGAGTATGGATCTTGTTATATAAAATGCATTTTGTTATAAAAATCATATGCCTATAACATAGGACATACCGTTTGAGCTTTCTCCGACCATATAAGTTCCTCTCATTGTGAGTGCGCTTTGAGTTGGAAATGACATTGCCAATGGTCTCTCATTGCCATCATCAGATGACTTGATTGTCTGATCTTCCAGTGGTTGACATATGAACAAACTAGTTTTATGGACGTGACATACCAATGGGAGTTGATGTCTTTGAGTTGTCATATTGAGTAACCACTGTTTATTACACAAAATGATCAATGAACATGCATATAATTATTTTATTGCATGTTTAGATAATTCATACCATTTTCCCTTTATCAAGAAGTTTGCTTTGAGATATTTTGAGACAAACAAACCCCCCAATATGCGTCAAGGCAAATTCTAATGCAAATGGAATACACCTTTTGTCAGCACGAAATGTGCACCTACAAGGAGCAAAAAACGCATCAGCTTCATGTCAATGCTATGAAACGTCCACCTACTGTAGATATTGTCGGACTATATACTTCTCTATTGCTAAACAAAATATTGGCTTGGAAGTTTTGAAACATAATTAAGTAATGAACTAAAATGATTGTTCATGTTTCAGACATTTGGCTCCTTACAAAAAAGTACATCATTGGATCATTTGGTTCATGTCAATGCTAACATCTCCATGTCCTCTACTTGGGATGGACACGTCATCATTAACCCACTGTAAGAAATTAGCAATTCATTTTCCATAATCCTCTCCCGTGGCAGTCCAATTTCTAGAAACAAAAACATCACAACATGAAGCTAGCAGTGTGGCAGTCGGCCCTCCTATCTCCATGTCCTTGGGATTTGATATGATGCACTTACTTTCATTCCTTGGCAACCACAAGATGTGTTGTAGCAGAATGAGAACTTGGTACGTGTTGCTGGCTGGTCGACGAGCTAGCGGCAGCAGCGTCGGCGACCTGTGATGGAGTAGGCGACGAAAGCGGCAGCGCGGTGTCGACGCACTCCACGACAAGGCAAGGCGAGGCGAGCGGCAGCGGCGTCGGACGGAGGCAAGCGGCAGCGGTGCTGGCCGACTGAGGTGAGCGGCAATGGCGTCGACGAGCTGTGGTGGAGTAGGCGAGGCGAGTGAACTTGGGCGCGTGTTCAGAGCAAGTTTGAATAGTTTGTTAGAGGGAGCAACATGCGGTACGGTTTGAGGTGTCTTGTTTTTCAGTTAGGAATTTTGAAAAACTTTGTTGTGCATACGAGTCCGATGGCAGAATTTCTTGTGCGTGCCATGTATTTGAATTTTGAATTTTTTTGTTGTGCATGCGAGTCTGGTGGCAGAGTTTGTTGTGCATGGATTTATTTTTTCCTTCTTTTTTTCTTACTGTGTGTTCAATCCTTCCTTTTTTCCTTCTTTTTTTCATTTCCTTTTGAACCGGTATCTTTTTTTCCCTTCCTTTTTTCCTTCCTTTTGTTTCTTTTCCTTTTGAACCGGTATCCACTTATATATGGCATGACATGTAATTAATTTAAAATATGAAAGCATTTGAAGTGTGACACCATCTGAATTGTGACACCATATCACACGGTCTGCTTTAATAGTAAAAATACTAAAAGCAATATACGAATGTAAAATAGAGACACCACGATTAATTCACATCATTTTAATTAATTTTGATAGTTGGGTCTAAATATAATGAAAGATCAATAACTCACGTTTATATGCAAAGCGACCAACCGATCAGTTTAAAAACAATTATAAATAATACTCCGTAGGCGACGCTAGCAATGATAGGAAGAAAAAAAAACAAGGCAAACAGCTAGCAATCCAGATCAATGGTGTCAATGCAGGATTCGTTTTCTCTCTGCGCCCTAAAAAAACTGCACACCCTAATTTTAACATGATAACAAAAGTTTACTAACTTATACTCTCTACGATTGGAAGCCACAAATTTGCCTAAATGTAAATGTATCTATATGTTTAAAAGACGTCTGGATATATTTTGATTTAGACAAATCTATATCAATCATTTTTTATCTCAGGGATTATTCATCCATATTTAGATATTATATCCAAATATTTGTGCATGATTGAGAAGACCACATCATATGGACCTACTTATAATACATTGTCCTTTGAAAAAGCTAAGACTATTGGCTCAATGTCGACTGAAATAGCGACTCATAATTCAGAATATAAGCGTCTGCAGTTCGATAGTTTTTACATATATGGCTCAAATGACGATGCTTGATTATAAAATTGAAACAAAATGACAACCACAAGAACAATTGATGAGCGTTATCCACTTGAAAATATTACGATTAGATAGATCCAAAGTGTCAATCATTTTTTATCGGAGTGATTACTAAATCCATATTTATTTAAATTATTATTACCCCTTTCCGGACGTAGTGATATATAAAATATATGTTCATGATTGAGAATACGTAATAATCATAAGATAGATACAATTTTTAGGAAAACTTGAATACGATATACGTATGTTTGATCATATATATGGATATACCTATAATACATTGTTTGTTGAAAAAGGTACCACTACTGGCTCGCTATCAATAGAAACATCGATGCTTAATCAAGAATGTAATCGTCTATAATTAGATAGATATCATTAATAGGGCGATGTTTGATTATAAAGATAAAATAAAAAGACGAGCCACAAGAGCAATTGGTATCAGACCATTTTCCGATGAGCGTTGATCTATTTGGAAACACCAAGAATTAAATGGATCCCGTAGGATTTTCTTCTGAATGACACTATCTCAACCCAATCACATGTTCATGAAGAAGACAACAACATAACATACATAAAATATACGTGCATGATAGAGAAGAGATCACTACATCCATATTTAGAAAATTTTGTGTTAACTAGTTCAGGAGGGACGGAGTATATATAAATATACGTGCATAATTGCGAAGTCTTAATCACATGATAAATACAATTTTTTGAAACAATGAGTATGATTTAGGAATATTCGTTAGCACTAGGACCATATGTATGAACATACAAATAATACACCATCTTTTGAAAAAGCTACCACTAATGGCTTGCTATCGATAGACAGAACGATTCAGAATTGAGAATGTAATTGTCTACAATGATACATATATGGCTCAATGGGTAATGTTTGATTATAAAATATAATAAAAAGACAAGCCACGATAACAATTGGTACCGAGAAACACTGTCTGATGAGCGTTGACATATTTGGAAACAACAATGGTTAAAGACTGGGTTTGGTAGGGAGAGAGTTAAATAATGAAATCAAATAATTGACCAAACGTATTGGTTATTACGAGCATACGACAAAGAGTTATAATAACATGATGGTTAGAGTTGTGTGGTGCAACTACAATATTCCATTTCGAGTGCAATATCTGACTTCAGGTCTCAAATCCAGCTACTCGAAAGCCTAGTCCGTAATCCCTTCCTCCGCCTCGTCTTAGCATCCCCTCGTGCGCGCTTCCATATAAATTACCAAAGTCGTTTTGCAATATAATAAGAATGTTTATGTCAAATTAAATCAGCATAATTTTTAACTACAAATAATGTTAATAAGCCCCGTCCGATTCTTTGAAGGTAGAGTTGCTGACGGAATTCATAACCATGGTGGATTTGCACTATCGAATCTATCCAACAATTCAGACTAAACCGTTGTGAACTATGCAAAACTAAACTAAACAAAATCAAGGAGGACAAAACTATTTGATAAAGGAGGAGGATTGGCTCATCGATCATAGAAAAAAGGCGGCGCCAACTTCGGTGGAGGCTAGAGGTTTGGCGACATAGGCTAACGGCCATTGACGACGGTGAAGGGTAGATGAGTGACAGTAGCGGCGGCGCTGATTGTGGAGAGGGAGATGTAAGTGAAAAGAAAGTGAATCAAATCTAACTTGTAGGAACACTATGATGAGGAAAGCATGAACATTGATGCATCCAGTGATTCATACCTGGAGCCGTATGATCTATGAGATGATGACACAGTTTTGCGGAAGAATTTCATACATCTAAGTGATCTTGCTGCTGCACTACGAACACCTGACGATCTTGATAGTTTAAGTTTCCTCCGTTTCCGTGACTCCGTTTCTGCAACGCGTTCGGGCAGCGTATCCGATTAGTGCTCGATGGTAGGGACGATCCCTCCTCGCAACAACACAGCGTCGCAATACAGTGCAAACAACGAAACGCAGGGAATTCAAGTTGCTCTCGTACTGTCAAAGACTACGTTGGCGCCACGAAAGGAACACCAGCGAGCGCCACTCGGACTCGATCACGATCCAAGATAAAAGACGAGGAGCCAGAGAACCATGCCCTCAGCCCTGCCATCGTCGCACCATCACCAGCACACAAACAAGAAAAAGATCCGCCTTTGACCCCAATCCTCGTCTCGTCGTCGACAATGATGCAGCACGCCGTCGCCGTGGATCCCTGGTCCTTCGCTCGCCCTCCGCCGCCTACCGGCTTCTTCTTCTGCCCCGAATCCTCCTGCACGCGCCAGGCCGTTGCCGACGTGTCCGCCCGTCCTCGACCTACGCCTCCCGGCTTCTCCCGTCCCAGGAGGGCGCTCCCGTCATCGCCCCGCGAGCTGCGCGTGCCACCGAAGCTCCCAAAGCGCGAGGCGTCGCCGGTCTCTCGCGCCGACGCTGAGAAGAACCGCTCCACGAAGCGCCAGCGGCTGTGCTCGGACTACGAACACGAGATCGAAGCCAACCTCCGGGCGACAGAGAAGACCTCCGAGGAGCGGCCGCGGCCGGACTACCTGGAGACGGTGCAGCAGGACAGGGTGAGCGCGTCGGCACGCGCCTCCCTCGTCGGATGGATGGACGCGTTCGTCCGGTGCTACGGCCTCGCCGACGGCACGCTCCACCACGCCGTCGCCTACCTCGACCGCGTCCTGTCGGTGCGGGCAATGAACACGCACACCGGCTACGAGCTCCGCCTCCTGGGCGCCGCGGCCGTCTTCGTCGCCGCCAAGTACGAGGACCGAAGCACCATGCTGACGCTCGACGCCCACAAGATCGCCGGCTACGGCGGGTTCGCCACGGGCAAGGAGGTGCTCGACATGGAGCGCCACATGGTGGCCGCGCTCGGGTACCAGCTCGGCGGCCCCACGGCGCACACCTTCGTCGGCCACTTCACGAGGCACGCCGAGGGAGAGGAGGAACTGAAGATTCAGCTCATGGCGCATCGCTTCGCCGACCTGTCGCTGCTCAACTACGCGTGCCTTGGCTACCTGCCGTCCCTCGTCGCGGCGTCCGCCATCTTCCTCGCCAGGTTTGCGATCAACCCGCCGGACGTCCTGCCGTGGACCTCGGAGATGCAGGAGCTCACGGGGTATAGCGTTTTGGACTTGGCTGGCTGCGTCACTACGATGTTCTACTGCTCGCAATCCATCTGTAGCACTGGTTGTTGATCACAAAGAACAGAGCAATTTCTGCAGAATTCGTGTGTAGAAGAATATCGTGGAAGTTATCTGTAATGTTCATGTATACACGTCTGAAATTAATGGATGGATTCGAATTGTTTGGATGATCGTCAAGATTGAGATGGTTTGGGTGTGAACCGACGAGCTGGTGAACAGATTGCACATGCATCTGCAATTCTGCATATTAGCTCAGTTAACTTGCAATGGAGAAAATCTAGATGATTGATTCGTCGAGCTGTTACTTGGTTTTTGTTATTAGTGAACTAGCTCTTCTGCAACGAAATCATCATACAGTATTACTTTTGTAGTGGTTGAGTGAGCAGTCCTATGATCTTCGGCATGCAAATTACACTCACAATTTTCAGGTCACAAGTTATCTTGTTGTAAGCTAGATAAAGGAAATTTTCTTTTCAGCTGTCCCATGCTCGATAATGTTGCTCATTGTTACTTTGCGAATCGTGATGCTGCTTCTTTATTGAATAATTTCCCTTCACATTCAGTATGTGCCGACAACAGTAAATATAGAAAGGAAATAAGGAAGAAGAAATACAGTAAATTTAAGATCATCAAACGTATGATTCAATCTTCATTTCTATACAAGGAATACTAAGCAATGAGAAATACAGGTCGGTGCTCATCAGAACAGAGGGGATTTAGTTATGTTCGATTTTCATTTCTGTACACGGCTTTTTTTTGTCTTTGTTAACAATCTTCTGTTCGATTTTCATTTCTGTACACGGCTTAAATGTCTTCATGGAGATTTTCTTTTGGAAACATAAAGCAACACGCTTCAGATCTGATAATTAATGCAGCCTTACGCCCTTACCTGAAGGCTCTATGGCCAAACCCAGTTCAATGCCAAAAAAAGAAGGAATGAACATTTTTTTATTAACTTAAAGTCGGGTACGTGATGTCTTTTATTTAAAGAAGGAATGAACATGCTTGAATTATGTGAAAGAGAAGATCCTCCTTCTCATGCTCCTGTAGATTTGCTCTTTGAGAGATGACCATAGACTGCGGGTTGTCCTCCATGTCTATATCCTCATCGCTCACAACATTCTATTTTAAGTTTTCAGTTTTTTGGGTCTTTTTTCGTGTGACATAGGTTTCTCTATGCTTTTTCACCTGTATACTGTAACTTTTACTCCTTCTTATCAATGAATTTAGCAGTCCAAACTGCTAACATTAAGAAAAAAATCATATAGGCGACGAGTTGCATCCATCCTTCCCCTTGCAGCACGCGGGTCTTGGTCCTTCCTTAAGTCACTCCATTGTTTGTTCCAGTGAATATTGAAAAGGCACGCTTTTGTCGGTTAACTGGTAGAACTACAACCAAATATTGCATGATAGAATCTAAACAACAAAAAGAAAAAGGGAAATACGTTAGATACTAATATGAGAAAACCAAGTTCCGTATGTATGAAAAATAATTGATTGTTAATTATCATTCAATTAACTTGATCCTTTGGAAGATAAATCATGAACGATAATCCAATAGACTGCCTATTTGCATAGTGAGTGTTGCATACTTCGTAAGTGTAGAAAGTTGCGTGTGTAAACATTGATAATGTAGAAAGATTTATATTCACAATCACTAGGAGCAAATCCCAACACCATTTTGAAACAACTAATTACTCCAAATAAATGTCTAATAGATTAATAAACATCATACAACTAACAAAAAAATATCTAGTTCATTTAAACGAAGCAATCATTGTATAATAGATAGTTCATCGTACAATTATGTAGCGTATCTAAATAAAGCAACCATTGTGACTATTATCGCGAATAAGGTATGATCAAATTGCATGATGGAACCAAACGGTCTTATTGATGACATGTATCTAATTTCTTTGATCTTCAACCAGTAGGGTTGCATGCCTTATCTTGTGATCCTGGACAATATCGACAATGTACAACTCTAGTTCTATCTTTTCTTCTTCTATCTTCTTCACCACTTATATTGATTTTTGATTTTCCTTTTCAACCAGGTCTAACTTTCCAACACAATATTGCAAGTCGGTTTGTAATCTAATAAGAATGTTTATGTCAAATTATATCAGCATAATTTTTAAACTAAAAATCAAGTTAACAAGCTAAAATATAATAAGTACAATCTGATTTTTCGAAGGCAGAGGTGGCGACTGAATTCATAACCATGGTGGACGGGCACTATCGAATATATCCAACAATTAAGACTAAACCATTATAAACTACACAAAACTGAACTAAAAAATATCAAGGAGGAACAACTTATTTACCGAAGGAGGAGGAGAGGCGGGGCCGCCTTCGGTGGAGGCTAGAGGAGTGGCGATGGAGGGTAATAGCCAACAACCATGGCGTCGACGGAGGGTAGAGGAGTGAGAGTGAGCGGTGACAACGTTGCTCGTGGAGTGGGAGATTTGAGTGAAAAAAATGGATTCATCTCTCTCCACCTGAGCTTCATAAACATTTATCAAACTAGCACGGCATGGACCGATGTGGACCAAATTTGTCATCTCACTAATGGTTTTGGACTAGAAACAGGTCCGGGTCGAAATACTAGTGGTGTGGTTAGATGTGTCCATGTCACTAGTGGTCGTTTACTATTGATCAGATAAGAATAGCACTCGATTGGTTTTTAAAGTCATTTGGTTTGGAAAAAATACTCGTGGCGTGCCATTACGATTACCCGCCACTAGTGGTCGGCATAGTATTAATTATCGGTCCGGAAATCTTGCTACCGACCGTTAACCAGATATCCCGATCTCCTCCGGGAAATACTCATACATGCAAATAATCTTGGTTTTTATTATTGTGAATTGCATGATTCTTTTTTTGGAAAAATGGTCAAACTAGGAACAAAAAAAATCGAATTTTAGATCTCAAATTCGTACGGTAACCGGTCAGAATTTTCGGATAACCGCAGTAACCGAAAATCCCGACCCCATTTGGGAAAAAAATTCTACCGGTAACCAAAACCTTTGTAGTCGGACACTATAAGCTTTTCCTTCATAGTGAGGTTTTCCATACAAAATTACAATCTTGCATTACAAAATTAAGCTATGACAGGGAATCGAAAATAGCTCTAGACAAGCAGAAAAGAGGCGAAATGCATTTACCGATTAGCTACCTAAGCTGATACAAAGAAGGGAAGACCATCATCACGTATTAATTGATCATAATTCATGTCATGCAGACATACATTACTTATGCTAATACTGTTTGCAGGTGATCCAACGGCGATCGATCGATTTGGGCGTTGGGACCGAGTAGCTCCTAACTGTTCTTACCGGAAAGCAACACATCATCGATCAGCGCGTCAAGATTAGCCAACGACCTTGCCTTGGACCGAACAGCCACCTCCCTCCACTCCACGGCTCTCTTCTTCATCTCCCTCCCCTTCTCCCCATCGACCGCCTCCTTGATCCTCCCCTCCACTGCCTCCCGCCGCACGTTGTCGCCGATCTCCATCGCGACGCCCCACTCCACGCACTTGTACCGGCAGTTGGTCTGCTGCTCGGCGAAGAATGGCCAGCACAGCATCGGCACGCCACCGTAGAGGGCCTCCACCGTGGAGTTCCACCCGCTGTGCGTCAGAAACACACATACGGCGTCGTGCCGCAGCACCGCCTCTTGGTCACACCAGCTCGCCAGGCGGCCCCTGTCCTTGGTGGCCTCCAAGAACTCGGGGGGAAGCGCGGGCGCCTCGCTCTTCACGATGTCCGGCCGAACGATCCAGAGGAAGTCATGGCCGCTGTTGGCCAGCCCCCACGCGAACTCCACCAGCTCGTGGTTGCTCATGACGGTGACGCTCCCGAAGCTGACGTACACCACGGACCGGGGCTTCTTGCCGTCGAGCCACTCGAGACATGTGTGGTCTTCTTTCCAGAGGCCGGAGCTTACCGTGTCGAGGATCAGGGGCCCGCTGGAGGGGACGATTTGTTCGGTGAGGGAGTTGAGCGGGCCGATGGTATAGATGGCAGGTATGATGGCGCGCATGGCGTCGAGCGCCGGCTGCTCGAGCTCGTCCATGGTGTTGATGATGACGGCGTCCGCCTCCTCGGCGCGCTCCACCTGGTGTAACTGGAAGGTGAGCAGAGTGTCGTCGCGGTCCGTGGTGCGGAGAAATGTGGGAAAGTCCTTCAGCCGCATGTGCTTGCTCATCCCGGGCGCCCAGTCGACCGGCATGTCCATGAACCCGTTCGTTAGCTGCTCTTCATCTGTTCGCCACAGAGAAAACCGTTGAGACACTCACTACCGTACTACAACTGCAGGTCAAAACGAATTTGAAGTCAGATGATGAGGATACCTTTGAGGGGGATGATGCCCTGGTCGATGAGAGGGCGGAAGTTGCGGTAGCCCATGTAGCCGCAGGCGCTGGCCGTCCAGAACAACGCGCACGGTACGCCGAGCTCCCTGGCGGCGTCCACGCTGAAACTCATCAGGTTGTCCGCCACGACGCAGGTGACAGGCGGGACTCCCACCGCGCGGCCAAGCTCGGCGAGAAGGTTCTTGAAGTGGGGCAGGCAGGTGGTCATGGTGGAGTAGGAGAGGGCCGCCGGGTCCTGCGTGGCGTCGGCGTCGGAGGAAGGTAGGCCGTCCGGGATGGTGGCGAAGCGGAAGCCAGGGAAGCCCGCGGCGGCGCTCTCGCCGCGGGAGCGGATGAGGCGGCGGTGGTTGTACTCGGTGCTGACGAAGGTGATGTGGAAACCCTTGCAGTAGAGGACCTTGGCCAGCTTCATCATCGGCGTGATGTGCCCTTGTGCCGGGAACGGCAGGCACACCGCGTGGGGCTTCTCGCCGGCCGGTCCACCGGAGTCCATCTCTGCAGCTGCTCAGCGTGCGTTCGACAGCAGTGGAGAACTGGAGATCGAGCTTCTGGTGGATGTATCTGAATCTGATTTTCTTTACTTCTCGGCTGCTTCCTACTCCACTCAGCACAGTATTTCCTGATTACTCGTAGTATAGAAAATAAAATATCCAGCAGATGGAGACAGAAACCCAAGATCAGACGCCTACACTTTTGACTTCGGAGTTTCCATGCCGTCTCCTGTAGCCAATAAGGTATCATCGTAGCAGCACAGTTATGGGGGAAAAAATAAGGTACCGGAATGGCTTGGCTGATCATGTTTGACCACTTCCCCACCAACCTACTCCTTTTGGACGTGAGGACTAGCGGAGAGTGGCGACTGGTCAAATTCCCTCATATGTACTTCCAAGATGATTTTTTTTAAATTGAGCTAGCAAAACATCATTTTTTTGACGGAGGGAGTAAGCACTACTAATTTCAGAGGGAAAGACACCAAAAGTATATTCGTCACATGTGTTCAAATATCTGTTTTGACTTCTAGAGTGCTAGGTACTCCCTCGGTTTCAATTTAGTTTGCGTTCTGGGTTTAGTCAAAGTCAAACTTTGTCAAGTTTGACCAAATATTAATAAAAAAACTTAACAATTATAATAAAAAATTTTATAGTATTAAAATCATTATAACGTATATTTTTATATTGTATGCTTTTAATTTTATGAATATTGATATTTTTTTACTATATTTTTGGTCAAACTTAATAAAGTTTGACTTTGACTAAACTTAGAACGCAAACTAAATTAAAATGGAGGGAGTACATCCGTCATCTTAACTTTCCAACCACAGTTTGATTTGATGTGCACAATTTATTTTGGTCCGCTGTATGAAAATATCTGTCGGGCAACTAAGACCATCCACTGTGTGTGAGCAAAGCGGTTCAAAAGGGAGCAATGAGTCGGTTCCATACAGAGCAGAGCATCGATTCATCTGACATGCAACATGCAGGGTACGAATCTCCCGCCTGAACATGCAAGGAAACGAAGGATTGTGATTTTTTTCCTTTAATTCGATGGGTCCCATCTCTGTGTCCATGCATGTATTGAATCGGTTCACACATAGTAGACATAGTAGAGAAACAACAACGATTCACAGCCTAACATCTTTTTCATATGAATCGAACCTACATAGTACATGGTCTAAGCACACCAAACCTGGTCTAACGGAAGCAGGGCACGAAATTCTTAGGTATACCTATATTTGAAAATCCGATGAACAGCTAAGGACGCGTTTGGTTCAGAAATGGTAACAGTAATGTCAATGAAATCAGGCTCCGTGCTGGTATCGTGGGTGGGATGGAAAACTACAGTTTTGTTTGGTGTACATCTGTAATGGAAACAAGTCCATACGAACGTAGCCCGAGCCGCCGCTTTAGTTCCTGGGCTGAGAGAGCCTTGCCGCTTCCCATAGCAGGATGTGTCCTTGGTCTCAAAGAGCCGGTGGGCATGGCCAGCCGGCTTGCCTGATGCTGGCCATGAGCACTCGCAGGGGTCGCCGTGCCCGACGCCGAGGAACGTCGTCATGTCGCAGCCGTACATCTTGGTGGACATGTCCACGGATGCGGCCGGCCGAGCGCCCGAGCGCCGACGGAATTGCTGAGAACTGGCCGCGCGTGGCGCAGTTCAGCCCGGCGTTGAAGATGGTGCCAGAGACGTGGCTCCTCTACGGCCGCACCTGCTCCTCCGCTGCATTGGATGAGTCAGTGGACATCGTCGTCCTCCTGTCCGGCGTCGGTGGGATGTGCACGTTGTGTCGGAGTATCGCGCATATTTGATAGCAGACGGGATCCTCCAACCTATGTATGGATTGTGGGAAAGAAGACTGGAGTTGTCGAGGATGGGATTGAACACGGCGAGTTTACCCAGCTTCGGATCCCGCAACGGTGGCGAGATCCTATGTGCTGCTATAATTCACTATAAAACAAGTTACAATGTGTATGATGCGTATTCTGGCCGGCTTATATAGACGGCCAGACCCCAGGATACAACGTAAGTACTTGTCCGGAAAGTAAATAGAGTCCTAGCCTTAGCCGACTTAGTTACCGCCTTTAGTCTTGGGCTTGGTGGCTTGATGGGATTCAGCCTTCCGCCTTCATTGGACCGTCCGCCTACTTACTTATACGTCAGCTATCTGGGTCGCCCGGCAGGTTTCAGCCTTACCACCCTTGGGTCACACTGAACTAGCCGGATTGATTCATGTTAAAGATACCCCTAGTTAGTATATCCCCAACATTAGCCCTCAGAAAGGTTGAAATTCTCCAGGCGCCGACTTCTTCTTGATTCTTCATTCTTTAATGTTGGCGGCTGCAGGACTTGAACCATTCTGAAAATAATGGGAAATGTGTACCTCAACCTCAACGTTGGCACACGGCCGGCTTTATCCGACATGAGAAAGACGACTGACGAGGTTGTAACTCGGCAAGTCACAGGGTTGTGCACCCCGGGTTGATTGATGGGGAGAGAGTAGAGTGCAAGGTGATCACGACGGCTAACAGGCGAGGTTTACCCAGGTTCAGGCTCCCGGAGGATAACACCCTACTCCTGCTTGTCTGGTTATTGATTCGAGTAGCGATTACAATGGCGAGATCGTGATCTCGCTAGGGTTTGTTGTAGTTCTCAGCGTGTCCTCTAGGACGGGCAACCCTCCTGGCTTTATAGGTAGCCAGGTCTCGGGTGGTTGATACAGATACGGTAGGTTACAAGACCTAGCCGAGTTGGACTAGGATATGAGATACCCCGAGTGGGCCTTCTGCGGGCCTTTCCATCCTTGGCGCGGCCCAGGTAGCCTCATCGTGGGCTACCCGCAAGGTAGCCCCACGTCAGTAGCCCCCGAGTGCTTGGTCGAAGCGCAGAGTCGGACAGAGGACTCCTGCTTCCTGGACGCGCCATTGGATTGCTTGATCTTGAGCTTGAACTCGAATTCTTCAGTCGAACCGGCCGCTCCCGATGGGAGTAACCTTTGTAGTCGAATTACTTTTGCCTTCATCTTCTTACAAAGCTTGCTTCTACTCAGCCTGATTGGCTTACTTTGTTGATTGGTTCGGCTGCTCGAGCTTACTGTGTTGCCACCCGAATGGTTCCTTCGGGTGCTCGGATCATTGCTTGATCTTACTTTGCTGATTTCAGCTGCGAAGCTTACTACTCGAATGAATCTTTCGAGTTTCTTTGGTTGATTTTGGAGCCGTTGGATTAATGACGTCATTGATGACGACCTGTTGCACGCCTCTGCGCCCGATGGGACGTGACGCGGTGGGCCCCGTTGTCAGAGCTGACCACGGTCCACAGTTGTCACGTCTCCGAAGCGGGCGCGAAATTTGCGCGGCACGATGACGACGCCTCGGTTTCCGTGCGTAGTGGAGGAGGTTGGCGGCGACGGCTGGTTTCTCCGCGCGACACGTGGACGGCCGGATGCTCTCGCTCGGAGCCCTTGCGCGATGGACGGTTGAGATGTTGATCTTCGAGGAATAAGTACTGCGCCCTGGCGTTTGGGATGTCCTCTTCTCCAATCCATTCTTTCCTTTTCCTCTCCTCTTGCGCTCTGCCATTGCCACCACCGTCTCGAGCTCGAAGCGATCTGTCCACGCACCTTGCGACCAAAGCAATGGGCAAGCCGAAGGGCTCTGCTGGCTCCTCCGCCGCCGCCGCCGACGCTGCCGGGCTGATGAAGAAGCCCGAGGGTGACTGGTAGAGGTCGACGACGAAGAAGGCTGACGTCGATGTGCTCCGCGCGCAAGGCCTGCTGCCGCCTGCGTCCGAAGTCCAGGTACGACTCCCTGGCAAAGAGGCTTTTCCTACTCCTCGCGATGGGGAGCGCGTTTGCTTCGCGGACTTCATTCCGCGTGGCTTCGGGTTCCCCATGCACGATTTTGTGCGCGGGCTCCTGTACGCCTACGGGGTTCAGATCCATGATCTGACCCCCAATGGCGTCTTGAGCATCGCGGGCTTCATCGTGCTCTGCGAGTGCTTCTTGGGGGTCGCGCCCCACTGGGGGCTGTGGAAGTCGCTCTTCCTCGTTCGTAAGAACGTGGGGAAGAGTGGGCTGACCTACCCAGTGGGTGGCTTCGGAATCCAGGTGCGCGGTGATACCGCGTACTTTGCGATGAAGAAGTCGGACTCCGTCCAGGGGTGGCGCCGGCGATGGTTCTACGTCCAGTCGGCCGGAGATGGCCTGGACGCATTCGACGGCAGGCGCGGGCTGAGGAAGACTGGCGCATGGGCGCACCCGCTGTCTGCCGTGGAGAAGGAGGCTGTGCGGCCCCTGCTGATGCTGCTGCGCGAGCTGACCGAGACCCTTGGGCGCGAGGCGGGTGGCGTCTTTCTGATGGCCACCTTCTTCCGCCTTCGGGTGCAGCCGCTGAGCGCCCGGCCCCACCCGATGTGGGCCGCCGAGGGCGTTAGCGACAAGCCGCTGG
Source organism: Poa annua (assembly GCA_026929855.1). NCBI lineage: Eukaryota > Viridiplantae > Streptophyta > Magnoliopsida > Poales > Poaceae > Poa > Poa annua. Next base: position 65,326,479 of record CM049429.1, on the reverse strand, counting down.
ATGACGAGGAGGTGGAGGCCAACGTCAGGTCAATCACCAGCCTTCGAGCCGCGGACGCCTGCAACGTCAAGTGCCCCATTGCTCCTTACGGGGCTACGAAACCCGTTCCTGAGGTAAGTCTGTTATTGCTTTCTTTTTGTACTTGTTCGACCGAAGTCTACTTTGAATTTTGATTCGACTTGCGTCTACCTTGCCTTATGATTCGACTTGCGTCTACTCTGCTTTAGGGTCGGGATTTGTTCATCAGCCATCCTCCGCTCCCTGAGAACGGACCTGACGATGAGTCGAAGTTCATCGAGGACGAGGACGATGAGGAAGAGATCCCCTCCGCAGACTCTCCCCGCGATGAGGTGGAGGAGGAAGACGAAGTGGAGGAACCCGCGAGGAAGAAGCGGAGGCTTCCGATCCGCGGCGAGTCTGCTACTGTGTCGTCGCCTGCCAGGGGCGTTGCTGATGAGGAGGCCGTGGCGACGTCCCCGGGTGCGCAGTCTTCGGGTGGCTGGGAGGAACCTCTCAACGTTCCTCTAGTCGCCTCTGCCGCGCCGCGGTCCTTCGCGCGGATGCCTTCGCCGTCGCTGTCGAGCTTCGACGACGCCATCTCCCCCAGGTTGGTTTCCTCGCAACATGTTCCTCGAGTAGTACTTTTGCGGGTTCGCCGCTTACTTGACTTTGTGTTCTTGATATTACTGCAGCCACCACTCTGGCAACATCAGCTCTCCCCTTCGGGACACGGAGCTTACTTCTGGCCCTTCGACTGGGCTGGAGACACCTGTGGTGGGGGAGAAGGTGCACGTGGAGGCCAACGTCATGGCCTCGTCTAGCCGGGCTCCTCCTTCGGCTGTCGATGACCTTGAGCTCCTGGACCACGTCAGTCTTCTTTTGTTGTCCTTGTTCTTCTGATTTCTCATCGGGTGCGCGATCAGCGCTCCCGATGGGAGTAGCCCCCGAAGGTGTGGGTGACTAGTATAGTCGCCCGCAACTTTATTGACATCGTGCTTCTTTTATTTTCAGCCATACTATCGCCAACAGCTAGACGCAGCCGCGGCTTATGTTCGCCTGGAGAAGGAGAGGGACCACCTGCGTTCCTCGCTGGACCAGGCTACTGGCCGGGTGAATGAGCTTGAGAAGGCTCTCCGTGAGTCTCAAGAGCGGGAGCTGGCGCGGGTCGCCCAGGAGAAGACTCAAATCGGTCGCCTCCTTTCACTCGCCGCTGCTCTTGGGGGTGAGTGTCAGCCTTTCGCTTACTTAGGTTTCGTTCCTTTTCTTGTCCTGACTTTGAATTCTGGCGCAGAGACTTGCGGTGGAGTTCCTCCAGAAGATGCTTCGAGTGACACCGTCGAACTGGCGACTGCGGTTGGCTTCTTCGACCGTGTTTGCGCCTATGCCTCGGACGCTCTGAGGAAGTCTGCCGCCGCGCTGGAGAAGTCGACCGGGGCTCTGGCCGTGGTGCATCAGAGCATCTTCCCGGGCGACCAGCCGCCAGCGACTGTGGACGCTCTGGCTGCGCCGTTTGGGGACGCGACCACCCTCGCCGGCTTCACGCGGTCGCAGACGGTACGCGGCTCCGAGCTCACCTTCCAGCTCCTTTTAGGCCACCAAGTTCCAGGTGACTTCGAGAAGATCGTCAGCGGTTTTCCTCGCAAGCCTGATGGTCGGACCGCGTCGCTGAGTGGCGTGAAGGAGCGCGCCTCGCAGCTGGCTGCGCAGCTTGTGGCGCTCTTCGAGAGGGCCCTTGCTAAGGCGACTGAAGCGGCTGCTCGGAAGGGCCGTTCCCGGTCGCAGTCCGCGGCCTTAGAGTAGGCGTAGTTTTAGGGATGCGGCAGTCGCTGCGATCTGTATCTTGAACTTCTTGTTTTGTAATGAATATTGCCCATGTCGGGTCTTTTGATCGTCAGTATTGAATTTGCTGACTTCTTTCTTTCTAAGTTGAACTGTGTTTGGCAGTCGCCTTTCTGTATTGACTCTGCGTATTCCTGACAGATTGCCACACGCGCTGATGCTCCGCCTTCTCCCTTGGCCGGGCCGAGTGGCGCGGCGTCTTCTTCGGGTGCTCGCCGTCGTCGGGCAGCGCCGGCTCCTCCGCGCAGCGCAAATGACCAGCGGGTGATCACCTATTTGAAGAACAAGGTGGTGGAGCTTGAGGCGACCCTGAAGAAGACGGAGCTGACGTTGCAGCGCTCCCAGTCGCACCCCACGGCGGAGTTCTCACGTCGTGAAGATTTTTTGCTTGGAGAGATGGACTTGATCAGTCGGCAGTTGCAGGGTATGTATCATGCTGGCGACTGCCGTCCCAGTTGTTTATCCTTCTCGTTCTGACTTGCAGTTGATGTGTGCAGATGTTAATCCCGATTGGGAAGCCGAGCGGGATCGCGTTGAAGAGCGAGTCACTCGAGAGGCGTCAGGCGACTCCTATGAAGCTCGCCAGTTCTGGGTGAACAAGTCGAGGGGGCGCGTCCTTGCCACGATGCTTGATCGTACATGGCGCGCTGCCTTTCTTCTGGAGAGCTGTCGGAAGACGCTTTTGCACGTCAACCGCGTGTACTTCCCGCATAATGCGCAGCCGAACGGGTTGCCTGCCTTGCTGGAGAGGTTCCGTGATGGCGAAGGGCTGAAGGAGGTTGTCGACGCTCAGCTTGTGGCTGGTGCCAACACGGCGCTGGCGTACGTTCGGATGCACCGGCCACATCTTCCGCTTGAGCGGGTGCTTGAAGGCTTGCCAGGTGACGACGACTTCGACGAGACTTTGCCGGCTGCGCGCCGGATTATCCGGCAAGTTCAGGATTTGAGCGAGCGGCTTGTAGGTCCTCCCGACGCGCCAAAGGCTGAGCCTGCAGTTTAGAGTAGCTGTCGTCTGATGCACAGGGTTAGCTATAGAGGGCAAATTTGCCTTTGTAAATACATTGTAATATTTCCTAGTACTGTTTCGAGTAATGAAAACATGATATGTTACTCGAAAGTGAGGGCGTATGATTCGACCTGGATGGCGCAGCTGCCAAGTATGCCAAGCGGCGGCCTATTTTTAACAAGTGTTACCTGTATGCCGCAGTCTCTGGTTCTACCAGGTGGCGACTTAGGGTTTTGATTAACTCCTGTCTGGCGCAGCCCCCGAGTAAGTTGAGTGACGGCCTAGGATTGCAAGTGTTACCTGTTTGGCGCAGCCCCCGAGTACGTCGGGTGGTGACCTAGGATTTGGAACTTGACCTGTGCAGCGCAGCCCCCGAGTATGTTCGAGTGGCGGCCGAGGGTTTTTCTGAGTCCTGTTTGGCGTAGCCCCCGAGTAGGTCGAGTGGTAGCCTAGGGTTGCAAGTGTGACCTGTGTGGCGCAGCCCCCGAGTATGTCGGGTGGTGACCTAGGATTTGGAACTTGACCTGTTCAGCGCAGCCCCCGAGTAGGTTCGAGTGGCGGCCGAGGATTTTTCTTTGGCCTGTTTGGCGTAGCCCCCGAGTATGTCGAGTGGTAGCCTAGGATTGCAAGTGTGACCTGTGTGGCGCGGCTCCCCGTAAGTCGTGGGTGGCGCCTTAGGATTTTGGACTTGACCTGTATGGCGCAGCCCCCGAGTCGGTCGAGTGGCGGCCTAGGATTTTTTGACTTTGTGCTTGTTTGGCGCAGCCCCGAGTGGTTCGGGTGGCGCCTAAGCTGTTATTTCAACCTGTGTGGCGCAGCCCCCGAGTGGCTCGGGTGGCGGCCTAGGATTTTGATTGTGCTTGTATGGCGCAGCCCCCAAGTGGATCGAGTGGCGGCCTAAGCTGTTATTTCAACCTGTGTGGCGCAGCCCCCGAGTGGCTCGGGTGGCGGCCTAGGATTTTGATTGTGCTTGTATGGCGGAGCCCCCAAGTGGATCGAGTGGCGGCCTAAGCTGTTATTTCAACCTGTGTGGCGCAGCCCCCGAGTGGTTCGAGTGGCGGCCTAGGATTTTTGAGCTTCTTGAGTGACTGGAAAAGGAGACAGATTTTCTTCAAATCACTTTATTGATTCTTGCGAGCAGGCCGCCTCATTAAAAACCTTCCAGTCCCCGCAGGTACCCTGGTAAGGAAAAGAGCGCGTCTGAAACCTGCCGCGTTGACTTTCTTGTATAATGGTTACTTGAACTAGGCGTAGAATCTGCGTAGTTGTGCTATGTTCCATGGATTGCTGCAATCCGCTCCGGTCTTCGAGTCCTTTAGGCGGTATGCTCCATTGCCTATTGCTTCTGTTACGATGTACGGGCCCTCCCATGGGGAAGCGAGCTTGTGCACCTTCTTTTGCTTGAGTCGAAGAACCAGGTCGCCTGCCACGAACGCTCTTGGTCGCAGCCTCCTTGTATGATAATTGCGCAGGTCCTGCTGATACACGGCTGATCGTGCTAGGGCGATGTCGCGTGCTTCGTCCAGGGTGTCTCTGCTGTCTTCGAGTGCTTCCTCTGCTTCTGACTCGTCGTAGGCGACTACTCTTGGTGCGTCGAACTTGATGTCGCAGGGGAGGACCGCTTCTGCACCATACACCATGAAGAATGGCGTGTAATGGGTAGATCTATTGGGTGTTGTTCGCAGGCTCCAGAGGACTGATGGCAGTTCTTCCACCCTAGCGCCCGCTGCGCGTTTGAGGGGCGCGCGCAGTCGCTTCTTGATGCCGTTGCAGACTAATCCATTGGCTTTCTCTACTTGTCCGTTGGACTGTGGGTGTGAGACCGACGCGTAGTTGAGCTTGATCCCCTGCTCTGAGCAGAAGTCTTTGAATTCCTCGGCTGTGAAGTTTGAGCCGTTGTCGGTGATGATCCCATTAGGTACTCCAAACGTGAAGATGATTGACCTGATGAAGTTGACCGCTGTGGACGCAGTCGAACTTGTGATGGGCACGGCTTCGATCCACTTCGTGAATTTGTCGACTGCGACCAGGAGGTGAGTATGACCTCCGGGTGAGGATTTCTTCAGCGGGCCCACCATGTCCAGGCCCCATTGGGCGAAGGGCCAGGCTAGTGGTATTGTTTTGAGCTGTGATGCTGGGGCGTGCGGCTTGTTGGCAAATTCCTGGCACCCTGTGCATTTCTTCACCAGCTCCTCAGCATCCTGCATGGCTGTGAGCCAATAGAACCCAGCTCGTAACGCCTTGGCCACCAGTGCCCGGCTGCTTGCGTGATGCCCGCAGGTACCCGCATGGATGTCGAGTAAGATGGCTTGGCCGTCGACTGGATCTATGCACCTTTGAAGGATTCCTGATATGCTTCTTTTGTAGAGTTCCCCGTTGATGACGGTGAAACTTTTGGAGCGTCTGATGATGCGCTTCGCTTCGACTGGGTCAGCTGGCAGCTTCTGATGTAGTATATATGCCAGGTATGGTCCTGTCCATGTGGCTTCGACTAGCATGACTTCCATGGGGACCTTCTCTTGGCTTGGCGGGTTGGCGTCGCCTTTTGCGGTTGTAGTGCTTGCTGTGCCCTGAGTCTTGATGGATCTCTGTGTGATGCACTCGAGGAAGACGCCGGGTGGAACTGGTACCCTGTCTGAGCCCATGTTAGCTAGGGCGTTGGCTTCCTCGTTGCTTTCGCGGCCGATGTGGCGTAGCTCGCAGCCGTCGAAGTTTCCTTCCATCTGGTTGTAGAGGTCTCTGTAGGCGATCATGTTGTCGGCGATGGCGTCGCAGGACTTCATGGTTTGCTGCACCACCAAGTAGGAGTCGCCGTAGATCATGAGGTGCGTTGCGCCGCAGTTCTTGGCCATCCGCATGCCATGGATCAGGGCCTCGTACTCGGCTTCGTTGTTGGATGGCGTCGGAAAGTCCATCTGTAGGACGTACTTGAGCTTGTCGCCTTTGGGGGAGATGAGCACGACTCCTGCCCCGGCTGACTTGAATTTCTTGGAGCCATCAAAGTACATTGTCCATGCGTTGGACAGGTCGGGGACGTTCGGTAGCTGGGCTTCTATCCACTCCGTGGTGAATTCTGGAAGAACTTGGGCTTTGATGGACTTCGGGTGAGCATACTTCAGCCCCCATGGTCCTAGCTCGACAACCCACTTGGCGACTCGTCCTGTCGCGCGCTGATTCGTGAGGATGTCTGCTAGTCCGGAAGAGCTTACCACCGTGATCGGGTGCTCGGAGAAGTAGTGCACGACTTTTCTGGAGGTCATGAAAACTCCGTATGCCAGCTTCTGGTAATGCGGGTAATTTTGCTTGGACAAGGTGAGTACCTCGCTAAGGTAGTAGACGGGCCTCTGCACCGGGTGGCTGTGTCCTTCTTCTTCGCGTTCGACTACGAGTACCGTGCTCACCACCCTGTTTGTTGCTGAAACGTACAGGTAGAGCGGCTCGTTTTCCAGTGGTGCCACGAGGACCGGGGAGGTTGTCAATGTCTTCTTGAGATGGTCGAACGCGTCCTGCGCCTCTTGCGTCCACTCGAACTTGTCTGAATTCTTCATCAGTTGGTAGAAGGGTAAGGCCTTTTCTCCCAACTTACTAATGAACCGACTGAGAGCTGCGACTCGGCCAGCTAATCGTTGCACCTCCCTGAGCTTCGTTGGTGCTGGCATTGTGAGTATGTTCTGCACCTTCTCGGGATTTGCTTCGATTCCTCGTGCAGATACAAGGTACCCTAGTAGCTCTCCGGCTGGCACGCCGAACACGCACTTCTCTGGATTGAGTTTGATCTGGTACGCGTCGAGTGCGGCGAAGACCTTGCGTAGGTCGGCGACTAGGGTGTCCTCCTTCCGGGTAGTGACGACGATATCGTCGACATAGACTTGGACGATTTGCCCGATTATCCCCTTGAGGCATGCTTGCATTGTCCGCTGGTACGTGGCACCTGCGTTCTTTAACCCGAACGGCATCGTCTGGTAGCAGAAAACGCCGTCGGGTGTGATGAAGGCTGTCTTCTCTTCGTCCTCGACCTTCAGCCTGATCTGCTGGTAACCTGAGTAGGCGTCCAGGAAAGACAGGCGTTCGCAGCCTGCGGTCGAGTCGATGATCTGGTCTATCCGCGGGAGCGGGAAGTGGTCCTTGGGGCAGCATTTGTTGATTGCGGTGAAGTCCACGCACATGCGTAGTTTTTTCGTCTTCTTTTTCTCGACTAGAACGGGGTTAGCGACCCAGTCCGAGTCCTTGATCTCTCGGATGAACTTGGCGTGCAATAATCTGTCGACTTCCATGGTGATAGCGTCTCGTTTGGGCCCTGAGAAGCGTCGCATGGATTGCTTGACAGGTCTTGCGTCCTTTTGTACTTTCAGAGAGTGCTCGGCGAGTTCCCTGGGTATCCCCGGCATGTCAGAGGGTTGCCATGCGAAGATTTTCCAGTTCCCACGTAGGAACTCGACGAGCGCGCTTTCCTATGCGGGTGTCAGGCTAGATGAGACCTTGACTGTCTTTCCACTGTCGGTCGGATGGACTTGGTGGGTGACAGTGTCGTCATTTGTGTTGAACGCCGCGTCCTTGGCGGGCTTCTTGCGAGCCGGGAAGATGGTCTTGTCGTTGTCGGCTGATATGGCCTTGAAGTGCTCTTCGACGCCGAAGAACTCGGAGATCTTGGCGAACTCGCGGTCGCAACTGTTGGAGAGTCCAAAGTCGCCGCGGACGGTGATCACTCCCTTTGGCCCGGGTAACTTTATCATCAGGTAGGCGTAATGGGGTACTGCCATGAACCTGGCAAAGCTTGGGCGTCCGAGGATGGCATGGTACTGTGACTTCCAGTCGACGACCTCAAAGTCTATCGACTCCTTCCTGAAGTGTTCGGGTGTTCCGAGGATGACGTCGAGTGTGATTGTTCCCATGGGTGTGATTGGCTGCCCTGGTACTATGCCGTGGAAGGTGGTCTCCGACTCCGGCAATTTTTCTGTCGATCTATTCATTCGTCTGAGGGTGTCGGCGAATATGATGTTGATGCCGCTGCCTCCGTCCAGGAATACCTTTTTCAGGCTGTAGTCGCCGATCCGGGCCTCAATCACGAGTGCGGAGTGTCCGGGTCGGACTACCTCTGCTGGGTGATCTGCCCTGGAGAATGTGATTGGTGTCTCAGACCCGCGCAGGTAGTCTGGTACCGCGCGCGGGCTGTTGATGGCCTGGAGTACTTGGCGTGTGATGATCTTCTGCCTCCTGTTCGACGGGGGTCCCTTCTGGATCATGTTCAGCTGTCCTCGTGCGGCTGGGTACGCGTCAGCTGCTGCCGGCGGACCTTGCTGCTGCTGCTGCGGCTGGGGGAATGCCGCTTGCACTTGGTTATTATTGGCGGGTGCCGCCTGGATGGCCAGCTGCGGTGCTGCTTGGATGGCCTGCACCGGGGCGATGATTTGCTGCATGGCATGGTATATTTTTCTTGCTTTGCGGCAATCTTTCAGCAGGTGGTTTGAACCATACTTTCCTGTTACCGGGTTGCGGAACGAGTGATGTTTGCAGGGCTGCATCAGTTCTTCTGCCGCAGTTAACGGGCGCTTCCACTCGCGCTTCTGACTTCCGTCGTTGCGGTCGATGCTGCTGCTGCCACGGTTGTACTGGCTCGAGCTGGGCTGTCGACGTTGCTCGTGCTGTCGACTGTCCTCACGCTTGACTTCGCGGGGGGTTTCGTAACCCGCCGCTACTAACTCGATTGAGTCGTGCGTGTATCGTGCCTTCCTCTTCTGACGTGAATCGCGCCAGTTGCTTGTTTCGCCTTCCTTTTTGGGAGAAGTTTCGCGGACGTAGTCCTCTCCTTCAGCCCATTGGTTGGCTGTCTTCATTAACTCTATTGTTGTCTTCGGCTGGAGCCTACCAAATTCCTCCCGGAGGTCGCGGCGAGAAACGCCATGCATGAAGGCGTCCATCACCCTGTCCTCTGATACGGGTTCCATGGTGTTGCGAAGGAGTGTCCACCTCTGGATGTAAGATCGGAGCGACTCGTCTTTCCCTTGCTTGCAGGCCTGCAACAAGATGTAGATTGTTGGTCTGGCGAATGTTCCTGAGAAACTTTTGATGAAGTTGTCCTGGAACTCCTCCCACGTTCGGAAAGAATCTTTGGGTTGGCTTGTGAGCCACCCGCGCGCAGAGTCTGTCAGCACGAGCTGGATGTACTGCATTGCCGTTGTCGATGTTCCGCCTTGGCAGGTGCAAGCGATAAGGTAGTCCTCAAGCCATAACTTCGGGTCTTGCTTCCCGTCGTACTTTGGTGTGCCGGCCGTCAATTTGAAGCCTTTGGGCATGCGGGTGTCGCGGATGTTGAAACTGAAACATGCCGCACCACATGGCTCGAAGTCGCGGTCGGTATGATCATCCGCCTGTGCGGCGTTAGCCGAACGCTCCTTGCGGCTGCGGTCCACCGTCTTCTGTGTCAGGACGTCTCGAAGGTCCTTGACTGGCTGTCGCTGCGCCGCCGGGATGCCCGACGTCGTTGGTCCATGAGCTTGATTACCTGGCCCTTGGGCCGCTAGAGCTTCTTCGATTGCCCTTATGGAGGCAATTTGTTGCTTGTGCAGGAGCGAGCGCGCGTCGCCCTCTGGTGGCTGCGTGAGCCGAAGGTACGTCTCGACTGATATCAATGCAGCGTTTGCTGTTTTTGGGATGGGTACCCCGTTTTCATCTTCGGTGACGAAGGAAGAGTCGAGGTTGCGGGTTAGCCTTGTTCGGTCAGCTTCTGCCATGTGAGGGACACGGGCTCTGGTTCGCCGTGCTCCCTGGTTCACCTCAGTGGAGGATGTGAAGGAGAGGGCGGCCCGCCTGGCGCTTGATGCATCCGCGTCCCTTTTGCGCCTGAGAAGTTCGGCCTTTTCGGCGCGAATCCGTTCGCCTTCCTTGCGTAGCAAGTACTGGACCGCCAGGTGGTCCTCGCGAGATGCGTTGGGTGGGGGGAACGTGCCCTCGTCCACATGCTTCATGGCTTGGATCGCCATGTCCCGCGTGATGACCAGTTTGGTGTTGTCTGGCATGTCCACCTCTAGCGGGTATACGGGTTCATCTCCGTCGTCATGCGGTGCTGTGCCGGCCATGAAGACTTGCCTGGGGTAGACTTGGGTTGGAGAGTTGGTGCTGCCGCTGCTGCTTCTGTCACCCTCGTCTTGCTCGGGGTCGAAAATTGCTGCAACGTGGCGCGCGGCGCACTTACTGTCGCGTCTCTTCAAGATTGTCCATGTATCCGCAGTCGACGGGGACAGTGCGAGTGGCTTGGGGTAGACTTGAGACTTCCACGAAGATGAGGGCGCGCGCGGCGTTGATGTCGGACGCGTGCCCTTGACCGTGCGTGCGGGCGCGGCGGTGGAGGTGGGTCTTGACTTGATTGTCGGTGTAGACGTCCTCTTCGCGGGTGCAGCTGGTGCAAACCTTGCGGGTGCGGCAGATGCGATCCTCGCGGGTTCGGCGGGCGCGATCTCCGCGGGTGTGGCAGATGCGATCTTGACGGGTCCAGCGGGCGCGATGGTCGGCGATTTTGGTGACGCCGTCGCGCGTAGCGCGGTAGTCGTAAACCTGAGTATGCCACGACTATCGATGCAACAGAATATGGAGCCGAAGGTGATGTGTATACCTTTGTCCAGATCGGCGTACATCGACTGGTGGGCTTGCGAGTGGATGATGTACTCGAAGGAGCCGAGTCGGATCGACTCCCTGATGGCGGATGCGCCGATCTTCATTGCGGATGGAGCCGGTGCGACCATGATCCTAGCACTTGTTGAACTTCCCACAGACGGCGCCAATTGATGAGGTTGTAACTCGGCAAGTCCTAGGGTTGTGCACCCCGGGTTGATTGATGGGGAGAGAGTAGAGTGCAAGGTGATCACGACGGCTAACAGGCGAGGTTTACCCAGGTTCAGGCTCCCGGAGGATAACACCCTACTCCTGCTTGTCTGGTTATTGATTCGAGTAGCGATTACAATGGCGAGATCGTGATCTCGCTAGGGTTTGTTGTAGTTCTCAGCGTGTCCTCTAGGACGGGCAACCCTCCTGGCTTTATAGGTAGCCAGGTCTCGGGTGGTTGATACAGATACGGTAGGTTACAAGACCTAGCCGAGTTGGACTAGGATATGAGATACCCCGAGTGGGCCTTCTGCAGGCCTTTCCATCCTTGGCGCGGCCCAGGTAGCCTCATCGTGGGCTACCCGCAAGGTAGCCCCACGTCAACGACTTAGTGAAACTTGCCGGATAGCTTCAAGAGAAAGCCTGATCCTTGGCAGCAAGTCAAACTTATCTTTGACGGATGACGCCAGTTGGCTCACGACAGTTTGAAACCAAACGGAACGAAAATCACGGCATGATTGCAAATCACGGAAAAAGAGGAGTTGTGGAGATCGTGCGATCATGCATTGCTCTGCGGCAACGGATGGCCAACACGTGTCAGGCTAATTGAGCCGTTGCAAAGAGAGCAACGCCCGGGCTTATAAATAGGGAGACGAGCGGTTCATTCTTCTCCTTCACACTTCACCCCCTCTGTCCTTTGCTCTCCCGCGCACTCGCTCTCCCGTGCTTTCTTGCGACCACCGAGAGAACTCCGGCGAGCACCTCTTCCTCGGCGACCTCCACGCACGGCGATGGCCACCGGACCTCAAGCTACCACCTCGGCGGCGTCCAGTGAGCTCGCCACGGAGAGCCCCGCGCCTACGACGATGGGCGGCGTGGTGTCGCGCTCCACGCGGCGCATGCGGGCATTCCCGCCGCCGCTCCATCTACTACCCCGGCCGCGCACGCCCGTGCGGCGGCGGCCTTGGTGCCCTCGTCTTCCACCGCGCCGGCGGCGGCCGGCGGCGGCCGGCGGCGTGCCCGTCGACGAGGAGGAGGAGCCCGCCGACATTGGGTCGCGCTACTGGCTCCCCTCCATTGTCGACGAAGACGCGCTCAAGGACCTGGAGGCGGCCGGCTACCTGCCGACTCGGGAGGACTGCAGCTGGCGGCCCGCCTTCGGGGATGTCATCCCGGCTCCGAAAGCCGGCGAGCGGGTAATCCTCACCTCCCACCTAGTTAGGGGAATGGCCATGCCGCCTTCCACCTTCTATAGCGAGGTGCTGGATCATTATGAGCTCCAGCCCCACAACATAGCGCCCAACATCATATTAGTCTTAGCCGGCTTCACTGCTCTATTTGAGGGCTATCTAGGTATTAAGCCTAATTTAGATTTCCTCAGATACTACTTCCGTTGCCGGCGTCAGACTGTGCCGGACGGCGGGCTGGCAACCTGCGGCAGCATCACCTTCAACTGCCGCCAAGGACGCCAATGGTATCGCAAGATACCATACATCGAGTCCGTCAAGGGCTGGATGTCCACCTTCTTTTACTGCCAAGACATGGCAGCACCGGGCCATCAATTTGGCGTCCCGGACTTTGTCAACGCGCCGCCTATGCCCAGGCCATGTTGGGACGAGGCGGTCCCCAAGTTGACGGAGGAGCTCCGCATTATCCAAAGGCGGATCGAGTTCCTCACTCGGACGATGGCTCCCCCCTTGTTGGACGGGGTGGACACCGTCATCTGCTGGCTTAGCCGGCAAATACTGCCTATGAGGTATAGCATAAGATGTGTCGGTATTCGCCTACTGCCTCTGCCCGCATAAGATGTGTCAGTATTCGCCTATTGTCACAGCTTCTCTTCGCGTAAGCGAAGAGGGGTTACCTGCTGCCGAATTGGCGGCCCGACTTCGCAGCCTTGTCAAATCAGGGCTGGTGAAGGCGGTGGAGGGCGTGCCCATGCACACCCACGACAACCCTCCCCTGGAGGTAGACATTTCTCTTTTTTGCCCTTCTTTGGCTGCTCTGCCGGATTACTTGAGTCCTCTTAACACTTGCTCTTTTTTGGTTAACAGCTCTCTGCTCTGGGGGAGAACGACTTGGCTGCCGACTTTTACGAGCCGGAAGCCGGGAAAACCAAGAAGCGCAAGGCGTCCGCCGCTGCTTCCTCTACGGCTAATGCCGAGAGGAAGAAACGGACCGCAACGGCTACCGAGCCGTTGCTCGTCAACCTCGACGAGAACACTGGGATTAACATGCCCCGAAGGTACTCATTTCCGCCTTAGTCATTTGTCGGCCTTCTTCATTACTGGTATTCGTCTGGCTAATTTTACTTTGTTGCCAGGGAGCGGGTGACAACTTCCAAGTTGTCAGCCAAGTCCCTTTTGTCCAAGTTAAAGCGGCCCTAGGGCAACTCACCGGCGACTGTGCCGCCAACTCCCCAGCCCCGGGCTGGCGGCTTCATGAGCGACGCCCGCCGCCAGCCGCAGGTTCCGGCCTCCAGTCCGCCGCCAAGGACCTCCTCTGCTGGCCGCGCAACCAGAGCTTCCTTTCCATCGGCTGAGGCTACGGCCAATGAAGCCGTCCGATCCCGTGCCGCCAAGGAGGAGCTGCTGGTGGAGGTTGCCGGCGGGCAGCGAAGGCAACCCTAGCTTCTGGAGGCGGCAGGGTTAGGGACCCCTGGGAATCCTTTAAGGAGGCCAAGGAGTCCACCCTAGCTTTCGCCGACTTCGCCGCCCAGACTGTCGCCGACTTGGAGGGCGGCATTGCTGTAAGTTGTCTTTTTGGAACTTAATAGCATATACATAGTCTCCCCCCCCCCCCCCCCCCGAGCACTTAGATGGCAAATCAATGATATTGGTTGCCGGCTTAGTGGTTTTTTGACAATATGGTATATGCCTTTATTTTTGTCCGTAGGGTGTCCTTTCCGCCAACGTGGAGCTTATCTCCTCCAGGTCGGATATAAACAAGCGGTGTCACGATCTGAAAAAAGATTGCGATGCCAAAGATGCGCGGATTACCGACTTGGAAGCGCCCCGCAAGAAGGATGAAGGTAAAATCACTGAGTTTTTGCCTTCCGCCATGTTTTGTGTTTGCTACCGCCAATCATTTAGCTAGCATATCCATATTGTAGAATTGCTAGATCACGCCCAGGATATACTGAAGGCGTCTACTGATATGCAAGCTATTATGAATGAAGCCTCTGATCTTGCGGCCGCCAACCTGAGGATGAAGGAAGAGCACCGGAAGGAGATGGAAGCGCAACAAGTTGAGTTTGCGCAGCAGACTAACCGGCTGACTGGGGAGCTAGATAGCCCGCGCAAGAAATTGGCGGAGGCGGAGAAGGCGGCTGCTGAGGAGATATCCCAGCAGACTTCTCGTGCCAAGACTGCGGAGGATGCGGTGGCAGAGCTGTCCGCCTTCCATAACTCGGTCCTTGGTAAGCTTTTTCTCCACTCTTCATCTTTTGCCGTCAATTTGTTAGCCTGAGCTAAACTAACGCTTTTATTTCTTGATACAGTTGCTGCCGGCTTAGGCGATGACAAGGTTGTCAGCCCTCGCCTAGATCGCCTTGCGCGTCTGGGTGAGCTGATCACCGAGACTTTGGCGGCGTCCAAGCGGTTTGCCGCCAAGTTCTTCATCTCCACCGGCAGCCAGGAGCCCGCCGAGTTCAGCGATGTGCCCAGCATGCTGGAGCAAGCCACGAAGCTACACAAGAGCTCGCTGAAGTTGGTGGTGTGGGGTGGTGCCAAGACTGCGCTAGGATTATTCATGGCGCACTACCTCGAGGCGGAGATAGAAATCGTCACCGAGGGCATGCCGTCTACCTATGAAGACGGCAGCGAGGTCCAGCCGACTGCTGTACTGAACAGTGTTGCCGGATACGCCACGCGGGTTGCCGACATGGTGGACACGACGGTTTTCTATCGGCGCCATCCTGTGCCGGCTGCTGGAGAAGCTGGAGCTGCCGATACAGCCGAGGCGGAGGGGAGCGATAGCTCTGGGGCTGAAGTTGTCAGCCCCCAAGCCTAATATAGGCGCCCCCCCGAGCCAAAGTCGTTGTTGCCGACTCTTTTTGTTTTATCTTGACGGCCAACCTCCTCCTGCCCCTGAAACAATTATATCTCAACTTCTGCTAGGCGGGAAGCCAGCGAACTTGTTTTATTTTGCTACTTAGGTAGGCTTTTGCCTTGTTTTATTTGGCCCGTCTTAATTTTATTTTGACTTATATGCTTGACCGTTTGTATGTTGGCAAAACATCAGCCGGGAACTTTAGCTGAAACAACCAGGGTTAGTACCATGAGTTTAGAATCAGGAACCAAAGCCAACATGTTGGCGCCAAAGACATACTATTAGGCGAACCACATATAAGTAATCAAAATAAATGAATTAGGCGGTACAAAAAGTTGATTTTTTGCTTTGGGTTGGCTCAAAAGCTGCAAGTATCTACCAGTTTGAACCTTTGCACGGAGCCAGAAAATAGGTAACTTAGATACATAGGGGATATATGATTGCAAGAAAAGACAAAAGATGGCATGCTTCTCAACACAGATGAGGAACCACAGACTTTTATTTCATAATCATATATAACTTATTACAATTATAAATTGCTAAGTGTAGAAAGGACGTAGCTGCTCGAACGGGTCGTCAATGCCTCTTTTACGCTTGGTTCCTCTCCTTTCTGCCGCCTTCTTACGCCTTTTCTTTTCTTCTGCGTCGCGGATGTCGGCTAGGTAGTAGGAACCATTGAGCAGCGCCTTTGTGACTATAAACGGTCCTTCCCATGGCGGGGATAGCTTGTGCAAGCCTTTTCTGTCTTGAATTAGGCGGAGAACCAGGTCACCTGTTCTGAAGCCTCGCTTCCGCACTCTCCGACTATGATAGCGGCGAAGTTGTTGCTGGTACAAGGCGGAGCGATGTAGATCAATGTCTCTTTCTTCATCTAACAAGTCTAGGCTGTCCTGTCTTGCACCTTCTACGTCTTGCTCGATGTAGGCTTAAACTCTTGGGGAATCGTATTTCAAGTCGGTGGGTAGCACCGCCTCTACGCCATATACTAAGAAGAAATGAGTGTAGCCGGTAGATCTGTTTGGCGTTGTGCGCAAACTCCACAGTATGGACTGTAGCTCTTCTGCCCAAGCGCCGGCTGCCCTATGTAGTGGAGCTTCGAGACGGGGCTTAAGTCCGGAGAGGACTAAGCCGTTTGTACGCTCTACTTGTCCATTTGATTGAGGGTGTGACACAGATGCCAAATCAAGCCGGATGCCAAGATCACTGCAGTACTCTTCGATGTCGCCTTGAGATAGGTTGCTTCCATTATCAGTGATAATGTTGTGTGGAACTCCGAACCGAGAGATAATTCCCCAGAGGAAATTGGTGGTTGTTCGTGCGTCAAGTTTGCTGATCGGCTTGGCTTCAACTCATTTAGTGAACTTGTCGAGAGCGACCAATAGGTGGGTATACCCACCACGTGCCTTCTTGAGACCAACTATGTCTAAGCTCCGGACCGCGAATGGCCAAGTGATTGGAATTGTCCTGAGCTCTTGTGCCGGCATGTGAGGTTGGCGGGCGTACTGTCGTGGTATCAGCATAATTGATACGAGATGGGGGGTCCTCTAGCTTACGTATGGATTGTGGGGAAGAAGGTTGGTGTCGTCGAGGACGGGATTGAACACGGCGAGTTTACCCAGCTTCAGATCCCGCAGCGGTGGCGAGATCCTACGTGCTGCTATAATTCACTATGAGGCAATAGCCGTGAACAAGTTACAACGTGTATGATGCGTTGATGAGCTTGGCCCTAAAGGCCTCCCGGTGGCCGGCTTATATAGGCGGCCAGGCCCCGGGTTACAAGGTAAGTACTTGAGCGGCAAGTAAACAAAGTCCTAGTTGTAGTCGGCTTTGGTTGCCGCCTTCCATCTTGGGCTTGGTGGCTTGATGGGCTTCAGTCTGCTGCCTTCATTGGACCGTCCGCCTACTTCCTTGTACGTCAGCTATCTGGGCCGCCCGGCAGGCATCAGCCTTACCACCCTTGGGCCACCCTGGACTAGCCGGATTGATCCATGTTAGAGATACCCCTAGTTGGTATATCCCCAACATTAGCCCCCAGAAAGGTTGAAGTTCTCCAGGCGCCGGCTTCTTCTTGATACTTCATCCGTCAATGTTGGCGGCTGCAGGACTTGAACCATTCTGAAAAACAATGGGGGCATGTGTGTCCTGATGTTGGCACACGGCCGCCTTTATCCAACATGGGAAAAGACGGCTAATCGAAACTTCGTCGAGCATATTTCTCGACGGACATCGCCAGGCGGCTCACGACAGTTTGAATCCAAATGTAACGAAATCGTGCATTGTCGGCCATACCACGGAGGCGGCCTTTAGCCACGGAGGCAACCATGTCGCTGAAGACAATGGCGGATGTGCCATGAAGGCGGTTATGTTGTTGATGACAAGACAATCATGCCACGGAGGCGACTGTGACGTTGATGATAAGTCGGTCAAGCCATGGAGGTGACCGTGTCGCTGACGACAAGACGGTCATGCCACCAATGCGGCCTTCTTGTTGACGATAGAGCTGCATGTCGTGTAGCCCCCAAGTATCGAACGAGGGTAAATATCGATGTTGAGCTTCCGAGTGTCGGAGTTTTTCATGATCCGCCTATCTCCAGCCCCCGAGCGTTGAGTCGATGTACCCGGAAGTCGTCTCGACGCTTGGAAGAACTTGTGACGTTGTGAGTCGATGATTGCAGTCCCCGAGGCTCGTGCCGGCTTGACTGAAAGACGGCTTGATACATGATGAAAATGCTGCGGTTGCAGCCCCCAGGTGTTTAAGTATCCTGCATAGTAGACATATCTGCATTAAGATGTACTTATAATGAAAACTGAATAATTTTAAGACCTGAGCCGGTAGGTTTTAACAAACACTTATGGGTTGTAAATTTTATGTAGCCCGCCTTAATATTTATCTGGTTTATATGTTTAACTTTTCATATGTTAGCAGAACCGTAGCCGGAAACTTTAGCTGAGACAACCAGGGCTAGTACCAAATAGTTTAGAATCAG
Source organism: Poa annua (assembly GCA_026929855.1). Taxonomy (NCBI): domain Eukaryota; kingdom Viridiplantae; phylum Streptophyta; class Magnoliopsida; order Poales; family Poaceae; genus Poa; species Poa annua. The sequence goes on along the minus strand of CM049429.1, from coordinate 65,308,779 downwards.
AGACAAATTAAAACCGACATGTTGGGGCAAATGACATACTACTAGGTAACCCACATATAAATAATCAAATAACGGTATTAGGCGGTGCAAACTGATTGCTTAATTTGGCCCGGAGGCGACAAGTATCTAAAAGTTTGAACCATGCAGCGCAGAGCAAATATCAGATAACTTAGATACTAAGAGGGATATGATCAAATGAAAAGACAAACGATGGCATGATCTCAGAGCATAATGAGCAAATCACATACTTTTATTTCATGACCATATATATAATTAAATGTTAAGCGTGTATAAACTTAGCTTGTTTAACGTTGATGTCGAGTAGGCGGGCGTGACGGAAGATGCCAGCCCCAGGCTGAAGAAAACAACATGATAGGCGGCAGCCCCAGGATCCTAATGTTGATTCTAGCAAGGCTGCAGCAGCAATTAAGCTGGATGGCGGTGACGAACCGCCATGTCACATTAGCAATTTAAGACGGAACGTGACGATAAATTCGCCGATAAGACGTCTTATTACGTTAGCTATTAAACTGAAACGTGGAAGTTTGTTGTTTTGTAACGATCAATGTCTTCCCAAATTGATCAGGTTTGGGCGATCGGAAACAACTAGCAATTCTGACGATGAATTCGTCTAAACCGAACCGTGATGTTAGCCGCATCCCGCTTAACATCATGGATACAGTAAGGCTTAATTTTGATGGTCAAAGACGAATACTCAGATGTACTGGACAGCTGGCCGTCAGACTTTTTGACTTCGAATGATCGAAAGTATCTAGTACTATTTGGCTGTACGGTTAATACGTGCCAAGTGATTAGCTTATGCATGTGATTAGCGTTATGGCCGTCTGATCCATGCATGTAGACATCTTTCAAGTACATGTGCGCAATTTCTCCAAGGACAAGACTTGAGATGTAACCAAAACAGATTTGGCCATATGATGGATTTGACGTGAGCCGTACCGTTCTCTTTTCTTTGGGCCTTGGCCTCAAGAGTGCGGATCGGACACGGAGTATTGAAGGAGAGAATCGATCGTCAAGATTTGTTGCAGGCGACGAATTGATTTTTGGTGGAATCGATCCGGCGAGCAAGAAGCTCGTACTCGTACCGACAACTTTGATTAGCCGGCTAGACCAGTCCGTTGATAACAACAAGGTCGATTGTGCCAATCTGCCTGAGCAGATTTGCCAACTAGATTGATCCGTCGTGTGCTGACGCATATTAACCGGCTAGATACGATCTTGTCGATGATGATGTTTGATCGAGCCGGCCTACCGGGGCAGAGTACACGGCTAGAAACTTTACGGCGTTTGATCATGCCGGCCTGCCGGAGCAGAGTACACGGCTATATGTGATTAGGTCGCGGTAGATGAAGATGACGATCGGAATCGCCGGCTGCGGACAACCAATATTGTTCCCTGGAACGTGACGCCAGAAATCTTAAGCCCCACGGTGGGCGCCAACTGTCGTGGTATCGGCATAATTGATAGGAGACGGGGGTCCTCTAGCCTACGTATGGATTGTGGGGAAGAAGGTTGGTGTCGTCGAGGACAGGATTGAACACGGCGAGTTTACCCAGCTTCAGATCCCGCAGCGGTGACGAGATCCTACGTGCTGCTATAATTCACTATGAGGCAATAGCCGTGAACAGGTTACAACGTGTATGATGTGTTGATGAGCTTGGCCCTAAAGGCCTCCCGGTGGCCGGCTTATATAGGCGGCCAGACCCTGGGTTACAAGGTAAGTACTTGACCGGCAAGTAAACAGAGTCCTAGTTGTAGTTGAAGGGGATCGTGTGCAGAAAACAATAAGTTTCCTACCAACGATATCCAAAAGCAAGCCAAGATCTATTCTATGCAGATATAATAGTACGAACAGAGATCGGAATACATACCCTTGTAGACCGAAAGCGGGATTACGTTCCCGCACAAACGTTGTCGATGACGACCGACGAAGCCGACCTCAAGGTCGTGTAGAGGAAGCAGACCTCCGAGTGCCACTAGCGCAGCACCTCGCAGGGCGTCACACACGTACGGTGGAGACGACGGCCTCCGAAGCTCCAGTCCAGGACGAGCAGCGGAAAACTTGGACCGGAACACCAGCAACGCGGCAGCGGGCTATGGTGGAAGAGATCCCCCTCTCAAACTCGGCGCAACTCCAACAAAGGGAATCACGAAATCGAGAGAGAAATCGGGAATTAATTGGTGAATTAAAAGGCCAGGGGGGCACCTCTATATATAGGCTCCCGAGGGGGGGGGGGAGCCAACCTCCTCACCAGGCAATGTGGGACTATCCCCACATTGCCTGGTTCGGCCATGGTGCGCCGGCCACCTGGTGGGCCCCATCTGGCCCACCTAGGCCGGCCACTATCCCCCCACCGAATTCCCAAGGGGTTTCCCGACCTCTTGGGCCTTCTTTCGTCCAGAAGGCCCATTTAGGGAAATCAGGCTAAATAAATTCGAAAAAATATATATAAAATCATATTTGCATATTAATAACACTAATTAATATCAAACATAATATATATAATTTATCCTAGCTCCGAAAACTCTTTCGGCGCTGTCCGATCTCCATCGGACCCCTCCCGGGACTCTCCCGGGACTCTCCCGGTGATCTCTTTCCTTTCCGGTTGTCTTGTTGAAACCCCTTAAGTGTGTTACCCTAGCGGTTCGATATAATAACAGGTATGATCAAGACTCCTCAATGATCAACGACTAACTCGTAGGCCTGGACCCCATGAATTAATCCCTATGATATAACGAATGACTTTCATCTATCAAACCTGAACGTAAAGTCTTAGACCTTTTGCCATAGCGATACTTAGCGTGTCCGAGCGTCGTTCCATAGATATCTCCATACCTAATCTCGACCTCGTTACCGACAACACTATCTTCTACTCGTCTATGATCTCATGTCTCCGTGACCTAGTCACATGCTTGCAAGCTCATTAGACATGATCTCACCGAGTGGGCCCGAGAGTATCTATCCTGCTATGCGGACTGGCAAATCCCGCTCTTGACCCCTCGTCTCAACTACTCCTTTCCGATACCCAAAAGTATCACCGTTATTGTCATACTAAATAAGATATGACGTTTGGTGCAATCAAAGTTTCTTCCAGGAATAACAATAAGAGTTGATCTCACGGTCAAAGGTGTAATGACTACGTCCTCCATATCTGGGTATGTCCATCACATCATTCTCCAATGATATGACTCCCATTGCCGACCAGCGCCATGCCCCATGATCGGAAAACCTCGATCATCAATCGCACAACGAAACTAGTCTAAGTAGAGGCTACTAGGGACCTGGTTGTTTAAGTATCACACCCATATTAATGTTTCCGCTTAATACGGTTATAACATGACACAAAACCTTATTATGAACAAACGAGATATGATAAAGAATACACTTTATTAATTGCCTCTAGGGCATATCTCCTTCAGTCTCCCACTTGCACTAGAGTACAAATTAATCTAGATTACAACTTGGTAAAAGCCTAACACCCATAGCTAACTGGTGTTTGTCATGCTTATCAAGAGGGAGAGGCTTCGTCAGCGGATCTGCCACATTCAGATCCGTATGCACTTTGCAAATCTTCACATCGCCTCCTTGTACGTACTGACGTATCACATGGAAGCGTCGGAGAATGTGTTTGGCGGTGGAGTGAGACCTTGGCTCCTTGGCGTTGGCAATGGCACCCGTATTGTCGCAGAAGAGGATCACGGGGTCTTGCACGCTCGGGAACACTCCAAGTTCGATGACGAACTTCCTCAGCCACACAGCTTCATTCGCGGCCTCACAGGCAGCAATGTACTCCGACTCCATTGTAGATTGTGCGACAATGGGTTGCTTCCCACTTCTCCAGCACACGGCGCCCCCATTCACCTTGAACACATAACCTGTCTGTGACTTAGAGTCATCGGGGTCTGAGCAGAAACTTTCATCTACGTAACCCGTTACGCCAAGTTCTTCATCGCAACCACCATACACAAGGAACATTTCCTTTGTCTTATTGAGATACTTAAGAATGCTCTTAACAGCTATCCAATGCGGCATTCCAGGATTACTCTGGAACCGGCTTCTCAAACTTAGAGCTAATGCCACATCCGGTCTAGTACTCAACATTGCATACATGATCGATCCTATGGCTGAAGCGTAAGGATGCTTAGTCATATCGGCCTTATCTAGTTCCGTTACCGGACACTGTGCTTTCCGCAATATCTTATTCTTGATAACCGGCAGAGAACCCTTCTTTGCCTTCTCCATACCGAAACGCTTCATTATTTTATCAAGATAGGTACTCTGACTCAATGCTAATAGGCGCCTTGATCTATCGCGATAGATCCTAATGCCTAAGACATACGAAGCTTCTCCTAAGTCCTTCATGGAAAATTTACTGTTTAAATATTCCTTCACGCTATTCAGAAGTTCCACATCATTCCCAATTAGCAATATGTCATCTACATACAGTGTTAAGAACACAACCGAGCTCCCACTCATTTTCTTGTAAATGCAGGTCTCTTCCACATTTTGGATAAATCCAAAACCTTTGATTACCTCATCAAAGCGAAGATTCCAGCTCCGAGATGCCTGCTTCAATCCATAGATGGATCGCTGAAGCTTGTACACCTTGTTAGCATTCCCTGGATCGACAAAACCTTCCGGTTGTACCATGTACAACTCTTCCTCAATGTTTCCATTTAGGAAGGCTGTTTTGACGTCCATCTGCCAGATTTCATAATCGTAATAGGCAGCAACTGCTAACAAAATCCGAATAGACTTAAGCATCGCTAGCGGTGAAAATGTTTCATCGTAGTCAATCCCATGAACTTGTCGGAAACCTTTTGCGACGAGCCGAGCTTTATAGACGGTCACATTACCATCAGCATCAGCCTTCTTCTTAAAGATCCATTTATTCTCGACGGCCTTGCGCCCTTCGGGAATATCCATCAAAGTCCACACTTTGTTATCATACATGGATCCTATTTCGGATTTCATGGCTTCAAGCCATTTCTCAGACTCTAGACTCGCCATAGCCTCCTTGTAGTTCGTAGGTTCGTCTTGTTCTACTAACATGACGGTGCAAACCATGTTGCCATACCACTCTGGTGCGATCCGAGATCTACCAGACCTACGAGGTAGAATACCTTCCTCGACTGTTTCTCCCACTCCTTCCACGGAGGGCGTTTCTGGAATTGTTTCCGTTGCGCCACCGGAATCTCGAGTTCAGGATCAACGATCTCATCGAGGTCTACCTTCCTCCCACTTACTCCTTTCGCGAGAAATTCCTTCTCTAGAAAGGTACCGGTCTTCGAGACAAAAGTTTTGCCCTCAGCTTGGTTGTAGAAGGTGTATCCTACGGTTTCCCGCGGATATCCTACAAAGACGACTTTCTCTGACTTCGGCTCGAGCTTGTCGGGCTGTAGTTTCTTAACATACGCCTCACAGCCCCAAACCTTCAGAAACGATAACTTAGGCTTTTGGCCATACCATAATTCATACGGTGTCGTTTCAACGGACTTGGACGGAGCCCTATTTAAAATGAATGCGGTTGTTTCTAACGCATAACCCCAGAAGGACACTGGCAAATCGGTAAGAGACATCATGGATCGAATACTATCCAGTAGAGTACGATTACGTCGCTCGGACACGCCGTTACACTGCGGTGTTCCGGCTGGCGTAAGTTGGGGTACTATGACACAACTCTTCAGATGTGTGCCAAACTCAAAGCTCAAGTACTCTCCACCGCGATCGGATCGGAGATGCTTGATTTTCCTATTAAGCTGATTCTCAACTTCACTTTGGAATTCTTTGAACTTTTCAAACGTTTCAGACTTGTGTTTCATCAAGTAGATATAACCGTATCTACTCAAGTCATCAGTGAAGGTGACGAAGTAACGATAACCATTGCGTCTTGAAACGCTCATCGGTCCACATACATCTGTATGTATGATCCCCAAAAAATCCGACGCCCGTTCAACGAAACCTTTGAACGGTGTCCTGGTCATTTTGCCCATAAGGCATGGTTCGCATGTATCGAGGGATCCGAAATCCAACGAGTCCAAAAGTCCATCGGAGTGGAGTTGCTTCATGCGCTTTACACCAATATGACCAAGACGACAATGCCACATATACATGGCGGTATCATCACTACACTTAATCCGTTTGGCATATGTTATGGATGTGAGTACTACGATCGAGATTCAACAAGAATAAACCGTTATTCTCGGGAGCATCAACATAAGAGATATCATTCATATAAATAGCACAATTGCTTGACACTGATTTAAATGAATAACCGTCTTGTAACAGGCAAGACCCACTTATAATGTTTACACTCAAGGATGGCACAAAATAACACTTATTTAAAACCAAAACTAATCCCGATGATAGATGTAGAGGGAGCGTGCCGACAGCCACCACGTCGACTCTCGATCCGTTGCCGACGTGCATCGTCACCTCATCCTTAGCCAGCCATAGTCTATTCCGTAACTCCTCCTGAGAGTTACATATATGAGCAACAAAACCAGTATCAAATACCCACGTGTTGCTCCGGGCGGATGTAAGGTAAACATCTATAACATGTATATCAAATATACCTTGCTCTTTGTCGACCGTCTTGCCAGACTTCCTATCCTCCAGATACTTGGGGCAGTTGCGCTTCCAGTGACCTTTCCCCTTGCAGTAGAAGCACTCCACACCAGCTTTGGGACCAGACCTGTTAGTCCTGGGCTTGGCAGTCATCTTTGCCTCCCTCCTGGACTTCCAGCTCTGCTTTCCCTTGCCACCGGATTTCTTGAAATCAACAGTCTTGTTGACCATCAACAGCGTGTGCTCCTTCTTAATCTCTACCTCAGCAGTCTTGAGCATCACGAACACTTCACCCAGGGACTTAGCCATGCCCTGCATGTTGTAGTTCATGACGAAGCCTTTGTAGCTCGGTGGCAACGATTGCAACACCCTGTCAATCGCCAGCTCATCGGGAATCTTGCATTCCAGAGCATTCAGGCGTTGAACGTAGCCAGACATCTTGACTACATGCTCGCTCACACTGCTATGCTCTTCCATCTTGGCTGAGAAGAAAAGCTCAGAAGCTTCATATCTCTCAACCTTAGCCTGCGGCGCAAAGACAGCCTTAAGATCCGAAATGATCTCAAAGGCGCTCATCTTCTCAAAGCACTTCTGCAGGTCGGCTTCCATGGCGTAGAGCATGCCACTCTGGACAAAGGCAGAATCCTCCGATCGGGTCTGGAAGACCTTCTTCTCATCCTCAGAGGCTTCATCTGCAGGAGGGTCACCTATGGCGGCCTCAATGACGTAGGCCACCCTATGGGGAGTGAGGAGGATCCTCAGGTTGCGGAACCAGGCCATGAAGTTTGACCCATTGGTCTTAAGCTTTTCTTTCTCAAGGAACAGACCTAGGTTAAACGAGGGGCGAGACATCTACAATGGAATTTGCAACAACATAAGACTTTGTTCATAATAATTTTGAGTTATAGTATTTTAGAAAATAACTAACATAACTCCCACTCAAACGAACATCCCTCCTGGTCGTTTAAGCGATTACACGACCCCCATCCATTGCACCACCCCTCATCATCAGAGCCGGCGGCACAACTTCAAGAGTAGACAAAAAATCCGCCACACCAATATTGTGACTCGTGCTCGACCTTTCGGTCTTCCTGTACCGAGGCCATATGTCTGCATATGCTAGGCTCGCCACCAAAGATGTAGTGTACCTGCACCTAAAATATGGCAGATACCTGTGTATAGTGCAAATCCCTGGATCGATTCGTTTGCACACACAGTTACGATGTAATATCACAACAAAGTATCAATTTATTACAACGCTGATCCAGACTTAGAAAATATTCATTACAAATTTGCATAGCAAAAAGCTAGCAGTGAACAAAGTAAACAACGGAAAATTTATTCTTCATGGAGTCCCCAAACATCATCATGTGCCACAGGCGAGCATGTTGGTTGAAGACTCGAACCCTTAGCAAAAACTTTCACTCATCATCAGGACAGTCTGCAATAAGATATGTATTGCAACAACGTGGGTCAGAACCATTAAAATGGAACTGGCAAGTGACACTATGGTGGACACTTAGAGGAATAACTCTATGACCTATATGCTTATTTGGCTGGTGGAGCTCAAGGCTATTTTGCAGAAAGCAAGTTTTTCCCTAACTTTTTGAAAAACACTTTTCTTCTATTCGAGACATCCGTGGCATGAAATCCACTGTCTCATTCTACCCTTGTTCACCCATCAAGTTTTAATTTATAAGTTGGAATGGTGCAATCCTCCGTTGACATCCTCGTTCAGCTGCTCAAATTGTCCGTACCGGGGACACAGCTAAGTACTTAGATTTTACACTATGCAGAGGTTGTGCACGTTCACCATTGTACCCATTCAACCCCAGGTTATCCTTTACACACCATTTGTGATAAGGAAAGGAAAGAATGAGACGAGATCTTTCAGAAGCATTTTCCCTCCCACTCTGGCCTGACGCGCTCCACCTACAAATCCTCTACCACCACCTGTCAGGCCGAGGAGAGTCCACGCAGCTTAGTTGATCAAGCCAGAGCCCATATTGGCAATGGCTGCACGAGAAGCAATCTTCACTTGGAGTTCTTCAGATTCCTTTGCTCCTGGGTGGCCTTCCACAAGTGAATATTCCACAGGTAAATCCCCTGGGAACAACACTCAACTCATATAGCCAAGCAACCAATTTCCACCCAGGTGTTTGATTAAAACTTAGTAGACTTTATCTTTTTCATCAAAATAGTTTTTGCATAGCATCACTATTCTACTAAGTATTTTCATAGGAACCTAGACACAGGAATAAAGAGTTCTAACATGGCTTGCATAGCAATGCTATCCTACACATGCTTATAGAAAATAATCTACTCATGCATAGAAAAATAATAGGACTTTTACGGGGGTGTGCCACTTGCCTTGGCAACCGGGAGTGCAGCAGTTACAGTTGCAAAGATTTTCGTTTCCCTCCGAATAGTCTAACAAAGAAATAAAGAGCCACACATAAACACACAAGCAAAGGTTCATACAAAGAAAAATATATGCTATGCATGAGATGAGATGCAACAATTTATTTCCAACGTCAAGAAACAAATAAAAGTATCCCTTTGGATTTTCATGATATATGCATGAATAAATTTTTAATTTGTTTCTATTATTTAATCATGAATAATGGGTAATGACAAGGACTTTAGTTTACTTAAATAAAATTTCAAAATCAAATTTTGTAAAAATGACATTTGGGCAGAGGGCATCTAAACAAGTTGTTAGCAATTTGATTTACTCAAAAATAAATTTTCTAACTAAAGTTATGTCAAAAACACTTAAACTACTCTAAAAAATATTTGAAAATTTTGTATGTGTCAAAACAGAAAACTAATGATGCCAAAGTGTTCTACTGGTTCTAAGGATTTCAAATATATAAAAATATTTAAATTTGGTTAAACACATAAAAAGTAATGATGAAAACAATGTGCAGGGGGTTTTCTGCAAAACTGCCAAATTAAATGATTTAATAAAAAATTCGGAAAATAAAATCTGATGTGGCGCTGACGCGGCGCTGACGTGGCGCTGACACGGCGTACCGGTTCGGAGTTTTAAGTGATCTAATCCTAGCCGTGCACGGGAGATCTAACGGTCTAGATCAAAACAACTAGAAACGAGTGGCGCGGCCGGCCGGAACCCTAGCCCGAGGCGTGCTCGCGGCGGCGCCATCGCCGGAGTTGCTCGTTTCACACGCCCTACTGCCTACGAGGACGAACGAGTCATACCCGTGCGTGGAGGAGGTCGAGGCGGGGACGATGGCGAGGTGGTCGACGATGGAGTGCTCTGTCGCGCCGGAATTTGCTCGTCGGAGTCGTGCTCGGCGGCGGTCCTCTTCGGGCGTGGATGGAGACGATGTTCTGCTGCCCGAGAAGACGCAAAAACTTGTCAAAATGATGCGCGAGGTCAAAATAGACCAGAAGGAAGTGGAGAGAGGGCTTGAGGGGGACGAGGCTCACCGGAGTTCGTCGAACTTGCCGTCGGTAACGACGGGGCTCGGGGGGTGCTCGTGGGCGGCCTGGTGGCTCTCGGGAGGTGGTGCTTGGGGCAAAAGAGAGAGGGGATCGAGGGGATCTTATAGCAAGAATCGGCGAGTTAAATGGGTGAGTAAATCGCCGGGAATCAATCGAATTGATTCGGCCGTTTCTCGGCTAGGTCGTGGGCGTGATTTGGGGAAGACGAGGTCGCCGGGACGGGGATGACAGGTGGGGTCCACCTGCCAGAGAGAGAGCGCGCGCGCGGGGGCGGGGACGGGCTGCTGGTGGGCTGGATTGCGTCGCGCGCGCGGTAGATAGCTAGTGGGCTTCGGCCCACTGGCTGGCCCGACTCTATTTTTCCTTTTTGAAAATTCTTTTCTGTTTTTTAAATCTTTTGAGTATAAAACAAATTCAAAACTATATTAAAACTTCTCAGAAAAATTCATAAAAATGTAATTTGAAAAGCTTATGAAAAATAGATCCTTTTGACATTATTTTTGTCTAAAGTAAAAATAGAATAAAAGGAACATTATTATAAATTCAAAATAACAATTTTAAGGACATAAAGTCAATTAAAACATATTTAAATAATTAAATTCAAATTCGATGTGATTCATATGACAAGTTTAATGATGATGATGCATGGATGCAAAAGTTTTAAATTTTTCTGAAAATTGGGATGTTACAAACCTAACCCCCTTAAGATGAATCTCGCCCTCGAGATTCGGATTGGCTAGAAAATAGGTGAGGGTGGTCTTCTTTAAGGTCATCTTCTCTTTCCCATGTTGATTCCTCTTCTGAATGGTGATTCCACTGTACTTTACAGAATTTGATGGTCTTGGTTCGGGTGACACGCTTTGCGGTCTCCAAAATCTTTATGGGTTTTTCTTCATAAGTGAGATCACTTTCTAGTTGTACTTTCTCTAGTGGCACCGTATCTCTTAACAGTGTTTCTGCCATTTCTGGGTGACATTTCTTCAGCTGGCTGACATGACACACTGTGAACCGCGGAAAGTGCTTCCGGGAGTTCCAATTCATAGGCGACCTCTCCTTTGCGGGATAATACCTTGAAGGGTCCAATAAATCTAGGTGCCAACTTTCCTTTGATTCCAAATCTTTTAACTCCCCGCATAGGTGAAACTCGGAGATAGACTCGATCACCCACTTCATACGTGACTTCTCTCCTTTTGGAGTCCGCATAACTTTTCTGTATGGATTGTGCTATCTGTAAACGGTCCTTAATCAACCTGACTTTTTCCTCAACCTCCTTGATTATGTCTGGTCCGAACAAACTACGTTCTCCTACGCCACTCCACAGTAGTGGGGTAGTGCACTTTCTTCCATACAGGGCTTCAAATGGCGACATCTCTATGCTCGCTTGATAGCTGTTGTTGTAAGAGAACTCGGCATATGGAAGATTATCATCCCAGCTTGACTTATAATCTAGAGCGCATGCTCTCAGCATATCTTTTAGGATCTGATTTACTTATTCTGTCTGTCCATCCGTCTGCGGATGAAACGCTGTGCTGAACTCTAATCTAGTTCCCAGAGACTCATGTAATTGATTCCAGAAATGGGAAGTAAACTGAGTACCCCTATCCGACACAATTTTCTTGGGAACACCATGTAGACACACAATCCTCTTCATGTAGATGTCAACTAGTTTGGCACTAGTGTATGTAGTCTTTACGGGTATAAAGTGAGATACTTTCGTCAGCCGATCGACTATAACCTATATAGAATCATACCCTGATTTAGTCCTGGGCAGACCCGTGATGAAATCCATACCAATCTGTTCCCATTTCCAATCTGGTACTGGTAACGGTTGTAGCAACCCTGCTGGTTTTTGGTGTTCTGCTTTCACACGACTGCAGACGTCACACTTTGCAATGTATTCAGCAATATCACGCTTCAAGTTGATCCACCAATACCTCTCCTTTACATCCATATACATCATGGTGTTACCCGGATGTATGGAATAAGGTGAGTCATGAGCTTCTTGAAGTATTAACTTCCTGAGATCGGCATTGTCAGGAACACAAATGCGTTCTTTATACCACACGGTTCCTTCTTCATCTTCTCTAAAATCTCTGGCCTTACCTTCGCTTAGGTTCTTCTTGATTTCTTTTGCTGCTTTATCCTCTAACTGAGCTGTCTTGATTTTGTTAAATAGAAGAGGTTGAACTTCTAAGGATGCTATGAATCCTTCAGGTACCACCTCTAATCGAAGGTCCTTAAATCCTTTACAAAGATCTTCACGCAATTCTCCTGCCGTGAGTCCGTTTACATAAGTCTTACGGCTCAAGGCATCAGCCACTACGTTGGCTTTCCCTAGGTGGTACTGTAGACTTAAATCATAGTCTTTGATCAATTCTAACCATCTCCTTTGTCGCATGTTTAATTCCTTCTGAGTAAAAAAATACTTGAGGCTTTTATGATCCGTAAAAACTTCACATCTCTTTCCCCATAAATATGGCCTCCATATCTTTAGCGCATGCACCACATAAGCTAACTCTAAATCAAGAGTGGGGTAGTTTACTTCATGATTTTTGAGTTGTCTTGAGGCGTAAGACACTACTTTGCCTTCTTGCATCAATGCGCTTTCTAGGCCGCGATATGAAGCGTCGCAATAAACCTGGAAGTCTTTCTCTAGATCTGGTAAGCATAATACTGGTGCCGACACCAAGCGCTTCTTTAATTCCTGAAAACTGATCTCACAAGCTTCCGTCCACTCAAATTTCTTTCCCTTCTTCAGTAGTTCAGTCAAGGCCTTGGCAATCTTGGAGAAGTTTTCAATGAATCTCCGGTAGTACCCTGCCAGTCCTAGAAAACTGCGGATTTCTCCCACATTTTTGGGCGATTCCCAATTTGTCACAGCAGCAACTTTTTCAGGGTCCACTGCTATCCCATCTTTAGACACCAGGTGTCCTAGAAATCCTACTTGTTTTAACCAAAATTCACACATGTTGAACTTAGCATATAATTTATGCTCTCGGAGCCTTTGCAACACCAGACGTAAATGTTCTTCGTGTTCTTTGTGACTTTTGGAGTAGACTAAGATGTCATCGATGAAGACAACAACAAACTTGTCCAGAAAATCCATAAACACCTTATTCACCATATTCATGAAATAGGCTAGAGCATTGGTTAACCCAAAAGGCATTACCGTGTACTCATACGAACCATATCTTGTAACGAAAGCAGTCTTGGGTATATCCATCTCTCTGACTTTCATCTGAAAGTACCCTGATCTGAGATCGATCTTGGAGAAGACGACAACCCCTTCTAGTTGATCGAACAGTTCATTGATTTTGGGTAGCGGATACTTGTTCTTGATTGTATGCTCATTTATGTCACGGTAATCGGTGACTAATCTCTGAGTACTATCCTTCTTCTTGACAAAAAGGATCAGGGCTCCCCAGGGTGATGAACTTGGACGGATAAAGCCTTTCTGCATAAACTCTTACAGTTGTTTCTTGAGTTCTTTGAGTTCATCAGTTGCCATTGGGTAGGGCCTTTTAGCAATTGGTCCTGTTCCCGGCTTTAGTTCTATGAGGAACTCTACATCTCTATCGGGTGGCATTCCTGGTAGTTCTTCCGGAAACACATCAGGGTATTCCTTAACAGTAAGGACCTCACCGAGACTAACCCCCTTAAGAGAATTAAGCCTAACCTTCTTTAGTTCAAACTTTGATCTAAAGTTGATCTTCGAGCCTTCTGGAGTGGTGAGAGTGATGGTTCTATTTGCGCAGTCTATGATTCCTGCATAGCGGGACATCCAATCCATCCCTATGATAACATCCAGGCCTTGTGTTTCCAGGATGATCAAGTCCGTAGGAAACTGATGCTTTCCAATCTTCAGACTCAACTGTCTACAGCCAGAGGTTATTAGCATCTCTCCGCCTGGAGAGCTTACTCTAATGGGGCTTCCTATATTTTCCACTACTAACCCATGTTTGTTTACAAAAGCTCTTGAAATGAAAGAATGCGCTGCTTCAGTATCAAATAAAACTAATGCTGGGCATGAATTGAGCAAGAACGTACCAATGACAGCATCAGGTTCATCGTATACTTCTTCCACATTGATGTGGTTCACCTGTCCTTTCTGGAAGGGATTGGGCTTGGCAGCTTCTGCGGCCTTCTTTTCGGGGCAGTCAGTGGCGTAGTGACCCTTGTTATTGCACTTGAAGCATAGGACTTGGCTGATATCTTTCTTATATTCGGGGTTTGGGCGATGTCGTCCATTGTTGTGGCCAGCATTTCCATTTCCCTTGTGATTCCCATTGTTTCCCTTGAAACCACCACTATGGTTGTGACCATGATGTTTGTGGTTGCTTCCTCCACTAGGATAGTGCCCAGGTTTATGACCCTGGTTTGCATCTTGAGGGAAAGGTCTCTTGAAAGAAGTCTCAGGATGGTGTTTGTGACCATTCAACTTTCTCTTCCTATTTTTAGCCTTCTTGATGTTATCCTCCAGTATGATAGCCTGATCTAGGAGAGTCTGATAATTTGGGGCATATGCCACTGTCAAAGGGATCTTCAACTCGTCACTCAGCCCATTTAGGAATTTTGCCTTCCTCTTTGCCTCGGTGTTAATGTCTTCAGAGGCATAACGAGAAAGGGCATGGAAATCAGCCATGTACTCCTTAAGGCTCCTGTTTCCTTGTCTCAGGTTTCTGAATTCTTCCTGCTTCAAGTTCATAATGCCCGAGGAGATATGAGCATTACGAAAACCTTCCTTGAAATTTTCCCAAGTCATGGTTTCTAGTGGGTGGGTGATTTGATAAGTTTCCCACCACTGGATTGCTGGTCCTTCCAACAGATGAGTGGTGAACCTCACCTTCTCAGCGTCAGTACATTCACAAGTCACTAGATCCCTGTCCACTGAACGCAGTCAGTCATCTGCCACAATTGGTTCAGTTGCAGTGGAGAACTTGTTCGGTCGGAGCCTCAGAAATCTGGTAAGTCTATCCACATGGGGGGGGGGGGGGTGGTGGCGGAGGCGGGTTGTGGTTGTTGTTATTGTTGTTGGTTGCCGCAATGAACTGGGTCATCATAGTCATTAGCTGAGCTTGAGCGGCCATCAACTTTTGTATAGCATCATTGTTGTTGTGGTCGTTGTTGTTGTTGTTGTTGTTGTTGTTGTTGTTGTTGTTGTTGTTGTTGTTGTTGTTGTTATTGTTGTTGTTGTTGTTGTTGTTGTTGTTGTTGTTGTTGTTGTTGTTGTTGTTGTTGTTGTTGTTATCAGGCGTACGACGGGGAGGCATCTGTGATTTTTGTATAGGTGAGTTTTTAGACGGAAAGGTCTAAAGAGAAAGATTACCCCAACAAACAAACAACCTATAAGAACAAACAAACATCACACAACTCAAAACTCTGGATTAAAAAGACATGAAAGTTTTGGAAAATAAAACGCGAGGTTCCGTGGAATACAATGGAAGGTACTGCCTTATCACAAATTGATAGGTCAATACAAGACTAAGATAACGATGAGGTGTAAATAAATGGTAGTCTCGCTAACGAACTACTCGACCATGTCATCTTCTTCTTCTTCAATTTCCTGAATCTCGATTCCTTCATTGTCGAGTACTTCCCTTAATTCCTTCACTTCTTTCTCCAGGGCAAAGTTCTTCTCTTGCAGCTCCCTTTTCTCGGTACGAAGGCGCTTGATCAAGTCACTATCGGCTTCGAACTCGACTTCATTGCTCTCGAGTTCTGCCTTCTGTTCTCTGATAGTCTTGTTTTTCTCTTGAACCCTTTTCTCCTGTCTCTTGTATTTCTCCTCTTGTGAAGCAAACTTTTCTTCCTGGGCCTTAGTCACTTCCTCTTGAGCTTTCATCTTTTCCTCGTTCTCCTTGAGTAAGGCACACAACTCATCGTTCTTTAGGAGTTCAGTGCGTCTATCCTCATAAAGTTCTGTGACGAGGACCTCCAACTCCTGGAAATACAGACTAAGGGCCTTTGCTTTGCCTCTATCTCCAACATCAAAGAGGTATGGTTCTCCCTCCTCGTTTCTCCTTCCAAAGAAAATGGAGTAGTGGCCCCTCAACTCTGTGCTATAGCGTCCGCAGAGACGTCCAATCAGGTCCTGCATGACGAGATTGAGTCCTTTATCTTTGGAGTCACTAACCATTTTGATTTCCAACGGGGGCTCTTCTCCACGTCGTGTCTGAGTTGCTTTTATCCCCCAACAACCCTCCTTGTTAAACTTCTTCAGGATGAAGCCCTTAACTTGAGGTAGCGGTAAACCTATCTTCTCGCCGATGTCGAGAAGGTAGCAGCCAAAACGGGTGTCCTCGAAGTCCTCCGCAGTGGTGAAGTGGAAGCTCGTCATCCTTTAGGAAGAAAGAAAAGAATTTAAAACAAGAAATGTATAAGGTAAGGAGGTACTAGTCATAAGTGTATTATTAAATTAGAGTCAAAACTAAGTCAAATCTCAATGTGATCAACAAATATAAACAACTCTTTGTAAATTGGATATTCACTATAGTGAGAGAGACAGACACCCGGCCAACCACTTAATTGTGGAACAGGTCTCATGTACGCGGACATGTAAGGTTTGTTTCCAGGCCGCTTCATCTCACTATGCCGCTAGGATCCAAAATACTTAAGTAGTTAATACTATGATCAAAAGGTTTTTCCAATCCTAAGGGCTCGAACCTACAGGCAACACAGTGCTCTGATACCACCTGCACCTAAAATATGGCAGATACATGTGTATAGTGCAAATCCCTGGATCGATTCGTTTGCACACACAGTTACGATGTAATATCACAACAAAGTATCAATTTATTACAACGCTGATCCAGACTTAGAAAATATTCATTACAAATTTGCATAGCATAAAGCTAGCAGTGAACAGAGTAAACAACGGAAAATTTATTCTTCATGGAGTCCCCAAACATCATCATGTGCCACATGCGAGATGTTGGTTGAAGACTCGAACCCTTAGCAAAAACTTTCACTCATCATCAGGACAGTCTGCAATAAGATATATATTGCAACAACGTGGGTCAGAACCATTAAAATGGAACTGGCAAGTGACACTATGGTGGACACTTAGAGGAATAACTCTATGACCTATATGCTTATTTGGCTGGTGGAGCTCAAGGCTATTTTGCAGAAAGCAAGTTTTTCCCTAACTTTTTGAAAAACACTTTTCTTCTATTCGAGACATCCGTGGCATGAAATCCACAGTCTCATTCTACCCTTGTTCACCCATCAAGTTTTAATTTATAAGTTGGAATGGTGGAATCCTCCGTTGACATCCTCGTTCAGCTGCTCAAATTGTCCGTACCGGGGACACGGCTAAGTACTTAGATTTTACACTCTGTAGAGGTTGTGCATGATCACCATTGTACCCATTCAACCCCAGGTTATCCTTTACACACCATTTGTGATAAGGAAAGGAAAGAATAAGACGAGATCTTTCAGAAGCATTTTCCCTCCCACTCTGGCCTGACGCGCTCCACCTACAAATCCACTACCACCACCTGTCAGGCCGGGGAGAGTCCACGCAGCTTAGTTGATCAAGCCAGAGCCCATATTGGCAATGGCTGCACGAGAAGCAATCTTCACTTGGAGTTCTTCAGATTCCTTTGCTCCTGGGTGGCCTTCCACAAGTGAATATTCCACAGGTAAATCCCCTGGGAACAACACTCAACTCATACAACCAAGCAACCAATTTCCACCCAGGTGTTTGATTAAAACTTAGTAGACTTTATCTTTTTCATCAAAATAGTTTTTGCATAGCATCACTATTCTACTAAGTATTTTCATAGGAACCTAGACACAGGAATAAAGAGTTCTAACATGGCTTGCATAGCAATACTATCCTACACATGCTTATAGAAAATAATCTACTCATGCATAGAAAAATAATAGGACTTTTATGGGGATGTGCCACTTGCCTTGGCAACCGGGAGTGCAGCAGTTACAGTTGCAAAGATTTTCGTTTCCCTCCGAATAGTCTAACAAAGAAATAAAGAGCCACACATAAATACACAAGCAAAGGTTCATACAAAGAAAAATATATGCTATGCATGAGATGATATGCAACAATTTATTTCCAACGTCAAGAAACAAATAAAAGTATCCCTTTGGATTTTCATGATATATGCATGAATAAATTTTTAATTTGTTTCTATTATTTAATCATGAATAATGGGTAATGAAAAGGACTTTAGTTTACTTAAATAAAATTTCAAAATAAAATTTTGTAAAAATGATATTTGGGCAGAGGGCATCTAAACAAGTTGTTAGCAATTTGATTTACTCAAAAATAAATTTTCTAACTAAAGTTATGTCAAAAACACTTAAACTACTCTAAAAAATATTTGAAAATTTTGTATGTGTCAAAACAGAAAACTAATGATGCCAAAGTGTTCTACTGGTTCTAAGGATTTCAAATATATAAAAATATTTAAATTTGGTTAAACACATAAAAAGTAATGATGAAAACAGTGTGCAGGGGGTTTTCTGCAAAACTGCCAAATTAAATGATTTAATAAAAATTCGGAAAATAAAATCTGATGTGGCGCTGACGCGGCGCTGACGTGGCGCTGACACGGCGTACCGGTTCGGGTTTTAAGTGATCTAATCCTAGCCGTGCACGGGAGATCTAACGGTCTAGATCAAAACAACTAGAAACGAGTGGCGCGGCCGGCCGGAACCCTAGCCCGAGGCGTGCTCGCGGCGGCGCCATCGCCGGAGTTGCTCGTTTCACACGCCCTACTGCCTACGAGGACGAACGAGTCATACCCGTGCGTGGAGGAGGTCGAGGCGGGGACGATGGCGAGGTGGTCGACGATGGAGTGCTCTGTCGCGCCGGAATTTGCTCGTCGGAGTCGTGCTCGGCGGCGGTCCTCTTCGGGCGTGGATGGAGACGATGTTCTGCTGCCCGAGAAGACGCAAAAACTTGTCAAAATGATGCGCGAGGTCAAAATAGACCAGAAGGAAGTGGAGAGAGGGATTGAGGGGGACGAGGCTCACCGGAGTTCGTCGAACTTGCCGTCGGTAACGGCGGGGCTCGGGGGGTGCTCGTGGGCGGCCTGGTGGCTCTCGGGAGGTGGTGCTTGGGGCAAAAGAGAGAGGGGATCGAGGGGATCTTATAGCAAGAATCGGCGAGTTAAATGGGTGAGTAAATCGCCGGGAATCAATCGAATTGATTCGGCCGTTTCTCGGCTAGGTCGTGGGCGTGATTTGGGGAAGACGAGGTCGCCGGGACGGGGATGACAGGTGGGGTCCACCTGCCAGAGAGAGAGCGCGCGCGCGGGGGCGGGGACGGGCTGCTGGCGGGCTGGATTGCGTCGCCCGCGCGGTAGATAGCTAGTGGGCTTCGGCCCACTGGCTGGCCCGACTCTATTTTTCCTTTTTGAAAATTCTTTTCTGTTTTTTAAATCTTTTGAGTATAAAACAAATTCAAAACTATATTAAAACTTCTCAGAAAAATTCATAAAAATATAATTTGAAAAGCTTATGAAAAATAGATCCTTTTGACATTATTTTTGTCTAAAGTAAAAATAGAATAAAAGGAACATTATTATAAATTCAAAATAACAATTTTAAGGACATAAAGTCAATTAAAACATATTTAAATAATTAAATTCAAATTCGATGTGATTCATATGACAAGTTTAATGATGATGATGCATGGATGCAAAAGTTTTAATTTTTTCTGAAAATTGGGATGTTACAAACCTAACCCCCTTATGATGAATCTCGCCCTCGAGATTCGGATTGGCTAGCAAATAGGTGAGGGTGGTCTTCTTTAAGGTTATCTTCTCTTTCCCATGTTGATTCCTCTTCTGAATGGTGATTCCACTGTACTTTAGAGAATTTGATGGTCTTGGTTCGGGTGACACGCTCTGCGGTCTCCAAAATCTTTATGGGTTTTTCTTCATAAGTGAGATCACTTTCTAGTTGTACTTCCTCTAGTGGCACCGTATCTCTTAACAGTGTTTCTGCCATTTCTGGGTGACATTTCTTCAGCTGGCTGACATGAAACACACTGTGAACCGCGGAAAGTGCTTCCGGGAGTTCCAATTCATATGCGACCTCTCCTTTGCGGGATAATACCTTGAAGGGTCCAATAAATCTAGGTGCCAACTTTCCTTTGATTCCAAATCTTTTAACTCCCCGCATAGGTGAAACTCGGAGATAGACTCGATCACCCACTTCATACGTGACTTCTCTCCTTTTGGAGTCCGCATAACTTTTCTGTCTGGATTGTGCTATCTTTAAACGGTCCTTAATCAACCTGACTTTTTCCTCAGCCTCCTTGATTATGTCTGGTCCGAACAAACTACGTTCTCCTACGCCACTCCACAGTAGTGGGGTAGTGCACTTTCTTCCATACAGGGCTTCAAATGGCGACATCTCTATGCTCGCTTGATAGCTGTTGTTGTAAAAGAACTCAGCATATGGAAGATTATCATCCCAGCTTGACTTATAATCTAGAGCGCATGCTCTCAGCATATCTTTTAGGATCTGATTTACTCTTTCTATCTGTCCATCCGTCTGCGGATGAAACGCTGTGCTGAACTCTAATCTAGTTCCCAGACACTCATGTAATTGATTCCAGAAATGGGAAGTAAACTGAGTACCCCTATCCGACACAATTTTCTTGGGAACACCATGTAGACACACAATCCTCTTCATGTAGATGTCAGCTAGTTTGGCACTAGTGTATGTAGTCTTTACGGGTATAAAGTGAGATACTTTCGTCAGCCGATCGACTATAACCCATATAGAATCATACCCTGATTTAGTCCTGGACAGACCCGTGATGAAATCCATACCAATCTGTTCCCATTTCCAATCTGGTACTGGTAACGGTTGTAGCAACCCTGATGGTTTTTGGTGTTCTGCTTTCACACGACTGCAGACGTCACACTTTGCAATGTATTCAGCAATATCACGCTTCAAGTTGATCCACCAATACCTCTCCTTTACATCCATATACATCTTGGTGTTACCCGGATGTATGGAATAAGGTGTGTCATGAGCTTCTTGAAGTATTAACTTCCTGAGATCGGCATTGTCAGGAACACAAATGCGTTCTTTATACCACACAGTTTAATGATGATAATGCATGGATGCAAAAGTTTTAATTTTTTCTGAAAATTGGGATGTTACAAAAGACCTCCACGCTGACGCTTGTGCAACATGGCTTACACCCACTGTATGCGAACGACGAGATGTGTGACACCCGATCATCACGGCCTGCCTCATAACGTAGAACTTTCTTGGTGGTGCGCCTTGGAGGCAGAACACTAGTGGTATTTTAGAAGGGATCATCTTATATAGCTACCGCCGTGTAACTAATACAATCACACAATATAAGATGCACACAAAACATCAAATGTAATGCAATGTGATATAGTCCATCGCGCCATGGTCTTCTTGGCGCCCGCAGTTTATAAACAATTTAATAAACCTACCTTGACCATATCACATAGCCCCTGCAAAATAAAGTTAGACGCCTCTACTTTATCTTTTGCAAATTTTACGTGGCTTGCGGCTTTCGTAAATAGAACCACTTCATACCTACGAATCTTATGACCACAACAACGATCCAATAATTGCATGTTTAAGCATCCCTTTCGGGCCCTCCATTGAAAATGCGAAGATCAACTAAAGAGAGAGAAACAGGCACCCGCCAGCCACAGATACGGTACAAGCCGTATGTCAGTAGTGGAACCAGTCTCGCGTAAGCGTACGCGTAAAGTCGGTCCGGGCCGCTTCATCAACTCAATGCCGCTGGAAAACACAAGTGCACGCTAGAGGGTAGCAAATAACAGGAACGGTGCCCCCGTGCAGAACACGGGTTCTAACAGCGTACAACTATATCTACGGTAGATCGGCTCTGATACCACTGAAGGGGATCGTGTGCAGAAAAAAATAATTTTCCTACCAACGATATCCAAAAGCAAGCCAAGATCTATTCTATGCAGATATAGTAGTACGAACGGAGATCGGAATACATACCCTTGTAGACCGAAAGCGGGATTACGTTCCCGCACAAACGTTGTCGATGAAGACCGACGAAGCCGACCTCAAGGTCGTGTAGAGGAAGCAGACCTCCGAGTGCCACTAGCGCAGCACCTCGCAGGGCGTCACACACGTACGGTGGAGACGCCGGCCTCCGAAGCTCCAGTCCAGGACGAGCAGCGGAAGACTTGGACCGGAACACCAGCAGCGCGGCAGCGGGCTATGGTGGAAGAGATCCCCCTCTCAAACTTGGCGCAACTCCAACAAAGGGAATCACGAAATCGAGAGAGAAATCGGGAATTAATTGGTGAATTAAAAGGCCAGGGGGGCACCTCTATATATAGGCTCCCGAGGGGGAGCCAACCTCCTCACCAGGCAATGTGGGACTATCCCCACATTTCCTGGTTCGGCCATGGTGCGCCGGCCACCTGGTGGGCCCCATCTGGCCCACCTAGGCCGGCCACTATCTCCCCACCGAATTCCCAAGGGGTTTCCCCCCCTCTTGGGCCTTCTTTCGTTTAGAAGGCCCATTTAGGGAAATCAGCCTAAATAAATTCGAAAATAAATATATAAAATCATATTTGCATATTAATAACACTAATTAATATCAAACATAATATATATAATTTATCCTAGCTCTGAAAACTCTTTCGGCGCTGCCCGATCTCCATCGGACCCCTCCCGGGACTCATCGGTGATCTCTTTCCTTTCTGGTTGTCTTGTCGAAACCCCTTAAGTGTGTTACCCTAGAGGTTCGATATAATAACATGTATGATCAAGACTCCTCAATGATCAACGACTAACTCGTAGGCCTGGACCCCATGAATTAATCCCTGTGATATAACGAATGACTTTCATCTATCAAACCTGAACGTAAAGTCTTAGACCTTTTGCCATAGCGATACTTAGCGTGTCCGAGCGTCGTTCCATAGATATCTCCATACCTAATCTCGACCTCGTTACCGACAACACTATCTTCTACTCGTCTATGATCTCATGTCTCCGTGACCTAGTCACATGCTTGCAAGCTCATTAGACATGATCTCACCGAGTGGGCCCGAGAGTATCTATCCTGCTATGCGGACTGGCAAATCCCGCTCTTGACCCCTCGTCTCAACTACTCCTTTCCGATACCCAAAAGTATCACCGTTATTGTCATACTAAATAAGATATGAAGTTTGGTGCAATCAAAGTATCTTCCAGGAATAACGATAAGAATTGATCTCACGGTCAAAGGTGTAATGACTACGTCCTCCATATCTGGGTATGTCCATCACATCATTCTCCAATGATATGACTCCCATTGCCGACCGGCGCCATGCCCCATGATCGGAAAACCTCGATCATCAATCGCGCAACGAAACTAGTCTAAGTGGAGGCTACTAGGGACCTGGTTGTTTAAGTATCACACCCGTATTAATGTTTCCGCTTAATACGGTTATAGCATGACACAAAACCTTATTATGAACAAACGAGATATGATAAAGAATACACTTTATTAACTGCCTCTAGGGCATATCTCCTTCAGTAGTCCGCTTTGGTTGCCGCCTTCCATCTTGGGCTTGGTGGCTTGATGGGCTTCAGTCTGCTGCCTTCCTTGGACCGTCCGCCTACTTACTTGTATGTCAGCTATCTGGGCCGTCCGGCAGGCATCAGCCTTACCACCCTTGGGCCACCATGGACTAGCCGGATTGATCCATGTTAGAGATACCCCTAGTTGGTATATCCCTAACACGTACAACTGGCAGCCTTTGCATGTTTTCACGATATGCTCATCATCTTCTTTGGCGGTTAGCCAGTAGAAACCTTGGCGGAAAGCTTTGGACACAATGGACCTGACGGAGGCGTGATGCCCGCAAGTGCCGATGTGTATGTCCTTCAGAATTTCCCGGACTTCTTCTGGCAATATCCAATGCTGATAGATACCGCACGTGCTTCGCTTGTATAGCTCGCCTTTAATGATAGTGAATGCCTTGGCTCGCCTTATGATTTTCCTTTTTAACACCTCATCGTCCTCTGGCAACTTCTGGTCGATTAAAAAATCGAGGTATGGGACAGTCCAATCTGGCTGTACCAAGTAGACGGCAAGACTTGCCACTTATATTGGTTCTTCCGCATCATGGTCCAACAAGTCGGCGCCCTTATTGGACGACTTATGCAAATATTCCAGGAAAATATGCTTCGGCACTTTTTTGCGTTCTGACCCGAGTCTATTGAGGGTGTCTGCCGCCTCGTTCTCAGCTCTTGGAACATGCCGGACTTCGTAGCCCATGAATTTTTTGGCGAATTCGTCAACTTTGGCCCTGTAAGCCGCCATTGTTACACTCTTTGCGTCCCATGTGCCGCTTACTTGTTGCGCGACTAAGTCGGAGTCGCCATAACAAAGGATTCTCTTGACGCCCAGGCTGTTAGCCACATGTAGCCCGTGAAGTAAAGCTTCATATTCTGCGATGTTATTGGTTGTTGTGAAATGAATCTGCAATACGTAGCTGAGCTTATCACCTTTGGGTGTGCGCAAAACAACTCCAGCCCCCGAGCCTTTGAGCATCTTTGATCCGTCAAAGTGCATGACCCAATATTCCGACTCGGGGAATATTGTTTCCTCCATGGCTTCTATCCAGTCGGCAACAAATTCTGCAAGTGCTTGAGTCTTAATGACGGTCCGTGGTTTGTAGACTATATCGAAGGCGGCAAGCTCGATGCCCCATTTGGCAACTCGGCCTGTTGCCTCTGCGTTGTTGATTATGTCTCCCAACGGTGCCCTGCTGACTACTGTCACTGTGTGCTGCTGGAAATAATGCCTAAGCTTTCCGGCGGCGAAGAATACACCATAAGCCAACTTTTGGTAATGTGGATACCTCTACTTGGAGGCGGAGAAGACTTCCCTGATGAAGTAGACCGGACGTTGCTCAGACGTCACGGCTTCGCTTTCCTTTCTTTCCACAGCCAAGACAACGCTGACAACTGCTCCTGTTGCCGTGATGTAGAGCAGCATTGGTTCCTGCGATCAAGGCGCTGCCAATATTGGAGCGGATACGAGAGCCTCCTTAAGTTTCTGTAAGGCGGCATCTGCTTCTGCTGCCCACTCGAAGTTGTCGGATTTCTTCAATAGCCGGTAGAGTGGCATTGCCTTTTCTCTGAGGCGGCTTATGAAACGACTGACGGCTGCCGCCGATCCGGCTAAGCGCTGCACGTCCTTCAGACAAGTAGGTCTTGATATGTTTTGGATAACCTTCATCTTCTCTGGGTTAACTTCGATCCCTCGTTCTGAGACGATAAATCCAAGTAGTTTGCCGGCTGGAACGCCGAAAACGCACTTGGCGGGAGTGAGTTTCATATGGTATTTCCGGAGATTCTGAAAAGTTTCTTCCAAATCCTCTAGGAGATCCGCCTTCTTTTTCGACATCACCACAATGTCGTCAACATAGACGTGAACATTGTGGCCGATCTGTTCGTGCAGGCAATTTTGCATACAACGCTGGTATGTTGCACCTGCATTCTTCAGGCCAAAAGGCATCGTGATGTAGCAGTAGGTCCCATATGGAGTGGTGAAAGATGTTTTCAGCTGACCCGACTCCCTCATCTTGATTTGGTGGTACCCTGAGTAGGCGTCCAAAAAGCAAAGTAGCTCGGAGCTTGCTGTGGAGTCTACGACTTGGTCAATTCTAGGCAGCGCAAAGGGATCCTATGGGCAGCATTTGTTAACACCGGTATAGTCGATACACATCCTCAGCTCTTTATTCTTCTTTGGAACAAGTACATGATTTGCCACCCAATCGGTGTGTACAACTTCTTTTATGAAATTGGCGGCCTTCAGCCTATTTATCTCCTTTCCTATAGCCTTGCGTCTCTCATCACCAAAGCGTCGTGTTGCTTGCTTCACCGGCTTGGATCCCTTTATGATGTTGAGTGAGTGCTCGGCAAGTTCCCTCGGTACACCAGGCATGTAGGATGACGACCATGCAAAGATGTCATGATTCTCATGGAGGAACTCGACGAGCGCGCCTTCCTATTTGCTGTCAAGGTTGGAGCCGATGACAACTTGCTTAGACTTGTCGCCTGGGATGAGGTCCGACTTTTTGGTGTCTTCTGAAGCTTAGAAGGTCTTCTTGACATCAAATCTTTGGCTTGGGCATGGAGTTGTCTGGGTCCGCCTTAAGTAGCGCGAGTTCTTCCTTGTGGATGACGGTTTCTGCAAAGGCGGCCATGCCACGCTCGCACTCCTTAGCTTTCTTGAAGTTGCCAGAAACCGTGATGGTTCCATGTTCCCCCGGCATCTTAAGCTTGCTGTATATGTAGCACGGCCTTGCCATGAATTTGGCAAAAGCCGGTCGTCCGAAGATTGCATGATATGCACTTTTGAAGGGGACAACTTCGAACCGGAGGAACTCTGAGCGGTAGTTCTCCTTTGGTCCAAAAGTTACCTTCAGCCTAATGCTCCCCATTGACTTTGCTTCTCCGCCAGGCACTATGCCATGAGAAGTGAGATGCTATGATCAAGCTGATCCTCAGACAAGTTCATGCGGCTTAGTGTATCATAGTACAGGATGTTGAGTTTGCTGCCGTCATCCATGAGTACTTTTGTGAGCCTGAAGTTGTCGACAATAGGGTCGACGACAAGGGCGTATTTGCCTGGGTGAGGGACATGATCAGGGTGGTCGGACCGGTCCCAAGTGATTACCGCCTCGGACCAATTCAAATACCGAGGGACGTCCGGCATTGTCGCGTTGAGTTCATGCATCTCCGCCTTGTCCGCCTTAACCAAAGGTGTGCCGACAAAGCATACGAGTGACTCTTTGACCTTCGGGTATGTCTTCTT
This sequence comes from Poa annua, assembly GCA_026929855.1. Classification (NCBI taxonomy): domain Eukaryota; kingdom Viridiplantae; phylum Streptophyta; class Magnoliopsida; order Poales; family Poaceae; genus Poa; species Poa annua. The sequence goes on along the minus strand of CM049429.1, from coordinate 65,281,909 downwards.
TTTCTTGGCGGCGGCGTCGTCATCGCTTGAGATTGACATGTCGTCGTCATCCTCGTCGTCCTTGTTGTCTTTCTTGTCGTACTTCTTTCACTTTTTTGACTTCCAGCAAACTGTGGGGTCCTTTTTGAAGTCGTACATGAAGCGGCACTCGCTAAGCATGTGGTTGACTTTGCCGAGCGAGGCGTGGATGGGGCATGGCAAAAGTTTTGCCTGCTCGTAAGTGCGTGCCGCCTTAGGGCCTGAGCCAGCGTCACGGTTATCTTTCTTGTTCTTCCACTTATTTTTGCCGGCGTTCCCTTGGAAAGCGACGGCTACCTCGTTAGATGGTCCGGCTTTGTCCTCCGCTGCTTGCTTGCGTTTGTTATTCCGCCTTGGCGCGATGCTGACATCTGGATCGTCGTCACGTGCGTCATCATCTGCTGCCGCGTATTGGGCGGCTAGGTTGAGCATCTCGCCAAGGTCCGTGACTTGCTTGCGGACGAGCCGGTGACGGAGTAAAGACTTTTTCTGTAGGCCCGTGTAGAAGGCGTGGATAGCCTGTGCGTCCGAGACACCATGACAGTTGGCCTTCTTGGAGATCCAACGGCTGACAAAATCTGTCATGGTTTCGTCCGGCTTATGAATACAGCGTTGCAAATCCGTGTAGGTATTCGGACGCTTGTATGTTCCTTGGAAGTGCTGGGAGAAAACCTTGTCCATGTCTTACCAGCTATGGATAGACTTTTCAGGAAGGTTGTCGATCCAAGCCTTTGATGTGCCTTCTAACATGAGAGGTAGGTAGCGGACGATAATGTGATTGCTTCCACCGGCAATCTCTATGGCCATGGCATAATTGGCTAGCCATGAATCTGGCTTAACGAGGTCGTTGTACCTAGGACAATTTTTAGACACTGATGTCATGTCCTTGGGGAACGGCTCTCTGCGGATGGCGTCGCCAAAGCACTTTGGGCCAGAGCATAGTGGCTCCCTTCCTCTTGCTATGTCTTGTAGGCGATGTCGTGTGTCTTTTGGATCGAGTTGCTGTCCGCCTTTGTTGGCGTTTGGCTCGTCTTGCGTTGTGCCTGGGCCCATCAGCCGCCTCCTTCCTTTTGCTGTCGGTGCTACACTGCGGAGACCGGCTTCGACCTCTCCTGGGAGGGTCGTTGCCGTCATCTTTTTTAGGCGGCTGGCCGTTGTCACGGCTACCGCCATTGCCGCGCCTTGGCTGGGCTGGAGGTGGTAGGTCCCCTCTGCTTCCTGTCCGCGAGTTCTCGTCCCGCCTTGGTTTTGGCGGTGGCGTCTTCTTTGGGGGTGGCGTTGCTTTCCTTTTGTCGCCATGGCTACTGGAGCCGGACGGGCCTTCGGGGTCAGCTCCAGGTGCAGCTTTGCACTTTCTTGACTTGGATACTAGATCTCCCCCGCGGGCATCCGCCATATGGCCATAGGAGTCAGCGCGAGCTTGCTGTTCTAGGGCCTTGCTCATGAATTGTCTTGCATTGGCCACCTTTTCTTCCGCTGTGTAAGTCTTGTCGTCTAGGGTGTCAAGCGCAGCAGCAGTGTTAAGGATGGGTGTGCAGAAGACAACATCCCCCCTTCTGTCCGTACGCTGCGGTGTTGTGCGCTAGTCAAACCCTAGATCTTGAGCTGCTGTGGTCGCACGAATTGGCGGCTCCTTATCACGGCGGGTTTTTTATGATCTTTTTTCTTCGAAGAGCTGTCTGTTCAGTTTTGCCGACATCTTTTCTTGCTCCTTCTCGATCTTCTTTGCAAGGCTCTCAACATGCTCCTCTCTTTTGCGCAGGAAGTCAGAGTGCTTAAGCATATTAAGCCTAAGTTCTTCCACCTCGTCGAGTAGGGTGTCTTTACTCACCGGAGTGTTCATGATATCGTCTACTTCTTTGATGACGGAGATAAAATCCGTGGGTTTGCTGCTACCGCCTTTTTCGAGACCAGTTTTCTTCTTTGCGCGCACCTTGTCAGAACCGTCAATGAGCTGACCGGTAACGGTGTTGCCGGCATCTTCTGCCGGTTTATCTTGCGGCTCAGAAGCGACTGGGGTTGACTCGTGACCGATGACAACCATCATAGCCAGCTTATCAGGCATATCAGTATCCGCTGTGTTCTCTGAAGGAACCGGATTATCACTGGAAAAACGGTTTTGATTCTCTCTTCGTAGAGACTAGCATCATCATCAGAATCAGAATCTACGTTGACTTGAACTGTAGATCTGGATCTGGCATCTGACATCGCATCCTCCTGAAGAGCAGGAAGAATTGACTCAGGATCGTTGTTTTCCGGATGGTAGTCAGATCCCAGTCCGACAACTCCGATGAAGTGGAAGTCAGATCCGGCCGACTCCTGGGAGAAGGCGGATTCAGATCCATCTTGCCGGTCGACTGCTTGGTCGAAGGGTTGGTGGGTGGGGTCGTAGAAGCGCGGTAGGCCGTACGCCTCTGGCGTGTACCCGATGAAAACGTCAATCCCTCCGATCGGTATGATTGCGCACCCGATGAGGTAGTCATCCGCCGGGAGCCAGGACTCATCTGAGTTGACGTAGCTGTGGCCGCCATACCTTGTGACGCGGCCGACGGTGATCTGCTTGCCCACGCCGCCAAGTGTTCCCGCCTGGAACGTGACACCAGGAACCTTACGCCCCACGGTGGGCGCCAACTGTCAGAGTATCGACATATTTGATAGGAGACGGGGGTCCTCTAGCCTACGTATGGATTGTGGGGAAGAAGGCTGGACTCGAGAACGGGATTGAACACGGCGAGTTTACCCAGCTTCGGATCCCGCAACGATGGCAAGTTCCTACGTGCTGCTATAATTCACTATGAGGCAATAGTCGTGAACAGGTTACAATATGTATGATGCGTATTCGAGCGTGCCCTAAAGGCTTCCTGGTGGCCGGCTTATATAGGCGGCCATACTCTAGGATACAAGGTAAGTACTTGTCCGGTAAGTAAACAGAGTCCTAGCCCTAGCCGGCTTAGTTACCGCCTTCCGTCTTGGGCTTGGTGGCTTGATGGGTTTCAGCCTTCCGCCTTCCTTGGACCGTCCGCCTACTTCCTTATACGTCAGCTATCTGGGCCGCCCGACAGGCTTCAGCCTTACCACCCTTGGGCCACCCTGGACTAGCCGGATTGATCCATGTTAGAGATACCCCTAATTAGTATATCCCCAACGTGGTGTAGTGTCAAAACTTGGCGCTCGTGTCCACGTCGTCATCTCTGGATGCCTACCAGCTGCCCCCATTGTCCCAGCGCACCGACAAGATGAGGATCCGAGCACCGGCGAGACGAGGAAGACGAGAGGATAGATCGCCAGATCCAATCGAGGTAACATTTTGCTACCGCTGGGCGCTGACCGGTATCACGTTAAAAGAGGGGTGAAATTTGTGTACATGGTATCCGTTTACAGCTAAACCGAACCAAACAGGTTTGAAAGGAATCAGCTACCACTGCAATCAGCTTACGTTACAGAATGTTGAACCAAACACGTCCTAAGTGTGTGGTATAAACGTCACATAAAGTTTTTTTTTAGAAAAGGGTGCCCCGGCCTCTGCATCATGGTGATGCACACAACCTTTTATATTAATAAAAAGTAGCGAAAGAGTACGAAACAGTTATTACAAATCACGAATCAGCTAAAGTTGCCACATGAATGAGCCAACGGAACAAAGCTAATAAGAAGAAACTATTCATTGTATTCTTCTAGTGTCTTGCCACCCATGTTGGCAGCAAAGAGTACCGCCAAGATACGGGTACATCCTGCCTCCATAGTATCCCGTTGTTCCGACGGGAGGAGGAAAGACCAAAAACGAATCCAGTAGATAGCTCGATGAACGACCTGCAAAAAATGAGCATCTCTGACCTTGTTAAAAACCAAATCGTTTCGACAATTCCAAACAGCCCATAAGAAAGCACAAACACCAATGCGAATACGTGCTTTAGTCATTTTATCAACTCCATTAAGCCAGTGCCCAAACAAATTTGCAACACTAGTTGGCGGGATGATATTGAAGGTGAAATGAAATAATCTCCAAATATCTGTTACAAAAGGACAAGATATAAAGAGGTGCTCCATGGTCTCTTCCGCATGACAAAAAGCACATTTCTTACACCCATTCCAGTTCCTTTTAATCAGGTTATCCTTAGTGAGAATGACCTTACGCCTTAAGAACCACATAAATATTTTTATCTTAAGAGGAACTTTCAATTTCCACAAATACTTATGTAAGTTAGGGCTATTACCATGCATCATATCCGCATACATTGATTTAACCGTGAAGACTCCATTTGTAGTCAAGTTCCATCTAAAACGGTCATCATCAAGCGATAGAGTGACTCGCATTAGTCGCTCTACTAGTCTCAACCATGCTAACCATTTGTTATCAGTTAAGGTTCTACGAAATTCAATGCTTAATGGATTATTGGACAACACATGTGCTACCAACACATTCTTGTGTCTAACAATATTGAATAGCGAAGGATATTGAACAGTCAATGGTTTGTTCCCAAGCCATGTATCCTCCCAAAACCGTGTTTGTTGACTGTTACCAACAATAAAAGAGCCCCGTGAAAAGAATTCAGTCTTTACCGCCATAAGGCCCTTCCAAAAAGGAGAGTCCTTGGGTTTCGGCTCACATTGAGCCAGGGTTTTATCACTGAGGTATTTGTTGCACAACAGTTCCTGCCAAACCCCCTTCTCATTTATAATCTTATATAACCATTTGCCCAGAAGACAAATGTTTTTAATTTCTAAAACCGCAATACCCAAACCTCCTTGATCCTTCGGTCGACAAATGATATTCCATCTAGATAGGCGATATTTTCTCTTATGTTGGTCACTTTGCCAGAAAAAACGTGAGCGAAAGTAATCCAACCTCTTCCTTACCCCCATTGGAATTTGTAAGAAATATAGTAAGAACATCGGTAGGCTCGTTATAACTGAATTTATCAATACAAGAGGATCACCATATGATAACATCTTGCCTGCCCAACAGCCCAGCTTCTTTTCAAACCTATCTTCAATATTTTCCATTCTTTATTTAATAACCTTCTATAATGGATCGGAACACCTAAGTATTTGAAAGGTAATTCGCCCACACCACATCCGAATATTTGACAGTACTCATTTTGCATGTCTTCAGCTTTGCCAAAACAAAAAAGCTCACTTTTATGAAAATTTATCTTGAGCCCAGAAAGTTGCTCAAACATTGATAAAATTAATTTCATATTTACAGCTTTGTCTAGATCATGCTCTAAAAACAAAATTGTATCATCCGCATATTGTAGGATGGATACGCCCCCGTCAACAAGATCAGGTATGAGAGCTCCTACTTGACCATCATCCTTAGCACGAGCAATGAGGACGGTCAACATATCAACCACTATATTAAACAAGATTGGAGAAAGTGGATCACCTTGACGTAATCCTTTTAACGTTTGAAAGTAATGACCAATATCATCATTTACACGTATTCCCACACTGCCTCCTTGCACATAGCGTCCAACCCAATCGCACCATTTTGCATTAAAAGCTTTCATTCGCAAAGCTTGTTGGAGAAATGACCATTTAACTTTGTCGTATGCTTTTTCAAAATCAATTTTGAAAAGCACACCATCGATTTTCTTTCTTTTTAGTTCATGTATTGTTTCATGAAGTACTACTACCCCCTCAAGGATATTTCTTCCCAGCATGAAAGCAGTTTGTGTAGGTCTTACCACCTTGTGGACAATTGAGGAAACACGATTTGTGCCTACTTTTGTAAAAATCTTGAAGCTCACATTAAGCAAACAAATAGGTCTATATTGCTCGATTCTACTCGCATCCTCTTTTTTGGGTAATAAAGTAATGACCCCAAAATTTAATTTATAAAGAGGTAGATCACCCTGTTGGAGTTGTGCAAACATGGCCATCAAGTCGGCCTTTATAACACTCCAAAATCTTTGATAAAATTCAGCAGGAAACCCATCCGGTCCGGAAGCTTTATTATGTTCCATTTGTGATATAGCCTCTAACACCTCCCTTTCAGAAAAATTAGATGTTAAAATGCTATTCTCTTGTGGTGATATTTGCGGTAAATCATTTATAAAAGATTCGTCCAATGTAAAATGGCAGGAGTCAGACGCTCCAAATAAGCGTTTGTAATATTCTGAGATGAACACTTTCAAATTGTTCTGTCCCACAATCGTTTCCTCGTCCTGTTCTAGTTGAAAAATCCTTTTTTTACGATCCTTGCCATTCGCAATGAGGTGAAAGTATCTGGTATTATTACCCCCTTCTTGGACGTGCTTAACTTTTGTCCGCTGAGCCCATTTAGACTCTTCATCACGCCTTAGTTGTGTCAAAAATGCATCCGCCTCTTTTTTATCTGCATTTTCAGCTACCGACAACGGAGAGGTTTCAGCTTTGATGTCCAATTCATCAATTAGAAGACACAACTTATGTTTTAATTTTTTGTATTCTCCACTCATATTTTTTGCCCATCCCCGGAGATATTGACGCAAATGTCTAATTTTGTTTTGCCACCTTTCAACCGGTGACTCTCCTGAGGTAACAGACATCCATTCACGACATAAAGTGTCATATGTGTAACACTTTTCTACATTATACTCCATTTGGGTTTGTAAAGCCCGCTTGAATTTGATGCCAAATTTTGACCATGATATAACTAATGAAATAGTATGAGTTATATGGTACACACTCGTTAAGTCGTTATACCACTGAAAATTATCCGCATACAAATCAAATGTATGTGTTTTGTGTCATATAACTTATCGACAAATTTCAATTCAAAATCCGACGGGTTCTTGCAAACCCAGACAAGGGATTAAATGGAAGAGGCACAAAAGCTCTAGTTACTGAAAAACAAAATCAATAAGAAATGAGGAAACCATTGAGATTTTCAAACCTTTTCTTATTTAGAGACACAATCTTTTTTTCTTCTGAACACATACGCCAAAAATTGGAATATAAACCAACCAACAAATCTTGTAAATCAAGAGTTATATGCATTATTCAATATTTACTTGGTATTATTTATTCAAACTCCTTTTGTAATATTTAATTCACTTGCAATATTGTCATGAGATTGTGCTTTATGCACCTTTCTTATTTTTATATTATAAATTATATTGTGTTCAATATATATATATAATTTAGCTAGGTTCACAACAAAATTTGTAAACACTCAACATAACCATCTAAACCCTAACTCACTGAGTTAAAGAAAACATTGATTCATTGGATATCTTTGTAATTTTTGAATTTCTCCAGATTTCACATGCATGAATACAATGCACATGACTAACTTCACCCCGCTCAAGTCTCTAGACAAGGGCCCCTAACAACCCCATTCTTTGTCGGTGAGCCGCTGACATCTCGTAAATGCACTTGGCTAGGGGATCGGTGGATCGACCCTCGCTTACTCGTTGATAAACTAGCTAGTGGCTAGTTGTGGTGCACATTAGAGAGGTGTCTCAGGTCTATCATTTACATGGCATCCAATGTGGTGACAACAATCAACCTTGAGTGATTTTTACGGGTGGTGACGTGCTTACCATCATGGTTGTTCATTGTCCATTCTCAGTAAAAATGAAACTGCCCTAATCGTTTTTTGTCGATAGTGGCATTGCGGCCTTCGGGACTCCCTAATTTGTGGGATGTCATAAACACAAGACATGATTACCATGTTTTTGCTTGCTGTAATCCTAGACTCTTTTTATTACAAATTTGTGATTTCCAAGTTTTTTGTGGATGAAATTTGCATGCTAAACGCAATGCAGAGTAATTTTGGGAAACATCCTATAGATGTTATCCTACAAATCAAAATACCACTAATCGATAAATATATAAGTATTCCAATCCTCTTAAAATTACTATGAAAAATACTGTGAGTCATGTTGCTCTTGGGCTTTTTTGAGTCGTGGGGTCCAAGGGTGCAGTGGATAGATGATGGTGGTGGTGCGGTTGAATAGTTTGGTCTATGTTGGTGTTTTGCTTAATTCGTGTTTGTTAAGTTGGCTTTGCAGATCAGTAGTTCTCGAGGCTTGATTTTTTTTTGGTTTAAGAGCAGTCATATCTGCCATCTGATTAGATAGATAGAATTCTTATGTACAGAAGATCAGACATGTATATGTTCTCGAGGCTTGACTTTGAGCCCAGGTTTCAACAAGGTTTTGTAGTTAACCACACATCAATTTTCTTCATGGTATAACCTTTTCCCCTTGGTTGGAGAAAAAAAGGAAATTAGACATACGCAAGTTAAGATAAAATAGGAATAATTTGATATAATTGAAGAAATAATTAGGACAGAAAAACCCTACAGAAATAATAAGCAGAAAAACAGAGAAGAAAGTCTAGCAGGCCACTGAGCCGAGGGTCCAGGGTGATAGAAAATCTGCCTTTCTCCGTGCTGCATCTCACGCTGTGCAAGGCCGGCCCGTCTCGCTGCTATGGCCTATGGGTAAGCTCAGTGACCGCAGCGGATAATTCCGGCACCGTCATGCTCGCCCACACGCGCCTCCCGCCGCTGCCTCCACCTCCCGCCCCAACCCAACCCGTCCGCCGCCGCGCCGGCGGCGGCGGCGTGGAGTTCCGCCGCAAGCTTCACTTCCTCTCGGCCGAGCTCCACCTTGACCCCTTCCCGCTCCTCGCCCTGCACCCAGAGCTCCGCTCCGCGCCGCTCCCGCTCCTCCACGCCTCCCTCCGCCTCCTCCTCTCACACGGCCTCTCCGCCGCCGACGCCTCCCGCGTCTTCTCGGCCTTCCCGTCGCTCCTCACCTCCCCACCCGAGGACTCCCTCCGCTTCCTCTCCGCCGCAGCGCCGCTGCCCCCTCCTCTCCTCCGCGCCGCGGTCGTCCGCTCCCCTCGCCTCCTCGCCGCGTCCATCCCGGACACCCTCAGCCCCGCGCTCCACTTCCTCCGCCACCGCGTCTCCCTGTGCCGGAGACCCCTCCCGCTCGCCGCCGCCCTGCTCCTCGCCTTCTCCGTCGACCGGACCCTCCTCCCCAAGCTCCTCTTCCTTGGCGACGCCACGGGACTCCCTGACCCTGCCGTCTGCTTCATTCTTCGCCGCGCCCCCGCCATACTCTCCTATGGTATCGAGACCAACCTCACGCCCAAGCTCAGCTTCCTCGCCGACGCCATGGGCAAGCATCCAGCCACCGAGCTCACCGAGTTCCCGCACTACTTCGCGTTCAGCTTGGAGGGGAGGATCAGGCCGAGGCACGAGATGTTAAGGGTCAGGGGAATTGAGATGTCACTAAAGGACATGCTCACCAGCGACGACTATGACTTCAAGCAGCGGCTCCTGGATCCGGCACTGTCGGCCAATAAGGAGAGGACGTGAATCTGCACCCAGAAGCAGGGTATGTGTGGTAGGCTGCACTGCATATGGCTGTACAAAATGCTTTGAATCCGATTCAGAAGACTGCACTCTAATGTGCCGGATGCCATCAGAGGGATAACTAGAAGAGTTTCAATATTAAGGCCTAAGGGCAAGGTTGACATAGACTCATGACAAAGGCAAGAGTTTGTAGTCCGTCAACATGGATCATCTTATGTCGTCACTGTTGGGGGTTAATGAAGTTCAGAATAGACATGAAAACAGATACTGTGTTGTTTCTTCTCTCAAACGCTCTGCTGCTGCTAAGTTGGTACATTTCACCTCCTAGCCTTTGAGGAAGGATGGGTGTGAGGCATGAGATGTTTGAGAAATTTTGGTTTGATGATGGAGCTGTGGGACCTAATTTTAGGTGAGCGATAACCAACCTGAAGAGTTTAGTGATATTACATTTCTTATGTATTTGTATCTGAATTTAAGAAATTGACTATAGAACAAGTTGATTTTATGGTTTTCATTGGATTGTGTGAATGGAATTGTTGTTTGGTTCACTTTTGGCATTGTATGATTGTTCAAAATATGAATGTGGAATGCTCGAGTATGTTTGTCAAACAAACTGCCCTTTTGTAAGCCGGACACATTTGGACGCCGGAAATGATAATCCATGTTTTTTTACTTGAATGATAATACATGCTTAGATGTGGCAAAGGTTATTAGTTTATAGGCTTAGTGTTTCCTCTTATGATTTTCTCTCTGATCTGTCCCTTCTCACAAGGGATAGGAGTACCACTACCATGCTAGAGATTTCAGTTTTTTGTTCGGTGGGATATATTTCGTTGGACTGTTTCTGATGGTCTGATTCAACCTCACCAAGGTATGGTAGTAGCTCACAACATTTTAGTGGATCCACACGAAGTTACGGTTAACAGATTATGGCAATGATCACCCCTACCCCCACCCACCCCATTTGATAGCACAAAAAGGGCTACTCTAGTATTTATTCTTTTGATTAAAGGAGCTACCTGCCCCCAATTTCTGTCATACACTGGAACTGATAAAGTGATAATGCAACATCCGGTTACCAGGAAACATCACCCGTTATCGTCTTGAAAGCTTTAGTACACTCTGACGACAGCAGCTAGACACCCTTGTGCTGCCTCTCGACTGCTTAATCATGAAGATTTTCCCAGGCCACCAATTTGACATTTGAAACACGAGGTTAGCAGGATCAACTGAGAAAATGTTCTTAAAACAAGGAAATTGCGAGCTTTCAGTAATGTCCGCACCAGAGTAGAACTACCCGAAACAACTAAGTTTCCATTCTTACTAGAGAAAGCCATTCCCAGGTACAGAAGTAAGTTCAGTCCCCATTAGTAAAAGCACAATTCACTATATTTCACATAAATTTTGCTTTGATCTCTACATAGCTTCAGAAGATAAAATTTGTGCTACCTGACCATCCTCTCTTTACTAGATTATTATCCTTACTACAAATACTATTTGTACAATCCAGCTATGAGAACACCCGTAGTCCTCGAAGGAACTGTACTGTACCAAATCAATGCCTGGATTCAGAGCAATATACAGAGAATAAACAGATACATAGCGATATACATAGAATGAACAGTTACCACACCACTCTTAACTAAGATCCATCTACATTTGCAATTATCCTCTGTCAGCACTACCTCTGCATAGATCCTGTAACTCCTGGGTCCTGGCACATAACAGCAGTTTCCTCCAGAGAACTCTACCACTGATAACCAGCTGAAAATAAATTGTATCTGTGTAAGTTCATCCAGATTCACATTTCAAATAAAAAAGTTCATCCAGGTTTACAGCAATTTTTTTTGACAAAATGCAGCGAGCGCTGCTTTCTATTAATTTTAGATAGGAGAGCAAATTACAGGGTGAGGCAGATAATTACATCTATAATAGCAATATGGCACACTGTCTTACATTTTAAGAATCCTTTGTCAGTAATGGAACCATATAGCATCACTAGGTTCTTGCCAATAAGTCCCGAATCATCCCATCCTCATTGAGCCATGAATGACTGGCTTAATGGCTAATCCAATGGGAAACAATTAAAAAAATATGTGCAGTGCTCATGGCATCAAAATTCCTTGTGCATTAGTTAGTTGCAGCATGTTGCTTGATTTGTCCTTAGGATTTTCTCCCACATGCATAGCATATTCCTTGGTTCCTGATAGTGAGCAACAATGTACCCCTCCTTGCAGCCATCAATGTGAATCCTTTCATCTGTTTCATATCTGATGGGTAAACCACCCTTCTTCATTTTGTTAACCCAGATGCCCATTGCCACATCTTCTAGCTTGAACATCTGCAAGAGTGAAGGGTGTAGATAACATCTTTTTTAGTTCTCCTAATCTGTCTGCTGGTAGCAGATAAGATTAAATAATAAGAGGTTTGCCACTCAAGACAGACTTACAGTATTACTAATTTTTTATGTGGTAGCTGTGCAGCACAGCGGACTAGTTCGGCACTTTTAATTTAACATCAAGCTGAAATGTGGGCAGCTTGACTGCTTTTAGCAAGGCATACTTTTGAATTGATTGGGTGTAGCTTGAGTGCCTCTTTCAGCTACTTCTTTGTTTAACAAGGATAGAATAGTGTAATTTTTCTCAACCAATATACCTCCCAGTTGTTTGTGGCTTGGCGGTCTTTTGTAAGCTAGTTTTCATTTAGCATGTGTAGCACAATGCCGTAGATTACACTTGCGCGTAAAAAGAAATACCTTTAGACAGCTTGATTTATACCAAGTGTTGATTGTCCTTGCAATGTCTTGTGAAACCACATATCCGGGTCCATGAGCCCATGGTGGGTATTTCTGTTCAGGCCATTCCTGCAGAATACATCACAAATCTTAGCACCCAAATTTCCTGATGTTGTGTGCACCATATAGGCTAATATCCAAATAAATAAGGAATACTTATTGAATAAGATTTTGTTTATTTCAATCACAAATAGTGGTACTCTATGTATCAGGAAAGAAATCAATATAGGAGCCAATGATATTGGAGTGGTAGTCTGTCTTCGTGTCCAGAGTTTGGTCCTATAATATAAGGAGCCTAGCTTGTAGTCTGGGGCAATCAAGCAATAGAGAATAGTCTAACAACCTGTTATCTTCCTCCCTAACCTATGTTCTATCTCGCAATCCCTATGCCATACTGATTGGCTATCGTCTGGCGGTAGTTACCTAGGTTGTTCTGCCTGATGACATTGTTAGAGATGGAAGGATTTGATGGTACAATATTAATTTCTGTGAGACCTTACCTCTGGGCTTATGTACCATTTGCTGTCATGATTTCTTTGAGGGCTTGAGTCTGAATCGATGCGACCGTAAAGCAGACCGTTGCTGACATTCAGCTTTTTAAGTGCAGAATGGACTTCGTGTACCCGAACGAAAGCATCATCATCTGTTTTCATCAGATACTTGGCTGATACAGGACCGGTCTGCTCAAATACATCATAGTTAAGCACACAAAAGTAAAAGAAATGGAGAAACATATATCAATTATGAACAAGAATATTTACCGCGTAGATGCATATTGCCAGTGTCTTCCATGTAATTAAGCTGTAGTAATCAACAAAGGGCAAAACCTGAATGTCACCATATGTGCGTGCCTCATTCCAGAGTTCCATATTTACCATCAAGTTTGTATGCTTTAAACAAAACAACACCAACTTTAGTGTCAGGAATCTGAACTGTCTTGATATTTACAGTTTGTAAAGAAAAGCAAAGAACACTTTGAAAATCCTGTCACTTAATTATGTTACTGATGTTTTAATCTTTTACCAGGCCAACGAAAAACCGGACTGCTACTGTCCCATTACGCACAGCATCATATTGCATCCATGTTCTTCGAATCACCATTCTACGCTTGAAGTTGTTCGCTGTTGAAAATATACCAATCAGAAGGTCAAGATCTTTGCCGTCTGAAATATGTGATGACTTCAACTTTTCAAGATCAAAGTTGTTCTCCAAATCTCCTGACGTGGGCAAGCCACTGGCAATTGCACTTGCTAGCTCGAAATCGCCAGAAATTCTTACTTCAGTGCTAAACCAAGGTTCCAAGCCCTAATAACAGAAACACCGGTTGTAAGGTTTCGAGCTACAACACATATATTTCATGATCTACATGGGAGAACATTACCGCTCTATGTGCAAATGAAGTAATATGTTTCCCGTCAACTGTCATATGGATTCCTTCAAGGCCTATACGGAGAGTTGCAATAGCAAGGTATCCCTGCTTAAATGGAAAATATGTGCCTGATTTTCCACGTTTCTTGGCACCAGTATAATGTGTTGAGTTCATTATGCTCTTTTTTTCTCCACCCACCATGGAATTACATCGCTCCAAATCATCAACTGCGAAAGTATCGGATATTTAGTGTGATGATACCACAATGATAATCAAAACATAAGCAAGTTTAAGTACCTTGAGTTGCACTGCTTGAGTTACTGCAGGGACAACGATCCTCAAAACCCCAACCATTATTTGCAGTGAAGGCGTTCTGCGCTATGACTGGACCTTCAGTAAGTGCGTCGCCAGTTAGACGGACATTGTACTGCAGCACAATTGGTTTTTGGGGTTCCCCTGGGAGTGCCGTCCCGACAAGATCAATCCTGAAGTTGCCAGAGAGGCTACCAGGAGTGCCGATAACAGTTACGGAAGAACCTGCAACAAGCCCGCAAGGTATGTTGATGGTAAAATCACTGCCCTCTGACTTGGAAACGTTCATTGTCCGAATTGAGTATGGACAGAGCCTCTCTTTTTTGGTCCTTGGAGAGCTTGCATTTTGAACTGATATCGTCAGGTTTTCCCATGCAGTTCTTGCATCGTTGATTGCTTCAGTCGCACGAGGAAGGCCAGTTGAGATGTTGGCTAACTGCTTCATATGATTCCATGTGTCTAGCCAGTGTAATCCTTCAAGGGAGGAATTTCCAGAAGCCAAGCTGCTTGAAGCGGCCGCTGGTGCTGCTATTACCTGTGTATTCGCTGGATTGGTTACCGCTGGTGCATCCACTCGGTTGCTAAACCATGAAAGGGGATTGGCATGGAGGATTTGGTATCGGGATTCTCCTGATGCCGGGCTGTTCAGTATCAAATATCGCACAATGAGAGGAGAGAAGAAGGTGACCAGAACTGCAGTACAGATTTGCTTTGTCGTCCACATTTCTGATTCACTTTCTATGAATCCCTGGCAATCAGGGAATAGTCGTATCCTCGCTTCTGGTCAAGGCTCTAGGATATATAGCACCTACCAATGCAAATGATGTCACTTCTTTCTTACCTTCAGTGTAAGCATTCTTGTTCAAATAGAAATTAAGTACCAACTTGATGATGTTGCATAGCATGCCGAGAACATCAAACGTAATGGAAATAAACTACTCACTCTGTCCAACAAAGGTCTTGATTTTGTCAAAAAATGTATATATCTATACACCAAGTCATGTCTAGATACATACGTTTTGTTTAGAAACACAGTACAACGCAAGCGTTTATATACACACGCACACACTCACCCATATGAACGCACGCACACCCTACCCACTGAGAGACTGAGCCGACAGATGTGTTTTTTGAGAAACATAGTACAACGCAAACGCTTATATACAGGTGCTCGTAGGAGTGAGTGTGTGCGCGTGTATATGAGCACCTCCGAGAGACTGAACCGGCGGTGATGAAGTCACCACAACCGCCTCGCTGTCGACGGAAACGTCGCCTCTCACTGAAGAATATTCTGACTAAATGAGAAACATCAGCGTCAAATCTAGAATTTGAACTCTGATAGGTTGGGGATACAACCATCCTCTAACCATCTTCGTAATTGAAAACTTGAAACTTCCAACCTTTGGTTAAATATGCTAGTCCCTGCCGGAACCTTGTTTCGTTATAAAATTAGTCTGAGCATGACCATGTCAAAACCAATGGCCGTGTGCCCATTGTTCGTCTAGTGATTTGTCAAATCAAAACCACGACCTGGAACTGCCAAATGTGACATCGTACGAGACCAGGCGTCTCTAGTCCGGTCAAGCCTGCACATTCGTAGACGGCAGCCCTGACTTTCTTTTTTATCATTTTTCTCCCCCTTATACAGGCAATTGTCCGTGCTTTCCTATGAGTAATAATTTATTCGTGACCGGCGAGCGGCGAGCCACCACATTCTTACGGTCTTACCCGCATGCGTGCGTCTTTTGCAGGCTGTTTTTCGTTGGGAAGTGACAATATGATCGAAAAAGGCAGGTAAATTAGAGTGTGATTCATGGCAGGGTACATAAAGGAATGTAAATCATGGTGATCGAATCCCAGTGTGAAAAAAGGAAAAAAATTTAGCTGATTGACCGAATCATTACATGCCTAATTGATTAAATTGGTGTAGTATAGAGCTAGACGAAAAATCGGTGGAGTGAAGGCTGACAGTTGCAGAGATGAGCGGCATGGTTTTTCTCGGATTATGATTTTGGGTTGTTCTGCATCATCGTTAGACCTTACTCGATGGTTCTTGGCCAAAGCTCTGGATCCCTTAGCCTCCAAGAGCTTTCTTGTAGCAAACTTGAACCGAAACGTGTCTGATCTAAGTCGCCATCTTCCACTCTTACTATTACTACTTCGATTATTTGATGATGATGATGATCTGCTAAATGGTATAACCTACCATGTACTGCATGCACTATCTGGAAACTGCACCGTATTCTCAATTCGGCAAGCAACTGGCAAAGCACCAAGGAGTTAACGATTCCCTACTTTGCATGAAAGGGAGGATGGTGAGATGCCGCTTACCTTGGTGTCCTGTATCGCTTCGATCTTCAACTCTTCAACTGGACATGATATGATCGTCGTAGATAGGAGGGGAGAGAAGATGTCGATGACGAGGTCGAGCGTACGTGTGTGGGGTATGGTAACGGGCGAGAAAATCGAGAAGGGAGCAAAGTGGTGCAACCGGCAGTCCTTGTTAGTAACACTATACAATTTTCCATTTTCCTTGTTGTGCCGGCCCATGACTTGGTCTTTGAATTTGGCCGATTGTGTAGTATGAATGTGGCCTCTAGATCGCCTGACATGTGTTTCTTCATAGCTTCGCTCTAGTTGTTATTTGGAACGGAAGCCGGTTGACCCGCCTAAGAAATTTGGATTGTCCAAATGTAAGCAAAGATCACCTCTATAGGCTAGGGTCCAAGAGATCCAGTGACGTCAAGGTGAAAGAGCCATGAAAAGAACCTGTTTTTTTCTCAGCATCCGCACAGTTGGTAGAGATGTTGTGAACAAAAAGTTTGAAAGTCATGATGGCGGCGTCCCAGCTACGCCTTTCGACGCACTTTGCACCACCCCTCGGTCGTCGGATGGGGTTCCGACCCCTCCGGTGGCACCGAGGCCATGGGGGTGGAGCCACCTCCACCGCCGAAGCATATGAAGACAAGGTGGCTGCAGTGTGAGAATAACAAGACTCCAAGGATCTACGAAAAATAGCCAGGAGGGCTCAACGCTCACATGCGAGCTCCGAGACAGGGGCCACCCGCGCTCCCGTTTCGTGAGAGTGGGTGGTAGCGGTAACGCTCCCCACTGCACTTCCCCTACGATCGTCGACCTCGGCCGTGGGAGGAGGAAGCATCACAACCCGCCGCCTCGGGGTGTTCGAGGCGGTGTCATCCTCTACGCTGTTACGGAGCCTCTTGCTCCTCGCAGGTGATCCGCCTCCCCTACATGACACCAACAACAGGATTTCCCGGGTCAGGCCCCGAAAACATGAAGCCCCGGGAGCTCAGTCAACAGAAACTTACCCTCTGGAGCGCTTGCTGCCCAACGGCGTAGGCACGTCGACGGACGCGTGGGACGAGCCCGGTTTCGTCCCCTAGAGGTGAGCGGTCGATGGGGAGTTCGAGGAGTTCGTCGCGCGAGTTCCCGCGAAGACCTCCCTCGTGTCCACCTCCATGGCCACATTCTCTGCGCCATCCCCCATCTGGGCAAGAATGGAAGCTACAATGGCCCCTGGGTCCGGGATCCCAGGGGCATCATCATCATGGGCCGGAGGTAGAGAGGACTCATCCTCTGCCTCGTCTTCATCGCCCTCGCCGTCTTCGTCGTCTTCGCCGTCTTCGTCGGTGTCCTCGCCGTCGTCATCTCGGCTGGTGTCCTGTCTGTCGCCACCGCCACCATCTCCACCCGAGCCGGCGGCGTCACCAGAGGTGTCGCTAACGGAGTCCTTGTCCTCCTCCGCCGATTCCTCCGTGAGGTCCTCTTTGAAGTGGACCTTAGCCTTGCGTGCCTCCTCCACGAGGCCTAGGGCGTTGAAGACGGGCATCTCACCCAAAATATCCGCCTTCCACGGATCCTCGCTCAGAGGAAGGACCCCGGTAGGCAGGTCAAGTGGAGGATTGAGGAGAACATCCTGGAGATGCTCTTCCGGACTTTGTCCTCCGGCATATTCGGAGTTCTCAAGCGAGCCGGATCGCTGAGGCCCTGGAACTCCCACGCCGGGTGCGGCCTCTTCTGGAGAGGGGCGATCCGGTTGCGGAGGAATTGAGCGGCTACGGCGGCGTCCGTCATGCCTTGGTCGCTGAGGAATTTGAAGCGGGCCACCACCTTCGACAAGCTGCCATCTTGCACTCTGAGGTAGCCCCAAGACTCCATCTTCTCTAGGGACTCTGTCGGCTCCCTCCACTGAGGCCTCCTCCTTGACAATCCTCACCAAGAACCACTGGTCTCTCCATTTGTCTCACTTGGACTTGATGGTCATCTTGGGGTATGACTCCTTGAGCGTCAAGCGGAAGCAGAACGTGACCCCACCAGATGCCCACTTGTTTGCCCCCATGCGGGGGTAAACAAAGTGGCGAAGAAGCGCAACTGACGGCGTCACCCCCCGAATGCCTCACAAAAATGGGCGAAGACCGCTAGGTCCAAGATGTCCGCCGGCGACAGATGCAGAAGCTTCAGACCGTAGGACTTCAGGACCTCCGAGAGGAAATCAGAGAACAGGGGGACGACCCCCATCAACATGAAGATGTCGAACATGGGGATCTGGCCGGGCTCCCGCTCGGCCGAAGGGGAAAGGACGACCGTCCGCACTCGGGTGGGGACATCTCTGGGTCATCGGCGAACTTGCTGTCGAGCAGGGCCTGCTTCTGGCGAAAGTCCGCCCTGACGACATTCTGCTCGGCTCGGCGGAACTGCCTCCCAGATCTGGGAGTGGACGGTCGGACTATCTCGGTCGCGCCCTCCGGCTTCCTCTGCCCGGCGTGCTTGACGCGAACCATCGGATTTACGGCGGTGGCGCAGGAGCAAAGGTTGGAGAGAAAAGGCCGTCAGAGGAAATGAATTGGTAACTGATGCACATGGTGGGTGTGTTGTTGGGAGACCCCAAGAGGAAGGTGTGAAGTAGTGCAGCAGTAAATTTCCCTCAGTGTGAAACCAAGGTTATCGAACCAGTAGGAAATGAAGAGTTCCCTCAAGGTATCAATGACGCCAGAAAAGAGCTTCCTGGTGGTTGACGTGGAGCCTACACACAAATAATCAAGATACTTTGCCCCAACTTAACAGTGAGGTTGTCAATCTCACTGGCTTGCTGTAACAACGAATTAAACGTATGTGTGGAAGAAATATGTTTGTTTGCAGAAAGTACCAGGTTTGCAGTAGTGGTTTTATCAGATTAATGAGAAGGACCGGGGTCCACAGTTCACTAGTGGTGCCTCTCCATAAATAATAATAACTTTCATCCATGAGTGGTAAACATATTACAGCTGGGCAATTGACAGAATAATGATGAGCAAACCAATGCATATACTAACGTTGTGATGTCTAGTGTGAGATTCATTCGGGCATTACAACAATATACATAGACCGTTCCAACCGCATCTATGACTAATAATCCACATTCCGGTTAGCGTCCGCACCCCTTTCAGTATTAAGTTGCATGCAACAGATTATCGCCTTAAGCAATGTGTGTAAACTAAGTAAGTAATATCATCCTTAGACAAAGTACTATTGTTTTATCCCTAGTGGCAACAGTACATCTACAACCGTAGAGCTTTCTGTCTCTGCCCCAGATTTAATAGAGACATGAACCCACTATCGAGATACCCCCTCTTGAAGTTACGAGCATCTACTTGGCCAAAGCACACACAAGAAACGGAGAGCATGGCGGATCATTAAATAGCACACACATGATATATTATGAAGCAATAACTTTAGTACTCAATATTCATCGGATCCCAGCAAACACAACATGTAGAATTACATAAAGATGATCTTGATCATGAAAGGCAGCTCACAAGATCTAAACATGATAGCGCAAGAGGAGAAGACAACCATCTAGCTACTGCTATGGACCCGTAGTGTCGGGGGGCTGCCCCCCGGGTAGGGGCAGATCCCGGTATAGTCCAGTAAATGTCAACAGTACTTGACCTTTGGTGACAGCAAAGGACACCTCCTGGTGTGCCGAAAGGGCAGCTTGACCCTTGGGCACTGGAAGAGGGCAAAGTGCCCCTTGGCAGCCGCAAAGGTCGGGTCTTGCAGCTATAAATAGACACCCCCGGCCCTCACAATTGCAGCACGGGTATGAGCGGATGGTTCCTCTAAGAACTAGCTTCTCGAAGATGTCTTTGCTGATAGGCTAAGACATCTTCGGGAGGCTAGGCCTAGAGTTACTCATCCTGAGATGAGTTCGGACACCTCCGGAAAGGATCCCGGATCTAGGACTCCGAAGAGGCTCCCGGATGGAGGTGTACTCGGCTTTACCGGATAGGTGGTCCGAGTAAGTGCTAACCGGAATGAGTATGTCGATCTAGATCTTATGCAGAAGAGGTTCTCGGTGGCAAGCGAGGAGGTAGCCGGCGAGAAGGCTCCCGGTAGGCCGTCAACGGTCTATAGCAGGCTTTCCCGTCTGTTACGGGGGGAAGTATCATTCCGCCTGACACGGAAGCATGGTCACCTCCCGCCTGACACGGAAGCATGGTCACCTCCCGCCTGACACGGGAGCGCGTCAGCCGGTACGACCGTGGTACGACAAGACCTGACATGCCTAGCCCGGCAATCCGGAAAAGGCTATCCGGGATGGGCAAAGACATGTCTTGTCTCTGACAAGGGGACAATGATGATGCAGGACGGCGCCTGCCGTCCTTAACGAGATGATGACGAAGGGGCTACACCGGATAGCCCGGCGACTAGGTCGCACTAGCCGGTGACGACATCCCGGCTAGGCCTGTCCGGTGGGGCCAAGCCAAGTTAGGGTTTCCGGCCCTCCTGGCCGGGCCTCTATAAAAGGCGCCATAACTGCTCCTGAGAGCCGGAGACCAACTTCAGAGCCAAAGCTATAGTTGCATTTACTCTTAGAGCATTCACTCCTCTTCACCTTGAGTTCATCTAGTTCTTTGTACTCGTCCCTTTGAGAGATCTTGTAGCAACTTGTAGCTCTTGGAACACAAATATATAGAGAGGAAAGGCAGGAGTAGGGGTGTTACCTCCTCACGAGGGCCCTGAACCTGGGTATATCGTGTGTGTGCTGTGTGCCTTCGTGCATTTGTTTGTATTTGTTAGATCTTCCCCTTTGCGCTTTGTTCTTGTTTCGTGTTCTTGGGAGATCTCGGTTTTACCGGGATCCTCCCCGTGTGAGCTCTTCAGCTCGCTATCCCTCCCCGGATCCACCAACGTCCATCGGCCCCACAAATTAGCCATCCTATGGCATCTGCCGTGACACCACCACGACAGTTGGCGCCCACCGTGGGGCGGACAGAGGCGTTGGCTGGTGTACATATCCGGACGGGCTCCCCGGTTCGTTTCGACGTTCGGGTTCTCTCTGGCCTAGTCGTAAGGCTAGGGGAGATGGACTTCGTCTCCGACAACGCAGGTTGCTTCCGGAACAGACCGTTTCCGGTGAACGGGTGTCTTATTGACTTCGGTGGTTTCACCACCTACGTGGCCACCGAGGTTGTCTGTAGCTACCCGGACGTGGTCCTGGAGGCCGAGGACCCTCCCATGCTCTGCGCAGCTCGGGGTCTGCGTACCGATCGCTCCCCGAGTTCCGTCGCAGTGATGATGGTCGGAGCCACCGAGGAGGAATACCAGGATGCTGATGGCGATACCGACGGCCTCCCCCGTTTGGCCAAACCCCCGCAGGAGAGACCTGCGGCCCGAGATGGCGATCCGCAGCCGTCCCAGCCGCGACGCCGTCCGGATCCCCTCTCGGGTCTGGTAGCCAAGTTAGCTGTACCTGTGGCTGCCGAGGCAGATACCCAGGTCACTTCGGCCGAGTTAGAGGAGCAGCGGAAGTTGTTACTCGCGGAGGCAAAGGAGATCGCCGAGATCCGTCGCGAGCTCAGCGTTAGCCTCCGGGAGTACAATGCAGCTCACGGATTTACTAAGATAGACTCCCGGGAGAAGCGCATCGCGGAGCTGCGCAAGAAAGGAAGAATGGTGAATGAGGAGCTGGCTGGTGGAGCCACCACCAGCAACACCGGAAGCCGGATTTCAGCAGGGAAGCCGGTGTACAGTTCACCGGCGAAAACTCTTAGGGCCGCCGAAGCCGCCATGGCCGAGTTGGTAGGGTTATCCGGTGAAGCCCTGCGCAAGCAACAGGAGAGGGTCAATGAGTTGGTGATTGAGGCCAACCGACAAAACCAGGCCTTCAAGAAGAAGAACCCCGGAGCAGGGTCTCAGGTGCACTCAGCCAGACCCAATAGCCAGAAGTCGGATGGAGAGGCCTCTTCCCCGCATCCGAGCAGAAGCAAGAGCAAGAGCAAGAGCCGGAGCCGGAGTCGAGGTTCCGGGAAGAACAAGCAGCTACAGACCTATGACCCGGCCTTCGCCGGTATCCAGCAGGCAGGGCAAGCCGGACATCACAACCCGGGACAGGCGGGAAGTACCCGTGGGGATGGTAACCTGGGTGTGGGAAACAATAACCCGGTTGGCCGTGGTAATCCACCCCGGAATCCTCCCCATGTACAGGGAAACCCGCAGAGGGAAATCATCTCTGTCCCCCGGCAGGCCGTGATCCCTGTGCAGGATAGGCTCAATGATGGCAACTCGAGGCTGCAGCAACTCGAGTATCAGCCGGACGAGAACCCTTTGGGATCTCGGATAGGAACCAGACAGCTAAACCCGGCAGATGCAAGATTCCGGCTCGACCGGATTCACCAATCCGAGTTAGTGGAAGAGCAAGGACCTCCGGGACCTGCCTGCTTTGGACCTCGGATTATGCGGGAACCACCTGTTCGGAACTTTCAGCTCAACAGGGGTGCCAAGACCTATGACGGCAGCAAGAAGCCGGAGGACTGGCTGACCGACTATGTAACTGCAGTAAGCATAGCCGGTGGAAACAGACGATGGGCGGTACGTTATATACCGCAAATGTTGGAAGGACCTGCCCGGATCTGGTTGAACAACCTGAGGTCTGGTAGCATAGACTGCTGGTTAGATTTTGAGGAAGCATTCATCAGCAACTTCACCAGCACGTACAAAAGGCTAAACAGACCTCAACAGCTCGCCATCTGCAGGCAAAGGAGCAATGAGACGGACCGGGAGTACCTTACCCGGTGGAGCAATATTCGCAACTCTTGCGAAGGAGTGGTGGAGGCACAAGCCATCTCCTGGTTTGCGCAAGGATGCCGGCATGGGTCGATGCTGTGGCAGAAGTTGCAGAGAAAGATGCCAACAACCTTGGCAGAGACCATGCGCATCGCCGATACCTACACGCTTGGAGATCCCATGCAACCCCTGGTGGATGTCGGTGACTCCAACAGGAGGAATGCGGGACCTCAGCGTTCAGGACCGAGCAGGAGCCATGATCGCCAGGAGTTCGGCCACAAGAGGAACCAGCCCGAGTACCACCATGCCGCGCAGCACGTCGCAGCAGTGACTCGGGAACAGGAGGATGCCGGCAATAGCCAGCGTCAGAAGACAAGTGGCCCAGCTTGGGGTCAGAGTCAGGAGGTGCAAAAGACCTGGGTGGAACAAAAGAAGCCCCTGACGTATGAAGAGATGCTGAACAAGCCATGCTGCTACCACACCCTGGAAGCCAACAAGCCCGCGAATCATTCTACCCGGCAGTGCAGTTGGTATCAGCGAACGTTGCAGGAGGGCAGCTCGGGAGCTATTCGGCCAAGTGCTCCGGCATCTCGGCCTAATATCCCGAGACCCCCTCCTCCGACATCGGGGGCCAACACTGTCCGACTTCCCCCTCCTCCGAGAGGACCCCCACCTCGCCCAGTGAATGTGGTGCACACCCGGAACGACAACGGTAACCAAGCCGGACACCAGCAGAGCAACTACCGAGAAGCGCATCAGAGCTATGTGGTCTTCGTAACCGAGCCCACTGACCGAAAGAGTGTGCGGCAGCGTGCCCTGGAGGTGAATGTTGTGATCCCGGCGGTGCCCAAATTCTTGCACTGGTCCGAGATGGAGATCACCTGGAGCCGGAAGGATCACCCCCGGGTTATGCCCAAGCCGGGAGCGTATGCCTTGGTGGTGGACCCAACTTTTGTCGGACCCAACCTCAACGTCCGCTTCATCCGGGTTCTGATTGACAATGGCAGTGCCATTAACATCATGTACAAGGACACGATGCTGAAGCTGGGAGTATCCATGAACACCCTGCTGCCTACCGAGACAACCTTCCACGGCATTGTGCCCGGAGTCTCTTGCTCGCCCATGGGAAAGATCTGGGTTGAGGTGCTATTCGGAACTCGGGAGAACTGCCGAACCGAGAGCTTGGAGTTCGAGGTCGTGGACCTCGAGAGCCCGTATCACGCCCTGATCGGCAGACCGGCCCTCGCCAAGTTCATGATCTCGACTCACATGGGCTACCTCAAGATGAAGATGCCGGGACCTAACGGCATAATCACCATCTCGGGAGACCACAAGCGCTCCATGGAGTGTGCATCGGCGGGGTCATGCTTAGCCGAGTCCCTGGTGATCGCGGAAGAGAAGAAGAGGATCCAGCAGGTGGTGGCGATGGCCAAGACCTCCCAACTCGGAATGCCCGGGATGGTGAACCCGGAGCAGGGTGCGTCATTCCAGCCCCCCAAAGAGACCAAGAAGGTGGGTGTAGACCCCAGCAACCCGGAGCGCCAAGTGATCATTGGCAGCAACTTGGACAGCAAATAGGAAGGCGAGCTCGTCGACTTCCTCCGTGAGAATCGGGATGCCTTTGCGTGGTCGAATTACGATCTGCAAGGCGTCCCGAGGGAGTTGGCTGAGCACTCTCTGTTTGTTCGACCGGATGCGAAGCCGGTGAAACAACCAACTAGGCGCCTCTCGGATGAGAGAAGGGCTGCTGTCATGGAGCACCTAGCTATACTGCTAGCCGCCGGATTCATCATGGAGGTGCTGCACCCGGATTGGATTTCGAATCCGGTCCTAGTGGAAAAGAAGAAAGATGATCCCCTCCTGCTCAAGGTGTGGCGCATGTGCATCGACTTCACCAACCTCAACAAGGCATGCCCGAAAGACCCCTTTCCGCTGCCCTGGATAGATCAAGTGATAGACTCCACTGCCGGGAGTGAGCTCTTAACTTTTCTAGATGCTTATTCTGGTTTCCACCAGATACCTTTGAATCCGGATGATCAATTAAAAACCGCTTTTATTACCCCTTACGGGGCTTATTGCTATCGTGTCATGACTTTCGGGTTGAGGAATACTGGTGCCACATACCAGAGATGCATGCAGAAATGTTTGCATGATCAAATAGGCCGGAATGCCGAGGTCTATGTCGATGACATTGTCATAAAAACAAAAGAAAAAGCCTGACTAATAGATGATCTGAGGGAAACATTTAAGAACTTAAGAAGATTCCGGATGAAGCTGAATCCGGATAAGTGCACATTTGGTGTTCCGGCAGGGAAATTACTCGGTTTCCTCATCTCAAGCCCGGGAATCGAGGTCAACCCGGGTAAAATCCGTGCCATCGAAAGCATGAAGTTGCCGGTACGCCTCAAAGATGTGCAGAAGTTCACCGGGTGTCTTGCATCCCTAAGTCGGTTTGTGAGTCGACTTGGGGAGAAGGCCTTGCCACTGTACCAACTGATGAAGAAGAGCAAGACATTTGTTTGGACCCCGCAGGCTGATGCGGCGTTCAACGATTTGAAGAGAATGCTCTCAACAGCACCAGTGTTGGCATCCCCATTGCCCAAGGAACCTACGCTGTTGTATATTGCCGCAACCAACCGAGTAGTCAGTGTGGCAATGGTTGTAGAAAGGGAAGAGGGGGGGCAAGCTGATACAGAGGCCGGTGTATTACCTCAGTGAGGTAATCTGGGAATCCAAGCAGAACTACCCGCACTACCAGAAGATGGCATATGGGGTGTACATGGCAGTGACCAAGCTCAAGCACTACTTTCAGGAACACCCGATCACAGTGGTATGCGAAGCTCCTCTCGCCGAGATCATCGGTTGCAAGGATGCTAGCGGCCGGGTAGCCAAATGGGCCATCCAGTTGTCTCCATACGCTCCGGCGTATGAGAGACGTGACGCCATCAAGTCGCAGGCGCTGCCGGACTTTTTGGTGGACTGGGCCGAGATGCAGTATGAACCTCCGATGCCGGATTACAATTTCTGGAGGATGCATTTCGATGGCTCAAAGGCTAAGATCGGATTGGGTGCCGGAGTGGTCCTCACTTCCCCAAAGCAAGATGTACTAAAGTATGTGCTGCAAATTCATTTTCGGGCATCCAACAATGTCGCAGAATATGAGGCTTTGGTTCATGGACTCAACGTCGCCAAGGAGATCGGCATCCGCCGGATAGAGTGTTTCGGTGACTCCGACCTCGTAGTACAACAGGTGTCGGGGAATTGGGATGCCCTCGATGCAAACATGGCCTTATATAGGTTTCATGTGCAGAAAATAGCCGGATTTTTTGAAGGATGCGAGTTCAAGCATATACCCAGAGGAGAAAACGAAGCAGCGGATGTCTTGTCCAAGCTAGGGTCATCTCGGGATGCCATCCCACCCGGGATAGCCCTGGAGCGTTTGAGGAAGCCATCTATACAGCCATCACCCGAGTCAGATTCTATCTTCATCCCCAAAGAGCCTGGTTCAGATGCAGTACCCATGGAAGTAGATGTCGGGAGCATAACATCGAACCCGGGGACTGCGTCCCAGTGCTCAGAGAGGCAAAGAAAGATGATGATAGAGGTGATGTCGGCAGAACCAATGGATATAGACGTTCCCGCGTTCCCGGTTCGACCTGTCCCGGGATGGGCACAGCCCATTATGGCTTACATCTTGGAGGGAACTCTCCCGGAGAATGAAGTGGAAGCACGGCAGATACTGCGAAGATCAAAAGCATACACTGTCATCAATCAAGAGCTGTACAAGAGAAGTGTCACCGAGGTACTCCATAGATGCGTGGAACCGGCAGAAGGGCAAGAGATGCTCCTGGAGATACACCAGGGAGAGTGTGGACATCATGCATCATCCCGGGCCCTGGTGGCAAAGGTGTTCCGGCATGGGTTCTACTGGCCCACTGCATTGCAGCAAGCAGAAGATATTGTCCGGAAGTGTGGAGGATGCCAGAGATTTGCTCACCGGATACACATGCCGGCGTCAGCACTGAAAACAATCCCCATCACTTGGCCATTCGCAGTATGGTGTTTGGATATGGTCGGGCAATTCAAACCGGCAAGAGGCAACATGACACATATACTGGTAATGGTGGACAAGTTCACCAAGTGGATAGAGATCAAGCCAATCCGGAAGTGCGATGGACACACCGCTGTGCAATTCCTGAAAGACATCATCTTGAGATACGGATACCCACACAGCATTATCACGGATAATGGTACCAACTTTGCTGTGGGGGAATTCGCTCGATTTTGTGCTGAGAAGGGAATCCGGCTAGATGTAGCATCAGTCGCACACCCGGAAGCAAATGGGCAAGTCGAAAGGGCAAATGCTTTAGTCTTAGCCGGTATCAAAGCTCGTTTGATTGAACCATTGTTGAGAACTCCGGGATGCTGGATAGAGGAGTTGCCGGCGGTGTTATGGGGTCTCCGGACTACACCGAATAGATCTACCGGCTACACGCCATTCTTCATGGTATACGGTGCTGAAGCAGTACTGCCGACCGACATACAGTATGATTCCCCGAGAGTAACATTGTTCACCGAGACCGAGGCAAAGGAGGCCCGAGAAGATGATGTGGATTTACTCGAAGAGGCAAGAGAATTGGCACTATCTCGATCCGCAATTTACCAGCAAAATCTTCGCCGATATCATAGCCGGAAAGTACACCCGAGGGTGTTCCGGGAGGGAGATCTGGTGCTGAGGCTCATCCAATGCACGGCCGGAATGCATAAGCTGTCACCTCCATGGGAGGGACCTTTTGTGATAAGCAGGGCATTGCAGAATGATTCTTATTACCTTATAGATGCACAGGAGGCTAGGAAAGGTGTAATGGACAAATCCGGTGAGGAAACCAAGCGCCCATGGAATGTAGCTCTACTTCGACCCTTTTACACGTAAAGGGCTTAATGTATGTGCATCTCGGATTTTTATTAATGAAAGTAAGGCACCCCGGGAGGAACCCGGGGACTGCCTGGTTACGTGCATGTCTTGTTGTTATTTTTTGTCAAGTTCATTTACTATTTTGTACCGGCATCCCGGGAAGGAACCCGGGGACTGCCGGATAGTTCTTTCATATTATGTGCATGCCGGGAAAGTTCCGAGTCCGATTCTCAAAGTCAAAGTAATGTATGTCATGTGAAATCATCTTGTGACTCGACTGACGAACGCCGAAATGGTAGTCAAGAGCAAAGAGAGGGAAGGTGGGAAACACGAAAATGGTCTCGGGGACTTGGAACAGGAACTTATCCGGCATGCTTGTTTTTTACTAGCTTAGCTGTTTCTTATGTCGGGAATTCGGTTAGTAGGAACTCAGATTGTTTTAAGTAATGTATGCCGTATGTGGAATTTTGTGACTCGACTGTCGAACGCCAAAATGGTAGACAAGAGCAGAAATTGCCTAAGTACGGTAAACATGAAAGGCAATTCGGGAACTCAAAGCAGAGTACATTGACATAAGTTGTTCGAATAAATAGTTCACGGCGAAACAGAAATAACATAAGTGTACGATACATCTTGCACCCGGCATCCCGGGGATTTAACGAATCTGCTACTTAAGTGTTTTAAGCAGTAGGGGAAGTAGGCTTCTCAACGGACACTTCGGAAGCGGCGAGTTCGGAAGCAGCGACTTTGGAAGCAGCGACTTCGGGAGCAGCAACCTCGGGAGCGGCGACCTCGGGAGCGGCGACCTCGGGAGCAGCGGCACCAGCCGCAGGAGCAACTTCGCCTTCAGGTTCGGCAGCGCCACTCGGGGCGTCGGGACGCACCTCGGTCTCGGTGTCCTCGGGTATCGGTGAAGACGTTGCATCCCGGGGAACCACGTTCTCGGGCGCAGCACCGGAGGCGCCATCATCCTCTTCCGGGAGCTCCTCTTCCGCACCGCCAATTGCGCCGGTGTCTTCGGAGTCCTCATAGTCTGATTCAGACTCTGAGGAAACGGTGCTGGCGGTGAAGGCACGGATGTTGGACCACTTGGCGATGTGGTGCGCCACCTCTTGCCGCTGCTGGACCTTTTCCGGATCGTTGACCCATGGCGACACCGTCCGCAGGCGCTGAATCGCCGCCAGATCAAGACCTTCGTACCAGCTAAGTACTTGGGTCAAGACCTGGTCGGCACCAGCCCGCGCACCGGAACGCTTCCACGCGTGGATGCGACTCCCGGCACCCCGGAGTGCGCCCGCGAGCTGCGGAATCGAGAGCGTCCCGCGGATGCTTGGCCACAATACGCCGTGGACATGGATCGTGGCGCTGAGGAGCTCCATCCCGATAGACCGGAGAGGTACTATCCGGGCCTTCAGGGCGGTGAGGTGATCCTCAATGTCCCAGGCATCCGAGATGGGACCCTTCCTGGCGCGCTTCTCTCGGGCGGTGGCTACAGCAAGGGCAGCAGCCTCGCGGGAGTGCTCGAACTCTCCTTTAAAAAGAAGAGCTGTCAAACGACTAAGTCATAAGAAAAGCAACATCAAATAAAGGAAGTAACAAGAGAAGAAGGATGTCGGATCACTTACTGTTGAGATCCCGGTTCAGTACGGTGAGCTCGGTGAGCCAAGCATCAGACCGCGACCGGAGGAGAGCCAGCTCGGTCTCGGCGTTATCCGCGCGCGCCACCGACTGGTCCAAGGTCTCCTTCTGCTTTTTTGTCGCCTCGACGAAGCACTTCTTCGTCTCGGACATGGCAGTCTGGGTCTTGGCGAGCTCGCCGTTGAGGCGCGCGATCTCGGCTTGCGCAGTAGCAAGAGCAGCCTTTTGGTCTACCGAGACCTGGCGCGCGGCATCCCGTTCTTCCCGAAGGCGACCTTCGCATTCCTTCGACTTACCGAGTTCAGCAAGAACCCGGTTGAAGACGTTGCGGCGTTTGTGGCTGCACTCCTGGAAGCAAGACAAATGAGAAGTCAGTATGGAAAAGATGTAAAGAACCCGGTTGGGAGGATCTCGGGGACTCGGTGTCCGAGTCCAGGATTTTTCTCTAAGATTGGAACCTAGTGATCTGCTATTCGGTGGAATCTAGAGCACTAAGCACCAATCTCGGGGACTAGTGGTGATGGAGCAATTTTTGAAGCAACCTACCCGGTTGGGAGGATCTCGGGGACTCGGTGTCCGAGTCCTGGATTTTTCTCTAAGATTGGAACCTAGTGATCTGCTATTCGGTGGAATCTAGAGCACTAAGCACCAATCTCGGGGACTAGTGGTGATGGAGCAATTTTTGAAGCAACCTACCCGGTTGGGAGGATCTCGGGGACTCGGTGTCCGAGTCCTGGATTTTTCTCTAAGATTGGAACCTAGTGATCTGCTATTCGGTGGAATCTAGAGCACTAAGCACCAATCTCGGGGACTAGTGGTGGTGGAAGGAACAAGTGTGTTTTTGATGAAAGAGGAAAAGCTTACCTCGCTTACTCGGGTCACGTCCAGCGCGGCCACCTGGAGAGCATGCAGAGCTTGAGCGCTGCGGCTCGGGCCTGCAGCGTGCAAGTCTCCCGCAGTCTCGGAAGCGTCGGCAGCAAATCATCAACAACCCGAATGCCGGAGCCGCCGGCAGCGCGGGTGGCAGCAACATCCCGGGATCCTGAAGATACAAAGGAGCTGACGGTTGCTCGCAACATCCGCAAAGCTGCAGTAGGGATCTCGGCAGGAGGCGGTGGTAACGATGGAAACTTACCCGTGCGCAGCACCAGCTCTTGGGCCGAGGATGTCGGAGCAGCCGCGGGCGGGGCAGAAAGTGTTTTCTGCCCAGCAGTCTTGCCGCGAGACTTGAAAGGTGGATCAGCTGGCCGGGAGGAGGTTGTCGGCTGTCTCTCCGAGATGGTCTTGGTCGCGGCTGGCCGAGAGGCTCCGCTTGCCGCGGGTTGCCGGCGAGGGCTATGGACCTTTGTCTCAAGTCCGGGCACCCGGCGCGGACTATCCGGAAGAAGAATTTCTCCCGAGATGGTCGTGGCCTGCCCCCCGATCTCGTCGATCACCCGAGGTGCATCCGGGGTCGCAACGGTAGCCGGTGCGGCGCCGGAGGCAGCAGGCTTGCTTCTTCGAGCAGAAGGGCGAGGAGGTGAAGGAGAGGCCCGAGCCGGGCTGGGAGTCCGAGTTCCCGGAGGAGGAGGAACAGCAGGTGTCGGGAGCTCGAGCGCATCACTGAAAGAAAATGTCTTAGTAAAAGTTGTTGAAAAAACAAAGTCAGATAACGTAAGGCAAGGAAAACGTACCCGGAATCCACAAGGGCAGGACCCCTTTGCCGGCGCCGAGGAGGCTTCTCGGTCGTCTGCTTGCTCGGTTTACTCTTCTTGGGGGGGGGGGGGGGTCGCCGGAGTTGTCGGCCCCCTCGATGTCGGAAGCCGCGCGCTTCCGGCTCTCGGCACGTTTGGTCCCGGTTGTCGGTTTTGGAACCATTGCTGGGGCCCAATTCAGAGGGAGAGCGTCAATAACGTCAAGGATCTGGCAGTCAATCTCATCCTCATCATCCGAAGAAATGAAAGCTGCCTCTGGAGTTGAAGGATTACCCGGGGCCTTAACGAAAGGGATGGCGAGAAGGTCCTCGCCGTCGGGATCCTCTCTCGGCATCACGTCCGGTTTCGGGAAGTCCGACGCGTAAGTCTCGTTGACGTGGACGGCGTCTTCTTCGTGTTGACGCTCGAACAACTACGCAAACAAATTAGGCCGTGTCGGTGTCCAGGTGAACGCATGTACGAAGGCGAAGGCACGAAAGACTGATATAAGCACCTGGTCGCATGGTTTTTTCCGGGATCCCCCAGTGACCCCCCAACTGTAGTCCTCCGTCATCTCCGTCCGGGCAATAGCTCGGACACGACGGACGACCCCGGCGTAAGTTAGCCCAAGGATACTGGTCCTAGTGGGGTCAAAGTTCCCGGACATGTGGCACATCTTGTGCACTCGGTGTTGAAGGGGGCAGACCCGGCGGACAATGAAGCAACGCAAGAGATCATCCCCGGTCATCTTCTGAGTTAGCACGCGCAGAACATCGTGCATGCAACTAAGTTCTTCAGTATCCGAAAGTTTCTTCCAGAGACGGAACTCACACGGAGGACCCATGACGAACTCAGGCAGATTGATGAAGTCCGGGTTCGAGGATCCCGGACCATCTCCCGAGTGCTCCCGGTTCTTCACATAGAAGAAACTCCGCTGCCACTTCCGGCAGGACTCTAGTCCCTTAACTATGGGGAATCCGGAGTCCGCGCGGGGGATGATGGTGGCCGCTCCGCAATCCACTAGGTCTTTTATCTTCTTATCCGGATTGGGGATGGCTTGGCGGCGGAGGATGAAATACTTAGCCCAGAGATCCAAGAAGGGCCAAATGCCGAGGTATGCCTCCGCGTATGTGGTGAAGACCGAGAGCATCATTATGGCGTTGGCGGGAAGATGGTGAGGTTGAAGCTCGTAGAGGTCGAGGAAGTCGCGGAAGAAGGGGCTAGCCGGAAGCCCGAACCCGCGCTCGAAGTGCGATAGGAATACCACGACTTCCCCTGGTTGGGGTTCCGGTGCGACCTGCTCTCCGGGGAGACGGCTCTCGACTTCCGGAGGAATCCGGTGAGTCCGATACAGCCAGTCCAGATCGGACTGCTTGGTCTCGGACCCATCCCAGCATCCCCGAGCACGTTCTTGGCCCATGTCGGAGAAGTATGCCGGGGTATTCGGGCTACTCTGCAGGCGCAGTGGCGGTTAGTCGGAGTTAGTCTATCGGAAACGAGGATGTCGGGGCACAAACTGCTAAACACTACCGGGTTCATAAGAAACAAGATCTACCGTGTGCTGAATAGTCGAGATAAAAGGGAGGAAAAAAAGGCTCGCGCTAGACTCAAACGAGGCACAAATGCGGGTGACCAATATACTTTCTAGCGCCACGGTGATTCATCGCCGTGCGCCTCGTGCGCGCCGCTCGAATGTGTTCACCGGCGGCGGCGCAACCGTGCTCATGCTATGGCACGGCCGGGATCGGGCGGTTACTCTACCAAAGAAAGACATCGGAGCGGAGAAGAACAACTCACCGGTGAAGGAGGAGATCGGCGACGTGCGAGAGGGACGGCGGGGTGTGAGCTCCGGCGAACGGCGAGTGAAACGTCGTGCGGGCGACGAGCGCAGCGGCGGCGACGAACTCGAGATGGTGAAGGAGAAGAAGAGCGAAGAAGAAGAAGTAAGGGAGACCGTTCCGGTCCCCTATTTATGGGGGGGGGGGATTCCGGAGCGGTTTCCGATTTTCCCGCCCACGATCTCCACGATCGTGGGTGGGATCTATTTTGTGCCGCAAGCCACGTGGCACTATCCGGAGCGCCCGATCCGGCCACACCGAGGGCCACACGGCCCCAACGGTTCGATTCCGGATCGGATGCGGCTCCTCGGCGCGGGAACCCAAGCGACTCCGTGCGTGCGCAGAAGCACTCGAGTGCGCCTCTGCGCAGACGGGACGTCGGGTGGGCCCTGGCTTGCGGTCTCGAATTCATCGGGAGATCAACGGTCAAGATTTGCTGAGATGGTGCTACCCGGTCGTAGGCTTCGCCTCCCGGCTAAGACCATCTCGGTGAGAAGATCTCGGGAAGAATCGATCTCGGCATGGAATAAAAGGATGGTGTCATGTGTTCTCGGAAGATGGTTGTTATTAAAGCTGATCCCGCACATCATCCGAGGTCGCTGTGCAGCACCAGCTTCGGGGACTAGTGTCGGGGGGCTGCCCCCCGGGTAGGGGCAGATCCCGGTATAGTCCAGTAAATGTCAACAGTACTTGACCTTTGGCGACAGCAAAGGACACCTCCTGGTGTGCCGAAAGGGCAGCTTGACCCTTGGGCACTGGAAGAGGGCAAAGTGCCCCCTGGCAGCCGCAAAGGTCAGGTCTTGCAGCTATAAATAGACACCCCCGGCCCTCACAATTGCAGCACGGGTATGAGCGGATGGTTCCTCTAAGAACTAGCTTCTCGAAGATGTCTTTGCTGATAGGCTAAGACATCTTCGGGAGGCTAGGCCTAGAGTTACTCATCCTGAGATGAGTTCGGACACCTCCGGAAAGGATCCCGGATCTAGGACTCCGAAGAGGCTCCCGGATGGAGGTGTACTCGGCTTTACCGGATAGGTGGTCCGAGTAAGTGCTAACCGGAATGAGTATGTCGATCTAGATCTTATGCAGAAGAGGTTCTCGGTGGCAAGCGAGGAGGTAGCCGGCGAGAAGGCTCCCGGTAGGCCGTCAACGGTCTATAGCAGGCTTTCCCGTCTGTTACGGGGGGAAGTACCATTCCGCCTGACACGGAAGCATGGTCACCTCCCGCCTTGTAGCGTACCTGCACTTTAAAATAAGGCAGATACCTGTGTATAGTGCAAATCCCTGGATCAATTCATTTGCACACACAGTTTACGATGTAATATCACAACAAAGCGTCAATTTCATTACATCGATGATCCAGAATTACAAAATATTTGATACAAGTTGCATAGCCTAAAGCTAGCATTTAAAGTACACAGCGGAAATACAATAGCAGTGAGTCTCTATCACTTTCATGCTGCCACAGGCGAAAACATGTTGGTTGTAGACTCGAAACCTATCAACGAAACCTCACTCGTCATCTGAACAATCTGCAATAAGAAAAATATTGCAACAACGTGGGTCAGATTCCATTAAAATGGAGTCTGGCAAGTGACACTATGGTGG
The DNA here is from genome assembly GCA_026929855.1 of Poa annua. Lineage (NCBI taxonomy): Eukaryota > Viridiplantae > Streptophyta > Magnoliopsida > Poales > Poaceae > Poa > Poa annua. The sequence goes on along the minus strand of CM049429.1, from coordinate 65,247,365 downwards.
ACACTTAATGGAATAACTCTAAAGCCTATATGCATATTTGGCTGGTGGAGTTCAAGGCTATTTTGCATAAAGCCAATTTTTCCTATCTTTTTGGAAAATACTTTCTTCAAATCAAGACAAGTATGGCATGAAAACCATAAATCTCATCTTCCCTTGTTCACCCATCAAGTTTTATTTCTGAAGTTGGAATGGTGGAATCCTCCGTCGACGTCCTTGATCAGCTGCTCAAATTGTCCGTACCGGGGACACGGCTAAGTACTTAGTTTTACACTCTGCAGAGGTTGTGCACTTTCACCTTTAGACTCAATTTGTCCGGGAAATCCTATACACACGGAGTGTATTATGGAAAGGAGAGAATTGAGACAAGAACTTTCAGAAGAAGAATGCAACCATACTAGCAAGACCCGTTCCACCTATCATCCCCCTACATCTGCTTGTCAAGCTGACAGGTTGCACCCTCACAACTTAATTATTCTAGACAGAGCCCATTGTCAAAAGGTTGCACGGGAAGCAATCGTCACTCGGAGTTCTTCAGATTCCTTTGTTCCCTGGGTGGCCATCCACAAGTGTACTTCGGGGTAACAACCACCATACTCGTGGCCCTAAGTAGAATAGACATTCATCCTAGGCGATGACAACCACCAGCATAGTCCCAAAAGCCACTCAACATAAACCATAACAACCAATCCACCCAGGAGTTTTATTAACTTAGTGGATGTGCACTCTCAGGTTGACAACCTCCATACTCGTGGCCCCAAGTATAGTGGAAACTACCTTAGGCAAGGACAACCACAAGCACAGTCCTGAGTAGCCACTTAATAATTTGTAAAACGTTTCATCCATTGCATAGCATCAATACATCTATTAAGTATTATATAGGAACCTAGACACAGGAGTAAGGGAATTCTACGCAGGTTTAGCATAGCAATACTATCTTACTCATGCAGGTAAAATACACTAAGTAATGCATAGAAAATACTGGGAGGTTTATGAGGTGTGCCACTTGCCTTTGAATGTTGTCGTTGTTCACAACTCTTTTCAATGATACTCGGGACTCTCCGTTCAATCTAACAGTAGAGACAAACAACAATACAACAATCAACAGCAAGCACAGCTCCACAATACACACAAAAACACATACTAGATGAATAAATAAGTCTTATAAAACTTTCTAAGGAAATATGTTCATGCATGATGTGCAAAATATTTAGTGTGAATTACTAGTTCTATTCTTTGAGGATCAACAACTATTATCAACTCTTTGTAAATTGGATATTCACTAAAGTGAGAGAGACAGACACCCGGCCAGCCACTTAGATTGTGGAACAGGTCTCATGTATGTGGACATGTAAGGTTTGTTTCCAGGCCGCTTCATCCCACTATACCGCTAGGATCCAACAACTTTAAGATGATAACATCATGATCAAAATTTGTTTAAGTCTAAAAGGCAAGATTAGGAAAGAGGGAAAAGTTAGAAAGAAAGATGTAGTTGTCCTCCAGGTTTCATCTCCAGACTTGGTGGTTCTTGTATCCTCGGGGCTGGTCTTGGATTTATTTAGTCATAATGAAGTCTAATAGAAGAAGGAGGGAGAAAGAAGAAAGAGGGAGAAAGACTTAGAAAATATCTCTGGTTGGTCTTCATGAACTTCTTCTTGATCTTTCTTCTAAGTGCTCCTACTCCTTGGAGATTCTTCTGAAGTCTCGTTTGGCTAAGTCCTTTATTGGTCTTCCAGCTCCATGTTTAAAAGTTTGTAAGTGTCTAAGTGTAGCACTTCACAAGATTGCTAAGTTTGAAAATAAATCTAACTTTGGGAAAATGGGGAGGAGTTTTCCTTATGGGAAAATATAACTACTAAATAAATATGCTATGCATGACATGCAATTTTAAACCACAAGAAACATAATACTCAATTTTGGTGATATTTATAAGGTATGCATTTGGCTATAAATGCAATCTAATTAATTTCTATTTTTGGAAAATATAATAAAAGGAATAATTGTAATATTAAAGTTTTCTATGATTAAATTTTTATAATATAATTTTATAAATAGTGTTAATAGACAGGGGCATTTTAATTAAATTTATAGTAATTTACTTTAATCAAAATTAATATTTTTATTAATAGTTATGTTGAAATATACTCAAACTATTAAAATTAAACATATAACTAGGAATTCATTCTAAAATTACTCAAAAATATTTTACAGCAGTGGCATAAATTTACAAATATTCTAAAGTTTCTAAAACAATTTTATTTGCAATTTTGGATTTATAGATTTAAAGTTATTACAAATGTACTCAAATTCACCATTTGAAATTTGAATATTTTATACTAAGTCAAATTTGAATTTTGGCCGATCTAAACTAATCTACATGTCCAGAGCTTTCCAAATATATAAAGTTTGTTAAATTTGTATAAGTGGTTAAAAAGTTGTGATAGATCTAAGTGGCAGGGGTGTTTCTGCAAAACTGCCATTTAATCTAGTTAAAAGAAATCAATTTCCACGTCAGCGCTGACTGGGCAGCTGACGCAGATCTGACGTGGCCTCCTGTGATTTGCTGATACCGGTTCGGAAATAGAATTAAAAGGAAGCCGTGCGATCTAGATCCAACGGTCGTGATTAATCCGATCCAACCCAGCGGCGCTGTTCGTCGGAACCCTAGCCGGAGACGGAGCGCGCGGCGGCGACATGATCGGCACGACTCGTCCTACACGATCTAAGGCGAGCGAGGACAGATGGGGCATACCGGAACAAAGAGCAGGTGGAGGCGGTCTCGGTGGCGTGCTCGGGGTCCTCGATGCGCCCTCGTTCTTCGGCAATCCTTCGCCGGAGTTGGAGATGGCGACGGGCGGCGTCGGTCGTGGATGCGCAGCTCGACCTAGCACGAAATAAAACACCGCACCAAGTTGGAAAGATGCCCGAGGAAGAAAAATGAAGGATGGAGTAGGTGGGAGGGCTCGGCGTGGTCGACGTCCACTGGAAAAGGAGCTCCTCGCCGGCGGCAATGGCGAGATGGCGAGGTCGCGCGTGGACGGCCTGGGGGCGCTCTGGGAGGGTGGTCTGGGGGAAAAGGTAGAGGGCGAGGTGGGCTACTTGAAGGGCTATACGGGAGCTTTCAACGCAGCTTTAATCGCGCGAATGTACAGGGGATCAATCGGCCGTTTTCGAGCGTAGTCTCCGGCCAGAGATTGAAGACGCTGACGTCACGCTGACGTCATCATTTTTCTTTTTCTTTTTCTGTTTTATTTATTTCCTTAATAACTTTTTATTTATAATTCCAAATGAAGTCAAATTAATTTCTAAAAATTTGTAATATTCATATCTATGTTTTAAAACATTAGTGGGTATGTTTTGAAAACTTTTTAAAATTAATTATTTTGGAATATTCATAAAATGTAAATTTGCCCATTTAAGTCAATTTTCAAAATATTAATTTAAATTTTTTATTTGGGGTTAGATTAAATTTATGAAATTACCACATTCTTATATGTTTGAATTTAAGTTAGTTAAAATCATTTTCAAATACTAAATTCATTTTATGCTTTAGTATAACCCTAAATAACATAACACTTACTATATGAAAATAAAAAGGGAAGATAATGTATTCATTTTAATTCTACATAATTTGTGCACTGTTATATTCTATATTAAGATAATTCAGTGGAACTTCATATTTGGAAAAGATTTTAAATTCCTTTCTTATTTAGAATACATTAATCATTTCATGCTTTGAAAATAAATGAAATTTTATTTAAGCAAATGAAATGTTTATTAGGATAATTCATTGATTTTAATTTTTGAGGTTATTAAAGTTATAAACTATAGACTTGAAATTAACAAAATTATGTTTTGGGTTCTGGTAAAAGAATGAAAACCATTTGACAACTAGATCCTGTTTTTAAATATATTAAATGAATACTTGTAAACATTATTTTAATTTATGAATAGTTATGGCTAGGTTATTTAAATCAAATTCTTATAAAGAAACTTTTTATTACAAGGTAAGGTTTGAAAGTTTGTAAAACATTTGTCAAAATACATATGGAGGTTTTAAGAAAATACAATGGATAATTGAAATGTTTAAACTGAGACATTTGAATTATTAAACCCTCTAAATTAAGTTTGGAGTCTTTTATAGTTGGTTTCCTTAGGTATTTAATATTTTATTTTAATAAAAGAAAAGTTTTAAATTTTAGTGATTTTTTGAACATTATAAAATGTTGGGATGTTACACGCCTGACACGGAAGCATGGTCACCTCCCGCCTGACACGGGAGCGCGTCAGCCGGTACGACCGTGGTACGACAAGACCTGACATGCCTAGCCCGGCAATCCGGAAAAGGCTATCCGGGATGGGCAAAGACATGTCTTGTCTCTGACAAGGGGACAATGATGATGCAGGACGGCGCCTGCCGTCCTTAACGAGATGATGACGAAGGGGCTACACCGGATAGCCCGGCGACTAGGTCGCACTAGCCGGTGACGACATCCCGGCTAGGCCTGTCCGGTGGGGCCAAGCCAAGTTAGGGTTTCCGGCCCTCCCGGCCGGGCCTCTATAAAAGGCGCCATAACTGCTCCTGAGAGCCGGAGACCAACTTCAGAGCCAAAGCTATAGTTGCATTTACTCTTAGAGCATTCACTCCTCTTCACCTTGAGTTCATCTAGTTCTTTGTACTCATCCCTTTGAGAGATCTTGTAGCAACTTGTAGCTCTTGGAACACAAATATATAGAGAGGAAAGGCAGGAGTAGGGGTGTTACCTCCTCACGAGGGCCCTGAACCTGGGTATATCGTGTGTGTGCTGTGTGCCTTCGTGCATTTGTTTGTATTTGTTAGATCTTCCCCTTTGCGCTTTGTTCTTGTTTCGTGTTCTTGGGAGATCTCGGTTTTACCTGGATCCTCCCCGTGTGAGCTCTTCAGCTCGCTATCCCTCCCCGGATCCACCAACGTCCATCGGCCCCACAAATTAGCCATCCTATGGCATCTGCCGTGACACCACCACGACACGTAGTCCAAGGGTAGACTACTCATGCATCAGTCTAGAGGCGGTCGTGGCGACGTAGAGGCCTCCAGGGATGATTCCCCCTCCCGACAGGGTGCCGGGGAGCAGTTCTGATCTCTCTCGAATTGGTGTCGACGACGGCGGCGGCTCGGGACTCGTGGAGGAAATAATGAACACCGTACGTGGGTTTTTAGGTCAGGAGGTATTTATGGGCGAAAGGGTGATGTCGGTGGGCGCCCGAGGGGCCCACACCACCTCCTGGCGCGGCCAGGAAGGGACCCGCGCCACGGGATGGTGAGGCCGCCTCGGGGCCCCTCTCCGTCTCGTCTTCGATGTTCTGGAACGTTCCTTTTCCAAAAATAATTTCAGGATCTTTTATTTCCAATTCCGAGAATATTTTACTTAAGTACTTTTCTGAAACAAAAAACAGTAGAAAACAGGGAACTGGCACTTTCGCATCTTGTTAATAGGTTAGTCCCAGAAAATGCATAAAACTATATAAAATGCATATAAAACATGTAGTAACATGATATAACATAGTAAGGAACATAATAAATTATGGATACGTTGGAGACGTATCAACATCCCCAAGCTTAGCTCTACTCGTCCCGAGTAGGCAAGAACGAGAAAAGAAGAATAATTTCTGAAGTGACATGCTTAAACACAATCTTGATCACGTAATAATGTAAGGCATGTAAACCGAGATCAAATGAATAAGGCATGTAGTTTATATTGATATCAAATGAGTAATAAATAAACAAGTAGGTGAAGCAAGCAAAACTTTCAATGATATAGTACAAGATAGCAATCAACTGTGCAAAAATAATATTAAAGATGATTTAAGCTTCAAGCACAACAATATAATCATATAATGCTTCCAACAAACATGACACCTTAATGAAAGGATCAAGTCAAGCAATATCAATATGCACATAGAAGATCAATACATTATTTGTTCAAAAGAAACAAGCAAGCGTTCAACGTTGGTTCCTGGCACCAGGTTGTTATGGCTAAGAGAATGTTAACGGAGGTTTAGAAGGCCAACGGAAGAAAGGCTCACAAAGGTGCAAGTGATCATTAGACAAGAGAAAGTCTTACAATCGAAGCTATGCAAGGAGTAGTGATTGCCACACAACGGATGCACATGGAGCTATAAGTATATGGAAGCTCTCAAATGGAACTAGTGGGGGTGCATCCAACTTGCTTGCTCACGAAGGCCTAGAGCACTTTTGACGAGGATCATCATTGGAATATACAAGCCAAGTTCTGTAGTGTAAAGTTCTCCACAAAGTTATGCAACTAAGACATGAAAACTCTCTCATATGGAGTAAAGGTGCTAAACATGAGCACAAATGATGATCATAAATGATATGGTTATATAACATGAGCACAAGTGATGACTATGAATGATATGGTGCTATAACATGAGCACAAGTGTGTGATAAAGAATAGTAATGCTGCCCCCTTTTTTTATTTCTTTATTTCTTTTTCTTTTTTTTCTTTTTTTCTTTTTCTGCTTCTCTTTTTGATGGCCTCCATGGCTCTTTTCACTTTTAGGGGCAAGCATGCTAATATGATATATGTCAACACACTAATGATGATATGATAACATACTGATGATACAAGTAACTAATATGAATGTGCCATAAGAATGCATATGACAACGGTGCCTCTGCTAGTGTAGCAGGTTATGCCATGATCTAGCTTAACATGGGTAAAACCACACATCAGATTTATAGAATCACACAAGGCAATATGTAAGTAATGAATGACAACAAGTCATGTAATGTAAGATGGATGTTGCATGGCAATATATCTTGGAACAACTATGGAAATGCTGTAGTAGGTATGCATGGTGGATGTTTTGAGGAAGATATTTGGCTTATGTGAAGGAGAACAAGATGAAGATCTCCCACGAGTTTGGATGTACCTGCGAAAAATGCACCAACTCTCACTGTGAGAAAGGGCAGTGCAAGGTACCGAAAAGGCTAGGAATATGGTGGTGAAAGTGCCATGAAAACCGCAGTTTTAGAACTCACAAGTAAAAAGATTTCAAATAAAAATATGATCATACAAGGCATAATGAAAATTACTCCTAGAGTGATCATGGCGAATGACAAAGTCACCATTGGCTTCCCCGACCGTAGCGCATAACATAAAGTCATTACGGTTGCCTTAGACAAATAGAAGTCATATACCATTATGCAATCAACCGGAAGTTTAAGTGTGGCACAACTTCAAATTTTTCTAGACCAACCATTAATCATTCCACTTCACTAGACAATCATGTTTACCATTAAGAAAATTAATATTTCAAAACAACAACAAATATTCAAGTGACACAATTTAATGATCTACAAGATTATGTATCATTTAATTATACCATCTTCCAAATTTAGCATTTTCTGTTCTCAACCAAACACCAATCAACTTATTTAGAAGATAAACTCTCCAAGTAATTAAACAATGAGATATGAGAGTATAATATAACAAAGCTAACAACTCTAACTAGAGATGCATGAAAAACAAGAGATAGAGAGCAAACAAAACCATGAAAAGAATACTTACTGAATATAAGTGAAGAATACGAGTATTCATATGAAAAAGCATAGCGTGTCTCTCTCCTACACAAATAATGCTAGGATCCATTTTATTCAGAGAATGAAAATATCAAAAACAAAAACAAACAAACTCTTCAAGATAAGCACATAAGATGTGACGAAATTAAAATATAGTTTCACTAGAAAGGACCTGATAGTTTGTCGATGAAGAAGGGGATGCCTTGGGCATCCTCAAGGTTTGACGCTTGAGTCTTCTTGAAATATGTTGGGGTGAACCACCGGGGAATCCCCAAGTTTTGGCGTTACTATCCTCTTGATCACATTATATCATCCTTCTCTCTTGATTCTTGAAAACTTCCTCCACACCAAACTTAGAGTAAACTTCATTAGAGGGTTAATGCACAAAAAATTATGATATTCTGTAGGAACACAATTGCTACCAATGCTACTGGACATTATCTACATCCACTGATACTTCATAGGATAAAAAAGATCCAAATAAAATAGCAAAAGAGGCATTACAAAATAAATGGCAGAATCTGTCAAAAACAGAACAGTCCGTGAAGACGAATTTTTGAAGGCACTAAACTTGCTCAGATCAGAAAATCAAAACTAATGAAAGTTGGGTAGACATCTTAGGATTATGGAAAAAGGGCAGATTATTCTGACGTTCCAGTGAAGAGTTATGAGTTTAACGGTGAACAGCAGAAATCTGTTTATGCGCAGGAATTGAAATTCAGTATCAACTTTCAACTAGAGGCTTAACTTGACACAACATTGCAATAAAATAAAGATACAAAGGAATTGCTACAGAGGTAGGACAAGTCCTTGACACAAGCAAAATAAAATAACAGGAAAAAAAGTGGGTTGACTCCCATAAGCGTTTTTGTTTAACGCTTTTGAGCTAGGCACAAAGTGTGAAACTCAAGTATTATCAAGATCAAGAATAGAAACACTCTCAACTATGCATTGTATTTTATCTATATAAGGTTCAGAGGTACCCCTTTCATTTCTTTTAGGCTTACTACTTTCATCAAATGGGTTTTGAGGGACAATCCAATCAAAAATTTCTTCCAAAGCTTCATGCATATCTACAAGTTTAACAGGTATTGTCACTTTCATTTCTTCCCCCTTTATAGGTTCGGTTTTCCCTAAATTTTCAAGTGCATTAATAACATCTACACATGAGCCTAGCATATTAAAACGATCAAAAACTTTCCTACCTTCTATGGCACATCACCAAATTCTTTAAGCAAGATTTTCATGATAAAATCTTTTTTCCAGCATTTTAACATTGTAAAGATCAAGAATCATTTGTTGTATTATGGGATGAAGGTTAACAAACCTAGTTTCCAGCATGTGAACTAAAAAAGAAGTTGCAGCAGTTTCATAGTGTGGGGCAAGTTCTGCTATGGATTTCTCCTCAATATCACTATTCTTACTAATATGATTAAAGAATTCTCCAATATTTCTTTTCCAATTATAGAACAACTACCTACAAAGATCCTCAAAACTGTACTTAGGAAGAAACATTGCAATATTGGTAAAACTAAAACCGAAATAACAATATTAAAGAAAATAAAGACAAACCGAAATAAACAAAAGCAACAAAACTGAAAATAAAAGATAAAACCAAAATAAGAAAAGTAATGCAAGTAACTTTTTTTTTGTATTTTTGATATTAAGCAAACAAGACAGTAATAAAAGTAAACTAAGCAAGACAATAACAAAATAAAAAGATTGGAAGTGCAAAAACTCCCCTTGCAATGAATCCTTATTTCCCCGGCAACGGCGCCAGAAAAGAGCTGTTGACGAGGGAGATGAGAGAGTCCACGTGAAGAATTCTTGTTTCCCCAGCAACGGCGCCAGAAAAAAGCTCTATGCACACGGTGGGTGTGTTGTTGGGAGACCCCAAGAGGAAGGTGTGAACTAGTGCAACAGCAAATTTCCCTCAGTATGAAACCAAGGTTATCGAACCAGTAGGAAATGAAGAGTTCCCTCGAGGTATCAACGTCGCCAAAAAAGAGCTTCCTTGTGGTTGACGTGGAGACTGCACACAAATAATCAAGATACTTTGCCCCAACTTAACAGTGAGGTTGTCAATCTCACCGGCTTGCTGTAACAAAAGATTAAACGTATGTGTGAAAGAAAGATGTTCGCTTGCAGAAATTAACAGGTTTGCAGCTGTGGTTTTATCATATTAATGAGAAGGACCGGGGTCCACAATTCACTAGTGGTGTCGCTCCATAAATAATAATAACATTCATCCATGAGTGGTAAACAAATTACAGCTGGGCAATTGACAGAATAATGATGAGCAAACCAATGCATATGCTAACGTTATGATGTCTAGTGTGAGATTCATTCGGGCATTACAACAATATACATAGACCGTTCCAACCACATCTATGACTAATAATCCACCTTCTGGTTAGCGTTCGCACCCCTTTCAGTATTAAGTTGCATGCAACTGTAACATCCCAACATTATATAATGCTCAAAAATCACAAAAATTTAAAACTTTTCTTTTCATTAAAATAAAATATTAAATGCATAAGAAAACCAACTATGAAAGAGTTTAATTTTTCAAACATTACTTTCAAAAGTTGTTTCAAGTTAAAACATTTATTATCCATTGTTTTTCTGTAAAACCTCAATATCTAATTTGACAAATGTTTTACAAAACTTCAAACCATTGCCTGGTAATAAAAAGTTTCTATATAAGTATTGGATTTAAATAACCTAACCATAGCTATTCATAAATTGAAAATAATATTGAGAAGTATTCTTTCAAACTATTTAAATATAATCTATGTTGCCAAATGGTTTTCATTCTTCAACTAACTTCAAAATTTAGTTTGGAAACTATAAGCATACAATTATAACTTTAAAAATTTCATAAATTAAAATTAATGAATTATCATAAATTAAAATCTAAATAAGAAATGAATTAAAAACTAAAAGCCTTTCCAAAGTTGCTATGAAGTTTCAGTTGACTTATCATAAATTAAAATATAATGGTGCACAAAATAATTTGAATTAAAAATGATTACATTTCATTTTCTCTTTTCATTACAAGTACTTGTAATATGATATTTAATAATCTATTAAAGCTAAAAATCTATTTGATAATGGAATATGAGTCTAAATAACTTAAATTCAAACAATATTGAATATGAGTATTCCATATAATTTATTTAGCCAAAATTAAAATTTATTAAACCTTAGTTTTAAATTAAACACAAAGTGTCAATTTTACATTTACTCAATATTTCGAAAATTATTATTTTGAAAAGTGTTCAAAACACTCCCACAACTGGTTTAACAGAAAGATAATAATTTTACAAATTTTTAGAAATTTGTTTGGCCTCGATTGGAGTTATAAAACAAAAGTTATAAAAGAAATAAATAAATCAGAAAAGAAAATAAAACAAAAAAAAGGAAAAGGAAAAGCTTTTGGGCCGAGCCCATCTCCTCGCACGCCAGCGCTCGCTCAGCCCAGCCCAACCTCCCTCTCTCTCTTACGTCCCGACCCCACCTGTCAGCATCGTCTTCAACGTCCTCCCCCAAATCGCGCGTCCGACAATGGTAACTCCGGTCGGTGATTTCTCCGCGTTAAATCCAGGCGATTAAAGCTGTGATTCCTTCCCTCGTTTATGCCTACAAATAGACCTCGCACTCCTCTTCGATTTGCCCTAGAAAACGTAGCACGGGAGCCACCGGGCTGCTCGATTCCATCCGAGACCTTCCGCCACGGCCGCCGGCGAGCTTCTTCGTTTTCCGGTGAACTCCGTCGTCCCTGAGACCTCTCCTCTAACCCTACCCTCATATTTAATCCGTGCGCATCTTTTTGACAAGGTCTGGCATTGCTTTTCGCAGCGCTTGGAGCCGTGCGTCCTCGAACCAAAGCTCGGGCCGTCGTGGGCATCTCCGGCGAGCAACCCAGGAAGCATCAGGAAGAATGGCCGCCCCCTACTTCGCCTACGAGCCCATCTCGACGTCCGGCGCATTTTGGTAATGAAAGCTCTCTCCCCGTCTTCTTATTTTCGCCGGAACACGGCATGCCGAGCCGTCGCCGCCGCGCTCCGATGACCTAGCGCCGCCACCGGTGAGCTCCTCTCTCGGTTTGACTCCTGGCCGTTAGATCCGATTTAGACGATCGTGATTAGATTTCCTATTCGAATCGGTATGATTGCGTTTGATCCATCGGATCTGGATCTGACGGCCCAGATCCAATGACTTAACCACGTCAGCAGCCCAGTCAGCGTCCTAGTCAGCGCCAGCGTGGATTTTCTTTTTCTAATTAAATTAAAAATGGCAATTTTGTAGAAAAGCCCCTGTCTATTCAAACTATCATATCTTTTTCTCTGTTTATCGAAATTCAAATATTTTTATATATTTGGAAAGCCCTCTACATGTAGAATATTTTGGATCTGCCAGAATTCAAATTTGACTTAGTTTAAAATATTCAAATTTCAAATGGTAGATTTGAGTATTTTTGTCACAACTTTAAATCTGTAAGTTCAAAAATTGCAAATAAAATTGTTTTAGAAACTTGAGAATAATTGTAAATTGATGACACTGCTATAAAATATTTTGAGTGATGTTTGAATAAATTCATAGTTATATATATTTAATTTGAATAGTTTGAGTATTTTCAACATAACTATTAATGAAAATACTATTCTTGATTTAATCAAATTGCTATATATTTAATTAAATACTCCCTGTCTATTAACACTATTAATAAAATTAAGATATAAAAATATTAATCATAGAAAACTTTAATCTTTTTTTCCATTTATTATTTTCTTCAACAATCGAAATTAATTAATTTGCAATTATAGCTAAATGCATAGTTTATAAATATCACAAATTTTGTATGATATTCTTAGGAGTTAAAAGTGCATTGCATGCATGACTTGTTTTCACATATAGTTATAACTCCCATAATAAAACTCCTCCCCCATTTTCTCTAAGTCAGAAATATTTTCAAAAACTTAGTATTATCAACATGGAGCAAGAAGACAAATGAAGGGCTTAGCCAAAACAAGACTCCAGAAGAATCTCCAAGAAGTAGAAGTACTTAGAAGAAAATCAAGAAGAAGTTCATGAGAAAGATTACAAGAATGGAGAAGATTTCTAGAAGACCAACTACATCTTTCTTTCTATCTTTTCCCTTTTCCCTAATCTTATCTTTCACTTTAGACATAAACAAATTTTGATCATGTTATTACCATCTTGAAGTTTGTCGGATCCTAGCGGCATAGTGAGATGAAGCGGCCTGGGAACAAACCTTACATGTCCACGTACATGAGACCTGTTCCACAATTTAAGTGGCTGGCCGGGTGTCTGTCACTATAGTGAATATCCAATTTACAAAGAGTTGATAATAATTGTTGATCACCTCGAAGAATAGAGCTAGTATTTTCTCTAAGTATTTTCCACATCAGAACTAAGCCATTAGAGTGCTTGTTCAAGATGATATAAAACAAAATATTTTATTCAACTTAGGACTTTAGTCCTTAGTCATTTTGACCAACCCATTTCCTTGCATTAACTTAAAGAATTTTCATGACATGACATGCTTTCCTTAGAAGTTTTACAAAACTTGCTTGTTCACTAGGAATGTGCATGTTTGTTTGTTGATTGTTGTTTTGTTGTTTGCTTATATTGTTTAGATTGAACGGAGAGCAAACGTTCGTTGTTAAATAGAGTTTCTGAACAACGACAACATTCAAAGGCAAGTGGCACACCCCCCCATAAAAGTCCTATTATTTCTATGCATGAGTAGAGTATTTTCTATAAGCATGTTTAGGATAGCATTGCTATGCAAGCCATGATAGATCTCTTTATTCCTGTGTCTAGGTTCCTATGAAATTACTTAGTAGAATAGTGATGCTATGCAAAAACTATTTTGATGAAAAAGATAAAGTCTACTAAGTTTTAATCAAACACCTGGGTGGAAATTGGTTGCTTGGCTGTATGAGTTGAGTGTTGTTCCCAGGGGTTTTACCTGTGGAATATTCACTTGTGGAAGGCCACCCAGGAGCAAAGGAATCTGAAGAACTCCAAGTGAAGATTGCTTCTCGTGCAGCCATTGACAATATGGGATCTGGCTTGATCAACTAAGCTGCGTGGACTCTCCCCGGCCTGACAGGTGGTGGTAGAGGATTTGTAGGTGGAGCGCGTCAGGCCAGAGTGGGAGGGAAAATGCTTCTGAAAGATCTCGTCTCATTCTTTCCCTTTCCTTATCACAAATGGTGTGTAAAGGGTAATTTGGGTTGAATGGGTACAATGGTGAACGTGCACAACCTCTGCAGAGTTAAAATCTAAGTACTTAGCCGTGTCCCCGGAAACGGACAATTGAGCAGCTGAACGAGGATGTCAACGGAGGATTCCACCATTCCAACTTCTAAATAAAAACTTGATGGGTGAACAAGGGTAGAATGAGACAGTGGATTTCATGCCATGAATGTCTCGAATAGAAGAAAAGGTGTTTCCAAAAACTTAGGGAAAAACTTGCTTTCTGCAAAATAGCCTTGAGTTCCACCAGCCAAATAAGCATATAGGTCATAGAGTTATTCCTCTAAGTGTCCACCATAGTGTCACTTGCCAGTTCCATTTTAATGGTTCTGACCCACGTTGTTGCAATATATATCTTATTGCAGACTGTCCTGATGATGAGTGAAAGTTTTTACTAAGGGTTTTCGAGTCTTCAACCAACATGCTCGCCTGTGGCACATGATGATGATTGGGGACTCCATGAAGAATAATTTTCCGCTGTTTACTCTGTTCACTGCTAGCTTTATGCTATGCAAATTTGTAATGAATATTTTCTAAGTCTGGATCAGCGTTGTAATAAATTGATGCTTTGTTGTGATATTACATCGTAACTGCGTGTGCAAACGAATCGATCCAGGGATTTGCACTATACACAGGTATCTGCCATATTTTAGGTGCAGGTACACTACAGCAACAAATTATCGCCTTAAGCAATGTGTGTAAAGTAAGTAAGTAACATCATCCTTAGACAAAATACTACTGTTTTATCCCTAGTAGCAACAGTACATCTACAACCTTAGAGCTTTCTGTCACTACCCCCGATTTAATAGAGACATAACCCACTATCGAGCATAAATACCCCCTCTTGGAGTTATGAACATCTACTTGGCCGAAGCACACACAAGAAACGGAGAGCATGCCTGATCATGAAATAGCACACACATGATATATTATGAAGCAATAACTTTAGTACTCAATATTCATTGGATCCCAGCAAACACAACATGGAGAATTACATAAAGATGATATTGATCTTGATAGGCAGCTCACAAGATCTAAACATGATAATACAAGAGGAGAAGACAACTATCTAGCTACTGCTATGGACCCATAGTCCAAGGGTAGTCTACTCACGCATCAGTCTGGAGGCGGTCATGGCGACGTAGAGGCCTCCGGGGACGATTCCCCCTCCCGGCAGGGTGCCGGGGAGCAGTTCTGATCTCTCCCGAATTGGTGTTGACGACGGTGGTGGCTGATACGTCTCCGACGTATCCATAATTTCTTATGTTCTTGATGTGGGGCTACCTTTTGGGTAGCCCACGATGAGGCTACCTGGGCCGCGCCAAGGACATGGAGACCCACAGAAGGCCCACGCGGGGTACCATGTAACCTAGTCCAAGTCGGTTAGGTCTCATAACCTGCCATATCTGTAATTGCCATCGGCATCGACCACACGAGACCTGGCTACCTATAAAGCCAGGAGGGTGGCTCGTCTCAAAGGACAACGCATACGCTCACAGCCACCACCACAAACCCTAGAGAGATCGCAATCTCGCCATAGTAATCGCTACTCGCATCAATAATCCGACAAGCAGGAAGTAGGGTGTTATCCTCCGGGAGCCTGAACCTGGGTGCTTGTCAGCCGTCGTGATCACCAACACCTCTCTCTCCCCCCATCAATCAACCCGGGGTGCACAACCCTGGGATTTGCCGAGTTAGACCCTCGTCAATTGGCGTTGTCTGTGGGAAGTCAAACAAGTGTTGGAATCATGGTCGCTCCGGCTCCATCCGCAATGAAGATCGGCGTCTGCGCCACCAGGGAGTCGATCCGATTCGGCTCCTTCGAGTACGACCTCCACCCGCCGGCCCACCGCTCGGTGTACGCCGATCTGGACAAAGGTATACACATCACCTTCGGCCCCATATACTGCTTTCTCGACAGTCGTGGAATATTCAGGTCTACGGCTACCGCGCCACGCGCGGCGACTGACGTGGGGCTACCTTTCGGGTAGCCCACGATGAGGCTACCTAGGCCGCGCCAAGGATATGGAGGCCCACAGGAGGCCCACGCGGGATACCATGTAACCTAGTCCAAGTCGGTTAGGTCTCATAACCTGCCATATCTGTAATTGCCATCGGCATCGACCACCCGAGACCTGGCTACCTATAAAGCCAGGAGGGTGGCTCGTCCCCAGAAGGACAACGCTCACGCTCATAGCCACCGCCACAAACCCTAGCAAGATCGCAATCTCGCCATTGTAATCGCTACTCGCATCAATAACCAGACAAGCAGGAAGTAGGGTGTTATCCTCCGAGAGCCTGAACTTGGGTAAATCCTTGCTTGTCAGCCGTCGTGATCACCAACACCTATCTCTTTCCCCATCAATCAACCCGGGGTGCGCAACCCTGGGACTTGTCGAGTTAACACCTCGTCAATTGGCGCCGTCTGTGGGAAGCCAAACAAGTGTTGGAATCATGGTCGCTCCGGCTCCAACCGCAATGAAGATCGGCATCTGTGCCGCCAGGGAGTCGATTCGCTTAGGCTCCTTCGAGTACGTCCTCCACCCGCCGGCCCACCGCTCGGTGTACGCCGATCTGGACAAAGGTATACACATCACCTTCGGCTCCATATACTGCTTCGTCGACAGTCGTGGAATATTCAGGTCTGCGACTACCGCGCCAGGCGCGGCGACGCCACCCGGATCAGCGACCCTCGCGTCATCATCCCCAAGGTCATCCGCGAAGATCGCATCTGCCGCACCCGTGGAGATCGCATCCGCGCCACCCGCAAAGATCATATCTGTCGCACCTGCGGAGGTCGTGCCCGTCGGACCCGCGAAGATCGCATCTGCGCCGACTACATCGACAACTTCAGCAACGGCCGCGCGGATCGATTCTACTACACCAACCTCGGTCGCACGGTCGACTAAGTCAAGATCCACCTCAACTGTTGCACCCGCATGGGCAACCAGGGGCTCGCGCCCAACAGCCACGTCGCGCGTGCCTTCATCTTCGTGGAAATCCCAAGTCTACCCCAAGCCAATCGCACTCGCTCCGGCGGCTGCGAACACGTGGACAATCGCGAGAAGACGCGACAACGACTACGCCGCGCGCCACATTGCAGCAATTTTTGATCCCGAGCAAGACTCTGACGTCGGAAGCAGCAGCATCGGCAGCACCAACTCCCCGACTCAAGTCTACCCCAAGCATGTCTTCATGGCCGGCACAACGCCACATGGCGACGACGAAGAACCCGCATATCCGCTAGAGGTGGACATGCCGGACCAGACTAAACTTGTCATCACACGAGACATGGCAATCCAGGCCATGAAGCATGTCGACGAGGGCACGTTCCCCCCACCCAACGCACCTCGAGACGACCACCTGGCGGTCCAGTACTTGCTACACAAGGAAGGCGAGCGACTTCGCGCAGACAAGGCCGAGTTACTTCGGTGAAAGAGGGACGCGGATGCGTCAAGCGCCAGGCGAGCTGCCATCTCGTTTACCTCCTCTACGGAAGTTAACCAAGGAGTAAGACGAAACAGACCTCGCGTTCCCCTCATGACAGAGGCCGATCGAACCAGACTCACCCGCAACCTCGACTCATCCTTCATCACCGAAGATGAGCACGGGATACCCGTCCCAAAGACGGCGAACGCCGCCCTGATCTCAGTCGAGACGTACCTCCGGCTCACGCAGCCACCGGAGGGGGACGCACGCTCCCTTCTCCACAAGCAGCAAATCGCCTCCATAAAGGCAATCGAAGAAGCTCTGGCGGCCAAGGGGCCAAGCAACCGGGCGCACGAACCAGCAACCTCGGCCGTCCCAGCGGCACAGCGACAACCAGTCAAGGACCTTCGTGACGTCATCACGCAGAAGACGGTGGATCGCAACCGCAAGGAACGTTCGGCTGGGGCAGCAAACCCAGACGACCACACCGACCGCGACTTCGAGCCGTGCGGCGCTGCTTGCTTCAGCTTCAACATCCGCGACACCCGCATGCCAAAGGGCTTCAAGTTGACAGCAGGTACCCCAAAATATGACGGGAAACAAGATCCACGAGTGTGGCTCGAGGACTACCTCATCGCCTGCACCTGCCAAGGCGGGACGTCGACTACGGCCATGCAGTACGTCCAGCTTATGCTGACGGATTCGGCGCGCGGGTGCCTCACAAGCCAACCCAAGGACTCTTTCCGAACCTGGGAAGAATTCCAGGATACATTCATCAAAAGTTTCTCGGGAACATTCGCAAGGCCAACGACCTACATCGAGTTACAGGCCTGCAAGCAAGGAAAGGACGAGCCGCTCCGCTCTTACATCCAGCGGTGGACACTCCTCAGCAACACCATGGAACCCGTCTCAGAAGACCGGGTTATGGACGCCTTCATGCACGGCGTGGCTCGCCGCGACCTCCGCGAGGAACTTGGTAGGCTCCAGCCGAAAACCACAATAGAGCTCATGAAGACAGCCAACCAGTGTGCCGAAGGAGAGGACTACGTCCGCGATACTTCCCCCAAAAAGGAAGTCGAAACAAGCAACTGGCGGGAGGCTCGCCAAAAGAAGAAGCCACGTTACACCCATGACTCAATCGAACTAGTAGCGGCGGGTTATGAGACCCCCCGTGATGACAAGCGCGACAACAGTCGACAATACGATCAAGGTCGACAGCCCAGTTCGAGTCAATACAACCGCAGCAGCGGCAGCATTAGCCACAATGACGGGGGCCCAAAACGCGAGTGGAAGCGCCCGCTAACTCCGGCAGAAGAGCTGATGCAACCTTGCAAGCATCATTCATTCCGCAACCCGGAGACAGCCAAGTGGGGCTCCAGCCATCTGCTAAAGGACTGTCGCAAAGCCCGCAAGATATACCAGGCCATGCAGCAGATCATCGCTCCAGTACACGCGCTGCCGGCAGCCCCGCAGCTAACCATCCAAGCGGCACCCGCAAACAACAACCAAGTGCAAGCGGCAGGGGCATTCCCCCAGCCGCAACAGCAGCAACTCCAAGGCCAATCGGCAACAACCGACACGTATCCACCCGCTCGGGGGCAGCTGAACATGATCCAGAAGGGACCGCCATCAAACAAGCGCCAGAAGATCATCACTCGCCAAGTACTTCAGGCCATCAACAGCCCACGCACAGTACCAGACTACCTGCGCGGGTCCGAGACACCGATCACGTTCTCCAGGGCGGATCACCCATCCGACATATTCCGACCCGGACACGTCGCCCTAGTGATCGAGGCCCTGATCGGCGATTACATCTTAAAGAAGGTGTTCATGGACGGAGGCAGCGGCATCAACATCATATTCGCCGATACCCTGAGAAGAATGAACATGTCGACAAAGAAATTGCCGGAGTCGGAAACCACTTTCCACGGCATAGTACCAGGGCAAGCAATAACGCCCATGGGAACAATCACACTCGACGTCATCCTTGGTACACCCGAACATTTCAGGAAGGAGTCGATCGACTTCGAGGTCGTCGACTGGAAGTCACAGTACCACGCCATCCTCGGGCGCCCAACCTTTGCCAGGTTCATGGCAGTACCCCATTACGCCTACCTGATGATCAAGCTACCCGGTCCCAAAGGAGTTATCACCATACTTGGCGACTTCGAACGCTCCAACAGCTGCGATCGCGAATTCGCCAAAATCTCTGAGTTCTTCGGGGTCGAGGAGCACTTCAAGGCCATATCAGCCGACAACGACAAGACCCTCTTTCCACCCCGCAAGAAGCCAGCAAAAGATGTCGCCTTCGACACAAACGACGACACTGTCACCCACCAAGTCCATCCGACTGATAGCAGAAAGACGGTCAAGGTTTCGTCAAGCTTGACCCCCGCATAGGAAAGCGCGCTCGTCGAGTTCCTACGTGAGAACTGGAAAATCTTTGCATGGCAACCTTCTGACATGCCAGGAATACCCAGGGATCTCGCCGAGCACTCTTTAAAAGTCTACAAGGACGCAAGACCAGTTAAGAAATCCATGCGACGCTTCTCAGGACCCAAGCGAGACGCGATTACCGCAGAAGTCGACAGACTGCTACACGCCAAGTTTATCCGAGAGATCAAGGACTCGGACTGGGTCGCTAACCCAGTCCTGGTGGAGAAGAAGAAAACGAAAAAACTACGCATGTGCGTGGACTTCACTGCAGTCAACAAGTGCTGCCCCAAGGATCACTTCCCGCTCCCGCGGATCGACCAGATCATCGACTCAACAACAGGCTGTGAGCGCCTGTCCTTCCTAGACGCCTACTCAGGTTACCAGCAAATCAGGCTGAAAGTCGAGGACGAAGAGAAGACGGCCTTCATCACACCCGATGGTGTCTTTTGCTACCAGACGATGCCGTTCGGGTAGAAGAACGCGGGTGCCACGTACCAGCGGACAATGCAAGCATGCCTCAAAGGGCTAAGCGGGCAGATCGTCCAAGTCTACGTCGACAATATCGTCATCACAACTTGAAAGGAAGATACCGTAGTCGACGACCTCCGCAAGGTGTTCGCCGCACTCAATGTGTACCAGATCAAGCTCAACCCAGAGAAGTGCGTCTTCGGCGTGCCAGCCGGAGAGCTACTCGGGTACCTCGTATCTGTAAGAGGAATCGAACCCAACCCCGAGAAGGTGCAGAACATACTCACAATGCCAGCACCAACCAAGCTCCGTGAGGTGCAACGATTATACGGCCGAGTCGCAGCTCTCAGCCAGTTCATTAGTAAGTTGGGCGAGAAAGCCTTACCTTTCTACCAACTGATGAAGAAGACGGACAAATTCGAGTGGACACAAGAGGCGCAGGACGCATTCGACCATCTCAAGAAAATCTTGACAACCTCCCAAGTCTTGGTGGCTCCACTGGAAAACGAGCCGCTATACCTATACGTCTCAGCGACAAACATGGTGGTGAGCACGGTACTCGTAGTCGAGCGGGAAGAAGAAGGGCACAGTCACCCGGTGCAAAGGCCCGTCTACTACCTCAGCGAAGTCCTCACATTGTCCAAGCAGAACTACCCGCAGTACCAGAAGCTAGCATACGGAGTTTTCATGACCTCCAAGAAGGTCGTCCATTACTTCTCCAAGCACCCAATCACGGTGGTAAGCTCCTCCAGACTAGCAGACATTCTCACAAACCAACGTGCGAAGGGACGAGTCGCCAAGTGGGTTGTCGAGATAGGACCATGGGGGCTGAAGTATGCTCACCCGAAGTCCATCAAGGCCCAAGTCCTCCCAGAATTCACCACCGAGAAGCTCAGCTACCAAATGTCCCCGACTTGTCCAACGCATGGACGATGTACTTCGATGGCTCCAAGAAATTCAAGTCGGCGGGCGCAGGAGTCGTGCTCATCTCCCCCAAAGGCGACAAGCTCAAGTACGTCCTACAGATGGACTTTCCGACGCCGTCTAACAACGAAGCCGAGTACGAGGCCCTGATCCACGGCATGCGGATGGCCAAGAACTGCGGCGCCACGCACCTCATGATATACGGCGACTCCTACCTGGTGGTACAACAAACCATGAAGTCCTGCGACGCCGTCGCCGACAACATGATCGCCTACAGAGACCTGTACAACCAGATGGAAGGCAACTTCGACGGCTGCGAATTGCGGCACATCGGCCGCGACAGCAACAAAGAAGCCGACGTCCTCGCTAACATGGGATCAGACAGGGTTCCAGTTCCACCCGGCGTCTTCCTCGAGCGCATCACGCAGAGATCTATCAAGACTCAAAACACAGCAAGCACTGCAACAACAACAAAAGGCGATGCTAACCCGCCAAGCCAAGACAAGGTCCCCATGGAGGTCATGCTAGTCGAAGCTACATGGACAGGACCATACATGGCGTACATACTGCACCAGAAGCTGCCAGCGGACGCAGTCGAAGCAAAGCGCATCATCAGGCGCTCCAAAAGTTTCACCGTCATCAACGGAGAACTCTACAAAAGAAGCATCTCAGGAATCCTGCAAAGGTGCGTAGATCCAGTCGACGGCCAAGCCATCTTACTCGACATCCACGCGGGTATCTGCGGGCATCATGCCAGTAGTCGAGCACTGGTGGCCAAAGCACTACGAGCCAGGTTCTACTGGTTGACAGCCATGCAAGACGCTGAAGACCTAGTAAGGAAATGCACAGGGTGCCAGGAGTTTGCCAACAAGCCACACGCGCCAGCATCGGAACTTAAGACAATACCACTAGCCTGGCCCTTCGCCCAATGGGGTCTGGACATGGTGGGCCCGCTGAAGAAATCCTCACCCGGAAGGCACACTCACCTCCTGGTCGCAGTCGACAAGTTCATCAAGTAGATCGAAGCCGTGCCCATCACAAGTTCGACCGCATCGTCAGCAGTCAACTTCATCAGGTCAATCATCTTCAGGTTTTGAGTACCGAATGGGATCATCACCGACAACGGCTCGAACTTCACAGCCGAAGAATTCAAAGACTTCTGCTCAGATCAAGGTATCAAACTCAGCTATGCATCCGTCTCGCACCCGCAATCCAACGGGCAAGTGGAGAAAGCCAATGGCCTCGTCTGCAGCGGTATCAAGAAGCGATTGCGCGTGCCACTAAAACGGGCAGCGGGCGCATGGGTGGAAGAACTGCCGTCAGTCCTTTGGAGTCTGTGAACAACGCCAAACAGGTCCACCCAATACACTCCATTCTTAATGGTGTACGGGGCAGAGGCGGTTCTCCCCTGCGACATCAAGTTCGACTCACCGCGAGTGGTCGCCTACGACGAGTCAGATGCAGAAGAGGCACTCGAAGACATCATGGATATCCTGGATGAAGCACGCGACATCGCCCTGGCGCGATCAGCCATGTATCAGCAAGACCTGCGCAACTATCACACTCAGAGGCTGCGACCAAGAGCATTCGCCGCAGGTGACCTGGTCCTTCGTCTCAAGCAGAAGAAGGTGCACAAGCTCGCTTCCCCATGGGAGGGCCCGTACATTGTTACAGAAGCAATCGGCAACGGAGCTTACCGCCTGAAGGACTCGAAGACGGGAGCAGACTGCAGCAACCCATGGAACGTGGCACAACTTCGCCGGTTCTACGCCTAGTTCGACCCAATCATTGTACAAGAAAAATCATCGTGGCAGGTTTCAGACACACTCTTTCCCTTACCAGGGTACCTAAGGGGACTGGAAGGGTTTTAATGAGGCGGCCCGTTCGCAAGAATCAATAAAGTGGTTTGAAGAAAATCTGTCTCTTTACCTTTCACACAGGGCAAGCTAAAAATCCTAGGCCACCACTCGAACCACTCGGGGGCTGCGCCATACAGGTTGAAAGAAAAGCTTAGGCCGCTACCCGAACTACTCGGGGGCTGCGCCACACAAGCATAACTCGAAAAATCCTAGGCCACCACTTGAACCACTCGGGGGCTGCACCATACAGGTTGAAAGAAAAGCTTAGGACACTACCCGAACTACTCGGGGGCTGCGCCACACAAGCATAACTCAAAAAATCCTAGGCCGCCACCTGAACCACTCGGGGGTTGCGCCATACAGGTCAAGTTCAGAATCCTAGGTTGCCACCCGACACACTCGGGGGCTGCGCCAAACAGGTAACACTTGTAATCCTAGGCTGCCACTCGACTCACTCGGGGGCTACGCCATACAGGCCTTATTAAAAAATCCTAGGCCGCCAGTGGAACCACTCTGGGGCTGCGCCGTACAGGTCAAGTTCAAATCCTAGGTCGCACTCGAAAGACTCGGGGCTGCGCCATACAGGTAACACTTGTAAACCTAGGCTGCCACTCGACCTACTCGGGGGCTACGCCATACAGGCCTTAGCAAAAATCCTAGGCCGCCACACGAACAACTCGGGGGCTGCGCCATACAGGTACCTGTGTATAGTGCAAACCCCTGGATCGATTCGTTTGCACACACAGTTTACGATGTAATATCACAACAAAGTATCAATTTTATTACATCGATGATCCAGACTTACAAAAATAAATAGTTCGATACATCTTTGCATAGCTTAAAGCTAGCTCAAAACAATAAAGCAACGGAAATAAATCTTCAATGAGCCTCCAACTTCATGATACGCCACAGGCGAAAACATGTTGGTGCAGACTCGAAACCCAAACGTAGTCCTTACTCTTCGTCAGAAATTTCTGCAACAAATAATAATTTGCAACAGAGTGGGTCAGATTCCATTAAAAATGGAGTCTGGCAAGTGACACTATGGTGGACACTTAATGGAATAACTCTAAAGCCTATATGCATATTTGGCTGGTGGAGTTCAAGGCAAATTTGCATAAAGCCAATTTTTCCTACTCTTTTGAAAACACTTTTCTTGAAATCAAGACAAGTATGGCATGAAAACCATAACCTCATCTTCCCCTGTTCACTCATCAACTTTTAACTTAGAAATTGGAATGTTGGGAGCCTCCGTTGAATCCTTGATCAGCTGTTCAGATTGTCCGTAACCGAGGACACGGCTAAGTACTTAGTTTTACACTCTGCAGAGGTTGTGCACTTTCACCACGAGACTCAAACAACCCTTCTGTCCTTGACCCTCATGTAGTGAAAAGGAAAGGAGAAGCCTGAGACGAGACCTTTGGGGAAAAGTCAAGGCAGAGCCATTATACCACGTGGCTGCACTGGAAACATCTTCACTTGGAGAAAACTTTGGTCCCTTTGTTCCTGGGTGGCCATCCTCAAGTGTACGTACTCAGGTTCACTCATCTAAATGAGCCTGGGTCTTAGCCAGGTGCACCCACCTAAATGAGCCTAAGCAGCCACTCAACTCTAACCTCCATCCTCTTGCCACATCCACCCAGAAGTTTCTTTAACTTAGTAGAAATTTACTTTCCACAAAACAATTTTAGCATAGCATCAATATTTCTACCAAGATTACCCATAGGATTCTAGACACAACTAGTGTAAGGGATATAGTAGTTTCAGCATAGCAATACTATCCAACACATGCATATAATAAACATACTAAGTAATGCATAGAAAATACTTAGGAAATTTATGAGGGTGTGCCACTTGCCTTGGCAACAAGAAGAATAGCAACAGCAGCTACAACAGTTGTCGTTTCCCTCCGAAATTTCTAACACATCAAACAAGACACAAATAATCATACAAACAAAATAACCATACAAAAATATGTTATGCATGATGTGCAAATATTTCTAAGAACTAGAGATGCATGCCATGCCAAGAAATTATTCTAAGTGAATGCCAGGCAAGTGTGTTAGTCAAATATGACTAAGGACCAAGGTCATAAAATTAATTGCTATAAGTCAATCTTGACTAAGTTGTAAGACTGCTCCTAGTCTTCATCATGTTTGATCTTGAATTCTTCAACTCCCTTGTAGTTTCCTTCATCTTCAATTAGCACTCTAAGGACTTGGTCAGAATCACTAAGGACTTGGTTTATGTCCAAGGTGGAAGAAGAAAGGGGAAGGCAGAAACATATACAGAGAAAATATAGTTGATCTCTCAGGCTTCATCTCCAGACTTGTAACTTTCTCCTTGGTGATGTCTTGATTGATGGTGGTTCTTGTATCCTCGAGGCTGGTCTTTGACTTACTTAGTCATCAAGAAGTCTTACAGAAGAAGGAGGGAGAAGGAAGAAAGAGGGAGAAAGAATTAGAAAATATTTCTAGTTGGTCTTCATGAACTTCTTCTTGATCTTTCTTCTAAGTGCTTCCACTCCTTGGAGATTCTTCTGGAGTCTTGTTTGGCTATGTCCTTCATTGGTCTTCCAGCTCCATGTTGAAAATTACCAAGTGTCTAAGTGTAGCACTTCACAAAAATGCTAAGTTGAAATTATTTCTAACTTAGAGAAAACTAATGAAGAGGGGTTTTCCTATGAGATCTACAAAATAAAATATGCTATGAATGAAATGAAATTTTAAATCACAAGAAACCTCAAAAATAACTTTTGTGATTTCTTTATAAATATGCATGAATTTATAAATGCAATTTAATTAATTTCTATTTTTGGAAAATATAACAAAAGGAATAATTATAAGATTAAAGTTTTCTATGATTAAATTTTTATAATAAAATTTAATAAATAGTGTTAATAGACAGAGGTATTTTAATTAAATTTATAGCAATTTACTTTAATCGAAAATACTATTTTTATTAATAGTTATGTTGAAAATACTCAAACTATTCAAATTAAAAATATAACTATGAATTCATTCAAAAATTACTCAAAAATATTTTATAGCAGTGGCATTAATTTACAATTATTCTAAAGTTTCTAAAACAATTTTATTTGCAATTTTTGAATTTACAGATTTAAAGTTATGACAAAAATACTCAAATTCACCATTTGAAATTTGAATATTTTAAACTAAGTCAAATTTGAATTTTGGCAGATCCAAAATATTCTACATGTCGAGGGCTTTCCAAAAATATAAAGTTTGTAATTTTTGGCCAAGCCAATAAAAAGTTATAATAGATTTAAGATACAGGGGCTTTTCTGCAAAATTGCCAGTTTTAATCTATTTAAGAAAATCGCAGAAAAACAATTCTGACGTGGCGCTGATCTGGCGCTGACTGTGCTGCTGACGGAGCGTCCACGTGGCTTCCTCTGATTGGACAAAACCGTTTCGAATAAGTGATTAAAACAGAGCCGTAGGATCACGATCTAACGGCCTAGATTGGATCGACCAGATCCGAGCGGCGCTAGGTCGCCGGAGTTGCTCCGGTGCGGCGGTGCCATGGCCGGAACGCGTGTTCGAGATCATCTACGGGTTCCCGAGAAGAGTAGAGCATACCCGAAGCTAGAGGAGGTCTTCGTGATGTCGGTGGCGAGGTGGCGCAGCCCGGGTCTCCTCGGTTCGCCGTGAAATCTTCGCCGGAGTTGCGTCCGGCGGCGGTTTGCTTCGGTGGAGCACGGATTGCTCGATCTGGCGCACGATAGCAAACAAAACCGTGTCAAAAGGAAGCGCAAGAAGAAAGGAAGGAGAGCAGGGGGAGTAGGAGGGCTCGGGGTCGACGGAGTTGACCGAAAGGCGAGCTTCTTGCCGGCGGCAATGGAGACGCTACGAAGCTCGAATTCGGCGGCCTGGAGGCGAGTCCTGTTTAGGGTTTGAGGGGAAAACGGAGGCGATGCCTCGGGCTATTTATGGGGTGCACGGAGGTGGCTTATCCCGCAAGAATCGGCGAGGTTTGGTTGTAACCAAATCGGTGTTCTCCGGAGTCCGGACGGGATACGTCTGGAGGTTGAAGATTCGATGGGAGGGGATGACGTGTGGGTCCCGCGCGTCAGTGAGAGGAGGAAGAAGACAGGCTGCTGCTGGGCTGCTAAGTGCCGCTCGCGCACGAGGAGGGGAAGTGGGCTTCGGCCCAGATTGGGTCGGGCTGTTCTTCTCTTTTTTTTTTTTGACAAATCCTTTTCTGTTTTCAAACTTTTAATTCAAAATTGATTTTTAAACTTAACCAAACCTTTTCAGAAAAATTCATAAAAATATGTTTTGGAAAGCTAATTTAATTTAGAACTTTTTGGTAGTATTCTTGCCCAAAATAAAAAATAATAAATTGGAATATTTTGAAAGATACAATTTAACATGTTTATGGAATAATTTCCAAAACAAACATAAAATAAATATTAAAATTCAAACCCTTATTTAATTTAAGCAACATGATGAAATGAGGTTGATGCATGAATGCATGAGTGCATGAATGAAATGCTTGAATTTTCTTTTCAAAGTAAAATACTTAATAGGTTTTCAAAAGTTTTAAATTTTTCTGATTTTTCAAAATTTGAAAATTTCCAGGATGTTACAGGGGAGCTCCACCGCAAGTCTCTGCGCAAAGAGTCCAATGTCAAACAAAGGAAAAATCAAGACACAGTAGGCGTTAAGCCGAAACATACCCCCAAGAACACCGGCGAGTGAGAGGAGACGGTCGACTTGAGTCTTCTCCTAGGCGACCCGCACCCGCTCCCGCTCTTGAGACTCATGCAGAGCCTTCTCAAGCTTAGCCTGAGCCTGGAGCTTCAGCTCTAGCTCAGCAACCCGCCCAGTAGCCTGGTCCAGAGAAGCACGCAGCTGGTCCCTCTCCTTCTCCAGGCGAACATAAGCCGTGGCTGCGTCAAGCTGCTGGCGGTAGTACGGCTGAAACAAAAGCAAGAAGTTAATAAATTTGCGGGCGACTATACTAGTCACCCACGCCTTCGGGGGCTACTCCCATCGGGAGCGCTGATCGCGCACCCGATGAAAAATCAAGACTGCAAGTACAAGCATAAAGGACTTACGTGGTCCAAGAGGTCGGCATCTTCCAAAGACGAAGGAGGAGCGCGACTCGACGATGCAATGCCATCAGGCTGTGCGCGCTCCTCCACCACCACCCGAGCCACCAACTCAGTCGAAGGGGCGGATGTATGCTCCACTTCCCGAGGAGGGGAGCGAGCATCGCTAGAACGACGGCTGCAGCAAAGACAAGTACACTGTTCAACTCAAAGATTGCAGCTACAAAATACAACTCGAAGAAAATAAAGCACCAAGAAATTCACCTGGTGGTCTCAAGGTCGTCGTAACTCCCCAGGGAGGGAGACGCCATCCGCGCAAACGCACGCGGAGCCGCGGAACTGACCGGAGGAACAACCAAGGGCTCATTCCAGCCGCCCGAAGACCGCGCACCCGAAGACGTCGCGACGGCTTCCTCCAGAACAACGCCGGCATCCCTCGCGGGCGACGACGCAGTCGCAGAGTCACCGCCACTCGGGCGCTTCTGATTCTTCCGTGCGGGTTCCTCCTCTTCATCTTCATCTTGCATCTCTCCGCGGGGAGAATGGGCGGGTGGAAGCTCGTCGTCGGCGTCGTCCTCCTCCTCGACAAATTTCGACTCATCGTCGGATCCGTTCTCAGGAAGAGGAGGAAGGCTGACGAACAGGGATCGACCCTGAAGCAAGTAGACAAGTTGAATCAAGAAACAAGTAGACAAGTCGAATCAAAAAGCAATTAGGCAACAGTCGATACAAGAAGCAGAACAACGAGGAGAACAAGTCCAAGAACTTACCTCAGGAACAGGGTTCGCAGGTCCGTACGCCGCGACGGGACACTTGACGTCGCAGATGTCCGCGGCTCGGAGGCTGGTGATGCCCCTCACCTTGGTTTCCACCTCCTCGTCGTGGAGTGGCTCGCTGCTGGCGCCTTCAGCGGCCCACAACGGGTGGGGCCGAGCAGCAAGCGGCTGCACGCGGAGACGGAAGAAGGTGGCCATCAAGAAGACACCACCCGCGTCCCGCCCGAGGGTCTTGAGGACGTTGCGCAGCAGGCCGAGCAGCGGCTTCGTCGCCTCCCTCTCCTCCGCGGTGAGCGGGTGCGCCCAAGCGCGGGTCTTCCGCAACCCGCATGCGCTGTCAAACTGCGCCACGTCCTCCTGGCTCCATTGAATGTAGAACCATTTCCTCCGCCACCCCTGGACGGAGTTAGACTTCTTCATCTCAAAGTACGTGGTGTCGCCACGCACCTGGATGCCGAAGCCACCCACCGGGTATGGCAACACGCCCTTCCCGACGTTCTTGCGAACGAGGAAGAGCGACTTCCACAGCGCCCAGTGGGGTGCGATCCCCAGGAAGCACTCGCAGAGCACAATGAAGCTCGCGATGCTCAAGACGCCGTTGGGGGTCAGATCGTGGATCTGCACCCCATAGGCGTACAAGAGACCACGAACAAAATCATGGAGAGGTAACCCGAAGCCTCGTGGAAGGAAATCCACGAAGCAAACGCGCTCCCCCTCACGAGGTGCCGGGGAAGTCTCCTTGCGAGGGGCGCGTACCTGAGCCTTGTTGGAGGGAGGCAGGAGGCCCTGTGCGCGCAGCCCGTCAAGATCAGCTCTCTTCACGCTGGACTTCGGCCAGTCGCCGTCGATCTTCTTCAAGCCAGCTTCGGCGGCGGCGGCGGAGGAGCCAGCGGCGGTCTTCGGCTTGCCCATGGCTACAAGCAACAGCCACAAAGTGGGAGGACAAGAGGTTTGGAGCTCGGATGGCGGCGAGAATGGTAGAGAGCAGAGGAAAAGGAGGCGCAGACGATTGGAGAAGATGATGCCCTCGCGTCAAAACGCAGTAATTATGCCTCAAAACATTTCATCTCAGCCGTCCAAAGAGAAACGGTTCCGAGCAGCCACATCCAACCGTCCACGTGTCGCACGGAGAAACCAAACGACGCCGCCCACTTCATCCACTACGCACGAGAATCGAGGCGTCGTCATCGTGCCGCGCAAATTTCGCGCCCAGTTCGGAAACGTGACAACTGCTGACCACGGTCAGCTCTGCCAGTGGGGCCCGCCACGTCACGTCCCATCGGGCGCAGAGGCGTGCAACGGATCGTCATCAGTGACATCATCAAGCCAACGGCTCCAAGAACAAGTGAAATAGCTCGACAACTCGACAGAGTGATTCGAGTAGTAAGCTTTTAGCTGAAACCAACAAAGTAGGACAGACTGCTGATCCGAGAACCCGAAGGAATCATTCGGGTGACAAAGAATATCGAGTAAGCTCAATCAGCTGAATCCATCTACAAGTAAGCCAGTAGGCTGAACAGAAGCACGCTACGGAAGAAGAAGACAAAGTAATTCGACTGCAAAGGTTACTCCCATCGGGAGAGGCCGGTTCGACTGAAGAAATCGAGTTCAAGCTCAAGATCAAGCAATCCAATGGCGCGTCCAGGAGGAAGAAGTCCTTTGCCCGACTCTACGCTTCGACCAAGCACTCGGGGGCTACTGACGTGGGGCTACCTTTCGGGTAGCCCACGATGAGGCTACCTGGGCCGCGCCAAGGACATGGAGGCCCAAAGGAGGCCCACGCGGGATACCATGTAACCTAGTCCAAGTCGGTTAGGTCTCATAACCTGCCATATCTGTAATTGCCATCGGCATCGACCACCCGAGACCTGGCTACCTATAAAGCCTGGAGGGTGGCTCGTCCCCAGAAGGACAACGCTCACGCTCATAGCCACCGCCACAAACCCTAGCGAGATCGCAATCTCGCCATTGTAATCGCTACTCGCATCAATAACCAGACAAGCAGGAAGTAGGGTGTTATCCTCCGGGAGCCTAAACCTGGGTAAATCCTTGCTTCTTAGCCGTCGTGATCACCAACACCTATCTCTTTCCCCATCAATCAACCCGGGGTGCGCAACCCTGGGACTTGTCGAGTTAATACCTCGTCAGCGACGTCACCCGGATCGGCAACCCTCGCGCCATCGTCACCGACTCCATCCGCGAAGATCGCATCTGCCGTACCCGTGAAGATCGCGTCTATCGCACCTGCGAAGATCGCATCTGTCGCACCCGCGAAGATCGCATCTGCCGCACCCGCGAAGATCGCACCTGCGTCGACTACATCGACAACCCCAGCAACAGCCGTGCGGATCGGGTCTACTACACCGATCTCGACCGCACGGCTGGCTAAGTCAAGATCTACCTCAACTGCTGCACCCGCATGGGCGACCAAGGGCTCGCGTCCGACAGCCACGACACGCGCGCCTTCATCTTCGTGGAGCTCCCAAGTCTACCCCATGCCAATCGCGCTCGCTCCGGCGGCTGTGAAACCTTTGAACGCATGGACGATCGCGGGAAGACGCAACAACGACTGCGCTGCGCGTCACGTTGCAGCAATTTTCGATCCCGAGCAAGACTCGGACGACAGAAGCAGCAACGGCAGCACCAACTCCCCAACTAAAGTCTACCCCAAGCAAGTTTTCATGGCCGGCACAGCGCCACACGATGACGACGAAGAACCCGCATATCCACTAGAGGTGGACATGCCGGACCAGACTAAACTCATCATCACACGGGACATGGCAATCAAGGCCATGAAGCATGTCGACGAGGGCACGTTCCCTCCACCCGACGCACCTCGAGACGACCACCTGGCGGTCCAGTACTTGCTACGCAAGGAAGGCGAGCGACTTCACGCCGAAAAGGCCGAGTTGCTTCGGCGAAAGAGGGATGCAGATGCATCAAGCGCCAGGCGAGCCGCCATCTCGTTTACCTCCTCTACGGAAGTTAACCAAGGAGCAAGGCGAAACAGACCCCGCGTTCCCCTCATGGCAGAGGCTGATCGAACCATGCTCACCCGCAACCTCGACTCGTCCTTCGTCACCGAGGATGAAAACTGGATACCCGTCCCAAAGACGGCAAACGCCGCCCTGATCTCAGTCGAGACATACCTCCGGCTTACGCAGCCACCGGAGGGGGACGCACGCTCCCTTCTCCACAAGCAGCAAATCGCCTCCATAAAGGCGATCGAAGAAGCTCTGGCGGCCAAGGTACCAAGCAACCGGGCACGCGAACCAGCAACCTCAGGGTTCCCAGCGGCACAGCGACAACCAATCAAGGACCTTCGCGACGTCATCACCTTCGTGATGTTTAATGAGGCGGCCTGTTCGCAAGAATCAATAAAGTGATTTGAAGAAAAGCTGTCTCCTTTACCTTTTCAGTCAAGGAAACCAATAACCTAGGCCTCCACTCGAACCACTCGGGGGCTGCGCCACATAGGGCAAGCTAAAATCCTAGGCCGCCACTCGAACAACTCGGGGGCTGCGCCATACAGGTTGAAAGAAAAGCTTAGGCCGCTACCCGAATTACTCGGGGGCTGCGCCACACAAGCATAACTCATAAAATCCTAGGCCACTGCCCGATCCGCTCGGAAGTCGCGCCGCATAGGTCAAGTT
The DNA here is from genome assembly GCA_026929855.1 of Poa annua. Taxonomy (NCBI): domain Eukaryota; kingdom Viridiplantae; phylum Streptophyta; class Magnoliopsida; order Poales; family Poaceae; genus Poa; species Poa annua. The sequence goes on along the minus strand of CM049429.1, from coordinate 65,214,873 downwards.
CAAAATCCTAGGTCGCCATCCGACACACTCGGGGGCTGCGCCAAACAGGTATCACTTGTAATCCTAGGCTGCCACTCGACTTACTCGGGGGCTACGCCATACATGTCTTATCAAAAAATCCTAGGCCGCCACTCGAACCACTCGGGGGCTGCGCCATACAGGTCAAGTTTCAAATCCTAGGTCGGCACCCGACTGAAGGGGATCGTGTGCAGAAAGCAAAAAATTTCCTAGCAACGATATCCTTAAACTAGCCAAGATCTACACTATGCAGATATAGAAGTACGGCGGAGATCGGAATACATACCCTCGTAGACCGAATAACGGGGATTACGCTCCCGCACAAGCGTTGACGACGAAGACGACGTAGCCGACCTCTAGGTCGCGCAGAACTCGGCGCGACGAAGACGACGAAGATGACCCCGAGGTCGGGTGGAGGAAGTAGGCCTCCGAGTACCGCTAGCGCAGCACCTCGCAGGGCGTCACACACATATGATGGAGACGACGGCCTCCGAAGCTCCAGTCCAGGACGAGTAGCGGAAGACTTGGACCGGAACACCAACAGCGCGGTAGCGGGCTATGGTGGAAGAGATCCCCCTCCTCTACTCGGCGCGGCTCCGACAAGGGAACCACGAGATCGAGAGAGAAATTGGGAATTAATTGGTAAATTAAAAGGCCAGGGGTGCCCCTTCTTATATAGGCTCCCGGGGGGAGCCAACCTTGCCAGCCAGGCAATGTGGGACTATCCCCACATGCCTGGTGCGGATCAAGAGGGTGCGCCGGCCCTAGGTGGGCCCCATTTGGCCCACCTAGGCCGGCCAAGCCTCCCCCACAAAATTCCCTTGAGGGTTTCCCCCCCATGGGCCTTCTTTCGACCAGAAGGCCCATTTAGGGAAATCAGCCTAAATAAATTCGAAAATAAATATATAAATCATATTTGCATATTAATTACACTAATTAATATCAAACATAATATATATAATTTTTCCTAGCTCCGAAAACTCTTTCGGCGCTGCCCGATCTCCATCGGACCCCTCCCGGGACGTTCCCGGTGATCTCTTTCCTTTCCGGTTGTCTTGTCGAAACCCCTTAAGTGTGTTACCCTAGCGGTTCGATATAATAACAGGTACGATCAAGACTCCTCTATGATCGACGACTAACTCGTAGGCCTGGACCCCATGAATCAATCCCTGTGATATAACGAATGACTTTCATCTATCAAACCTGGACGTCTAGTCTTAAACCCTTTGTCATGGCGATACTTAGCGTATCCGAGCATCATTCTCAGATATCTCCATACCTAGTTTGATCTCGTTACCGACATCGCTATCTTCTACTCGTCTATGATATTATGTCAGCTGGTGACCTAGTCACATGTTTGCAAACTCATTTGACATAATCTCACCGAGTGGGCCCTAGAGTATGTATCCGGCTATGCAGACTGACAAATCCCGCTGTTGACCCCTCGTCTCAACTACCCCTTTCCGATACCCGAAAGTATCACCATTATTGTCACACTAGATAAGATATGACGTTTGGTGCGATCAAAGTATCTTCCAGGGATAACAATAAGAGTTGATCTCACGGTCTTAAGGCGTAATGACTATGTCCTACAAATACTGGGTATGTCCATCACATCGTTACACCTAACGATATGACTTCCATTGCCGACCGGCGCCATGCCCTATGATCGGAAAACCTCGATCATCAATCGTGCAACGAAACTAGTCTTAGTAGAGGCTACTAGGGACCTGGTTGTTTATCTACCACACCTGTATTAATGTTTTCGCTTAATACAGTTATAGCATGGTGTAAAACATATAATGAACGATTGGGATATTGCCAATAAACTATGTTTATTAAGTGCCTCTAGGGCATAATCCCTTCACCGACACACTTGGGGGCTGCGCCAAACAGGTAACACTTGTAATCCTAGGCTGCCACTCGACCTACTCGGGGGCTACGCCATGCAGGCCTCATTAAAAAATCCTAGGCCGCCACTCGAACCACTCGGAGGCTGCGCCATACAGGTAAAGTTCAAAATCCTAGGTCGCCACCCGACGCACTCGGGGGCTGCGCCTTACATGTAACACTTGCAATCCTAGGTCGCCACTCGAAGGACTCGGTGGCTGCGCCACACAGGATCACAACAAAAACCCTGGGTCGCCACCCAAGACACTCGGGGGCTGCACCACACAGGTCGAAAATTAAAAACGCAAACTTGCACTGCAAAGGCAAATAGTTTAATTTTTGTTACTCAAGAATATCTTCAACCTCTTACATTGTGATTTACATCGGAATATACGCCCAACTAAGCTAACCCTGTACAACATAAGACAGCTAATCTTAATCTGCAGGTTCACCCTTCGGCGCACCGAGTGGGCCTACAAGGCGCTCACTCAGCCTCTGAACCTGCCCGATCATTTGGCGTGCAGCCGCCAAGGTCTCGGCGAAGTCGGCATCGCCAGGCAGACCATCCAGAAGTCGCTCTAGCGGAAGATGTGGCCGGTGCATCCGGGCGTACGCCAACGCCGCATTCGCCCCAACGACAAGTTGGGTGTGGACGATCTCCTTCAACGCATCACCATCACGAAACCTCTCCAGCAAGGCGGCCAGCCCGTTCGGCTGCCCATTATGCGGGAAGTACACACGATTGATCTGCCAGAGTGTCTTCCGGCAACTCTCCAGAAGAAATGCCGCACGCCAAGTCCGATCAAGCATAGTGGCAAGGGTGTGCCCTCTCGACTTGTTCACCCAGAATTGGCGAGCTTCGTAGGAGTCGCCAGCTGCCTCTCGGGTAACTCGCTCTTCAATGCGATCCCGCTCAGCCTGCCAATCCGGGTTCACATCTGCATACACAAGCTAGAAGTCAGAACAAGCAAGATTCAAGAAAGACAACAGCCGCAAAAGGATACCAACCTTGTAGTTGTCGACTGATCAGATCGATCTCCCCCAGCAAAAAATCCTCACGCTGTGAGAACTCTGTAGTAGGATGCGACCTGGAGCGATGCAGCAGCAGCTCGGTATTCTTCAGCGTCGCCTCGAGCTCAGCCACCTTATTCTTCAAGTAGGTGATTATGCGCTGGTCGTTCGTGCTCCGCGGAGGAGCTGGCATCGCTTGACGACGGCGAGCACCCGAAGAGGATCCCTCACCACTTGGCCCAGCCGCAGAAGCAGAAGTGCCGCCGAGCACGTCAGTCGGCCATGAACACGCAGAATCAATACAAGTATGTGACTGCTCAGCACAAGACAAATATGGTGAGAAGAAACATTCAATTTCAGCACACAAATATCGTCAAAGTCCAGAAGACCCGACAAAATATCAGTCAGCAAATAATTACAAGCAAAAGTTGACGATACAAGAAACTACGACTGCTAAGCCCCTACAGCTACTCCTGGACAATAGACTCCGACTGCGAACGACTCTTCCGAGCAGCAGCCGACTCAGCCGCCTTAGCAAGAGCCCTCTCGAAAGTGGCCACAGTCTTTACAGCTAGCTGTGTAGCCCGCGCCTTCACACCACTCAAGGATGCCGTCCGCCCATCAGGCCTTCGAGGAAAGCCGCTGACAATCTTCTCGAAGTCGCCGGCAACCTGATGTCCTAGGAGGATCTGGAAGGTGAGCTCGGAGCCGCGTACCGTCTGCGCTCGGGTGAAGTCGGCGAGAGTGGTCGCGTCCTCCTCAAACGGCGCGGCAAGGGCGTCCACGGCAGTCGGCGGCGCATCACTTGGGAAGATGTTGCGGTGCACAGTCGCAAGAGCTCCCGTTGACTTCCTCAGCTCGGCCGTCGACTTCTTCAGCGCATCAGACGCGTACGCGCAGACACGGTCCGGGAAGCCAACAGCCGTTGCCAAATCGACGGTGTCACTCGATGCGCCTTCTGGAGGAGTTCCACCGCAAGTCTCTGTGCAAAAATCCAACGTCAGACAAAGGCAAGAGCAAAACTACAGTAGGCATCAAGCCGAAACTTACCCCCAAGAGTACAGGCGAGTGACAGGAGGCGGTCGACTTGATTCTTCTCTTGATCAACCCGCACCCGCTCGCGCTCCTGGGACTCGTGCAGAGCTTTCTCAAGCTCAGCCTGAGACTGGAGCTTCGACTCGAGCTCAGCAACCCACCCAGTAGCCTGGTCCAGAGAAGCACACAGCTGGTCCCTCTCCTTCTCCAGGCGAACATAAGCCGCGGCTGCATCTATCTGCTGGTGGTAGTACGGCTGAAACAAGAGCAAGAAGTTAATAAAGTTGCGGGCGACTATACTAGTCACCCACACCTTCGGGGGCTACTCCCATTGGGAGCGCTGATCGCGCACCCAATGAAAAATTCAAGGTTACAAGAGCAAGCACAAAGAACTTACGTGATCAAGGAGGTCGGCGTCCTCTAAAGCCGAAGGAGGAGCGCGACTCGATGATGCGAGGCCAGCAGGCTGTGCGCGCTCTTCTACAGCCACGCGAGTCACCAGCTCCGTTGAAGGGGCAGATGTGTGCTCTGCTTCACGAAGAGGGGAGCTGGCATCGCCAGAACGTCGGCTGGAGCAAAAACAATACAACAATCAACTCGAAGATTGGAACTAGAAAGTACAACTAGAAGACAACAAGGCACAAAGGTAGTCACCTGAGGGTCCCAAAGTCATCGTCGCTCCCCAGGGAGACAGATTTCAGCCGCGCGAACTCACGTGGTGGCGCAGAACTGACGGGAGGAACGGCCAGTGGCTCGACCCAACAACCAGGAGACCGAACACACGAAGACGTCGCGACGGCCTCCTCCATGTCTGCATCGACATACCACGCGGGCGACGAAGCAGTCGCAGAGTCGCCGCCACTCGTACGCTTCTGTATCTTCCGTGCGAGTTCCTCCTCATCGTCGTCATCCTCCGCCTCGTCGTTGGGAGAAGTGGCAGACGGAACCTCGTCGTCATCACCCTCCTCCTCCTCAACAAGCTTCGACTCATCGTCACGCCCGCCTTCAGGAAGAGGAGGAAGGCTGACAAACAGGGATCGACCCTGAAGCAAGTAGACACAAGTCGAATCAAGAAGCAAGTAGACACAAGTCGAATCAAGAAACAGAACAACAAGGAGAACAAGTCAACAACTTACCTCAGGAATAGGGTTTGCGGCTCCATACGGAGCGACTGGACATTCGACGTTGCAGAGGTCGGCGGCTCGGAGGCTGGTAATGCCTCTAACCTTGGTTTCCACCTCCTCGTCGTCGAGTGGCTCGTTGCTGATGCCCCCAGCGGCCCACATCGGGTGGGGCCGAGCACAGAGCGGCTGCACGCGAAGACGGAAGAAGGTGTCCATCAGAAAGACGCCACCCGAATCCCGCCCGAGGGTCTTGAGGACGTGGCGCAGCAGGATCGTCAGAGACACAGTCGCTTCCCTCTCCTCCACGGTGAGCGGGTGCGCCCAGGCGCGGGTCTTCTGCAACCCGCGCGAGCTGTCAAACTTCGCCAGGCCCTCCTGGTTCCACTGGACGTAGAACCACTTCCTCCGCCACCCCTGGACGGAGTCCGACTTCTTCGTCTGAAAATACGCGGTGTCGCCGCGCACCTGGATGCCGAAGCCGCCCACCGGGTATGGCAACCCGTCCTTACCGACGTTCTTGCGAACGAGGAAGAGCGACTTCCACAGCGCCCAGTGGGGTGCGATCCCCAGGAAGCACTCGCATAGCACGATAAAGCTAGCGATGCTCAAGACGCCATTGGGGGTCAGATCGTGGATCTGCACCCCATAGGCGTACAAGAGACCACGAACAAAATCGTGGAGAGGGAACCCGAAGCCTCGTGGAAGGAAATCCACGAAACAAACGCGCTCCCCTTCGCGAGGTGCAGGGGAGGTCCCCTTGCCAGGGACGCGTACCTGAGCCTTGTCAGATGAGGGCAGGAGGCCCTGCGCGCGCAGCCCGTCGAGGTCAGCTCTCTTCACGACCGACTTTTGCCAGTCGCCATCGATTTTCTTCAAACCAGCTTCGGCGGCGGCGGCGGAGGACCCAGCGGTGGCCTTCGGCTTGCCCATGGCCACAAGGAACAGCGGCAGAGTGGGAGGACAAAAGGTTTGGAGCTCGGTTGGCGGCGAGAATGGTAGAGAGCAGAGGAAAAGGAGGCAAGGACGATTGGAGAAGATGATGCCCTCGCGTCAAAACGCAGTACTTATGCCTCGAAACAATTCATCTCAGCCGTCCACAGAGCAACGCTTCCGAGCAGCCACATCCAGTCGTCCACGTGTCGCACGGAGAAACTAACCGTCGCCGCCCACTTCGTCCACTACGCACGGGAATCGAGGCGTCGTCATCATGCCGTGCAAATTTCGCGCCCAGTTCGGAGACGTGACAACTGCTGACTGCGGTCAGCTCTGCCAGTGGGCCCCGCCACGTCACGTCCCATCGGGCGCAGAGGCGTGCAAGGAATCGTCATCAGTGACGTCATCTAGCCAACGGCTCCAAAAACAGGTGAAACAGCTCGACAACTCGACAGAGAGATTCGAGTAGTAAGCTTCTCAGCTGAAACTAACCAAGTATGACAGACTGATGATCCGAGAACCCGGAAAAATCATTTGGGTGGTAAAGTAATTCGAGTAAGCTCAATCAGTTGAATCCATTTGCAAGTAAGCCACCAGGCTGAACAGAAGCACGCTACACAAGAAGAAGATAAAGTAATTCGAGTACAAAGGTTACTCCCATTGGGAGAAGCCTATTCGACTGAAGAAATCGAGTTCAAGCTCAAGATCAAGCAATCCAATGGCGCGTCCAGGAGGAAGAAGTCCTTTGCCCGACTCTACGCTTCGACCAAGCACTCGGGGGCTACTGACGTGGGGCTACCTTTCGGGTAGCCCACGATGAGGCTACCTGGGCCGCGCCAAGGACATGGAGGCCCACAGAAGGCCCACGCGGGGTACCATATAACCTAGTCCAAGTCGGTTAGGTCTCATAACCTGCCATATCTGTAATTGCCATCGGCATCGACCACCCGAGACCTGGCTACCTATAAAGCCAGGAGGGTGGCTCGTCTCAAAGGACAACGCATACGCTCACAACCACCACCACAAACCCTAGCGAGATCGCAATCTCGCCATTGTAATCGCTACTCGCATCAATAATCAGACAAGCAGGAAGTAGGGTGTTATCCTCCGGGAGCCTGAACCTGGGTAAATCCTTGCTTGTCAGCCGTCGTGATCACCAACACCTCTCTCTCCCCCCATCAATCAACCCGGGGTGCACAACCCTGGGATTTGCCGAGTTAGACCCCCGTCATGTCCATGCTATGTTATATCATATTAATACATGTTTTATATGCATTTTATATAGTTTTATGCATTTTTTGGGACTAACCTATTAACAAGATGCCACAATGCCAGTTTCCTGTTTTCTGCTGTTTTTTGTTTCAGAAAAGTACTTAAAGAAATATCCGGCAAATTGGAAATAAATCAACAAGGAAATATTTTTGGAATATGTGCATCGCGAAGAAGCGACGATGAAACGAAGAAGGGCCACGAGGGGCCCTCACCACATGCTGGCGCGGGCCCCAGCCTGGCCGCGCCAGGGGGTGAGGAGGCCGCCTCGGGCGGCCACCGACCTAGGTTTTTCGCCCATATAAACCCCCTTACCTAAAAACATAGCACGGCTGAACACTTTTTCATCCACGGGTCCCGAGCCGCCGCCGTTGTCACCACCACTTGGGGAGAGATCAGAACTTCTCCCCGGCACCCTGCCGGGAAGGGGAATCGTCCCTTGAGGCTTCTACGTCGCCATGACCGCCTCCGGACTAATGCGTGGGTATTCTACCTTGGACTACGGGTCCATAGCAGTATCTAGATGGTTGTCTTCTCCTCTTGTGCTATCATGTTTAGATCATGTGAGCTGCCTATCATGATCAAGATAATCTTTCTGTAATTCTCTATGTTGTGTTTGCTGGGATCCGCTGAATATTGAGTACTAAAGTTATTGCTTCATAATATATCATGTGTGTGATATTTAATGATCTGGCATGCTCTCCGTTTTTTGTGTGTGCTTTGGCCAAGTAGATGCTCGTAACTCCAAGAGGGGGTATTTATGCTCGATAGTGGGTTATGTCTCTATTAAATCTGGTGCAGTGACAGAAAGCTCTAAGGTTGTAGATGTATTGTTGCTACTAGGCATATAACAGTAGTTCTTTGTCTAAGGATGATGTTACTTACTTACTTTACACACATTGCTTAAGGCGATAATCTTGTTGCATGCAACTTAATACTGAATGGGGTGCGAACGCTAACCGGAAGGTGGATTATTAGTCATAGATGTGGTTGGAACGGTCTATGTATATTGTTGTAATGCCCGAATGAATCTCACACTAGACATCATAACGTTAGTATATGCATTGGTTTGCTCATCATTATTCAGTCAATTGCCCAGCTGTAATTTGTTTACCACTCATGGATGAATGTTATTATTATTTATGGAGCGACACCACTAGTGAACTGTGGACCCTGGTGCTTCTCCTTAATCTGATAAAACTGAAGGAGATATGCCCTAGAGGCAAATAAATATATAGTATTTATCACACTATCTCATAAGTTTATAATATGTCTTTGTATTATGCTATAACTGTGTTAATCGGAATTATTAATACACATGTGATACATAGACAACCAGTGTCCCTAGTAAGCCTCTATCGAAAATAGTCCATTGGGCAACAGATGATCGAGATTCCCGATCATGGACAATGACGTACGTTGACAATGGGGTCATTTTATTAGTTGAATAAGGTGATGGACATACGTAAAGTATTGCAATAAGATCGTATTACGATGTTTGTCATTTGCAATAGACAAGCAATATGATAGCTTATTCCTTAGACCGTGAGACCGTACTTATTGCTACTTCGTAGGGGTGCTTTGAGAGTATCATACGTTGTGTCTTATATAGCATGACAATAACGGTGTCCATCTTGGGTTTCCCGAAAGAGTATGTTGAGACGTAAGGATCAAGAGCGGGATTTGTTCATTCTTGTAATGGAAAGATACTCTGGGCCCACTCGGTGAGATTACACCTATATAGCTGCGCGGCTTATGACTAGGTCATGGAGATGTAATATCATAGACGAGTTAATAACATATGTCGGTAACGAGATACAATAGGGCATCGGATATCTGCGATCATATCTCGGACAAGGTAGTATCGCAAAAACTAAGGGAATGAATATCATGTTTATGGTTCAAAGACGATATTCGTAGAATGCACAGAGAACGTCATATGCATATAGGTATCCCTGGCGGTCATTGGTGAGCGAAGGACCTCGACCATGTTTGGAGTGTTCTCGAACCATAGCGTAACAAGACTTAAGGTCTTAACAACACCTAAAGAAGGTTCTGGAATATTATAGGATTTTATTGGAGAGAGAGAAATGATCCGGAAAGAGTTCTGGTGGTCCGGAAGGAGTTCCGGGAAGGTCTGAATGGTTCCGGGAATGTCTGAAAGATGTTCGGGTGGTCCGTAAAATGTTTCGGAGTCACGGGAGATTAAATAGTATTTAAATATATTAATTATGAATTAATTATATTTTATATTAATTTAATAATTAATTAAAAAAAGCAAAAGGGGCAGCCCATCTCAATGGACCCTAGGAGGGCCCAAGAGGAAGCCGCACCAAGCAAAGGAAGGAAGGGGGCTCGGGCCCCTAGTCCAATTCGGACTAGGGGGTTCGGCCGAACCCCCTCCTTTTCCTTTAGTCCCACATGGGGGAGGCCAGGTGTTTGCACACCCCCTCCCCCCCTTTATATAGCAAGGCATATTAATGGATTAATTACAGAAAAATACAATTAATTGTATAGCAGGCCGGCCAAGTTGCTTCTCCACCCGTTTTGCCCCCTCTCTCCACCCAAGCTATATCGCCGGGCACCGTTGCCCTTCGGGATTCCAAAAACCTTCTACCCCTGCAATTTCAGCTGGATCTGAATGACCGGGGGTTATTGTTAAGCTCCGTATGTTTGCGAGTGCTCGGGGGCACCATATTTGAGGAGCCTGGGCGACGTCGTCTCGCCCACCCAGCAGCCCTGCCGCCGGCGCACCCCCCCAGCCGCCGGCACCACGCCACCTTCCGACCGACGCCCGTCGACGTAGGTCATCGTTGATATCGTGGAGTCATCGTCTACTTCGTCGCGCCAAGTTCTCCGCGACCTTGAGGTCGGCTACGTACGACTTCATCAGCAACGCTTGTGTGGGAGCGGAATCCCCGTTATCGGTCTACATGGAGGTATGTGACCCGTTCTGCCACCGTTATCGCATGTACTTGATAGATAGATCCTGGCTAGGTAGGGTGTTCTTACGCTAGAAAAATTATTGTTTTCTGCACCGGAACCCCTTCAGTGGTATCAGAGCCGATCTTTGTGTAGTACTGCTGGTACGGTTAGAACTCATGTTGAATGAGGGCGTCTTTCTTATATTTGCTACCCTCTAGCGTGCACTTGCGATGCCTTTGGAACTAAGTTGATGAAGCGGCCTGAACCGACTTTACGCGTACGCTTACGCGAGACTGGTTCCACTACTGACATACGGCTTGCATCGTATCTGTGGCTGGCGGGTGTCTGTTTCTCTCTCTTTAGTCGGCAAAGCATTTTCAATGGAGGGCCCTGAAAGGGATGCTTAAATATGCAATTATATGATCGACGTTGTGGTACAAATTTTCGTAGGTAGGGAAACGGTTCTCTTAGGTCAGGAGGTATTTATGGGCGAAAGGGCGATGTCGGTGGGCGCCCGAGGGGCCCACATCACCTCCTGGTGCGGCTAGGAAGGGACCCACGCCACGGGGTGGTGAGGCCGCCTCATGGCCCCTCTCCGTCTCGTCTTCGATGTTCTGAAACGTTCCTTTTCCGAAAATAATTCCAGGATCTTTTATTTCCAATCCCGAGAATATTTCCTTAACTACTTTTCTGAAACCAAAAACAATAGAAAACAGGGAACTGACACTTTGGTATCTTGTTAATAGGTTAGTCTCAGAAAATGCATAAAACTATATAAAATGCATATAAAACATGTAATAACATGATATAACATAGCATGGAACATAAGAAATTATGGATACGTTGGAGACGTATCAGTAACGTCTCACAACTTCCGACGGATAGCTAATGAGGAACCCCACGCGTCACGTCGCGGCCCCATTACTCTGACGGGCGCGGGGATCAAGAAGTCGTGCCGACTTCAGGGCGACTCAACCGTTGATGCACGACCACGTCCGAAGCCCTCACGAATCGCAACGTGCGGCACGACGTGTTCACGCAAGGCTCGGGGACTCGCATCTACTTCGTCTCGGTGGATCCCACCGAAAAGTGGCAGGACAACCAGGCACGGGACCCACTTTGACTTTTTTGGTCATCGCCCCGGCAGTCTCAAAAGACCGAAGCCACCGGGACCATGCCCGGGGGTTACTATCACAGTAGTGGAACATGGGGTTCCCCTAGAGCTTCCTAGGTGGGTCCACCGCTTGGGGGCCCAACACCAAGACGAACAAGTCTGAGACGCAGCGCGAAGCTTGGCGGGCGCACCCTCGCCACGAGAGTCCTTTCGGGTACGCAGGACCCCCGGGTCGCCTGCACCCCGGAAGGGACCGAAGACCCCGAGAGCACGAGTCCCCGGCAGGGCCAGAGAAGATAAGTTTCCACCACCTTCTAGAGGATGGTAGAAGACCCCAAAAGGCTTCACCACAGAGAGTGGTTGCTTCCCGCCAAAACCCCTCACACTCCTCGCATGACCTCGGTGGTATCCCCTTTCACTATAAAAGGAGGGCCAAGGCCATGGCGAGGAGGAGGCCGGACCATTGATCCGAGATAGCTTAGTAGGCAAGCAAGCTCCGGCTGGCTCATCATCGACCCAAGGAAGAAGATCATCACCAAGCTTGGCTAAAGAGAGGAAGGGAAGGAAGGTGATCTCCTCCGGGCTAGGATTTGTCCTTCTCCTTCCTCCTAGATGGCGGACCCTGCCCGGTACCTCGTCGGGAAACACCATATTGTAGCCACACCATGATTCAACCATCTTTCCAGACATGCAGGAGTAGGGCGTTTAGCCTCCGGGCGGCCTGAACTTGGGTAGATCCCTGTGTGCTCTCCTTGTTTGTCTACCACGTCGAGATCGGAGAGCAAGTGAGGAAGTCGTCCGGCGATCGGCCCCCGGGAGATGTTTCCAGCCTCCTACCGAATCTACAAAGGGGGTGCCTCGCATCCCCGATGTCCTTCCTTCGAGACAAACACTTAGTGACGCCCTTATATCGTCACGAAGGGGTAATCCGTGACAAATTTCGTTAATACGTGACAAAATGACCGTGTCACAAAAAGCCAGTTCGATTGTAGTGTCTCCAAGAAACCAAACTGAAGGAGGAGGTCAAGAGTGAAGATGAAGAAGAGGTGGAGAAAGATCTACGTCAAAATCCTCGCGCCATCTTTGCGAGTATTGCAGTGGTAGCAAACCCCTCCAACGGCAAGATGGGCGCGCAGATGAGTGCTAGAGGGAGAGTTCCACGTCATCTTCCACCTATAATACATCCAAAACGTATCTACTTTCCCGAACACTTTTGCTATTGTTTTACCTCTAATTTGTGTGTTTTGCATGCAACTAGCGCGGACTAACGCTGTTTTCAGCAGAATTACCCTGGTGTCTTATTTTTTGTGCAGAAATATCAACTTCGGAGAAAAACCCTAAATTTCCAACCAGAACTCATTTTCTATCCGAGGAGGACCCAAAACCACGAAGACCAAGAGGAGAGGCGCCAGGGGGGCGCCACATCACCCCCTGGCGCGGCAGGCTCGTGGCCGTGCCAACAGGGGGTGTGGCCCACTCGGCCGCCTCCTCGCGACCCTTTCGTGGCTACTTAACCCTCCAGACCTAAAAACCCACGGGGTTAGACACTTTTCCAGAGAACACACCCCAGTGCCGCCGCCTTCGCGAACCCTAGTTTGGGGACCAGAAGTCTCTATTCCGGCACCCTGCCGGGACGGGGAATCGAAGGGGATCATCGCCATCGTCATCTCCACCGCCGCTCCATCAACCATCCATGTTTCCCCCATCTATGAGTGAGTAATTCACCGCTGTAGGCTTGAGGGGATGGTAGGGATAGGATGAGATCAATCATGTAATAGCTGTAAGATTATTAGGGCATGGTGCCTAGTATCTGCTATCGGTGTTTTACGTCATCGTTGCAACTTGTTATGCTTAATGCTTGACACTAGGGCCCGAGTGTCATGATTTCAGATCTGAACATGTTATTGAATTATGATGATAATTATTTTTTTGGATCATATCTATGAGTTGTATACACACGTTATTGTCCCGAACCGATGGCCCCAAAGTGATAGGAATTGGGATAACCGGAGGGAATGGCTATGATGTGAGGATCACATGTATTCACGGAGTGCTAAATCTTTGCTCCGGTACTTTATTAAAAGGAGTACCTTAATTGCCAGTAGTTTCCCTTGAGGCCCTGCTGCAAACGGGCTGGCAGGACAAAAAATGATGTGCAAGTTTCTCATTGCGAGCACGCACAACTAAATCTGAATACATGCTTATGATTAGTTAATACTTGGATGCTTTATATTATTTATCTGCAAATGCCTATGCTATATTATTACATGAATTATCTTGTCCATGCAACACCCGGACGGATACATCCATCCCTGTGCCTACAGTGTTTTAATCCTGTTGTCTACTTCAATCACAATCGTTGTCTTAATTCTCCTGCTACTGTTATTTCACTACTGTCTCTGTTATAAAACTGTTGCTACTGATAATCTTCCTCGAGCAAGTCTATTCACAGGTGCAGCTGATCTGACAAATAATCTGTCAAAGCTTACAAATATTTTTTGGCTCCCCTTGCGTCGAATCAATAAATTTGGGTTTTACTTCCCTAGAAGACTGTTGCGATTCACTATACTTGTGGGTCATCAAGACTATTTTCTGGTGCCGTTTCCGGGGGGCATAGCTTTATTTGCAAACCCACATGAGTGTGATATTGTTCGCTGGAATTTATTCATCATGCGAAGAAATGCTGATAAGAAGTTTTCCATCGTGTCATCCACTACAAGGAAAGGTACAGCTCTGAACTCTGCTGCTGCGCTTGACTCTCCATCTGTGTAGAGTAAGCTTGTTACACCACCACAACCTGCACGTTCTATTACTACTGCTGAATCTGAAGTTACTTATGATGATGCTTCTACTGTTCTTGATGAAACTGGTTTATTAGGTCCCTTTTTAAATGCTACTATTGGTAAATCTCAACAAATTGAAAATGCTGAAAATCCTGATGAAAATATTGAACACTTGTTAATTCACCTGAATTTACTTGTGATACTGATGATGAGTGTGATGATATGTATGTGAATCTTTATGATGCTCTTTTTCAAGAAATTAACACTATGAAAGATGGTAATGCTTTTGAATAACTTGTTAAACAACGTGTTGTTAAATATAATTTATCTCCTGATGCTAAATTTGCTACATCTCCTATAAACATAAAAGATAAAGATTATGATTTCTCTCTTGATTTGGCTCATATAGCTATTGTTGAAAGAGAACCTTTTTGTGGAACTGAAAATGAAAGTGCTGCAGAACATATGAATGAATTGTCTGATTTAAGTGGATTATTTGCTGAAGACATTAAAATGCGCACTTACTTTGTTGCTAAAATATTTCCGTTCTCATTAAAAGGAGAAGCTAAAACTTGGTATAATAATTTATCTCCTGGTTCCATCACTAGTCCTAAGGGTTTGATTGATGCTTTCTTTTGAAAATATTTCCCTGCTAGTGCTCAACATGATGCTTTGCTAAAAATCTATAATTTTAATCAAGAAGAGGGTGAGAAATTGCCCAAAGCTTGGACACGCTTTTGTTGCATCTTGAGGGGGCAGCCGAACCATGATTTGGAGAAAAATGATCTACTTGATATATTTTATAGTGGACTAACTGCTGAATCTAGGACATACCTGGATAGTTTTGCTAGTTGTGTTTTCAGGAAAAGGACTCCCGAAGAAGCTGAAGAATTATTGGCTACTATATGCAAGAATAATGATGATTGGGATATTCCTGAACCTACTCCAACACCTCCACCAACGCCGAAGAAGAGAGGTATGATTGAATTAAATGAAGGAACGATGAGGGAAGCTAAAAGATCTCTTCGAGAAGTTGGTACTAAATCTGAAGATGTGAAGTATTTACCTCCTATTGAAGAATTATGTAAGCCTATTCCTCCTCCAACCGTTATTGAGGTACACTCTCTCCAAATGTTTGATGATAGAGATATTCCTTACTCTAAACCTCCTGCTCAATGCTTTGATGAATTTGATGATTTTATTGTTAAGCAATGCAATTTTAATAAGAGAATAGAGAATCATTTAATGAAAAACTCTCATGTTATTAGTGATTTACATGATATTGTTGATAGAACTGCTAATGATGTTAAAGTGCTAATTAAACACTTTCATATGGTTCAAACTCAAATAGATCAACTCACTGAAGTGCAAAAAGAATTGCTAGTAAACAACTCTATTGCTAAAGAAAAACTTGTTTGTGAAGTAACAACTAGAGGTAGTAAATCAATGCAAGATCCTTTGTATCCCGAAGGACATGATAAAAGAATTGAACAAGATTCTCAACGAGTGAATGAACCTAGTATTCCTTCTAGGAAAAAGAAAAAGAAACATAAAAATGTTGTAGAATCCTCTGAACCTGTTATTGATCCTAAGAATATATCTGTTTCTAATGCTGAAACTGAAAGTGGTAATGAACACAACAATAATAATGCTAATAACAATGATAAGGATAAAAATGTTAATTCGGACCAGGAATAAATAGAAGAAGAACCTGGTAAACATGCTAAAAATAAAAAGTACACTAAAGAAGATTTTATTGCTAAGAAACATGGTAATGAAAGAGAACCTTGGGTCCAAAAACCAATGCCTTTTCCTGCTAAGAAACTTAAATCTAAAGAGGAAGATCATTATAATAGATTTTGTGATTGGATGAACCCATTGTTCTTGCAAATTCATTTGACTGACGCTATTAAGTTGCCTCCTTATTCTAAATATATGAAAGATATTGTGACTAACAAAAGGAAAATTCCTAATGAGGAAATATCTACTATGCTTGCTAATTACTCTTTTAATGGTAAGGTTCCAAAGAAGCTTGGTGATCCAGGTATACCTACTATTCCTTGCTCTATCAAAAATAATTATGGTAAAACTGCTCTATGTGATTTGGTAGCTGGAGTTAGTGTTATGCCTTTCTCTCTTTACAAGAGACTTCACCTTGATAAATTGATACCTACTGATATGTCTTTGCAAATGGCTGATAAATCTACTGCTGTTCCTGTTGTACTTTGTGAGGATGTTCCTGTCCAAGTAACTACCAATTGTTCAATTATGACTGACTTTGTTGTTCTTGAAATGCCTGCAGATGATAATGTCTATTATTTTTGGAAGACCTATTCTAAATACTGCAGGGGCTGTTATTGATTGGAATAAAGGAAAGGTTATTTTTAATGTTCATGACAAGGAGCATACTGTTTATTTTCCCAAGAAAGTTGATAGAATGCCTGGAGTTAATACAATTACAAATTTGAGGTCTATTAGAGTGGGAAATATTGATTGCCCATATAAAGAACAATTCAAAACTCTCATGATTGGATCCATACCAATTCAGTATAAGTTAACATGAGTGTCCAATATGGTTTCAAATCTGTCATGTCATATAGAATTCATTTGGTGGCAAGACTTGATTAACCTTGTTAACAAGTGCATTTTAAATACATAAAGAGCCTAAACAATTTTATTTCTCTCCTCCTTGATTATACCTACTGTAATACTACTTAGTTTGCAATGTTTATTTGAATTTGTTATTCGAAAATAATTTTTCAATATTGAATTTAATAATGCAAAACACCAGAAAATGAAAATAATAAAGTTTCTCGGAAAATTAAAATTTTTATATGAAAAATCATATTTTTCGAGGGGGGTCCTGGAAGTGCCAGAGAGCCACCAGGGGGACCCCCCCCCCAGGTCCACCAAATCACCTGGTGGCGCGGCAGGCCTTTGGCCGCGCCAGCTGGTGGTGTGGGGCCCACAGGCCCCCCCACTTGCTTTCTCTCCTTCCCCTGCCTTCCTCTTCCCCAAAAAATCACTTTTGGATAGCTCAAACTCGTGTTCTTGCAGCTCATCTCCTGGGATTTCGATCTCCACATTCAGCCAATTTCTGGTGCTGAAATTTGGTGCATCTGCTCTCCGAACATGGAAGGAAATTCATATGCACTAAATTCTCATGAGATAGTGTTGGAACGGAAGTACAAAGTTCGTAGACATGAAGGAGTGTACCCTGCCGTCTACCCGTGCTCGCAATTCATGGAGTTTTCAGGGATTACACAAGATTTCCTCTCTCTTTTATCGAATGCAGGATTGGATCGTTTTCTTGAAGATCTACCTTATCAATATGCTATATTGTCTATGTCAGGGTGTAGAATTTTCATTGCAAGTTGAACTCATCTAACCCCACCGTGCATTACACTATTTACAACAAATCTGTGGACTTGCCTTTTAATGTTTTCTGTTCAGTGATGAGGGTTCCAAATAGAGGATCAGTGGAGAAGCTGAAGGGTAACTGACAAGGTTATACCAAACGGGTACCCCTTCGTGTGGGTACCTGGTGCACGTAATGACTAAAGCCCAATTGTTATCCGGCTAAGGAAGCCCATCAAGCGAAGCCCAAAATGAAGATCTCTTACTATAGATAGCATAGTCGGTTTTACTTTCCATGTATGTAAAGCTAGTCGGTTACGACCCGAGACCGGTACCCTATATAAAGGACAGGAGGGAGACCGATCAGGGACACGCGCAACCATAATCACAAAACCCTAGCAAGATCGACATCTTGCTAGACCCCTCATAAACTCTACCTCATAAACTCTTATCCTAGGATAGTAACCATGGGTATCGATGGGGACATCCCTCCTCAATTGGCACCATCTGTGGGAACAGGTGATGTTGGATCCACGGATTTTTCGGTCCAAATTTCAAACGGCGATCCGCCGACTACTTCAAAAGGATGCACATCAGTAACAGCAGCTCAAATCCAGATGACAGGCGACCACTCGCCAAAGGCAGCATCTCCATCAAGGATCAGGCCATACTCACCCGAAGCTCAGGAGATCTACTCCAATCTTGATTCAGGTTTTAATCTAACTGTTGGAGAACATAATTTCTTTATTGATCAGCTTGGTGTGCAGGATTTAGTCAAACAGATCGCAACTCAGCCACCTCAGAAGAAACCGACTGAGATCGCATCTGCAGCAGACAAAGAAAATACCTCGTCGCGGATCTATCTGATCCCGCCGCCACAATCTCCAACAGAGTCAATGACGTCCGCAGAATTCAACAAATTCATGGCAGACGAATTGCCTGAAGAGGAGGAACTATCGACTGTCTCAGTCGACGACATGATCACATCGACAGCTTCGGCTGGAAGCACTGGAGCACCGACATCACAGATCGATCCGATCTCATCCATAGCAGGGTCCATGTCCACAAAGGAATTCAACGAATTCATAAGACAAAATGAGATGGAAGAAGAAGTGCAGTCGACCTTCCATATCAAACCAACCGAAGATCGTATGCAGATCGACGCTCCAGAAGAAAGCTTTCACTTGCCAGAGTATGATGAGCCTACAGAAGACATCATACATCTAGCCGACTTCATCGGCACAGAAATCCAGTCGCCAAAACATACTGTAGTCGACTATGGTAAACATACGCAACAGACAAAAGACGACGACGGCAGCAAAAACATAGAGCAGTAATGACGGAACATCATATGAAGAACAGTCCAACTACACATATCGCATACCACGGCAAGTTTACGTAGCAACGGCAGCAAAAACATCAAAAACGCGGCCAATCGACAACCGGTCGAGTACCCGTGCGCAGTTACCTTGCCAGACGGCATAACCACCCTAGACATCTCAGCAGAGACAGCGGCAAAAATAACAAAATTCATCGAGGAGGGAAATAATGATGCCAGCAGATGCACCTGCAAATGAGTTGGCAACATACAACTACTTCAACTGGCAAGAGGCACAATGCTTAAAGCAATAAGGGAAACACTCGAAGAGCGAAAAAGGCAAGCAAGCATATCAAGTGCTCGCAGACGGCAATTATCAATGATTTCTACAGGAGTAACTGAGGCACGACGTAGATCCAGATTCGACAGAATCTCTGAACACGAAAGGGCAGACGTCACTCGAAACCTGAACAACTCGTTCCTAATCATCGACTCTGATGGCATAATCCAGCCGAAAACAGCAGAAGGGGCCCTCATATCCATAGGAGCATACCTCCAAGCAGGAAAACCACCGGCAGGTGACCCAGCTGAGGCAAGATACCTACACAAATGAAGGACCTGGAGATTGCAGCAAAAGAACTGGTCGATGGAGGAAGGAGAAGGCGTAGCAGAAGCCGCTCAAGAGAGCGTTCCAGTCGCAGTCCTCAGCGTAGCAGCGGCAGGAAAAGTTCAAGCCGCCGCAGATCAAGAAGCAGATCCAGAGGATCAGGCGGTCAGGAATCACCTGACAACCGCAATGCAGGACCATGCAGAGCACAATGCTTCACTCGACGAATTCAAGAAACAAAACTCCCAAAGAAGTTCGGCCTACCAACCATGCCGAAGTTTAACTCAAAACAAGAACCCTCGGGATGGTTAGAAGATTATAAGTTAGCAGTCATATGCCAACGAGGAACAACAACGACATCACTGCAATACATACATCTAATGCTTGAAGGCATAGCCCACGACTGGCTCAAATCATTACCGGCGGGAGCCTACGACTCCTAGAATCACTTCAAAAAGGACTTCATAAAATATTTCGACCCCGTCTACGAAAGGTCAAAAACATTTGAAGAACTAAGAGCATGTCGACAGAGGTCAGATGAGACGCTCAGATCTTACATCAGAAGGTGGACCTCCATTCGAAACTCGGTAGGCGCAATATTAGAGGACAGGGCCATGGACGCCTTCACAAACGGAGTCCTTAGGAAAGATTTCCGGGAGGCGCTTGGACGGCAAAAGCCAAAAAGCATGGCAGAACTTATGAAGCTAGCAACCGAGTGGGCAGATGGCGAAGATGCAGTCAAGAGAAAAACCCCACACTCGCCGCAACGACATCGTGACAAACGAGACAGCCGCGACTACCATGATAGTAGAGATCGACGAGATAGAGATGACAAACGAAGAAGGCGCGACTACGACCATCGCGGCAAAGATAAAGTCAAATTTGTCGCTGCCAGATTCTCGAATGATAACCGGAACCAAGATGATAGAAAACAAGAGGACCGGCGAAGTAGCCTGCAAGATGATGGCAGAGGCACACAAAGCGATAACTACAGACGAGATAGGCCAGTCGAACGCGACGACCGAGGTCAAGACCAGCGCGGAGAAGACAAGACTAACATAAACGCTCGGAACCAAGGGTCGAGAAATTATTTCAGGAAAAAATGGAGGATGAGTGCAGACTCCGTATGTTCAAGGACCCAACGACTGGACGGTTAACATCACATCACACAATGGGAAGCTATCGTGAATTCGGACAGATTTCGATGGATTACATAAACCGGATGAAGAGAGAACAACTACAAACTGTAGCAGCAGCATACAAAGCACCCCCACAAATCGTGGCAGCGCTACCGCCTCCACCACAGCATAATGCGGAAAGCCAGATGGCAGGCGCCATACATCACATACCGCATAACATGGACATCCAATATCCGCAACCAAAAGGACAAATGTACATGATACAGAAAGGATACACCTCCAACATAAGCCAAAAACGCCACACCAGAAACATCGATATGGCGGTATTAGCTCCACCCCCGGTAACAGAATTTTTGCAAGGATCAGACGTAACAATCGCTTTCGATCAGGAGGATCACCCGCCAGCCATCTATGGGCCAGGACACGCCGCCCTAGTACTCGAAGGGCAGATCGGAGGCTACACTAGGACCAAAATATTCATGGACGGAGGTAGTGGCGTCAACATAATATTCACAGACCCACTTCGGAGGATGAACAGGTCAGTCGAGAATCTCCCAAAATACACAAACACTTTCCACTGGATTGTGCCGGGCAAAGCTGTGCGTCCAGAAGGGGAAATCCAACTCGACGTCACATTCGGAGACGCAACCCACTTCAAAAGCGAGCTCATCGACTTTGACGTCGTCGACTGGAAATCTCAGTACCATGCCATATTGGGGCGACCAGCATTTGCAAGGTTCATGGCAGTACCCCACTATGCATACCTTAAACTCAAAATGCCAGGTCCAAAAGGAGTTATCACAGTCAACGGAAACTTCCAAAAGTCAGACGACTGTGACAAAGACTTTTGCAGGATCTCAGAGAAATACGGAGTCGAAGAAACCCCAGACAAGACGCAAGGACCAAAGCAGGAAACGACATAACCAGAACGCAAGAGGAGAGCAGCCGCAGTCGCGGTACATGAAGTAAATGCCATATGGACAATCGAGCCCAAGGAAGAAGAAGAACACATTTCAGCCGAACGATAGACAATACACTTCGAAGGGACCAAAAACGGCATAGGCACAAGCGCAAATATGATACTCATAAACCCCAAAAAGGAGCGAGTGCGGTGTATATTGCAAATAAACTTCTCGACACCATCAAAAGTTGTAATCGACTACGAAGGTCTGTTCCAAGGCATGCGACTGGCAAAAGCCTTAGGGGCACAAGACATAATCATCCGAGGGAACTCGTGTACAATCACGCAAAACGTGGCAGGTGCAAGCAAAATGAATAGGGACAAGCTGGCTAGATATCAAGACTACTTCGATATATGGCAAAGAAGATTTCGCAGCTGTGAACTACAGCACATACCGCCCATGCGCAACAAACAAGCTAGCAAGCTAGCAACCATTGGAGCAGCAAAGGCGCAGGTACCGCCAGGTGTCCTCTTCAAGCACATAAACCACAGATCAATCAGAAGGTGGCATCCACAGGCCACTCGCGAAATACAAGTCTTCAGGCAAAAGCCAGATCAAGAGGATGTCCCAAGCAGAGAAAGGCAGGTCATCACTGACCAGACACGGTCCGGCACAAACAGAACGATGAGCTCAAGTCACACCACCACAATCTTCAGTCAAGGAGTGCCAAACTGTGTCATCATTAGTGACAGTCGCAAAATGAGAAAGCAAGACGCATCAGGAGCAGCGCCACTTGAATCTTTTAAGGCCATGCACATCCCACTGCCAGGGAAAGACGCGGTCAGCGGAGAACCCCTAATATTACAGCTGCAGAATCCAAGAAGGTCATACGAAAGGGGGTACAAGCTCCAGACGCCACAACACGAAGAGGACGCACACAGCTCGGGAGGTACGACCATTTAGGGTTGTAATCACGTAGCAAAAACATCCAGTCGATGTAGCAAAAGACTCATGTATCAAAAGGCCAGCAGGTTTCATACGCGCTCTTTTCCTTACCAGGGTACCTAAGGGGACTGAAAGGTTTTTAATGAGTCGGCTTGCTGGCCAACATTTATAAAGAAAAGACATTATCCATATCTTCCCGGCATAATTTTCCATAACAAAAGAACAGTCGCCTGATATACTCGGGGGCTGCACGTATGGCAGGAATCAAATAAAAAGCCGCTCGACAGGCTCGGGGGCTGCACATAAATCGGGGAGCTAACCCCAGAAAGGATAAAAGCATGGATAGGTGGGCCCTCATGGCTGTCGTATTGACCCCTTTTTTACTAACGTCAAGGGCCACCTAACCCTTCAACATACTGTAAATTGACCTTTGGGGCAGAGCAAAAAGCGACCTTTGGAATGCTGATTGGAACTACCCTTTGAAGAAGGCAAGGGACAGGGATAAGCGCTATAAAAAGACCCCCAACCCTTCGCTCTCACTCAGGCACAAAAAGGGAATTCCCCTAAGCACCAGCTTCTCAAAGATGTCTTCGGCGGCATAGGCTAAGACATCTTCGAGCGGCTGGGCCTAGAGCGACTCTCTAAAAGCACATCAGATTCTCAGGAGGAACAAAAGCAAGTATAGGGAGTTCTCCTGCGAACTAGTTTCTCGAATATGTCTTCAGAATCAACCCTAAAGACATCTTCGAGAAACTGGGCCCAGGAACGCCCTCTCAAAGACCCCTAGAGGACGCGCATAAAACAGCAACCTGGCGTGCTCGGGGGCTGCGCATAAAGTAGCCACTCGACGAACTCGGGGGCTACGCATAAAACAACAACCCGGCGTGCTCGGGGGCTGCGCATAAAGTAGCCACTCGACAAACTCGGGGGGTACGCATAAAACAGCCACCCTGCATGCTCGGGGGCTGCACATAAAGTAGCCACTCGACGAACTCGGGGGCTACGCATGAAACAGCCACCCGGCGTGCTCGGGGGCTGCGCATAAGGTAGCCACTCGATGAACTCGGGGGCTACGCATAAGATAGCCACTCGATGAACTCGGGGGCTACGCATAAAGCAAACACTCAGTGGGCTCGAAGTATTGCATAACACAGCTACCCGACATGCTCGGGGGCTGCGCATAAAGTAGCCACCAAACGAGTTGGTAGGGTTAAATTTGTGTCAAAAAACAAAAAACACAGAAAAAATAAAAAAACACTTGAGAGCAGACAAAGGGATTCCTATGGCATAAACAACAAAACCCCACTTGCTATACTCGGGGGCTAGATCTATGTGTTGCATTTACAGGTGAAAAATCTGTTAGTGCAAAAACTAAGCATCTTCATCCTTCAGCGGCAGATTGGAATCAATGAACTGCTCCCGCGCTCGGCTTACCAGCCTCTCAGCAGGAGCAAGAGTTTCTTCCATTTCTTCATTAGACAGTCGAATCTTCGACCGGGAGGAAGATGACGACGGATGTGAAGAATCTTGACGCTTGATGAAGGCGAATGCAGCGTTGGCTCCAAGCACAACCCGGCGATTCATAGCCTCGGGAATGGGCTCATTAGAGCGAAATATCTCCTCTAAGGTATGAATCCTTCGCGGTTGGGGACCCTCAGGAAACAAATAGTGATTTACCCGCATAAGAGCAGCCCGACAACGCTCCAACAGAATGGTGCCACGCCAGGCGCGATCCTTCAAAGTGGCAAGAATGTTGGCATGATATGCGTCAAGCCAAAAATGTTGAGGACCGGTGACAGGATTCTGAGTAGCCTCTGCTAGACGTTCTGCCACACGAGCAACTTCAGCCTGGGGATTGTCGACAAAACTACACACAAAAGCAAAAAAAACAAGATTTTAGGCGCAAAACACACACGCAAGAAGCAAGATCTGAACAAAACAGATACCTTCGAGTTGCCTATTCGAGACCTCCACTTCAGAAAGAACAAACCTCTCTCTCTCTTAGTGGAAAGAGAAGGTCTCCCGCGAAGAATTTCAAGGTCAGTTAAGGTGGACTTGAGTTGCTGCTCCAGCTGAACAACCTTCTTCTTCGCATACTCAAGTACGCGGGCATCATTCGCAAGTTGCGCAGCCGAGCATCGATCCCCTCCCACTCCAGCATCCCCCAAAGTAGTCGAGCAGTTCGACTGAGACATAATCATAAACACTTCAGGTAAGAAACAAGTCGAAGTAAAAGGAGACACAAGACAAGCATACAAGGATCAGCAAAATATATGCAGTCCAAAATATCAGCATTAGGTGGCATAATGTACATCACATATTACAGCACAAGGTAAAAGGGCTAAAAAACTAAAGAGTGGCTTACGACTAGACAGCTGACTCAGACTCGGGATTACGGGCAGCACCAATGGCTGCCGAGCGGCGCTCCATAGTCGCCATGCTAGATTTAGCAAGGCTGGAGGCACGGGCGCTGTATTTCCCCAAGTTGGAAGGCCTCCCATCTGACTTCTTAGGGAAGTCAGACACGAAGGACTCATAATCAGCATCCGCGACACGAGTAAGAAGAAGCTTGAAGGTGGAGTCTGAGCCACGTACCATCAGCTCATGCGCGTATGACTTCAAAGTCTTGGACTTGGGGCCCAGACGCGCAGCAAACCCCACGATGGTCGACGGGACCTCATCTTTAGGCAGCACCTCCTTGAAGACAGCACCAAGAGTCTGGACGGATGTCTCCAGAGACTTCTTGGCGTGTTTCATCGTCACCCCAACCTGGTCAATGGCTTGATCGAGTGATAAGTCATCACTCGCTGCGCCACCGAAACTAGATGAAGGACCTGAACAAGCAACTGAAGGATGTTCACGTCAAGAAGATCGAAAAAGGACCTGAGTAGCAAAAACAAATCCTCGAACGGAACACATATTATACTCACCTGCAAGAGAGTGTGCATAGCCAAGCAGTCGCTTGACCCGCGTCCCCTCAAAAGCATGAAGAGCATCCAGCTCTTCCTGAGCGGCCGACTGCTGGGAGAGGGCCTTCTCCATATCAGCCAGTCGGGAGGTCAAAATTTCTTTCTCCTCTGAAATAAAAGAGAGAAAGCAGTCCAGTCACATAAAGAAAGAAAGGCAGCGTATGCAGAGCAAAGGAAGAAGCTTACGGCTGAGTTGATCCAGCTGGGAGCAAAGAGCAACTCGCTCATCTTCCGAGTGCGCAAGAGCCTTGCCAAAAGAAACAAGGCCACTTACCGCCGGCTGCAATCATAACGCATGCATCAAATACACACATACCAAAGAAAAATACACCGTGTCGACAGAGGAAAGAAGGTTTACATGCTTTAGCCAGGAAGGCAGCAAAGAAGTCAAGGGTGCAGCAGTTGAAGCAGCCATCATAGGCGCTGCGACCGTCGACGTAAGAGCAGCAGGCTGCAAAGGAGCAACTACTGCCTCTGCGGCTGGAGAGGAGGTGGCAGTCATGGCGTGGGCAGCTAAAGGACTAGTGCCCTGATCATCACAAAAAAGGCAAAGAAAAGGAACTCAAAAATTTAAAGCATAGGGAAAAGCAAAAGGAGGGTGAACATATTCGCACAACAAAAGAGTTACCTTCGCTCATCTTCTTCGGAAGTGAGATCGAGGTCGAAGCGAGGCCCGCCAAAGCCAGAGTGTACGGAAGAAGGCGGAGGCGAGCGCTGAGCCAAGGGTGGCACGTCCCGCACAGGTGAAGAAGCACCAGAGTCTGCGGCCTTCACCCGAGTGCACCTGACGGAGACGCTTAGGAACGGGCTCGTCAGTCGCCTCGGTGTAGGGTAGCTCTACACCTTTTCCATCAACTTCGGACTTCTCCGAAGAAGAGGATTCGGCACCAGGCAGAGAGTCTGTCGATTTCCCTCGCTCCTTCAGCACAGCTGTCTCCTCAATAGGACCAGCTTCGGGAAGGGGAGGGAGCGAAGACTTTGTCGAATGCCCCTACACAGAGCAAAGCAAAAAGCACAATCAAGGTGAAGGGAGAAGACGATGGCAAAAGTCTAATCGACAGCAATGGAGCAGGTAACTTACTTCGGGAAGGGGATTCTCCGAGCTGAAAGGAGCTATCTTGAAGTCATATTTGATGGTGTCCTCAGCTTTGTAGCTAGTCACCGACTTCACGAGTGTGTCAAGCTCATTCGCCGACAGCTCCACTGCACTGATCCTGGTGGGGTCGGATACACCCACATATGCCCACATCGGGTGCACGCGCTGCTGAAGAGGGCACACCCGAGCCTTTAGAAATATATGGATCAACTGAACACCGGAAACGCCGGTGTTCAGAAATCCAGCGACTCTCTCCAGCAGCGGGGCAGCCTCGAGCTCTTCGGCTGGAGAGAGGGAATGCTCCCAGGCCTTCGTCTTCTCAGCAATGTTGGTCGAGAAGGCGGGGCGGACGTCTTGGCCCAGTTGGACGTAGAACCATTTGGTTTTCCATCCCTGAGCGGACTCGACTGCCTTCAAGGTGAAGTACGTGCAACCGGCCTTGACTTGGAACCCGACGCCTCCGACTGGGTTGACACGGGCATGGCGAGCCTTGGGGCGCACTAGGAAGATCGACTTCCATAACGGCCAACTAGGGGATATCCCCAAGAAGCATTCACACATTACCATAAAACATGCAATGTGCAAAACTCCATTCGGGACCAGATCATGGATCTGTATCCCGTAAGCAAAAAGGAGGCCGCGCACGAAGTCGTGCAACGGGAAGCCAAAACCGCGAGGGAGGAACTCGGCAAAACATACCCGTTCTCCGAGAAGAGGCGTGGGGAAGTTGTCCTTGCGAGGAGCCCGCACGCTGAGCTCCGATGGCGGAGCCAGAAGACCCTCCTCGCGGAGAACCGCTAGCCGTTTCTCCGTCACGACGGACGATGTCCAGCCGCCCGACTCCTTCTTCAGAGCGGCAGGGACGGTGGTGGTAGTCGCTTCCTTCCTCTTCTTGCTGGCGGCAGTGGAGGACGCTGAGCTCTTCTTGGGAGCCATGGTAGGCTATGGGAATGCAGGTGCAAGGAGGGCGTGAAAACGGAGGAAATCGCAAAAGCAGAGCGATGGCGGGCGCGAGGAAGAAGATGAAGCAGAGGAAGGCAAGAGGCTAATGGTAGGGTATAAATCAATAACGGAGAAACCCGTACTTATGATATAAACCAGAGGCTCATCACGGCCGTCCAAACAAAAACATGGTGACACGTGGCGCAATCAGAGGGGAACCGTCACAGACCACGCCGCCCAATACGCGCGCAAGACGAGGAGACCATCATCACGTCTGCGAAAATCTCGCCATGTCAAGTCAAATCAGAACTGAACCGGCGTCTACAACGGTCAAAGAATGGGACCCACTACGTCATGTCACGTCAGAGTGCTACTCGCACGCCAAAGTTGTCACGCATGACGTCATTTCAGATGAACAAACACAAGAAGCGTCCTATCATGATGGACAAACAGGAAAGGCGCCTCACAAAACACAGTCGCAGAGTATAAAAGTAAAAACTATTCGAGTGGGAAACTCCCATCGGGAGAAGGCAGAAAACTTTCGACTGACAAAACGAAAAATTGAGATTATCCTCTACTGCACAATCTCGGGGGCTACTTCCATCGGGAGCACAGTCGTGCACCCGATAGAATCAAAGGACACTCAAGGCATAAAAATCCCCGGGTGAAAATCAGTCGACAGAGTATCTCGGATGATGTATAAAAGAAATACAAAGATAAGACCCATCGATTAGTCGAAAGGGCCGAGGATCACTCCATCATTGTTTAATCCTAGAACTTTCCGTATCAACAGATACGATGAAAATCCTGGCGGACGCGCTGGGTAGCAAATTAAAACTGCAGAACAATATCAGTAAGACCATCGACTGGCCTGAGGTGTGTATGTCCAGTATGTTCCAGGGTCGAGCCCAAGGACTCGAGGCCTGACTGAAGGCTAGTAAGGTTTTGCCCAAGTGCAGTTAACTGGTTTCGACTGCATCGAATAATTCCAGGCCTACTTAGTCGAAATCCTTTGCCAAAACTCATAAAATCAAAAGTCATCATATCAAAAGCATAAACATGAGACGTGCACTATATAGTGAGTCCATGACTTATTCTCTGAATTAGCCAAGTACTCGGGGGCTAATGACAAGGTTATACCAAACGGGTACCCCTTCGTGTGGGTACCTGGTGCACGTAATGACTAAAGAACAATTGTTATCTGGCTAAGGAAGCCCATCAAGCGAAGCCCAAGATGAAAATCTCTTACTATAGATAGTATAGTCGGTAATACTTTCCATGTATGTAGTCCTAGTCGGTTACGACCCGAGACCTGTACCCCTATATAAAGGACAGGAGGGAGACCGACCACGGACACGCGCAACCATAATCACAAAACCATAGCAAGATCGACATCTTGCTAGACCCCTGTACTCACCGCATATACAGAATCAATAACAGACAAGGAGGAGTAAGGGTTTTACCTCACTCGAGGGCCCCGAACCTGGGTAATTCCCGCTTGTCAGCCGACGAATCTACCAACACCACACGTTCTCTAACTCATAAGCTCTTACCCTAGGCAAGTAACCATGGGTATTGATGGGGACATCCCTCGTCAGTAACCCGAGGCTATTGATGGATGTGTATGAAGAAATCTGCTATGGGAAAAGTTTCTCTAAGGAGGACGGTAAAATCAGGAGTATTCACCTCCCTTCCATTCGTTATTTTGCATATTTCATTGCCAAGTGTGTTTTAGCTAGGAGAACTGCTGGTAAATTAGGTTTGCCTGATTTAGCTTTTCTTGCTGCTGCATTGCATTGTGATAGGACTTATAACTTGGGTGCTCTGACTGCTCACCGTTTCGCGGCTAACCGCGAGAAGGGAGGAATTTGTGGAGGACTAGTTGCCTCACGTTTATTAGCTTTGCACTGTTTATACCCCCATCCTAATGATTTGCTATTACCTTGGGAAAAATTGATATTGAGTCAATGAAGAGACATGATTTATTGCTGGAAGTGGTAACTTGCATTATCTCCCTTATACCATAACTTATTCTAGGAGGAAACACCTCAAAGTAACTACCATTGAGAGAATTATTATCTTGCCTGCGTCTCTTCTTAACCTTGTTGGTAGGAGGAACTTGCCAGTCTCAGAGGATGAGTTGGATACACTTGGGGAGCAGCCCAGCCCGGATAGTAGGGGCCATGACGAGGAGCATGGGGGTGGTTTCATTCAGCCCCTGGAGACACCCAGCTTCGTGTACCCAGATCTGGAGTATGCGGGACCTTCGGGATCTTCCTGCACTGTAGCCAATGCAGAGTACGACTACACCGAGCATAACCCACCGAGTTGGGGCGATTATTCGCTGTGGGGTTGAGCTCCACTTGGGGCCAAAAGCCTAAGCTTGGGGGGAGGTATACCGATGCACACTCATCTTCATATCATTCTCATTCGGTACTTTGTATATCCATGTTTCATTTTAGTTTTCTTTCGTTCATTTGTTTATGCTTTGTTTTCTTGCCATAAACCCAAAAATACCAAAAATATTTGTGTTATTTCTCTTGCTGGTTTGTTTTAGTATCTAGTATTAGTATGCGTAGCATTTATTTCAGTTTAATATGCAAAAACACAAAAATATTTTGCTTTGTTGCGTGATGTTTTACGCAGGGACAGATTTCTGTTGTCCACCGTTAAATTCATAACTTATTACAGGTATGTCGGAATGACCTGATATTTGGTGCATATTCCTGGGATGTGTACGCAACTTTCATTACTTTTGAGTTTTCTGATCTGGGCATGTTAAGGCCCTCGAAATTTTTTATCTTTGCTGGCTGTTCAGTTTTTCATTTCTAAATCCGAAAACCCAAAAATATTTGTTGTTTCTCTTTGCTTTTGTATAGTTTGTTTCAGAGGTCACTATATTCGATTACTCCATGGAGCTTGGTTGTTATCTCATATCTTTCAAGCACACAAGTGATAAGGCAATTATGATGATCTATGACAATTTCGAGTTGGGTAAGAGGCTGGTAATGAACTCTATTTGTTTCTCATTTTTGTACATATACTCATTCATGTAAGCATGCTTAGATGGTTCGCATAAGGTATATGTCAATTGGTGGATGGTTAGTAGTTCGTGTTCTCTTATGATCATTTCCAATTTATTTATGATGGATGTCATGTCTCTTTGGATATTTGCTTGCATTGTTTTGCTCATAATAGAATATGACACTGTGGTATCCTCCTCTGAATAATTCATTTAAATCGACTTGGCACATGCTTACACATGTTATGACTGAAAACAAAAAGTCAATTAATCCTTGATGACATATTTTGACTCAGAGTTCTTGTATCTTTATTATGCCTCCGTTAATTCTATTTCGTCTCAAGCATGATTATGACGGTTATTGCTCTCTAGAATTGTCGCTTCCCATCTTTTGCTAGCCTCCACTTGTACTAAGCTGAGAAAATGCTTGTGCTTCCAAATCCCTGAAAACCAAGTTATTCCGAAGAGTCCACCATAAACACCTATACATGGCAATTTCAAACCATTCAAGTAAATTCACATGTGATACCTTTAAACCTTCAAACACTTCTTAATTTGTGCCACTGTTTTGAGCTCATGAGGAAGTGGTAGTTGGTCTTGTTATCTTCCATACTAATTGAGTAATTGACTTGCATGCTACATCTGCTCGTCACTAATTTTGTCAAGGGCTGGTTAGACCATTGTAATATCAAAAAAAGGATTTGAGAAAATAAAAATAGGCACTCCTCCATGGTTTGAGATTTTTTGGTGGGCACCTGAGGATTCGGTTAGCCATGGTATTGTTAGCAAGGTGGGGAGGAGTGTCAAGTTATCAACATATATGAATATAAAGATGCATGTTACAAGTGCCTTGTTTTAAAAATAATCGGAACCACTCTCAACTTGCTTAGTATGGAAGATAATGAGAGCTCTATTGCCAGTTGTTGACCAAACAACCACCACTCAAAAGCAATTTTACCTCTGTTTTCAAAATGATAAGAAGCTCTAGCACATGTTGAATCCCTACTTCCCTCAATGAAGGGCATATCTTTTACTTAACTGTTGAGTCTCCATCCTTCTTTGAGCACCTTCTCGAGAGCATAATTGTCATTCTTAGTGTAATGTGCTTGTCCCTTAATGTCGACCCAGTGGGAACTGGGGTATGGAGAGCCCATTCCCCCCAGGCCTCGCACGCGAGCCAATCAGACGAAACGACTAACGACCAGGCGAGACCCACGAGAGGCAATCCCCCTCGAGGGCCTGAAGAGGAAGCGAAGGCCTCGAGGGAGCCCTCGCCTCAAGAAACCCTCCCGACGCGCCAGCATGCCTCGGGGGAGCCCCGCAGGAATCCCCCCTCGGGACCCCTCAGACCTGAAGGGAAACGTCGCGGCCAAGGAAGCACGACAGGGCGCACGTGCTCATGCAGGGCCGCACGCACCCCCGTCGCTGTCTCTGGCGATAGAGTGGTCAACAAAGCTGATCCGCCTGCTACGCAGCTGTGAGGACCTTCTACTCTGACGGTAAAGCAGGTGGACGGCACAACCCTCCAACGGAGATCGTCATCGCGGGCTCCACCTCAGAGACTGCCCGCTCTGCTGATAGTACCGCATGGTCGGCCGCCTGTCGGCCACGGCGCCACCTTTATCAACAATGGACCGAGTCCATGGACGAACGGAGCGCGGTGGACTCGTGCTCCACCCCGCCACTGGCATGTGGGAGCCACCTTGAAGGCCAAGCCGAAGGAGAAGGCCCGAGGCGCCTATAAAAGAGAGAAGACATCCATCGTAGCAAAGGTCGGCCCTTTGCGTGCAAAACACCCTTGTAAACCCTAGCAACTCTGGTTAGGTTAGCCTCTGGCTGGAGGAGGAAAAAAGATCATCGCTTCCCTCCCCAGGCAAGAACTGCCTCAAGGGGGCTTCCGTCAAGCTCAATTGTATTGTAACCTTCCACATATAATACAGACAAGCAGGAGTAGCGGTCTTACCTCCTCATGAGGGCCGTGAACCTGGGTAAAGGACGGTGTCTTCTTTGGTCGGGTGTGCGTCTTCTTCGGGTCCGGCGAGCAACGTCGCGGAGCAACTCGAGGGTTTAGACCTCCGCGTTCAATCCCCTTTCGAACTACACTTTAAGAAGTGACTACCCCCGATTCCTGGGAGTCATAACCCGACATTTGGCGCGCCAGGTAGGGGATTGAGGCGCGTCAACAACCTTCGAGTTCGTCTCCGCGCCATGGTGAACACGCGCGCCACCCGCGTCGCCCGTGTCAACCGACGTGCGCCCCCAGGAGCACGTGCGCCCCCAGGTGCCGTGACCACCCGTGCACAGCGGGGCCGACCCCGCCACGAGGAGAATGTCCCTTCTGGCCCTCATGCGGAGGCACCGGAGCACGACGCCGAGCACCAGGAGGACACGCAGTCGTCCCACCCGACGCTGCACCCAAGCGGCTCGGGCCCGGGAAGGACAGACCCTGCGCCCCACACCGCGCTGCTCATGGTGCAGGAGCTGCTCCGCTACCAGCCCACCGCTGAGGCCCACGAGCAGTGGCTCCAACGCCTCAACCACCTCGTCAGCATCGCCACGACGCGCCCCGCTCCGTCGCAGTCCAACGCGCACCCCTCCCTCGCGGGCACGGTCACAACAAATGCGCCTCCGCCACCTCCGGGGCCTGCGCCGGCTGCAGCGCAAAGGGCTGCTTCGCACGCGTCCTCGCCGCACGATTGCTTAATCGTGCAGCGCACCGCGCCCGACGCTCGTGTGGGGATGGAGCTCCAGCGAGACCGCCAGAACAGGCTTGTGGAGGAGCTCGGCCAGGCGGGACAGCAGAACCGCGGCGCACTTCAGCACGGGGTCGATACGTACACCTTAGGTTGTACGGCGTTCACTCGCTCTCTGCGTCGCGTGGTCTGGCCACAGAAGTTCAGGCCGGCTCTTCCCAAGGGCTACGACGGCTCCAGCAACCCCATCGAGTTCCTGCAGCTCTACACCACCTCCATCCAAGCTGCGGGGGGAGACGACAAGGTCATGGCCAACTGGTTCTCCCACGCACTTCGCAACTCTGCGCTATCGTGGCTCCTGAACCTCCCGGAGGACTCTGTGAACTCCTGGGAGGAGCTCTGCAAGCAGTTCGTCTCCAACTTCAAGGGGACGTACGAGCGCGCCCTCACCCACAACGATCTGCGCGCTATGGTGCATAGGAAGGATGAAACGCTCCGCAAGTACATCCAGCGCTTCAGCCAAGTGCGCAACAAGATCCCGAACATCCCTGACACTCAAGTCATCGCCACCTTCCGCGAGGGCATCACAAACAGCAGGATGCTCGAGAAGCTGGGCATCCACGACAAGCTCACCTCTGTGGTCAAGCTGTTCGATATGGCGGACAAGTGCGCCAAGGCTAAAGAGGGACTCCTCTTCGTGAAGATGTGTATCGAGAGGGTACGATCACGCTGAGGGGTCCAGGAGCCAGAAAAAGAAGGAGGAGCCTAAGCGCAAGGCCACCGCAGTGCTCGCGGCAGAGCCTGACACAAAAGGCACCCGCAGGGACTCCCCCGAGGCTGGAGAGAGGAAAGACCATCACCGCCCTTTCTGCATCTACCACAACAGGCGCGGCCACTCTACGGAGTCCTGCAACGAGCTCAAAAGGTTGAGCAAGGAGCGCGAGCAAGCAGAAGGCAGTGGCAGCCGCGATCGAGGCCGTGGCTACCGCGGGAGCGGACGCAAGGGCGGCTACCAGAAACCATCTGGAAATCAAGCCAACGCCACAGAAAAGAACGGCAACCTCCCTGACGACGAAGATGGCGGCTACCAAGCCCCGAGAGGCGCCATTGCCTGCATCCTCGGGGGGGGGCGCAGGCGCCAAAGTCGAACAACCAGTTCAAGCAGTTCGCCCGCGAGCTCAACGCCGCCCTCCCAAGCGCAGAAACCTCCAGGCCCCTCAAGTGGTTGCAGTACACCATCGTCTTCGACGCTCAGGACCACCCCAAGTCCACCAAGACTGTTGGAACCCTCCCGCTGGTCTGCTCCCCAACCATCGACAACGTGGCCGTCTCCAAGACGCTTATCGATGGCGGAGCAGGCCTGAACGTTATCTCCATAGATACGTTCGAAGCGCTTCAAGTGCCCTACGAGCGGCTCATGCCCTCGAGGCCCTTCACGGGAGTCACCAGCGGCTCGATCGAGCCTCTAGGCCAGGTCAGGCTTGTCGTCACCTTTGGGAGCGAGGAAAATTACCGCACCGAGCACATCGACTTCGATGTCGCACACATCGGCCTGCCGTACAACGCCATCCTCGGCTACCCCGCGCTCGCGAAGTTCATGGCCGTCACGCACCATGCATACAACATGGTCAAGATCCCCGGCAGCACAGGCACGATCACCATCCGTGGGCATGTCCTGGACGCTACACGCGCCGTTGAGACGGCCTACAAGACCGCCGCCATGGCTTTCCCCGCAGAAGAGGACCTAGAGCCCCTCGAGAGGCCCAAGAAAAGAAACAGTTGTTCTCCCAGGAGACAGCTGCTACCAAGAAGATCTCTCTGAGCTCCAGTAGCTCGGGGGCTGAAGGCTCGGGGGCTAGCGTCACCATTGGCGTCGTGCTGCCTCCCAAATAGGAAAGCGCGCTCGTCGCCTACCTCCAGGCAAACTCTGACATGTTCGCGTGGACACCGTCAGATATGTCTGGTGTACCGAGGGAGGTGATCGAGCACCACTTGGCCGCGTGCCCAAACGCGCGCCCCGTCAAGCAAAAAGCAAGAAAGCAAGCCCCCGAGAAGCAAGCATTCATCGTCAAGGAGGCCGAGAAGCTCAAAGCGGCAAAAGTCGTTCGCGAAGTCGCGCACCCCACTTGGCTCTCCAACGGCGTGGTAGTCCCAAAACCCGCTGGCGGAGGACGCCTCTGCATCGAATACACTGATGTAAACAAGGCCTGCCCCAAAGACCCTTATCCCATGCCCAGAATCGACCAGATCGTGGACTCCGGCAGGCTGCGACCTCCTCTGTTTCCTCGATGCCTTCTCTGGTTATCACCAGATTAAGATGGCTAAAGAGGATGAGGAGAAGACGGCTTTCCTCACCCCATGCGGTGTGTATTGCTACGTCTGCATGCCCTTCGGCCTAAAAAATGCCGGAGCCACTTTCCAGAGGCTGATGAGGATAGCCCTTGGCGGGCAAATGGGGCGAAACGCCGAAGCATATGTCGATGACATCGTCGTGAAGTCACGAGAAGGAAATACTCTTCTCGGAGACCTTGAAGAAACCTTCGCCAGCCTGCGCAAGGTGAACATCAAGCTCAACCCCGCCAAGTGCGTCTTTGGAGTACCTTCAGGCAAATTGCTTGGGTTCCTCGTGTCTCATAGGGGCATAGAGGCGAACCCAGACAAAATCAAGGCCATAGAAGGCATGCAACCTCCACGCAGGCTCAAGGACATGCAGCGCCTGGCAGGCTGCATGGCCAGCTTGGATCGATTCATCTCCAAGTTCGGTGAAAGAGCCCTGCCGTTCTTCAAGATCATGAAAAGAACGGGCACTTTCAAGTGGGACCCTGAAGCTGAAAAAGCATTTGAGGACTTGAAGAAGTACTTGGCCAGCCCACCTGTAATGGTCGCCCAAAGGCTTGGCGAGCACCTGAACCTGTACTTGTCAGCTACTCCACAAACAACCAGTTCTGTCCTTGTGGTGGAAAGAGAGGAGCCAGTACTTCACAAGAAGAGTGCAACCACTCCAGAGAAAAAGCCTCCTGATAAAGAGCTCGACGAAAGGGCAGTCCTCACAAACCCACCGCCAGGCCAAAAGCCTCAAGAGGGGACCTCCCCGAGCCAACCGCTGCAAAAGTTTCATGCTAAAGGGCCTGAGGAGCCCCAAGAGGCTAACCCCCTCGAGGCCCAGGAGGAGCGCTACGAGGCCAAGTCCCTCGAGTCCACGTCCCTCGAGGCCAAGTCCCTCGGGGCCACGTCCCTCGAGGCCAAGTCCCTCGAGGCCACGTCCCTCGAGGCCACCTCCCTCGAGGCCAAGTCCCTCGAGGCCACATCCCTCGAGGCCAAGGACAAGCCCCTGGAAGCCAACCCCATCGAGGGTCAAGCTGGGCCACCTCAGGCGAAAGACGCCAAGGCAACAGGAACTACTCTCGTCGAGCATCCAGTTTACTTTGTCAGCACAGTACTGCGTGATGCTCGCGAGCGGTACACGATGCAGCAGAAGCTACTCCTCGCACTCCTCATCGCCTCAAGAAAGCTGCGACACTAATTCCAGGGGCACCCCATCACGGTGGTCACCTCCTTCCCCCTACAGCAAATTCTGCGCAACCCAAATGCAACAGATCGTGTCGCAGGATGGAACATCGAGCTACAATCATTCAATTTGCGCTTCGATACCACAAGGGTAATCAAAGGAAGAGCGCTGGCAGACTTCGTCGCCGAATGGACTGACCCAACCCCTGAAAAGCCCTGGGGAGAAGAGCACGAGCCCTCTGGAGCCGCAATGCCCAGTCACTGGACCATGAAGTTCGACGGAGCTTTTGCTTGTCACCATGGTGGGGCAGGCGTAGTCCTGACCTCACCCAAAGGCGACAAGTTGTATTATGAAGTCCAGCTATGCTTCGGAATCGACAAGATATCCAACAACATCGCCGAGTATGAAGGGCTGCTTGCTGGCCTACGCGCCGCAATCGCCCTAGGCGTCAACTCATCAAGGGCGACTCCCAGCTGCTCGTCAACTTCTCTAACAAAAGCTACAAGCCTAAGGACGACCACATGGCCGCATACCTTGAAGAGGTCCGTAGGTTGGAGAAGAACTTCAGGGGAAGGGAGCTCATGCACATCCCAAGAAAGGAAAACCAAGAGGCTGATGAAATCGCCAAGCGCGCATCAAAGAGGCAGGCCCAGCCACCAGGTGTCTTGGAAGAAAGGCTCGTCAAGGCATCCATAAAGCAGCCCCTAGAGGCCCTGCCTGCAAATACAGACGAAGGGCTCCCGCCACCACCTGCAAGCGGAGCTCCAGGCTAGGGGCCCCCACAGGGGAGCGTCTGTTGCTCACAGCGGTGCGCCAAGAGGCAGGATGGATCGACGAGATAAGGACTACCTTCACAAAGGGATCCTTCCCGAGGAAGATGTTGAAGCGGAGCGAATTGCCTGCCAAGCAAAATCGTACCAAATCCTCGAAGGAATTCTCTACCGCAAGTGCCAAAACGACATCGCGCTCAAGTGCGTCCCTCCTGAAGAAGGAAAACTGCTGATTAAGGACATCCACAGTGGGGAATGCGGCCAACATTCGTGCGCCCGCACCCTCACAGGAAAAGTCTTCAGGAGTGGCTTCTACTGGCCTCAAGCGCTTCAAGATGCAACAGACATCATTCAATCTTGTGAAGCCTGCCAATTCCACGCCAAGCAAATCCACCAACCATCGCTGGGGCTACAAACCATCCCGCTCTCGTGGCCGTTTGCGGTCTGGGGGCTGGACATCCTGGGACATTTCCCAACGGCGCAAGGTGGATATCGCTACCTCTTCGTGGCCATTGACAAGTTCACAAAATGGCCTGAAGTGGAGGCGACGCGCACAATCACATCAGGCGCGGCGGTGAAATTCATCAGAGGCCTGGTCTGCCGCTTCGGAGTGCCTAACCGCATCATCACCGACAATGGCTCGCAATTCACAAGTGGCATCTTCAGAGCCTACTGTGAAAAAATGGGCATCAAGCTCTGCTTCGCCTCAGTCGCCCATCCGCAGAGCAATGGGTAGGCCGAGCGCGCAAACGCAGAGGTCCTCAAAGGCCTAAAGACCAGGACCTTCGACATCCTCAAGGGCCACGGCAAGGGCTGGATCAATGAGCTACCCTCGGTGCTCTGGTCCATCCGTACCACGCCACCCAAGCCCACTGGGGAAACGTTGTTCGCACTCGTCTATGGAGCCGAAGCAATCCTCCCCGTAGAGATAAAGCATGGATCCCCACGGGTCCTTGCCTTTAGCGAGGACCAGCAAGAGGACCTCCACAACGACGACCTGCTGCTCCTTGAAGGGCTAAGACGCCGCGCCGCCCTCCGGGCGGCCAAATACCAGCAGGACCTGAGGCGCTACCACAGCCGCAATGTGCGTTTGCGCACCCTGGAGGCAGGCGATCTCGTCCTCAGGCGGATCCTCTCCAGGGAAGGCCTCCACAAGCTGTCCCCGATCTGGGAAGGTCCCTACAGGGTCACCCACATCACCAGGCCTGGCGCGGCTCGCCTCGAGACGCAAGACGGCGTCCCCGTCAAGAATCCATGAAACATCATGCACCTGCGCAAGTTCTACCCGTGATCATCATCACGACATGACATTTAGCGAAAGAGGCAGCCCACGGCTCAACCTCCAAGCACCTTTTTGTCCCTCAAGGTTAAAAGCCCAAGGCTTAAACCTCGCAAACCTTTGTATCCACAAGGAACAAATGAAAAACGTGATTGTTATCACGCCCGTGATCATTGTCACGTCGAGACGTCAAGCGGACGAGGCAGCCTACGGCTCAACCTCCAAGCATTTTCGTCTCTAGAGGTTAAAACGCCAACGGCTTAAACCTCCAAAAACATAGCTTTGTCTGCTAAAGGAACAAATGCAACCGTGGTCATTGCCACGCACGTGATCATTGTCACGTCGAGACGTCAAGCGGACGAGGCAGCCTACGGCTCAACCTCCAAGCATTTTCGTCTCTAGAGGTTAAAACGCCGACAGGTTAAACCTCCAAAAACATAGCTTTGTCTCCTAAGGGAACAAATGCAAGTGGTCATTGCCACACCCGTGATCATTGTCACGCCAAGACGACAAGCGGAAGAGGCAGCTTACGGCTCAACCTCCAAGCACGTCCGTCTCTAGAGGTTAAAACGCCAAAAGGCTTAAACCTCAAATACATGCTTTGTCTCCTAAGGGAACAAACGCAACCGTGGCCATTGCCACGCACATGATCATTGTCATGCCGAGACTCCTAGCGGAAGAGGCAGCCTACGGCTCAACCTCCAAGCATCCCTGTCTCTGGAGGTTAAAACGCCAATGTTTAAACCCCCAAAGCCCCAAAGGCTTCACTCGAGGGAAAACCCTCCGAGCTCTCAATTAAAACGAGCCACCTCAGGCCGTTGAGAGTCTCTGCCACCAATAGGTGGTCCCCATGCCTCGACATGGTCAGAGCATTAACTTGGAAATCCCAAGCATAATGACTCAATCTCGTTCCTTAGTGAACTTAGCCCTTCGGCGCCGCTTAAAAAATGTTTTTGGGGGGGTTTTATTTACGCATTACTATTGTTGAAGTGTGCGCTTATATCTCTCCACATGCGTACCTCGCGAGCGGGGGCTGAGTATGGTGCCAGTGCCTCAAATGACACACCAGCAGCACTTCAAAATCCAAGAGTCCGAGCTCAGGCTGGAGGGCAAGATCCCACAAATACGCCATCTCTACAAAGGACCTTGGTACTTACTCTCCTCGCAAGGAACGCCTGAGGGGACCTATAAGCGCGTACGAGTCCCTTGAACCGTGTTTCAGCGTTTGGGTTCGCCCCTCTAATACCTGCAGGGAAGAATTCCCCCTCGAGCCTGAAGGGGCGTCCGTGAGTGACCCCTCAAGTGGGCAACCTCGCCAGGCGAAAAGCCTCCCCAGGAGCGACCCCTCAAGTGGGCAACCCCTCCAGGCGAAAAGCCTCCCCAGGAGCGACCCGTCAAGTGGACAACCTCGACAGGCGAAAAGCCTTCGCAGGGCAAAAACCTCGAGAAGCTAAGTCTCGCACCCACGCTTTAAGAGCGTTTTTCTCTCCCTAGCGCGCGTCTTTGCCCCTCGAGCGACTTCGCTTTCCCTTACGCTTCATGCACTACTCGCACGTCTAAGGGGGGCACTTGAGCATCGCGACTCAAGGCTCTTACCTCTCCTAGGCCTAAACTCCCCCCGGCCTTGTGGAATCATTGCTCCCGCATACCGAGGTGGCGGAGTCATGGCACGAAGAGATGGGACCTAACGACGCAGAGAACAAATAGGCATGGAGATGAGTCCAAAGAGACCTCACGAGGGGCAGACGAGCTCAAATTGAAACAGCAATTAAAAGTATATTACAGGCCAAAAGTCTCAAGTTGTCTAAGCACACAGCTGGTGCAGATACAAGCGCTCGCAGGCGCAATAAAGGATGCCTCAAGGGGAAGCAGCACCGCCGTGCACCTCCTCCGCGGCGCCCTTCTCAGCCTCGGCAGAGCAGGCCTCCTCCTCGCTGTCCTCCGGCGTAGCCTCCGTGCGCCTGAAGCGGTTGCAGAAGGCATCCACCTGCTCGCGGAGGGAGCTTGAGACCCGCTGCGCGCCCTCGCCCTGGGCGGATTCGATCACGGAGCCGAGGTCGAAGTCTGGCGTGAGGAGCTTGAGGTTGGTGAAGATGCGATCCACCACCACCCCCAAGAGTTGCCGACTCTCATCCTCGATCATCTCCCGAAGCTCGGCGACAAAACCCTCGAGCGCTGCGAAGAGCTGGTGGAAGTAGACCAGGTACATGGCAGCATCGCCGCGGGCCCGAACGTTGGTTTGCGGCGCGTCTGCTCCCAGCTGCGAGGCCAGCTCATTGCCACGAGCGACCAGCGCCTCGAACATGCGCTCGCACTACTTCGTGAGCGCCCGAGCCGCGTTGGCAGAATCCGAGGCCTCCGCCTCTCGCTGCATCGCCGGGGCCACCTGCTCCTCCAC
This sequence comes from Poa annua, assembly GCA_026929855.1. Lineage (NCBI taxonomy): Eukaryota > Viridiplantae > Streptophyta > Magnoliopsida > Poales > Poaceae > Poa > Poa annua. The sequence continues at coordinate 65,173,826 of CM049429.1, read as the reverse complement.
GTCCTAGGCCAACGAGTTGAGGTTGTGGACAGCCTCGGTGCGAGCCTCCTCCGCTCGGCGGTGGCCATCCTTAGCGCGAGTGAGGCGGGCCTCCAGCTTGGAGTTGGCGTTCTCGAGCTCGACGATCTTCCGAGCGTCCGCAGCGTGCTTGGCCTTGAAGCGGTCCTCCTGCGACCGGGCCAGGTCGCGGTACTTCTGAGATGTGGACTTATGGAACTGCTTCTCGCGCTCCGCGAGGGCGTCCTCAGTCTCTTTCTTCTTCTCGGCGAAGCGCCGCTCGAAGCGCTCGTAAGCCACCTTCTGGACTGCGACGTTTTCGTCGTACCTCAGGGTCGCCTTGGCAAACTCGCCCTCTCGCTCCTCGAGGGCCTCGCGCTGAGCAACCAAGTCCTTCTCCGCCTGGAGGCGCTGCTCCTCGCGCTGCTGCAGCTCCTCCTCCTTGAGGACCAGCTGCTGCTCATGCTCGGCGAAGACCCTGCGGTCCTCCTCCAGAGCAGCCGACGCGGCCTGGTGGGCGGAGAGCAGCTGGGCCTCCAGCTGGCCCAGCTCGCGGCGCTTCTGCGCCAGCGAGCCCTCCATCGCCTCGCGCTCCGCCCTCACCTCACGTAGGAGCTCCGCCGCAGCGTCGCGTTCCGCCTAGAGGGGGTTGAGCAGCTCTGCAGCGTCGTGGATGGCCCCCTCGCGGATCTCCTTGGCGAAGCTGATGGCCTTCTCGCGGGCGGCCTGCAGCGCCAAATCTTCTAGCCGGCACGCCTCGACCGCCGCGTGGAAGGACAACCACGACTTCGCCAGCTCCTCCTGCTGCCGAGCGACCCAGATGTCCCCAAGGGCGAGGTGCGCCTCCAAGCCCTCCAGGGACTCCCTCACGAGGCCAAAGGCGACCTCGCGGCGCTCGTGCTCCAGTCCCAGCCGTGGAGCACAGGACTTGGCTCATGGAGGGCCCGGCCTCAGCGTCGAGGCCCGCGGTTCCGGCCTCGGGGGGAACTTGGGGGCTGGCCTGAGCCCCGCCTGAGCCCGCGCCCTCTTCAGGCCCCGCAGCCGCGGGGAGCTCCTCGCCTCCAGCCTGGCGGGGAGAAGAAGAAGAGCCGCCCCCGGCAGACGTGCCCGCACCTTCTGGTGCCTCGCATGACTCCGTCGCAGGCTGCGCAGAAGCGGTGGGTGCAGGCGACGCAGCAGGCATGCTCGGAGGCGTCGACACATGCGGCGGCGTCGACTCGCGTGGCGGAGTGGCCTCGCGCGGAGGCGTAGCCGCACGAGGTGGAGTAGCAGCGCGAGGTGGCGCAGAAGTTCTCTCCTCAGAGCCCTCCACCACCAGAGGCTTGCGGGGCGCTGCAGGTGCATCTAGGCCCGCGGCGCCCTCCTTCACCTGAGGATCAGCTGCCCCCACGAGGGGCGCATTCACCTCCAATTGAGGCGCCTCCTCAAGGGGGACCGCAGGGGCTGCCTCCACAGGCCTCGCAGCCTCGTCAGCCACGGCCCCTGCTGTGGCGCTCTTCACCTCGGACGCCTTGCGGAGCCGGCAGCGCTTCGCAGGCGCAGGACCGCTGGCAAGAGCCCAAGAAAAGACTTCAACAAAAGATGAAGTGAAAAAGAAAACAAAGGGCAGCTGACCCAGCGTCATATAAACTCACCCTGGAGGAGGAGAGCCAGCGTCGACCCACGCCAGGCCTGGCGAGCGCCATGAGGGGAATGGCTTGGAAGCAGGAATCGCGGGGGGCGCCTCCGCTTTCCTCTGGGAAGGGACGTCAGACGGCCTCGCCCCCGAGGGGTCCACGGCGACCTTGGTGCGAGGCCCGCGCCTTCCTGGAGAGGCCTCCGTGCCCGAGGCCTCCCCTTCCTCAGCTTCCTCCTCCACGAGTCGCGAGGGTGCCACCACGAAGGCGTCTTCGTCGCCTGACGAGATATCGCAAATCTCGTCAGTAAGCGGCCCAGCTCTAGAAGAGGAAAACTCCCCAGTTGTGGCCTCCTCCTCACCTAGGCCAACTCCTGAAGCCGAGGGAGAATCTGCCCCCTCCGCTTCCCACGGGGCCGGCATCGGCACATCGGAGTCCGCCGGGCCTGTCGAGGTGAACGGAGGCATCCCTTCCAGGAGCGCCATGCGCTCTGTTAGGTTGTACTGGTGAAGAGGCCGGAGCGCCGGGCGGATCTCGTCCACGGGAAGCACAGAGGGGTTGACGAAGAACGCAGAGAGGACATTGTCGACGGCGTCCTGGTCGTTATCCTCGACGTGGAGCTGCATCTTGTCGTTCGGCCCCGAGTACATCCACATGGGGACCGAGTGGGCTTGAAGAGGCGCGATGCGGCGAGTCACGAAGTCCGCCACAACCATCTGCCATGTGAGGCCCTCCTCGTGAAGGAAGCTCAGGCGCCCCATCAGGCTCACATTCTTGGCGCCGTCAAAGGTAGCCTTTCCCCAATGGGAGCGGAGGCTCGTCGGGGACCTCGAGAAGGCGCAGGGACGCTCCACCCCGACGAAGAACCACTTCTGGCGGAAGTCGTCTACCTTCTTCGTCACGGCCGTGATGGCCTTGCCCTCACTCCAGGAAATGGGAATGTAGACGCCCCCCATGCCGTCGACGATGCGGAACGAGATGCACCCGGAGCGCTCGTTCTTCGCCGTGTTCTGGAGCGCGTAGAAGCACCGGAACAGTCCCACCGTGGGCTTCAGGCCCAGGTACGCCTCGCAGAGGTAGGCGAAGACGGCGAGGATGAGGACGGAGTTGGGGTGCAGGTGCAGCAGCTGCACCTGGTAGAACGCCAACACCGCCTCCAGGAACGGCTAGAAGGGCGGCACCAGCCCCGCGGCCAGGCAGTGCTGGAAGATTGGGAAGAACCCCCCCCCCCCCCGGGCGCTTCCCGTGCGCCGCGGGCTTCAGGGCGGTGGCGTCGTGCTCGTTCGTCCGGTCCTCCACCAGACATCGGACTTTGGAGAGCGCTTTCTCCTTGACGCGCACGCCGACCAGCGCCGCGTCCATCACGGTCTCCGTGGCTTCCGCCTGGGAAGAAGACCCCGCGGCGGCCTTGCCCTTGCTCTTGAGAGGACTCATTGTCGCGGGCGCGGAGGATGGAAGGAGTTGGAGAACAGAAACCCGCAGGAGAGAGCGGAGGCTGTAACATCCCAATTTTCAGAAAAATTTAAAACTTTTGCATCCATGCATCATCATCATTAAACATGTCATATGAATCACATAAAATTTGAATTTAATTAATTAAATATATTAAATTGACTTTATATCCTTTAAAATTGTTATTTTGAAATTATAATAATGTTCCTTTTATTCTATTTTTATTTTTGACAAAAATAATGTCAAAAGGATCTATTTTTCATAAGCTTTTCAAATTATATTTTTATGAATTTTTCTGAGAAGTTTTAATATAGTTTTGAATTTGTTTTATACTCAAAAGATTTAAAAACAGAAAAGAATTTTAAAAAAGGAAAAATAGAATCGGGCCACCCAGTGGGTTGAAGCCCACTAGCTATCTATAGCGCGCGCGACGCAATCCAGCCCGCCAGCAACCCGTCCCCGCCGGCGCACGCGCACTCACTCGCTGACAGGTGGGCCCCACCTGTCATCCCTCCCGCTGCAACGGCTCGCCCCAAATCACGCCCACGACCTAGCCGAGAAACGGCCGAATCAATTCGATTGATTCCCAGCGATTTACTCACTCATTTACGTCGCCGATTCTTGCTATAAGATCCCCTCGATCCCCTCTCTCTTTTGCCCCAAGCACCACCTCCCGAGAGCCACCAGGCCGCCCACGAGCATCCCCGGAGCTCCGCCGTTGTCGACGGCAAGTTCAACGAACTCCGGTGAGCTGCGACCTCCTCGCGCCCTCTCTTCACTCCCAATCGTTTCATTTTATCTTTGCGCACCGTGGTGACAAGGTCTCGGGTGTTCTTTCACAGCCAAACTTCGTGTCCGTGCTCACCGACGAGAACCTCCGCCGTGCGCATCTCCGGCGAGCAACCAGAGGAGGCAGGAAGAGCTACGACCTCCACCACTTCGCCAACAACGTCGCCTCGACGCCCTCTACCCGTAGGTATGACCGACATGTCTCGGAACGCAGTAGAACGTATAGAACGTGCGATGCCGTGCGTGTCGCCGCCGCGAGCGCTGCTCCGGCGAGGTCCTCCGGCGACCTAGCGCCGCCCGTTGTTGGTCAACGCGTGTAGTCCGTATGATCTCGATCCTACGGTTAGGATTAGATCTTTTTAAACGAAACGGTACGGTTGATCTAGACCGCCAGATCCAGATCTGACGGCCCAGATCAAATCACTTAAACACGTCAGCATGCCCAGTCAGCGCACAGTCAGCACCCAGTCAGCGCTGACGTGTAATTTCTTTTTCCCATTTTATTTAATTTGGCAGTTTTGCAGAAAACACCCTGCATACTGTTTTTATCACTACTTTTTATCTGTTTATCCAAATTTAAACAACTTGTTTATAAGCCCTCTGCCCAAATGTCATTTTTACAAAATTTAATTTTGAAATTTTATTTAAGTGAACTAAAGTCCTTGTCATTAACCCTTTATTCATAATTAAATAATAGAAACAAATCAAAAATTTATTCATGCATATATCATGAAAATCCAAAGGGATATTTTTATTAGTTTCTAGACGTTGGAAATAAATTGTTGCATCTCATCTCATGCATAGCATATATCTTCTTTGTATGAACCTTTGCTTGTGTGTTTATGTGTGGCTCTTTATTTCTTTGTTAGACTATTCGGAGGGAAACGAGAATCTTTGCAACTGTAACTGCTGCATTCCCGATTGCCAAGGCAAGTGGCACACCCCCATAAAAGTCCTATTATTTCTATGCATGAGTAGAGTATTTTCTATAAGCATGTGTAGGATAGAATTGCTATGCAAGCCATGATAGACCTCTTTATTCCTGTGTCTAGGTTCCTATGAAATTACTTAGTAGAATAGTGATGTTATGCAAAAACTATTTTGATGAAAAAGATAAAGTCTACTAAGTTTTAATCAAACACCTGGGTGGAATTTGGTTGCTTGGCTGTATGAGTTGAGTGTTGTTCCCAGGGGATTTACCTGTGGAATATTCACTTGTGGATGGCCACCCAGTAGCAAAGGAATCTGAAGAGCTCCAAGTGAAGATTGCTTCTCGTGCAGCCATTGCCAATATGGGCTCTGGCTTGATCAACTAAGCTGCATGGACTCTCCCCGGCCTGACAGGTGGTTGTAGAGGATTTGTAGGTGGAGCGCGTCAGGCCAGAGTGGGATGGAAAATGCTTCTGAAAGATCTCGTCTCATTCTTTCCTTTCCTTATCACAAATGGTGTGTAAAGGGTAATTTGGGTTGAATGGGTACAATGGTGAACGTGCACAACCTCTGCAGAGTTAAATCTAAGTACTTGGCCGTGTCCCCGGAAACGGACAATTGAGCAGCTGAACGAGGATGTCAACGGAGGATTCCACCATTCCAACTTCAAAAATATAAAACTTGATGGGTGAACAAGGGTAGAATGAGATAGTGGATTTCATGCCACGGATGTCTCGAATGGATGAAAAGTGTTTCCAAAAAGTTAGGAAAAAACTTGCTTTCTGCAAAATAGCCTTGAGCTCCACCAGCCAAATAAGCATATAGGTCATAGAGTTATTCCTCTAAGTGTCCACCATAGTGTCACTTGCCAGTTCCATTTTAATGGTTCTAACCCACGTTGTTGCAATATATATCTTATTGCAGACTGTCCTGATGATGAGTGAAAGTTTTTACTAAGGGTTTTCGAGTCTTCAACCAACATGCTCGCCTGTGGCACATGATGATGATTGGGGACTCCATGAAGAATAATTTTCCGTTGTTTACTCTGTTCACTGCTAGCTTTATGCTATGCAAATTTGTAATGAATATTTTCTAAGTCTGGATCAGCGTTGTAATAAATTGATACTTTGTTGTGATATTACATCGTAACTGTGTGTGCAAACGAATCGATCCAGTGATTTGCACTATACACAGGTATCTGCCATACTTTAGGTGCAGGTACACTACAGATGGTATCAGAGCAACCGTGTTGCCTGTAGGTTCGAGCCCTTAGGATTGGAAAAACCTTTTGATCATAATATTAACTACTTAAGTATTTTTGGATCCTAGCGGCATAGTGAGATGAAGCGGCCTGGAAACAAACCTTACATGTCCGCGTACATGAGACCTGTTCCACACTTAAGTGGCTGGCCGGGTGTCTGTCTCTCTCACTATAGTGAATATCCAATTTACAAAGAGTTGTTTATATTTGTTGATCACATTGAGATTTTACTTAGTTTTGACTCTAATTTAATAATACCCTTATGACTAGTACCTCCTTACCTTACACATTTCTTGTTTTAAATTCTTTTCTTTCTTCCTAAAGGATGACGAGCTTCCACTTCACCACTGCGGAGGACTTCGAGGATACCCGTTTTGGCTGCTACCTTCTCGACATCGGCGAGAAGATAGGTTTACCGCTACCTCAAGTTAAGGGCTTCATCCTGAAGAAGTTTAACAAGGAGGGCTGTTGGGCAATAAAAGCAACTCAACCAGGACGCGGAGAAGAGCCCCCGTTGGAAATCAAAATGGTTAGTGACTCCAAAGAAAAAGGACTCAATCTCGTAATGCAGGACCTGATTGGACGTCTCTGCGGACGCTATAGCGCAGAGTTGAGGGGCCACTATTCCATTTTCTTTGGAAGGAGAAACGAGGAGGGAGAACCCTACCTCTTCGATGTTGGAGATAGAGGCAAAGCAAAGCCCCTTAGTCTGTATTTCCAGGAGTTGGAGGTCCTCGTCACAGAACTTTATGAGGATAGACGCACTGAACTTCTGAAGAACGATGAGTTGTGTGCCTTACTCAAGGAGAACGAGGAAAAGATAAAAGCTCAAGAGGAAGTGACTAAGGCCCAAGAAGAAAAGTTTGCTTCACAAGAGGAGAAATACAAGAGACAGGAGAAAAGGGTTCAAGAGAAAAACAAGACTATCAGAGAACAGAAGGCAGAACTCGAGAGCAATGAAGTCGAGTTTGAAGCTGATAGTGACTTGATCAAACGTCTTCGTACCGAGAAAAGGGAACTGCAAGAGAAGAACTCTGCCCTGGAGAAAGAAGTGAAGGAATTAAGGGAAGTACTCGACAATGAAGGAATCGAGATTCAGGAAATTGAAGAAGAAGAAGATGACATGGTCGAGTAGTTCGTTAGCGAGACTACCATTTATTTACACCTCATCGTTATCTTAGTCTTGTATTGACCTATCAACTTGTGATAAGGCAGTACCTTCCATTGTATTCCGAGGAACCTCGCGTTTATTTTCCAAAACTCTCATGTCGGATTAGTCCAAAGTTTTGAGTTGTGTGATGTTTGCTTGTTCCTTAGGTTGTTTGTTTGTTGGGGTAATCTTTCTCATTAGATCTTTCCGTCTAAAAAACTCACCTATACAAATCACAGATGCCTCCCCGTCGTACGCCCGACAACAACAACAACAACAACAACAACAACAACAACAACAACAACAACAACAACAACAACAACAACAACAACAACAACAACAACAACAACAACAACAACAACAACAACAACAACAACAACAACAACAACAACAACAACGACCACAATAACAATGATGCTATACAACAGTTGATGGCTGCTCAAGCTCAGCTAATGACTATGATGACCCAGTTCATTGCGGCAACCAACAACAACAACAACAACAACAACAACAATAACAACAACAACCATAACCCGCCTCCGCCACCCCCCCCCCCATGTGGATAGACTTACCAGATTTCTGAGGCTCCGACCGAACAAGTTCTCCATTGCAACTGAACCCATTGTGGCAGATGACTGGCTGCGTTCAGTGGACAGGGATCTGGTGACTTGTGAATGTACTGACGCTGAGAAGGTGAGGTTCACCACTCATCTGTTGGAAGGACCAGCAATCCAGTGGTGGGAGACCTATCAAATCACCCACCCACTAGAAACCATGACTTGGGAAAATTTCAAGGAAGGTTTTCGTAATGCTCATATCTCCTCGGGCATTATGAACTTGAAGCAGGAAGAGTTCAGAAACCTGAGACAAGGAAACAGGAGCCTTAAGGAGTACATGGCTGATTTCCATGCCCTTTCCCGTTATGCCTCTGAAGACATTAACACCGAGGCAAAGAGGAAGGCAAAATTCCTAAATGGGCTGAGTGACGAGCTGAAGATCCCTTTGACAGTGGCATACGCCCCAAATTATCAGACTCTCCTAGATCAGGCTATCATACTAGAGGATAACATCAAGAAGGCTGAAAATAGGAAGAGAAAGTTGAATGTTCACAAACCCCATTCTGAGACTTCTTTCAAGAGATCTTTCCCTCAAGATGCAAATCAGAGTTATAAACCTGGTCACTATCCTAGTGGAGGAAGCAACCATAAACATCATGGTCACAACCATAGTGGTGGTTTCAAGGGAAACAATGGGAATCACAAGGGAAATGGAAATGCTGGCCACAACAATGGACAACATCGCCCAAACCCCGAATATAAGAAAGATATCAGCCAAGTCCTATGCTTCAAGTGCAATAACAAGGGTCACTACGCCACTGACTGCCCCGAAAAGAAGGCTGCAGAAGCTGTCAAGCCCAATCCCTTCCAGAAAGGACAGGTGAACCACATCAATGTGGAAGAAATGTACGATGAACCTGATGCTGTCATTGGTACGTTCTTACTAAATTCATGCCCAGCATTAGTTTTATTTGATACTGGAGCATCGCATTCTTTCATTTCAAGAGCTTTTGTAAACAAACATGGGTTAGTAATGGAAAATATAGGAAGCCCCATTAGAGTAAGCTCTCCGGGCGGAGAGATGCTAGTAACCTCTGGCTGTAGACAGTTGAGTCTGAAGATTGGAAAGCATCAGTTTCCTACGGACTTGATCATCCTGGAAACACAAGGCCTGGATGTTATCATATGGATGGATTGGATGACCCGCTATACAGGAATCATAGACTGCGCAAACAGAACCATCACTCTCACCACTCCAGAAGGCTCGAAGATCAACTTTAGATCAAAATTTGAACTAAAGAAGGTTAGGCTTAATTATCTTAAGGGGGTTAGTCTCGGTGAGGTCCTTATAGTTAAGGAATACCCTGACGTGTTTCCGGAAGAACTACCAGGAATGCCACCCGATAGAGATGTAGAGTTCCTCATAGAACTAAAACCGGAGACAGGACCAATTGCTAAAAGGCCCTACCCAATGGCAACTGATGAACTGAAAGAACTCAAGAAACAACTAGAAGAGTTTATGCAGAAAGGCTTTATCCGTCCATGTTCATCACCCTGGGGAGCCCCGATTCTTTTTATCAAGAAGAAGGATAGTACTCAGAGATTAGTCACCGATTACCGTGACATAAACGAGCATACAATCAAGAACAAGTATCCGCTACCCAAAATCAATGAACTGTTCGATCAACTAGAAGGGGTTGTCGTCTTCTCCAAGATCGATCTCAGATCAGGGTACTTTCAGATGAAAGTCAGAGAGATGGATATACCCAAGACTGCTTTCGTTACAAGATATGGATCGTATGAGTACACGGTAATGCCTTTTGGGTTAACCAATGCTCCAGCCTATTTCATGAACATGATGAATAAGGTGTTTATCGATTTTCTGGACAAGTTTGTGGTTGTCTTCATCGATGACATCTTAGTCTACTCCAAAAGTCACAAAGAACACGAAGAACATTTATGTCTGGTATTGCAAAGGCTCCGAGAGCATAAATTATATGCTAAGTTCAACAAGTGTGAATTCTGGTTAAAACAAGTAGGATTTCTAGGACACCTGGTGTCTAAAGATGGGATAGCAGTGGACCCTGAAAAAGTTGCTGCTGTGACAAATTCGGAATCGCCCAAAAATGTGGGAGAAATCCGCAGTTTTCTAGGACTGGCAGGGTACTACCGGAGATTCATTGAAAACTTCTCCAAGATTGCCAAGGCCTTGACTGAACTACTGAAGAAGGGAAAGAAATTTGAGTGGACGGAAGCTTGTGAGATCAGTTTTCAGGAATTAAAGAAGCGCTTGGTGTCGACACCAGTATTATGCTTACCAGATCTAGAGAAAGACTTTCAGGTTTATTGCGACGCTTCATATCGCGGCCTAGGAAGCGTATTGATGCAAGAAGGCAAAGTAGTGTCTTACGCCTCAAGACAACTCAAAAATCATGAAGTAAACTACCCCACTCATGATTTAGAGTTAGCTTCTGTGGTGCATGCGCTAAAGATATGGAGGCCATATTTATGGGGAAAGAGATGTGAAGTTTTTACGGATCATAAAAGCGTCAAGTATTTCTTTACTCAGAAGGAATTAAACATGCGTCAAAGGAGATGGTTAGAATTGATCAAAGACTATGATTTAAGTCTACAGTACCACCCAGGGAAAGCCAACGTAGTGGCTGATGCCTTGAGCCGTAAGACTTATGTAAACGGACTCACGGCAGGTGAATTGCCGGAAGATCTTTGTAAGGGGTTTAAGGACGTTCGATTAGAGGTGGTACCTGAAGGATTCATAGCATCCTTAGAAGTTCAACCTCTTCTATTTAACAAAATCAAGACAGCTCAGTTAGAGGATAAAGCAGTAAAAGAAATCAAGAAGAACCTAAGCGAAGGTAAGGCCAGAGATTTTAGAGAAGATGAAGAAGGAATCGTGTGGTATAAAGAACGCATTTGTGTTCCTGACAATGCCGACCTCAGGAAGTTAATACTTCAGGAAGCTCATGACTCACCTTATTCCATACATCCGGGTAACACCAAGATGTATATGGATGTAAAGGAGAGGTATTGGTGGATCAACTTGAAACGTGATATTGCCGAATACATTGCAAAGTGTGACGTCTGCAGTCGTGTGAAAGCGGAACACCAAAAACCAGCAGGGTTGCTACAACCGTTACCAGTACCAGATTGGAAATGGGAACAGATTGGTATGGATTTCATCACGGGTCTACCCAGGACTAAATCAGGGTATGATTCTATATGGGTTATAGTCGATCGGCTCACGAAAGTATCCCACTTTATACCCGTAAAGACTACATACACTAGTGCCAAACTAGCTGACATCTGCATGAAGAGGATTGTGTGTCTACATGGTGTTCCCAAGAAAATTGTGTCGGATAGGGGTACTCAGTTTACTTCCCATTTCTGGAATCAATTACATGAGTCTCTGGGAACTAGATTGGAGTTTAGTACAGCGTTTCATCCGCAGACGGATGGACAGACAGAAAGAGTAAATCAGATCCTAGAAGATATGCTGAGAGCATGCGCTCTAGATTATAAGTCAAGCTGGGATGATAATCTTCCATATGCCGAGTTCTCTTACAACAACAGCTATCAAGCGAACATAGAGATGTCACCATTTGAAGCCCTGTATGGGAGAAAGTGCACCACCCCACTACTGTGGAGTGGCGTAGGGGAACGTAGTCTGTTCGGCCCAGACATAATCAAGGAGGCCGAGGAAAAAGTCAGGTTGATTAAGGACCGTTTAAAGATAGCACAATCCAGACAGAAAAGTTATGCGGACTCCAAAAGGAGAGAAGTCACGTATGAAGTGGGTGACCGAGTCTATCTCCGAGTTTCACCTATGCGGGGAGTTAAAAGATTTGGAATCAAAGGAAAGTTGGCACCTAGATTTATTGGACCCTTCAAGGTATTATCCCGCAAAGGAGAGGTCGCCTATGAATTGGAACTCCCAGAAGCACTTTCCGCGGTTCACAGTGTATTTCATGTCAGCCAGCTGAAGAAATGTCATTCAGAAATGGCAGAAACACTGCTAAGAGATACGGTGCCACTAGAGGAAGTACAACTAGAAAGTGATCTCACTTATGAAGAAAAACCAATAAAGATTTTGGAGACAGCAGAACGTGTCACCCGAACCAAGACCATCAAATTCTGTAAAGTACAGTGGAATCATCATTCAGAAGAGGAAGCAACTTGGGAAAGAGAAGATGACCTTAAAGAAGACCACCCTCACCTATTTGCTAGCCAATCCGAATCTCGAGGGCGAGATTCATCTTAAGGGGGTTAGGTTTGTAACATCCCAATTTTCAGAAAAATTTAAAACTTTTGCATCCATGCATCATCATCATTAAACATGTCATATGAATCACATAAAATTTGAATTTAATTAATTTAATATATTAAATTGACTTTATATCCTTTAAAATTGTTATTTTGAAATTATAATAATGTTCCTTTTATTCTATTTTTATTTTTGACAAAACTAATGTCAAAAGGATCTATTTTTCATAAGCTTTTCAAATTATATTTTTATGAATTTTTCTGAGAAGTTTTAATATAGTTTTGAATTTGTTTTATACTCAAAAGATTTAAAAACAGAAAAGAATTTTCAAAAAGGAAAAATAGAATCGGGCCAGCCAATGGGCCGAAGCCCACTAGCTATCTACCGCGCGCGCGACGCAATCCAGCCCACCAGCAGCCCGTCCCCGCCCGCGCGCGCGCACTCACTCGCTGACAGGTGGGCCCCACCTGTCATCCCTCCCGCTGCAACGGCTCGCCCCAAATCACGCCCACGACCTAGCCGAGAAACGGCCGAATCAATTCGATTGATTCCCAGCGATTTACTCACTCATTTACGTCGCCGATTCTTGCTATAAGATCCCCTCGATCCCCTCTCTCTTTTGCCCCAAGCACCACCTCCCGAGAGCCACCAGGCCGCCCACGAGCATCCCCGGAGCTCCGCCGTTGCCGACGGCAAGTTCAACGAACTACGGTGAGCTGCGACCTCCTCGCGCCCTCTCTTCACTCCCAATCGTTTCATTTTATCTTTGCGCATCGTGGTGACAAGGTCTCGGGTGTTCTTTCACAGCCAAACTCCGTGTCCGTGCTCACCGACGAGAACCTCCGCCGTGCGCATCTCCGGCGAGCAACCAGAGGAGGCAGGAAGAGCTACGACCTCCACCACTTCGCCAACAACGTCGCCTCGACGCCCTCTACCCGAAGGTATGACCCACATGTCTCGAAACGCAATAGAACGTCTAGAACGTGCGATGCCGTGCGTGTCGCCGCCGCGCGCGCTGCTCCGGCGAGGTCCTCCAGCGACCTAGCGCCGCCCGTTGTTGGTCAACGCGTGTAGTCCGTACGATCTCGATCCTACGGTTAGGATTAGATCTTTTTAAACGAAACGGTACGGTTGATCTGGACCGCCAGATCCAGATCTGACGGCCCAGATCAAATCACTTAAACACGTCAGCATGCCCAGTCAGCGCACAGTCAGCACCCAGTCAGCGCTGACGTGTAATTTCTTTTTCCCATTTTATTTAATTTGGCAGTTTTGCAGAAAACACCCTGCATACTGTTTTTATCACTACTTTTTATCTGTTTATCCAAATTTAAATATTTTTATATATTTGAGATCCTTGGAACCAGTAGAACACTTTGGCATCATTTGTTTTCTGTTTTGACACACACAAAATTTTCAAATATTTTTTAGAGTAGTTTAAGTGTTTTTGACATAACTTTAGTTAGAAAATTTATTTTTGAGTAAATCAAATTGCTAACAACTTGTTTATAAGCCCTCTGCCCAAATGTCATTTTTACAAAATTTAATTTTGAAGTTTTATTTAAGTGAACTAAAGTCCTTGTCATTAACCCTTTATTCATAATTAAATAATAGAAAAAATCAAAAATTTATTCATGCATATATCATGAAAATCCAAAGGGATATTATTATTAGTTTCTAGACGTTGGAAATAAATTGTTGCATCTCATCTCATGCATAGCATATATCTTCTTTGTATGAACCTTTGCTTGTGTGTTTATGTGTGGCTCTTTATTTCTTTGTTAGACTATTCGGAGGGAAACGAGAATCTTTGCAACTGTAACTGCTGCACTCCCGATTGCCAAGGCAAGTGGCACACCCCCATAAAAGTCCTATTATTTCTATGCATGAGTAGAGTATTTCCTATAAGCATGTGTAGGATCGAATTGCTATGCAAGCCATGATAGACCTCTTTATTCCTGTGTCTAGGTTCCTATGAAATTACTTAGTAGAATAGTGATGCTATGCAAAAACTATTTTGATGAAAAAGATAAAGTCTACTAAGTTTTAATCAAACACCTGGGTGGAATTTGGTTGCTTGGCTGTATGAGTTGAGTGTTGTTCCCAGGGGATTTACCTGTGGAATATTCACTTGTGGATGGCCACCCAGGAGCAAAGGAATCTGAAGAACTCCAAGCGAAGATTGCTTCTCGTGCAGCCATTGCCAATATGGGCTCTGGCTTGATCAACTAAGCTGCGTGGACTCTCCCGGCCTGACAGGTGGTTGTAGAGGATTTGTAGGTGGAGCGCGTCAGGCCAGAGCGGGATGGAAAATGCTTCTGAAAGATCTCGTCTCATTCTTTCCTTTCCTTATCACAAATGGTGTGTAAAGGGTAATTTGGGTTGAATGGGTACAATGGTGAACATGCACAACCTCTGCAGAGTTAAATCTAAGTACTTAGCCGTATCCCCGGAAACGGACAATTGAGCAGCTGAACGAGGATGTCAACGGAGGATTCCACCATTCCAACTTCAAAAATATAAAACTTGATGGGTGAACAAGGGTAGAATGAGACAGTGGATTTCATGCCACGGATGTCTCGAATAGATGAAAAGTGTTTCCAAAAAGTTAGGGAAAAACTTGCTTTCTGCAAAATAGCCTTGAGCTCCACCAGCCAAATAAGCATATAGATCATAGAGTTATTCCTCTAAGTGTCCACCATAGTTTCACTTGCCAGTTCCATTTTAATGGTTCTGACCCACGTTGTTGCAATATATATCTTATTGCAGACTGTCCTGATGATGAGTGAAAGTTTTTACTAAGGGTTTTCGAGTCTTCAACCAACATGCTCGCCTGTGGCACATGATGATGATTGGGGACTCCATGAAGAATAATTTTCCGCTGTTTACTCTGTTCACTGCTAGCTTTATGCTATGCAAATTTGTAATGAATATTTTCTAAGTCTGGATCAGCGTTGTAATAAATTGATACTTTGTTGTGATATTACATTGTAACTGTGTGTGCAAACGAATCGATCCAGGGATTTGCACTATACACAGGTATGTGCCATACTTTAGGTGCAGGTACACTACAGAGGCGGAGAGCTCTGTGGAGCGGAATTTTCTGCGGAGAATGGGAAACGGTAACGGCTCCCTGCCGCTGCGCTCAGGCTTTATGTCCCCTCCAGGAGCAGTTACCGGGGCGTGGTGGGACCCCCCACGACTCACGCCCCAGATCGTGCGAGGCTGTTAATCGTCCGAGTGTCGCGTGGCTCAGGCCGGCTGGGCACTAAGGGCCCATGACGCTTCGCCTAAGCCCATGGGCTCAGTCGTGCCCATCATGGGCCCGGGGGCTACTGTCGGCCCAGTGGGAACTGGGGTATGGAGAGCCCATTCCCCCCAGGCCTCGCACGCGAGCCAATCGGACGAAACGACTAAGGACCAGGCGTCACTGCCTGGCGAGACCCACGAGAGGCAATCCCCCTCGAGGGCCTGAAGAGGAAGCGAAGGACTCGAGGGAGCCCTCGCCTCAAGGAACCCTCCCGAGGCGCCAGCATGCCTCGGGGGAGCCCCGCAGGAATCCCCCCTCGGGCCCCCTCAGACCTGAAGGGAAACGTCGCGGCCAAGGAAGCACGGCAGGGCGCACGTGCTCATGCAGGGCCGCACGCACTCCCGTCGCTGTCTCTGGCGATAGAGTGGTCAACAAAGCTGATCCGCCTGCGACGCAGCTGTGAGGACCTTCTACTCTGACGGTAAAGCAGGTGGACGGCACAACCCTCCAACAGAGATCGTCATCGCGGGCTCCACCTCAGAGACTGCCCGCTCTGCTGATAGTACCGCGCGGTCGGCCGCCTGTCGGCCACGGCGCCACCTTTATCAACAATGGACCGAGTCCATGGACGAACGGAGCGCGGTGGACTCGTGCTCCACCCCGCCACTGGCATGTGGGAGCCACCTTGAAGGCCAAGCCGAAGGAGAAGGCCTGAGGCGCCTATAAAAGAGAGAAGACATCCATCGTAGCAAAGGTCGGCCCTTTGCGTGCAAAACACCCTTGTAAACCCTAGCAACTCTGGTTAGGTTAGGCTCTGGCTGGAGGAGGAAGAAGATCATCACTTCCCTCCCCAGGCAAGAACTGCCTCAAGGGGGCTTCCGGCAAGCTCAATTGTACTGTAACCTTCCACATATAATACAGACAAGCAGGAGTAGCAGTCTTACCTCCTCACGAGGGCCGTGAACCTGGGTAAAGGACGGTGTCTTCTTTGGTCGGGTGTGCGTCTTCTTCGGGTCCGACGAGCAACGTCGCGGAGCCACTCGAGGGTTTAGACCTCCGCGTTCAATCCCCTTTCGAACTACACTTTAGGAAGTGACTACCCCCGATTCCTGGGAGTCATAACCCGGCACTTAATATGTTAACCGTGGTGTAATCTAGATGCTTTTATCTTTCATATCCTTATCTCTAGTCTTCTCTTGAAACTCAGAGGTGCCTGGGCATTTATATTTTGTTGTTATATTCGGGCTAGTGAGATACCACTTTATCATACTTTCTTATGATCTTTGCAATCCTGTGAATTGATATGTTTCATGTTATTTATCATCGATATAATTGGCATATTTTCATGATTTAAATAACTATTGGGTGACACCGTTATATATGCCTCGTTATCAATAGTCTAAGAATTTGTCCTCATACTGAGAATATTTACATCACATGAGTAAATGAGTTCGTGAAAGTTCTTTTATCGCACTCAGTTGTTAACTAAATTGCTTGAGGACAAGCAATAAGCTAAGCTTGGGGGGGGGGAGTTGATACGTCCAAAACGTATATACTTTCCCGAACACTTTTGCTATTGTTTTACCTCTAATTTGTGTGTTTTGGATGCAACTGACGCGGACTAACGTTATTTTTAGCAGAATTACCCTGGTGTCTTATTTTTGTGCAGAAATATCAACTTCGGAGAAAAACCCCAAATCCCAACCAGAACTCATTTTCTATCCGAGGAGGACCCAGAACCACGAACACCAAGAGGAGAGGCGTCAGGGGGGCGCCACATCACCCCCTGGCGCGGCAGCCTCGTGGCCGCGCCAGCAGGGGGTGTGGTCCACTCGGTCGCCTCCTCGCGACCCCCTCGTGGCTACTTAACCCTCCAGACCTAAAACCTACGGGGGTTAGAAACTTTTCCAGAGAACACACCCGAGCGCCACCACCATCGCGAACCCTAGTTCGGGGACCAGAAGTCTCTGTTCCGACACCCTGCCGGGACGGGGAATCGAAGGGGATTATCGCCATCTCCACCGCCTCTCCATCAACCATCCATGTTTCCCCCATCCATGAGTGAGTAATTCACCGTTGTAGGCTTGAGAGGATGGTAGGGATTGGATGAGATCAATCATGTAATAGATGTAAGATTGTAAGGGCATGGTGCCTAGTATCCGTTATCGGTGTTTTACGTCATTGTTGCAACTTGTTATGCTTAATGCTTGACACTAGGGCCAGAGTGCCATGATTTCAGATCTGAACATGTTATTGAATTATGATGATAATTATTGTTTTGGATCATATCTATGAGTTGTATACACACGTTATTGTCTGGAACCGATGGCCCCAAAGTGACAGCAATTGGGATAACCGGAGGGAATGGCTATGATGTGAGGATCACATGTATTTACGGAGTGTTAATGCTTTGCTCCGGTACTTTATTAAAAGGAGTACCTTAATTGCCAGTAGTTTCCCTTGAGGCCCCGCTGCAAACGGGTTGGCAGGACAAAAGATGTTGTGCAAGTTTCTCATTGCGAGCACGCACAACTAAATTTGAATACATGCTTACGATTTGTTAATACTTGGATGCTTTATATTATTTATCTGCAAATGCCTATGCTATGTTAATACATGAATTATCTTGTCCATGCAACGCCCGTACATCCGTCCCTGTGCTTACAGTATTTTAATCCTGCTGTCTACTTCAATTACATTCGCTGTCTTAATTCTCCTGCTACTGTTATTTTACTACTGTCTCTGCTATAAAACTGTTGCTACTGATAATCTAACAGGTGCAGCTGATCTGACAAATCATCCGTTAAATCTTACAAATGTTCTTTGACTCCCCTTGTGTCGAATCAATAAATTTAGGTTTTACTTCCCTCGAAGACTGTTGCAATCCCCTATACTTGTGGGTTATCAAGCTCCAAGGACATCTTCATCAAGCACCAACTACCCTTTCCAACTCTTAATCTATTTGTATCAAATTGAGAGAATTCATGAGGCGATGCGGCCAAACCCTTGGAATATATATCGTTCAAACAATGCAAGGAAAAAGAGCTCCAAGCCTGATGAGAAGTGGGGAAACAATTCCAAGAGCTGGGATTCAAAGCCTGATATATTTATGAAGCGTATTGAGCACAACACGGAGATGATTCGTATCCTCACCTACAAGATTGATGAACCGAAGGAGCTGGTTGAGAAGCTCTTTCTCCATCACCACCGAAGCAGTAATTCATCATCCGTATTGGCATCTCTCGTAGCTTGTTCCAAGCTTGGGGGAGTGCCACGGTATCACACCATTATCTTTTACCTTTTTAGTAGTGTCATATCATGAGTAGGGAAGTTATCTTATATGATGGTTTGAAATGTGGAAGTATCTCTCTTTTAATTGGTTATCTATCTATGTATCCCTTGGTGTGAGTTGCCGTTATGGAATATTAATGAGAAGTTTTATCATTTACTTTCTGCACACCTTATTTTTGTTTGCAACTTCTATCATATATGATTGATCTTGGCTTTAGTATTGACATCACTTTGGGAACATATAGTAAATCTTTTGGTCTTGGCAAACTTAGCATTGGTCAGTAGCTACAATACTTTGAGACTTAAGTGGAGAAAAAGAATTACATGTACATATACTTTTCAATGATCTTTCTCACTTGTAGCTGATAAGGTTAGTATTCACAATTTAAAATCGTTTTTGCCTCCAAGTAAGAGTTGCATGATTGTATTTACTACATGTATATTTGTTTGTATCCATCAACTCTTATGCTTGCTACACAACCTTGCTAGCCAAAGACCTGTATCGAGAGGGAATGCTTATCATACATTCACACCTTGAGCCAAAACCTTTGTTACTTGTGTCCACCATACCTACCTATTATGTGGTATTTTGCGCCACTCCAAGTAAATACTTCATGTGCTATCTTTATTCAAAACTATTATCCCTTATTTGTGTCAATGTTTATTAGCTCATGAGGAAATAATAGTTGGGTTTGTTATCTTCCAGACTAATTAAGTAACCCTTGATTTGCATGCTCCATCTGCTCGTCACTAATATTGCAAGGGCTGGTTAGACCATTATAATATCAAAAGGTTGAGAAAGTTAAAAATAGACACTCCTCCATGGTTTGAGATTGATTGGTGGGCACCCGTTAGCCATGGCTTGAGTAAGCAAAGGTTGTGAGGAGTGTCAAAATATATAAATAAAGTGCATATTATAAATGCTTGGTACTAAATAATCGGAACCACTCTCAACTTGCTTAGTATAAAGATGACAAGAACTCTATTACCATTTGTTGACAACGACAAACACCACTTACAAACTTAATTTTATGCTCTCTATATGATTTCAAAACTTATAAACTAAAAGCTCTAACACATTCTTGTATCTCTGCTTCCCTCTGCGAAGGGCCTATCTTTTACTTTATGTTGAGTCAGTAAACCTATCTCCTTCTATCTTAAGCAAGCATTGAGTTGATTGTGATTCAACCATTTATACATTTGTATTGTTAATCATGTCCTTTATTCTTCCTTGTTTAGCACATTGTTATTTAATATATATGACCTTGGGAGTTAGCAACAATTTAAGAGGGCTATTTTGTAGTAAGCTCAATATGTTCATTGTTCTCTGACCAAGAACGAAGTTTGCCAACACCAGCTATGATTTTCTCTATGCACCTTATTGTGATTTACCTTTACTTGTTTTAAGTTGAGTTATATGAACAAAGTTGATATCTGATAATTCATGTAATATCAAGACATAGGCATATGCAGATAAATAAGATAAAGCATCCAAGTATTAATTAACCATAGGCATGTGTTCCAATTTAGTTATGTGTGCTCGTAATGAGAAACTTGCACATCATCTTTTCTCTTACCAGCCCGTTTGCAGCGGGGCCTCAAGGGAATCTACTGTAATTAAAGGTACTCCTTTTAATAAAGTATCGGAGCAAAGCATTAACATTCCGTGAACACACGTAATCCTCACATCACAGCCATCCCCTCCGGCTGTCCCAATCATTGTCCCTTTGGGGCCTTCGATTCTGGACAATAATATGTGTATACAACTCATAGATATGATCTAAAACAATAATTATCTTCATGATACAATAACATGTTCAGATCTGGAATCATGGCACTCGGGCCCTAGTGTCAAGCATTAAGCATAACAAGTTGCAACAATGACGTAAAACACCGATAACGGATACTAGGCACCATGCCCTAATGATATTACAGCTATTACATGAATGATCTCATCCAATCCCTACCATCCCCTCAAGGCTACAACGGTGGATTACTCACACATGGATGGGGGAGACATGGATGTTTGATGGAGAGGCGTTGGTGATGACGATGACGATTATCCCCTTCGATTCCCCATCTCGGCAGGGTGCTGGAACAGAGACTTCTGGTCCCCGAATTGAGTTTCGAGGTGGTGGCGGCATACAGATATGTTTCTAGAAAAAGTGTCCAACCTCCCGTCGTTTTTAGGTCAGAGGGGATTTATATCCAAGAAGGGGTCACGAGGAGGTGGCCGAGTCGGCCACATCATGTGCTGGCGCGACTAGGATCCTGCCGCGCCAACACCTGATGAGGTGGGCTCGTTGCCCCCCTCCGACTGGCCTTCTCGCTCCGTGGGGCTTCGGGCAAAATCGGGACTTTCACATAATTTCTGGTGTTTTTCTATAAAGTTGATTTTCTGCACAAAAATAAGACACCAGGACAATTCTGCTGAAAACAGCGTTAGTCCGTGTTAGTTGCATTCAAAACACACAAATTAGAGGTAAAACAATAGCAAAAGTGTTCGGGAAAGTAGATACGTTTTGGACGTATCCGCACTGCGGGAGGAGGTGGAGGAGGGCGGCGACGCTGCGGGAGGAGGTGGGCTGCGTTGTTGTGGAGGCGGGGATGTGGTGGGGGAGGCGGGCTCAGGTGGAGGAGGTGGGCTGCAGCGGTGGAGGAGGTGGAGGAGGGCGGCGGTGCTGCGGGAGGAGGTGGAGGAGGAGGCGGGGATGCGGTGGGGGAGGCGGGCTGCGGTGGAGGAGGTGGGCTGCAGCGGTGGAGGGGGTGGAGGATGGAGGCGGCGCTGCGGGGGGAGGTGGAGGAAGGCGGCGGTGCTGCGGGAGGAGGTTGCGGACTGCGCGCGAGGGAGAGGGGATTAGGGTTCGGTGCGGGAGGATATGGCTGCCGTCTGCGCGCTCCAGACCCTAGGATGGGAGACCAACGAGCGCGAGAGATTTCACAATTCTGTGGCGCACCAAGCACAATGCGCAACAAAATATTATTAGTGGCGCATTACTTAGCCATGCGCCACAGAATTCAGCCTATTTTTCCGCCATTTTTTGCAGTCAGCGTTCCCGCCATTTGGCGGTCAGCGTTTCCGCCATTTTTCTTCTCTCCTCGTTCTATAAAAACCCCCAAAGCAGTTTGAACTTGGTATTGCTTCAGTCTAACTAGCAAGATAAGGGCAAGCATGGTTTGTGTTGGTCCTTGCAATAAGTGTGCGTCTGGCGGGTTCCACAGTCCTGCCGTCGAGTATCTGACGCGTAGCGCCCATAGTTTGCATGTTAAGGGTAGGAAAGTGTATCACGGCGAACTTATTGAGAGTGAGAGCCATCTCACTTTGCTAGGAGCCAAGCATTGCAGCGCTGGGTATCCATATCGGACCTCTAACCAAATTCGTCGTGAATTGTTTAGGATTCGAGCCAGGTTTGAGAAGAAAGTTGAGAAGGGCATCTTTAAAACTCAATGGGATATTGATTCATACGCAGAGTCTTAAAGTTGGGTAGATGAGAGCGATGATTCTGATGATTTCCTGCCGTCGTCAAAGCCGCTGAAGAATGAAGCAACATCGAAGAAGAAGAAGAAGAAGAAGAAGAAGAAGAAGAAGAAGAAGAAGAAGAAGAAGAAGAAGAAGAAGAAGAAGAAGAAGAAGAAGAAGAGTGTATCATCGTCTTACCATGGTGTAGATGAGTGCGATGATTCTGATGACTTCATGCCGTTGTTGAAGCCCCTGAAGACTGAAGCAACGTCGAAGAAGAAGAAGAAGAAGAAGAAGAAGAAGAAGAAGAAGAGTGTATCATCTTCAAAGGGCAAGGGCGCTGCATCGACGGATGCATGAGGCTGCGTTGATGAGAGGTGAATTTATTAAGTTCGGCGGATTTAATGTTGTATCCATTTCATCTATGGTTGTATGGTCATTATTGTTGTGTGTTTGTGTATCTTAATTCATTTCAGTTATGTTTGTATCGTCATTTGAGGTTGTACAGTTATATCTTCATTTCAGCTATGTCGTTGTATCGTCATTATTTCAATTGTGTGTTGTATCATCATTATTTCAGTCATCTTATACACATTCACATACACATATATCTAGCAAAATGTATGCATACACGCGTACCGCCGTGCGTCGTGGTAATTAACAAACTACACCCCAACGAAGCAACAATATTCACATACAACAATAACACCTTTAATTTCCACACAAAGTGGTGAAGTTATGGAGGCAAATGGGGCGGAATAATTAAGAAAGTGGGGAGAAAATGGGTTGGCAACCATTCAGATTTGGATATGAGGCTTAGTTGTGGCGCATCTGTTGGTGGTAGTGCGCCACAGTTACAAATTAACGTGGGCCCCATTTATATCTGTGACGCACGGATTAAGGGTGCGCCACAATTAAATCTCTTAACTGTGCCGCATGGTGTCTGTATGCGCCACAGATCTGTTGTTTTCGATTTGGTAAGGCACCAGACCAATCTTAACCGTGGTGCATCCAATATACGTGCGCCACAGTTAACTGTGGCGCACCAAACATGGGTGCGCCACAATTAAATAGTTGTGGCGCATGGCATAGCAGATGCGCCACAATTAAGATGTACACATTAAGGCTTTTCTGGGGTAGTGTGCGGCTAAATCTCGGCGGAGGAGCGCGGGGTGGTTCCGGCGGTGAATCCTGGCAGGGGGTGGCCTTGCTATAGGCGTGCTTGCGGCGGAGGGAGGATGGGTGCGACCGGCGACGAGATGGTGGTGAGGGGCAGGTGGCGTGAGAAGGCGAGGCGGGGTGTGGGAAATATGCTCACTTCGCCGGCAGGTCCATGCCCTGCTTTTCTCTCCGTTAGGGCCCCCAATCGCACTCCAACGGACTGGGTTCGCCTGGGTGCGCCGGATGGGAAAACGACCCAATCCAAAACTTTTTGGGTTCCTAAGGACGTGACTATACAAAAATGACGAAATCTATCGTTAAGCCCAAAAACGGCATGAGGTGGCTCTTGGGGGCTGGAGATGGAGATGCCAAAGGTTCTATTTAGCTATTTCAAAGGTAAGGAATGTTGTGAGCCACATCGACAAAATACGGTGGACGGTGGTCAATTGTAGCGAGGAGTGGTGGTGGACGTATAGATTAAGATTAAGGATTGTATTACTAGATTTCTTAAATTTAAGGACTGTTTTAAACATAGTCAACAAATTTTGGGACGTACATGCATTTCACTTATATCTATATTTGTTTTGAAATTTAAACACACCGTATATTAAGCAAACAGGCTGCTAGATTTGTTTTTGATTCTTCCTCTTACATTTTCCGGAATTCAGAACCCCTTGATTTATTCTCCCGGATACTCTAAAAGATGTAACTCTGTTAAATTCTTTAATCAGCTATATTTTACGCATTATTTTCCTTTTTTGAAAATATTTGAATTTGAAAATCATTTGTTTTTTATTGTTCCTCTTCTATTTTCTAGGAATTTAGAACCCCTAGCTTTATTCTCCCGGTTATTCTAAAAGATGTAACTCTGTTAAAATTTTAAATCAGATATTTTTTTACGTATTATTTTCTTTACCAGGGTACTTACGAGAACTAGAAGGTTTTTAATGAGACACTTATGGGCTACTACATTTGCCTCCCTAGGTAATGTTGAATTGTAGCTCAGCCAATTCTTCTCGCAATTTGAAACAGTCCATCAAAATCACCGAGTATGGGCTCTAGAAAGCATCAACTATTTTCATAGAATCCGTCTCGATCACCGAAATACAGTCAAGATCATCCACGAGGTGTAGGTGTCGAGTGGGATCCCACCATTGTCCCACTTCTAATTTATTTGTGAACTTCTATTACTATACATATTTTGATCCAAACTAAAAATCTCTAAATAAACTGGAAGTGAGATTTGGATCCCTTAAACACCTTAGGTGTAGTCCTCGTTGGACTGCTCTTTAGTTCTTCTCCGGCGTTGGCATGTGCGGACTCTATTTCTTTAACAAAAATTCGTGAGAAATAATCAAGATATAAAGTGAAAGGGCTATGTGTCGTTCTAGTGGGCCTCCCAGGAATATGTCCGAGCCCTTGATATCTCTACAAAACCTAAGCTCCCAGGAACTCATGAGCTTTGGAGCGTTCCACGTGTCGTCGCGTGGTTTGTTGTGTCCTAAGAATGGTCCCACGTTCAGTGTCACATGGAATCCCAACCAGCAGCAGCGAACCGTGATGTCAGTTTGTGAGTCAAAAGAAAACATTGACCTCTCTCCCTCGCGTCTCTCATCTCCTTCTCTCTAACGGTGGCGGTAGTGGCAGCAGCGACCATACGCCAGCGTAGGTGAGGAGATGGGGACGACGCGAGAAGGCCAAAGCCTCCTCTCCTCTCTCAGTGGTTTATCGCCTATCTCTGTCTCTCTAGTGGTCGCTGCCTAGCACTGCCCCCATCTATGTTCAGTCTCGGGGTCGCCTAGCTCACCGACCCGCCCACAGCCTCATCCCGCCTGCCGAAGTGAATGGGAACACGAGGGCGTGCCGACGTGGTGCGGAACGTCTGCGGCGTTGGCGCTGCTGCGGCGGTCATCTTCACTGACGCCAAAGACTTCGGCGACCCCTAGGCGAAAGGGAAGCAAAAGTCGTTCCCCAACACGCAGTGTCTCGGTGTCTGAGCCTGACGCCGAGTGGCGTACTGCAGGTGGTGACTCTCTACTGTGGGACACCTCCGCATCTCATTCGCCCAGCAGGTATCCGCCAAACCCACCAGCCAGCTCCTCACTATTGATCTCTATCCTTCTCCTTCACGCTTGGAGCACCTAGCATGTTAGGATTTGCGGCCGGCCGCCGTGACATGTTGGGCTGCGGAGATGACAGCTTGGTTGGATTGTGCCTTGGCTGCTACTCCGTGAGAGGGAGACATGGAGAAGCCATCGACAATGAATGCTGCCACTTGCTCCATGTTATTCTTTTTGTCTCTTCTCATCTGGCATGTCCCATCTGAACTTGTTCCATGTGGTTTGCCCGGTCGTGGTCGTCATGATCCATTGACACGAGGTGAGTTTGTGATGCATTTCCCTGACTGTAAATTTCTGTACTTAGGACGATTTATTTATAGAATTTTGCAGAATGATATGATCAGCTGCTGATACGTCTCCAACGTATTCATAATTTTGTGTGTTCCATGATATGTTATATCATGTTATTACATGTTTTATATGCATTTTATATAGTTTTATGCATTTTCTGAAATTAACCTATTAACAAGATGCCACAGTGTCAGTTCCCTGTTTTCTGCTGTTTTTGTTTCAGAAAAGCTCTTAAGGAAATATCCGCCAAATTGGAAACGAGCCAACCAATATTTATTTTTGGAATGTATGCGTCGAGTAAAATCGAAGACGAGACGAAGAGGGGCCGCGAGGCGCCCTCATCACCTAGTGGCGCGGCCCACAAGCCAGCCGCTCCAGGAGGTGAGGAGGCCACCTCGGGCGCTCACCGGACTAGGTCTTTCGTCTACAAATACCCCCTTGACCTAAAAACAGAGCACGGTTGAACACTTTTTCCTCCACGGTTCCCGAGCCGCCGCCGTCGTCAACACCAATTCGGGAGAGATCAGAACTGCTTCCCGGCACCCTGCCGGGAGGGGGAATCGTCCCCGGAGGCCTCTACGTCGCCATGACCGCCTCCGGACTGATGTGTGAGTAGTCTACCTTGGACTACTGGTCCATAGCAATAGCTAGATGGTTGTCTTCTTGTCTTGTGCTATCATGTTTAGATCTTGTGAGCTGCCTATCATGATCAAGATCATCTTTATGTAATTCTCCATGTTGTGTTTGCTGGGATCCGATGAATATTGAGTACTAAAGTTATTACTTCGTAATATATCATGTGTGTGTTATTTAATCATCTTGCATGCTCTCCGTTACTTGTGTATGCTCTGGCCAAGTAGATGCTCGTAACTCCAAGAGGGGGTATTTATGCTCGATAGTAGGTTCATATCTCTATTTAATTTGTGGCAGTGACAAAAAGCTCTAAGCTTGTAGATGTGATGTTGCTAATAGGGATAAAACAGTAGTACTTTTGTTAACAGTGATATCACTTACTTAGTTTACACACTTTGCTTAAGGCGATAATCTGTTGCATGCAACTTAATACTGAAAAGGGTGCGGACGCTAACCGGAAGGTGGACTATTAGTCATAGATGCGGTTGGAACGGTTTATGTATATTGTTATAATGCCCGAATGAATCTCACACTAGACACCATATCATTAGTATATGCATTGGGCTGCTCATCATTATTCTGTCAATTGCCTAGTTGTAATTTGTTTTCCACGCATGGATGAATGTTATTATTATTTATGGAGAGACACCGCTAGTGAACTGTGGACCCCGGTCCTTCTCATTAATCTGATAAAACCACAACTGCAAACCTGTTACTTTCTGCAAATATACATCTTTCTTCCACACATACGTTTAATCCTTTGTTACAGCAAGCCGGTGAGATTGACAACATCACTGTTAAGTTGGGGCAAAGTAGCTTGATTGTTTGTGTGCAGACTCCACGTCAACAACTCTTTTCTGGCGCCATTGACACCTCGAGGGAATTCTTCGTCTCCTACTGGTTCGTTAACCTTGGTTTCATACTGAAGGAAATTTTCTGCTGCACTACTTCATACCTTCCTCTTGGGGTCTCTCCATAACACACCCACCGTGTGCATCAAGCTCTTTTCTGACGCCGTTGCCGGGGAGACAACCATTCCTTCACGAGGGGAGTTTTCGCACTTCCAATATTTTTATTTTGTTATTGTCTTGCTTAGTTTATTTTTATTACTATTTTATTTGCTTAATATCAAAAATACAAAAAATGAGTTACTTGCATTACTTTTTATATTTCGGTTTGGTATTTATTTTTAGTTTTGTTGCTTTGTTTATTTCGGTTTGCAATTATCTTACTTAATTTTGTTATTTTGGTTTTTGCTTTATTTTTGTTATAATGTTGCTTCCTTAGTACACTTTTGAGCATCTTTCAGTAGGTAGTAGTTCTATAATTGGAAAAGAAAATATTGGATAGTTCTTTAATCATATTAGTAAGAATAGTGATATTGAGGAGAAATCCATAGCAGAACTTGCCCCAAACTATGAAACTGCTGCAACTTCCTTAGTTCACATGCTAGAAACTAGGTTTGTTAACCTTCATCCCATAATGCAACAAATGTTTCTTGATCTCCACAATGTTAAAAATGCTGAAAAGAAAGATTTTATCATGGAAACCTTGCTCAAAGAATTTGGTGATGTTGCCATAGAAGTTAGGAAAGTTTTTGATCGATTTAATATGCTTGGCTCATGTGTAGATGTTATTAATGCACTTTATAAACTAAGGAAAACCGAACCTATAAAGGGGTAAGAAATGAAAGTTCCAATAACTGTTAAACTTGTAGCTATGTATGAAGCTTTGGAAGAAAATTTTGATTGGATTGTCCCTCAAAACCCATTTGATGAAAGTAGTAAGACTAAAAGAAATGAAAGGGGCACATCTGAATCTTATATAGATAAAATACAATGCATAGTTGAAAGGGTTTCTATTCTTGATCTTGATAATACTTGAGTTTCACTTTGTGCCTAGCTCAAAGGCGTTAAACAAAAGCGCTTATGGGAGACAACCCACTTTTATTTTCTGTCATTTTATTTTATTTTGCTTATGTAAAGGAACATGCCTACCTCTGTAGGAATTCCTTTGTATCTTAATTTTACTGCAATGTTGTGTCAAGTTAAGCCTCTAGTCAAAGTTGATGTTAAAATTCAAAATCCTGTGCTGAAACAGATTTATGCTGTCCACCGTAAAATTCATATCAATTCACTGCAACGTCAGAAACATCTGCCCTTATTTTTTGCATAATCCGCAGATGTATACGCAACTTTCATTAGTTTTGCGTTTTCTGATCTGACCAAGTTAAGTCCCTCGAACAAATTCGTCTTTACGGGTTGTTCTGTTTTTGACAGATTCTACCATTTTCTTTTGCAATGACTCTTTTACTATTTTGATTCAATCTTTTTATCCTTTTAAGTATCAATGGCTGTAGCTAATGTCCCTTAGCAATGCTAGCAATTGTGTTCTTACAGAATATTATATTGTTTTGTGCACTAACCCTCTAATAAAGTTACTCTAAGTTTGGTGTGGAGGAAGTTTTCAAGGATCAAGAGAAGAGGATGATATAATGTGATCAAGAGGATAGTAATGCCAAAGCTTGGGGATGCCCCGGCGGTTCACCCCAATATAATTCAAGAAGACTCAACCGTCAAAGCTTGGGGATGCCTTGGGCATCCCCTTCTTCATCGACAAACTATCAGGTCCTTTCTAGTGAAACTATATTTTAATCCTGTCACATCTTATGTGCTTATATTGAAGCGTCTGTTTGTTTTTCTTTTTGTTATTTTCATTCTCTGAATATATATGGATCCTAGCATTCTTTTGTGTGGGAGAAAGACACACTCCGCTTTTTCATATGAATACTCGTATTCTTCACTTATATTTGTTGATTATTCATCTTTTGTTATCGTTTGCTCTGTAGTTCTTGTTTTTCATGCATCTCTTGTTAGAGCTGTTAGCTTTGTTATGTTATACTCTCATATCTCATTGTTTAATTACTTGGAGAGTTTATCTTTTAAATAAGTTGATTGGTGTTTGGTTGAGAACAGAAAATGCTGAATGTGGTAGATGGTATAATTAAATGATACATTAATCTTGTAGATCATTAAATTGTGTCACTTGAATCATTGATGTTGTTTTGAGATATTAATTTGCTTAATGGTAAACATGATGGTCTAGTAAAGTGAAATGATTAAATGGTTGGTCTAGAGAAACTTGAAAACTGTGTCACACTTAAATTTTCAGTTGATTGCATAATGGTATATGACTTCTTTTTGCCTAAGGCAACCGTAATGGCTTTATGTTATGCGCCACGGTCGGGTCCCCAACAGTGACTTGTTCATTTTCCACATCACCCGTAGGAGTAATTTTAATTATTCCTTGCATGATCATATTTTTACTTGGAATCTTTTTACTTGTGAGTTCTAAAACTGCGGTTTTCATGGCACTTCCACCACCATAGTGCTAGCCTATTCGGTACTTTGCTTTGCCCTTTCTCACATTGAGAGTTGGTGCATTTTTCGTGGGTACATTCAAACTCGTGGGAGATCTTCATCTTGTTCTCCTACACATAAGACAAACATCTTCCTCAAAACATCCATCATACCTACCTACTACAGCATTTCCATAGCTGTTCCGAAATATATTGCCATGCAACATCCATCTTACATTACATGACTTGTGTCATTCATTACTTATTTATTGCTTTGCGTGTTTCTATAAGCTGATGTGTGGTTTTACCTATGTTACGCTAGAGCACTGCATAACCTCCTACACTGGCAGAGACACCGTTGTCATATGTATTCTTATGGCACATTCATATTAGTTGCTTATATCATCAGTATGTTGTTTTATCATCATTAGTGTGTTGTCGTATATCATATATCATATTAGGATGCTCGCCGCTAAAAGTGAAAAGAGCCATGGAGGCCATCGAAAAGAGAAACAGAAAAAGAAAAAAAAATAGAAAAAAGAGAAAAAGAAAAAGAAAAAGAAATAAAAAAGAGGGCAGCATTACTATTCTTTATCACACACTTGTGTTTATGTTACAGCATCATATCATTTATAGTCATCACTTGTGCTAATGTTATAGCACCATATCATTTGTGATCTTCATTTGTGCTCAGGTTTAGCACCTTCACTCCATATGAGAGAGTTTTCATATCTTAGTTGCATAACTATGTGGGGAACTTTACACTATAGAACTTGGCTTGTATATTCCAATAATGAGCCTCCTCAAAAGTGCTCTAGGTCTTCTTGAGCAAGCAAGTTGGATGCACCCCCACTAGTTCCATTGGAGAGCTTTCATATACTTATAGCTCATTGTGCATCCGTTGTATGGCAATCACTACTCCTTGCATAGTTTCGATTGTATGAATTTCTCTTGTCTAATGATCATCTACAACTTTGTGAGCCTTTCTTCCGTTGGCCTTCCAAACCTCCATTAACATTCTCTTAGCCATAACATCCTGGTGCCAGGAACCAACGTTGAACGCTTGCTTGTTTCTTTTGAACAAATAATATATTGATCTTCTACGTGCATATTGCTATTACTTGACTTGATCCTTTCATAAATTTGTCTCATGTTTGTTGGAAGCATTAGATGATTATATTATTGTGCTTGAAGCTTAAATCATCTTTAATATCTACTTTGCACAGTTGATTGCTATCAAGTACTATATCATTGAAAGCTTTGCTTGATTCACCTACTTGTTTGTTCATTACTCATTTGTTCTCAATATAAGCTACAACCCTTATTCATTTGATCTCAGTTTACATGCCTTATATTATTACATGATCAAGATTGTGTTTAAGCATGTCACTTCAGAAATTATTCTTCTTTTATCGTTCTTGCCTACTCGGGACGAGTAGAACTAAGCTTGGGGATGTTGATACGTCTCCAACGTATCCATAATTTCTTGTGTTCCATGCTATGTTATATCATGTTATTACATGTTTTATATGCATTTTATATAGTTTTATGCATTTTCTGGGATTAACCTGTTAACAAGATGCGACAGTGCCAGTTCCCTGTTTTCTGCTGTTTTTGGTTTCAGAAAAGCTCTTAAGGAAATATCCGCCAAATTGGAAACGAGTCAACCAGTATTTATTTTTGGAATATATGTGTCCAGGAAAACAGAAGACGAGACGAAGAGGGGCCGCGAGGCGTCCTCATCACCTGGTGGTGTGGCCCACAAGCCAGCCGCGCCAGGAGGTGAGGAGGCCACCTCGGGCGCCCACCGACCTAGGTCTTTTGCCTACAAATACCCCCTTGATCTAAAAACAGATCACAGTTGAACATTTTTTCCTCCACGGGTCCCGAGCCGCCGCCGTCGTCAACACCAATTTGGGAGAGATCAGAACTGCTCCCCGGCACCCTGCCAGGAGGGGGAATCGTCCCCGGAGGCCTCTACGTCGCCATGACCACCTCCGCACTAATGCGTGAGTAGTCTACCTTGGACTACGGGTGCATAGGAGTAGCTAGATGGTTGTCTTCTCCTCTTGTGCTATCATGTTTAGATCTTGTGAGCTGCCTATCATGATCAAGATCATCGTTTTGTAATTCTCCATGTTGTGTTTGCTGGGATCCAATGAATATTGAGTACTAAAGTTATTGTTTCATAATATATCATGTGTGTGTTATTTAAAGATCTTGCATGCTATCCGTTACTTGTGTATGCTCTGGTCAAGTAGATACTCGTAACTCCAAGAGGGGGTATTTATGCTCGATAGTAGGATCATGTCTCTATTTAATCTGGGGCAGTGACAGAAAGCTCTAAGGTTGTAGATGTGATGTTGCTACTAGGGATAAAATAATAGTACTTTGTCTAAGGATGATGTTATTTACTTACTTTACACACTTTGCTTAAGGCGATAATCTGTTGCATGCAACTTAATACTGAAAGGGGTGCGGACGCTAACCGGAAGGTGGATTATAAGTCATAGATGCGGTTGGAACGGTCTATGTATATTGTTGTAATGCACGAATGAATCTCACACTAGACACCATATCATTAGTATATGCATTGGGTTGCTCATTATTATTCTGTCAATTGCATAGCTGTAATTTGTTTACCACACATGGATGGATGTTATTATTATTTATGGAGAGACACCATTAGTGAACTGTGGACACCGGTCCTTCTCATTAATTTAATAAAATCACAACTGCAAGCATGTTACTTTATGTAAACATACATCTTTCTTCCACACATACATTTAATCCTTTGTTACAGCAAGCCGGTGAGATTGACAACCTCACTGTTAAGTTGGGGCAAAGTATCTTGATTGTTTGTGTGCAGGCTCCATGTCAACAGCTCTTTTCTGGCGCCGTTGACACCTCGAGGGAATTCTTCGTCTCCTACTGGTTCGATAACCTTGGTTTCATACTGAGTGAAATTTGCTGATGCACTACTTCATACCTTCTTTTTGGGGTCTCCCAACAACACACCCACCATGTGCATCAGTTGCTACTGAAAGTGTCTCCTAGCTATAGGCTAGAAAGATTGAGAATTAGGAAGATACAACGTGTGTGAGATTACTAAAATGTGTGATGTTTCTCCTTTTTTGAGTTGTGCAATATTATGGTTATTATAATCATAGGTACATACAAGCATATTAACAGTGGATGTCTAACAGACCAAGATGTGTGCTTGGATGCCCTCGTACTGTTGATGTTGAATTCACCTTCGAATCAGATTGTATGCTTACCAAGAAGTGTGCTTGGATGCCCTGGTACTATTGATGTTGAATTCACCTTCGAATCAGATTGTATGCTTTACTCTTTAGCTGAATGTGCTACGATTGTCTTAGGTCTTGCAAGCCAACAAATTTATAGTTAGGAGACATCTCTTCGTTGCTCATGCTATGGCGATGACCTGAAAGTGTCGGAGGTGGTCATGTTGCGGTTACATGCCGTCCTATAGTGGCGGGGATATATGAGAAGGCGAGGGTCTTGAGAACAGTACTTGAGGATGAAAAGAACGACCTCCAGGTTGTTCTCCCTGCTCTTTGTATCATTGCTTTTATCTGATCCTTCCTTTTATGTTTGGGTAGACTCTACGTGCCGTGGTTAGGTTATTTCATACCCGGTTGTGATCCTATATGTTTTTTGGATGCTTGGTAGGGAAGCACGTACGCCAATATAGAGATGATGCTGCCTGCAGCAAGGCACCGGCAGTGTTAATTTTAGTTATGAGGTTGTATTTTAGCTCTGATGTTTGCAAGTGAGAACCACATATACATTTATGATCTCTGTTTAATGGGATATGCTTGCAGATTTTATCCTACATTGTGGCTAGGTCGGCGCCTTAGAAATAAAGTTATTTAAATTAGATGTGAGTAGTATAATCCACTTTCATATGTTATTTGCAAACAAAGTAGTAGTGAACTGGTGATTCGGTAAATGTATGTCATTGATGAAGTCAACTGCCCCTGATTCTACTAACTAAGGTTTCTCTTGCCTGCAGTTAATATTATATCTAAACCAGAGCAGTGAGTAAAGTATTGGGGATGGGATAGTTGTTTGATACAACTTTGGAATCATCAAAATATGAAAGGTACTATATGACATAAACAAGGGAGAGAAGTGTTGCCTTCTATAAAGCGAGTAGAGATTTTAAGGTAATTGTGTTCTTACTACCTTGCTCACATTTTTGGTTTTTTGTTAAGTGCTGAAAGGCCAATGGCGAATTACAAGAATAGACTCTTGATAACAGGAATGAAAAAAAGTCCTTCAGTTCTTCCCCTTGTATCCACCCATGACTGATTTGAATTATCTACTTATTATTACCTATATTTCGTTCCTACTTCTGCCACATACTACTCCTATTCTTTCTTTCTGTTCAGATTTGTCATGTGTACTCTACTTGGTTTGACCAAGAACATTAAAGCCGGTAAGCCCCACAACTCCATTTTCGTTTTTTGGTTCTACATTTTCTACAGAGATCAAGGTGTCTTTTGATAGCATATGCAGTTCAGGGCACTTCCAGTACCATCTGTTGGGGATATATCAACTAGGGGTATCTCCAACATGGATCAATCCGGCTAGTCCAGTGTGTCCCAAGGGTGGTAAGGCTGAAACCTGCCGGGCGGCCCAGATAGTTGACGTACAAGGAAGTAGGCGGACGGTCCAAGGAAGGCGAAAAGCCGAAGCCCATCAAGCCACCAAGCCCAAGACGGAATGCGGCAACTAAGCCGGCTAGGTGTAGGACTCTGATTACTTGCCGGACAAGTACTTACCTTGTATCCTGGGGTCTGGACGCCTATATAAGCCGGCCACCAGGAAGCTTTTAGGGCACGCTTCAATAGACAATCAATAGAGATCACATCCATTGTAACCTGTTCACGGCTATTGCCTCATAGTGAATTATAACAACACGTAGGATCTCGCCACCGCTGCGGGATCTAAAGCTGGGTAAGCTCGCCGTGTTCTATCCCATCCTCGACGACACAAACCTTCTTCCCCACAATCCATACGTAGGCTAGAGGACCCCCGTCTCCAATCAATTATGCCGATACCACGACAGTTGGCGCCCACCGTGGGGCATAAGGTTCCTGGCGTCACGTTCCAGGCGGGAACACTTGGCGGCGTGGGCAAGCAGATCGCCATCGGTCGCGTCACAAGGTATGGCGGCCACAGCTACGTCAACTCGGATGAGTCCTGGCTCCCGGCGGACGACTACCTTATCGGATGCGCAATCGTACCGATCGGAGGGATCGACATCTTCATCGGGTATACGCCAGAAGCGTACGGCCTACCGCGTTTCTACAACCCCACCCACCAACCCTTCGACCAAGCAGTCGACCGGCAAGATGGATCTGAATCCGCCTACTCCCAGGAGTCGGCAAAATCTGATTTCCACTTCGTCGGAGTTGTCGGACTGGGATCCGACTCCCAGCCGGAAAACAACGATCCTGAATCAATCCTTCCTGCTCTCCAGGAGGATGCGATGTCAGACGCCGGATCCAGATCTACCATTCATGTCAACGTAGACTCTGACTCCGATGATGATGCTAGTCTTTTCGAAGAAAGGATCAAAAACCGCTTTTCTAGTGATAATCCGGCTCCCTCAGAGGGAACAGCGGATATTGATATGCCTGACAAGCTGGCCATGATGGTTGTTGTCGGTCACGAGTCAACCCCAGTTGCTTCTGAAACGCAAAACAAGCCGGCGGAAGACGCCGGCGACACCACTGCCGGTCAACTCATCAAGGGTTCCGGCAAGGTGTGCGCAAAGAAGAAAGTTGGCCTCGAGAAAGGCGGTAGCAGCAAACCCGCGGATTTGCTCTCCGTCATCAAGGAAGTAGACGAGATCATGAACACTCCGGTGAACAAAGATACCCCACTCGACGAAGTGGAAGAGCTTAGGATTAACATGCTTAAGCACTCTGACTTCTTGGCGCAAAAGGGAGGAGCATGTTGAGAGCCTTGCAAAGAAGATCGAGAAAGAACAGGAGAAAAATATCGGCTAAAACAAGCCGGCAACTCTTCGAGGACAAAAGGTCATTAAAAAACCACCGTGACAAGGAGCCGCCAACACGCGCTACGACAGTGGCTCAAGATCTTGGGTTCGACTGGCGTACGGCACCACAGCGCGTGGACAGAAGGGGAGATGTTGTTTTATGCACCCCCGTCCTCAACGCGGCTGCCGCGCTAGATACCCTGGACGACAAAACTTGCACGGCGGAGGAAAAGCTGGCCAATGCAAGACACTTCGTGAGCAAGGCCCTCGAGCAACAAGCTCGCGCTGACTCCTACGGTCACATGGCGGATGCCCGCGGGGGAGACCTAGAGTCCAAGTCGGGAAAGTGCAAAGCCGCACCTGGCGCTGACCCCGAAGGCCCGTCCGGCTCCAGTAGCCATGGTGCAAAAGGAAAACAACGCCACCTCCAAAGAAGACGCCACCGCCAAAACCAAGGCGGGACGAAAATTCAAGAACAGGAAGCAGAGGAGACCTGCCACCTCCAGCCCAGCCAAGACGCGACAATGGCGGCAGCCGAAACAATGGACATCCGCCTAGAAAAGACACCGGCAACGACCCTCCCAGGAGAGGTCGAAGCCGGTCTCCGCAGCGTAGCGCCGGCAACAAAAGGAAGGAGGCGGCAGAAGGGCCCAGGCACAGCGTAAGCCGGGCAGCGCAGGACAAACCAAACGCAAACAGAAGCGTGCAGCGGCTCGGTCCAACAGACGCACGACATCGCCTACAAGACATAGAAAGAGGAAAGGAGCCGCTATACTCTGGACCAAAGTGCTTTGGCGACGCCATCCGCAGAGAACCGTTCCCTAAGGACATGACATCAGTGTCTAAAAATTGTTCTAGGTACAACGGCCTCGTTAAGCCGGATTCATGGCTAGCCGATTATGCCATGGCCATAGAAATTGCCGGCGGAAGCAGCTATATTGCCGTCCGTTACCTACCTCTCATGTTAGAAGGCACGGCAAGGGCTTGGATCGACAACCTTCCTGAAAAGTCTATCCATAGCTGGTACGACATGGAAAAGGTTTTCTCCCAGCACTTCCAAGGAACAAACAAGCGTCCAAATACCTACACGGATTTGCAACGTTGTATCCAAAAGCCGGACGAAACCATGACAGACTTTGTCAGCCGTTGGATATCCGAAAAGGCCAACTGTCATGGTGTTTCGGACGCGCAGGCTATCCACGCCTTCTACACGGGCCTGCAGAAGAAGTCCTTACTCCATCATCGGCTCGTCCGCGAGCAAATCACGGACCTTGGCGAGATGCTCAACCTAGCCGCCCAATATGCGGCGGCGGATGACGACGCCCAGGACGATGATCCAGACGTCAACATCGTGCCAAAACGGAACAACAAGCGCAAGCAGGCGGCGGATGACAAAGCCGGACCTTCCAACGAGGTAGCTGTCGCATTCCAAGGGAATGCCGTCAAAAAGAAGTGGAAGAATAAGAAAGATAATCGCGACGCCGGCTCAGGGCCTAAGGCGGCGCGAATCACTTATGAGCAGGCAAAACTTTTGCCATGCCCTATCCACGCCTCACTTGGCAAGGTCAACCATATGCTTAGCGAGTGTCGTTTCATGGACGACTTCAAAAAGGACCCCACATTCGGCAGGAAGTCAAAGAAGAACGACAACAAGGAGGATGAGGACGACGACGACATGTCTGTCTCAAGCGAGGATGACGCGTCCGCCAAGAAAAAGAAACCATATCCGAAGGTCAAAGAATCTCTCGTATGCTTTGTGGGCACACCTTCGGCTAAGGCAGATAAGGCGGAGATGCGGGAACTCAACGCGACAATGCCAGACGTCCCTCAGTATTTGAACTGGTCGGAAGCAACGATCACTTGGGACCGGTCCGACCACCCTGATCACGTTCCTCACCCAGGCAAGTACGCCCTCGTTGTCGATCCCATTGTCGACAACTTCAGACTCACAAAGGTACTCATGTGTCGTGGTGGTGTCACGGCAGATGCCATAGGATGGCTAATGTGTGGGGCCGATGGACGTTGGTGGATCCAGGGAGGGATAGTGAGCTGAAGAGCTCACACGGGGAGGATCCCGGTGTAACCGAGATCTCCCAAGAACAAGAAACAAGATCAAGGCGCGAGGGGGAAGATCTAGCAAACACGAACAAATGCACGAAGACACACAACACACACACACGATATACCCAGGTTCAGGGTCCTCGTGAGGAGGTAACACCCCTACTCCTGCCTTTCCTCTCAATATAAGTGTGGTACAAGGGCTACAACTTGCTCTTAGAGCTCTTGAGGTGAAGAACAAGAAGAACTAGATGAACTCAAGGGAAGATGAAGTAAATGCTCTAGGAGTAAATGAGACTATAGTTTTGGCTCCCAAGTTGGTCTCTCCTTCACAGGAGCAGTTATGGCGCCTTTTATAGAGTTCCGTCCAGGAGGGCCGGAAACCCTAATCCGGCTTGGCCCCAACGGATAGGCCTAACCGTTATGTCGACACTGGCTAGTGCGACCTAGTTGTCGTGCTATCCGGCGTAGCCCCTTCGTCGTCATTCCGGCAAGGACAGCAGGCGCCGTCCTGGAACATCATTGTCCCCCTGTCAGAGACAGGACATGTCTTTGCCCATCCCGGATAGCCTTTTCCGGATTGCCGGGCTAGGCACGTCCAGTCTTGTCGTACCGGCTGACGCGCTCCCGTGTCAGGCAGGAGGTGACCATGCTTTCGTGTCAGGCGGGAGGTGACCATGCTTCCGTATCAGGCGGGAGGTGACCATGCTTCTGTGTCAGGCGGGAGGTGACCATACTTCCGTGTCAGGCGGAATGGTACTTCCCCCCGCATCAGGCGGGAAAGCCTGCTGCAGACCGTTGACGGCCTACCGGGATCCCTCATATCGGTCACCTTCTTGCTCGACCTTGCGAGTCCTTCCTGCACAAGCCCAGTAACCTGATAGAACCGAGACAAACGATCCGG
Source organism: Poa annua (assembly GCA_026929855.1). Classification (NCBI taxonomy): domain Eukaryota; kingdom Viridiplantae; phylum Streptophyta; class Magnoliopsida; order Poales; family Poaceae; genus Poa; species Poa annua. The sequence goes on along the minus strand of CM049429.1, from coordinate 65,135,235 downwards.
TTATTACTTACCCGGATTGCCTATCCGGTTCGCCCGAGTACTTCTCCTTCCGGGAGTCTACTCGGAGCCATAAAATCCGAGATCCTTTCCGGATGCACCCGAGTTCGTCTTAGGATGAGCATCTCTAGGCCTAGCCTCCCGAAGATGTCTTAGCCTATCAGCAAAGACATCTTCGAGAAGCTAGTTCTTAGAGGAACCACCCGCTGATGCTTGTGCTGTTATGAGGGCTCGGGGTGGCTATTTATAGCCGCTAGAGATGACCCTTGCGTCTGCCAGGAGGCACCTTGCACTCTACCAACTCTGAAAGGTCAAGCTGCCCCTTCAGTGCACTAGAGGGTGGCCCTTGCTCTTGCCAAAGGTCAAGCACTGTTGCCACACTGTTGAATTACGCCGGGATCTGCCCTACCCGGGGGGGGCAGCCCCCCGACACTAGTCCCCAAAGCTGGTGTTGCGCAGCGACCCCGGATGATGTGCGGGATCAGCTTTAATAACAACAATTAACCCAGGAAACATGTGACGATCCTTTGACTTGATGCCGAGATGAGTTTTACCGAGATCCTCGCACCGAGATCCTTTCGACCGGAAGGCCATGCTCCTAACCGGATAGTGCCACGTCAGTGAATATTTATCGTTGGCTCCGCATTGAATTCCAGGTCTCTGGCTGGGTCCCACCCGAGGTCCTGTCGAATCAGAAATGCACTCGAGTGCTTCTAACCGAGCACGCCGCTGCTCGGGTTCGCGCGCCGGGAGCCGCAGCCGATCCGAAGTCCAACCGTTGGGGCTCTGTGGCCCCCGGTGTGGCCGGATCAGGCGCTCCTGGGGACGCCACGTGTCGCGCGGCACAAAACAGATCCCACCCACGATCGGAGAGATCGTGGGCGGGAAATTCAGAAACCGCTCCGGATCCCCCCCATAAATAGGGGACCGGAACGGTCACTTCTTCTTCTTCCCCAACTCTTCCCTTCTCCCACCACCGTCACGAGCGCCTCGCCGTCGCCGCGCGCGGAGCTCAACCACCGCCATTCCCGCTGGTCGCCGGAGCTCTTCGCCTCCACCATCGGGTCGCGCCATTCTCGCTCGCCACCGGCCTCGCTTCCTCCGGTGAGTTCTTCCCTCCGCTTCGGTGAACTTCCCCACGGTGACGGTGCTTCGCGCTCGGCCATGAAACCACGCCACCGCGGGTTCCGCCGCCGCCGGCGAGCTCGAGCCGCGCGGCGTTGACGAGGATGTGTTCCACACTTTACTTTTCGCTAGCACTTAGGCCACCTTTGTATCTTGCCCGAACATATTTGCGTCGATTAAGTTTCGATTTATTCGCGTGCGGTAGATCTTATTTGCTAGGAATCCGGTTGCATTTAGGAGTTTGCGATCCGGTATCTTAGCTCCCGGTAGACTAACTTCGACTAACTGCCGTTGCGTCTGCAGAATAGCCCGGACACATCCGCATATCCTTCCGACATGGCTGAAGAGAGTGTTCGGGGGTGTTGAGATGGGTCCGAGACCATGCAGAAGGATCTCGACTGGCTGTACCGGACTCACCGGATTCCGCCAGAAGTCGAGAGTCGACTTCCGGAGGACGAGGTCCAACCCGAACCCCAACCCGGGGAATATGTTGTATTCCTCACGCATTTCGAGCGCGGGTTTGGGCTTCCGGCTAGCCCCTTCTTCCGCAACTTCCTCGACACCTACGGCCTCCAACGCCATCATCTCCCAGCCAACGCAATTATGACGCTTTCGGTCTTCACCACCTATACGGAAGCATATCTCGGCGTGTGGCCTTTCTTGGACTTCTGGGCCAAGTACTTCATCCTCCGCCGCCAAGTCATCCCCAATCCGGATAAGAAGGTCAAGGACTTAGTTGACTGCGGGGCGGCCACTATAATCCCGCGTGCTGACTCCGGATTCCCCAAAGTCCAGGGGCTAGAATCCTGCCGGAAGTGGCAACGTAGCTTCTTCTACGTGAAGAACCGGGAGGTGTCGGGAGATGGTCCGGGATCCTCGAACCCGAATTTCATCAATCTGCCGGAGTTCTCCATCGGTCCTCCCCGCGAATTCGACCTCTGGAACCGGCTCCCGGATACCGAGGAGGTCTGATGCATGCACGACGTACTCAACATGCTGACGGATAAGATGACTGGCGACGATCTCCTGCACTGCTTTATCATTCGCCGCGTCTGCCCCCTACATACCCGAGTGCACAAGATGTGCCATATGGACGGGATACTAGATCCCACCAGGACCAGCTTCTTCGGGTTGGACCATTCCGCAGTCGCCCGGCGCGTTCGAGCTATTGCTCGAACTAAGATGCCGGATGACTACACTTGGGGTCTTATCGGGGGTTCCCGGAAAAAAAAAAACCTGCGACAGGTGCTTCTGTCTGTCTTTCGCAAACTTACATTTGCACCTGGATTCTGCTGGAAACCGACATGGTTGTCATGCAATGACTTGTTCGTGCAGTTATTCGAGCGTCAGACCAAAGAGGACGCTATGCATGCTGGTGGGAAGTTCGTGCCGAATATCCCGGCACCGGAAAATATGCCGAGAGAGGATTTGTGACGGCGAGGACCACCTTGCCATCCCTCTAGCTCGTGCCGCTGCTCCGGGTAACCCTTCAACGTCAGAGGCTATTTCCGTTTCTTCAGATGATGAGGATGAGATTGATTGTAAAATACTCGATGTGATTGACGCTCCCCTCAACTGGGCTTCGCCAGTGGCTCCGAAACCTACGGCCGTGACGAAGCGCGCCGAGACCCGGAAGCGTGCGGCTTCCGACACCACCCCTGTCGGTGCATCCGGCATCACCCCCAAGAAGAGCAGGCTGAACAAGCAAACGGCCGAGAAGCCTCTCGGCCGAAGGAGAGTTCCTCCCACCATCGATTCCGGGTAAGCTCTTTTTTGCTTCGAGTTACATGGTTTTGTCTTCTCCCGAATTCTTTACTGATATACTTCTTTCAGAGATGCACTCGACGTCCCGGCATCCGCGGCTTCCCATCCTCCGGGATCCCGCACACCTAGTCCGCCTCGGGCTGCTCCTTCTCCATCTCGCCCCTCCGCACGAGAGAGTGAGCATCCTGCCCCTGGTGCTGCGCAGACTGCCGCTGCGACTTCGGATGCGTGTCCCGTGGTGGACGAGATTCCGGCCCAGGCTACGGCCGCATCGGAAGACATCTTGCTTCCGGATAGCCCGCGCAGGGTGCCTGGACTTGAGACGGACATCGCAAGTCCTCCTCGGCAGGTCTTGCCGGTAGCCTCCTCCCGGCAGGCCCCGGGCAAGATTCCTCCGCCGAAACAGCCCACGGCCCCTTCCCGGCAACCTGACCATCCTGCCGGGAAAGCGCGCAGCAAGGCCGCCGGGCAGAAAACCACCTCCGCCAAACCTACTGCTCCCCCGACATCTTCGGCCCAAGACTTGGCCCTAAACTCGGGTAAGTTTTCGCGATTACCGCCACCTCCTGCCGAGATCCCCACTGCCGCCCTGCAGATGCTGCGAGCAACCGTAAGCTCCTTTATGCCTTCAGGATCCCGGGAGGTTGTTGCTGCTCACGCGCCTGGCGGTTCCGGCGTGCGTGTTGTTGAAGAATACAACCAAGCCTGGATTGCCGCCGATGCCTCCGAGATCGTGGAGGACTTGCACGCTGCCGGCCCTAGCCGCAGCGCCCAAGCTCTACACGCTCTCCAGGTGGCCGCGCTGGACGTTACTCGGGTGATTGAGGTAAGTTTGTTCCCTTTACCTTTTCCAAAAATTATTTGTTCCTTCCCCACTAGTCCCCGAGATTGGTTCTTAGTGCTCTAGATTCCAGGACTCGGAAGACGAGTCCCCGAGATCCTCCCTACCGAGTAGCTTTAAAATTGTTCCATCTCCACTAGTCCCCGAGATTGGTGCTTAGTGCTCTAGATTCCACCGAATAGCAGACCACTAGGCTCCAATCTTAGAGAAAATCACAGGACTCGGAAGACGAGTCCCCGAGATCCTTCCTACCGAGTAGCTTTAAAATTATTCCATCTCCACTAGTCCCCCAGATTGGTGCTTAGTGCTCTAGATTCCACCGAATAGCAGACCACTAGGCTCCAATCTTAGAAAAAATTACAGGACTCGGAAGGCGAGTCCCCGATATCCTCCCTACCAAGTAGTTTTAATTGACATAGATCTCGGAACATCCCGAGTCCCCGGGATACTTCCCGAGATTGACATAGCTTTCTTTGTTTTGAATTCAGGAGTGCGGGAAGAAACGGGGCAACATCTTTCACCGGCTTCTTGCTGACCTCGGTCAGTCCAAGAAGTGCGAGGGGCGCCTCCGGGAGGAGCGGGATGCCGCGCGCAAAATCTCGGTGGAGCAGAAATCTGCGCTAGCCGCGACCCAGGCCGAGATCGCGCGGCTAAGTGCCGAGCTCGAAAAGGCCAAGTCTGCCGCGAGCGACATGAAGACGCGCTTCGTGGAGGCGTCGAAGAAGCAGAAGGAGACCTTGGATCAATCCGAGGCGCGCGCGCATCACACCGAGACCGGGCTGGCGCTTCTCCGGTCACAGGCCGATACTTGGCTCTCTGAGCTAACCGGGTTGAACCAGGATCTGAACAGTAAGTTGACCGACATCCTTTTCTTCTGCTCTTTTTCTTTTCTGCCACCATCCTCATGCCCTAGTCGCTTGACAACTCTTCTTTTTAAAGGGCAATTCGAGCATTCCCGCGACGCTGCCAATCTTGCAGTCGCTGCCGCCCGGGAGAAGCGTGTCGAGAAGGGCCCTGTCTCGGACTCTTGGGACATTGAGGATCACCTCACTGCCCTGAAGGGACGGATAGTGCCTCTCCGGTCGATCGGGACCGAGTTGATCAGCACCGCGGTCCACGTCCATGGCGCGCTATGGCCGGGCGTCAGCGCGACCCTCTCGGTCAACGAATTGGCGACCGCGCTCCGAGCTGCCGGGAGGCGTCTCCATGCTTGGAAGCGCTTCGGTGCGCGGGTTGGCGCCGATCAAGTCTTGACCCATGTGCTTAGTTGGTACGAGGGTCTCGACCTTGATGTGGTCCAGCGCCTGCGCACCATCTCTCCGTGGTGCACCGATCCGGTCAAGGTCCAGCGGCGCCAAGAAGTGGCGCATCGCATCGCCTCCTGATCCGACATCGGCGTCTTCACCACCAGCCTCGTCACCTCTGACTCCGAGTCAGATTACGAGGATGACGGCGAGACCGGTGCAACCGATGACGTGGACGCCGAGATCCTGGAGGAGGACGGCGCCGCTTCCGGTGCGCGACCGAGACCGTGGTCTCCCGGGATGCTTCTACTCCATCGCCACCCGAGGCCTCTCAGGCCGAGGCGCGTCCAGATGCCCCGAGTACCGCTGCCGGCGCGGAGGATACCGTCACCGCCGCTCCTGCTGCTGCTACCACCGAGAAACCGGCTTCCCCTATCCCTTAGAAATACTCAAGTGTAGAACTGTTAAATCCCCGGGATGCCGGGTGCCAGATGTAATATATACTTTTAAGATTCATATTTCGCACTATGTTATATATTAAAACGAGCTATGTCGGTTTACTCTGCAACGAGTCCCCGAGTTCCTTTTCATGTTTACCATACTTAGTCAATCTCTGCTCTTGTCTACCATTTCGGCGTTCGACAGTCGAGTCACAAAATTCCATGCATGGCATACATTACTTAAGAATATCCGAGTTCTAGTTAACCGAATTCCCGACATAAAAATAACCGGGTTAGTAATAGAGATATGCCGGATAAGTTCCTGCTTCGAGTCCCCGAGACCGTTTTCGTGTTCCCCACATTTGATTCTCTTTGCTCATGACTACCATTTCGGCGTTCGTCAGTCGAGTCATAAGATTATTTCACATGACATACATTACTTTGACTTTGAGATTCGATCTCGGAACTTTCCTGGCATATAGAGAACAACATAAAAAATAGGTACCAGGCAGTCCCCGGGTTCCTTCCCGGGATGCCGACATGAAATAATAAATAAACGGAACAAAGTAAATGGGCACGCAACGAGGCAGTCCCCGGGTTCCTCTCGGGGTGCCGAACTTTCATTAATAGATAAAAATCATAATACAACATACACTGTGCCCTTTACGTGTAAAAGGGTCGAAGCAGGGCTACATTCCACGGACGCTTGGTTTCCTCACCGGATTTGTCCATTACACCTTTCCTAGCCTCCTGTGCATCTACAAGGTAATAAGAATCATTGTGCAATGCCCTGCTTATCACAAAAGGTCCCTCCCATGGAGGTGACAGCTTATGCATTCCGGCCGTGCGTTGGATGAGCCTCAGCACAAGATCTCCTTCTCGGAACACTCTCAGGTGCACTTTCCGGCTATGATAGCGACGGAGGTTTTGCTGATAAATTGCAGACCGGGATAATGCCAATTCTCTTGCTTCTTCAAGTAAGTCAACATCATCTTCTCGGGCCTCTTTCGCCTCGGTCTTGGTGAACATTGTCATTCTCGGGGAATCATATTGTATGTCGGTCGGGAGTACTGCCTCGGCACCATACACCATGAAGAATGGCGTATACCCGGTAGATCTATTCGGTGTGGTCCGGAGACCCCATAATACTGTCGGTAACTCCTCTATCTAGCATCCCGGAGTTCTCAACAGTGGTTCGATCAAGCGGGCTTTGATGCCGGCCAAGACCAATGCATTTGCTCTTTCAACTTGCCCGTTTGCTTCCGGGTGTGCAACTGATGCTACATCCAACCGGATTCCCTTCTCAGCACAAAATCGAGCGAATTCCCCCACAGCAAAATTGGTGCCATTATCCGTGATGATGCTGTGCGGGTATCCGTATCTCAAGATGATGTCTTTCAGGAATTGCACGGCGGTGTGTCCGTCACACTTCCGGATTGGCTTGACCTCTATCCACTTGGTGAACTTGTCCACCATGACCAGTATGTGTGTCATATTGCCTCTTGCCGGCTTGAACTGCCCGACCATGTCCAAACACCATACCGCGAATGGCCAAGTGATAGGGATTGTCTTCAGTGCCGATGCCGGCATATGTATTCGGTGAGCAAACCTCTGGCATCCTCCACACTTCCGGACAATGTCTTCTGCCTGCTGTAACGCAGTGGGCCAGTATAACCCATGCCGGAACACTTTCGCCACCAAGGCCCGTGATGATGCATGATGTCCACATTCCCCCTGATGTATTTCCAGCAGCATCTCCTGGCCTTCTTCCGGTTCCACACACCTCTGGAGTACTTCGGGGACACTCCTCTTATATAGCTCTTGATTGATGACGGTGTATGCTTTTGACCTTCGCACTATCTGTCGGGCTTCCACTTCGTTCTCCGGGAGGGTTCCTTCCAAGATGTAAACCATAATGGGTTGTGCCCATCCCGGGATAGGTCGAACCGGGAACACGGGAACATCTATGTCCATTGGTTCTGCCGACATCACCTCCATCATCATCTTTCTTTGCCTCTCTGAGCACTGTGACGCAGTCCCCGGGTTCGATGCGATGCTCCCGACTTCCACTTCCATGGGTACAGCTTCCGAACCCAGCTCCTTTGGGATGAAGATAGAATCCGACTCGGGCGAGGGCTGAATAGATGGCTTCCTCGGGTGTTCGAGAGCGATCCCGGGAGGGATGGCGTCTCGAGATGACCCCAGCTTGGACAATACATCCGCTGCCTCGTTTTCTCCTCTGGGTATGTGCTTGAACTCGCATCCCTCGAAAAATCCGGATATTTTCTGCACATGAAACTGATACAAGGCCATGTTGGCATCCAGTGCATCCCAGTTCCCCGACACCTGCTGCACCACGAGGTCGGAATCGCCGAAACACTCTATCCGGCGGATGCCGATCTCCTTGGCGACATTCAGTCCATGAACCAAGGTCTCGTACTCAGCGACATTGTTAGATGCCCGGAAACGAATTTGCAGGACATACTTCAGCACATCTTGTTTTGGTGAGGTGAGAACCACTCGGGCACCCAACCCTATCTTAGCCTTGGAGCCATCAAAATGCATCCTCCAGAAATTGTAATCCGGCATCGGAGGTTCATACTGCATCTCGGCCCAGTCTACCAAAAAGTCCGGCAGCGCCTGCGACTTAATGGCATCTCGTCTCTCGTATGCCGGAGCGTACGGAGACAACTGGATGGCCCATTTGGCGACCCGGCCGCTAGCATCCTTGCAACCGATGATCTCGGCGAGGGGAGCCTCGCACACCACTGTGATTGGGTGCTCTTGTAAGTAGTGCTTGAGCTTGGTCACCGACATGTACACTCCATACGCCATCTTCTGGTAGTGCGGGTAGTTCTGCTTGGATTCCGAGATCACCTCACTGAGGTAATACACCGGTCTCTGTATCAGCTTGCCCCCTTCTTCCCTCTCTACCACAATGGCTACACTGACTACCCGGTTAGTGGCAGCAATATACAACAGCATAGGCTCCTTGGGCAACGGGGGTGCCAACACGGGTGCTGTTGAAAGCATTCTCTTCAAATCGTTGAACGCCGCATCGGCCTGCGGGGTCCAAACAAATGTTTTGCTCTTCTTCATCAATTGGTATAAGGGCAAGGCCTTCTCACCTAGTCGGCTCACAAACCGACTTAGGGATGCAAGACAACCAGTGAACTTTTGCACATCCTTGAGACATACGGGGAATTTCATGCTCTCGATAGCACGTATTTTACCCGGGTTGACTTCAATTCCCCGGCTTGATATGAGGAAACCGAGTAATTTTCCTACCGGAACACCGAATGTGCACTTATCCGGATTCAACTTCATCCGGAACCTTCTTAAGTTCTTAAATGTTTCCCTCAGATCATCGATCAATGAGGCTTTTTCTTTGTCATCGACATAGACCTCGTCATTCCGGCCTATCTGGTCATGCAAACATTTCTGCATGCATCTATGGTATGTAGCACCAGCATTTCTCAAACCGAAAGTCATGACACGATAGCAATAAGCCCCATACGGGGTAATAAAAGCAGTTTTCAATAAAAGCCCCATACGGATTCAAAGGTATCTGGTGAAAACCAGAATAGGCATCTAAAAAAGTTAAAAGCTCACTCCCGGCAGTGGAATCGAGCACTTGATCTATCCGGGGAAGTGGAAAGGGGTCCTTCGGACATGCCTTGTTGAGGTTGGTGAAGTCGATGCACATGCGCCACACCTTAAGCAGGAGGGGATCATCTTTCTTCTTCTCTACCAGGACCGGATTTGATATCCAATCCGGGTGCAGCACTTCCATTATGAATCCGGCGGCCAGCAGTATAGCAAGATGCTCCATGACAGCAGCTCTTCTTTCACCCGAGAGGCGCCTAGTCGGTTGCTTCACCGGCTTCGCATCCGGCCTAACAAACAGAGAGTGCTCAGCCAACTCCCTCAGAACACCTTGCAGATCGTCACTCGACCAAGCAAAAGCATCCCGATTCTCACGGAGGAAGTCGACGAGCTCGCCTTCCTATTTGCTGTCCAGGTTGCTGCCAATGATGACCTGGCGCTCCGGGTTGCTGGGGTCCACCCCCACCTTCTTCGTCTCCTTAGGTGGCTGGAATGATGCACCCTGCTCCGGATTCACCATCCCGGGCATTCCGAGTTGGGAGGTCTTGGCGATCGCCACCACTTGCCGGATCCTCTTCTTTTCTTCAGCTATCACCAGGGACTCGGCTAAGCACGAGCCGGCCGAAGCACACTCCATGGAGCGCTTGTGGTCTCCCGAGATGGTGATTATGCCGTTAGGACCCGGCATCTTCATCTTCAGATAGCCCATGTGAGTTGAGATCATGAACTTGGCCAGGGCTGGCCTGCCGATCAGTGCGTGGTACGGGCTTTCGAGGTCCACGACCTCGAACTCCAAGCTCTCGGTTCGGCAGTTTTCCCGGGTTCCGAATAACACCTCAACCCAGATTTTCCCCATAGGTGAGCAAGAGACTCCGGGCACAATGCCATGAAAGGTCGTCTCGGTAGGTAGCAAGGTGTTCGGGGACACCCCCAGCTTCAGCATCGTATCCTTGTACATGATGTTAATGGCGCTGCCATTGTCAACCAGAACCCGACTGAAGCGGACGTTGAGGCTTGGTCCGACAAAGGTTGGATCTACCACCAAGGAGTACGCCCCCGGCTTAGGCATAACCCTGGGATGATCCTTCCGGCTCCACGTGATCTCCATCTCGGACCAGTGCAAGAACTTGGGCACCGCCGGAATCACAGCGTTCACTTCCAGGGCGCGCTGTCGCACACTCTTCCGGTCAGTGGGCTCGGTCACGAAGACCACATAGCTCTGATGTGCCTCCCGGTAGCTGCCTTGCTGATGTCCGGTTTGGTTACTAGGGCCTGCACCATTGTCGTTCCGGGTGTGCACCACATTCACCGGCCGAGGTGGGGGTCCTCGCTGAGGTTGATTAATCTGGATTGCGTTGGCTCCTAAAGTCGGAGGGGGAGGTCTCGAAATGTTGGGTCGAGATGCCGGAGCACCCGGCCGAGTAGCCCCCGTGCTGCCCTCCTGCAGTGTGCGCTGATACCAGCTGCACTGCCGAGTAGAGTGGTTCGCCGGCTTGTTGGCCTCCAGGGTGTGGTAACAGCATGGCTTGTTCAGCATCTCTTCATACGTCAGGGGCTTCTTGTGTTCCACCCAAGTTTTCTGCACTTCCTGGCTCTGCCCCCAAGCCGGGCCACTTGTCTTCTGATGCTGACTGTTGCCGGCATCCTCTTGATCTCGGGTCACCGCTGCGACATGTTGTGCGGCATGGTGGTACTCGGGCTGATTTCTTTTCTGGCCAAAATCTTGGCGATCATGGCTTCTGCTCGATCCTGAACGCTGAGGTCCCGCATTCCTCCTGTTGGAGTCACCGACATCCACCAGGGGTTGCATGGGATCTCCAAGCGTGTAGGTATCGGCGATGCGCATGGTCTCTGCCAAGGTTGTCGGCATCTTCCTTTGCAATTTCTGCCAAAGCATTGAGCCGTGCCGGCATCCTTGCGCAAACCAGGAGATGGCCTGTGCCTCCACCACTCCTTCGCAAGAATTGCGAATATTGCTCCACCGGGTAAGGTACTCCCGGTCGGTTTCGTTGCTCCTTTGCCTACAGATGGCGAGCTATTGAGGTCTGTTTGGCCTTTTGTACGTGCTGGTGAAGTTGCTGATGAACGCCTCCTCGGAATCTAACCAGCAGTCTATGCTGCCGGTTCTCAAGTTGTTCAGCCAGATTCGGGCAGGTCCTTCCAACATTTGCGGCACATATCGTACCGCCCAGCGTCTGTTTCCACCGGCTTTGCTTACTGCAGTTACATAGTCGGTCAACCAGTCCTCCGGCTTCTTGCTGCCGTCATAGGTCTTAGCACCTCGGTTGAGCTGAAAATTCCGGACAGGCGGCTCCCGCATGATCCGGGGTCCAAAGCAGGCAGGTCCCGGAGGTCCTTGCTCTTCCACTAGCTCGGACTGGTGAATCCGGTCGAGCCGGATTCTGGCGTCGGCCGGATCCAGTTGCCTGGTTCCTATCCGAGATCCCAAAGGATTCTCATTGGGTTGGTACCCGAGCTGCTGCAACCTTGAGTTGCCATCGTTGTACCTGTCTTGTACCGGGATCACAGCCTGTTGTGGGACAGAGGTAGCCTCCCTTCGCAGGTTTCCCTGAATATGTGGCGGATTCCGGGGTGGATTACCGCGGCTAGCCAGGTTATTGTTTCCTACACCTCGGTCGCCACCACCATGAGTACTCTCTGCCTGCCCCGAGTTATGCTGCCCGGCTCGCTGGATACCGGCAAAGGCCGGGTCATAAGCCTGCAACTGCTTGTTTTTCCCGGAGCCTCGGCTTCGGCTTCGGCTTTTGCTCTTGCTCTTGCTTTTGCTCGGATGCGGGGAGGAGGCCTCTCCGTCCGATCTATGGCTATCGGCCCTAGCTGAATGCACTTGGGATCCCGCCCCGGGGTTCTTCTTCTTGAAGGCCTGATTCTGCCGGTTGGCCTCGACGACCAACTCATTCACCCGCTCCTGTTGCTTGCGCAGAGCTTCACCGGATAGTCCTGCCAACTCCGCCATGGCGGCTTCGGCAGCCCTAAGAGTTTTTGCCAGCGAGCTGTATACTGGCTTCCCCGCCAGGATCATGCTACCCGCATGACTGGTTGTGGCTCCACCGTCCAGCTCATCATTCACTATTCTGCCTTTCTTACGCAGATCCGCGATGCGCTTGTCCCGGGAGTCTATCTTAAGGAATCCGTGAGCTGCATTGTACTACCGGAGGCTAGCACTGAGCTCACACCGGATCTCGGCGATCTCTTACGCTTCGGCGAGCAGCAACCTACGTTGCTCCTCCAATTCAGCCGAAGTGGCTTGGGTATCCGCCTCAGCTTTCAAGGGGACAGCCAATTTGGCCACCAGACCCGAGAGGGGATCCGGGCGATGACGTGGCTGGGACGGCTTCGGATCGCCGTCTCGGGTCGTGCCTCTCTCCTGAGGGGGTTTGGCCAAGCGAACATGGCCGCTACCGGCATCGCCATCTGCGTCCTGGTGCTCCTCCTCGGTTGCCCCGACAATCCTGACGGCGACGGAGCTCGGGGAGTGGCTAGCACACGGACTCCGAGTGGCGCAGAGCATGGGAGGATCCTCAGCATCTAGGACAACGTCCGGGTAGCTGCAGATAACTTCGGTGGCGACATAGGTGGTGAAGCCACCGAAGTCGATGAGGCATCCGTTCACCGGGAAGGGTTTGTTCCGGAAGCACCCGGTGTTGTCGCTGACGAAATCCATCTCGCCCAGCCCGACGACAAGGCCAGAGAGAACCCGGACGCCGAAGTGAACAGGGGAACCCGTCCGGATGTGTACACCAGCCAACGCCTCTGTCTGCCCCACGGTGGGCGCCAACTGTCGGGGTGGTGTCACGGCAGATGCCATAGGATGGCTAATGTGTGGGGCCGATGGACGTTGGTGGATCCGGGGAGGGATAGCGAGCTGAAGAGCTCACACGGGGAGGATCCCGGTGTAACCGAGATCTCCCAAGAACAAGAAACGAGATCAAGGCGCGAGGGGGAAGATCTAGCAAACACGAACAAATGCACGAAGGCACACAACACACACACACACACGATATACCCAGGTTTAGGGCCCTCGTGAGGAGGTAACACCCCTACTCCTGCCTTTCCTCTCAATATAAGTGTGGTACAAGGGCTACAACTTGCTCTTAGAGCTCTTGAGGTGAAGAACAAGAAGAACTAGATGAACTCAAGGGAAGATGAAGTAAATGCTCTAGGAGTAAATGAGACTATAGTTTTGGCTCCCAAGTTGGTCTCTCCTTCACAGGAGCAGTTATGGCGCCTTTTATAGAGTTCCGGCCAGGAGGGCCGGAAACCCTAATCCGGCTTGGCCCCACCGGACAGGCCTAACCGTTATGTCGACACCGGCTAGTGCGACCTAGTTGCCGTGCTATCCGGCGTAGCCCCTTCGTCATCATTCCGGCAAGGACAGCAGGCGCCGTCCTGGAACATCATTGTCCACCTGTCAGAGACAGGACATGTCTTTGCCCATCCCGGATAGCCTTTTCCGGATTGCCGGGCTAGGCACGTCCAGTCTTGTCGTACCGTTGTCGTACCGGCTGACACGCTCCCGTGTCAGGCGGGAGGTGACCATGCTTCCATGTCAGGCGGGAGGTGACCATGCTTCCGTGTCAGGCGGGAGGTGACCATGCTTCTGTGTCAGGCGGAATGGTACTTCCCCCCGCATCAGGCGGGAAAGCCTGCTGCAGACCGTTGACGGCCTACCGGGATCCCTCATGCCGGTCACCTTCTTGCTCGACCTTGCGAGTCCTTCCTGCACAAGCCCAGTAACCTGGTAGAACCGAGACAAACGTTCCGGATATTACTTACCCGGATTGCCTATCCGGTTCGGCCGAGTACTTCTCCTTCCGGGAGTCTACTCAGAGCCATAAAATCCGAGATCCTTTCCGGATGCACCCGAGTTCGTCTTAGGATGAGTATCTCTAGTCCTAGCCTCCCGAAGATGTCTTAGCCTATCAGCAAAGACATCTTCGAGAAGCTAGTTCTTAGAGGAACCACCCGCTGATGCTTGTGCTGTTATGAGGGCTCGGGGTGGCTATTTTTAGCCGCCAGAGATGACCCTTGCGTCTGCCAGGAGGCACCTTGCACTCTACCAACTCTGAAAGGTCAAGCTGCCCCTTCAGTGCACTAGGGGGTGGCCCTTGCTCTTGCCAAAGGTCAAGCACTGTTGCCACACTGTTGAATTACGCCGGGATCTGCCCACCCGGGGGGCAGCCCCCCGACATCATGGATGGCGGCAGCAGCCTCAACATTCTGTACTACGACACACTAAGCCGCATGAACCTGTTAGAGGATCAGCTGGACTACAGCAACCTCACTTTTCACGACATAGTGCCCGGCAGGCAAGCAAAGTCAATGGGGAGCATCAGGCTGAAGGTAACTTTCGGACCCAAAGAGAACTACCGCTCAGAGTTCCTCCGGTTCGAATTTGTCCCCTTCAAGAGCGCCTATCATGCAATCTTCGGACGACCGGCTTTCGCCAAATTTATGGCAAGGCCGTGCTACATATACAGCAAGCTTAAAATGCCAGGGGAAAACGGAAACATCACGATTTCCGGCAACTTCAAGAAAGCCAAGGAGTGCGAACGTGGCATGGCCGCCTTCGCAGAAGCCGTCATCCACAAGGAAGAACTCGCGCTACTTGGGACGGATTCAGACAACTCCATGCCCTAGCCAAAGATTGATGTCAAGAAGACCTTTGAAGCTTCTGAAGACACCAAGAAGGCGGACCTCATCCCAGGTGACAAGTCTAAGCAAGTTGTCATCGGCTCCAACCTTGACAGCAAATAGGAAGGCGCGCTCGTCGAGTTCCTCCGTGAGAATCGTGACATCTTTGCATGGTCGCCATCCGACATGCCTGGTGTACCGAGGGAACTTGTCGAGCACTCACTCAACGTCATAAAAGGATCTAAGCCGGTGAAGCAAGGTACGAGACGCTTTGGAGATGAGAGACGTAAGGCTATAGGAAAGGAGATAAATAGGCTGAAGGCCGCCAATTTCATAAAAGAAGTTGTACACACCGATTGGGTGGCAAATCCTGTGCTTGTTCCAAAGAAGAATAAAGAGCTGAGGATGTGTATCGACTATACCGGCGTTAACAAGTGTTGCCCAAAGGATCCCTTTGCGTTGCCTAGAATTGACCAAGTCGTAGACTCCACTGCAGGCTCCGAGCTGCTTTGTTTTTTGGACGCCTACTCAGGATACCACCAAATCAAGATGAGGGTGTCAGATCAATTGAAAACATCTTTCACCACTCCATACGGGACTTTCTGCTACATCACGATGCCTTTTGGCCTGAAGAATGCAGGGGCAACATACCAGCGTTGTATGCAAAATCGCCTGCACGAACAGATCGGCCGCAATGTTCACGTCTACGTAGACGACATTGCGGTGATGTCAAAAAAGAAGGCGGATCTCCTAGAGGATCTGGAAGAAACTTTTCAAAACCTCCGGAGGTACCAAATGAAACTCAATCCCGCCAAGTGTGTTTTCGGCGTCCCAGCCAGCAAACTACTTGGGTTTATCGTCTCGGAACGAGGGATCGAGGTAAATTCTGAAAAGATCAAGGCCATCCAAAACATATCTAGACCTACTTGTCTGAAGGACGTGTAGTGCCTAGCCGGTTCGGCGGCGGCCGTCAGTCGCTTCCTAAGTCGCCTAGGGGAAAAGGCAATGCCTCTCTATCGAATATTGAAGAAACCCGACAACTTTGAGTGGACAGCAGAGGCAGATGCCGCCTTACAACAACTTAAGGAGGCCCTCACATCCGCTCCGATATTGGCAGCACCTCGATCGCAGGAACCAATGCTGTTGTACATCGCGGCAACAGGAGTTGTTGTCAGCGTGGTCTTGGCTGTGGAAAGAAAGGAGAACGAAGCCGCGATGTCTGAGCAACGACCGGTCTACTTCAACAGTGAAGTATTCTCCGCCTCCAAGCAGAGGTACCCGCATTACCAAAAGCTGGCTTATGGTGTATTCTTCGCCGCCAGAAATCTTAGGCATTATTTCCAGGAGCACACAGTAACAGTAGTCAGCAAGGCACCGTTGGGAGACATAATCAACAATGCAGAGGCAACAGGTCGAGTTGCCAAATGGGGCATCGAGCTTGCCGCCTTTGATATAGTCTATAAACCACGGACCGCCATTAAGTCTCAAGCGCTTGCAGATTTTGTCGCCGACTGGACAGAAGCCATGGAGGCAACGACACTCCCCGAGTCAGAATATTGGGTCATGCACTTTGACGGATCAAAGATGCTCAAAGGCTCGGGGGCTGGAGTCGTTCTACGCACGCCTAAAGGTGACAAGCTTAGCTACGTGTTGCAAATTCACTTTACAGCAACAAACAACGTTGCCGAGTATGAAGCTTTGCTTCATGGGTTACACGTGGCAAACGACCTTGGCGTCAAAAGAATCATCTGTTATGGCGACTCAGATTTGGTCGCACAACAAGTAAGCGGAACATGGGATGCGAAAAGCGCAACAATGGCGGCATACAGAGCCAAAGTTGACGAATTCGCAAAAAACTTCGCGGGCTACGAAGTCCGGCATGTTCCAAGAGCTGAGAACGAGGCGGCAGACACACTTGCCAGACTAGGGTCAGAACGCAAAAAGGTACCAAAAGATATTTTCCTGGAACATTTGCACAAGCCGTCCATCAAGGGCGCTGATTTGATGGATCCCGATGCAGAAGAACCGGTAGAAGCGGCAAGTCTCGCTGTCTACTCGGTACAGCCGGATTGGACTGTCCCATACCTCGATTTTCTAATCGACAAGAAGTTGCCGAAGGACGATGAGGTGCTAAAAAGGCAGATCATAAGGCGAGCCAAGGCATTCACGATAATAAAAGGCGAGCTATATAAGCGAAGCACGTGCGGCATCTATCAGCGGTGCATACAGCCAGAAGAAGGCCAAGAAATTCTGAAAGACATACATATTGGCACCTGCGGGCATCACGCTTCGCCAGGTCCATCGTGTCCAAAGCTTTCCGCCAAGGTTTCTACTGGCTTAACGCCAAAGAAGACGCCGAGAACATCGTAAAAACATGCAAAGGCTGCCAGTTGTACGCCCGTCAACCTCACTTACCGGCACAAGAACTCAGGACAATTCCAATCACCTGGCCGGTTCGCGGTCTGGGGCTTAGACATGGTGGGTCCCTTCAAAATGGCGAGTGGTGGGTATACCCACCTGTTGGTCGCTGTCGACAAGTTCACCAAATGGGTCGAGGCTAAGCCGATCAGCAAACTTGACACGCGAACAGCCACCAATTTCCTCTGGGGAATTATCTCTCGGTTTGGAGTTCCAGACAGCATTATCACTGATAATGGCAGCAACCTATCTCAAGGCGACATAGAAGAATACTGCAGTGATCTGGGTATCCGGCTTGATTTGGCATCCGTGTCACACCCTCAATCCAATGGACAAGTAGAGCGTACAAATGGCCTAGTCTTATCAGGACTTAAGCCTCGTCTCGAAGCTCCATTACATAGGGCAGTCGGCGCTTGGGCAGATGAGTTACAGTCGGTACTATGGAGTTTGCGCACAACGCCAAACAGGTCTACCGGCTACACTCCTTTCTTCTTAGTATATGGCGCCGAGGCGGTGCTACCTACCGACATGAAATACGATTCCCCAAGGGTTCAAGCCTACATCGAGCAAGACGTAGAAGGTGCAAGACAGGATAGTCTAGACCTGCTAGACGAAGAAAGAGACGTCGCTCTACATCGCTCCGCCTTGTACCAGCAACAACTCTGCCGCTATCATAGCCGGAGAGTGCGGAAGCGAAGCTTCAGAACAGGTGACCTGGTTCTCCGCCTAATTCAAGACAGAAAAGGCTTGCACAAGTTATCCCCGCCATGGGAAGGACCGTTTATAGTCACAAAGGCGCTGCTCAATGGTTCCTACTACCTGGCCGACATCCGCGACGAAGAAGAAAAGAAGAGGCGCAAGAAGGCGGCAGGAAAAAGGGGAACCAAGCGCAAAAGAGGCATTGACGATCCGTTCGAACAAACAAGACGGCCTTGGAATATTGAGCAGCTACGTCCTTTCTACACTTAGCAATTTATAATTGTAACAAGTTATATATGATTATGAAATAAAAGTCTATGGTTCCTCATCTGTGTTGAGAAGCATGCCATCTTTTGTCTTTTCTTGCAATCATATTTCCCCTATGTATCTAAGTTACCTATTTTTCTAGCTCCGTGCAAA
Source organism: Poa annua (assembly GCA_026929855.1). Lineage (NCBI taxonomy): Eukaryota > Viridiplantae > Streptophyta > Magnoliopsida > Poales > Poaceae > Poa > Poa annua. The sequence continues at coordinate 65,117,026 of CM049429.1, read as the reverse complement.
GGTTCAAACTGGTAGATACTTGCAGCTTTCGAGCCAACCTAAAGCAAAAATAAACTTTTTGCGCCGCCTAATTTCTTTACCTCTGATTACTTATATGTGGTTCGCCTAGTAGTATGTCTTTGACACCAGCATGTTGGCTTTGGTTTCTGATCCTAAACGAATGGCTTAGCCCTGGTTGTTTCAGCTAAAGTTACCGGCTGAGGTTCGTCAACATACAAACAGTCAAACATATAGGTCAGGGTAAAATTAAGGCGGGCCATATAAATAAGGCAAAATAAAACTTGTCAGCTAGTTTCCCGCCTAGCAGAGCAGCAACAAAAGTATATACAAATATTACAAGTTAAAGTTGCATTGTTTCAGGGGCTGGCAAATCATGTTAGATGAAGGCAAGGAAAGGAAACTGCGGCTCGGGGGGGGGGGGGGGGGGGGCGTCTACATCAGGCTTGGGGGCTGACAACTTCAGCCCCAGAACTGCCACTCCCCTCCGCCTGGGCCATGCCGGCAGCTCCAGCTTCCCCTGCGGCAGGCACATGATGGCGCCGGTAGAAGATCGAAGTATCCACCATGTCGGCAACACGCGTGGAAGAGCCGGCAACGCTGTCCAGAACAGCGGCCGGCTCGACCTCGCTGCCGTCTTCATATGTAGACGGCATGCCTTCGGTGACGGCTTCTATCTCCGCCTCGGGGTAGTGCGCCATGAATAGTCCAAGCGCAGTCTTGGCACCACCCCGCGCCGCCGACTTCAGCGAGCTCTTGTGTAGCTTGGTAGCCTGCTCCAACATGTTGGGAACGTCGCTGAATTCAGTCGGTTCCTGGCTGCCGGAGGAGATGAAGAACTTGGCGGCAAACCGCTTGAACGCTGCCAAAGTCTCGGTGATCAGCTCGCCTAGACGCGCAAGGCGATCCATGCGGGGGCTGACAACCTTGTCGTCGCCTAAACCGGCGGGAACTGTATCAAAAATAAAAACTATAAGTTTGGCTCAGGCTAAGCAAAATGGCAAAATCAAATAAGGAGTGAGAAATTACCAAGGGTCGAGTTATGGAAAGCGGACAGCTCAATCATATGAACCGCCAACGCGTCCTCAGCAGTTTGGTTGCGAGAAGTCTGCTTGGAGATTTCCTCGGCAGCCGTCTTCTCCGCCTCCGCCAACTTCTTGCGCAGGCTATCCAGCTCACCAGTAAGCTGGCTAGATTCCTGCGCAAATTTCAGCTGCTGGGCCTCCATCTCCTTCTGGTGCTCCTCCTTCATCGCCAAGTTGGCGGCCGCCAAATCGGAAGCTTCATTCATAAGAGCTTGCATATCAGTGGACGCCTTCAGTATATCCTGGGCGTGGTCTAGCAGTTCTACAAATATGGATTCGCTAGCTAAACGATTGACGGCAACATAAGTTGAAAAGATGGCTGAAAGCAAAAAAGATCAACTCTACCTTCATCTTTTTTGCGGGCCGCCTCCAACTCGGCAATCCGCAGGTCCTTGGCCTCGCAATCCTTCTTCAGATCGCGGCACCGCTGGTTTATCTCGAACCGGGAGGAGATAAGCTCAACGTTGGCGGACAAGAGGGCCTGCAGGAAAAAGCAAAGGCATAAAACATATTGTCGAATAACCACTAAGCCGGCAGTCAATATTTTTTGACCTACCATCTAAGTGCTCGGGGGAAAGACTATGTATATGCCAGAGTTATAAAAACTTACAGACAGGTCGCCTTCCAAGTCGGCGAAGGCGTGGGAGGTGAAGTTGGCAAAAGTCCAGGCTGACTCCTTGGCCTCCTTAAAGGTGGACCAAGGGTCCCTAACTTTGCCGCCTCCTGCAGTCGAGGCTGCCCTCCGGGACCCGCTGGCAGCCGCCTCCAGCAACTCCTCCTTGGCGTCGCACGATTGGACGGCTTCATCGGCCGTAGCCTCAGCCAAAAGAAGGGGGGTCTTGGGTGTGCGGTCAGCGGAAGAGGTCCTTGGCGGCGCGCCAGAAGCCGGAGCCTGGGGCTGGCGACGAGCATCGCCCATAAAGCCGCCGGCCCGGGGCTGGGGAGTTGGCGGCATGGTAGCAGGCGAGCTGCCTAGAGGCCGCTTACCCCTAGCCTGGTCGGCAACCGGGAAGTTGCGACTCTTTCCCTGTCAATAAACAGCAAGCACAGTCAGTTGGGTGCCAGTATTAAAGAAGCTCGTCGACTATTAAAGGCAGAATTGAGTACCTTCGGGGGATGTTAATCCCCGTGTTCTCGTCAAGGTTGACGGGAGCTGGCTCGGTAGCCGCTGCGATCCGTTTCTTCCTCTCGGTGATCGCCGTGGAGGAAGCGGCGCCGGATGCCTTGCGCTTCTTGGTCTTCCCGGCTTCCGGCTCGTAGAAGTCGGGAGCCAGGTCATCCTCCCCCAAGTCGGAGATATGTGAAAGAAGACAAGTATTAATGGAACTCAAGATTAGCCGGCGAAGCTGTCAAAAGGGGCAAGAAGCAAGATGTCTACGTCGATGGGAGGGTTGTCGTGGGTGTGCATGTGCACGCCCTCCACCGCCTTCACCAGCCCCGCCTTGACAAGGCTACGGAGCCGGAACGCCAGGTCGGCAACCGGCAACCTCTCTTCGCTTACGCGGAGAGAGGCCGTGGTAGTAGGCGAATACTGACACATTTTGTGCGGGCTGTACCGCAGAGGCAGAATCTGCCGGCCGAGCCAGCAGATGACGGTGTCGACCCCGTCCAGCAGGGGGGGAGCCATCGTCCGGGTGAGGAATTCAATCCGCCTTTGGAAAAGGCGGAGTTCCTCCGTCAACTTGGGCACCGCCTCGTCCCAGCATGGCCTGGGCATAGGCAGCGTGTTGACAAAGTCTGGGATGCAAAATTGACGGCTCGGGGCTGCCATATCTTGGCAGTAGAAGAATGTGGAGGTCCAGCCCTTGACGGACTCAAGGTATGGTATCTTAGGATACCATTGGCGGCCCTGGCGGCAGTTGAAAGTGACACTGCCGCAGGTTGCCAGCCCGCCGTCCGGCACGGTCTGACGCCGGCAACGAAAACAGTATATGAAGAAGTCTAAACTAGGCCTAATACCTAGATAGCCCTCGAACAGAACTGTGAAGCCGACTAAGACTAGAATGCTATTGGGCGCTATGTTGTGGGGCTGGAGCCCATAATGATCCAGCACCTCGCTAAAGAAGACGGAAGGCGGAAGCGCCATTCCCCTAACTAGGTGGGAGGTGAGGATTACCCGTTCCCCGGCTTGCGGAGCCGGGATGACGTCTCCCAAGGCGGGTCTCCACCGGCAATCCTCCCGAGTTGGGAGGTAGCCAACGGCCTCCAGGTCTTGGAGGGTCTCCTCGTCGACGATGGAGGGAAGCCAGTAGCGCGACCCGAGGTCCGCCGCTTCCTCTTCCTCGTCGGCCGGAGCGCCTCTCGCCGCCGTCGCCGCGGCTGAGGGTGGAGGAGCCGAAGAGACCGCCGCCAACGTGCGCGCGGCCGGAATGTGAGAAGCGACGGCGGCGACATTGCCCGTCGCCACCGTCGCAAGACGCGACGCCGCGCCGCCCATCGCCGCCGCGGAAGAGGTGTCGAATGTAGGACAGCCGGACGCCGCGGAGGGGATGTTTTGTCCGGTGGACATCGTCGTGGGTGGAGGTCGCCGGAGGAAAACGCTCGCTGGAGTTCGCTCGGAGAGAAGTGCGGGAGAGCGGGAGAACAAGAAGTCGAGGAGTGCAGGAGCTGGGGTGCGAAAATGGACTGCTCGGCTCCCTATTTATAAGTCCGGGCGAAGTTTCCTGTGCAACGGCGTTTTTAGTCGGACACGTGTCCTGCATCCACTGCAGCGCATGATCGCACGATCGCCACGCCTCCCCTTTTCCCGCGATTTTGTGATCATGGCGAGATTTTCGCTTAGGCCAGTTTCAAACTGTCGTGAGCCGCCTAGCGATGTCCGTCAACAAATATTCCCGGTGAAGTATCGATTAGCCGTCTTTCCCATGTTGGATAAAGGCGGCCGTGTGCCAACTTCAAGACACACTTGCCCAATTGATTTTCAGAATGGTTCAAGTCCTGCAGCCGCCAACATTGACAGATGAAGCATCAAGAAGAAGCTGGCGCCTGGAGAACTTCAACCTTTTCTGGGTGCTAATGTTGGGGATATATCAACTAGGGGTACCTCCAAGATGGATCAATCCGGCTAGTCCAGGGTGGCCCAAGGGTGGTAAGGCTGAAGCCTGCCGGGCGGCCTAGATGGCTGACGTACAAGGAAGTAGGCGGACGGTCCAAGGAAGGCGAAAGGCCGAAGCCCATCAAGCCACCAAGCCCAAGACGGAAGGCGGCAACTAAGCCGGCTAGGTCTAGGACTCTGATTACTTGCCGGACAAGTACTTACCTTGTATCCTGTGGTCTGGACGCCTATATAAGCCGACCACCAGGAAGCCTTTAAGGCACGCTTCAATAGACAATCAATAGAGATCACATCCATTGTAACCTGTTCACGGCTATTGCCTCATAGTGAATTATAGCAGCACGTAGGATCTCGCCACCGCTGCAGGATCTGAAGCTGGGTAAGCTCGCCGTGTTCAATCCCGTCCTCGACGACACCAACCTTCTTCCCCACAATCCATACGTAGGCTAGAGGACCCCCGTCTCCTATCAATTATGCCGATACCACGACACCATCTAAATGTGTTCTCTGCCCTTGTTGCTATTTACTTTGTTTCACCATTCCTCTAGAAACTGCAAGAACGTTTGTGAAAAGGTAAAGTGACTGATATGTAGTAAAACTACTGTAATCCGAGTTTTAGGATAAAAAAGTGAGAGAAATTACGTAAGAATAAGGAACATGAATATCAGAATATGGACACCAGCATTTTGGGCCATCTTTCCAGGTAGTAAACTTCAGTTAGATGCTTACTCTTCCTTTAGTTGTGTATCCCATTCCAAAATGATCTATTAATCTGCTAATTGGGTATCCTGATTATTTCAATTTTTGGAATGAGATATTTAGGGAATCCCCACGCTTGAAAGTTCTTTCAAGTTGAAGTTGAGTTTTAGAGCCCCAAAACCCTCGATAAATCTCATCTGTGGAAGTGACGTTGAATCGTGCACACACTCCTTACATTCCAGAAACTGTTTTCTCATCTCCTTTTATCTATCTCATACAATATACCATCAGGTACTTGTCAATGCTTGAGCCTTATGTTTGGGGAAGGCTGTGAAAATCTTATCCATGATCCCCTTGGCATTTTCCATAACTTCATTTCCGGACAACTATAGTGTTCACAATCTTAAGCTGCCATTGTATGACATCTGCTGGTGTCTCATTTCTAACATGTATCGTAGCTGCGAATGATGAAGGACACGTATGTTTATCTATCGACATAATATGTTGGTCCGTCACTTATCTGAGGGCATGCAAAAGGGAAATATCTATATCATCATTTAGATGTTCTTTAGTCCATGATATCTGTACAGATAATCTCCCTTTGATTCCTTTACTCCTCAAAGGATCGAATCACAGGCTGCAACACGTCTACTCCGCATTAGTTCCCAAATAGATTTTATGTTTCGTGATATTTTGCATCCCGCAATAAATTGGGCTGAGAGGGAGTCCAATGTGGCTGATGATGAAATGTCCAAGGTTATTTCAATGCCAAACATTTCATCTATTTTTCAGTATGGCTACATTCTGTTTTGACTGTGTTCTCTATGCTTGTTATACCCAGATTAAGATTGCTTTTGTTAGTAATCTGCCACCAGCAAATGTTAATGAGGACTATCTGAACAAGCTTTTTGTATGTTCTAGGGAGGTTTATCTACCAACATGGTTATCAGTTGTTTGCATTTTGTCAGTTAATGTGTGATGTTAATCCTAAAGTGATGTGCATTTGCTAATTAGGTAATGCAGGTTGCGGTCTCAAGAAAAGGATAGTACCCAGTTTGATCCATTCACTTTGGCAGTCGTTTAGTAAGTAGTTTTGTAAATTATGATATCTCTTAAAGTTGTATAGATCAAGTTTTGTCTAAGTAATGCACATTAATTCTTTATTGAGTAGTCTATGTCTAGCTCTTTCTGATTATGATGAGAAGAATGGTTGCCCACTTGATATGCTTTTACTCCTGCTAAGAAAATATGTTTATGGTAACGACAATTGCGAATTATCCCTTTATGCATTCACATTCTTGCTGTTGAAAACATAAGCTTAGATTGGATTTACTTTTCGTGATCCTTTTATGCATTCCATCCAACTTCATAAAATCACATCCATCTTACTACTATAATATATGAGGTTTTGTGGGTCATTTCGTAGGTTTTACAAGCAATATGAGGCTCCATATTGTTGCATCTTTTTGTTGTGCTTTCATTAATTTTAGCAAAATGATATGCTCTCATATTTTCTTTCTTTATCTAAAAACTAATTGCTAATGCAGGAACACCATTAAGCATGTTATCATTAGAGCAAGTCCAACAGTTTGCCTAAAATGTCTCCTCTATATGTCCATGTAGGGGACTTCCCCTAAAAAACAAATCTCCCCTAAAACTTGTTAACTCCAGCAGTTTCTCTAAAACATCTCCCCTATTTAATATTTTAAGAATATTGTATAACTAACATTTAAAATCCAACGGATACATGCTAACTTGTAAACATAAATAAAAAGGTCACTAATATCGGCATATTGCAGTGTCAAAAAGCCTCATGGCAGGTCCGCCCCAACCCCTCTCGTCACCACTGTTTTTCTTTCCCTCTCCAGAAATTGAGATGGGACTCGATTTGAAGGTCGATTTCATGCTCGATTTGAAATTTCAGATCTTTCCAAATCAATTTTGGGCTTGATTAGGGATAAACCGAAAAAACTAGAAGGGTGGGAGAAGACCAGATGAACCTGTCGAGGGCGGGAGGAAATTTTATCCGTGAGCGGTTGTTGGCGTCGCTGGGATAGGGGAGTCTTCCACCTCCCCTACTTGTAGAGGAGACGAGCGAGCAGAACCGGGGGCGCCTATAAATCGGGGGAGCGTTGAGGGAACTGCTGGGCGGTTGTTTTTGGTCTTTTCCCCCTAAAAGCATATAGGGGAGTGTTTGAGTGAACAGCTAGACTTGCTCTTAAAAATTACAGACATTAAATAGATTCTCCGTGACGAGTGGGAGAAGGTGATATGAATTCATCTTTTGTGAGTGCTAAATTAGTGATTGCGCCATCTTTGTAATCAGATATTATCAGTTTCTACAAAGAGCTTATTTTATTTATATATCTCAGCACTAATTGCTCATGCCAAAACAACATAATTAATCATGTTATCATTCAAATGGAAGATTATTTACCACATCATGTGTCTATATAATATGGGATCAAAGTGTCAAATAACCAAAAATCAAAGTAATACAAAACTCCACAAAAACATTATCCAATATGTGGACGGATCCTTCTTTCAAATTGAGAGCACACTGGATGTAGTACAAGTTGGACAAGTAAAGTTGCTTTCAGCCAACTAAATACTACAACTGTACAAAAATTAGCTTTCTCATTTATTGCCTTTTCAGTTGACGATCCATTTTGATATGCTCCTGTTGAGGACTTTATAATTGTGAGGCCATCGAGGTCATTATCCGCAATGATTATTTTATTTTTCTCTAATAATTCATTCATTAATTGTGTAGAAAATATTGATGTGGGTGGCAAATGATAAAAAAAATCCCATCAAACACTTGGTGAATGGTTGGTGAAGGTGCGACAAGTTCATATTTTGTAACCACAAAATTATTATACTTTCTCTCTACTCGGCTATTTTCAGATTCTGTGAGGACTCTTACAATCTGCATACATATATTTTTTAGAAAAGGGGGTTGCGGATCGCCGGCCTCTGCATAAAAAAATGCACACAGCCAAGCAATCTGCATAGATAAAAACTCCTAAATATTAGTTGAGTTCTGGAGTTTCATATGTATTACATTTAGTGTTACGAAAAGTCAGATAGCTTCTGACTGTTTGAGGGGACACGTTTTTATTATTTGCATGGGTAAGTCCATATAATTTTAATGAATAAAGAGGTTGATTTTATCTTTTTTTTTTTTTGCGGAGGGGAGAGGATGCTCAATGCATCACAGGGGTATTACAATCTTCAGTAATGGCTGTAGCAATTTCCGGGGGTAACTACTGAGCCATACTTGGGTTCTAGCCTGTAACCTACCAATTCTAGCTAATTCATGACCAGCGAAATTTGCGTCACGACTAATCTTAGCTATAACAGTTCCTCTCTCCTGGATAAGATTTCTGATTGCTTCAATTCTGAACGCATGGATGGACAGATTGGGGGCCTCCTTTTTTATGAGCTCAATTGCGTCGGCACAGTCGGTCTCAACGATGAAATCCTCGTTTGTCCATAGCAGGGACAGTTGAATGCCCTCTTCGATCGCACGCAGCTCCGCATCCGTTGCATCATGACAGTTCTGGAGGTTACGGCACGCCGAGAAGATGACTTCGCCTCTATGGTTGCGAAGCACCATTCCCGTTCCCGCCTCCCCTCCGCTGACGAAGGATCCATCGACGTTCAGCTTTGTAGTACCCTCAGACGGCGGACACCACCTCTTCCGCACCTTCTGTCGTCCATCCGCTTTGGCCGGTGATCTACTAAATCCCTTCTCCATGTCAACGACCATCTTTCCTTTGGCGATATCTGCAACAGGGAATTGTTCAATTAAAAGAAGAGAGTTAAGGTGTAGGTTCTTTATCTCTCAAAGTAAGATATTGAGTAGAAAGTAGTAGCAAACAGTTAAGCATCTACTTTTAATACGTCTCTGTAGCAAAGTTTTTAGTTGGAGAAGCCACAACGTACTCAAAATTAATTTCTGACATTTTTATTTTCGTGGGTGAATCCTGCAGCACAGTAAATTAACTCATGTCAAAATTATTTTAGTACTCGGGGAGTTGGGGGTCATACATCTTCCTCCACATTTTTCTTCATTGCACTTAAATAGATATATCATGTCATATCGAACCAAACAAACATGTGAAAAATGTGAAGAAAAAAAGATACGTCATCATGGAATCTACTCGATCATCAGATTATAATCAGATTATAAGTTCATTCCATACGGACCAGCTGAGCGCGCAGCAACGCGCGCGAGATCCTTCTAGTATATAGACTAATTGTAGTAGAAGAGACTGGGCGAGCGAAAGAAAAGAAAGAAATATCTGCGGAAACCCTAGAATACATTCTTGATCGAAATCTGAAGCGGCGGCGGCGAGAATGGAGGAGGCGGAGGCGAGAATGGAGGCGAGCCGAGGTAGAAGGTCGTTGTCCAAGATCAAGTCGGCGATGGACAAGGTCGCGGCTGAGGTGCGTCTGTTACTGGATGCTATCTGCCCCATCATTAAAGCGGAAACATGGGAGCTTGATCCGAGGACTAAAGTGGAGATCGAGTTGGGATTGTTTGTCACCGGAAATATTCTGGAGGAATGTGTTGTGGAATATGGGAGGATCAACACCAGGGAGGAGGCGATCGAAAGCCTCAGGGCGATGGGGATGGCTGATGGCAAGGTGGATTCATCAACGATGGACACCCAGGTGATGTGGATCTACTTCGAGTTCGGATTCGATATCATCTTGCATAAGTTGGAGCGGCTCCACGAGATTCTTCGTGTCCTGCATTCCGAACCAATATCCGAGCACTTCACCAAGACGGAGAGCAACCTCACAAGAATAAAATGTCAGTTAACAGCTGCTTCGTTAGGTGTCATTTCTTCAGAGCAAAATTCAATTAGGGATTCTGTCACAACAACAGTTAGTTTTTTCTTTGCTCCTTTAGCTAAAATAAGCCAAGCTGCGACTTGGTCATTAGCTCGGTAAGTAGATAGGTTTACGTGGCGCCATGATCGATCATGGGATGGCATGATGAAGTGATCATGGCGGCATTATAGGAGGCGAGTGGGGAATGTTGGGATGGCAGCGTTGTGCCCCTGCTTGATCCTTATTTTTCGGTTTCAGTTAGTCGCTAGGACTCCATAAATTGAGGAATAGAAACAACAGAAAAGTTGTATGCTTTACACAGCACCAAAACCTTGTGTCGATCCTCTCTTTTGATCTCAATTTCCACCGCGTGAGTTCGAGCTAGAAGCTGACAAGAAGTTCGAGCTAGAAGCTGACAAGTGGTATCAGAGCCTCCGGGCGTTCGATCTCTGTGATGTCAGAACAAGAAGGCGCATCGAGGAGGAGCAGCGACGACGACGAGAGCGGCGGCGAGACCTTGCCGCGTCCCAGGATCCGGAATCCAACCGCAGGCGGCCAAGGGCGCGCACTGGCGATGGGGCGGCAGTTCGCACCGGTCGTGTCGAGCACCTCCAACGTGCCGCCACTCACGAGCTCCAACTACGCCGAGTGGAGCCTCCTCATGGAGGTGAGCTTGCAGGCGCGAGGCCTGTGGGCGGCGATCGAGGGTGCAGAGGACCTCGACGACGAGTACGGCTACCGCAACGACCGCAGCGCACTAGAGCTGATCTACCGTTCAGTGCCGGTGGAGATGCTGCCCGTTCTGCGCAAGCACAAGTCCTCCAGGGACTGCTGGGAGGCGATCCGCAAGATGCGGGCTGGCTCGGAGAGGGTGCGTGACGCCAAGGCGCAAGGACTGCGCACTGAGTACGACCAGCTCCGACACAAACCCGGTGAGTCTGTTGATCAGTTGGCAATGCGCCTGACTGGTCTGACGGCGAGACTCAGCGAGCTCGGTGATCCGATCGCCGAGAAGAAGGTGATGCAGAAGTGGCTCCGAATCGCCCCCAAGCGCTACTCCCAGCTGGCCATCTCCATCGACAACTTGGTCGACCTGGACACGACGTCCATCGAGGAGATCATCGGCCGTTTCAAGGCCGCCGAGGAGCGGTACGAACAGGACGCTGAGGATGGAGACGGCAACCAGCTGCTCCTTACTGAGGAGGAGTGGCGAGCACGCGCTGGACGCCGCCAATCTGGCGGCTCGTCTGGTGGCGGATCCCACGGCGGCAAGCAGCCACAGGGCAACGGGGATCGCGGCAAGGGCGTCGCACGCCCGAACACAGGCAAGGGTGGAACCCGCAAGCCTGGCAGTTCTCGCTACTGCGGCATCAAAGGCCACTGGGCCCGCGAGGGCCGCAAGAAAGAGCACGTCGCGCAAATGGCGTCGCGCACGTTGCAGAGGCGGAAGAGGAACAAGAGGAACCTGCCCTGAACATGGCGCATGTGGTGCCATCTGACGAGGAGCTCACGGCGTCCGAGTGTGGCGACATGGTCGTCCACCTCAACGAGGAGCGCGCCAAGGTGTGCCTGGGCGCCGAGGACGACGCCAAGGATCCAAAATGGCACATGGACACGGGCGCGTCCAATCACATGACCGGCAACGCCACCGTCTTCTCCGAGCTGGATCGGAGCGTCACCGACACCGTGCGTTTCGGCGACGGATCGGTGGTCGAGATCAGAGGTCGCGGCACGGTGGTCTTCATCGCGCACGGCGGCCATCACCGCGTTCTCTCAAGGGTATACTACATCCCTCGACTGCGCAGGTCGATCGTGTCCGTTGGGCAGCTCGACGAGGATGGGTGTTCTGCACTCGTGCGCGGCGGATCCATGGTGGTGCGAGATCACCAGGAACAGCTCATCGCCAAGGTACCAAGGACCGGCAACCGCCTGTACACCATTGAGCTGCGGATCACACGCCCGGTCTGCTTGGCGGCGTCGGCAAGCGAGGAAGCGTGGATGTGGCATGCCAGGTACGGACATCTGAATTTCGATGCTCTGTGCAAACTTGTCAAGACAGAGATGGTGCGTGGCATGCCAGCCATTGAGCATGTCAACCAGGTGTGCGACGGCTGCCTCATTGGCAAGCAGCGTCGTTCGGCGTTCCCCACGGAGGCGAACTACAGGGCGAGCGATCGCCTGGACCTGGTGCACGGCGACCTCTGCGGCCCAATCTCGCCGCCAACTTATGGCGGCAGGAGGTACTTCCTGCTCTTGGTCGACGACAAGTCGAGGTACATGTGGCTCACTCTGCTGAGCACGAAGGACGAAGCGCCAGCAGCGATCAAACGCTGACAGGCAGGCGTCGAGGTGGAGACCGGCGTCAAGCTGCGTGTGCTCCGCACGGACCAGGGCGGCGAATTCACGTCCACGGAGTTCGGGGAGTACTGCGCGGATCGCGGCGTGGCACGACACCTCACCGCTCCCTACTCGCCCCAGCAGAACGACGTCATCGAGCGCCGCAACCAGTCCGTGGTGTCCATGGCACGCTGCCTACTCAAGACGAAGGGGATGCCGAACCAGTTCTGGGGAGAAGCGGTGCTCACCGCGGTCCACCTCCTGAACTGCGCACCCACCAAGTCCGTGCGCGGCGCGACGCCGTATGAGTCATGGCATGGGCGCAAGCCGTCCGTGAGCTACCTTCGCACCTTTGGCTGCATCGCGCACATCAAGGTGACAAGGCCGAACCTGAAGAAGCTGGACGATCAGAGCATCCGCACTGTCTTCATCGGCTACGAGCACGGCAAGTCCAAGGCGTGGCGCGTCTACGATCCCGTGTCCAAGCGAGTGCACATCTCGCGAGACGCGGTATTTGACGAGGCCGCGAGCTGGAACTGGGAGGGCGACGGTGGCGACAGCAACTTCATCATCGAGCCCACCGTTACAACACACTGGCTACCTGACGCCGGTGTTCGCCGCGATGCTGAACCAGAAGCAGAGAAGAGCAGAAACAGCTCTCCCGCGGCACCAGGTGGCGCGTCCTCGCCCACTGCATTTTCTGAACCTGTCGAGGACAGCGCGCACCAGGAGTACAACGACGTCGAGCCTGCACCACCACCACACCCGATGACCACGCGAGCTCGTGATGGCATTGTTCAGCCAAACTCGCGCCTGCGTGACTACGTCCTAGTAATGGAGGACGGTGAGCTTCATTTGGCTGCAGGAGAAGAACCGTCCACGTTCGACGAGGCAGAGCCACACGCGGCATGGCGTGCCGCGATGATGGACGAGCTGGCGTCCATTGAGGAAAACAAGACGTGGACATTGACGACGCTACCTGCAGGCAAGCGTCCAATCGGACTGAAGTGGGTTTTCAAATTGAAGAAGAACTCTGCTGGGGAGGTGATCAAGCACAAGGCGAGGCTCGTCGCCAAGGGATATGTACAGCGCGTCGGCGTGGACTTCGACGAAGTATTCGCGCCGGTGGCGCGTCTCGACTCCGTGCGTCTGCTACTCGCCATCGCCGCTCATGAAGGCTGGGACGTGCACCACCTCGACGTCAAATCAGCATTCCTGAAAGGCGAGCTGAGGAGGAGGTCTATGTCTCGCAGCCCCCTGGTTTCGAGCGCGACGGCGAGGAGGAGAAGGTGCTGCGCCTATCCAAGGCGTTGTACGGTCTTCGTCAAGCTCCACGAGCATGGATCGCCAAGTTGGATGTCACACTGACAACACTTGGGTTTCAGCGGTGTCCCTCTGAACACGCCGTGTACATGCGCTGCGACGGCGACGAGCGACTTCTGCTGGGGGTGTACGTCGACGATCTCATCGTCACAGGCACGTCCTCAACCGTGATCACCCGTTTCAAGCTACAGATGCAGGACAAGTTCTCCATGAGTGACCTCGGGCGGCTGAGTTATTACCTCGGCACCGAGGTGCACCAAGGCGACGGCGCGATCACCCTCAAGCAGGCGGCGTACGCGGCGAAACTCGTGGAGAAGGCCGGGCTGGCAGGATGCTATCCTGTGCACATCCCCATGGAGCCGCGTCTGAAGCTGAGCAAGGAGAGCCAGAACGCACCGGCAGACATCAAGCTGTACCGGAGCATTGTGGGCAGCTTGCGGTACCTGGTGCACACGCGGCCCGACATCACCTACGCCGTGGGGTACATCAGCCGTTTCATGGAAGCACCTACGACAGAGCACTGGGCTGCTATCAGGCACCTGCTACGCTACGTAGCAGGGACAATGCACTTCGGGTGCAGGTACACACGGAGCACGGGGGAGCTGAGTCTGATCGGGTACAGCGATGCAGACTACGCCGGCGACGTCGACGACAGGAAGAGCACCACGGGCATGCTGTTTATGCTTGGGGGGAGCACGATCTGCTGGCAATCTCAGAAGCAGAAGGTGATCGCGCTCTCCTCATGTGAATCAGAGTACATCGTGGCGACTATGGTGGCGTGCCAAGGCGTGTGGCTCCGGCGGATGCTCAACGAGCTGCTCAAGAAGCCTGGAGGCGCGACTACACTCTACACGTTGACAACAAGTCCGCGATCCAGCTCTGCAAGAACCCTGTGTTTCATGACAGGAGCAAGCACATCGAGACTCGGTTTCACTTCATACGCGAGTGCGTCGAGAACGGCAAGATCGCCGTCGAGTTTGTGCCCACCGGCGAGCAACTGGCCGACATCATGACCAAGGCTTTGCCCAAGGCCAAGTTCCAGGAGCTGCGTCAGAAGCTGGGTGTCATCAACATCAGCAGCTGATTAAGGGGGAGATTGTCAGTTAACAGCTGCTTCGTTAGGTGTCATTTCTTCAGAGCAAAATTCAGTTAAGGATTCTGTCACAACGACAGTTAGTTTTTTCTTTGCTCCTTTAGCTAAAATAAGCCAAGCTGCGACTTGGTCATTAGCTCGGTAAGTAGATAGGTTTACGTGGCGCCATGATCGATCATGGGATGGCATGATGAAGTGGTCATGGCGGCATTATAGGAGGCGAGTGGGGAACGTTGGGATGGCAGCGTTGTGCCCCTGCTTGATCCTTATTTTTCGGTTTCAGTTAGTCGCTAGGACTCCATAAATTGAGGAATAGAAACAACAGAAAAGCTGTATGCTTTACACAGCACCAAAACCTTGTGTCGATCCTCTCTTTTGATCTCAATTTCCACCGCGTGAGTTCGAGCTAGAAGCTGACAAGAAGTTCAAGCTAGAAGCTGACATAAAACTGGAGACCAGAATCGAACTGGACAAAATACTACAACCCGTGGAGTTAGCCGAGGTTTTCACTTGGGCTGCTGCCGCAGAAAAGCTGGGAGAGGAAGCCGCCACAGCAGAATCAACAACCGTGGAGTTGGCCGAGGTTTTCACTTGGGCTGTCGCCGCAGAAAAGCTGTGAGAGGAAGCTACCACAGCAGAATCAACCGCAGCAGAATTGGAGATTGAGCAAGCCCCTGCCATGGGAGAAGCAGAATTGGAGGAGGGGGCGATGCACACCGACTTCTTCCTTGATATCTCCCGTCGCATCTTTCAATCCAAGTTCTCCAATTTGTTCAGCAGCAGCCCCTCCAGAGATACAAGTGAGTTGTAGTACTTCTCATCTCCCAGCCAAAGGGATTTACTTTCACATCCATCTAATTAATAATTCTATTTTTCCTCTGTCTGCAGCCTATTTGAGCCCTATGCACTTCACACACGCTGCACCGCCAGGCGGCGACGCCACCACCACCCTGCAGGTCTTCTCCGTCAAGGTCTTGAATGTAAAGAAGCCTTTCCAGTGGCCGCTGCACGTCTACGGCATGGTCGCCGCCCGAGACGCCGTGGATCACAGCCGCAACATCATTTTCCACTGTAATAGAAACAACTGCCAGTTACTCACTGAACAGGTTAGTTGTTGTTGCTGATTCGCATCTATATACTTCCTTTTTCTTGCTTGTTTATAATTTATTAGCATCATCGTTGCTGCAGGATTCTTGCTTACGGCTGACCGGTCCGTCCCGCGCGATCTTCGCTACAGACCCTGTCGACTTTGAAATCAAATTGAAAGTAAAGGGACAGGGCAGCAAACAGTCACAGGATTCAGTGCTGATGTGCCAGACCTTGGTCTACAACAGTGGTAGCGAGAACACCATGTTGCTGCATGGTGACCGCTGCACACTTAAGTTACGCTGCGCCAGGCTAGAAAAGACGGTTCTGGCGACCGTGGTGGCTCTCCGTGTTGTTAACCGGAGGAACGGGACGTGGCCTTTTAAACAGGGTAATAAAGTCACCTGCGTCGCCAACTGGGGATCATTTTGTGAGGAAGAGGTTGTACTTCAAGATCAGTTCACGGAGCCTAACACTTCCTCTAGTGATTACATTAAGCTGTCAAGACATGCTATTTCTGTAGAGTTAAACGGAGAGCTCAAAGTTAGCATCCGCTCTTCCAAATTCCATGCTCGTTTCTTATTCCCGGCCCAGGAAGGCAAATCCTGTCTGCGCACACGCCAGCATGGCCCCTATGAGGTGCATGTTACCGTTGCTTGGTCAATGCTTATCCGAGACAAGTGCTCTATCTCCAGGGACCAATGTGTGGATGATGGCAATACCGCCGACGAGATCATCCATAGGAGGAAGATAACAAGGATGGAGACTACTCAGTCGGCAGCGGCCCCGGAGATCTACTGCTTACTCGACCTTATCTCCAGCAATGCCATCAAGCTGAAACCCGTGCCAAAGCTGAGAATTAGCAACTTCACCACTAGCGAGGTCCAGATCCACATGGACAACATGTACAGCGAGGTGACGAATCTGCTGCAGAGGATGGAGAATGTGCACAGGGATACGACCAAAGATAAGGCTGAATCAGCAACGCCGACCTACTACAATTACGGATTGAAAGTGATTTTCAAATGGTTGGATCAGCTCTGCACCCAGTTGGAAGAGATTGGGTTTCTTAGTCGGGTCAAATTGCAGCCACCGAGTGAGACCATGGAGGCAGCCAAGGGGAAGGAAGAGATGCCGTCGTTGGAGATTGGGCAAATCAAAGAGGTTGGCGGGGAAGCCGAAGATAGCGATTGCAAGCCTCGTACTGAGGAGGAGTCCTTTGAGGGGTACCGCCAGAACTGGGTATCAAATTGGTCTATATCTTGCGGTAGCTTCACAGAGACGAGTGAGTAAATCTACATCATGCTTGCTCCTTATCTGCTCGTTGTTTTCTTCTTTGCTACTGCATTAGTTTGGTACTGTATCATTCATGCATCCATTCTTTCATAAGCTAGGATATAGGTATTTACCTTATTTACTACTCCTAGCAGTCAGTCGATTGAATCAACTCTTTAAACATTCTTCACTTTTTATGGCTGCAGCATCATTGAGTCCTATGCACTTCACACCCAGCACACCAGGACGCGACACGTTTGCTGCTATAGTCGATAGCACTCTGCAGATATACTCCATCAAAATCGCAGCTATACAAGAGGGTTCTGGCTTGAGCTGGCCGCTGCGCGTGTATGGCGTTGTTGCTGCGAGAGACCAGGTGGATCACAATCGCAACATCCTCTTCTTCCGTAAAAGAAATAACTACCAAGAACTTACTCCAGAGGTCAGTATGGTAGTATCTTTTATGAGGAGATATGTTTAGAAATACACATGTAGGAGTAGCACTAAACAGTGGACAGAGTCATTTTTTTTTCGCTATCTTAATTAGCAAATCTGAATGCAAATGCAGGATCCTTTTTTGCGTTTGACTGGTCCGTCTCGTGCGATCGTGACCGTGGAACCTGCTTATGTGGAAATCCAGCTGCGAGTGAAGGGTGGAACAGAGTCTGAAGACAGGCCGTTGATGAGCCATCCCTGGTATTTCAATAGCATCAGCTATCTTGGGCTACGTAGTCTGCATACCCCTATTGAAGGGAAACGTTGCACAATGGTGTTGAGCGCAGAGGAGATTGGAGACTCAGTCCAGGCAACTATCTTGGGTATCCATGTCTATGTTCCTGGAGGAAGACCAAGTCCATTTGAATATGGCGGGCGAGTTGTTTGCTCCTCTCTGCCTCGGAGGAAAGGAAAGTTGCCAATATTGCCTGATCCTGAAGACCCATTGTTTCGCCAGGTGGTGCTTCATGACGGAGAAATTACTACTTGTTCAAAGGGTTACGTTAATAATCTGTCAAGGCACATTGTCTCTGTGAAATTGCGGGGAGAGCTTGAAGTCATGGTACAAGCGAGATCGCGATCTGGGGCAATGGCTGGTGAGGTGGCAGTGACCTTCAAGTCCAGGAGTGCGACATAACCGAGGACAAATGTCAGTTTGGCGACTCTAAGTGAAACGTCTAAGGGCATGCATAATGATTATATCTTAACGTAGGTTTAGGTTCTCTTTCTTTTTTTTGGAAAAAAATTTACAGTACTTTCGTACTGCGTTCTTTATTAATTTTCCAAAAAAAGATGTCAGTACAAAGGGATGTACCAACAAGGGCAACAAGCAAAAGTTTGAAAGAAAGAAACCAGACTAATCTAATCTAATCAAATCTAAGAAGCAGCTCAAATAAAACTATCAACCCAAACTACGAAGTCAGAATAGGCCTTCCTGGTAGCCCTTAGTTTTAGCCAGGTCATCTCCTCCTTGAAGAGTGCACGACAGTAGTAGAGGTTTGGAGGACGTTGCTGAAAGATGAACGCATTTTGCGTTTTCCAAATTGCACAGAGCCCCATCAAGATGATCTCCATGTAGAAAGGCTTTCTAATGCACTCTTTCAAATGTAAAACACAGTCAAGACCTTGCAAAGTCCTGAGATCAGCAGTCGGTGCTAAAGCACGCCAACAAGTCACAGCGAAGGGACAGTGGAAGAACAGGTGATCCCTTGTTTCCAGTAAATCTGTATTACACATGGTACAGCTATAACTCTGTAGGAAGAAAGTTTTTCTCTGCAGCAAATCCCTAGTGTTTAGTCTGTCGATCAAGAACAGCCAGCCAAATACTTTATGTTTTTTCTGACAGCAAGACTTCCACAGCCATTTGAAAGCCGTGTTTGGAGTTGGACCTGTGTGTAGCCAGTCATAAGCCTTTTTAGCTGTATATTTGGCCCCCCATAAATATGTCCAGATATCCACATTTTCTATAGAATGTTGATCCTCAACAAGGGCCACAAACTCATGGAATTCATCAAATGCCTCCACAGATAGCGGCAAGTGAAAAAGATCAAGCATAGACTCAGATTCCGCTGCATGTTTAACTGTAATGGTCCTGCTAATAGCAAAGGAACTCAAATGAGGGAATCTGGTGGATAATGACTCCCCAGACCACCTGTCCTCCCATAGGAGAATAGTTCTGCCCTGACCTAGTGTACAGACAGCAAGAGATTTATACTTTTCGAGAAGTTTTAAGCAATCTCTCCACCAAAAGGAACAATCTCCAATTTTTGCAGGCGGAAGATCATTCTGGTAGTATTTCTCCCAAATGAGATGAACCCAAGGCTGATCAACATGGTTAAAAAATTTATCCAAATGCTTCAGAAGAAGACAGTCATTTTGTATACTTAAATTTATCACCCCCAGACCACCACTTTCTTTTGGCTGACATACCAGTGACCAAGCTGCCAAAGGTGGGTTTCTATTCTCCATTCCCTTTTTCCTCCATAAACAGTGTCTTCGATATTTATCCACTTGAACCACAACCCCAGCATATAGTTTCAAGGTGGTCAAATAGAAAGTAGAAAGCGAGGAAAGAACCGAATTAACCATTTCAAGTCGGCCAGCTGTAGTTAAGAAGTCTGAACAAGTTTGTAGTCTTCTACCCACCCTAGTGACCAAGGGCATGAGGTGTTCCATTTTCGGCTTCACCAAGCCTAATGGTAGGCCTAAATAAGTAAAAGGAAACACACCTGACAATTGAAAGCTTCAACTAGTTCTTGCATTCTGTCCTCTGTAACATTGATGTGATACATATTAGATTTGTTATAATTTACTTTCAATCCCGTTGAGATGGCAAACTCATCCAAGAGGAGTTTAAGATGCTGTAGTTGCACACAGTCCGCAGGCATAACCACTAATGTATCATCAGCATACTGTATTACAGGAAAGTCAGGCGTGTAACTAATAGGTAGAGGAAGATGAATTAACCCATTAGCATATGCATCATTTAAAACCGACTGCAAAAGGTTGCCAGTGAGAACAAAGAGGGTTGGGGATAGAGGATCCCCCTGTCGGACTCCCCGCTTGCATAAGAATTTGTTGCCCGGAATACCATTGAGCATTACTGCTGAAGAACCATTATCCAAAAGTGCTCTTACCCATCCACAGAAACGAGTCCCAAAGCCTTTATGCTTCAAAATATCCAGGATTACCGAATGCTCCACCTTGTCAAACGCTTTCTCAAAATCCAGCTTAATCAGAACAATAGGCTGTTTAGACTGATGGCATAGATGAATATATTCAAAACCCCAGGATAGGCAGTCTTGAATTGTTCTAGACTTGATAAACCCATATTGATTTTTATGCACTAAATCCAAAATTACTCTCTGTACTCTGTTAGCCAAGACCTTCGTGAGAATTTTTAGCACACAGTTTAGAAGCGAAATGGGCCTGAAGTCATTTACCGTGCTTGGATTGTCGTTCTTAGGGACCAGCGTGATGAAAGAAGAATTAATACTTTGCACACATAGGATACCTTTATGGAACTGATCACAAAGATCATAGACATCAGCTTTTACTATGTGCCAACATCTCTTGAATAATTCGCAAGTAAATCCATCAGGTCCAGGGGATTTATTATTTGGTAGACTCTTGACTACCTCATCAATTTCTTCAACAGCAAAAGGGTTTTCCATTTCCTGAAGACCAGGGTGCCTCTGAAGAATAGCATTGAGATCAAAGAGCATTTCATGAGGTTCAGACTGTCCCAGTCGATCTTTAAAAGCCTGAAGAAGCAAATTGGCTTTGGCATCATGGTCCGTGTGAATTAATCCATCTTCAGAAGCAAGACTGGCAATCTGATTTCTTCTATGCTGAATAGAAGCTAAGGAGTGAAAGAATTTTGAGCATTCATCTCCTAGCGTAACCCATTTAATTTTCCCCCTTTGTTTCCAATACATTCGCTGTTTAACAAGAAGGCTAGCTTGCATAGTTTTTAATTTCTCCCTCAAATTCCACTCGTCCAGAGAAAGGTCCCTGACATTCTCAGCAAAGTCCAACAAGCCAATAACATGATTAACATCTGCAATGGTAGACTTCAGATTTCGATGTGTCCTAGCCAACCTTTTCAAAGCCCCTCTGAGAATTTTAAGCTTAGCAGTAATACGTTTGGCAGCATACGCATAATGAACAGAGTGTTTCCAGATATTTTCCACAAAGGGCAGAAAGTCCTCATATTCCATCCAGTAGTTCTCAAACCTAAAAACTTGTGCCTTGGGTACGGAAGACTGAATGTGGATAACACAAGGGACATGGTCTGAAGTCGTCATTGCAAGTGGAGCTGCAAAGGTTGTTGGATACACCAGACTCCAAGCTTGGGAAGTGAAAAACCAGTCCAATCTTTCGAGGAGAGGTGGTTGTTGCATGTTACTCCAGGTAAACCTCCTGCCTTTAAGAGGGATCTCAATAACTCCAAGGTTGGAGATTGCTTCATTGAACTGAAAAATTTCACTTAAATTCGCTCCTGGCCTGTTTCTGTCCTCAAGTGTTTTGTACATATTAAAGTCTCCCACAATGAGCCAGTATGCGTTAGGATCCATATCCATCTCACTGAACCAAGCGAGGAACGCCAGCTTTCTATCATGCTGACAAGGAGCATAAATGTTTGTGATAACAAAGACCTCATTAGACTGATTCGATGTGAATTCTACCGTGAGGGCAAACTGATTTTGTGAGATAAGCTCTCCCGAAAACTTATTGCTACACCAAGCAGTTAACAGTCCACCAGAGCGACCCGACGAGGGGATGAAACCAAATTGGTCAAAGCGACGCGGGAAAATTTTATTAAGATAGGGCAGGTCAAAATGTTCCCGTTTTGTTTCTTGAAAGCAAACTATCTGAGCCTTGCTTTCCTCAATTTTGTTACGAATAAGAGGCCATTTAACTTCATCATTAATACCCCTAATATTCCAGTCCAGTACTAGCCACAGTTGGCATTGAGAAATAACTTGTGTACTCATTTTACCACAAAAGCAAAGGGTGAAAAATCTTGTAGCATCACAGCACACAAGAGAAAGAGATGTCCAAACAGCCTTAAAAACAGCAAGTAAGACAACCAACTGAACATGAGATCAACAAAAACACTGATCGTATCAGATAGTCTGCATAACATAACATAGACAAAAGCATTTGTGATGGGGCTAAGCACTGGAGGAAGCAAGGTAGGTCTTGGTCTTCGCACTCCATTCAGACATGGCCTTGTTCTATTTCTTCTTATATGGAGCCTTGGGATCATTGGAAACAATTTTTTTCTTTATAGTCTTCTTGCTCTTCTCAGCGCCCCCTACCTGTCCCAAACCAGTAGCAGTCTTTCCCTTCTCCGTTGTCTTTGCCTTTGAAGGACCAGGGCCTCTTACCGGAGCAGTTGCTGTTGGTTCATCAGCAATACCTGAACCTTTGGCAGAACCCGGAGAAATAGGTGTTCTCTTTGTAGCATCCACTGTGTCATTGTCCGTCAGATCAAAAGAGGTGACAAGGTTCATAACCACTCCTGGCTGCAAGGTTGGAGGAATGGGTGCGCAGGCCAGACAATTCTTATCGAAGCAAGTCCTTGCTTTGAAACCCTGGTTCAATTTCATAATTCTGTTGCTACGCCTAACTTCACTTGCCACAACAGGGGCCTTGTTAGAGCGTCTTGCAATATGCTAGGGAGTTTGGCGTCATGCCGGAGTTCGGCCTTGTGCCGTTGGGATGTGTGCTGCTGACGCGTCTGAGCATCATTGGCTGGTTTCCGGTCGCGACCTTGGTGGTGGTGTGGTACCTTGTCGGGGTGTGTGCTCCTGATGCGTCCGAGCAGCATTGGCTGGTTTCCGGTGGGGACCTTGGTGGCGGTGGTGGTGTGGTACCTTCTACACCTTGTAGTTTTTGAAGGGGATCGTGTGCAGAAAACAAAAAATTTCCTACCAAAGATATCCTTAAACTAGCCAAGATCTATTCTATGCAGATATAGTAATACGAACGGAGATCGGAATACGTACCCTTGTAGACCGAAAGCGGGATTACGTTCCCGCACAAACGTTGTCGATGAAGACCGACGTAGCCGACCTCAAGGTCGTGTAGAGGAAGCAGGCCTCCGAGTACCGCTAGCGCAGCACCTCGCAGGGAGTCGCACACGTACGGTGGAGACGACGCCTCCGAAGCTCCAGTCCAGGACGAGCAGCGGAAGACTTGGACCGGAACACCAGCAGCGCGGCAGCGGGCTATGGTGGAGGAGATCCCTGACTCCTCTTGCTCGGCGCGGGTCCGACTTGGGAACCACGAGATCGAGAGAGAAATCAGGAATTAATTGGTGAATTAAAAGGCTGGGGGTGCCCCTTCTTATATAGGCTCCCAAGGGGAGCCAACCTTGCCAGCCAGGCAATGTGGGACTAACCCCCCACAGCCTGGTTCGGCTAGAGAGGTGCGCCGGCCCCCTGGTGGGCCCCTTGTGGCCCACCTAGGCCGGCCCTCTTGGCCCCCACCGAATTCCCCTAGGGAATTTTCCCCTCTTGGGCCTTCTTTCGTCCGGAAGGCCCATTTAGGGAAATCTGCCTTAATAAATTCGAAAATAAATATATAAAATCATATTTGCATATTAATAACACTAATTAATATCAAACATAATATATAAAATATTTCCTAGCTCCGAAAACTCTTTCGGCGCTGCCCGATCTCCATCGGACCTCTTCCGGGACGCTCCCGGAGATCTCCTTCCTTTCCGGTTGTCTTGTCGAAACCCCTTAAGTGTGTTACCCTAGCGGTTCGATATAATATCAGGTATGATCAAGACTCCTCAATGATCAACGACTAACCCGTAGGCCTGGACCCCATGAATTAATCCCTGAGATATAACGAATGACTTTCATCTATCAAACCTGAACGTAAAGTCTTAGACCCTTTGCCATGGCGATACTTAGCATGTCCGAGTGTCGTTCCATAGATATCTCCATACCTAATCCCGACCTCGTTACCGACAACGCTATCTTCTACTCGTTCATGATCTCATGTCTCCGTGACCTAGTCACATGCTTGCAAGCTCATTAGACATGATCTCACCGAGTGGGCCCGAGAGTATCTATCCTGCTATGCGGACTGGCAAATCCCGCTCTTGACCCCTCGTCTTAATACTCCCTTCCAATACCCAAAAGTATCACCGTTATTGTCATACTAAATAAGATACGACGTTTGGTGCAATCAAAGTATCTTCCGGAAATATCAATAAGAGTTGATCTCACGGTCAAAGGCGTATCGACTACGTTCTCCAAATCTGGGTATGTCCATCACATCGCTCTCCATCGATATGACTCTCATTGCCGACCGGCGCCATGCCCCATGACCGGGAAACCTCGATCATCAATCGCGCAACGAAACTAGTCTTAGTAGAGGCTACTAGGGACCTGGTTGTTTACGTATCACACCCGCATTAATGTTTCCGCTTAATACGGTTCTAGCATGATACAAAAACCTATTATGAACAAACGAGATATGACAAAGAATACACTTTATTAATTGCCTCTAGGGCATATCTCCTTCAGTCTCCCACTTGCACTAGAGTACAAATTAATCTAGATTACAACTTGGTAAAAGCCTAACACCCATAGCTAACTGGTGCTGTTCATGCTTATCAAGCGGAAGAGGCTTCGTCAGCGGATCTGCCACATTCAGATCCGTATGCACTTTGCAAATCTTCACGTCGCCTTCTTGTACGTACTGACGTATCACGTGGAAGCGTCGGAGAATGTGTTTGGCGGTGGAGTGAGACCTTGGCTCCTTGGCGTTAGCAATGGCACCCGTATTGTCGCAGAAGAGGATCACGGGGTCTTGCGCGCTCGGGAACACTCCAAGTTCGATGACGAACTTCCTCAGCCACACAACTTCATTCGCGGCCTCGCAGGCAGCAATGTACTCCGACTCCATTGTAGATTGTGCGACTATGGGTTGCTTCCCACTTCTCCAGCACACGGCGCCTCCATTTACCTTGAACACGTAACCTGTCTGTGACTTACAGTCATCGGGGTCTGAGCGGAAACTTGCATCTACGTAACCCGTTACGCCAAGTTCCTCATCGCAGCCACCATACACAAGGAACATTTCCTTTGTCTTATTGAGATACTTAAGAATACTCTTAACAGCTACCCAATGCGGCATTCCAGGATTACTCTGGAACCGGCTGGTCAAACTTAGAGCTAATGCCACATCTGGTCTAGTACTTAACATTGCATACATGATCGATCCTATGGCTGAAGCATAAGGATGTTTCGTCATTTCGGCCTTACCCAGTTCCGTCACCGGACACTGCGCCTTACGCAATATCTTATTCTTGATAACCGGCAGAGAACCCTTCTTTGCCTTCTCCATATGAAAACGCTTCAATATTTTATCAAGATAAGTACTCTGACTTAGTGCTAATAGGCGCCTTGATCTATCGCGATAGATTTTTATGCCTAAAACATACGCAGCTTCTCATAAGTCCTTCATGGAAAACTTACTGTTTAAATATTCCTTCACGCTATTCAGAAGTCCCACATCATTCCCTATTAGCAATATGTCGTCAACATACAGTGCTAAGAACACAACCGAGCTCCCACTCATTTTCTTGTAAATACAGGTCTCTTCCTCATTCTGGATAAATCCAAAACCTTTGATTACCTCATCAAAGCGAAGATTCCAGCTCCGAGATGCCTGCTTCAATCCGTAGATGGATCGCTGAAGCTTGCACACCTTGTTAGCACTTCCTGGATCGACAAAACCTTCCGGCTATACCATGTACAACTCTTCCTCAATGTTTCCATTCAGGAAGGCCGTTTTGACGTCCATCAGCCAGATTTCATAATCATAGTAGGCAGCTACCGCTAACAAAATCCGAATAGACTTAAGCATCGCTACCGGTGAAAAAGTTTCATCGTAGTCAATTCCATGAACTTGTCGGAAACCCTTTGCGACAAGACGAGCTTTATAGACGGTCACATTACCATCAGCATCAGTCTTCTTCTTAAAGATCCACTTATTCTCGACGGCCTTGCGCCCTTCGGGAATATCCACCAAGGTCCACACTTGGTTATCATACATGGATCCTATTTCGGATTTCATGGCTTCAAGCCATTTCTCGGACTCTAGACTCTCCATCGCCTCCTTGTAGTTCGTAGGTTCGTCTTGCTCAACTAGCATGACGGTGCAAACCATATTGCCATACCACTCTGGTGCGATCCGAGATCTACCAGACCTACGAGGTAGAACATCTTCCTCGACAGTTTCTCCCACTCCTTCCACGGAGGACGTTTCCGGAATTGCTTCCGTTGCGCCACTCGGAATCTCGAGTTCAGGATCAACGATTTCATCGAGGTCTACCTTCCTCCCACTTACTCCTTTCGCGAGAAACTCCTTCTCTAGAAAGGCACCGGTCTTCGCGACAAAAGTTTTGCCCTCAGCTTGGTTGTAGAAGGTGTACCCAACGGTTTCCCGCGGATATCCTACAAAGACGACTTTCTCCGACTTCGGTTCGAGTTTGTCGGGCTGTAGTTTCTTGACGTACGCCTCACAACCCCAAACCTTCAGAAACGATAACTTAGGCTTATGGCCATACCATAATTCATACGGTGTCGTTTCAACGGACTTGGACGGAGCCCTATTTAAAATGAATGCGGCTGTTTCTAACGCATAACCCCAGAAGGACACTGGCAGATCGGTAAGAGACATCATAGATCGGACACTATCCAGTAGAGTACGATTACGTCGCTCGGACACACCGTTGCGCTGCGGAGTTCCGACGGGCGTAAGTTGAGGCACTATGCCACAACTCTTCAGATGTGTGCCAAACTCAAAACTCAAATACTCTCCACCGCGATCGGACCGGAGATGCTTGATTTTTCTATTAAGCTGATTCTCAACTTCACTCTGGAATTCTTTGAACTTTTCAAACGTTTCAGACTTGTGTTTCATCAAATAGATATAACCGTATCTACTCAAGTCATCAGTGAAGGTGACGAAGTAACGATAACCATTGCGTGTCGAAACGCTCATTGGTCCACATACGTCTGTATGTATGATCCCCAACAAATCCGACGCCCGTTCAACGAAACATTTGAACGGTGTCCTGGTCATTTTGCCCATGAGGCATGGTTCACATGTATCGAGGGATCCGAAATCCAACGAGTCCAAGAGTCCATCGGAGTGGAGTCGCTTCATGCGCTTTATACCAATATGACCAAGACGGCAATGCCACAAAAACACGGCGGTATCGTCACTACACTTAATTCGTTTGGCCTCTATGTTATGGATGTGAGTACTACGATCGAGATTCAACAAGAATAAACCATTACTCTCGGGAGCATCAACATAAAAGATATCATTCATATAAATAGCACAATTGCTTGACACTGATTTAAATGAATAACCGTCTTGTAACAGGCAAGACCCACTTATAATGTTTACACTCAAGGATGGCACAAAATAACATTTATTTAAAACCAAAACTAATCCCGATGGTAGATGCAGAGGGAGCGTGCCGACAGCCACCACGTCGACTCTCGATCCGTTGCCGACGCGCATCGTCACCTCATCCTTCGCCAGCCGCCTTCTATTCCGTAACTCCTCCTGAGAGTTACATATATGAGCAACAGAACCAGTATCAAATACCCACGTATTGCTCCGGGCGGATGTAAGGTACACATCTATAACATGTATATCAAATATACCTTGCTCTTTGTCGACCGTCTTGCCAGACTTCCTATCCTCCAGATACTTGGGGCAGTTGCGCTTCCAGTGACCCTTCCCCTTGCAGTAGAAGCACTCCACGCTAGCTCTGGGACCAGATTTGTTAGTCCTGGACTTGGCAGCCAACTTTGCCTCCCTCCGGGACTTCCAGCTCTGCTTTCCCTTGCCACCGGACTTCTTAAAATCAACGGTCTTGTTGACCATCAACAGCGTGTGCTCCTTCTTAATCTCTACCTCAGCAGTCTTGAGCATCACGGACACTTCACCCAGGGACTTAGCCATGCCCTGCATGTTGTAGTTCATGACGAAGCCTTTGTAGCTTGGTGGCAACGATTGCAGCACCCTGTCAATCGCCAGCTCATCGGGAATCTTGCACTCCAGAGCATTCAGGCGTTGAACGTAGCCAGACATCTTGACTACATGCTCGCTCACACTGCTATGCTCTTCCATCTTGGCTGAGAAGAAAAGCTCAGAAGCCTCATATCTCTCAGCCTTAGCCTGCGGCGCAAAGACAACCTTAAGATCCGAGATGATCTCAAAGGCGCTCATCTTCTCGAAGCGCTTCTGCAGGTCGGCTTCCATGGCGTAGAGCATGCCACTCTGGACAAAGGCAGAATCCTCCGATCGGGTCTGGAAGACCTTCTTCTCATCCTCAGAGGCATCATCTGCAGGAGGGTCACCTATGGCGGCCTCAATGACGTAGGCCACCCTATGGGGAGTGAGGAGGATCCTCAGGTTGCGGAACCAGGCCATGAAGTTTGACCCATTGGTCTTAAGCTTTTCTTTCTCAAGGAACAGACCTAGGTTAAACGAGGGGCGAGACATCTACAATGGAATTTGCAACAACATAAGACTTTGTTCATAATAATTTTGAGTTATAGTATTTTAGAAAATAACTAACATAACTCCCACTCAAACGAACATCCCTCCTGGTCGTTTAAGCGATTACACGACCCCCATCCATTGCACCACCCCTCATCATCAAAGCCGGCGGCACAACTTCAAGAGTAGACAAAATCGTCCGCCACATCAATTTTGTGACTCGTGCTCGACCTTTCGGTCTTCCTGTTCCGAGGCCATACTTCTGAGTATGCTAGGCTCGCCACCAAAGACCTCCACGCTGACGCTTGTGCAACATGGCTTACACCCACCGTATGCGAACGAAGATATGTCTGACACCCGATCATCACGGCCTGCCTCATAACGTAGAACTTTATTGGTGGTGCGCGTTGGAGGGAGAACACTAGTGGTATTTTGAAGGGATCATCTTATTCAACTACCGCCGTGTAACACACAATCACACAAAAATAAGATGCACACAAAACATCAAATGTAATGCAATGTGATATAGTCCATCGCGCCATGGTCTTCTTGGCGCCCGCAGTTTATAAACAATTTAATAAACCTACCTTGACCATATCACATAGCCCCTGCAAAATAAAGTTAGACGCTTCTACTTTATCTTTTGCATATTTTACGTGGCTTGGGGCTTTCGTAAATAGAAGCGCTTCATACCTACGAATCTTATGACCACAACAACGATCCAATAATTGCATGTTTAAGCATCCCTTTCGGGCCCTCCATTGAAAATGCGAAGACCAACTAAAGAGAGAGAAACTGTCACCCGCCAGCCACATATACGATACAAGCCGTATGTCAGTAGTGGAACCAGTCTCGCGTAAGCGTACGCGTAAAGTCGGTCCGGGCCGCTTCATCAACTCAATGCCGCTGGTATACACAAGTGCACGCTAGAGGGTAGCAAATAAAAGGAACGGTGCCCCCGTGCAGAGCACGGGTTCTAACAGCGTACAGCTATATCTACGATAGATCGGCTCTGATACCACTGAAGGGGATCGTGTGCAGAAAACAAAAAATTTCCTACCAACGATATCCTTAAACTAGCCAAGATCTATTCTATGCAGATATAGTAATACGAACGGAGATCGGAATACGTACCCTTGTAGACCGAAAGCGGGATTACGTTCCCGCACAAACGTTGTCGATGAAGACCGACGTAGCCGACCTCAAGGTCGTGTAGAGGAAGCAGGCCTCCGAGTACCGCTAGCGCAGCACCTCGCAGGGAGTCGCACACGTACGGTGGAGACGACGTCTTCGAAGCTCCAGTCCAGGACGAGCAGCGGAAGACTTGGACCGGAACACCAGCAGCGCGGCAGCGGGCTATGGTGGAGGAGATCCCTGACTCCTCTTGCTCGGCGCGGCTCCGACTTGGGAACCACGAGATCGAGAGAGAAATCAGGAATTAATTGGTGAATTAAAAGGCTGGGGGTGCCCCTTCTTATATAGGCTCCCAAGGGGAGCCAACCTTGCCAGCCAGGCAATGTGGGACTAACCCCCCACAGCCTGGTTCGGCTAGAGAGGTGCGCCGGCCCCCTGGTGGGCCCCTTGTGGCCCACCTAGGCCGGCCCTCTTGGCCCCCACCGAATTCCCCTAGGGGATTTTCCCCTCTTGGGCCTTCTTTCGTCCGGAAGGCCCATTTAGGGAAATCTGCCTTAATAAATTCGAAAATAAATATATAAAATCATATTTGCATATTAATAACACTAATTAATATCAAACATAATATATAAAATATTTCCTAGCTCCGAAAACTCTTTCGGCGCTGCCCGATCTCCATCGGACCTCTTCCGGGACGCTCCCGGAGATCTCCTTCCTTTCCGGTTGTCTTGTCGGAACCCCTTAAGTGTGTTACCCTAGCGGTTCGATATAATATCAGGTATGATCAAGACTCCTCAATGATCAACGACTAACCCGTAGGCCTGGACCCCATGAATTAATCCCTGAGATATAACGAATGACTTTCATCTATCAAACCTGAACGTAAAGTCTTAAACCCTTTGCCATGGCGATACTTAGCATGTCCGAGTGTCGTTCCATAGATATCTCCATACCTAATCCCGACCTCGTTACCGGCGACGCTATCTTCTACTCGTTCATGATCTCATGTCTCCGTGACCTAGTCACATGCTTGCAAGCTCATTAGACATGATCTCACCGAGTGGGCCCGAGAGTATCTATCCTGCTATGCGGACTGGCAAATCCCGCTCTTGACCCCTCGTCTTAATACTCCCTTC
Organism: Poa annua; assembly: GCA_026929855.1. Lineage (NCBI taxonomy): Eukaryota > Viridiplantae > Streptophyta > Magnoliopsida > Poales > Poaceae > Poa > Poa annua. The sequence continues at coordinate 65,086,420 of CM049429.1, read as the reverse complement.
CAATACCCAAAAGTATCACCGTTATTGTCATACTAAATAAGATACGACGTTTGGTGCAATCAAAGTATCTTCCGGAAATATCAATAAGAGTTGATCTCACGGTCAAAGGCGTATCGACTACGTTCTCCAAATCTGGGTATGTCCATCACATCGCTCTCCATCGATATGACTCTCATTGCCGACCGGCGCCATGCCCCATGACCGGGAAGCCTCGATCATCAATCGCGCAACGAAACTAGTCTTAGTAGAGGCTACTAGTGACCTGGTTGTTTACGTATCACACCCGCATTAATGTTTCCGCTTAATACGGTTCTAGCATGATACAAAAACCTATTATGAACAAACGAGATATGACAAAGAATACACTTTATTAATTGCCTCTAGGGCATATCTCCTTCAGTTTTATCTTTCATTGTTTCTTTCTAAGATTCTTACCGCTCGAAGATATAGTGAGATTCTTAGAGCTGAAATTTGAATATGTAACATTTTTAAAATGAGAGGGAAATAGCAGATTTGGTTGTGCAAATTTGATTTCTCATATTTGTTTGTACAAATTCAGAATATGTGGCCTGCTCCCAGAGTTTCTCATATTTGTTTGTGCAGGTTTGGTTTCTCTAGGCCTACAAGCTGTTTGATGATAATCCAAGAAGGCTGGGGGAGGATTGATCTAGCAATGCAAGTGGCCTTGGTTTTCTTTGGAATCTTTTGGGGGAGCAGGTAACAGAAGATGAGTGTGCAGCCAGGTTTATGAAATTATTTATAGAAGCGGTATTATTGTGAACTGTTAGGTGACTGTAATGGTAGGTGTTTTATATTGGTTACATGAGTGGTAATTTCTTGACTGTTAGCACAAATACTTGTCAGTAAATAAATTGTTGTGAAGTAGTGTGAAACTGAGAATGGGACTGATATACGCATAGTACTAAGATACTTTAGAAGGACGGACAAATGAATAAAAATTTCATACAATTATCTTAGGTAAATTTTATTGAGTTAAAAAGAATCTACAAAATTATGAAATTAATCTTTGTTGCTAGAGCAGTTTTGAATTTGGTTACAATTTTAATTGGCTAGGATTATAAGATGACATTCTAGACTATTATGTAGCACTTGATGTTTAGTTAGTTCTGCTGCTATCAAGTGTTAGGAATTTTTTGCCTTCCATTAGTGACGATGAATGATATAAACACATCATGATGTATTGCTCATTGCCTTCATTTGCTGGCTACTTATGTTTAGTATATTCATGACGATATTTTTCCTTTTATTCCTTATATAGGTGTTCTGTATTTTTGAATAATATTCAAGTTTTATGTTTATATGTTTCCTAAACAAATCACGCAGCTGTATAGATATTCTTATTGTTATCAATATTTCTGATCATTTTTTCCTTCCAGAGTTCTGAGAATCAGAAGGGGTTTTTAATGGTTGATTGTTTCATTATTTCTAAATGCTAACCTAACATATGTCTCGATGTTGTTATTCAGATTTTCAGATGGGTTTGCGTATTGTGCCTCCATGAGTCTTCAATCCTGGTTGCTTTTTTGAATGTTTCTTAACGTATGGAGTTTAGCTCGTGGCCTTCTTAGGTTCCTGGAGTTTGTAGTATTGAAGAGGCAAAGAGAAGGTAAACATTCGTGGACTAGCTTCTCTACATATTTTTATCTAATTTATTCAACTTACTCTTAACGCCACAATTGTAAATTGCTTTGTTTCAAACTATACCAAATGTCTTGCTTTCTACTACAGTCAAAGTTATCGTATCCATGTTTTCATCTTAAATGCGTACCAGATTTCCCCAGCTATGTGTTAGAGTACGTGATGGGCCTGGACCCATTAGGCTTAGGGTTTGCTTAGGGGTTAAGTAAGCCTTGCTTGGGAGTCAAGTAAATCCCTCTATATATGGAGGGGAGATGTATCAATCTAATCAAGCAAGAATTTAGAAGGAAAACCTTCCCTCTTGCCCGGACGTGGGAGAGGATCCCCGCGGCCGGCTCTCTCTCACGCCCTCTCTCTCCCGCTCAAACCCTAGCAACCATAACATCTGGTATCAGAGCTCTCAGGCTTGATCATGTTCACCCCGTAGCCGTCGCTTCCTGTCGCCCTCACCCCGGAGGAGATCGCCGGAGCAATCCGCGATCTCACCACCGCCGTCCAAGAGATCTGTCTCTTCCTGGCCGGTCCCTACGGACCGCCGCCGGCCGCGTCATCAGTAGCCACCTACGGGCCGGCACGGCTGCCGTGGCAACCGCCGCACCACGAGGCCTTCGCCGCGATCGCCGGGCCGGGGCAGCCGACGCTGCTGCTGTCGTCGCCGCCACTCGACGCCAGGCTGCTGCATCCACCACTGTTGTTGTCCATCTCTAGGCCAATCTATACGGCGGCCAAGCCGCCGCTGCACACCCAGTCGCCACCGGCGCCTCCCCAACAGTACGGCAGGTCGTTCCAGCATGGGATGCCCTACGACGGGACTACGACGACCTCGTTCCCAGCAGCGTCACCGCCGTACCAGGACAATCCCATCCAACAGATCAAGTTCCAGCCGTCGTTGTCACCGCTTCCGGCTTGGATCCCTACCCACCATGTGTCGGCGGCGGTGAGGCGGCAGGCTGCTGCGCGCGGTACGGCAGGTCGTTCCAGCATGGGATGCCCTACGACGGGACTGCGACGACCTCGTTCCCAGCAGCGTCACCGCCGTACCAGGACAATCCCATCCAACAGATCAAGTTCCAGCCGTCGCTGTCACCGCTTCCGGCTTGGATCCCTACCCACCATGTGTCGGCGGCGGTGAGGCTGCAGGCTGCTGCGCGTGGCCTCCTAGCGCGTCGGCATGTGTGGGAGATGCGTGATTTGCAGCTGCAGCTCCTCCAAGTTGAGCTTCGCGCCGCAACGGACCACGATCTCGTCTGCGGCGTTGGGGATCTTGGGCATGCGGTTTCCCCCACCGGCGGCGGGCATGCTGTTTTTCCCGTGGGCAGCGATTTCCAAGTCTGTGACATCGACAGTCCGCCGGCGGGGAGAAGACATGGTGTCACCGACAGGAGCGCATCGCGTAGCACCACTGCATTCCACCGCGGACCGCCGCAAGGGCTCTCTTGGTCCCGATGGTGTCCTTGGGATCCAGGGGGCTGCAAAAGCACAATTTCGGCGTGTGGAGGATTCTCGCCTTGTTGTTCGGAGTCAAAAATAAAGTCAGAGTCTCATTCGGGTTAGCTTGTTTCAGGTCAATACACTAGGTCGAGATGTAAAAGGCTTAGGTCAATACAAGAGTCGGAGTCTCGAGGACGAGCTGCATGTCCAGGTGGGGTGTAGTGTTAGAGTACGTGATGGGCTTGGGCCCATTAGTCTTAGGGTTTGCTTAGGTGTCAAGTAAGCCTTGCTTGGGAGTCAAGTAAATCCCTCTATATATGGAGGGGAGATGTATCAATCTAATCAAGCAAGAATTTAGAAGAAAAACCTTCCCTCTTGCCCGGCCGTGAGAGAGAGGATCCCCACGGCCGGCTCTCTCTCGCGCCCTCTCCCTCCCGCTCAAACCCTAGCAACCATAACACTATGAAACATAATGCTTCTCAAGTTCTCATAATACAAAGAAATTTCCAATGGTTTTCATGTTCAGTTCTGAAAAAATGAGCCAATTCTATGAAAGCTAGGTCATGTCATATAAAAACCAAGCCACTGTCACAACATTATCAACAGAGATGACCCATCTAATGGTTTTGATGAGTGTTTCCTACGCCATGATGATCCAAAACCTAATCCACACGCCACAACATTATGATTGTTTTGTGATCAGTGTGTATGACGATGCAGTAGCCCCAGTCCTTCGGAGTTTCTTAGTTTTCTAAGAGAAAAATACTAGGTATCGAGGTTGTGCTAAATCTCCACATTTTCTTTGAGGATCTAGAATAATTCTTCTGTTGAGTCATATGCACTTAAGATACTGATGACATAAACGTGTTCGCATTCTCAGTTTCTCACTACCATGCTTAATTATTTACAGGCCATTAAATCATGTAACCTTAGTGTAGCGTGTACCGCACAGCTAGGATGGCAGATACTTCACTGCGCAGAGCCTAGTTGAAAAAACCGAACCGAACCGCCGGTCTGACCGGAATATTTACAGGCCATTAAATCATTTAACCTTAGTGTAGCGTCTCCTGCACAGCCAGGATGGCAGATACTTCATTGTGCAGCCGCAGAGTGGATGCTATTATGACATACACATGACGTCATAAGCTTTACTCCAGCAAAGATGTAATCCCCAAGCTAATACATCCTCTCTTTGATTCAGTCATCTTGAACGCATATATGCATTTTCTAATAACTTCAATTTTCATGCTTCAGTGGCATTGTCATAAATCGATGGTAAACAATTTTTCCGTGGAAACCTGAGTGTTGGACCAGTTAGATAAGAGCCATGCTGAAATGTTTGAGTAGACTTTAGTTCAACCATGTTCTGATGTCAACATTCAAAGAAAGTGGAAGCGGATTGGGATTCCACCAAATTTTCTTCTTATTTTGCTTTGCCGCATTGAAAAATAGGCTTAATTTTAGTTTCTCAAGTTTTTTTAAGTGTTTCCAACATAGACTTTCACTTTCAAACAAGAGACACCATGCACCAGTTTTTGCGCTGAGTAGATGTTGAGAAGTCTATTGTTCTGATCCGTGAGTAATGACTATCCTTCCCAATCATATTGGTTGTACTAGTGGAGTTTAGCGCGGCATCGCCGCGCCCGTATGGTAAACGATGTTTAATTCGATAGTTTGAACAATTTTTATTTGTGTAGGTTTGGAAATGCCACTCGGCTAGTAAACAAAATGTAAACTCGGTAGTAAAAAAATGTAATCTCGATAACGTGCGCACTTACAAAAGAATCTAGTCTTGAATATTACTGGGACCAGAAGTTTGCATCTAAGAAATTATCTAGTTTTACGAAATAATTCAATTTGTGGTGGTTTTAAATTTAAATTTGATTTGGAAATGGATTGTAAAGTTGTATGAAACTACACCGTGTAGAAGCTCTCAAATATTCCTGTATTTTTATATTAGGCACAGTTATTTTTCTGCTGTTGGTTTGATATTTTATGAGTTATATTTAAAGGAAACAAAGTTGAAATTTTCCCAATTCTAAAATGTTTTGAAATGTAAAAATGGTTTCTATCCATGGCATAGATAAGCAGGTCTCTTTTTTTAGGATCAATTCGATTTTTTTTGTATTTTTCTGGTGGATAAGTTGGAAGTTATTAATAATACCAACTTATATTTGAAGGAAATAGATTTGAAAGTTGCACAATTGTTTTTTGAAATGTTTAAAATGGTTTTTATTCTTGCCTTAGGTAATTGGTTTTATTTACTGTGATCGTTTTGATATTTTTTTTCTGATGGATAAATGTGGAGATATTAATTTTCAAAGTTTAATCAATTTCTATTTTTTTCGGGAAAATAGCAAGACGCTGACAGGAGGGGTCCGCACGTCAGCCGCACCACGCTGACGTCAGCGGGCGCCGAACGGGCGGCGCTGCCGAGGTCGTACGGCGCGGTCACGGACGCGCGCCGGCCGGCGAGCGCACGGATCTGCCTGAGGAGATGCCGGAGGGCGGAGGGTTGAAGGGGCGGTGTCATGCACCGTATGGTCGCCGGAATCGGCAGGCGGCGACCTCAACCATGGCGGCGGGCACGGAGCACGGCGGCGGCGGGACACGACGGCTCGGTTCCGTCTCCGGCCGTGCGAGGAAGATTCCTCCGACGAGGACGACGCGGAAGAGGTGGAGGAGCTCCTCGTGCCCTTGGATATGGCCGGGGAGGCGCACGTCAGTGGTACTGGCCGGCGGCGGCGCGGGCAACCTCGGCGGCGCACGAGAGGAAGAAAGGGCGAGGGGGGGATGCGGGCATGTTTTTGCAAAAAAGTCCGTCAAGTTTTGCGTTTTCACGTATAGGTCCTTCGCAGTTATGGGAAGTGGACTGCGGGGCGCTGGTCTGATTTTTCAGATGTTTTTTTTGCAAAAGAGGCGCGGTGACCGGTATGATCGGCTACGTGGCGGCCTCCTATTGGTCATAAATCTGTATGAACAGTTGCTGGAGCGTGGAGAGGGCACGGATTCTACGGCCCTTTATATATAGTACGATAAATAACTCCTGGCAAGGTAGTTTGTAAAGAAGTGAAAACATGTTTGCAACTTCACACTTGACCATATATTTCTTAGTTAAATTCTTTGTTAGCCTGTCTTTTAACACAGTAAGGGTTGGGAGAACCAGAAAAATTCTTCTGAACTGATGACATATTGCTCTCTGAAAGATAAATCAGCTAACTGAATCGGAAAGCATAGCTTCAGTTAATAGAGGAATGATGCACTTTGATTTGTTATTTAATAACCCCTTTGAAGTGTCATTTTCTTTATTCACACACCCTATCATACTTCGTATAGGTTATAGATTACCCCTATATATTAAGGGAAAATCTATTCCGTGCGCTGGCACTCTGGCGTCCTTATGCGGTGCTCCCTCACGCGCGTCGTCGGATCTCCATCGTGTGGCCCGTCCCGACTGATCGCCCGCGTGTGCGTGTGGGCATAAACACACCGCCCGTGAGTCGTTCCCCTCCTCATCTCGCCAGCGCGCATCTCGCTCACTCTCGCCTCCTCCCTTGCTCTCGCGATTCTCCACCGTCACCGGCGATTATCGGCGGTTGTGACCTCCAAACTCGGTCGGGTGTACGCGACGAGCTCCTTCATCGACAGCCGAGCTCGATCTGGTGTTCTGGAAGCAGCAATGTGGATCCCTATGCTGGTATCTTCTCAGTTCCCGCGCGGAATCCAGCTCCACCGCCTCTGTTTCCACCGGCGCTGACATCTAAACCCCCGAGGTACAAATATGCCGATTTCCCCATTTGATTCTCCGCACGCTTGATTTGGTTTGATTTTATTCGATCCTTCCCTGTTTCGTTCTCTGTTCATACGCGGCATGTACCTTCTTGTTCCAGACACGAAATCGCGCACCACCACGGCGGATACATGTTTCCTTCGATTTAACTTCACAGAGTTCGATCCCGTTTGTCCTCGCAAAGATTAGTGAATGTAGAACCCTACCAACTTGTGCTACTGCCTGAGTATTGTAATTTTTTGCCATATATGCATGTAGTTCCGCCCTGGAATTTTTTGGTTGTTAGGGGTTCTGCCATTTTATATGTAGTTTCTATCCTATGTGTTCCAGTGTGATGTGATTTCGACTACTGTAGTTTTCTAGCAATTGCGGTAGTCTGATTATTTGTAGTTTATGCACTGCGCATGTAGCTTTTTGTCATGTGTGTATTTTCTGGCTTACAAAATTTGGATGATTAGTGTGCTTTTTGTAGGTGGGTTTTCTGTCAATTAAATGTAGGTTGTAGCATATGCGATCGAGGGTAATGTGCTTTTTGATTACTGCTAGATTGTTGTTCTATTCTGATTAGTGTAGTTTGTGCCATGTGCTTTGTAGTTTCTGCCTTGCAGAATTAGCATGATTAGTGTGCTCTTTGTAATTAGTTTATTATATTTTTTTTGTAGTTTCTAGCTCTGCATTTTTTGTGGGGCGATGCACCTTTTATTTGTAATTTATGCCTTGCGCATGTAGCTTTTTGTCATGTGCATGTAGTATCTGGCTAGCAAAATGTGAATGATTACTGTGGTTTTTGTAGGTGGGTTTTCTGCCAATTAAAAGTGGGTTGTAGCATATGCGTTTGAGTGTTATCTTCATAATTTTTTGCAGATAAGTGTAGGTTGTAGGGTGATGTACCTTTTATAATATGATAGTTTGGTCACCAGAGTGTTATTTTCATATAATTTTATGCAGATATATGTAGCTCTATCTTAAAACATACATGATCTGCAATTTAGGTTGATGTAATTTTTGTGTTTCACCATATATTCAAAAGCGTTTTGACATGCTTGCGATGGTGTTTTTATCTTGGGGGGGGGGGGGGGGGTAATGTTTTCCATGTACAATGTACTTTTCATTTTTTTTTTGTTTTTTATGTAGAATGTATCAGACTGGTCCATGATTTTCATGGTGTTCCTTGTTGAAATAGCATAGAGATTTAGGGCTTGTAGCCTCCATATATTTATTTTTCCATCAGTCATATGCAGTTTTCACAAAAAATACTCTAAACTTTTTATAACATGTTTCTCTTAAAGGTCAGCAGGACAAATAGATAGCGATATCCATGATGTTTCCACTTATACGGTTGTACCTAAGGTATATTCAGTTTTTTGTTTGTGGTTCTACGCTTACCAGCACACTAGTGGAAAATGGACTTTACGTCCAGGCTATCAGTCCCGGCCAGGTTTGCGGCCGGTACTATTGTGGCATCAGTATCGGCCTGAACAGCGTGAGGCGAGGGGGCCAGCACTACCGGTTCGTGGTGACCTTCAGTACCGGTTGGAGACACCAACCGGTACTAAAGGGTTTGGGGAATCAGCTGCGGTAGGACAAGCACATTTAGTACCGGTTGGTGTCTCCAACCGGTATTGAATATGTCACTGTATTAAGAGAGCATCTCCCACCCCGAGCCACAAACTCCATTTTTTTCAGCTCGAGCATACACTCCATTTTTGCTCTATTTTCTCTCCCAAGAGCTCTAGTTCACCACATTTTTCTCCAACATTTTTCTAGATTGGTGGCATCTATCTACACAAGGGTTAGCACCTTCATTTACTCCTCCGGCGTTTCAAGTTTAGCCTTGCTTGCTAGTTTAGCTCATTTGTTTTTTGTAGTGCTAGCAAGGTGTATGATGAAATGCTTAACTTAGGCATTTCATTTATTTTTTATGCATTTTGAGCTCAAATTAAAATATGATTTGTGGTTTTTTCTAGTGTTGTTTCGTCCCCTTTCTCACCGTCGTCGCTCTCCCGCGTCGTCCCGTCACCGACACCACCTCGGTGAGCCTCTTGTTTTTTTATTTCATTTTAATAAATCTTAATTATAGAATTATTACTTGTATAATTTTCTTATTTGTTTTTTTGTTATATATAGTGTCATGGTTTTGACATCTGTCCACACCGCCTCTCGCCCGCTCTATTATTCGGATGTGGAGGTAGTTGACCGGAAATTCCAACCGACGCTATTGTTGAGTTTTTGTAAAAGAAAACAATGATTTGAAAGAGAAATTGAAAATAAGTGAAGATCTTTGTCTCGAAGAGAAGATGAAATGGGAGTTTAAGATCGCCGACGTAGTCGTCGTCGATGATAACAAGATCAAGATGGAGTCAATGCACTTCGATCACGAGATCAAGATGAATGCAATGCGCTTGAAGCTTAAAAAGTTTAGAAAATATGTCATTAGTCAAGAGGCTTGGTATCATTATGTTGTTTGTTCAATAGTTACCTTAGTTGCGATTTTGATCGCATTTGTTGTTGGATTTAAATTCTTTAACTAGTTCTATGTTAGTTTCAATTAATGAATGTTTATGAGGATTTGTTTAAATATGGTGAACTTGTATTAATGGTATATATATAGCTATTGTGTAATGGTTTTAGATATATTTACAGATGAATCGACAATGGATGTACGTTGACCGACGCTCTCCGGACTTCCGTGTTGCTGAGGCAAATAAGCGGGATAGCTTTATGTTGAAGTTGGAGCGCATGTTAGAGGATCATAAAAAAATTTGTACCCAGGTGTCGAAGATGACAGAAAAAGTTGGGTACCACGCTGGATTTGTTGCAATGGAAGGCTGAGAATGGTGTATCGGACAAGGGGTTTGAAAAGTTGCTGAAAAAGATAAATAGATGCTTCCGAAGAATAACGAATTACCTGACAGTTCATACACTACATCAGGATAGATCTTTGGTAACACAGTCTTGTATTACTACAGGTTCGAAACAGTGTTACTGCGTCATGCAGTAACACAATTAGAAAGGTGTTCCATTACGCCGTGTTACTTTGAGTTGTCCTCTGTCACACATAATAATTGTTACCATATGTTAAAAATTGTGTCACAATTATGTTAGAGTAGCACACATATTATGTGTTACTGTCGGCCCAGTGGAGACTGGGGTGTGCAGAGCACACTCTCCCCAGACCTCGCACGCTGACAGATCAGACGAAACGACTAAGGACCAAGCCACCGCTTGAAGAGACCCTCGAGAGGCAAATTGTAACGCTTCAGGATTTATCCCCTTTTGATTTGTGAGTTTTTCTTTTTGCATCGACATGGCATCGCATTGCATCTCATTGATTTAATTTGTTGCATTTAAATTAAATTTTCACAATTAAATTCAAATGCATTTCAAATTAATTAAAAATGTGTTATTTTCCAATCTTTTAAAAATGTTAAAAACTAGTTTATTAAATTGTCTATTCAAAACTAAAAATATTTTGTAAAGGTTTCGTATTCAAATTCCTTTTTGTTTTTGTTTTAAAAATAGAAAATAGGAAAGAATAAAGCGGAGACAAATAAAAGCCCAAGCCCATCTAAGCAAACCCTAGGTTTTCCCCTACAAATGCTTTCCCACCCCCCCGCCTTTTTGTAGCCACCCTCCTCCTTTTTCTGAAATTTTGCAAAAGGTCCTCCCAGCCTCTTTATTTTCTTTTTCCCCTTCCTTTCCTTTTTTTTTCTTTTTCCTTTTTCTTTTTCTTCTTTTCTTTTTTTCTTCTCTTCCTTCTCATCTTCCCGCACGAGCCCGAGTGAGCTTCCGCAGCGCCCCGCCGCCAGCCCTTCTCCTCTCGCCGCCGGTCGTCGCCCCGCCGCCGCCGCCCCTGGCCGCGTCGCCTCCTCCACGCCCGAGCGCGCGCCCGCGCCTCCCGCTCCCGTGCCACCCCTGCCCAGGCCGCCGCGCGCCGCCGCTCCCCGCCGCCACGCAGGCCGCGCCCCTGCGCCTACCCTGCTCCACCGACGCCCCCGGGCGCACCCCGCGCGTCGTTGCCCGCCGCGCCCCCATGCCGCGGCGCCGTGCCTCGCCGCCGGCCGAGCGCCGACGCGCCGCAGGGCCCCGGGCCGCCGTGCGCCGCCTCCTCCCGAGCCCTGCTCCCCGCGCCTCCTCCCGGCCGCCGGCTGCACGGCTCCCCACGCCGCCCCCGCGCCTGCCGTGATGCGCCCGCGCCGCACGACGTGCCGCCGGCCGCCCTAACGTCCGCATCCGCCCGACCACCTCCGCGCCGCCCACCGCCGCCGTGCGCGCCGTGCGCCCCGGCCTCCTCCGCTTCCGCGCAGCCGTGCCGCCGCTCCGCTCGCCGCTATCGCATCGGTCGCCGGCCGCCGCCGTTGCCCTCGCTCCTCCGCGCCGTCGCCCGGCACCGCCACCACGACCTCGCCTCCTTCCTCATCCGCCGCGGACCTCGCCCCGCCGCCGCCGTGGCTACCGCTCGTCACCGCCCACCTCCGCGTCCCCGACCGCCTCCTTCCCGGCCTCGACGCCATCCCCATCCGTCCTTGGCGCACCGCACGTGTTCTATGAAATTCCCACACGAGGTGCCCTCGTGCCGCCGACCCCGGAGTCCATCTTCATGGCCCATCGACGAGGTCTTCCACCGTCTTTCCGTGTCGCCTCATGTGTGTGGCCACCTTCGTGCGTGACTTGAAACCGTTGCCGTGGCCCGAAGACTGGATGCGACAAGTGCGCCACCTACCCCGAAGCCGGTGCTCCGAACAACGACCACCCGGACGACTACTTCGACCACTTCCACGACACCGACAAACGATGATGCCCCGGTTCCGTGACGGCTACTTCCCCGACGTCGACTACTTCCTCTACGGACCGAAGACGTCGATTTCGAACCCTAGTTCACCCGATCCGACGTACGGACCCAAACCCTAACACTACACCTAATTTATTAAATGTCATCTATCTTGTGCATATCGCATCATAATTGCCTGTGTTGCATCTCTGGGGTTTGGTGGTGTATCAAATCACCTAAATAATTCAATATGGAATGTGTGGGGTAATAAATATATAATGCCATATTCCATTTAATTTAATTAGATCACCCATGCCATGTGTTGCCATGCTAACCAACATTTAATATTGCTGGTAAATAAATAACTTGAACATAAATATTAATTGTCGGAATCCCGGTTCCGCTTAATTCGGATTAAGTGCATCTCGCAATTCATCTTGCCATGCCATGCATCATTCTCATATGATCATGCTGAATCTTTTGCCGTGGTTGTAAAATGCATCTTTACGCTTTCCAGTGTTTGTTGCTTCTTCGCGGATACGACGTTGAGATGTGTGAGCAACGACAAGATCTGCTTCCATGCGGGATTCCAGGCAAGCAAAGTTTGCTTGTTTACCTATACATTGTCTTTCATTCTTGCCGTTGATCTCTGCTACCCTAGTATTCGATTCTTTATCACGATCCCATCACATGTTTATCCTGCAGCCTATACAGCTTTATCCCCACAACCTATTACATGTTGTTTGTTTATCTGTTGGCCTTGCGAGTCGTAGCGCATGCTTAGAGTTGTTTGTGCGAGTCGTCTGTTGGTTTTATGTTTCATCTGCTTAGTATGATAGATTGTTCTACTTTAATAAAATGCTATCTTGTGTTGGGGTATTATAATTAAATGATAAGGCACCAGACGGAAGGCCTTGCGAGGTGCTTTGTTCTACTCAGTGTCGACCTAGGAACTGAGATTTTGTCCTCGGGTCCAATTTTGAGCGCACTAACCACTTGTGGGAGGCCCTATGGAGCCCCCCCCCCCGACTTTGAACGGATCTACAGCTTGTCCATGTGCCGCAAGTAGTTCGGGTTTTCCATTTGCTCATATGCATGTGCATGATGATGATGATGATGATGAGAGGGTATGTGATACGGGGGGCCATATAGGTGCGGTAGGACACGAAGCGAACAGTTCCTACTGTGGTTTGAGCCGCATGGTGGCGTAGTCGCAAACTAATGAGTCCTCAATTGAGATTTGGTCGGACTCTTGACGCGGGTAACAACTCATATGGGTGGCACTTGGACTTGCTGTAGTGAAGGAATGAGTCGTGTTGAGATGCCCTGATGCTTGTTTGAGTTGATCATACGAGTGGGTACATTAGTGCACCCCTACAGGGTATAATCTTATCGATGAGCCGTGTCCACGGTTATGGACGACTTTGGTGATGATGCTGGCTAACAAGATCTAGACAACTTGCACCTAATTAAAGTTAATTAATTTGACTAGTAATATAGAATTACTTTCACCATAAATTATAAATAAAACTGTTCAATGTGTGAGTTTCCCGAATTGCTTCCTCATACTTGGTTGAGGGGGTTAATTCGAGAATGGGTTATGATTGGTGTTAGTTGTAGATGTTTACTTATGCGCTCTCTTATTCCTCTCTGATTAGACGGAAGTTGTAGCGTGTCTCTTTAGGTTGCTAGTGTTGCTGCCGCTAAGTCCACCTCCCCTATATGTTGGGAGATGGTGTAGAAAGTAGGCAAGTCGGTTTTGCTTGCCAGGGAGTGCCCTGACCCTCTTTTGGGTTGTGCTTTATGTTCAGTTATCAGGTTTGAAGTCTGACGACGTTAGCTTGGGAATCCCTCCGGCTTGGCTGGGCAGCGATATGGCGCCATTGCTTATCTTTAGGACTATTAGTCCAATTTGCATCTTATCCGTAGTCGGATACTATTCTGCTTCCGCTGTCATTTGTATCTTTGTATTGTATATTGTATCTTGACTCGTCCGAGTCGTTGTTGTATTATATATCTTCTGTTGTATTTGTGGATGTATCGAAACTGTTGTAATGTTATCACAATTCCACCCACATAATGCGCATGTTTCGGCATGCACATTATGTCTGGTGGGCGACCTAAAATCGTTATTATGCGGATTTCGGGGGATCGCTTAAATCTACATAGTACCGATTTTAGGGCATCACACAAATCCTCTTGAGGGCCTGAAGAGGACCTGCGATTCAAGAGACTCTCCCGAGGCTCCGCGCGCCTGGAGAGAAGTCAACAGAAATCCCTCCATAGGTGTAGCGCCCCATCTTTTAAATAAAGATGGAACACCTGTGTTATGTGCTAGTCCCTGGATCACTTCCAGCACCACAGTACAAAATATATAGTATCATTGCATAAGTATCAAAATACTACAACGAGATCCAAAAATAGCCAAGTATAGCTTTATTACAAAGTGCATAGTCATGAAGACTAGCTAAAATATTCAGAGTTCACAACGAAAATAAAAGCAACGGGCCTTCTCTTCTAGCGTACGCCACAAGCAGACATGTTGGGTGTAGAATCGAGTCCAAACTTACTCCTCATCAGAATTACCTGCACATTTGAATATGCAGCCCCCGTAGGAGGTCAATACAATGAAGTATTGGCAAGTGACTATGGTGGATAAATTATGACAAGTCTAATTCTATATGCATATTTGGCTTGGTGGAGTTGTAGGCTATTTTGCAGAAAGCCAGTTTTCTCCTATCTTTTGTAAAACCCTTTTGTATCTCAAAGACTTGGCACCAAGGGATGAAGCCCAAGTGTACCAACAATTCTTTCCTTAGTCAAATTTTACTTTATGAAAACCATGTTGAGATTCTTCCGTCCATCCTTGTTCAGTTGCTCGAAGTTGTCCATCACCGGGGACACGGCTGAGTACTCAGTTTGTCGACTCTGCAGAGGTTGTGCACTTTCACCTTAAGACTCAATTAACCCAGACATCCTATACACACGGAGTGCATTAAGGAAAGGAGAGAATTGAGACAAGAACTTTCAGAAGAAGAATACAACCATACTAGCAAGACTCGTTCCACCTATCAACTCTACATCTGCTTGTCAAGCTGACAGGTTGCACTCTCACAACTTAGTAGTTCTAGACAGAGCCCATTGTCAGAAGGCTGCACGGAAAGCTTCTAAACTTGGAGGGACTTAGAAATCTCTTTGTTCCTGGGTGGCCGTCCACAAGTGCGCTTCTGGGTGACAACCACCATACTCATGGCCCTAAGTAGAATAGAAATTCATCCTAGGCAAAGACAACCACAAGCATGGTCCCAAAAGCCACTCAACATAAACCAAACAACTAATTCCACCCAGAAGTGCATTCAAGATTTTAACACTTAGCAATAATTCTATAACATGATAAGTAAACTCCTTTATAGCATAGCTAATCATCTAATAAAACTTTTGGTGGCTGCATGGGGAGGGATGGCTACTCACTACTAGGATATTTTCAAAGTGTGAACTAACTTAGCATTATAAGATAGTTCAAAATTTCCCTATCATGCATACTACTCAAAATCTACTAATAATGCATAGAAAACATAGGATAGATTATGAATGTCACTTGCCTTGGTAACAAGAGGAACAAGCACAGCAAGAATAACAATCACAAGGACCTTCCTCCTCTTCACAATCTAGAGACAAACAATAACACTAAATAAACACACAAGCATAACACTTAAAATATCAAGACAAAAATGTGTATGCATGCTTAATATGCAATGAACTTAATAAGACCATATAATTACCATTTTAATTTCTCTGTTATTAATGCATAAAATGCAATGATCAATATTTTAATATTTTATTTAATCATTTAAAATATTGAGCATATTAGTAGTTTTAAGTTCTAAAACCAATTCCTTTAAGTCTATTATGAGAAGTTTCAAATAAAACTCATGTTGCACTCTCTGGACAGAGGGCATTAATAATTCTCTAAAACAATTGGATTTATTTGGAAGGAGATTTTATTTAATTAAGTTATAGATTTAATATCCGAATGCTAAACAATTAAATTCTGCAATTTAATATACACTAAAAGGATAACTAATGAAACCATACTAATCTACACGAGTAGAGCTTCACGTGGATATAAAATTTATCAAATTTGGATGAACAGATCAAAAGTTATGGATTTTGTAAGTTTGTGTTATTTTCTGTTTTTAAAACAATTTCTCAGCCGAATTAGAAAATAAAAACGCCACGCGGCGCGCTCTGATTGGGAGATACCGGTTCGCCGCGGATCGGCACGGAAGCCGTCCGATCTAACTTACATCGGACGCTCCAGATTAGAGGAACGAAACGGTAAAGAAAATTAAATCGCGCCCGTCCGATCTAAATCTAAGGGTCCAGATTACACTGGCCCAAAACGGGCGGCGCTGCTCGTCGGAGTGCCTCTGGGTGCGGCGGCGCCATCGTCGGCATAGTCGTTTCCGGCGAGCTACGGCGAGCGGGCAAGAACGGCACGTACCGCTACGAAGAGGAGGTCGAGGCGGAGGCGTTAGCGCGACAGGGGTCTTCGGCGTGCTTCCCTTCTCCTCCTAAAGCTCGCCGGAGATGGAAACGGCGGCGGTTTGCTTCGGTTGATCACGGACGCGACGATCTGGTGCAGAAGAACAACATGGAAGATGTCAAGGACGTGCGAGCGCTAACTGGGAATCGGATGAGAGACGCGGGAGGACTCGAGGAGCTCTGCACTCACCGGAGATTGAAGATTTTGGCGGCGGCAATGGCGGACGGCGGCGGACAGTTTTTGAGCGGCCTGGAGGCTATCTTCTAGGGTTTTGGGGTTCGGGAGGAGGCGGCAGAGGGGGGGTTTATATGGGGACGAAGGGGAGCGATTAAATCGCGATTTGCCATCGGATTTTGATCCGTAACAGACTAGGGTTCGTTGAGTTTGTGTTCTTCACGACTGGGGAAGATGACGAGTGGGGCCGGGCTGTCAGCGTGAGAGGAGAGGGAGTTGGGCTGCTGTTGGGCCTCTGCGCTGCGCCTGCGCTGCGCGCATGGGAAGGAACGAAGTGGGCTTCGGCCCAGATTGGGTCGGGCCGTTCTTCTCTCCCTATTTTTTTTTTAACAAAACATTTTCTGATTTCAAACATTTAATTCAAATTTGATTTTAAAACTTAGTCAAAACTTTTCAGAAAAATTCATAAAAATATGTTTTGAAAAACTAATTTAATTTAATACTTTTTGATATCATTTTGCTAAATAAATAAAATAATAAAATACAGATTTGTATAAGGAGCTCAAATAGACCTATTTAATGAAAACAATTTTATTTAACCTTATAATTAGAATTCAATTTACTCCTTATGTGTTCTCAATGCCATACTTTTATGATGCATGATGCATGAATGCAAAGTTTTAAATTTTTGAGAAATTTGGGATGTTACAATAGGCCGCCTCGGGCCTGTGGGGAAGCTTCACGGCCAAGGAAGTGTTGCAGGGCGCACATGGCCTCTACAGAGGCCGTAGAAGTGACGCAAGCAATCCATTTGCCGTTCTGGTGATAAAGGAGTCAATAAAGTTGCGCCGCCTGCGCCAGTACAGCTGGGACTTTCCTCTCTGGTGATAAAGCGGCTGGACGGCGCAACACTCCAAGAAGATTGTCATCGGGGGCTCCACCACGATCACTGCAACCCCTGCAAACCGTTATGCGCGGTCTACAGCCTGTCGGCCACCGCGCCCAACTTTATCGCCGATGGACCGCGTCCATGAAGGATTTAGCCGCTGTGGACTCCAACTCCTCCGCGCCACTGCCGTGTGGGATTCCACCTTGGACGCCCTGCGCAAGGAACCCGCCCATGGCGCCTATAAAAGGAGCAAGAGCACCACCGTAGCAAGGGGTCGGCAAATTGCCTGCTAAACACTTGTAAAACCTAGCCCAGCTAGTAGGATAGCCTTCGGCTTGAGGAGGAATACGACCATTGCGTCCCTCTCCAAGCACGAACTGCCTCACGAGAGCCCTCGGCAAGCTCAATTGTATTGTAACCTCTGCAGTGCAATACAGACAAGCAGGAGTAGCGGTGCTACCTCCTCCTGAGGGTCGTGAACCTGGGTACGGCCCGGTGTCTATCTCTGTCGTGGGTGTTCCTCTCCAGGCCTGGCGAGCACCGTCATCGTGCCTCTCGAGAGTCGCTTGACCACCGTGTTCAATCCCCTTCTCGAACTACTCTTCAGGGTGTGACTATCACTGTTCCGTGGGAGTCACTCTCCGACATTTGGAGCGCCAGGTAGGGGATTGAGGCGCGTCAACGACCTTCGAGCCGCCATCGCGCCATGGCGAACACCCGCGCTACTCGCGCCTCCTGCGCCAACAGACGCGCACCTGAAGGAGCTCGCGCCGCTCCCGGCGCCGTGGCCTCGCGCGGACGACGGGGACGACCCCGCCATGAAGAGCGCGCCAACTCAGGCCCTCATGTGGAGGATCCCGAGCACAACTCCGAGCACCAGGAAGACGCGCAGTCGTCGCACCCGACGCAGCGCCCAAGCGGCTCCGGCCCAGGGAGGACGGACCCCGCGCCGCACACCGCCCTTCTCATGGCGCAAGAGCTTCTTCGCTATCAGCCTACCGCTGAGTCCCACGAGCAGTGGCTGGAGCGCCTCAACCATCTCGTCGGCATCGCCACGACTCGCCCCGCTCTGTCGCAGTCCGTCGTGCACCCCTCCCTCGCGGGCATGGCTGCGCCTGACGCGCCTCCGCCTCCACCAGGGCCCACACCGGCTGCGACGTAGAGGGCAACCTCCCACGCGTCCTCGCCTCACGACTGCCTGATCATGCAACGCAACGCGCCGGACGCGCGCGTGGGGATGGAGCTCCAGCGCAACCGCCAAAACCGCCTCGTGGAAGAAATCGGCAAGGCGGGCCAACAGAACCACATCGCGCTGCAGCACGGGGTCGCAACATACGCCATAGGCTGCATGGCGTTCACCCGCTCCTTGCGCCGCATGGTCTGGCCCCAAAGTTCAGGCCGGCTCTCCCCAAGGGCTACGACGGCTCCAGCAACCCCATCGAGTTCCTGCAGCTCTACACCACCTCCATCCAGGCGGCAGGCGGAGATGACAAGGTCATGTCCAACTGATTCTCCCACGCGCTTCGCGATTCTGCGCTATCGTGGCTCCTGAACCTCCCTGAGGACTCTGTGAACTCTTGGGAGGAGCTCTGCAAGCAGTTCGTCTCCAACTTCAAGGGGACGTACGAGCGTGCGCTCACCCACAACGACCTGCGCGTTGTGGTGCAGAAGAAGGATGAAACCCTCCGCAAGTACATCCAGCGCTTCAGCCAAGTGCCCAATAAGATCCCGAACATCCCCGACACCCAAGTCATCGCCGCCTTCCGCAAGGGAGTCACGAACATCAGGATGCTCAAGAAATTGGGTATCCACGACAAGCTCACCTCTATGGTGAAGTTGTTCGACTTGGCCGACAAGTGCGCCAAGGCTGAAGAGGGACTCCTCTTCGTCAAAATGTCCTCGTGAGGGGACGACCACGCTGAGGGGTCCAGGAGCCAGAAGAAGAAGGAGGAGCCCAAGCGCAAGGCCACCACGGTCCTCGCGGCAGAGCCTGACGCCAAAGGCACCCGTAGGGACTCTCCCGAGCCTGGGGAGAGAAAGGACGACCATTGCCCATTCTGCATCTACCACAACAGGCATGGTCACTCTACAGAGACCTGCTTCGACCTCAAGAGGTTGAGCAAGGAGCGCAAACAAGCAGAGGGCAGCGGCAGCCGCGGTCGAGGACGTGGCTACCGCGGAAGCGGGCGCAAGGGCGGCTACCAGAAGCCGTCAGGCTATCAGGCCAACGCGGCGGAGAAGAACGGCGACCTCCCTGACGAGGAAGATGGGGGCTACCAAGCTCTCAGAGGCGCCATTGCCTGCATCCTCGGTGGGGCACAGGCGCCCAAATCGAACAATCAGTTCAAGCAGTTCGCTCGCGAGCTCAACGTCGCCCTCCCCAGCCTCGAGACCTCCAGGCCCCTCAAATGGTCGCGGTACACCATCGCCTTCGACGCTTAGGACCACCCCAAGTCCACCAAGACTGTTGGAACCCTCCCGCTGGTCTCAGCCCCACCATCGACAACATCGCCGTCTCCAAGACGCTCATCGATGGCGGCACAGGCCTGAATGTCATCTCAATTGAGACGTTCGAAGCGCTTCAAGTGCCCTACGAGCGGCTCATGCCCTCTAGGCCCTTCACGGGAGTCACCAGCGGCTCAATCGAGCCTCTAGGGCAGGTCAGGCTTGCCGTCACCTTCGGCAGCGAGGAAAACTACCGACTAAGCACATCGACTTCGACGTTGCGCACATCCTCGGCTACCCCGCCCTCGCGAAATTCATGGCCGTCACGCATAATTCCTACAACTTGGTCAAGATTCCTGGCAGCGCTGGCACCATCACCATCCGCGGACATGTCCTGGATGCTACGCGCGCTGTCGAGACAGCCTACAAGGTAGCCGCCACGGAGTTCCCTGCTGACGAGGACATGGAGCCTCTCGAGAGACCCAAGAAGAAGAAGCAGTTGTTCTCCCAGGAGCCAGCCGCTACAAAGAAAGTCTCTCTAAGCTCCAGCAGCTCGGGGGCTGAAGGCTCGGGGGCTAGCGTCACCATTGGCGCTGCTTTGCCTCCAAAATAGGAAAGCGTGCTCGTCGCCTTCCTCCGGGCAAACTCTGACATGTTCGCATGGACTCCGTCAGATATGTACGGTGTACCGAGGGAGGTGAAAGAGCACCACCTAGCCGTGTGTCCAAACGCACGCCCCATCAAGCAGAAAGCAAGCCCCCCGAGAAGCAAGTGTTCATCGTCAAAGAGGTTGAGAAGCTCAAAGCGGCAAATGTTGTTCGCGAAGTCGCGCACCCCACTTGGCTCTCCAACGGCGTGGTCGTCCCAAAACCCGCCGGAGGAGGCCGCCTCTGCATCGACTACACTGATGTCAACAAGGCCTGCCCTAAGGACCCTTATCCCATGCCAAGAATTGACCATATCGTGGACTCCACGGCAGGCTGCGACCTCCTCTGCTTCCTCGATGCTTTCTCTGGTTATCACCAGATCAAAATGGCAAAGGAAGACGAGGAGAAGACAACATTCCTCACCTCTTGTGGTGTATATTGCTATGTTTGCATGCCCTTCGGACTAAAAAAACGTTGGCGCTACCTTCAAGAGGCTCATGCGGATAGCACTTAACGAGCAAATGGGCAGAAATACCGAAACTTACGTCGATGACATCGTCGTCAAGTATCGAGAGGGAGATACTCTTCTTAGGGACCTTGAAGAGACCTTCGCCAGCCTGCGCAAGGTGAACATCAAGCTCAACCCCGCCAAGTGCGTCTTCGGAGTGCCTTCAGGCAAATTGCTTGGTTTCCTCGTGTCCCACCGAGGCAAAACATCAACTCACTTAAACCATAGTCACTGTAAAGACTATGAAGTACAACTATGTTAGTTACTAGGTTACTGAATAAATATTTTTATTTGTAGGGTTTGACAATTTACTTAAGTACTATCTATTCGATTAATTTTATTTCCACTCGTCCCCAATCTGTGAACACATATATTCGCGTCTGAATTCAGATCTGGTCATTATTCGATCCACTCCAAATTTAATAGAAAATTTGGTAAATAATACGACAGAGACTCATTCCCATCCTATCCGTTTACATCGCTACAGATACGCATAACCATGGGATAAAAAAAGGTGAAATTCACTCTTTTTAAAATAAACATCACGAATTTGATACCCATCCATTGGATTTGATGTACAATGGTTATACAACTATGCCTCTGTCCTCATCAGTATGATTACTGAGTACACGCCCTGTAGTTAATATCTGAGTATTTTGCCATAGTTACTGTAGAACCAGAGTAGAGATATCACTGCAAGCTTTTCATTTCCTTGCCTTAATTCAAGACTTCTCATTTTTATGATTTACATTGCGATGTATGCATACTGCCGCACCCTTGCACGCCCTCCCCATGACTATACAAGTATTCCATTCCTATAGGAAGATGACCCTTTTTTTACTCTGGACATTCAAGGAAAACTCAAATCCATAAAAGAACCACAAAAGAAACCCAAAACACTTCAAGAATGTTAGCATCCTCTTGTCTGAAGATGATGTAACCTTTAGCATTTGTTGTGGATCGGATCGAACCCTCTTCGGACGCGCCGCTTGCTCATTCTATTAGGGTCGAACACCGTCGACGGGGAGGAGCTGCTGGTCGGTGTGTGCTTCCCCAACACATCAAATCTTTCAGCCGCACCGGCAGCATCTCCCTCTGCGAGCTCTCGTGGTTGCCCTGCTCGTGAGACATTTGCCTCGTTTGTTTCTGCAAAAACACCCAGGCTACGAAGGGCAAGAGTCTCTGATGCAGAAGCCAAAAGAACAAGCAGAAGCACGGCGAAAATGGCCAGGTGATGGCAGTGAACTCCCATTCTCCTGTAACCTGCAGTGGATGTAGTGGTAGAAGAAAGTGGAAGTTTGTGTTCTTCTGATGACGTGCCTATCTGAGCTTGAGACAAAAATCTGGAGAGCACAAGCTGTATGTGTCTGTAGATATAGGTCCTCTTCGATTGCATCCACCGTAGTGACGGGTAAGAAGATCTTGGTCCAAAAGAGAAAAGCTCAAAGTGATAAACCCCAGTCCCCAAGTGACCACTTTATACCACCAAGCCAGTTGATACAAACAACAATTACTTATCCTTCAAAGTGAAAGAAATTGCACTCTGCTGACCAAGGTTGTTTATGTGATTCTGGTGAAAAGTAGAATTATGGAAACGGCGTGGGGAGACCGAATTATTTACTCCTATCCGTAATAATTGTCGGCAGTTGTAGCACTTTTATACTATCGAAATACAAATTCTACGACACATAAAGCGGACCAAAGGTAGTAGATGTTTTCCTTCTACTGGAGGATAGGCAAGAAAACCCTCCAGATGAGAATTTGTCTGTGGCAAGATGGTTAGGAGGGTGGTTGTATCCCCAGCACAGCAGACCACAGGTTTGACGCTGGTGTTTCTCATTTAGGCGGAATATTCTTAAGTGGGAGGTGACGTTCCCGTCGACAGCGAGACGCCTATAGTGACTTCGTCAATCTCAAGACCTGACCCGCCGGCTCAGTCTCTCGGAGGTGCTCATAGGGGTAGGGTGTGCGTGTGTTCGTTCATATGGGTGAGTGTGTGCGCGTGTATATTCTCAAGAAAAAAAGAAAACCCTCCAGGCCAAACTACTAGTGTAATGCGATGTATCAATAGGGTTTCTCAAGCTGTGGCTGTTGAGAAGAGACTACTAGCATCAGACGAGCCTGGACGTCTCCCCTCTCCTGCTACAGTACAGAGAGAGGCGATTTTTTCGCCGCTCGCAGATCCACCGCATCGCCATCGGTTGATTCCTCGTCCTCCACTGGCCGCTCCGGCGGCGAGAGGGCGGGGGATCCCCGTTTCGCGTGTGTACATAGTGTAGGGTGTGTGAACTTTCCGGTCGGCGACGCCATGGAGGGATGGAGTCGTCGGTTTTTTGGTGCAGGTGCGTCCTTCCTCTCGCGGCGGAGCTCGGTGGAGATCCGCGGTGCTGCGCCTGCCCCTCCGCTCCCTGGGATCCCTAGATCTTCTGGGAGCGCCTTCCCCCTCCCGGATCTCGCGTGGCGGCGGATCTGGGTTGACGAACTCGAAGCTGAAGTTGTACCAGGAAGACGAAGGAGATGCAGCTGATGGAGGCTCCACGGAGTTTGAGGTCCGGCGACTTCCCGTCCGCCAAGGGACGTCTTCTGATCCAAGGCTTGAAGGAAGACGCGGCGGCTACGCGCCACGGGCACGTTCTGCTCTTCGTCGGCGTCTCTGGGTTGCAGAAGGCTGTACTGTAATTTCAATCTTTCTCGAGGTTCTTTCTGTAATGTTGTTCATGTAATATCTTCTGGTTTCCTCGCAAAAAAAAGGGTTTCTCAACTTTGTTTGTGCACACCGGAAGCTTCTCTTTTAACACACTTCTCAATGCAAAACAACACAGGAGAACACATCTTCTTGTGCTTTCTTTAAGAGCCTTGTGCTGGAGCTGTTGCCTTTATTCTCCTTGGCTCTTTCATCGTTCTTGGCTTGTTCTGAGATGTCTCTCCTTTTGCTGTGGATTTAGTGGGTCCCAAAGCTGCCGGTGCCCCCATGCAAAGATCCAAAGAGAAGCGGCAGTGCGACACCCACCACCAAAAGGATCCTACTAATCCAAACAACATTCAGAACTTGGATATTTCCATCATTTATTTTATTTAACTTGCAACTCAAAAGTATAATATTTGGGTTTTGCAATATACATGTTCTACCTTATATAATATACAACACATACTTGAAAATATGAATGGTTAGAGAATATATTGTTGAATATATGAATTGATTACTACGAGATTTAATCTGAATAAACAGTACATAAATCATGACGACTAGAATTGAAATTAGACTAATCGTGAAAATTAACCAAGTAGATGAATAGATTAAATCTAAAGCAACGTGTTAGAGAAAGAAATTTTAATAGTATCTCAAACAGAAAATGCAGGATCACATACAGTGCAATGGAAGCATAATCGCTAACGGCATCCCATGCCGATGAACAGGTTGTTGATGTTATTGAAGACGTCATTGTTGTGGAAGGATTCACAACCAATAGTCGCACGAGTGCACTCCCCAAAAGGCTGATCATTTCTCTCTTGTATAGGATTACGAGAAGCGGGGTTCTGCAGCTTCTTGGTGAATGGTGCCGAGTCCCTGACTGCTTTTGCTTTCTTGTGGGCAAGAGGAGGACACCCTTCGGCCACTGAAACGGACGGCAGGTCGGGGTTGTATGTGCTGATACTTGTAAAGAGCCAACCGGACTTGCGCCCACTTTTTGCTTAGCGGCCTCTTCATCGGCGTCCTTGGCTTCGGTGGCGTCGGGGTGGTCATGGTTTGGGGGCCTGCGAACTTCTTCGGCGGCATGCCAGCCGGATCTGGGGTGGCCAAGTGAGAGGAAAATTGCAGTGCTATGGGCGGGAGGGGAGTTTGTGGAACAAAAATGGACGGAAAGGAAAAAATGAAGGGAAACTTGCCTTGTCTCGCCGACACATTTGGGCCACATCTCCTTTTTTCGCTTCCGTCAACGCTCCTAAGCGTCCCTCGGCGCGTTGGGTTCGGCATTTGAGCGTCAGATGAAATTTCGGCCCAAACTGGCGGAAAACAAGGCTCTTGGGAGCGACTGGGAGGATTTATTTCCGTGGGGACAAAAAAATTGTCCTTCGGGTACTGCTGGAGATGGCCAAAGTATCAAACAAGTTTTCACCTTCTTTGTGGATATATAGCCCTTGACCACAAGTTGTGCCTTGTACTTCTCAGCAGAACCATCAGGTTTAACTTCTTCTTAAATACCCACTTACATCTGACATGTTAGTTCCCACAAGGACGATATGTGATCTTTGATAGCGGTGCGATCACCACCCGTTGGGAACCCAAAGAGCAAGGTGACGTTATGCAGATGGAAACCATTTCCCTCAATTATGAAACAAAGTTTTAGCCAACCAGTAGGTACCGGTCCACCCTGACGCTAGCAGATTGGCGTGGACCTACACACAACACGGACACTCAACATTTCCCCAACAATTGAGGAAGGTTTTCAATCTTACTAGTAGTGTCTCTCCATGAAACAATAAATATGTTAGGTAAACAAATTATAGCTGGGCAAATTGACATATTGTGAAGGCATGAAAATGCTATTATGACACGATAAAGTTTAATGTAATATTTATTTAGGCATTACGATCAAACATACATAGACAGCTATCCAGCTGCATCTATGACTAATATGCTTGATAATGATCACGAAAATTTTATCGAGCCCATTTCCAGGTCCACAAGAACCCAGTAGTGCCCCTGATTGGTACAAAAATCCTATTATGAATGTCTTGTTAGTTGAACATGGTGACCTGCGAAGTACAAAGATGCAATGAAATATCCCGAGTCTGAGAAATGGCTATAAGCCATGAATTCCGAGATAGGATCCATGTATGACAAAGTATGGACTTTGGTAGATATCTCGGAAGGCTGTAAGGTTGTTGAGAATAAATGGGGTTTTAAGAAAAAGACTAATGTTGACGAAAATGTTACCGTCTATAAAGCTCTACTTGTCGCAAAAGATTTTCGACAAATTGAAGGATGACTACGATGAGACTTTTTCTCCCGTACCGATGCTTAAGTCTATTCAGGTTTTGCTAGCAATTGCTGCGCATTTCGATTACGAGATATGTCACATGGATGTAAAAACCGTGTTCCTTAATGGCAACACTGAGGAAGAACTTTACATGGTTCAACCAAAGGGTTTTGCCAGTTCTGAGGATGCTGGAAAGGTATGCAAGCGGGCATGTTTCATTTATGGACAGAAGCAAGTATCTCAGAGCTGAAATCTTCGGTTTGATAAAGTGATCAAAGGTTTTTTTTAAGCGAAACAGTGGAAAGGCTCCCACTGTAATTTTCCATTTTCAATGAGCCACACACAATTATAGAGTTATTTACAAGGCCTGCCAAGGGTTAAAAAAAACATAAAAAAACTATCTATTGCTGTGTTTGTAACCAACTACTGTATTATGTGCTATATTTAATCTTCATCATGTAGTTTAGCAAGTGCAGCTCTTGAAGATAAATCACTTTCCATGCTGCAGAGGATGGTCTTTGATCATTGAAAAGTTTGTTATTCCTCAAAATCCAAATGCTTCAGGCAGCAAGAATTATGATTTCCATGCTAAAAAACAATTTAAGCCTACATTTCAGATCAGCAAATGCTTCGAGGACCGACAGATCCCTTGTTCCACTTGGGCAGATATAGTCCCAACAGTTCTCAGCAAAAGGACATTTCCAAAACAGATGCAAAAGTGTTTCCTCTTGATTGCATTGTCTCACTATGCAATTATAGCTCTGAAGTATCATTTGTTTTCTTGCCAGCAAATTTCTAGTATTAAGTATGTCATGCAACAACAACCAGTTGAGGTGTAGTAGGGGAGTGACCAATTAGGACCTTGTAAGCCTTTTGTGAGGTGAAGGTGTTGTTTCCCCAAATGTAGCTCCAATAGTCAATGCTTCCTTCAACAATTTTGAGCCTGGTATCTTGACAAATGCTTTCCATGTTGCAAAACTCATCATATGCTTGTTGTGACAAAGGTAAATGGAAGAGATCCTCCAGAAATTCAGTATCACATACTTGCTGAACTGTGATATCAGGGTGCTTTGCAAAGGATAACATATGAGGTAGTTTGTTTTGAACGCAATCATCTAGCCAGAGGTATGCTCTTTCCATCACCTACATGTCCTCTTGCCATTGCTTTGAAATTATCAATTAACTTGAGATGAGCTTTCCACCAAAAAGAGCCAATCAATTGTGAGCACCATTGGAGTAACCTGTGTCCCATACCAGATTTACCTAGGGGATGTCAATATGGTTGTAGAATTTGTGCATGTTCTTGAGTTGGAGAGCTTTATTCTGGATTCCCAAGTTTAATACTCCCAATCCTCCCTGACTTTTGGGTTTGCAGATATTTTTCCAAGCAATAAGAGCACTTTACTCTGTACATCTGCAATTTTTTTTCCTCCAAACCACCTGGTTGAGAATTGTTATTGGGACATCAAAGCAACTGAGGAAGAATATTGGCAAAGAGGAGAGGACATATTTCACCATTTGCAACTTTCCACCATAATCCAGGAAGTCAGCTATTGAACAAAGTCTTCTCTGAACACGGGTAACCATTGGAAGGAAGAACTCAATAGCTGGCTTTGTGAGGCCCAGGGCAGACCCAGGTATGTAACAGACAATGCCTCCTTTTTCAGAACTCAATAGTTGGCTTTGTGATCAAAGGTTTTCGATTTGTCTAAAATTGCAAAGAGACCTGTATTTATAATTAAGTGAGTGGGAGCTTAGTATCATTTCTAGTGCTATATGTGGACGACATATTACTGACTAGTGTAAAAGAATATCTGAACAATAATTTTCCATGAAAGAATTGGGTGAAATCGCTTATGTGTTGGGCATTAAAATATATAGATAGGTCTGAACGCCTAATAGCGTTAAGTCAGGATACTTACCTAGAGAAAGTTCTGAAAAAGTTCAAAATGGATAAGTTCAGGAAAGGCATTATGCCTATCAAAAGGGTAACGCTTTGAAAATGAATCAATGCACAACATGTAGTAAAAAGAGGATAATGTCAGACCGCGACCCTAAACCTCTGTCCTCACAACGAGATATCGTTGACCAGTTGACCTGCGCCTTACCATCGCTATCTGAGCTGACGGCGGATCCTCTCCATCTCCTCCGGCTTGACTGCCCGATAGGCCGATCCACTGGAGTTCCGCATCATCATCCGCCTCCATCCGCAGAGCTCGCAGGTGGCTATCGGCTGCTACCGCGGCAGTGGAAGCGAGAAAGCTGTCACGGTCCAATCCAGCAAATCCCTGAAGAGTTGCCCCGACGCCGTCGTATCCTCTCCTGGAATCACCTCCCTCGGGCTCTACACCAGACCCAGTAGCGCTCGCGCACCTTTCATCTCCAAAACTGCGCGCGGACTTCTACGGCTCGAGCTAGCTCCCAGATTCATGGATGGAAACCAGCGGAACCGTCAGCTCTAGAGGGTGCCTCCTTTGACGCCCAGAGAAAGAAAAGCGAAGTCAGCTCTAAGGAAGATGCGTGGTGTGTGAGAGTCACCGGCAAAAGGTGCACGGCGGTGCAGGGAGGGGAAGAGTGGGGAACGAGGTGGGGTAGGTGGGGGCGACGAGATTGCGCAAGCGAGCGTCATTTTGGTCCTGTTTCTAAAAGTCCCGAGATGCCCTTGGATAGGTAGTGCTCGCTCGGACGGACGGAAGGAGGGAGAAGAAAGGAGAATGGTTTCCTGAATTGTAGTCGTTCTCCAATCTCATTATTTTCTCACAAGTATGGCTTTTAATCTGAAATTTTAGAATCTCGCACGCTAATTGGCGCAGGCAGTGCGAGCGGCCGAAACTGGACGATCCAAGCCCTCCGCTCCCGATCCTTAGGGTTAGGGTTTTACAAAACCCCCCCAGAGTAGAGACAAAACCACGCGAATCCAACGGCCCAGCCCACCCCAAGTCGCCCGCTATAAAATCGCGCAGCTCCACATAGTTTTTCCCCCAGCTCCGCCTCCCTCGCACTGCCCGCTTCTAACAAACCACACACTCCCTCTCGCTCCCGCGGCGCAGCTCGGAGCCTAAAACCCTAGAGAGAAGCGACCATGACGGCGCCGGCGGACAAGGGGAAGAAGGCCAAGACCGACGCCGAAGCCGGCGAGGAGGAGCAGATCGACGGCGCCCTCGTCCTCTCCATCGAGAGGCTCCAGGAGATCCAGGATGAGCTCGAGAAGGTGAGCCTTTACTCGCCTCCTACCGATCTATTTTGCTACGTCCTGAAAGCTTGGGGTGACTGGACAGCTGGATGAGGAAGAGGGTTTGGAGGCCTGAAGGCGGTGTCTGTGTCGAATTTTAGAGCAATTTCACTTTTCACGGAGGGGTTGTTGGTAGAGAGTATGGTAAAATTCCCCGCTACTTATAGTCGTAGCTGTGCCGAACATAGTAGTTGCTGTGGACGGCGTCAAACATAGTAGTTGCTGAAATGGTGAGAGTGCCATTTTGGCCAATTCTGTTAGGATGTTATACCCCCTAGAGGTTGAGCAGAACAATTTAACTGCTTAGTTCAGAGCGCCCTCTGTGTGCTATCGCCTGGCGCATCGTGAGGTTCTGGCATGTGGCATTTAAATGCTAGAGTGTTCAATTGTACTATGACCAAGTGTTTAGTATTCACAGTGGACACATGATGAAGGTTTATCTATATGTAGGGCGGATTGAAGGTCTATTTAGTATTCAGTAACTATTTCCTTCGTGGAGCAACACGAAACATCTATTGTTTCAGTGAAGTTTAATTGCCTTGACCGCTATGTTGGTTAGCGTGTTATGTCTGATATGTTTGCAAACCTATTTATACCATACTTTAAAGATATCTGGAGTTGCTTAACTAGTTTCACGTTAGCGCAATTCAAGTTCCGTTATCAAAGTAACTGTGGAAGTAAGTTTGGGTTTCATTTCTTGTTCCCATTAGTTCCTGATGCTGGGTAAGAGCAGGATTTTGACCAGGCTACCTGGAACCGGCAGTAAACACTTTGTGGCCTGTGTCCTGATTTTGAATCTAATAGTTAGTGGTTAGTCGTAACTGTCCGAGTATAAAAGTGAAATTGGTGCTTCATATGCAGTCAAATACACAAACCATGAACTAGTAGTGGTGCTAGCCTCTCCGCCTTGTCGCTATGGAATATAATCAAAGAAGCCACACTCGGCAAGATATCAACAATACCATCTTCGTTTGCAGATTTTGTGTTTGCTCCCCCAGCCCACTTGATTCCACTAACTATTTTGTGAAAAGAAATCATTTTATTCAATTTCGTCTGGCTCCTAAATACATAGTATGCTTATATGTTCCAACGTATATTCCAATGTTTGCAATGAAATTATGATATTGGGTTCAGCATAAATAGCCTTTTCCATGATCTCCTGGGCCAGGGTAGGGTGTTGGATTCCTGTTGTTAACAGCCTGAGCCTAGTTTAGTTACTGGAGTGAAAAGAGGTGTTCTTAGCCTTGATTGTTATCTTTCATTGCTACTGTATACTCTCCCAGTGTTAATTCCCTTTTCACCTTTCACTTTGAATGATGCCTCACTCTATTAGGAAATGTTGATTTCATCCATGACTGCTTTATACTATACCTGTATATCTTTAGACATATTTTAATTTCATTCTTTGCCCACAGGTTAATGAGGAAGCAAGTGATAAGGTTTTGGAGGTCGAGCAGAAGTACAGTGAGATTCGCAGACCTGTCTATCTTCGAAGGTGTGACATCATCCAAACAATCCCAGACTTTTGGCTGACAGCGGTATGCATAATACGATATTGCAAAATAACAGTTTCCATGTCTGTTTGTGACAAGTATCGATCACATGGTCACATTTTGACGTATTATGTTATGTTCTGTTTACAGTTTCTAAGTCATCCTCTTCTGAGCGAGCTTTTAACTGAAGAGGATCAAAAGGTATCTTATTTCATTTTTTTGAAATTGATTTCTGTACACTAACAAAATTGTGCAAGCACACACATGGGGATGAGCAGTTATGTTATTGTTTTATTGATCTTGTGTAACACACAAGTTTCTGATATTATTTGTCTTATCATAGATGTTTAAGTACTTGGAATCTGTTGATGTGGATGATTCCAAAGATGTTAAGTCAGGCTACTCCATAACTCTTGTAAGTACAATTTCCTCTTATGAAATATGATGTTTTCATTGCATCACTTGGTTTGTAGATAAAAATCATATACTTCCTCCGTTCCACAATGTAAGACTTTTTAGCTAGCTAGTTTAGATTGCTAAAAACGTTTACATTTTGGAACAGAGGTAGTAATAGAGAAGCATTTGCAAAAGATAGAATGATGTATTTGACAATGGCATAACCTGAAGAAAGACCACGTCATAGTCATCTTTGATGATGCTAAAAAGGCTTACATTTTGGAACAGAGGTAGTAATAGAGAAGCATTTGCAAAGATAGAATGATGTATTTGACAATGACATAACCTATGCTTGAGAAACCAAGTGAAGAAAGACCACGTCATAGTCATCTTTGATGAAGTTTTTAATGTTTCATCTTGATATTCATTATCCCCTTTTTCTTTTGGACTGGCAGAACTTCTCTGAGAATCCGTACTTTGAAGACAGTAAGCTTATCAAGTCATATGCCTTTGCTGATGATGGAACAACTACAATACATGCCACTTCCATTAAGTGGAAGGAAGGAATGGTATTGTGCTCTCTCTAAATTTTTATCTTAGCACTTATTTGGACAGACAAGATCTAATACTCTTATAACTATATATACACGCAGGAAGTTAATGGAAATGCAATTAAGAAGAAAGGGAGCAAGCGCCCATTGGTTGAAGAAAGGTTAGTTACTCCCCTTGCATCTGTTGCCATGATAGATGCAGATGAATGATGAAGTTAAGTCATTTCCTTGACATATCTTTAGGATGTTTGTGAGATACTTAAAATAACACAAATAATTAGTAATTTTCTTGTCACATGACCATTATACATTTTGTCATGCCATGGTGATTTACATTCTGTAGATATTTGTAAATAGTAATGGAACTGTGAGCTACTCGCTGAATATCATTAGCAAGGTGCAAGATCTTTGCCAAAGTAGGAAATATACCATGTTATCATTAGCAATTTTGCAAGATCTTTGCGAAAACAAGAAATATACCATGTTATACAATTCAAATTGACGCTTCAGTTTATTATAAATCGAGTAAGCATGTTGCACTTATATGTGTTATGCACTTATATATTTACCTGATGTTTCCTTCATTCCTTGGAGCTGTTTATTGTTATGTACTCACCTTAATCTTCTCTTGGCATAACTTATCACACAACTCTGATTATGTGCCATTTCTCTTGTTTCTGTTTTCTTCCAAGAATGCTTATGCCGAGACAATTTTCCTGGGGTACCAAAATACAGTATAAGCCATGCTTTGTCAAGTATTACTGGAAACTTGTAGTATATTACTCTTAATATGGCTATTGCCCTGCTGAATTGCTTTCCTTATATGGTGTCGTTAACCAACACATATGAATATGATAGATATTGTCACTTAGAAATGCTCCTACTATACATCTTAATCTGCTCTTTTCAGTATTAGTTATATTGCATCATGATGTGGTTAGATAGTGTGTTGTTAAACAACATTTTATTGCTTATACCTTGTTACATGTCCTTGCGATTTACATAATATTATTAGGCAAGATCTGATAGTTTCTGATCTATTTTTGTGTGTGTAGTTTCTTCACCTGGTTTACTGATACAGAGCACAAGAGTCTTGCTGATGGGGTGCAAGATGAGGTAACAGAACTTCTGTGATTGTCTAGCCTTTATTAGAGAAAACATGAATATTATCAACTTGTGGGATTTGGTTTATATGAGATTTGAACTGTGCAGGTGGCAGAGATCATCAAAGAAGATTTGTGGCCCAACCCTTTGAAATATTTCAACAATGTTAGTATTCTATTTGATCCGTTGCACCATTTGTCTTATATTTTTATGTCTGGTCCTTACAACATCTCTTGTTGCAGGAGATTGAAGAGTTTGAAGGAGACGATGAGGATGAAGAGGTATAAGCTTTATCTTGTTATTGTTTACTTTTGCATTCATATGATTCTAGATTTTTTTCCTTTTTGCACAAGACATCATATAATACTTGAGCAATGACTGCTAAAACGCTATACATGTCCTAGTTTAGTAAAGCAACCACTGATAGTTCCTGTTGACCAGTTTTGTTTGAAACTTTGTGATCTTATCGCTTTCCATTTTGTCTGCAGCCATCTGAGGCCGAGGAAGCTGAAGAGGACGAGGATGAGGAGAACTGAGCCCTTAGTTGGATTCATGATCCTGTTGTCTGCAGTTCGTCTAGTCCGCGGCTGTCTGAAGGGCAACCCTTTCGAGATTGTCTTTTTCTTTTGTGCTTGACTTAGCTTGAACCTAGCCTTAGTAGTTGTTTAATGCCTTATGAAATACTGTCGGTATTTTCGACTTAAAGGAGACCTCTATATCATAATATGGCTATATTATGAGGACAATTTAACCTGCTGATGTTTGTATCCCTTGTCGGTGCTGCATTCTTGTGCCGTTTGCTATAATGCGCTTTCATGAGGTTATCATAGGTATGTCTTGTGTTTCTAATAATTCGACCATGAGTTTTTCTAGTTTTCTGGCTTGCCCCTGTGCGTTTATTGAAAAAGCTTTGCTGCCCTTAGCTTGAAGGCGAAAACTGCCCATGGCAGCAATAATAAGTTGGGGCTGTTTGGACTTGGTTGTTGCAGGCCTTTGGCGTGTCACGTCTGGTCGTATCACCAGCACAGCACCTGACAAAGAACGTGAACATGTTTTCTAGCCTCTGCCTTGCAAGTTCCAAGCATTATTCCCACACCTGCCATGTTGGGCAAGATCATTCGTCTTTTTGGCTGTGTTGTAGGGTCTGAACGCATGGTCTGATGGCGTGTGAATATTCCATCGTGGGTGGAGGTGGAACCCGGGGACGACAATACCTTCTTATTTTCGCACTGCTACCACCTGCCACTACGCCGTGCCTATGCTATACTTGGGGTGCCGCTATGAATAATGCTGATCCGCTGCAGTGGATCAAGATTGCACCAGATAAGGACAGCTAATTTCGGATACATGGTATGTGCGTATGGCCGTAGCTCTCTGTATTTGACCTATAATGATAATAACGATGATAATGGAGCTGAGCCCTTTGGCCACTGAACTTGCTACGGCAGCTTGTGGCGAGAGATCCACTAATTCGTAAGCTCACTATCAGCGGAGGGTGATAGTCTGTGATGGCTGCCTTCACACAAAACCTCAACCACATTTCCCTTGGAAAAAAACGGACACGGCAAGCAAATGGTTTAATGTTTGAGGCACCTGCATAGACAGAGGACTAGGGTTTGCTTGGTTTGAGCCGAAGTTTGCCGTCCAAAATCTTGGTGATGGTTATGCTTGTCCATGCCCAATGTTGGCAAGAAAAACAACTAAATTTGGCAAAGAGGCATTGATAATTGATATGACTTAATATTGGCAAGCCATCCAAACGAAGATCAAAGAGTTTTAGTTACCTTGGCAAGGCAGACTTTGGCCACAACCCCAGACATACCTCAAGTACTTGCCTCTGCCTCTCAAGTACCATGTGGATTACCAATTGAAAGATTAATACTTATAACTAGGAAATAGGGATACGTGCACACATAGTGTCTTCTAAGTCCGGACCTTGCAAAAATCGGATAAGGTCACCTCAATTTTTGAAAAACTCGCCTACCCAAGACACGCACAAACCATTGTGTGCATGTAATTAAAAAAAACATTGTGTGCATGTGTGTGGCTGAAACATAGGCCACCGATTGGTAGCATCCACTTCCATTCCAGATATACCAAGAAAATATCTTCGTAGTACCACAGTTCACCGTGTTGCCCAACACCGATAACCGTACAAGTTTCGGTTATTTGGTTAAGAAATAGAAGTAAAACATATTAAGTCATGGTAGCTACTCAAATCACAAGAAATAAATTGACTCAAGAAATCAAAGCCAAAGTATAGGTTTTCATTAGACTTTTGGAAGCGTGTAACTGCGACTCTACGTGGTATGTATATAACGAAGAGAATATATAGGTAATTTAAACAACCACATCCATATTTTGTAAGCACTGTCAATACCCCCATTCATCGTGAGTGGAGAAAGGTTACATTTAATATATTTGGTCAAATTTAGAAATAATTGATTTTTATTGAATTTATAACACCCCATATTTGGAGGCAGAGGGAGTATTATGTTACTCTAATTAATTATATTCTATTAAATTACTTGCCACATCATTACTTATGCAGGACCGAAATACATGTTAGCACCTATGTTACCCCTACTATGAGAGGTTAGAAATGATTTTCATAGGAGTTGGCAGAATTTAATGTAGGAGTTCCAGTGGCACTATTATACAAAAACTGGACAAATGACAGAAGGATCATCTGCATTCATGGGATTTTTTTCATAGGATGTGAAAAATGGTTAGATTATATAGACGGGGCTTATGTTTCCCCCTTCCGCTCGTAAATCCCTCCATGCTATGTATGCACGCTACCATACACGTAAACTCACAAGTGTATTTCTATTACACATGTATTACAGTTGAAAGATACCGGGGTAACATCGATGCTTATTATCTCTTCTCCTAATCGCATAATGTGTGTGAAAATATAAGTAGTAAGATGTGAAATTTGTTGGTTGAAGTAGTACACTTACAATTCTTAGATAATGTTACATGCTACCACACAATGTAAATTCTTCCACATAACTAGGTAAGGACAATTTTTGTTGTAAAGAAACAAGTTATATCCACAATATGAACCGACACTTCTTAGGAGTTGACAAAACTATATAGGGTCACCAACTATATATTTACAGGATATGTCAATATATTATATGCGGTAATGGAAATTACAATTGTCTCCAACAAGTAAAATTATTATGGGGTGTGAAAATAAAGTACTAGTCAAGGCCAACACATACATTTACAACTAGCACGACACTAGCTCTTAGCGGCAGCATAATTTTGTTGAGATGTCAGCAACAAAATTCTTATTGAAAGACGAATGGATTATCTGACGCCCATGTCAGCGATCCCATGGAGAGTACCATATATTATTAGAGACTATGTGTGTTGCCGAAACATTATGTGAGCAAATGGATCTCTGAACATGGTGCATGGCATCGTACGCCCCACAACCTTTTGACCCCTACATTTTGCTGCAAACATAAACTGTTCAAGTATTTTTTTTTTGGTGACATTTACTACGGAGTACAAGATTTTGTCTTTTTTTTTTATCAAGAAACAAAGTAGATTGAACGTCAACCAGCCGTACA
The DNA here is from genome assembly GCA_026929855.1 of Poa annua. Classification (NCBI taxonomy): domain Eukaryota; kingdom Viridiplantae; phylum Streptophyta; class Magnoliopsida; order Poales; family Poaceae; genus Poa; species Poa annua. The sequence goes on along the minus strand of CM049429.1, from coordinate 65,050,218 downwards.
ACAGAAAATACAGCTGGCCTAATGGAAGAAACGATATATACTCCGTATGTATTAATGGTAAAATCAAAAATCACATGCGCAACCACCTGGTGCCAATTTTATGGGATATATACGGAAAGAATTCATAACGGATAAGGCCAACTTATAGAACTGGCATGTCATCATAGTCAGGGGCCGTAATTATTTTCCACGTATACCGTGCCCTCGCAAGTCCCAACCTCCTGCCAATACGGCAATACTCATCTCTTTCAACAAGAAACAACAAAAAAAGGATAGGATCATAGCCCTGAAGGTTAGCCAAAACCTCCGAACGGATAAAGCCAGATAAAACCCTCCCATTGTGTGTCTCTGCCGGTGGGCCACCCGCTGCTAACCCACTCCGAACGGCCGGGGTTTGCCCGTGGCCTCTTTAAAACCCGCCTTGAACCTCGCCCATCCCATCCCATCCCATCTCTCTCTCTCCAGTTCTCCTCCCCCTCGTCGTCCTGCGAGACCACCGCATACTCGTCTCTCCATCGCAACGACCAAGTATGGAGGAAGGCCGGAGTGATCCCAAGGAGGCCAACAAGGTCGAGTTGGCCTTGTCCACGGAGAAGGTCCGCCAGATCGAGGGCGGCGGCGGTGGCAATGTCGATGAACGGAAGAAGGTCTGTGGCCTTGTCAGGCTGTTCTTGGCCTGCATGGTCTCCGGCGGCATCCAGTACGGCTGGGCGCTGCAGCTCTCCCTCCTCTCGCCTTACTCCCAGGTCAGTCTTCTTGTTTCCTCCCTTAATTTATTTACACGTTCTCTCTTGTCAATCTTCTTAATTACTGATCTATTCGTCTCTCCTACCTATTTCATCTTAATTTCTACTGCAGACTCTTGGGATTCCTCACCAGTACGTTTCCTTGACTTGGATCTGTGGACCGATAGCTGGATTTGTGGTGAGTACCCCCATTTCCTTTCTTTCGTTTCCAAAATTCGTCAAGAAATATCTCAGTAGGATAACAGTAATTAAAACGGAGATCCAGATGATCTTTTTCCCCCAGCCTGCGATATATACTGAAAAACCGGAACAAACCAAAAACCGGTATTAAGGCTCTAAAAACATGCCGTATTAATGTGTGCCAATTGATTCATTCGCCAGGTGCAACCCATCGTGGGTTACTACAGCGACCGGTGCACCGCCAAGATGGGCCGCAGGAGGCCCTTCATCCTCGTCGGATGCCTCATCATCTGCGCATCCGTACGGTCAATTAAGCTCATTGATCGACAATTTGCTACTCCTACTACTACCGATTTTCTGCTCTAACGTTTTGTGCTGCTGATTCGACGTAACAGGTGCTGCTCATCGGCTTCTCCGCGGACATCGGGAGGCGGCTCGGCGACACCAAGGAACACTGCAGGTCAGCACCAGCCCTGACTTGCATACGCTTGATTCCTACTCTTTTTTGAGTTTTGACCCTGACTGACTTGCATGGTCTTGGTTGCAGCGCCACCACCGGACCTCGCTGGGCCGCCGCGGCGGTGTACATTGTTGGCTTCTGGTTCCTCGATTTCGCCAACAACACCGTCCAGGGACCGGCTCGTGCTATGATGGCCGATCTATCCGGTGAGCGTGCATGAAATTCATCCTTTCCCTTTGACTTTGTGATACTACGCACGCAAAACTCGATTACTCAAAAACTTCTCGTGTTGCAGCTGGAAACCATGGCCCCAACGTCGGCCAGGCCGTCTTCTGCCTCTGGATGGCCATCGGCAACATCCTCGGATACACGGCCGGAGCAACCGGGAAATGGCACGAGTACGTTCTCGGCTACACCTCCCTCCCTATTTATTACTAGAAGGAACCCTTCTTTTTCTTACCGAGTGACTGACTTGTCATGCTGTTCGTTGGTTGTAGGTGGTTCCCCTGGCTCAAAACTGCAGCGTGCTGCGACGCTTGCGCAAATCTTAAGGGCGCCTTCCTCACCGCTGTGGTGAGATAACTAGAACACACTCTGATATGTCTTCCATGTATAGATTTCTCTCTGCTAGCTAGCTAGTTGTCGCTGGCGTGTCTAATTTTCTTTTTTTTTCTGGGTCAGATCCTCATTGCCATTAGCATGACGGTGACACTGTGGCTAGCCGACGAGAAGCAGCTCGACAAGGCAGATGTCCAGGCAGCCTCCGGCCGCGGCTGCATCTCCGCCTTCGGCGACCTCTTCAAGAGCTTGAAAAACATGCCTCCCGCCATGTTCAAAGTTCTTGCCGTCACGGCCGTCACCTGGGTATATCCACGACCTAATGCTGCAATTCCATCAGTCGACTTCATGTGAAATGCACCCATGCGAACACTAATTAACCTGACATCGTCTCGGCATGTTTTTTTCTTCAGTTGGCGTGGTTCCCCTTCTTCCAATACGACACCGACTGGATGGGCCGGGAGATCTACCACGGCGTGCCGCAGGGTCCCAAGGAGGACATCTATGATGCCGGCGTTCGTGAGGGCGCCATCGGCCTGCTCCTCTGCTCTGTCTGCCTCGCGGCCACCTCCTTCCTCATCCCCAAGCTGTGCCGCAAGCTGACGTCTAAGGTCGTCTGGTCAATTAGCAACTTCATGGTGTTTGGCATCATGACGGCGATGGTCGTACTTGGTTTGATCTCTACCAAGGGGTACAACACTTCTCTGACCGCCAACCTCATGGGGCCTGACCCCAAGCTCAAGGCCGTCGCGCTTACCCTATTCGCGCTCATCGGAATCCCACAAGCCGTGAGTTGACACATACCTTGCCCCTAACTGCTAATTTATTTCTTTGGTAATGTTTGATCCAGGTTACATGCTTACTTCTCTCGGCAAATCCCGTTGTTGCAGGTGCTGTTCAGTGTACCATGGGCTGTTGCTTCTGAGGTTGTCGCCGTCGAGGACGGTGGCCAAGGCCTCGCCATTGGCGTCCTTAACATAGCCATCGTCGTGCCACAGGTAACAAACAAGAATTGAAGTAGTCTCTATTGGCAAAAACTCTATCATCAGGCTGTTATCATCTGCAACGCCTGCCATCCTCTCTTATAGAGGAAAGAAAGTCATGCGACCGAGACATAGCTGTATTGACTTTAAACTTGTTTGCTTGTTGCTCTTTGTTCAGCTAATCATCGCGCTCACCGCCGGTCCAATAGACAAAGCCTTCGGGAAGGACAACACGCCGGCATTCGGCATCGGCGGCGCATTCGCGTTCATCTGCGCTGTCCTCGCGCTCATCCTACTCCCCAAGACAAGAGGCATGTCCAGCGCAGCTGTCATGGGCGGTGGGCACTGATATGATATACCTCCCGGAAGCAAACTGCTCTCAACTGTTGTCACACACAACAACCCCGCTGGCAACTTTGGTTGCAAACTTGTTCTTTAGCTAGTTTGTTCATATCTGAGTTGAGGTCGTATTTCTGTTTTTATTTACACCGTCGTTCCTTCACATTCATGTTCTGAGTTTAGAGTTAAGACTGCAATGCAGTGGTAGAGGACGAGAGGTGTTCCCTGGTCGCCATGTTTAAGCAGGTCAGGGAACCTCTCAGAACATTCTAGGATTATCAACATTTGTTCTCTCTTCTGCGATGAAAATACATCTTGCGTGTCATTAACTCATGGTGAGCACTTTCTCAAACAAGGACTTTCCTTTCCTGAAATCAGAGGCCAAGCAGGTTCAATGTTTGCATAGTTAGCATTAGCATTTTTTCTGTTACTAGCAGTGCACCGTGCAGCACGGTCGAATGTAGCAGCACTCTTTCCTGCACAGAGCGAAACAAAAGCCAAATGGTTTACTCCCTCCGTTTCATTACTCTTACCAGCTAGGCAGTCAGGTTTCCCTTCTAGTGTCCAACAAGATGCAGCTTGAACTTTGAAGCCCTGCTACAACATATCCTCACTTATACTAACTGATAAATAAGTCTTGGAATAATTGGATGCTACGTATATGTAGCCTGCGCCATCCGTAAAGCTGGAGTATCAATCTATACTTTTTATTCAACAAAATTCAACTAATATGTACTAATTATTTTTATCTCAAAATGCAACCTATCCACTCCATTCATTATAGCACCCTTGCTTAAGCATTGGTGTCCATGAAATGTGCGGAAGACTTGGATCAAATAAGTCTTTCACTTTCCAATAAGATGTAGTATCACACGATAATATCAAAATCTTATACGAATTATCCAAAAATAGCATAGTTCCTTACAACTTTGCATAGTCAAAGGCTAGCGAATTTCAAGAAATAGTTCCACAAATAATTTAGAGTTCACACGCACAAATAAAATAGCATGGAGCTATATCATCTCCATTAAGCTACTCGCGAATCATGTTAGTTGTATGCTCGAAACACCCTCACTCTTCGTCAGAACAATCTGCAATGAGAACATTGCAACCCATGCATACTCAAATGGTCAGCACAATTGAACTGTGGTGGCAAGTGACACTAATTTTTATATATTGTAGGTCTAATTCTACATGCATATTTGGCTGATGAGGTTCAAGTCTATTGCGTAGAGCGAATTTTTTCCTACTTTTTCCTACTTCTGATAAACCATTTTTTTTATCATAAACTTAACATTATGAGACACATCCCAACCGCATCCATGTCTCCTACCCGAGTTCACTCATTAAATTTTATTAAGAAACTGAAATTAAGAGATTCTCGGTTGACATCCTTGTTTAGTCACTCAAGTTGTCTGTTTCTGGAGACACGACTAAGATCTTAGTTCTAGACTCTCGAGAGTTTGTGCAATTTCACTATTAGACACAATCAACCCAAACTAGAGAAAAAGAAAAAGATCGAGACGAGACTTTTCATAACAAATCACCTTCTCCACTGGCTTGACCTGTCCCCACCTACTATCCCCCTACATCAGCTTGTCAAGCACGGATTGGGTTAATTTGTGGTTTTCTTGTGATCCAAATAGATATATCCTGGCGAAGATCAGCTTGTGACGTAGGAGAGCGGAGTGTCCCAGAATTAGGCTGCAGCCAACTTAGGGTTTTGCCTCCATATATACATCTTATAAGACGCCGGTTGGAGTAAGCCATACATTGTAAACACACGGTGTTTGTAACCTCATCCGATCATAGTGAAGTATTGTTGGATGGCGCCCGTGGTTTTTTCTCCCTGTTTGTTGGGTGGGGTTTTCCACGTTAAAATCTCGTGCCCCGTTGATTTGATCGTTCCGCTCTTTATCGTTTCTTGCTATCTTTTGTAACATCATTCAACTTACTCACACAAGATAGAGCCCATATGACTAGTGGTTGCACGGTAAGCAAGTAGACGCAGTGTAACATCAAATCTCAAAGCCCTGAATGCCATCCACAAGTGAACATACTCAGGTTAAACACCGCATAACATGGCCCCAAGTAAGTGGAGATTATCTTGGGTGAAGAAAAACCATGAAACTTAGCCCTGAGTACCCACTCAACACTTAACCTCCTCTGTCTAACCAATCCACCTACGTGATAAATTAATTTAGTGAAAATTTTCATGTAACATATTTTACAATTAAATATTCAATTTTTCAGTATGTACTTCCACTAAATTAGACTCCCTCGATTCCTTAATATAAGATGTCTAAGGTTTTGAGATTTTTTTTCAAAATATAAAGTGTATTGCGATTTATAGATAATTTTACTCATCGAAAAAGTGTCACAATCTGGAACGGAGGGATTTGAGCTATTATTTTCAATTTATGACTATCATAGATTCCTCTCTCTCGAATTTTAACAAGAAAAAATGAGTACACTGCATGTAAAATACTGACATCTTAATATTTATGACAAAACCTTAAGACACCTTATATTAAAGAATGGAGGGAGTAATAGGTAACTACCAGGATTGTCATGGCTATCCTAAAAAAGTTTGCATAGCATAATATAAAATAATAGTAAACCTGTCATGCATACTACTGAAAATACTAAATGCAATAGGTAACAATATTAGGTCATTTATGGTATCACTTTGCTTGATAATTGTTCGTGTTGTTGCATCACTCACAATACATTCTGCACTCCGCACGGATCTATTCAATCAATAAACATAAAATCAATATACAAACAATTACAGCAAATACATATAAACATGGATGCATAATGGATCGCAAGGTGTCACATTAATAACTCAATTTTATTTACTCTCTGATTACTAATGTATGCATTATGTTTCAAGTCAAATTTTAGTGCAATTAAGTAATGTTAAACATTTTTAAAACATCGTAAAAGGCTTTAAACAACAAATAAACGATTGTCTTTAAAGCATTTTTCAAAAAGTATAATCTCGGTATCTCTGGGCAGAGGTATTAAAATACTAACTATCTCAAACTGGATTCACTCAAAATAATAGAAATACTATTATACGTGAAATAAGGGTTATAGGTTCCACGAAAACAATGACGATGAAAGATGTAGAATTGCAATTTTATGAGTTCATTAAATTCTTCTCATTTTAATGAACCATGGACGTATAGTTTATTAAATTGGGCCAAACGGTTTAAAAGATATGAATTTTGGAAGTTCCTGCCTAAATTATTAGACAAACGGAAATGGCTAAATAGATCGATACATGGAAGGAGTCTATTGGCTGGGACCCTTCAACAAACGAATTATTTTGGGCCATCCAAGCTAACATGGACGGATAAGGGCATCACCTCCCCCCCCCCCCCCCCCCCCCCCCGCCAAAATCCGGCGCTAATATAGGCCGGCTTGGGAGGTGTCGTATCTATTCTACGCCTTGGGGGGGCGATTCCCAGCCATCGTATGCCTAGCCTTCGGCCGAAACATATGAAAAAAGTTTTCAACCAGGGGAGAGTACGAGGGCGAGGATGTGGAGCGGCTCATGGAGCAGGCGGCCCAAAACTGCCTCCGCCGCGGCTTCCAGGAGGGGCACGACGTCGTCATACTCGACGACAATGACGAAGGTGGCGTGAGCGGCCTCAACGATGCCAAGACGGACCCTCTAACCCCGCTATGCCGCCAAGCGACGATGTTGGCGGTGGCGACTACTCGACGTTCTACAACCAGTACAACATGTAGAGCGCCGGTTTTAGTTAATAAATTTTAACACCCGCAAGCGCCACCGTGCCTGAGTCGGACAAGCCTACTAAGATTTCTCTCGCACCCCATCACTCCATAGGCTCCGGAGCATATTCTAGTCATACATTCTAGCAATGGTTTATGTTTACTAGATATACGACATGTGCCTAATCTCAAAATTGCTTGTGGAACTTATCTCTAAGCTGCCGCGTTCAAAGATTTGTTATCATTGATTATTATCTAATTTAGCATGTTTGTGTTAATGGGGCATGGCAACAATTTTTGTTTTCCTTATCGTGTTGACCTGTTACCTCCTCACCATGGATATCACCCACCTATTTTTAAGCAATTTGGGAGGGTCTTAAAAACATCCTTATCCATGAGGTGTATGTGGGTGAATTTCTATTAATGCCCCACAGCCCCAGCTTAATTTCTTCCATCTATGTGAACCCGATAACCTGCTGCTCAGGCCTATAAAGAGGCGAACCGAGAGCGAGGACACATCACATATCCATACCACATCTCTCGCATCACAAAGTTGGTTGTCCCTGTTGCACCAGTGAGTTATAGCAAAAGCACCTGCGAAGTCTACCATGGCGACGGCGATGGCTTCCAAGATGGCCGGTGCCCTCTTCCTAGTCCTCCTGCTAGCGCTCACCCCGAGCGATGGTCAGATCTTGCCGACCCCTTGCTGCCGCATCAACTGTTGCGACGGCAAGCCCGAATGCTGCGACCCATGGCACGGCCCGCCGGCGCCTATCACCGCCGCGGCGCCGTCCACTTTCCAGGCCGAGGCACCGTCCACTTTGCAGCCCGAGTCCTGGCTGGCCATGGCGGGTGCTGCGTCTCGCAAGGTCTCGGCCGGAAACTAGTGATAGAGGTGTCTTCAAAATTTGCGCTGGCCAAACTCTCTCTAGCTACGTTACTAAATTTATATGGGTGCGTGTGTTGGCACCCAGATAGTTTAGCTTAGCTGGGTTTTATGTAATCGCCTATGATATTCCATTGACACAATAATAAGAGTTTATATCCTGTTGGAATAGCTCATTTGAAATTCACATCCTCGAGATTGTGCATTGTTTTATCATTTTGATGCAGATGCCATGATCCACACCCCCGTTTAAAAAAAGTCATCTTGCAGCTACGGCTAATATCTAACGATAAACCTTAATCGTAACACATAATTTTTTTATAGATAAAGGGTGCGGATCCCCGACCTATTCATCAAAATGATGCACACAACCATGACCGCAACACAAATGATTCCATTGTGTTTAGGAAGAGAACAATGCAAAGCGAATCCATCAATTAAATCTGCAGAACTTGAATCTTGCTACTACTAAAGTTTGCGTTGAATCAAATCTGCAAGATTCAAGTTTTCACATGCGCTGACCAAATCGATCATGATCTCATCTCCCCGAATATCCAAATACAGGATCGAATGTCGACAGGGCATGTCACAGAAAAAATACGACTGAAGTTGTTTTCGGGGAAGTAGCTAATTTATTTCTACTACAGAGTAGCTTATTTGTAAGTGCGTCAGAGAGAAATGTTATTCCTCCACTTCAAGCTCAAGTGATCAAATTCTGACGATACACATTACCGAAGCGATTGAGCTGCATATGCATGCAGCAGAACCACACCAACAGTGGATTTCTAGCACCACTACTAGAAGGAGAACTTGAACACCATGTCATGGCTGTACACCTGGCCAGGCCTGACGATCTGCGATGGGAAATTGGGGCGGTTCACGGCGTCGGGGAACCCCTGCGTCTCCAGACATAGTGCGCCATACCGGTTGTACACCTTGCCGCCCTTCCCCCTCACCCCGCTCAGCCCGTTGCCCGTGTAGAACTGCACTCCGGGCTGGTCGGCCCACAGCTCCATCGCCCTGCCGGACGCGCCGTCGTGGACCACCGCCACTCGCCGCAGCTGCCGCCGCAGTCCACCGGACTCGCCACCATCCACCGCGTAGTTGGTGTCGTACCCCGTGACTCCATGGAGCAGGAGCCCGCCGATGCGCGAGCCCACGGCCGCCGGCTCGCGGAAGTCGTAGGGCGTGCCCGCCACTGGCGCGAGCCGCCCCGTCGGGATGAGCGCGGCGTCCACGGGCGTGTACAGGGAGGCGAAGAGGCGGACCTTCTCGCCGAGGATGCTGCCGCTGCCGTGGCCGCCGAGGTTCCAGTAGGCATGATGCGCGAGGTTCACCGGGGTGGCCTTGCCCCGCGCCGTCGCGTTCATGTGCACGCTCAGCACGTGTGCGCTCGAAATCTGGTACGTCACGTACACCTCCAGGTCGCCTGGAAACCCTGTCAAGTTCAGCTCCGCTTATTCAAAATCCATGCATACTAGTAACAGCAATTCAGTAACAATAGGGCAATCGTGTCAAAAGGAGAAGTAACAATCGACATCGTAGTGTAATAGCGAAGTGAGAGAACTACGGGTAAAAGTAGAAACAAGTTGCATGTTGATCGATGTAGCGTACTGTGGTGTTATATGCAACTTTTGGTGTTGGTATGCATAGTAGAGTAGACCTTCAGTTAAGCACTACCAAATACTAGTATTTTACACAAACGTTCTGACGATATTGTAACAAAAAAAAAATACCGAAGAGTGGTATACCAACATAAAGTCACGTCTCTATGTATTTCAAAGTTTTCGACTCGAGCTCCATCTTTTGCATCTTAACTGAACTACCAGTAAGATTTCACAGAGTCAGGCATCTAGCGGAACAAATATCACAAAACTTTCTTGAAGAAAAAAGTTTCAACCGATCGATGTGTTTTAACTTTCAAGTAACTGGTATTCGTTACAAGAGTGTTAAGTGCAATAAGTCACCTTTACAAATACGAACACACCTGACAGAATATATATACCCTCGTCCCTAGATCTATCGTACCTACTCAATTGGACTAGGCGCCACGACTATGGTGCGTCGTCGCCACCGGGCATAACGGGCTTCTTCATCCCAACCAACCCATTTTATAAACACCACTAGCTCATAGTCGTCTTTTCATGAAAGATTTGCCAAGTTGAAGTCGCACATATGGCCATGCACTACAGGAGTAACAGCAGAGCCCGACGGCATTTGCCGTCGGACTCAGCACAAAAACCCTCGGCCTAAGTGAGCCCGACGGCCACCGTCGGCCTAATGCCGTCGGGCTGTGATCGATCGGACTCACGCCGTGGCCGTCGGCGTCGCAAATACCGTCGGGCTCATAGTGAGCCTGACGGTATAACCGTCGGCCTTATAACTACCAATTTAGTCAGCAATGCCGTCGGGCTCATAGATGGCTCTACCAATTTCTTTTTCAAAATTATTTTTTTTCAACTTTTTTATTATTATTTTAACTCCAATTTAGTCATATATTTAATCTCATATCACACACTTAATCATAATCTTAGCTCAAACTATCCACTCACACACTTAATCATAATCTTAGCTCAAACTATTCACCCTTAGTCAAACTTCCCAGACGGTCACCCATCTTTAGAGTGCTCCAGGCCAAGCACGCTTAACTATTGAGTTCTATTCAAATAAGATTCCAGTTGAGATGTCATACCTTGTTGCTATTAGTATGATAGCAATCATATTAACCCTCATCTCAGATATTATATTTTTTAATCTTTAAAATTTCAAAAATAAGATTTGAATAAACAAAATAACTATGTTTAATAATACTTGAATAATAATAATCAATTATTTTATTTTTGTTTTGTCATTTCCATTTAATAAGAAATAATTCATATCTTCATATTGATATATCAGAATTTAATAAATAAAATGTCTATATCGATCATAAAAATGAGAGGAATCCAAATATGACATCCATGCCATCATTTTCATAATGAATAATGTCTTTTAAAACAAACAAGAACCAACATAAATCAGTATAAAGTCAATTAAAGAGGCAAATTTAGATAGAAAACAAGAAAAATCCTCATATTAAGTTATTATCCATAAAATATGTTCTACTCTTTGTGAAAATTAAATGGGTGTCATTTTGGACCATATTTTATGTACTTGCTTCACAAAAAAAGTCATTTCTGACACTTAAAAAATAGAAAATGATATTTCTAAAAAGAATTTTGAAAATCGTTTCGGTGACGTTGTTTCCCATACCATGACACACATATGTGCTGAATATGGGCACTTTATCACAAACTATGACATGATAATGGTCATACATTGGTCATTTGTCTTGAAACCTATGCATGTTTATAGATGTTTGACATTTTTGTGAAGTTTCGTTTTAAAAAGTTTGCCAAAAATCAAGTTTATCATTTTTCCTATTAACTAGTACACGTAAAAGGACTTCATACCAAAGGGTTTCTTTTTTTGAGTACTTTTTCATATTTTTCCATTTCTTTCAAAAAACGGTCAAAATGGAGCGCATGGCTATTCATCAAAAGTGGTCGAATTTTTCAAAACTATTGACGGTTCTATGTTGTAACCACTACTTGTGTACCTTAAAATTATTTTTGTAAGAACTTCAGAGCAAACTATCACACAGTTGTAGTTCAAATTTGAATTACTTCCGGAAAATTGACATAAAGTTAATTAAAGAGGCGAATTTAGATAGAAAGCAAGGAAAATCCTCATATTAAGATATTATCAATAAAAGTTGGTCTACTCTTTGTGAAAATTAAATGGGTGTCATTTTGGACTATATTTTATGTACTTGCTTCACAAAAAAAGTCATTTTTCACACTTAAAAAATGGAAAATGATATTTCTAAAAAGAATTTTGAAAATCGCTTCGACGACGTTGTTTTACATACCATGACACACATATGTGCTGAATATGGGTACTTTATCACAAACTATGACATGATAATGGTCATACATTGGTCATTTGTCTTGAAACTATGCATGTTTATAGATGTTTGACATTTTTGTGAAGTTTCGCTTTAAAAAGTTTGCCAAAAATCAAGTTTATCATTTTTCCTATTAACTAGTACACGTAAAAGGACTTCATACCAAAGGGTTTCTTTTTTTTCATATTTTTTCATATTTTTCCATTTCTTTCAAAAAACGGTCAAAATGGAGAGCATGGCTATTCATCAAAAGTGGTCGAATTTTTCAAAACTATTGATGGTTCTATGTTGTAACCACTACTTGTGTACCTTAAAATTATTTTTGTAAGAACTTCAGAGCAAACTATCACACAGTTGTAGTTCAAATTTGAATTACTTCCAGAAAATTGACATAAAGCCAATTAAAGAGGCGAATTTAGATAGAAAGTAAGGAAAATCCTCATATTAAGATATTATCCATAAAATTTGTTCTACTCTTTGTGAAAATTAAATGGGTGTCATTTTGGACCATATTTTATGTACTTGCTTCACAAAAAAAGTCATTTTTCACACTTAAAAAATGGAAAATGATATTTCTAAAAAGAATTTTGAAAATCGCTTCGACAACGTTGTTTTATATACCATGACACACATATGTGCTGATTATGAGCACTTTATCACAAACTATGACATGATAATGGTCACACATATGTGTTAAAACTATTGCATATTTGTATACAATTGATATTTTTTGTAAAGTTTTGTTTTAAAAAGTTGCCAAAACTCAAATTTATCATTTTTTCTGAAAACTAGTACACGTCAAAAGACTTCATGCCAAAGGGTTTCTTTTTTTAGTATTTTTTCATTTTTTTTTTTGAATGTAATCTAATTTTTTGAGAAAAACTGAAAAACTGTATAGTGAGGCCGACGATGTGATCAGGTCGCTTCGTACAGGACGCCCACGCGAGGGAGACGGGGGAGAAGTCCGACGGTGTTTTGACGCCGACGGTGGCCGTCGGGCTCACATTAGAATGCCGACGGTGTTTTGAGTCCGACGGTGTTTCTCTGGCCGTCGGTGCTAGATTGTGACGCCGACGGCCCCGACGTTTGGCCGTCGGCGTTATAATTGTCGTCGGGCTGGTCTGCCACTCCCGTAGTGATGGGTTGTGTGAGTTGTACAACCTGTCATACTTTACGAGCCATAAACTCGAACGGACTAGGAATAGGAATGGGATGTGATTTGAGAATGTCCGAAATGTTTATCTCGCCTCACAATCAATGGTTCTGGGAGTACTTATTTTTATTCTAGAAAGTGGGTGTAATGCACTCCAACATGTGGGAGTTGTGACTTCCCGAAATTTACTTGAATCAGGTCAGAGCATCTTGTTCCACTAGGCTCGTCTACAAGTATAGATGCCAGCTGACCAGGATGATGGGCGCAAGACCACCTCACTAGTCACTACTGCTGTTGCTATTCCACGATCAAAAGGAAGGTAAAAGGCCAATGCAAATGCACGCCACATTATTCCCCCCATTGTGAATTTGTGATAGCACTAGCACGGCAATCTGCTGGCAACAAGTGCCAATGTTGTTCTTCATTGCAAAAAGAGGAAACATGTGAGTTCCAGGCCATATATCCTGAGTTCCTGACGCACATGACAATTCTACTTGCCCAAGCACTCATTATAGAAAAGAAAAAGGAAACGCACTTGTTCGTACCAGAAAATTGCAAGGGCAAGTGGAAACTCAGATAGTTGTATCTATGATTCCTCCAAAGTTCCTTACCTTGCTCTCCGTCGAAGCTATGGTAATACATAGTGATGAACGGTGAGCTGCCAGCTCCGACGTGCTCCTTCACCGTCCATACCACCTTGCTGAATCCTCGGTGACCACCTGGACAATGAGCAAGAAAGATGACCGATCACAGCTCGTAGAAGGGCCTCTTGCATAACCAGGGGGGAAACGAAAACTTTTCCTCTTGTACCGTGGAGGGTGTTACTGCCATCGTTGGGGATCAACCTGTAGGCTTTGCCGTCGAGCGTGAAACGGGCGTTGGCAATCCTGTTGGCAACGCGACCGATCAGGCCTCCGAAGTAAGCGGTGCCGTTCTGCACGTACATGCCAGATTTGAAGATTTCAGATTAGAGAGCCGGCCATAAGTTCGTTTCATAAAAAAATGGTTATAAGGATGAGGAACAGAAGGAATAACGAAAATTATATGTCCAAGATACTGAAAAACAGGATATGGATAACTAAGTGGATATATGCTATCTATCATACATTCTGAATTCAGACACGACACAAGAGATACTAGTAGAAGTTGCATGCACAGTATATGTTTCCCACCACCTGCACAAACACCACGAGCCAAAAAGACAATAAAGAAGAGAAAAGAAATAGAAAGTTTCCATGTTCTTACAACATATTCACCAACTGTATCATAGCCGAGGACTACATCCGCCAAATTTCCTACAGTGAACAATTAAACATTTGCAAATTGTCAGAGTCCCTCGAACTGGTGTCGATAAACTAAAAACGACCACGAGTACTCTTCTATATAATCTATATACATGCAGCGCTCCTGCATGGTTCTAAAAAAAAAGACCACGAGTAACTCTGAAAAGGAAAGAAGAACAAGAAGCATATGACTACCTCTGGAGTCGGGGAGAATCACAGACATGAGAGTAGCACCCCAGTTAGTGACCTTGATAGAGAAATCCCCCTTCTTGAGCTCATAGACGCCCACCAACTTCCTCTCGGCCGCCGCATCGGTAGCACCACCGGAGAGCGCAAGCGCCACAAAACCGGAGGCAAGAATAGCGACAAAGAGTGGATGCACGGCTCTCGCCATTTTCAAGCGTGCAAACAAGCTACAGAGTGACCTTAGCAAGAAGAGCTGGGAGAAGAGAGAGACCCGGCCAGGAGTTGCTTACTGCATGCTAGCTGCTTATGGCTTATGGACGCACGTGGAAGCAAGAAGATATAAAGTGGCATCGTCGATCGAACCTGCTTTCCTTGGTCTGTGTGATCGACCACCCCCAGTATCGAGTGTGTTTTGTCAGAGTACGATATGGATAGGAGGTCCTGCGGCACAGCCTGCCTCGTGCCGCGCAAAATCTCCACAGTCCTCTCTACGGCGACTTTCGTGTGCAGCGCTACTTTGATCGGAGGGACGGATGTGGTCTCCGCGCCGTCGCGGTGACGTGAATCCGGAACCGGGGCGTGAACCCAGTCCGCCCTGGATGACGCGTTTTTAGTTATATTTTGGTATACAAATTTACACGATTAATTATTTTGACATACAAATTCACACGGTTAACCATATAAATTCTCAAACAAATAAATAGTTTAACAAGGTATAAAAAATAAAATAAATAGTACTAGACATCGGCATTGTCATTGCCCTTGAGCTTCCACAAGTGCTGTACCAGATCATTCTGTAGAGCTTGATGTGATGCAGCGTCTCGAATCTCCTGTCGCGTGTCGAGTAAATCTGTTCATGATGTCGGCACCTGGTGATCAACATCTGTAAGAGGACCCTAACTGTAGTATGGTATCATTGTCTCACTGTCAGGCACCGGGTCATCCCGCTCACTCTCAATGATCATGTTGTGCAAGATCACACAACACTGCATCACCTCCCACATGTTGGACCTCGACCAAGTCATAGCTGGGTACCGGACAACAGCAAATCGAGACTGCAACGCACCAAATGCTCGCTCGACATCCTTCCTGCAAGCCTCCTATCACTTCGAAAACCAAGATTTCGCACTTCCTGACACGGTCTTGGAGATGGTATTCACAAATGTTACCCACTTGGGGTAGATGCCATCTGCAAGATAAGTAGCCCTTTGTGTACTGTTGTCCATTGATCTCATAGTTCACTGGAGGAGCATGGCCTTCAACAAGATCAGCAAAGATCACATTGATGTCGTTGTGAGTTCCAGGCATACCAAATAACGAATGCAAAATCCATAGATCATATCAAGCCACGGCCTCGAGAATCACCGAGCACTCTCCTTCCTTTCCCTTGTACATCCCCTGCCAGTCAAATGGACAGTTCTTCCATGCCCAATGCATGCAGTCGATACTACCAAGCATCACAGGAAAGCCTCTTGCTTTATTCTCTGCAAGGAGGCGAGCAGTGTCTTGCGCATTGGGTGATCGCAAGTACCTTGGGGCAAAGACTTCAACCACTGCCCGACAGAACTTGTTCAAACACTCAATGGCCGTGGACTCGCTCATGCGCAGATAATCATCCTATGTATCTGTAGGAGCACCGTATGTGGGGGAAGGCGGCGGCGGCGTGGCGGTGCAAGTAGGGGTGGGGGCGGCGGCGTTCCGACGGCGACACAAGAAGGGAGGGAAAGGCGAGCCAGGTGTGTGGGGGAAGGTGAAAGAGCATTTTCCCTCATGTGTGGTTTTGGTAATTGAATGACAATCTCTATGGACTAATGTTTGCATTGAGATATCATTATAGATCATGTACATGGAATTGTGGAGTTCATGTGTTGGACTCTTGAAGCTTATGTGTTGAGTGGAGCATATTGCAAGTATGTCTTGAAGGATTCAAGACATCATATTAGTGAAGAAATGCTGGAAGATACAAGGTTGATCAAGATGTTGATCAACACACAAAGTTACAAGATGTACCAAGAGCGATCATGTATCTCTTGGGATGGTAAACACTTGTCCGCATAGCTTTGTGAACTAACCCATGATATATATGTGTGTGGTATCTTTATATGAGGTTAGGTATCTTCCCATGGGCTTGCATCAAATGAAGATTTCATATAGCTCATGGAGGATGACGTCATGTGGTGATCGTCATCAAGGTGAGATGTGCAAGACCAAGACCAAGAGAGGCTTCTTGAAGAGATCCTATGCTTGGTGCTTGCAATGGATACATAAAGATGAAGCTAAGCGAGACTCTCCCATTGTGAGCATGGGAGAGTATTTGGAGAAGTCTTCATCAAGCATGTGCTTGGACGCGCAATCAAGGAAAGATGAACCACTTGAAGAGATCAAGATAGTCATCATCCAACTCAAGTGGAATGCTCAAGGCAAATGTATGATCTTGATAGGGCTATAGGATAGATAGGCGTACTATCAAGAGGGATTCTTAAGTTAATAACTTGATCGCATAATTGTGGAGAGCTCAAACCTTTGAATACTTGGCATATCATATTTCTGGGTTCTCATTTGGCTTTTATGTTGGTGAGGAATTAGAGCTTGGTTCATCTCCATGTCAAGCTCTAGTTCATCGAAATCGGTTTTACTTTGGACAACTTGTTGCGTTTTCGGTGACGGAAATATTGTCGGTTCCACCATGAGGAAAGTCCCACACCTTGCCATGTGTGGTGATTTTACTCTATTTATGGGATGCAATATGTGGAAATATTGCCGGTGCTCATTGTTGCTATCTTTCCAACAAAATTGGTCTCACCTCATTTGCAGTTCATTTGCAAAAGTTATAGCAGTTTTCGTTTCGGTGTTTTGCTGATTCGGATTATTGGGGTCGGATAATCCGCTCTACCGGAATTTCCGGTTCCCCAACTCATCCAAGAAAACGGCTAAGGAAAGGAGAAAAAGGGTTCTGACGCGAGCCGGAAATTGTGCTCGGAAATTTCCATATACCAGAATTTCCGAGTGCACCTAGAAAAGTCCTCCAGAAACGGCTAAGGAAAAGTTTGGTTTTGGTTCTGTCTCCAGCCGGAATTTCTGCTCGGAAATTTTATGAACTCGGAATTTCCGGGTAACCGGAATTTCCGAGTCTCACTTATACCGGAATTTCCGGGTGTCGAAACAGCCAACGGCTATATTTCCTGGAAGGGTATAAATACCCCTCCCCTTCTTCTTCCCCAGCTAACCCAAGGCAGCACGACTTTCCCCTTTCTCCTACTCCATTGTTGACCTTGGAAAGCTCACTCCCCTCTCAATCCCTCCATAGAATCTTGCATATTCTTTAGGGAAAATTGAGAGGAGATCTAGATCTACAATCCTACCAATCCATCCCTCCTCTAAGTGAGGGTAACTTAGTGGATCTAGTTCTTGGAGTTCCTTTGTGGTTCTTCTTCTTTGTTCTTCCTCTCTTCTCCCCCCATAAGCATTAATTGCTTTTGGTGGGATTTGGGAGTGAAGGATTTGACTCCTTTGTGGTTTCCTTTGTTCTTCCTCTCTTATTCCCCCATAAACATTTGTTGTTGTGTTGGAATTTGAGAGTGAAGGACTTGAGCACTTCGTGTGCTCTTGCCATTGCATTTGCATCGGTTTGATCCCTCCACAAGGATTCGTGGTGGTGATACTTGTGAGCTTGTTACTCTTGGGTCATTGGACCCTAGACGCCTTTTGTGGCCAAGACCTTTTGTGGTCAAGACCTTTTGTGGTCATCTTGAGAGCCCCCAATTAAGTTGTGGGTGTGTGCCTCAAGACTTGGGAGCCCGCAATTAAGTTGTGGGTGTGTGCCTCAAGAGTGTTGTTTGGGATTCGATCTCCGCCCTAAAAGGGGATCAATAGTGGAAGGTGAACTCGCAACCTTTTGTGGTTGATTTCATCAGGAGAAGAAGGTGAGCCTTTGTAGCGTTGCGGCTAACCTGTTGTGGTTGCGCACACCTCTCCAAACGAGACGTACACCTTTGGGTGGAACTCGGGAATACATCCTCGTCTCCGCGTGCCTCGGTTATTTCTATACCCGAGCTCTTTACTTATGCACTTTACATTGTGATAGCCTTCGTGCTTGAAGTCATATATCTTGCTATCACCTTGTTACTTGTATTGCTTAGCATAAGTTGTTGGTGCACATAGGTGAGCCTAGTATTTATATCTAGGTTGTATGCTTGTTAAAGTAAACCTCTAGTTTATTCCGCCTTTATCAAGCATACCAGAATTTTCGGGTCATTCATTGACCGGATATTCCGGCTCCTCGGAAAAAGTTTTAAATCGCCTATTCACCCCCCTTCTAGGCGACGTCTATCCGTTCAGAAGGCAGTGTCTCGCCGACAGCGTTGACCCACGCGTGGTTTTCATTCCGCCAGCGCCCCCAGGCCGAACCCAGTGGGATGAGTTTTGTCTGGGGGCGCCGGCGCTATTTTCCGCCGAAACGGAACTAACTGGGCTTCTGGGGGGCGACTGGTGGAAAAACGATGTTATTTGCTTCCGTCGGCGCCAAAAAGGCCTCCTCGGGGGGCGCTAGGGGGCGGGGGGATGGGGCGACTGGAGATGACGTAAGGGCACCTCCAACGGTTCTCCGTATATGGACAGCCGAAGCGGATCGATTGTGTCCGCTTTGGGCTGTCCGTGGACATATTTTAGTCCTCTGTCCGCCTTGCGGTCGAGGTGTCTCCAACGGCCCAGCGCAAACAAAAAAAGACAACGAAAATAAGCATAATATTACATATATTGTTCGATAGGGCCCACAGGCCAGTGAGACAAAGAGAAAAATATATAGGGATAGGGCGGGTGGCGCCGACGTCGTCGAAGGTCCAGACGGCGGCAGCGTCGTTGGGTTGTTGCGCTGGCGGCCTACTCGTCCATCCTCCTCGGAGTCGTCGAGGACGACGTACGGCGGCGGTGCGTATAGGTGGGCCGGTGGGTGGTGGTGGTGGCGTGGCGGGCGCCTCGGGGTCCAAGGGCCATGCCGGTGGCGGCACGTACTCCCTGGCCTTGACACCCTCGCCGCGATGTGCCCAGGGCACCTGCCAGTGCGCGCGCTCGTCCTCCCGGCGCGCTTGCTCGGCCGCGGCATCCATGGCGGACGCACGGAGCGTCGCCGCCAGGTCGGTCCAGCGTCCGAGCTCGTCTAGCTCGAACTACTTGATGGCCGCGGCCATGTCGGCGTACATGTCGTCGCCCTCCTCCGGCTCGGCCTTCACGTGGTCGTCGCCCTCCTTGCCCTCCTCGGACCACTGTGGGTTCGAGTCCTCCTCCTCCTCAAGCCCGACGAGGGTGACCTCCTCCTCGTAGTCGCCCTCCTCCAGCTCCGGCTCGGTGTAGTCCGCCGCGAAGGCGAGACGCCGCCGGTGGTTGTGCTCCAGTTGGAACCACCCGTCCCATAGGGACGAGTCGGGAGCATACGCGGGGTCGTGGAGCAAATCGGGGGCAGGAGGGCCCGTCGGCATCGGATCTCCTCCGTGCGCTCGCGGTCGGAGCGGGGCACCGGCGGCACGGGGACGGGCATGCGGTTTAGATGCCACCCCTTGGGGAGGTCGACATCGCCCCATGGTAGCGGTTGGCGCTGCTCCTAGTATAGCTCGTTGTAACAGCCCGTCTACAACTTTTTTGTGTGTGCAATAAAAATGGATATTCATGTCATCATCCCATGTGTGCTTGCATTTATTTAAATATATTGCTTCCTTTTTCTTTTCCAAATTTAAATTCTTATTTTAAATTCAAAGGCTTCTCAAATAATTTCAAATGAAGTTTCTAATTAATTTATTAATATGCAAACCAGTAATTACCATGACTATCTTTGAAACTAATAAAATTGTCTAAAAGTTGTATCTCTTCTCTACTTCTATTTTGTTGTAAAATACAAAAACCAGGAAGGAAATAAAAGAAAAACCCTAAAGAAAAATAAAGAAAACAGGGGAGATGGCCTCCCTGCCCGAATCCCCTCCTGGGCCGGCCCACTCCCTGGTTTCCTTCTTCTTACGGACAAACCGGAGCACAAGCTCCTTTCCAGCTCGGCCATGGCAGAGCCTCTGCCGAGTGCGCCCCACCGTCGCCCCCACTCTCCTCTCCTCTATTAATCGAGCCGCACCCGCGCCGCAGCAAACCCTAGCCCTAGCCTATCCTTCTCCTCCCCCGCCGCCGCCTGCTCCTTAACCTAGCGCCACCGTCACCATGACCGGGGAAATTGAACTCACCCCCGCGTGAGCAGTCCACCCCCTCCGTCCTCATCACGCCAGCAGCCCCGCCACCTCTCCTTCGTCCTCGACGCCGGGCGCCATGACCCGGGGACGCCTCCGTCGAGCCATCCGTCCCCGACACCGCCGGACCCGAACTCCTTCGTCTTCTTCAGCCGCTCCGCCCACGCCTCCCCGAGTCTCCCCAACTCGCCCACGAGCTCCCCTCGGTGAGCCGCCGCCGTACCCTCTCTCCTTCCCCGTTCATTTCATCTCTGGTCGCCGGATTTTCACGACGCCGGCGAGCAGCCACAGACGTGACCTAGTCGAGCACGAGCACGATGGAAAAGGTGTCTTTTCCTTTGATCCAGGGACGAAAATGAAACCGCCACGACTCACCGAACCAAAACTCGTTCGACCGCCAGCGCAATGCCGCCCGGAATGGTCGCCGGAGTCCATCTCCCGCCGCTATCGTCCTCTGTTTTTCTTCAGCCGTCAGATAACATCTAACGTTGATCTACCTAAAACATAACCTAACCTAAATCTAACAAGAACACTAAACTACCCCAGTAGCTAACAGCGCTCAGCGCACCCGCGCTCGATCCGCAGCGCGCGCCCGAGTTTGATCCCCGCGGGCAGTGGGAAAAGGCCTCAATTTTTCCGCCTCGCCACTAACAGCCCGGGCCCGCCTGGCAGCGACTGCCCGGGCCAGCACAGCGCCTCCCCGCCTGCGTGGCACCTGGGCCCGCTCGTCAGCCACCCGGGCTAGACACCCGCGCGGTGAGAAAAGCCCGACGCGCGGTGTTTTTACACCGGAGCCCCTGGATTCTGTCTTTTGCACTAGAGCCCTTCCAGTTTCTGTTTTCCATCACGGATAAGTCCATGGATATTTTCAGAAGCACCCCTACACTTGAAAATGCAATAACTTTTAATATATAAATCCAAATTAAATAAACTTTATATGTTTTTATATCAGAAAAATGTAATAAACATTATTATAACATTCTTATGTGATTTTGCATCATTTATTTTAAATGCTTAGTTTAATTTAACCAATGCAATTAATTAATTAAATATGGAATGTGTGGGGTAATAAATATATAATGCCCTAATTCCATTTAATACGCTCATATCTTTTATACCATGTCTTGCCATGCTAATAAATATTTAATTTGAGTTGAAGATAAATAATTTGCAATTAATTACTAAATATGTTATGTGTTGGTCAAATAATTAATTAATGACTATTCCATTTAAATTAATCAGATCACCATACCTGCTATATATATTAAGTAACATTTAAATTGTCGGATACACAAATAACTTGCACCCTAATCTTTTGCCGGGACTTTATCCCCGCTTTAAATATGACCTAATCATCGCATACCATAATGCACCATCACTTGTTTGCGCTTTTCCTTGTATTGATTATTGCTTCCTATTGTCTGTGTTTGGTTTTCTCTGGGTAAACGACGACGTGTCTGCCGCGAGTACCTACGATACTGAGGTTCCAGCTTTTGTGCCAGGCCACGAGCTGCCAGACAAGCTTCTGCTAACCGGTTACACGGTTGTTTTGGTTTTCATTCTTGCCTTTTGATCTATGCTATCCTAGTTATCAATTCTTGAACTGCGATCCCATCACATGTTTATCCTGCAGCCTATACAGCTTTATCCTCACAACCCATAACCCCTTGCATGTTTATCTGTTGGCCTTTGCGAGTCGTAGTGCATGCTTAGAATTGGTTGAGCGAGTCGTTCCTTTGTCTTTTATCTCATATGCTTAGTATGATATATTGTTCTACTATAATAAACTGTTGTCTTATATTGGGGTTCTGGAATTAAAAGATAAGGCACCAGGCGGAAGGCCTTGTGAGGTGCTTTGTTCTGCTCAGTGTCGACCTAGGAACTGAGATTTTGTCCTCATATCCAATTTTGAGCGCACTAACCACTTGTGGGTGGCCCAATGGAGGCCCCCTCGACTTAGAACGGATCCTCAGCTCGTCCATGTGCCACAAGTAGTTCGGGTTTTCCATTCGCTCATATGCATGTGCATGATGATGATGATCGATGAGAGGTTACTTGATACGGGGGGTCATATAGAGGTGGTGCGCGTGAAGCGGACAGTTCCTACTGTGGTTTGAGCCGCATGGCGTGCAGGCACAAACTAATGAGTCCGCAATTGAGATTCGGCCAGACTCCTGACGCGGGTAACAACTCATATGGGTGGCGCTTGGACTTGTTGTAGTGAAGGAATGTGTCGTGTTGAGAGGCCCTAATGTTTTTGACTGGGTTGATCATGCGAGAATGGGTACAGTAGTGCACCCCTGTAGGGTATAATCTTATCGATGAGTCGTGTCCATGGTTATGGACGATTTTGGTGATGACGCTGGCTAACAAGATCTAGACAACTTACACCTAATCATTGTTAATTAATGTGACTAGTAATATAGAACTACTTACACCATAAATGGTAACTAAAATTGTTAACGTGTGAGTATTCCCAGATTGCTTCCTCATACTTGGTTGAGGGGGTTAATTCGAGAATGGGTTATGTCTGGTGTTAGTTGTAGATGGCTACTTACACGCTCTCTCACCCCTCTCTAATTAGAAGGAACTTTTAGCGCGTCTCTTTAGGTTGCTAGGGCTGCTGCCGCTAAGTACACTTACCCCCATACTTTGGGAATCTTACAGTTTTGTAACCTGTTAGCTTAAGCTTGTTCGATATGCTTCGGTGTATTGACCCGTTCGCGGGCTGTGGTTTTTCTGTAGTTGAGGATACTTCGCTCGACCAGGTGGGTGGATACTACGTGGAGTTCGACGACGAGATCTACGACGAGTAGTTAGAGTTCCCCTGGGCTACTTCCTGGTGGACTATGTGGATGGGCCTTCTTTTCCGTTTCGGCTTTGAGCCGTTTGCTTCTTGTCTGTACTCAGACCGGTTTGTTTCCGCTGCATGATGTATTGTTGGGACATGTGTCCTCTGATTGGTGTCATTCGCTATATTTTGCTCAGTGAGAGCTTTTGGATATTATTTCCTTTCTTTGTGTCTTAGGTTTATTCTGTGGTTTCAACTTGTTAAACATCCGACTCGTATACCATGTGTGTATGGTTGAAGTATACGAGTTGGAAGACTTTTTGGGTTCTTGCGTGACGTTGGGGTCGCCAAGAGCTGTCGGCCGATGATCCATTCCGAGCCTGGCCTTCTTGTTTCCTGGGATTGGTGACCCCAGTATGTTCTTGGTTGTGTGGCCCAACCGATATGTTTCGTCTGTGTAGCTTGAATTCAGGGTCTGACAGTTGGTATCAGAGCTTAAACGCCCTCAGGTTCCCTTCTACTGGTCGTTGTTTGAGTCTAGAAAAATATTTTGTAGTTATCAGGAAAATCTTAAACGTGGGAGTAGGAATTCTGTTCTTTTACTTCTTTCCCCACCCACCCTCCCTGTTCTTCTGGTAAGGAAGTGTAACGATGTTTTTCCCTTCTCATCTCTAATTTAAATTTTGGACATCACGTGTTCTGGGTTTTCCGTAGTACCATAGTTGCAGGTGTTGAAGGTTGTTTTGTCGTTTTGGTAGTTATCAACTTCTTCGGCTATGTTCAGTTTCAATCTTAAATCAATCAGTTGTTCTTCTACTTTTCACTGGAATCATCTCCTTGTCATTGTACAATTCTTTCTGTGCAGTCAATCCTTTTGTTTCCGGAGGCTAACTTCTACTTCAAACTGCTATTTGATGGCGCACTATCAGGTGGTGCGTAAGACCCACTGTGAGCGGACTACCGATTACCCGAAGCTTCTCAGTAGCATGGTTGACTATGTCGGTTTCAGCTTTCTTCCGGAGTACCCAGGTGTCCGAGATCCCCAGAGATTACGGACAGACCTTCTACAGAGCTGTTGTTTGGATCAGGGGAGATGATGGTGATACTGTGCACAAGCACGTGGCTGAGGCTTCCACTGTGGACATGGCAGTACACTTGGCAACTTATGATGCAACTCTGGCTCTGTGCAGGGACTACTACTGTTTCAACTACCCTCCGTTCTGCTACATTCCATACTACCCCTACACGGACTCTCAGTACGAGATCGTGGTTCTTGACAAGACCGCTCAGTTTGGCCAGTCTTCAGACTCAGTTGCTGGGACTCTACGCTTGGAGCTAGCAGCAGTCCGGTAGCAGCTGCAGCGGGCACTCTCTCACCTGGGTCAGTACGACAGGGGGAACGTCACACCAGACGCTTTCCCGAGGTTCCAGATCGCTTTTCCGAGTCGTCTGTCTGCTGTGGGTGGATACACTCCAGAGCGTGGTCCTCTGATCACTACTTCTCCAGACCACGTTGGACCACTGCTGTACGGGAAACAGACGCCAGATGCCTACTCCATTGAGTTTCGACGCATTGTGCGAGAGTACCACGTGTACTGCGATCGTCGTTACACCCACCACATCACCGGAGAGGGGTGCACAGTTTCGTCTTCAGATGGAAGCGCGAGCTAGTCTTCGAGTTGTATCTTTTTCTTTGTTGTAGTAGCTATCCTTTGTACCGAAACCGTGTTGGTTGTACGGATGGTTAACTTTGTACTAGTAGCTGTCCTTGTACTACTGAAACCTTAGTGGTTGTACTGATGGCTAACTAAGTGTATGGTTATGAACCTTTGCTATGAGAAGCTTATCCTTGTTATCCTACAATTTGCAACTGTTTTCTGAGCAAGAATTCTACTTTCCAAGTTTTCCCTGGCTTTATGTATCTTGTTGCTGTTCTAATATCCAATGTCTCCAGGATGCCGAACACCAGGAACAACCGCAATGCAGAAGGTGAAAGAGCATTTTCCCTCATGTGTGGTTTTGGTAATTGAATGACAATCTCTATGGACTAATGTTTGCTTTGAGATATCATTATAGATCATGTCCATGGAGTTGTGGAGTTCATGTGTTGGACTCTTGAAGCTTATGCGTTGAGTGGAGCATATTCCAAGTATGTCTTGAAGGATTTCAAGACATCATATTAGTGAAGAAATGTTGGAAGATACAAGGTTGATCAAGATGTTGATCAACACACAAAGCTACAAGATGTACCAAGAGCGATCATGTATCTCTTGGGATGGTAAACACTTGTCCGCATAGCTTTGTGAACTAACCCATGATATATGTGTGTGTGGTATCTTTATATGAGGTTAGGTATCTTCCCATGGGCTTGCATCAAATGAAGATTTCATATAGCTCATGGAGGATGACGTCATGTGGTGATCGTCATCAAGGTGATATGTGCAAGACCAAGACCAAGAGAAGCTACTTGAAGAGATCCTATGCTTGGTGCTTGCAATGGATACATGAAGATGAAGCTAAGCGAGACTCTCCCATTGTGAGCATGGGGGAGTATTTGGAGAAGTCTTCATCAAGCATGTGCTTGGACGCGCAATCAAGAAAGATGAACCACTTAAAGAGATCAAGATAGTCATCATCCAACTCAAGTGGAATGCTCAAGGCAAATGTATGATCTTGATAGGGCTATAGGATAGATAGGCATACTATCAAGAGGGGTTCTCAAGTTAGTAACTTGATCGCATCGTTGTGGAGAGCTCAAACCTTTGCATACTTGGCATATCATATTTCTTGGTTCTTATTTGGCTTTTATGTTGGTGAGGAGTTAGAGCTTGGTTCATCTCCATGTCAAGCTCTAGTTCATCAAAATCGGTTTTACTTTGGACAACTTGTTGCGTTTTCGGTGGCGGAAATATTGCTGGTTCTACCGTGAGGAAAGTCCCACACCTTGCCATGTGGGGTGATTTTACTCTATTTATGGGATGCAATATGTGGAAATATTTCCGGTGCTCATTGTTGCTATCTTTCCAACAAAATTGGTCTCACCTCATTTGCAGTTCATTTGCAAAAGTTATAGCAGTTTTCGTTTCGATGTTTTGCTGATTCGGATTATTGGGGCCGGATATTCCGCTCTACCGGAATTTCCGGTTCCCAGCTCATCCAAGAAAACGGCTAAGGAAAGGAGAAAAAAGGGTTCTGATTCCGGTCGGAAATTGTGCTCGGAAATTTCCGTCTACCGGAATTTCCGAGTGCACCCAGAAAGCCCTCCAGTTTTGGCTAAGGAAAGAAGGACTTTTGGTTCTGACTCGAACCGGAAATTGTGCTCGGAAATTTCCATATACCGGAATTTCCGAGTGCACCCAGAAAAGTCCTCCATAAATGGCTAAGGAAAAGTTTGGTTTTGCTTCTGACTCCAGCCGGAATTTCAGCTCGGAAATTTCATGTACTCGGAATTTCCAGGTAACCGGAATTTCCGAGTCTCACTTATACCGGAATTTCTGAGTGTCGAAACAGCCAACGGCTATATTTCCTGGAGGGGTATAAATACCCCTCCCCTTCTTCTTCCCAGTAAATCCAAGGCAGCACGACTTTCCCCTCTCTCCTACTCCATTGTTGACCTTGGAAAGCTCACTTCCCTCTCAATCCCTCCATTGAATCTTCCATATTCTTTAGGGAAAGTTGAGAGGAGATCTAGATCTACAATCCTACCAATCAATCTCTCCTCCAAGTGAGGGGAACTTAGTGGATCTAGTTCTTGGAGTTCCTTTGTGGTTCTTCTTCTTTGTTCTTCCTCTCTTCTCCCCCCATAAGCATTGGATGCTTTTGGTGGGATTTGGGAGTGAAGGATTTGACTCCTTTGTGGTTTCCTTTGTTCTTCCTCTCTTATTCCCCCATAAACATTTGTTGTTGTGTTGGAATTTGAGAGTGAAGGACTTGAGCACTTCGTGTGCTCTTGCCATTGCATTTGCATCGGTTTGAGCCCTCCACGAGGATTCGTGGTGGTGATACTTGTGAGCTTGTTACTCTTGGGTCTTTGGACCCTAGAAGCCTTTTGCGGCCGACCTTTTGTGGCCAAGACCTTTTGTGGTCATGACCTTTTGTGGTCACTTGAGAGCCCCCAATTAAGTTGTGGGTGTGTGCCTCAAGACTTGGGAGCCCCCAATTAAGTTGTGGGTGTGTGCCTCAAGAGTTGTACGGGATTCGATCTCCGCCCCAAAGGAGATCAATAGTGGAAGGTGAACTCGCAACCTTTTGTGGTTGAGTTCATCAGGAGAACAAGGTGAGCCTTTGTGGCGTTGCGGCAAGTTCATCAGGAGAACAAGGTGAGCCTTTGTGGCGTTGCGGCAAACCTGTTGTGGTTGCGCACACCTCTCCAAACGAGACGTACACCCTTTGAGTGGAACTCGGGAATACATCCTCGTCTCCGCGTGCCTCGGTTATTTCTATACCCGAGCTCTTTACTTATGCACTTTACATTGTGATAGCCTTCGTGCTTGAAGTCATATATCTTGCTATCACCTTGTTACTTGTATTGCTTAGCATAAGTTGTTGGTGCACATAGGTGAGCCTAGTATTTATATCTAGGTTGTATGCTTGTTAAAGTAAACTTCTAGTTTTATTCCGCCTTTATCAAGCATACCGGAATTTCCGGGTCAC
Source organism: Poa annua (assembly GCA_026929855.1). NCBI lineage: Eukaryota > Viridiplantae > Streptophyta > Magnoliopsida > Poales > Poaceae > Poa > Poa annua. The sequence continues at coordinate 65,022,086 of CM049429.1, read as the reverse complement.
TCTTGGACCGGATATTCCGGCTCCTAGGAAAAAGTTTTAAATCGCCTATTCACCCCCCCTCTAGGCGACGTCTATCCGTTTAGAAGGTGAACCACAACCGCCTCCTATCACTGAGTTGCTTGGTCAGATGACCCAAGTTCTGGCTCAAATGGCTGAGCACCAAGCCTACATGAACAACCACGTGCATCGCAATGAAGGCAATGCACGTGTGACCGTCAAGGACTTCCTCAGTCTGGGCCCAAGGAACTTCGCTTCCCCCACTGAGCCGCTGGAAGTTGATGCTTGGCTTCGCGAGATGGAAAGGACCCTTGCTATCACCCACGTGGCTGAGCACGACAGGGTGCCTTACTTGTCCTACCTACTTAGGGGCAAGTCTGCATCATGGTGGGAAAACTTCCAGGCCATGAGAGCTCCCGGGGTGGTTACCACTTGGGGGGATTTCAAGACAGCTTTCCTGCGCCACCACATCCCAGAAGGTCTCATGGACAGGATGCGCGAGCAGTTTAACTCACGGACGCAAGGCAAGATGGACGTGATGGAGTACAATGGCGAGTTCAATCGCCTTGCTCGTTACGCTGGAGATGAGGTGAACACTGAGGTCAAGAAGATGGCCAAGTTCCGCAAGGGTTTCAACCCCGCGCTCAAGTACAAGCTGAACCTCGTCAAGGCTGACAACTTCGAGGACCTCGTCAACATCGCGCTCAATGAGGAACATGGGCGCAAGGTCTTCGAGGAGTCGGGCAAGCACTCTCGTGAGAGCAACTCTTCTTCATCGTCAATCGCCACCGCTCCTACTCAGAAGCGTCGGATCTGGGTGCCTAACAGCGCCTTCGCACGAGCTACCTATGTGCCAGGACCTCCAGGACTCGCGCCTCGCCCACCGAGCCCGGCTCTTGCTATGAGGGGTTTCGGAGGACCGCCAAGGCCAACGGGCGCTCGCCCCAACGTGACCTGCTACCAGTGCGGTAAAGCGGGCCACTACTCCAACAACTGCCCGGAGACCCGTCCTCCTCCACCACCACCTCTCCCTGCTCCAACTCAGGCGATGGTCCACGCACCTGCCCCGACTAGGCCTTTCGTCCCCAACACCAGGCCTCCGGCACGTGCTGTGCGGGTGAACCACATCAGGGCCGAGGAAGCAGAAGAAGCTCCAGAAGTTGTTCTTGGTACACTACCCGTCAACTCTATCTCTTCTAGAGTGTTGTTTGATACAAGAGCATCTCATTCTTTCGTATCAGTTAGCTTTGCGGATTTACATGGGCTAATTCTCGATCCTCTCCCCAAAAACATCGCGGTTACTTCTCCCGGCATGCAAATGACTTCTTCCAAGATAAGCCATGACAATGAAATCCAGATTGGAGGCCACATTTTCTTGGCATCTCTAATAATTCTCGGCAATTCTGATATTGATGTCATTCTGGGCATGGATTGGTTGAAGGCCAATCAAGCTAAGATAGACTGTTCCACAAAGACTGTAACTCTTTCTCATCCTTCTGGACAGATAGTCTATTCTCCAAACCAAACCTCTTCAGCTCAGCTTTTCGCTTTCAGTGTTGATCCTCTTCCTTCCATAGAAGCTATTCCGGTGGTCCGAGACTTTCCTGACGTCTTTCCTGAAGAATTACCAGGTATGCCACCTGACAGAGCCGTGGAGTTCGTTATTGAACTAGAACCAGGCACTGCTCCTATCTCCAAACATCTTTACAAGATGGGCCCCAAAGAACTGGTTGAGCTTAAGAGACAGCTAGAGGAGTTGGAAAGTAAAGCTCATATTCAACCTAGTACTTCTCCTTGGGGTTGTGCTACTCTGTATGTCAAAAAGAGGGACACGACTGAGCGACTGGTTGTTGACTACCGTCCTCTGAACAAGAAAACCATCAAGAACAAATATCCTCTTCCTCGCATCAATGACCTGTTTGATCAACTCACTGGTGCTAAGGTTTTCTCCAAGTTGGACTTGAGGTCAGGTTATCGCCAGATCAAGATCCGCAAAGAAGACATTCCAAAGACAGCTTTCACCACTCGTTATGGTCTCTACGAATACACTGTCATGTCTTTCGGTCTCACTAATGCTCCGGCGACTTTCTCACGTCTAATGAACTTCGTTTTCATGGAATACCTCGATAAGTTCGTGGTAGTCTATCTCAATGACATTCTTATCTATTCCAAAACCGAGGAAGAACACGGACAACATCTACGCCTTATCTTGTTGAAGCTCCGAGAAGACCGTCTCTACGCCAAGTTCTACAAGTGTGAATTCTGGCTTCCTAAAGTATCCTACCTTGGTCATGTTATCTCTTCTGAAGGCATTTCCGTGGATCCAGAAAAAGTGAAGGCCATTGTGGAATGGTTGCCTCCTACATCGGTGAAACAAGTCAGGAGTTTCCTTGGCATGGCTAGCTATTGCCGTCGATTTGTTGAGAACTTCTCCAAAATCGCTAAGCCTCTCACCGATCTTACTAGGAAGGATAGAAAGTTTCTTTTGACTCCAAAGTGTGATGAAAGCTTCAATCTCTTGAAAGCTAAACTCACTTCTACTCCTATTCTGGTTGGCCCAGACACTTCCAAACCTTTCCAAATATTCTACGATGCATCTCTTCAAGGACTAGGCGCAGTCCTAATGCAAGAATGCAAAGTTGTGGCTTTTGCATCTCGTCAGTTGCAGCCTCATGAACTCAACTATCCGACACATGATCTTGAACTTGCAGCAATCATGTATGCCCTAAAGGCTTGGAGACCTTATTTGTTGGGGCACAGCTGTGAGATCTTCACTGATCACAAGAGTCTCAAGTATCTCTTCACTCAACCAGACTTGAACCTCAGGCAAACAAGGTGGCTTGAGAAGCTCTCAGATTATGATCTTACCATCTCTTACACTCCAGGCAAGACTAATGTAATGGCTGATGCTCTCAGTCGCAAGTCCTATTGCAACAACCTCATGGTTGAGGACATCCAACCTCCTCTTCACGAAGAATTCACGAAGCTCAATCTTCAAGTGGTTCCTTCTGGTTATCTTGCAAACTTGATTGCCACTCCTACACTTGAGGATAAGATCGGTTCCGCACAATTGCGTGATTCTGGTGTCAAGAATATCAAAGACAACATTGGCAAGGATAAGTACAAGAGTATCTCTCTTGATGACAAGGGTACCTTGCTGTTTGAAGAACGCATTGTAGTGCCCAACCTTGACAGCTTAAGAGAACTCATTCTTAAGGAGGCTCATGATACTCCGCTTTCTATCCACCCTGGCAGCACAAAGATGTATCAGGATCTCAAGACAATCTATTGGTGGACCAGGACGAAGCGTGAAATTGCTCGCTATGTGTCTCATTGTGATGTTTGCTTCCGTGTCAAGGCAGTTCATCAGAGACCACCTGGACTTCTTCAACCACTGCAAATTCCTGAGTGGAAATGGGACAAGATCGAGATGGACTTCGTTACTGGGTTTCCAAAGTCCAAGAAAGGCAACGATGCAATCTTTGTTGTCATTGATCGTCTCTCCAAAGTGGCTCACTTCTTCCCAGTCAAAGAGACAGTATCAGCTAGTCAGTTGGCAGAACTCTATATGACAAGACTGGTTCCTTTACATGGTGTTCCTTTGGCAATAAGCTCGGATCGTGGAAGTATCTTCACTTCTCGATTTTGGGATAACTTTCAGAAAGCCTTGGGTACTAAACTTCTGTTCAGCACAGCTTACCATCCACAGACAAGTGGACAGGTTGAAAGAGTGAACCAAATTCTGGAGGATATGCTCAGAGCTTGTGTTATATCCTTTGGCATGAAATGGGAAGATTGCCTTCCGTATACTGAGTTCTCCTACAACAAAAGCTTCCAAGCAAGTCTAGGCATGGCTCCCTTTGAAGCTCTCTATGGCCGCAAATGCAGAACTCCTCTGAATTGGTCTCAAGCTGGTGAACGTCAATTCTTTGGCCCGGATATTATCCAGGAGGCTGAAGAAAAGGTTCGCATCATTCGTGACAATCTGAAGATTGCCCAGTCTCGGCAGAAAAGCTATTATGATAGCAAGCACAGGGACATGGTCTATGCACCTGGTGATCAAGCTTACCTTCGTGTCACTCCTCTCAGAGGCACGCAACACTTTGGCATCAAAGGCAAGCTCGCTCCGCGTTATGTTGGACCCTTCAACGTTCTTTCAAGGCGTGGTGAATTAGCTTTCCATCTGGAACTTCCTCCAAACCTCTCCAAAGTGCACGATGTCTTCCACGTGTCACAACTCAAGAATAGCTTTCAAGATCCAGGACGTGCAGTTGATCATGGATCAATTGAACTTCGAGAAGATCTCTCTTATGTGGAACAACCGATTCGCATTCTTGACGAAGCTGAACGTCGCACCCGAAACAACACTGTCAAGTTCTACAAGGTCCAATGGTCTCATCATTCTGACAAGGAAGCTACATGGGAACGTGAAAACCACCTCCGTGCCGAGTATCCCGACCTCTTCGTTGCTCCATGAAGAATCTCGGGGCGTGATTCGTTTGAGGGGGGAGTGTTGTAACAGCCCGTCTGTAACTTTTTTTTTGTGTGCAATAAAAATGGATATTCATGTCATCATCCCATGTGTGCTTGCATTTATTTAAATATATTGCTTCCTTTTTCTTTTCCAAATTTAAATTCTTATTTTAAATTCAAAGGCTTCTCAAATAATTTCAAATGAAGTTTCCAATTAATTTATAAATATGCAAACCAGTAATTACCATGACTATCTTTGAAACTAATAAAATTGTCTAAAAGTTGTATCTCTTCTCTACTTCTATTTTGTTGTAAAATACAAAAACCAGGAAAGAAATAAAAGAAAAACCCTAAAGAAAAATAAAGAAAACAGGGGAGATGGGCTCCCTGCCCGAATCCCCTCCTGGGCCGGCCCACTCCCTGGCTTCCTTCTTCGTACGGACGAACCGGAGCACAAGCTCCTTTCCAGCTCGGCCATGGCAGAGCCTCTGCCGAGTGCGCCCCACCGTCGCCCCCACTCTCCTCTTCTCTATTAATCGAGCCGCACCCGCGCCGCAGCAAACCCTAGCCCTAGCCTATAGTTCTCCTCCCCCCCCGCCGCCGCCTGCTCCTTAACCTAGCGCCACCGTCGCCATGACCGGGGAAATTGAACTCACCCCCGCGTGAGCAGTCCACCCCCTCCGTCCTCGTCACGCCAGCAGCCCCGCCACCTCTCCTTCGTCCTCGACGCCGGGCGCCGCGACCCGGGGACGCCTCCGTCGAGCCATCCGTCCCCGACACCGTCGGACCCGAACTCCTTCGTCTTCTTCAACCGCTCCGCCCACGCCTCCCCGAGTCTCCCCAACTCGCCCACGAGCTCCCCTCGGTGAGCCGCCGCCGTACCCTCTCTCCTTCCCCGTTCGTTTCATCTCTGGTCGCCGGATTTTCACGACGCCGGCGAGCAGCCACGAACGCGACCTAGTCGAGCACGAGCATGATGGAAAAGGTGTCTTTTCCTTCGATCCAGGGACTAAAATGAAACCGCCGCGACTCACCAAACCAAAACTCGTTCGACCGCCAGCGCAACGCCGCCCGGAATGGTCGCCAGAGTCCATCTCCCGCCGCCAGCGCTCGCTATCGTCCTCTGTTTTTCTTCAGCCGTCAGTTTCGTCAGATAACATCTAACGTTGATCTACCTAAAACATAACCTAGCCTAAATCTAACAAGAACACTAAACTACCCCACTGGCTAACAGCGCTCAGCGCACCCGCGCTCGATCCGCAGCGCGCGCCCGAGTTCGATCCCCGCGGGCAGTGGGAAAAAGCCCCAATTTTTACACCTCGCCACTGACAGCCTGGGCCCGCCTGGCAGCGACAGCCCGGGCTAGCACAGCGCCTCCCCGCCCGCGTGGCACCTGGGCCCGCGCGTCAGCCACCCGGGCTAGACACCCGCGCGGTGAGAAAAGCCCGACGCGCGGCGTTTTTACACCGTAGCCCCTGGATTCTGTCTTTTGCACTGGAGCCCTTCCAGTTTCTGTTTTCCATCACGGATAAGTCCCTGGATATTTTCAGAAGCACCCCTACACTTAAAAATGCAATAACTTTTAATTTATAAATCCAAATTAAATAAACTTTATATGTTTTTATATCAGAAAAATGCAATAAACATTATTATAACATTCTTATGTCATTTTGCATCATTTATTTTAAATGCTTAGTTTAATTTAACCAATGCAATTAATTAATTAAATATGGAATGTGTGGGGTAATAAATATATAATGCCCTAATTCCATTTAATACGCTTATATCTTTTATACCATGTCTTGCCATATTAATAAATATTTAATTTGAGTTGAAGATAAATAATTTGCAATAATTACTAAATATGTTATGTGTTGGTCAAATAATTAATTAATGACTATTCCATTTAAATTAATCAGATCACCATACCTGCTATATATATTAAGTAACATTTAAATTGTCGGCTACACAAATAACTTGCACCCTAATCTTTTGCCGGGATTTCATCCCCGCTTTAAATATGACCTAATCATCGCATACCATAATGCACCATCACTTGTTTGCGCTTTTCCTTGTATTGATTATTGCTTCCTATTGTCTGTGTTTGGTTTTCTCTGGGTAAACGACGACGTGTCTGCCGCGAGTACCTACGATACTGAGGTTCCAGCTTTTGTGCCAGGCCACGAGCTGCGAGGCAACCTTCTGCTAACCGGTTACACGACTGTTTTGGTTTTCATTCTTGCCTTTTGATCTATGCTATCCTAGTTATCGATTCTTGAACTGCGATCCCATCACATGTTTATCCTGCAGCCTATACAGCTTTATCCCCACAACCCATAACCCCTTGCATGTTTATCTGTTGGCCTTTGTGAGTCGTAGTACATGCTTAGAATTGGTTGAGCGAGTCGTTCCTTTGTCTTTTATCTCATATGCTTAGTACGATATATTGTTCTACTATAATAAACTGCTGTGTTATATTGGGCTTTCGTAATTAAAAGATAAGGCACCAGGCGGAAGGCCTTGCGAGGTGCTTTGTTTTGCTCAGTGTCGACCTAGGAACTGAGGTTTTGTCCTCGGATCCAATTTTGAGCGCACTAACCACTTGTGGGTAGCCCAAAGGAACCCCCCTCGACTTTGAACGGATCCTCAGCTCGTTCATGTGCCGCAAGTAGTTCAGGTTTTCCATTCTCTCATATGCATGTGCATGATGATGATGATCGATGAGAGGTTACTTGATACGGGGGGTCATATAGGGGTGATGCGCGCGAAGCGGACAGTTCCTACTGTGGTTTGAGCCGCATGGCGCGCAAGCACAAACTAATGAGTCCGCAATTGAGATTCGGCCGGACTCCTGACGCGGGTAACAACTCATATGGGTGGCACTTGGACTTGCTGTAGTGAAGGAATGAGTCGTGTTGACAGGCCCTAATGTTTTTTACTGGGTTGATCATGCGAGTATGGGTATAGTAGTGCACCCCTGCAGGGTATAATCTTGTCGATGAGCCGTGTCCATGGTTATGGACGATTTTTGGTGATGATGCTGGGTAATAAGATCTAGACAACTTACACATAATCATTGTTAATTAATGTGACTAGTAATATAGAACTACTTACATCATAAATGGTAACTAAAATTGTTAACGTGTGAGTATTCCCGGATTGCTTCCTCATACTTGGTTGAGGGGGTTAATTCGAGAATGGGTTATGTCTGGTGTTAGTTGTAGATGGCTACTTACACGCTCTCTCATCCCTCTCTAATTAGACGGAAGTTTTAGCGCGTCTCTTTAGGTTGCTAGGGCTGCTGCCGCTAAGTACACTTACCCCCATACTTTGGGAATCTTACAGTTTTGTAACCTGTTAGCTTAAGCTTGTTCGATACGCTTCGGTGTATTGACCCGTTCGCGGGCTGTGGTTTTTCTGTAGTTGAGGATACTTCGCTCGACCAGGTGGGTGGATACTACGTGGAGTTCGACGACGAGATCTACGACGAGTAGTTAGAGTTCCCCTGGGCTACTTCCTGGTGGACTGCGTGGATAGGCCTTCTTTTCTGTTTTGGCTTGGAGCCCTTTGCTTCTTGTCTGTACTCAGACCGGTTTGTTTCCGCTGCATGATGTACTGTTGGGACATGTGTCCTCTGATTGGTGCCATTCGCTATATTTTGCTCAGTGAGAGCTTTTGGATATTATTTCCTTTCTTTGTGTCTTAGGTTTATTCTGTGGTTTCAACTTGTTAAAAATCCGACTCGTATACCATGTGTGTATGGTTGAAGTATACGAGTTGGAAGACTTTTTGGGTTCTTGCGTGCACAATCTTGAAACGTATGTGACGTTGGGGTCGCCAAGAGCTGTCGACCGATGATCCATTCCGAGCCTGGCCTGCTTGTTTCCTGGGATTGGTAACCCCATTATGTTCTTGGTTGTGTATACGTTTCGTCTGTGTAGATTGAATTCAGGGTCTGACACTCGGCAACCTCCAGCCCGACGCGGGCGCGGCGCGCCCGACGGCGTGCGTTGCGAGCCGCACGGGTATCTGTGGTATCGGCGGTGATGTGGGGGGCATTGGGTGGAGCCACGGGGAGGGCACCGAGCGGCGGCGCGGTGGACCATGAGAGCTTGAGGCCTCGTGGTTGTTCCGACCACCCTTGGACCAAAATGGCTTCATCGACGGTGGTGGGGACGGTGGGCGGTGGCAAGGGTTGCAGCCGCCGGAGTGGGAGTAGAGGAGTGTGGGGGTGGGAGTGGATAGCGACCGGCCGGCCACCCACCCCCATTAAATTTGACCAGGCCAACCGACCGGTTTGGCTGACGCGTGGGCCAAGGCGGACAAGGGGAGGACACGCGCTGTGCCTGCGGCTCCCCAAACTTGGACCAAACTTGCACCAGGTTTGGTCCGGTTTGGCTGTCCGCGCGGGCAACTGTCTTTTTGCGCCGGCCCGTTGGAACCTCTCATATGTCCGTTCGGACAAATTCGGACGTGACCACCTATCGAGTCCGTTCGCACCCCTTTCAATTTGTTGGAGGCAAATTCAAGACTCAATGGAGCGACGCAAACGGAGAACAGTCAGTTTTTCTGTCCGTCAAGACCCATCATCGGTTTAAATTTGGGTATCGTTTGCGTCGGTCGCGAACGTGCGTGGCCGTCTTTGCATCCTCCCCTAGTCCGTCCCTTGCCCACATATCAGTGCGTTCACATCCCCGATCCTCTTCATCCCTCCTCGTCCTTCCGCTGCTACCCTGCCGCCACCCCCAATTTGTACCGGTAGGCTATTTCCGCCACCACCCCCCACCCTACTCTTTGTTCCTGCAGCACCAGAGCGTCTTTCAGCGCCACCGCAACCATTGCTTATCGCGGCCACACGGCTTGGTACGTCTGCGACCCGACGTCGCCCTGGAAGTGTTCGACCAAATTCCTATCCCAGCAACAAGGTACGATGTCGGTCATGGACAGCTCTAATGAGTACTTTTTCAGCAGCTACATCATGCATCATTCCTCCTCGGGTGAGTCCTCCGATGATGACATTGATGGCCTTGTTATCACTCCTGTCGTCAAGGATCTTTCTAGAGGATGCAACCATTGTTTCACGGCTCGTTGTCAGGCCGTTCACCAGTATTGGACCGGAACAGATCACATGGCCACCTATAACTTATGGGACTACTTTCGTCCTGTAAAATCAATATATCCTCATAAGATCTTCCGACACCGTTTCCGGATGAGAAGGTCCTTGTTCAACCGGATTTGGTTAGGAGTGTTCAACTATGATGATTACTTCTTGACCAGGAAGTATGCTTGCGAGGTGTAGGACATGGAGTGGTGATGATCTTTTGGACGAGTACGTGCGGATGAGTGAATCCACTTGCCTGGTATCAATGTACATGTTTTGCAGGGTTGTGATTGGGTGTTTGTCCTTGAGTACATAAGCAACCCAACCATGAGGACACGACTCGGCTATTGTAAATCAACGAGGTCAGATGATGGGATGATTGGCATTATAGATTGTATGCACAGGGAGTGGAGGAACTGCCCTTTTGATTGGCAGAGGCGGTACAAGGGCCATGTTGTAGAGTGCACGGTCATACTTGAGGTCGTGGCATCACAAGATTTGTTGATTTGGCACTCATTGTTTTGGCCTGGCCGGCTCGCACAATGATATCAATGTACTTCAGCATTCTCCGGTGTTTAACAGGCTCTCCAATGACAAATGCCCTGAGGAGACCTACAAAATCAATGGTCACACGTACAACAAGCCCAAATTACCTAGCCGATGGCATTTACCCTACACGGACTACATTTGTGAATACCATCTTAATCCATACGGTGAGAAGAGGAAGAGGTTGCCCAGGAACAAGATAGTGCTAGAGAACATGGACCAAAAAGACTACATGGAAGGCAATGACAACTTGTGTGATCATGCACAACATGATCATGGAGTGGAGGATGAGCGGATGCAACCTTGCAAGGATGGCAATTTCAGGGTTAGTTGCTTGAACCCAAGGCTCCTCCACATTTGCTCAGTTCCTCGACTTTCACCGAGATATGCATTAGAGGAAGACTCATGTTTAACTCCAAAATGATTTGGTTGATCATCGGTAGCACTATGGAGACATGTATTTCCTTTGACACATTTCATTATATTTGGATTGTAGTATTATATGCTTTGTAAAATTGTTTGAGGACCATTTTCATATGCTATTAAACTCTTAGAATTGTAATAATAACTATTCGATTGCAATAATAAATGTTTGCTTGAACAACTATCTATTTATTTACTAGCTATTTTTTGTACTAACTATTTGAAGCATATTGTTCGTATTATGTATTTAAATGTATTTAAAATGGTCAAAACCCTCATCGAGGAAAAAATGAAAAACAATTACCAAAATCCTCACCGAACGAACCCGATGCGTCAACCTATTGGGGGCAGTGGTCTAAGGACATCTCCTACGGGGCTGCTCAATTGCCCCGGACAGGCCGGATTTGAGCAGTCCCGGACAAAACCAGGACCCTGTGGGGCTGCTTATTTCTCGAATCTGTCCGCGTGGTGTCCGTGGCTGCTCAAACCTGGACCAATTGGTCCAGGTTTGAGTAGCCGCGGACACCACACGGACGCCCGCGGACGCGCGCGCGCCCCCGCCTCTTGGCGGTCAAACTCCCCGGCCCCACCGGTCAGTGACCCGTCGACCATTGGCATCCCCCCCACCGGTTTTATTTAATGGGACCGCCGCCCCCACCGTCCCCCACACTGCTCCCCACCGTCCCCCACACCTCCACGCAACCACCGCCACACTGACCTAGCCGCCACCGCCGCACTGCCCTAGCCGCCATGGGGAAGGGGAGATGGTGGCTCGGCAAGGGCGCCAACGACCACGAGGCGGGAAGCTCTCGCCGCTCCTCGCGGTCTCCGGCGCCACCGGCATTGCCGCCACCACCCGCGCCCGGCGCCGCACCGCGCGCCGCCGCACCTCCGGCACCTCCACGCCACGTCCGGCCTTACCTCAGCAAGAGGAAGTGCCAGTGGTACTGGGACAACGCGATCCCAGTACCATGGCCGGACGTCCACCTCTTCGAGGGGTGGCACCTGAATCCGGAGCGGATTCCGGTGCCGCCCGTCCCGAAGCGGGGACTCGAGAGGGAGGTGGAGATCCTCCGGCGGCGCGACCTGCTGCCGGACGACCTCCGCCACGACCCTGCCTACGCCGTCAGCAGCTCGAACTGGGACACTTGGTTCCATGCCGAGCACGACCAGCGGCGCCGGGGTTTCTTCGGGGTGCGGCACGCCAGCGGCCCACCGCAGTACCCGCCGCCCTCCCCACCTCACGGTGACAAAAGGTACGCGCCGCCGCCGCCTCCCCCGAGCGTCAAGATGGAGGAAGACGGTGACGCCGCCGCCGCGGAGGAGGAGGAGAGGGCCCTCGCCCAGGCCATCGAGGAGTCCAAGCGGGAGGCGGAAGAAGCCGCCGCGGAGGAGGAGAGGGCCCTCGCCGCCGCGCTGGCCGCCGTCGCCGCGCAGCAGGACATGGAGCGGCAGGAGGCGCGGCAGGCGATGGAGGAGGAGGAGGAGGACCGCGGCGAGGTCCCGGACTGGTTCATGCCACTAGTTGGCATGCGCTGGCAGTGGAACGGGCCAGTGGACGGGCCGCCGCCGCCGCCGGAGCAGCCCCAGACTCCACCGCGCCGCCAGGGGCTGCCCGCACACCTCGTCCAGGACCCGGACTACGTCATCCTTGAGTAGTCCGACGTAGAAGTCCGGCCACCGGCCGCCACTGGCTTATCCAGTGGCTATTTTATGTATGTTTTTTTCTTTTTTTAAGTGTTAAACAATGGGCACCGTGGACCCTATGCAATCTAGTCTGGTGTCCGACCTAAAATGAGCACCCCGTAGGGTGCACCTGTTTTGACCCGTGTCCGCGCAGTGTCCGGGGCTGTTCAAATGGACAAAACCCGGACCAATTCGATCCGGATTTGAACATAACCGTTTGACGATCCCAGCGGACAAAAGGCCTGACCGTTTGGGTCCATCCGCTGGAATCATCTTAACTGTTCTGCTCTGGCTGTGGTTGTATATGTGTCTTGTCTTGCGTGAGATACAGAGTATCTTTTCTTACCTCGCGTGAAACCCATAGATGGAATTTCTATCATAGATACATAGATAGAGCATCCAACTGACCGCTATATATTGCACGACGCGTCGAGGGCGCCGGACATCCACGTGTCTTCCAACCGCCTCGTTTTCTCTCCCACACGTACAGTAAAAAAAAATCCCTGCCAAACTTCTGCCGCCGCCATACCTGCACGCCATAAGAGCAGCTCCAGCTACCGCAGCGTTTACGTGTAGCCAAGCGGCACGTACCACGTGGAGATTTGCTCTGGTGGATACGACACTCGAGGTTGCGGCTGCGTGGCACCTCGAACGGCCCCGGCGCGACGTGAACTTCAGCAATGCTCGGAACACGCAACATGCAGGACATGTAACCTCCGCCACGCCTCGTCACAGCGGAGGACCGCTGCCTCAACCATGTGACGGAGAGGCGCCCACTCTTCCCCAAAACTGACGAGCGCGCCAGGCGGCGTGGCGTTCGGTTCGTAATTTTGGGCGACGAAGGAGGCAAAATGCTCGCAAGGCGGCGGCGATGGTGCCGACGATGATCCTCGTTGGTAGGATTTATTCACCTCATTCGATGAAACCAGCTCCAACGAGGAGTAGTTTAGGTTTAGTTTACTTCGAACAGTAGTTTTGGTTTAGTTTATTTTCTGCTAGCATCCACGAAGCCCCGAATGGAATAGATCCACTAGTGGAATAAGAATCAACAGTACCGGTTAGGGAGGGGCATCAGTACCGGATTTGCAACCGGTACCGCCCAAGCGGGACTGTTGTCCCCCAACATCAGTATCGGGCGTGATGCGACCGGTATAAAAGGCCTACACGTAGGGTCGTGGACTGAGGTTTCGACTGGAAACCTTTAGTACCGGTCGCTGTTACCGACCAGTACTACTAAAGTTTTTTCAAAATAATAATTACTTTTTAAAACTTTCAGAAACAAATATTTTTTAGGATTTCGAAATTTCTCACTTAATTATCCACTAACCCACACTTAATCTCTAATCTAACTCTACACACTTAATCTCTACACACTTAATATATTTGAGAACTGTCAAATTTTCCGATTTGTCACTCATCTTGAAATTGCTATAATACTAGCACGCTTAACATTTAGTTTCCTTTCAAACTAGATACGAAGAGAGAACTGAGAACTTACTGATAGTTCTATCTTATCAATCGTGTTAACTACTTAGTCATGATTAAACACTTATTCATTTTTTATACTATAACTTGATTAAACATTTATATTATGCAATAATAATACTGAAATAAATAATGATAAAACAAATATTACTTTATTTAAAAAATGATTATATAACAATAAATATTTAAATAATAAAATAATGTGATAAACACTTCAAATAATTAATTCTTTCTTAGGAAAATTACACAACTAGTGGTTATATTATAGGGTTATTTATCAGGCTGCTCTCAGTTGTGGCATAGACCTCAGTTTTGCCCTCAGTCGCAAATCGTGCTCAGTTTTACCCCTACTTTGTGCACAAGGATTCAGTCCGTGACTCCAGTCGTCTCTGTTAGGCGTTAGCTTTTCTGACATGTGGGGCCCAGAAGACAACCGTTGACTCTGGGACCCAGAAGAGATTCGAACGGTGTAAATTCAAATTTTAAGTTTGAAAAACTCGAAAATGTGAAAAAAAATCCAAGTGTTGCTGATGAAGTAGGAAACAATTTTGCCAAAACGATTTTCAAAATTCTTGTGTCGTTTGGTCTGTGTAAAAAAGAAAAATTTCTAGATCTGATATCCAGATCGATAATCTAGATCTAGAACGGTGCAGAATTTGAAAAAAGTCAACTTTCGAATTTAAATATGAAAACATATCTCCGATGTTACCAATTTATCAAAGAGATTTTACAAATTCTTGTATCGTTTGGCCTATATAAAAAAATCTAAATCTGACATCAAACTAGATCTAGATCAGTACATTATTCGAAAAAAGTCAAATTTCAAATTTAACTATAAAAAAAATCTCTGATGTTGCCAATGATATAGTAAGCAACTTTGCCAAAGCGATTTTCCAAATTATTTTGTCGTTTGGCCGGTGTAAAATGAAATAAATCGTAAAACATTGTGCTATACGTGAGTTGATTGGTTGCTTGCTAGCTCGTATACATGACCGCCGCAGTGCTCGATTCACCTGCGTCGGACATTGAAAGAGCATTTTCCCTCATGTATGGTTTTGGTAATTGAATGACAATCTCTATGGACTAATGTTTGCATTGAGATATCATTATAGATCATGTCCATGGAATTGTGGAGTTCATGTGTTGGACTCTTGAACCTTATGTGTTGAGTGGAGCATATTGCAAGTATGTCTTGAAGGATTCAAGACATCATATTAGTGAAGAAATGTTGGAAGATATAAGGTTGATCAAGATGTTGATCAACACACAAAGCTACAAGATGTACCAAGAGAGATCATGTATCTCTTGGGATGGTAAACACTTGTCCGCATAGCTTTGTGAACTAACCCATGATATATGTGTGTGGTATCTTTATATGAGATTAGGTATCTTCCCATGGGCTTGCATCAAATGAAGATTTCATATAGCTCATGGAGGATGACGTCATGTGGTTATCGTCATCAAGGTGAGATGTGCAAGACCAAGAGAAGCTTCTTGAAGAGATCCTATGCTTGGTGCTTGCAATGGATACGTGAAGATGAAGCTAAGCGAGACTCTCCCATTGTGAGCATGGGGGAGTATTTGGATAAGTCTTCATCAAGCATGTGCTTGGACACGCAACCAAGGAAAGATGAACCACTTGAAGAGATCAAGATAGTCTTCATCCAACTCAAGTGGAATGCTCAAGGCAAAGGTATGATCTTGATAGGGCTATAGGATAGATAGGCGTACTATCAAGAGGGGCTCTCAAGTTAGTAACTTGATTGCATCGTTGTGGAGAACTCAAACCTTTGCATACTTGGCATATCATATTTCTGGGTTCTGAATTGCCTTTTATGGTGGTGAGGAACTAGATCTTGGTTCATCTCCATGTCAAGCTCTTGTTCATCGGAAACGGTCTTACTTTGGAAAACTTGTTGGCTTTCATCCATGTGAGGATTTAGAGCTTGGTTTATCTTCATATTAAGATCTAGTTCATCAAAAACGGATTTCGTATGAATATCTTGTTACGTTTTTGATATTGGAGGTTTTACCGGTTTACATGTTTTAGGAAAGTTAAACCTTTCCCATTTGGTTTTATCCTCAGATGATGGACTATGATGTTTCTATGCATATTCAAATAGAGCTCGTTGTAACGATTCCAACGAGCCAAAAATCATCGAAAACGGAGTCCGGATGGAAAATATATTGCAGTTTTGGTTTTGCTGTTTCTGTCAGTTTTCAGTCACTCGGAATATCCGATTCTAGACTGAATCGGAATATCCGATTCTCGCAGTTTTTCTGAAAAAAGAGGCACTGATTGGAACCGGAAATTCAGCTCGGAGACTTTCCACTCTATCGTGCTCAGGATGAAACGAGCATCCTAATGTGCAAGGTGTTACGCGAGAGATGGTTTCTCCACGATCACAAGCGGACAGCGCCGTTGGACTATCGTCGAACAGGTTGAGTGCGCGATTTGAGCATGCCAATGTTGGCATCAGCATGTTCCCACTGATTCCCAACTAATTGAGAAGAAATATCTATATGTTTGTGTATAGAACTGAATTTCCTACAACATTATAGTTATACGTGTTTGCTAGTTTTGAACTTGCTCTATCGTGTTTTCATGAAAAACTGATCTAGTCCGACCTTCCAATCCACTTTATCGTGCTCAGTGTGAGCCGAGCGTCCTAATGGGTATGTTTTGACACACGAGAGAGGGCTTCTTTGACTACCACGAGCGAGTGGAGCCGTCAAACTACTATCGAACACCTTAAGGGCGTGAGCTTGACATTGTCATGTCGGCATCAGTATGGCCATTATCGTGTCATAGTTTGTGATAAAGTTCTCATATTCAGCACATATGTGTGACATGATATGGGAAACAACGTCGCCGAAACAATTTTCAAATTCTTTAAACAAATATCATTTTCCACTTTTTAAGTGCTAAAAATGACATTTTTTTTGTGAAGCAAGTACATAAAATATGGTTCAAAATGACACCCATTTAATTTTCACAAAGAGTAGTACATATTTGTTGGATAATCCTTCAATATGAGAATTTTCCTTACTTTCTAT
Organism: Poa annua; assembly: GCA_026929855.1. Taxonomy (NCBI): domain Eukaryota; kingdom Viridiplantae; phylum Streptophyta; class Magnoliopsida; order Poales; family Poaceae; genus Poa; species Poa annua. The sequence continues at coordinate 65,005,318 of CM049429.1, read as the reverse complement.
CTAAATTCCCCTCTTTAATTGGCTTTAGGTCAAAATGAAGAGCATGGCTATTCATCAAAAGTGGTCGAATTTTAAATAACTATCGACGGTTCTATGTTGTAACCACAACTTGTGTACCTTAAAATTATTTTTGTAACAATTTCAAAGCAAACTATCACATAGTTGTAGTTCAAATTTGAATTACTTCCGGAAAATTGACATAAAGTTAATTAAATATGGAAATTTAGATAGAAAGTAAGAAAAATTCTCATATTTAGGGATTATCCAACAAATATGTACTACTCTTTGTGAAAATTAAATGAGTGTCATTTTGGACCATATTTTATGTACTTGCTTCACAAAAACTGACATTTTTAGCACCTAAAAAATAAAAAATGATATTTCTAAAAACCATTTTTGAAAATCGCTTCGGTGACGTTTCCTATACCATGGCACACATATGTGCTGAATATGAGAACTTTATCACAAACTATGACACGATAATGGCCATACATTGGTCATTTGGCTTGAAACTCATATATGTTTGTACATGATTGACATTTTTGTGAAGTATTGTTTTGAAAAGTTTGTCAAAATTCAAATTTATCATTTTTTCTACAAACTAGGACACATAAAAGGACTCCATGCCAAAGGGTTTCTTTTTTCGACTGTTTTTTCATTTTTTTTCTCATTTCTTTCATAAATGGTCAAAATAGAGAGCATGGTTATTCATCTAAGGTGGTCGAATTTTCAAAAACTATCGATGGTTTTATGTTGTAACCATTACTTGTGTACCTTAAAATTATTTATTTAACAATTTTAGAGCAAACTATCACGTAGTTGTAGTTCAAATTTGAATTACTTTCGGAAAATTGACATAAAGTCAATTAAAGAGGGAAATTTAGATAGAAAGCAAGGAAAATTCTCATATTTAGGGATTATCATTCAAATATGTACTACTCTTTTTTAAAATTAAATGGGTGTCATTTTGGACCATATTTTATGTACTTGCCTCACAAAAATATCATTTTTAGCACCTAAAAAACAAAAATGATATTTCTAAAAAGAAATTTGAAAATCGCTTCGGTGATGTTGTTTCCCATACCATGACACACATATGTGCTGAATATGGGAACTTTATCACAAACTATGACATGATAATGGCCATACATTGGTCATTTGGCTTGAAACTTATATATGTTTGTAGATGATTGACATTTTTGTGAAGTATTGTTTTGAAAATTTTGTCAAAATTCAAGTTTATCATTTTTCCTATAAACTAGTACACATAAAAGGACTCCATGACAAAGGTTTTTTTTCGAGTATTTTTTCACTTTTTTCATTTCTTTCAAAAAAGGTCAAAATAGAGAGTATGGATATTCATCAAAAGTGGTCGAATTTTAAAAAACTATCGACGGTTCTATATTGTAACCACTACTTGTGTATCTTAAAATTATTTTTGTAACAATTTCAGAGCAAACTATCACGTAGTTGTAGTTCAAATTTGAATTAATTTTGGAAAATTGACATAAAGTCAATTAAAGAGGGGAATTTAGATATAAAGTAAGGAAAATTCTCATATTTAGGGATTATCAAACAAATATATACTAATCTTTGTGAAAATTCATTTCAAAGTCTCTCATATGCAATATTGATGAATTCTCTTAAACCATTTGCCTTATGTGATATTTGTTTTGTGTCTCGAAGTATCCCAACTATCACTTATCCTATGTGGGTATTTGTGATGCTTTGAGAAATTGGTGTTGGAAGTTCATCTATACCCTTTAAGAATAATTTGAGCTATGTGATTTGCTTTTAAGCAAAAATTATTATCGGTGTATTTATGACTTCCTCTTGAATATCATGTGCTTGACCTTGTACCTACATTGTGTGTGCATGTTTCTTTGAGGACTTAGTGTCCACTTAGAAACTTATACACATGAGGGTAGTTACATATTTAATTGGTATTCAAAATCTTTAGTGATCACCTTTTACTACTTTCTTGATTCTTTGGTGATCTCTAAATGGCACAAGCTTTGTTTTTCTATTGGTTTCACATTGCCTCTTAATAAGCTTGTGATCCTATTTGATTTATCATCTTGGGTGTGCTTGTTTGCAAAATACATGATATACACTATGTGCCTCATAATTTGAAAGACTATGATGTTGCTTAGGCTCATCCTTGTTTAGTCTCCTAAATTGTATTTCCATGTCACACCCATCCTTTCCCGGTTGAGCAAGCCTTTATTCAATCTTGCACCTTTTTGTATTCGAAAGCATCTAGGAGGAAGCGAGGATTCCATGTTATGCACACCATATTGAAATACAAATCTTTTCATTGTGCATGTACCTTGGGGAGTTCCCTCGTGATTTTTAGAACACTTGGTTGATCTTATCATAATATCTTTTTTGCTCAATTGTTTTTGGATCCCTTGATTGCTTGTTCCTTTGTGAATGCTTTCCCCCTTTTGCAATTGGTATCCTTCCAGTGGATTTCAATGGGTATCTTTCTTGTGCAATTTTTGGATCCTCAATATAGTTTGATCCCCTTCATCTATTCGTCATTGGATAAGTGCATTTGATTTCACTCATATCATGAGAAATGCATAAATCATGAAGGAGATCTTATTATGTTACCTTTCCAAATCCTTTCGCCCATTTCGGCAATCGTTGCCAATGGGGTGCCTTCCTTGCCTTTGCATTCGTTGCTTGGTTTTATATATATAGTGGAAACTCCACCATCGGTAATGGTCGATAATATATGCAATGAATTCATGTTCATACACACGTGCATAAAATATGGGGGAGTTTGCTCTATATATGTGGATGGACTAACATCACATACCTTTGTAGTATTTGATGTTAGTGCAACCATTCTTGTTTGTTAAATTCCATATTATAAACCCTCTCAAAAGAGATTGTCATCAATTACCAAAATGGGGGAGATTGAAAGAGCATTTTCCCTCATGTGTGGTTTTGGTAATTGAATGACAATCTCTATGGACTAATGTTTGCATTGAGATATCCTTATAGATCATGTCCATGGAATTGTGGAGTTCATGTGTTGAACTCTTGAAGCTCATGTGTTGAGTGAAGCTTATTGCAAGTATGTCTTGAAGATTCAAGACATCATCTTAGTGAAGAAAAGATGAGTTGTGCAAGACCAAGAGAAGCTTTCTCGAAAAGATCCTATGCTTGGTGCTTGCAATGGGTACATGAAGACGAAGCTTAGCGAGACTCTCCCATAGTGAGCATGGGGGAGTATTTGGAGAAGTCTTCATCATGCAAGTGATTGGACGCGCAATCAAGAAAGATGACCCACTTGAAGAGATCAAGATAGTCATCATCTAACTCAAGTGGAATGCTCAAGGCAAAGGTATGATCTTGATAGGGCTATAGGATAGATAGGCGTACTATCAAGAGGGGCTCTCAAGTTAGTAACTTGATCGCATTCTTGTGGAGAGCTCAAACCTTTGCATACTTGGCATATCATATTTCTTGGTTCTTATTTGGCTTTTATGTTGGTGAGGAATTAGAGCTTGGTTCATCTCCATGTCAAGCTCTAGTTCATCGAAATCGGTTTTACTTTGGACAACTTGTTGCGTTTTCGGTGGCGGAAATATTGCCGGTTCTACCTTGAGGAAAGTCCCACACCTTGCCATGTGTGGAGATTTTACTCCATTTATGGGATGCAATATGTGGAAATATTTCCGGTGCTCATTGTTGGGTGCTCATCGTCGCTATCTTTCCAACAAAATTGGTCTCACCTCATTTGGAGTTCATTTGCAAAAGTTATAGCAGTTTTCGTTTCGGTGTTCTGCTGATTCGGATTATTGGGGCCGGATATTCCGCCCTACCGGAATTTCCGGTTTCCCAGCTCATGCAAGAAAACGTCTAAGGAAAGGAGAAAAAGGGTTCTGACTCCAGTCGGAAATTGTGCTCGGAAATTTCCATACACCGGAATTTCCGAGTGCCCCCAGAAAAGTCCTCCAGAAATGGCTAAGGAAAAGTTTGGTTTTGCTTCTGACTCCAGCCGGAATTTCCGAGCTCTCTTAGACCGGAATTTCCGGGTGACCGGAATTTCCGAGTCTCTCTAGACCGGAATTTCCGGGTGACCCGGAATTTCCGAGTCTCACTTATACCGGAATTTCCGAGTGTCGAAACAGCCAACGGCTATATTTCCTGGAGGGGTATAAATACCCCTCCCCTTCTTCCTCCTCAGCCAATCCAAGGTAGCACGACTTTCCCCTCTCTCCTACTCCATTGTTGACCTTGGAAAGCTCACTTCCCTCTCAATCCCTCCATTGAATCTTCCATATTCTTTAGGGAAAGTTGAGAGGAGATCTAGATCTACAATCCTACCAATCCATCTCTCCTCTAAGTGAGGGGAACTTAGTGGGTCTAGTTCTTGGAGTTCCTTTGTGGTTCTTCTTCTTTGTTCTTCCTCTCTTCTCCCCCCATAAGCATTAGTTGCTTTTGGTGGGATTTGGGAGTGAAGGATTTGACTCCTTTGTGGTTTCCTTTGTTCTTCCTCTCTTATTCCCCCATAAACATTTGTTGTTGTGTTGGAATTTGAGAGTGAAGGACTTGAGCACTTCGTGTGCTCTTGCCATTGCATTTGCATCGGTTTGAGCCCTCCACGAGGATTCGTGGTGGTGATACTTGTGAGCTTGTTACTCTTGGGTCTTTGGACCCTAGACGCCTTTTGTGGCCGGCCTTTTGTGGCCAAGACCTTTTGTGGTCAAGACCTTTTGTGGTCACTTGAGAGCCCCCAATTAAGTTGTGGGTGTGTGCCTCAAGACTTGGGAGCCCCCAATTAAGTTGTGGGTGTGTGCCTCAAGAGTTGTACGGGATTCGATCTCCACCCCAAAGGAGATCAATAGTGGAAGGTGAACTCGAACCTTTTGTGGTTGAGTTCATCAGGAGAAGAAGGTGAGCCTTTGTGGCGTTGCGGCTAACCTGTTGTGGTTGCGCACACCTCTCCAAACGAGACGTACACCCTTTGGGTGGAACTCGGGAATACATCCTCGTCTCCGCGTGCCTCGGTTATTTCTATACCCGAGCTCTTTACTTATGCACTTTACTTTGTGATAGCCTTCGTGCTTGAAGTCATATATCTTGCTATCATCTTGTTACTAGTATTGATTAGCTTAAGCTGTTGGTGCACATAGGTGAGCCTAGTTTATATATCTAGGTTGTATGCTTGTTAAAGTAAACCTCTAGTTTTATTCCGCCTTTATCAAGCATACCGGAATTTCCGGGTCATTTGTGTACCGGATATTCCGGCTCCTCGAAAAAGTTTTAAATCGCCTATTCACCCCCCCCCCCTCTAGGCGACGTCTATCCGTTCACTAGCTCTGCACAAAAAATATAAAGATTGGTTCCCAATTAGTTAGGAATCGGTGGGAACATGCTGATGCCAACATTGACATGCTCAGATCGCGCACTCAAGTTGTTCGACGATAGTTCAACGGTGTCGCCCGCTTGTGATCGCTGAGAAACCCTCTCTCTCGCGTAACACTTTGCCTTTTAGGACACTCGGTTCATCATGAGCACGATAGAATGGGAAAGTGAGGTCGGACGAAGGTAAATCGAGCATTGTGGCGTTCACGTATACGAGCTAGCCAGCGACCCATCAACTCACGTATAGCAGAATGTTTTACGATCATATTTAAATTTGAAATTTGACTTTTTCGAATTATGCACTCACCTAGATCTAGATTGATTTCAGATCTAGAAATTTGTCTTTTTTATACAGGCCAAACGATACAAGATTTTGGAAAATTTCTTTTGCAAAGTTGTTTACTATATCATTGGCAACATCGTAGATTTTTCAATATTTAAATTTGAAAATTGACTTTTTCTGAATTCTGCAATATTGTAGATCTAGATATGCGATATAGAAATTTGTCATTTTTACACAGGCCAAACGACACAAGAATTTAGAAAATCGCTTTGGCAAAGTTGTTTACTATATCATTGGAAACATCGGAGAATTTTTTTCACATTTAAATTATAAAGTTGACTTTTTTGAATTCTACAGTGTTAGATCTATATATCGATGTAGAAATTTGTCTTTTTTACATAGGCAAAACGACACAGGAATTTGGAAAATTGCTTTGGCAAAGTTATTTCCTATATCATTGTCAATATCGGAGATTTTTTTCACACTTAAATTCGAAAGTTGATTTTTTTCGAATTCTGCAGTGTTCATCTCCGATCTAGATGTCAGATTTAAAATTTTGGTTTTTTTACACAGGCCAAACGACAAAAAGAATTTGAAAAATCTCTTTGACAAAGTTGTTTCATATATCATTAGCAACACCTGGAATTTTTTCACATTTTCAATTTTCTCAAACTTGAAATTCGAATAAATTCGAATTTGAAAGAACTGCACCAAGTCGGTCTCACCTCTATGTTGCGGACCCACTGTCAGTAACGCCATCGCCATCAGACGAAACAGACTTCAAACTTGACGTTGAGGGCAAACCTTAGTACATGCGAACGAAATAGGGGCAAAACTGAGGACGATTCGCAACTAGGGGCAAAACTGAGTCTGAGAAGGCTGCTAGGGGCAATCCATTAAACGACCCATTATATAGTAATAATATTGAAATAAATAATGATAAAACAAATGTTACTTTATTTTAAAAATGATTATATAATAATAAATATTTAAATAATGAAATAATGTGATAAACACTTCAAAGAAAGAAATCTTTCTTAGGAAAATTACACAACTAGTGGTTATATTATGTTGTAATAATATTGAAATAAATAATGATAAAACAAATATTAATTTATTTTAAAAATTATTATATATTAATAAATATTTAAATAATAAAATAATGTGATAAACACTTCAAAGAAAGAAATCTTTCTTAGAAAAATTACACAACTAGTGGTTATATTATGTAGTAATAATATTGAAATAAATAATGATAAAACAAATATTACTTTATTTTAAAAAATGATTATATAATAATAAATATTTAAATAATGAAATAATGTGATAAACACTTCAAAGAAAGATAAACACTTCAAAAAAAGAATTAGAGATATTTTTTTGCAACAATAAGACAACTCACACCCAATAATAACACTACTACAAAATATTAGTGATAAATTGTTTGCAACATAACACTACTAGCTACAAAATATTAGAGTGTTTGCAACAATAACATTACTAGCTCACATCCCAACAACAACAGTACTGCATATATATACATGAGGAGACCCTCAAGGCACTACAAACACTAACTAGCTATCAATCGTCACCCGAATAATCAGAATCATAAGGCTCCTGGCGCACCGGTCCCGGTACGAGCTGACCCTGCCCGTAGTTGATTATTCTAATCTTACGGAACACCTCGTATGCAACATACGCATCTATTGTTGCATACTCAATGTTGCAACCGTCAAGTGGGTACTTCTCCTAAAGATAATGTTGCCCACTCTTGAATATTTTCTTCATATCTTTGTACGCGTCCTCGTCGAGCACGGCGCTTGCGATAGCAGCCATTCCAGTTTTGAGATGCTCAAGCCTAAAGATAGCCTGGAGATCAATGTGGCAGGCAGATGGTAGCTCAAGTCCCGGCCAGGTGCGTTTCATCTTGATCTTGTCATTTTTTATATCAACGCTAGCAAAATGAATGTCGCTGCAAAGAAAATCCATGAGTAGTGGTTGACATTGATTGTCACTTATGCAACAAAAATGGAACACATGTTAAAAATACTAACAAGAACTATGTACATTGCAATGCATCAACAATGTACATATGCAACAACAATATATATATGCAACAACAATATAGAACAATCTAACCAACAACAATATATATAGACAATTGAACATTGTATAATTCGGCCAATTGAATTAATTAACAATCTCATTTCGGCCATATTGAACAATCTTTATTTCGGCCAACTACTGATGAACTATATATATGTATACAACAACAATCTCATTAAATCTCATTTCAGCCAACTTTGAACAATCTTATTTCGGCCAACTACATTGATGAACAACAACAATCTTATTTCGGCCAACTATATATATTGATCAACACAATCTCATTGGAATGTATAATTAACAACAAATCTCTCATTTATAATTCAGCCAACTAATTAATTTATTAAACAATAATTAATCTCATTTTGGCCCAATTATTGTAATATTTATTTCGGCCAACTATATATTGATGAACAAAACAACAAATCTCATTTCGGCCAACTATATATATTGATTACAATCAAAAAATTAAAGTAATTGCCCCAAAATATAACATTTGGATCGGATGAGATTTTTTGTACCTTGCCCATTGGAAGACCAAGACATACTTCTTAAAACATAGTTGGATCACCACAACCTCTTACTGATTGGCGGTGTGCTCGAAATCGAGACCGATGAACTTCTCTTGATCCCGAGCTTCACCAATCCATTTCTTGAAATCGGAGAGATAACCGCCCACCAACGTGCTATCGTTGGTATATACCACCTTCAGATTCGCGGTGTGTGCAAGCACCGGTGCACAACGCGTGATTGGTGGTGCCGGACTCATGGTGGCCGGAGTGGATGAAGAGATCAGAGGGGAGAGAGTGTCGCCGGAGGGAGAGAGGAAGAAGAGAAAGCCCAGGCCGTATCAGAAAATGAAGAGACAGGGGAAGAAAACTGTCCACTCACGTCTAAAATTGTGGCGGGAGTCGAATGATTAGGACCTTTAGTACCGGACCGTAACACAGACCGATACTAAAGCTCCCCTCGCCAGCCCCTCACGGCCGTTGTCATCCCATTGAGATTTAATACCGGGTCGTGTTACGGACCAGTACTAAAGGTCCCTTACGGACCGGTAGTGTTGCCCCCCTCCCCTCTGACAGTTCGAACCGGTACTGATACTCATTAGTACCGGCCGCAAATATAAGCAGGACTAATTCTCTGGATGTAAAGTCTTTTTTCCACTAGCGAAATGAAGGCCTCGCCCCTTCCGAATGCTTCTCCGATCCTGAAGTTCTCGCCCGTCAACGAAGGAACTCAGATGAACTAACTTTCATTTTGTTTATTTTGATATATATTTTTATGTTATTTTTAGTCACTTCTTTACGGAAATCAATTTGAGACACGCTAGAAAAGATTTCCTTTCGCAAGCTAAATTTTAACTCTTCAAAAAAAGCAGGGCAACACCTGCGCGTGCTGTTTAGCAATTTTGACCCTACAAACCTATTTTAGCATGCCGCGGTTTCCTGTTAGATATGCTCTATAAAACACTATATTCACTTTCGATATTTCGATAAATCGTCCGATTCATTGTTTCTCAGTGTCTAACCAATAAAATAAATTGGTCGATAAATCGGCCGATATGCCTATAAACCGATCGATTTATAGCTTATCTTACGTCGAACGATAAATCTCCGATAAGCGATAGCCGGGTGTTTAATTAGACTTATTTTGGCTTTTGGCTTATAAAAATAGGTGTTTTTGACTTTTGTCTTATACCATAATACGACATAAGGCAAAAGTTAAAAACACCTGTTGCTAAGAAAATCGTATTACGGTGTGTCTACATACAAGAAATTCTAAATTGACTTAATTGCAAACAGTAGAAACACTATCTGTCTCCTCTTAATAAAAAGGCGCCAGGAGCTAGCATAACATATAAAGATTCAACTGTTACAGATGTCAAACAGCTACCAACATAAAATGCATTTAACTCATTTCAACCGACGAGCAGCTTTCTCGTCTCAAAGTGCATGAAATATTCGCTGAGACAATCAAGAAAATTTGTAGTGACACAAACGTTGCATTATTACATATCGGTGTAATCAACAAGAATTACAACCTAAAAGTTTTCCCATCCCAGAACTTTCAAGAGCCCCAGAGCAATTCACGTCTCACACTGGTGGCCACAAATGACACCAATCATGAATAATCTATAATAAAAAGGCAAACTCCCTTATAATCCACCAATCTATCAATCTATAGGATCTGTAGAAATGTTCAATTTTTTGTTTGGCTTTAAGAATAGCTATATATAATTTTGACAGAAATTTATACCAGAGCGAGCGAGCGCCTAGTCTCAAAGTTTGTCGACGTCAATGACGTTCCTGAAGCTTCCACCGAGCAACGAGAGGAGGCCACCGCCGTGCACCCTCCCCTCGGGTACAGCGAGCTCTCCACCGTCTCTGCGCCTATCCAACGATGACAGCACGGATGGGGACGAGGACTTCATAGAGAGGGGAACCAGCACCTGAGGAGGTATCAGCTCCAGCCTCCCCGCCGTGGCCACAGGCGAGCCGTCGCGCTCTGACACCGTGCTCACGCCCGAAGATGAGTAGTCGTAGTTCATGGTGCTGGCTGCTGTGGCAGTCGATGACACGATGCCTCGGAAGAGGCCCGGCCCGATCAGGCTCCCGCTGCCGTTCTTCCCTGCCCCGCCGCCGTGTCGACGTTGCTGGGAGGACTGCGCGGCCATCAGCGTTGCGTGGGCGGCACAGAGGCCGCTCCTGCCACGGGCAAACTTCTCGCAGCCCGTGCCGAACGTGCACCGCTTGCCGCCGCCGTGGGCCTTACAGAACTCCGTGCTGCCCTGCGCGCTCTTGCCGCAGCTGTCGACCTTGCACCGCTTGCCGCCGCCGTGCTTCACGCAGAAGTCCGTGCGCCCGCGGGCGCTCTTGCCGCACCCGGGCACCGAGCAGCGCTTCCCGCCGCCGTGCGCCACGCAGTAGCTGGTGCCGCCATGGACGCTCTTGGGGCAGAGGCCGCCGCCTTCGTACATGCAGCGCTTCCCGCCGCCGTGCGCCTTGCACAGCGGCGTGCTGCCTTCCGCGCCCTTGGAGCAGCCATCGAAGACGCACCTTTTGCCACCGCCGTGGGACTTGCAGTACAGCGTGCTGCCCTGCGCCCCCTTGCGGCAGTCCGGATACTGGCATCGGCGGCCGCCTCCGTGGGAGATACAGAACCCTACCTTGCCCTCGGCGCTGCGGATGCAGCCCTCGACTGCGCATCGCTTCCCTCCTCCGTGCTTGATGCATCGCCCGGACTTGCCCCGCGCGGCCTTAGGGCAGTCATTGTATCCGCACCGGCGCCCTCCGCCGTGGGCAATACAGTGATCAGTCTTACCCTCGGCGCTCTTGGTGCAGCCAAGCAGCATGCACCGACGTCCTCCTCCGTGGGCCTTGCAGTAGGCCGTGCGGCTCTCCGCACCCTTGTAACACCCCGGTTTCTGGCACCTCTGCCCGCCTCCATGAGCAATGCACAGGCCTGACGCACCTCTCGCGCCTTTAGAGCACCCTTTAAACCTGCACTTCTTCGGATGCCGGCGATGAGCCGACTGCCCAGGATTAGTTACACCGGTGACAGCATCTGAGCTCACACCAAACGAAGTCTCTGTCATGGTTGTTGTTGAAGGTTCAGGGCTGAACTGAAGGTGATGCTGACCATGCCCATTTGAGTTGTCTGTGTGATCGAGCAGATCATCATTTGCATCCACCTGAGCATCTTGAGCAAAGAAGCCACCCGAGCTCCTCCTGGCCGACGTCGACCCCTCGTCCACAAAAGAAAAGGAGATAATGTTTCCTTGAGAACGCTGACCAATAGCTTCAGCATTGCCCCCGTGACCGTGATCATGAAGCCCAAGGCTCATCGTCCCAGGACTAGTGAACGATAAGCTCCGGCCAAACAGTGTCACCGGCGCTTTCGATTTGCCTGCTCCTCCGGTAGGCTGCTGGTAATCCGTGGAGCTTGGTTCCGGCGGCGGACCCAATCCAAGTACCAGCTTGCATGCATCATCTTGTGCTGAAACATGACTCCGGACAGCCCTGTTGCCACGGCTGCAGTTGTCCATTGCTGAACCCCGGAAGTCCAAGGAAAATGAGGTTGGACCATGGCCAACTGTCGTGTAGCTCGGCACAGAGTGTCCAGACATGAACACCGTAGAGCTGTCCATCATGGGGTGGCTTCCACGGTGATGGATATCCGCGAAGCCGTTATTCATCTAGGCTAAGTACTTTTGTACACTGCAGACTGAACTGAGTTTTTTGTTTTCCTTTGAAGTGAATGATGGTGGTGGAAGAAACAACAGAAGATCAGGTGATTCCTGATCTTTTATATGTGCATGGTGGAGTAGACGAAGTCGAAGAATATGAGCAGCGGCGAGGTACAGTTGAATCCGCTACTAACAAAACCTGACGTGTCTGCCCGGTCCATTACCTTCTGCCTTCAGCAAAAAATTGTGACCCGGTAGGTAGTTGATCCCTGTCAGACTAAACCATCCGATACAGTGATGATGTAGTTGACCATCCAGTGTGATAAATTTTCTTCAACTAGAATACTAGATGTTGACCATCAGGTAGGAGCTCAAATGGTTTCTGCCAGGGCAATCTTCAGATAAGAACAGTACTGCGAAAAAATGGTAATGGCAAGTCAGATGGTGTTCATGATCCGATAGATAGAGCTTAACATGACTCATAATTAGCTGTATCAAATGCACATTTGAATGGGGTTAACCAGCAAAATAAAGTCTACATAAATCTGCATATAAATCAGGTAAATGAACGTATCATTGGCTCCGGAAAAGGGCCTTGAATTGCTGAAGCTAAAGATCATGTGAGGCTACTGGAATTCTGTGTTTCCTGTTTCTATTTGTGGGCCTTTCTCGTCCAGTGGTCTGATTGACTATGTGGCTCCAGCCCAACCACAGAGCATCGTGGAATCTTACACTATCATCGGGAGGAGAATCAAACTAGTAGGCAGACAATAGACTGGTAGAGTGAATATTCCTGATATGCAACTCAAGTTGACCGCAGAACGAATACCAGTAGAAAATGGGAATTAGGAATTGCTCAATATGATAAGAACACATCAATCAAGTTCATCACAGACAGATCCACGTTTTCCTCTTTTGGCAAACCATAAACCTTACTTATGTCATCCATTGAGGGGTAAAGCAGAAAGTTTGACAAATTTGCACATACAGAATTCAAAAAAATCCATGGTCGAAAAAAACAAGTAATCTGGACTTATTCGACAGATAGGAGTATGGGACTTTTTGCTCATCATTAGACATGCCTAGAGAATACGGGGACAGAAAAGGACATGTCAAGTACACAATAGCACAAGTCAAAGCTTTGTTTGCATAGGAGCCACATACTAATATACTAGTAAAAGTTACTTAAACAACTTGGCTAAACTTTTGAGCCTTTCGGACTACGAATCCTACACGACCCCTACTGAACAGGTAACTGAATCACATATCTTTTTCTTTCTGGAAAAGAGGTTGCAACAATTGATAAATCCCCTAGTGCATGTATAACAATTGATAAATCCGTGAGACATCATCATCCATTCCCCCCGATCTTGTAGAAGCAATTGATTAGTTTCGAGTCAGATTAGTTCAAGTCGTACCTAATAGCTACAGCCGTGGGAGATCATCACTCATGATCTGGGTCAACAATCATAACCACGACAACGAGCTTAATTTTCAAGGATAATTGGAAGTATTCATCTAGTTGACTAAACGATCTAACGCTCCAATACCTGTGGCCTTGGAGAAAGATCGTGGAGGTATGGGGCCAGGATTGCCACCTGACCTTCATGTGAGCAACAACCAGGAGTCCAGGAACCAACCTTAACCACAAGATTACCTTACAGGACGAGACAGAACTGCAACTACCAATATGTGATACATGTTCTGGGACAAATCTTTACTGAAAAGACGTCGTTTACACAACCTAGGATGTGCCAACTTCTTTAAGAAATATGTTGTAGACATGAGACGGGAAAATTACCTCGTGCTTATGTAATTAAGTGTCAGTTTACGACCCAATTGCGTCAAAACAGAAAATTGTTTCAGAAAATACCTTTGCATGACAAGAGATAGAGAAGGATATACGTATGATGTAGATGAACATGGAAGAAAACACTTGGCTAGCGCACACAAGAGCAAATGGTTGTACGACATACAAGCAAGAAATCATAACGCAGCTCCTACAGCATAGCCTCGATATACCCAACTAAATAAGATCGTAGTCCATAATTGAATCTCATCAACTGAAAAGGAAGAATATACAGGAGGACAGGACGGATGACAGATCTAATATGAATTGCCTAATTCCATGGCAGAAACCTCAAACCCTAGAATCAGGAGTCAGGATTCTGAACTGGAACCCATTCGCATGAGCTCAAGAACACACAACCGAAAAAAATATCGACACAGAAAAAAAAGGAAAGAAGCCAAGACAGAACAGAGCACCAAATCTTGGAGAAGGAAAGGAGGGAGTAGGGAGAAGCCAAGTAATCACCTAGGATCTATCCCCAATGGAGGAGGCTCTGCTGTCCTTTGCGCAGAGAGAGAGAGAGGGAGAGAGATTCTCTGATTCTCTTTTGTTAGAGGAGGAGGAAGATGGAGAGAGAGAGAGCGTGTGTTTATGGTCGACGATGTTTAGTTGTTTCTTGCGAGTGCGCAACGTCAGATGACGGCGGTGTTTGCCAATGCCAGGCATCGCCTTTCCCACGCACCTGGCTCCCCGTCGGCTTGCAAGTTGCAACGCAGCCGAGCTGGCGTAAATGGTCGACGGCTCTGGCTCTGTTTGTGTGGTGTATGTTTGGTGTACGTTTCGCGAGGGCCCAGTTTGGTAGATTGTTCTCAACTCTCCCGAGTGTTTGCAACATTTTTTTACAAAATGTGAATCCGTGATAGGAGGTGGCTGGTAATCAACTTGCTGGCATTTTCGAGAACTTGTCTATAGCAAGATGGTTAGGAGGATGGTTGTATCCCTAAGGCAGCAGTGTTCAAACTCCAGATTTGACGTCGGTGTTTCTTCCAGTGAGAGGGGACGTTCCCGTCGACAGCGAGGCGTCTGTGATGACTTCGTCAATCTCAAGATCTGACCCGCCGGCTCAGTCTCTCGGAGGTGCTCATAGGGGTAGAGTGTGCGTGTGTGCGTTCATAGGGGTGAGTGTGTGCGCGTGTATATGAGCGCTTGCGTTGTACTGTGTTTCTCAAAAAAAACTTGCTAGCATTTTCTCCATATGTTTGGTAGTTTGGAAACTCCTCAACTGAGGTTGTTTTGAGAAAAATATATTAATTATTATATTGAACCAATATCGTATTCTTGTGTTCTTATAAAATAAGGGCCATGTTCAGGGGCGGATGCAGGAAAAAGAATAAGGTGGCCATGCATGGTAAATCCTCCATTAGGGGGGCTAACTATGCTAATTTCCTCTAAAAATTGTTTAACTTTACATGGCCAAACAAGCGATAAAAAAACTCGATGAAAACAAAAGACTACTCTCCCAACATAGTTGTGCCCCGCCTTGCACCATAAGATCGCTTGGGACTGAATGTTTCTCAGCCACAAAAGAAGGCAGGGTGGAAACGTTGTAGAAAACCCCCTCCTTTCGCTCGGTCCAAGTCTCTCAAAAAATGAGCATGATAAGAAAACGACAATAATTTCCGTCTCGTACCATTGGTGTAGATGATGGACTCTAGCCATTCATTAAAGGTGGTGCATGAGGTACAACTAGACGTATCAATCGAAGTGAAGCCGAGCCAAGCAACAATCTTGTTCAAATCAAAAGCGTGTTGCGACATTTGAAAAAAAGGTGCACCGCTGATTCATCTTCCCTTTTAAAATGTTGGCAAAGCCTGCATTTTGGGCACCCACACTCGATCTTACGGAACTAGGCATGCAAAATGTTTGCAGTTCGGAGGGGGAATTTCCTCCAACCGCTTCTAGCATATAGGATGTAGTCATTCCTTCAAAGAGAGACTTGTTTGTTGGTGTCGCCAAGTACGATTTGAAGGTGGTTCCAAGTTAAGACATTTGTTGTGCGCTCAATGAGGTGAATCTCATTTATTTTCGTCCAAAGCTCGACAAACTCATAGATGTGTTGATATTTATATTACATATGTTCATATATATATATTTATTATAAATTTATAAGATTTGACTTTGTATAAATTTAGAATGCAATATAATTGTTAACCGAGGGAGTACCTCTTTCTGAGGTGATGGAGTTGTCAAATCACCACTTAATGTCCAGATTTCAAACACTGGTTTTCACATTTGTATACACACCTACGAGTGAGCTTTAGTAGGAAAATAGTGATCATCGTATCTTCTATATCTAAATAGGAATACCACATTAGCTGGTTTCTCTCAACATACATGCATGCCACCTCACAATCCATCCATGTAATCCAACTCATGTCCACCTCATCGAATACATGCATACAAGTTGCCACTTCGCTGATCCAGTGGTGATGCCTTCTAAGTTTCCAGATTCGGTCTCTTTCCCTCCCAGTGGCCCACATCACACCTTCTATACCTAAACAAGAGCACCAAGGCCACTAGTTGATTTCTTTCAACGTGCAAGCATGCCACCTCACAATCCCTCCATGTCATACAACTCATGTCCACCTCATCACATGCATGCGCACAAGTTAACACTTCTCTGATCCAGCAGTGATGCATTCTCAGTTACCATATATGATCTCTTCCCTTCATATTTGCCCACATCACACACACATACATTAATGTAAATGTTTTTTTTGCGGGGTGACATTAATGTAAATGTTGACTACCCGAATTAGCGTTGATGCCCGATCTATGTCCACCTCCCTTCATGATGTCTCTTCTTCCCTCCCCCATCCCCCCCCCCCCCCCCCCCCCCCTTCAGTTTCATCAATGCAACCCACAACTATTCGTGCAGTTTCTCAATCAGTGAATCCAGCATGACGCCACCTGCTCGGTAGTCTCCGGTTGATATTTGCAATCTCCATCCGCCGGCTAGGATGCTCCACACAACTCGATCTCCACCGTCATTAATCCCTAGTGGTCATCTACGTCAACCACCAGTGGCATTCGGCACCCTACTCTATATGAGCACGTTTGGCTGGTCATTCCTCACTTTTCTCCATTACACCTTCTTGAGATAATTTCTCAATTTTCTCATGTATTGCTGGCTGACCGCGAACGTAGTAAGCAATGTGGATGCGAGAATGTTGAACGATGAAACCCTGAGACAACTACGAGAGCATGTAGGATGGTCTGATTAGTAGGCATGCAAAGGGAGTAAACTAGGACATATTATGAATTTTCTTGCATTCGCTAATGTTTATGATTCATAGAAATCGGAATGGAGACGGATGATAAGAGATTTGTTCTACACTTTTCATCAATGTTCCTTGTATAGAATGCTGCAATTATTTCTCTACGCTCCCCTAAAAAAGTTCTCTACGTGTCAACACGGTAAAAAGTTCACTCTCCTAGTATGTCACTAACACTCCTTTTCCACATAGTTCTTTTGCCATTTGCATTGTTCACCCGTCAATATCATTCATATTTTCCAGGAGATATCTAAAACGTAAACTTACGGACCTTGTCTTTTCAGCAAGACACTTTTTAATTATTTATTATGTTAAATAAATAATGAAATATGTATTCTTTCAAAGCATTTTCAGGGAGGTGAGTGATATATTCTTTCAAAGCTTTTGCCTTTGTGTTACAAATTCTACACCAACGCGGAGGGAATTACCTGGTACTATATAGAAAGAAGTTCACACAAACAGTACTGTCAGATCTTAAACTCCATTTTGGAAGAAAAACACAAACAGTGTCAACCATAAATTTTAAACCGGATATAGTCTAATGCAAAACTGGGAATATATGCGAGACCTGAACTAGCCAGCTACCAACCATGACCATCTAATTCACATCCCTTTCAACAAAAAGCAGAGGCTGCAGCGACACGACGATGCGATTGGCTGAAGCATTACGTGCACAAGTTTGCATCTATCCTTCTGGATCTCTCAACTAATCACAAAATGGCCGGTCCATCAATTTGAATTGGTTCGGTTGGTAGCGACTATGTTGTAGCGTGGACCAGGCCTGATGCCTATTATTGTTGCCCATTGTCCAAAAATAAATCTAGAAATGAATGTCCTAGCCTTTATACTGATTGATGCGTGCCATTTTATTCTAAACTTTAAGATGTTCAGAGTTGTAGATTAAAAAGGACACGCACACGTTCCATCTCCCAGAAACAAGAATCAATTCCATAATTAACATTTTTAGGCTTTTTATTATACACATGTATGTAAAAATATTTTAGTATATATGTTTACTCATTTTAATTTAAATCTAGACAAATATCTGAAGCATCTCATATTATTATGATGCGGAGGGAGTAGAAATTATGCACAGTTAACCTTAGGACCCTTAACCTTATTCCTAAATAGCCAAATCAGCTGAAGAAAACCTTTGTGACCATCTCCTAGAAACAGGAATCGAAAGACGCAAACGTTCCATCTCCCAAATTGCATACTGAGCGTCGAAACCCACCGTATGCTTCCATATGGGGTACTTAGGATTCTTTGTACTTTGTATTTTGATTGTACCTCATGATATATTCTCGACTTCATGATTTTGTACTTCACCTCTTTCTATACTTTCGAACAACGACAAATATTATTTCGCCAATTTAAGGTCCATCGGATCGGTGTTCCTGATATGGTTATAGATGTAGGCTGTATGTACGTTCAAATGAGTAATTATAGATGCTTGTTTGTGTGCTTGCGTATGTACCTTGTCTGAAAGAATGAAATGTGATGCTCAACACTAAAAATCGATGGTAACTATATTGTCAATCATGGAGCAAATTATTGCGTGGCCCTCCTTGTCTTGTGCTCCTACCAGGCAACAGATGGCTCATGAGTCTGAGTCGGCTCGGCTCGGCTCCCCGGGATCGTGCTCGGCTTGTCTTCGCCGTTCCCGGATGCGATGCGCCGTAACGGCGATAGCCTACTTTTACGTGACGTTCACGCGCCCGAGGCGCGGACGGACCCACTCCTGATACTCCGTGCCCTCCGGAGACTCACAGACAGGGACGCCCAGCTCAGAGGCGCGGCCCACATGCCAGTGACCTTGACGGAATCTCTCCAATAGGATTCCTGGTAACGAACTGGTGGCGGGAGGATCCGCGTCTCCAGCACCACCGGGCATGCAAAACGACAAAACAATAATAACCAACAACCAGAGACTCGCCGGCCTCTCGCCGCCCGACACGCGCCGCGCCGCTATTCGCCTCCGTCCACTGGCTGCTCTCTCGATCCCGGCTTGCCGTCGGTGCTGCCGGCTCGCCGGAAAGCTACGCAACACCGACGAGCGACGAGGCTCCTTCTCGGAGTTAGCTTTACTGTATAATCTGCTTCTTGTGCCGTTTCGACCCAGCGAAACCACTTCATAGTCATAGCTCGTCTCGTCCAATGGGAGAAAGGTTAGTGATTCAAGGTCAGCACGCACGTAATCAACGCTGAAAAAATGGGTGCTATACCTAGTATGACGAGACCAGTTATTGGTTCTCCTCGTCACAGCTTGGTGGATGCCGATGAACTGATCTTAACACGCATGCGTCGGTTTGTTCACTACTAGCAAAATGGAGGTCTCAACTCTAGTAGGTACTCCTTCGATCTGATTTAATGTCGCAAGCCATACTCCCTCCGTTCCAAATTAGTTGACTTCTATTTAGACAAAATTAAATATATCTATATATACTTTAATTTTAGATACATTCACTTTTCGGCGCTGCTATACATCCGACGAAACGCGTCCGATCTACGTCCGGCGTTATGTGCCAGCGAGCTTCTCACGCTCGGACTCCTACCTCTTGCATGCAAAGCTAGCTTCGATCAAAAAATTGACGACTCCATAGGTGTTAGCTTAGGAAAAAAAACTCGTGTACGTGAACCACGTTTAGTCAGCTAAACATATTTTCTCTTCTTCTCTCCAAAACTAGCTCTAGTGACTAGTGATATTCTCTTCATTCACAATATAAGAAGTTTTAACATTTTTCACATGTACATATCTAAACTTGTATTTAGACATATTTTATGTATATGTACATTTATTTTGATATAAATCTAAACAACATGTACAACACCTATGACGTCTTATATTGTGGAACGGAGGAAGTACTATTTTATTTCATTTTTTTAAACGTGTCAAAAGATTTGCATTTTCATACTCCCATGTCCAAAAATGCTTTTCACATATTTTATTTAATGTTTTAGACTTTTAGTACATACATATATATAATATATTTTTTTCAATTTCGGTAGCTCTAAGTGAAATATTTCTGGAAGGACTGAAAAGAAGATAAGAATTGTCTAGTTTATGAGAAAACTTACTAAACACATCGTGTGGCTCCAAAACCGCACCCTAACCCGGGTCGACTACTAATTTTTCCACCAACAAAGTCGATACCTCAACGTCTAGACACAACTGTCGAAGCAAACATATGAATCTGTCACTATGAAATACACGCCGGATCTGAGGTTGCTCCCCCACACGAGTCGACTATCAAATCATCCTAGCGACTAAATCTGACACTCTAGCAGCTCAACGCAACATACTCCCTCCGTTCGCTAGAAACTGTACATCTAGCATCCAGAAAATTTCATGAAAGAGTGTCCATCTACACTCCCAATACACTTTACCTTTAACTTAATCATTATTAATTGACTCATGCAATAATTTGAGATACATCTATTGGCTGCATGTCCTGTCTTAATTACTGCCATTTAATCGCCTTCTCTCAATGCTCACAACCACATAAAGTTGTGCCATGGAGTTAAATCCCCATTTCTCTTGATCCATGTGCAAATATCTATATGCACACTCTCTTGTGTACGGAGGGAGTAGAAGAGATGATAGACCGATGCAGCCGCTCATACATTCACGTCGAGCTTAAGGTCACGCACGGTGTAGCCGATTGCCGGATTCATTTTATTTGTGCCCTATATTTCCTGCCAATTTAGCTTTTTTCCGGCCAATTATTTCTTGACAAAAATGTGTCCGTCAATATATCCACATGGAAAATAGAGTAGGAGCCAAAGAAAAATCGAAAATAAATTTTTAATAACAGATAAGCTGAAAATAAAAATAAGAATATTTAAATATCGGTCCAGAGAAGATTAATCTAAATAACAAACAAACTTGGTCTAGACTAGTTTAATCTCGCAAATAATAGTGACGGCCAAAAATAGATTAATATAAATGTCGATCATAACTTATTTCTACTGTGGAAATAGTAATATAGGTCATGTATATTAGCTTGCATATGTTTTCTGGGCCGAAAAAACTAGCATACATGTTTTTTCAAGCTTATAGCATACATGTTTGATATACGGAAGGCTAGATTAGGGAAAAAATACATAAAGAAGAGAGCAGGGAGCGCTAGCTGGCTGGCTAAGCAATCGTCAGACAGCTATCGGACAATGAACCGTCGGACGTGAAGTAATTCCGTTCACTTTTTGATAAAACGAAATCATCTAATATGTAATGGAGTGAGTACTGGTGTAGCATGCCTTTCACGTCTACAGTATTTTTCTTGACCCGAGGTAGTAACTGATTTGGTCCTTCTAGCGATCACAAGCAAGTTAGAGATGTGTTGTTTATGACGTGGAGAGTTGATGAGAGCTGCTGGTAGCCTGGTAGATGATTAGGACAAGTACAAGACAGTTGCCCTGATTAAGCAGCGAGGGTCCTCTTCTTGCAGAACGATTTATACATGATTCTTTCGGGAAGCATATATTGCTAGAATCCACAGGGAGTTGCTCACACGGTATAGCGCGTTTGCAAGAATCCACAGCGAGGGGAAGGGCTGCTCTGTCCGATTGCTTCAGATCGTCAAGCCTCCAATATGTTAACCGGTAGTACGTACTAGTACCACGATGGCGACAGTAGGCTGATGCAGTTTGTTAGTACCCTGATTAGTTAATTTGTCTGCACGATCACGAGCTTTGGCCTGCACTATATTGGCAGGATGCAATGGATTCTTCCAGATTCCAAAAGACAACTTGGGAGGAATATGATATTAACACCCTGCTTGCGATCGAGGGTGGTGACGCAAGATGGAACAGCCGTTGGGCGGCCACAAAGGTTTCCCTGAATATACAATTAACCCGCCGCTCAATTATCAGTGCGGCCACTAGGGGTATTTTGCTTACTAATATTGTACGGAAGTACTTGACGTCCTAGCTAGAGGATTTCTCACCGTTCACTGACGTGCTTGACCCCTCTCATACAGTCTCATTACATCAATCGAGAGGGCCCAAGATCCAGTGAGTTTCTAGCCTTCTAGGGTTGCATTCGTGGGGGTGGTATGCGATTACGGACAGGCATGTTACCCCGCGGGAAACCATCAAATTCCCATGGTATTGTGGGTGCATGATCCATCGATGGAGTGACGCAGGGTTGGCATGTATGATGATTAACTAATTGACGGGTTCTGCAGACGACTAAATGCTCTCCACGCAACCCAGAACGAAGCTCCAGCTAGATTGCACGTAATTGGCTATTAAACTTATGTCTAGTAGGCACACCAGAAACCTAACTACATCACGTCAAACTGCGGCATATATGGGCTTGCGGAAAGTTGCCGCGTACAACGTTTTTTTGCCCTTTCTAATGCTCAGAAGGCTATAATGTTTGCTCACAGAAATTGATAGGAATCGTTTCTTATTGCAAGAGTGGCCCATCAAAGTGTCTATGAGACAAGTATTGCGTTTCTTTCCTACAGATTAAATCGTGTCATCCGATGTTGGATTTGTTTTTCAATCATGGAGCTTATGGTATTAATTGGCGTGTGGTTTTTTTCTATGAACTCTACTAATCTTCAAGTTGACAATGACAAATTTCTCGCGTGACGGTGATTGAAAAGGTGGTTATTTTTATCTGTGAGTGAATAGCTCTTTGCGTTCGGAAAAGACTACTTCTAGCAATGTAAAGATTAACGTTTGTAAGGATATTTGGGTTTAGCATGCATTTTTAATACTTAGATGCATGAGATTAATGTTTAAAGAGTGAATTATTTTTAAAAAGTAGTTATCTTGAAATGAGAATGAGGTTTTCATACGACGACTATAAGTGTTATTGAACCTCATTGGAGGGGGAAAAAGAGATCTTCTCCCAGGTGAAGTGCAACTGGCGTAACAATTGTATTCCAATATGCAATTTAGTCTTGCCTACGGTTCTAAACCGGTTAGATACTTGCCTGATTCCCATGTTGGTTTCACTGATTCACTCTTATTCCTTTTTTTAACCCGATGTCGATTTTGCCTCTTAGTTGCTGCAAAAACATCCATGATTATCACATCATAGAAATTAATTAACGGAAGTAGCCAATAATAGTGAACACTTGGTCAGATCATGTTTATATAGCACGAAAAAAAGATTCTTGGCCTCCCCGTCCACTAGAATCCATCCTCCAAATAACTATTGGTTCGACCTATCTTTTTATGAGGGAATTATTGCTTCAACTTGAAGTATTTCCTTTTTCCTACCGATCAAATCCTGTCATCGATGTTAGATTTGTTTTCAGTCATAGAGGTTTATTATTAATTGGCGTGGGCTTTGTTTTTGTGACCTCTACTAATGTGCAAGTCGACAATGATAATTTTTTCACATGACCATGATGGAAAGGTGCTTATTTTTATCTATGAGTGAATAACCCTTTGTGTTCCGAAAGACCACTTCTTCCAAGGTAAAGATTAATGTTTGTAAGAGTTTCGAGTCGAGCATTTTGTACACCCATATGCATAAGATTAGTATTATAAAAAGTGGGTAATTTTTCAAATCTTAGAAATGAAAGTGTAGTTTTCTTATGATCATATATTTTATTGAAATTTCACTGGACAAGAAGGGAAAAAATCCTCTCTTATATAGGTAAAGTGCAACTAGCAACACGATATAATTTGGTCCATTATGCAGTTTTGGCTTGCCGATTCCCATGTTAGTTCACTGTTATTTCTTTCCTTTTCTCAACCCGATGTCGATTTCGCCTCTTGTTGCTGCAAAAACGTACATGGACACCGTTACATGATAGGAAATTAATTAAGAGAAGTGGCCAATTGTAGTGAACACTTGGTCAGATCTTGTTTATATAGTAGGGAGGAGAAGATTCCTAGCCTCCCCGTCAATTAGAATCCGTCCTCCATTAACACTATTGGTTGGACCTCTCTTTTGATGTGGGAATTATGATTCAACTTGAAGTATTTCCCTTTCGAAACAAACATCAACATCACAATTAAATTCAGAAAATGCAGCTAGCTAGCGAGCGTTTTCAGGTCCAGGCATGCATCTGTTCATGAGGATTAACATATTTTACTACGTTCCTACAGTCAGATTTTGGTGCTACCACTTCACGGAACCATTGTATTTTAGTTGGACCGATTCCCGCTACTGTTTAGTCGAACTTCTCCGTATGTGAATATCTTACTGCCATAAATGCACAAATCAGTTCTTTTATCGAAAAAAAGAAGAACACTTTTTGTGAAGGAATACAATTTGAGAGCCCATGTTACTCCCAGATGGTGTCAGATTGTGCAATCTAGAAGAAAGCCCAATCCGATTACTTGGTGGGCTTCGACGTCTTTCGATAAAATACTGTGCTTCTATCTCTGTTTTTTTCCCTGGCGAACAAGCAAAGCTTTCCACGTAAACTATGTGCAACGGCTTTCGCTTTCGCTTGTTCGGTGTTCCGTGCCGTGCCATGGTGTATGACAGTGCAGTGCATGGTAACATGACGGACGGAAAGAGACTCGTTTTAACTTGCTGGCAGTCAGGCCCGCGCTCATCCGATTGAGAAAATTGCATGCATGCCACACCAATCTCTATCTCTATCTCTATCTCTATCTCTTCTCTATCTCTATCTCTACTATATAATATCTCCTACGGTGTCCGGTACGTCGTCGGACGTTTTGCACTTTAGCCCCTCAACTTCTGGCTAATCAACCCACACTCCAGAAAAGTCAAGCAACAAAACAAAACGATATTTTTGTGGCCCGACGCGCACAATCCATCGGCGGCGTGCGTTTCTTCTTCGGCGGCGGCCGGATCCGTCCCGGAGCGCTTCTTCTTCGGCGGCGGTCAGATCCGTCCCGGAGGTCGACGAGGCGAGCCGGGCGCCGGACGCCACGGCGTCTGCCCGAGCGGGGCCTCGGGCGCCGCTCAGAGGGAGGCAGGAGATCGATCAATCCATCCCCGATCCTTTCGGCACCACCTACCCCGTGTGGAAGCTCAGCGCCATACACGCTCAATCTGCCTGGGTATGATCTCAATGGCACCATCAGCGAGAGCCTGGGGAATCTGTCGGCGCTCGCGGAGGTCAGGCTTCATGACAACCACCTCACCGGACATGTGCCTGACAACCTCGCCGGCCTCAAGTCGCTCAAGAAGCTTGATTTGTCCACTAACGACCTTGCAGGCCCGCTGCCGGCGTTTAACCCGGACGTGAATGTGGATGTCACCAGCAATCCCAACTTCAACGCGACAACGGCTTCAGCTGCGCCTCCCGGCGGCGGCGATGCTGGTGGTCATACGCCAACCACACCTACCGCGCCATGCGGCTCATCGCAAGGCCAAGCTGCCTCTCCCGGCCACAACAACAACAAGAACAAGCGCTCAGGTCTGGTGTTGGCTATCACCATCCCTGTTGCAGTCTGTGTGGTGGCTCTCATCTCGCTGGGTGCCGTGGTGCTCTTATGCAAGAAGAATGGGTCGTCGGTTCAGCCGCAGAGCGCAGACACTGTCCGTAGTCGTCCACCCCGGCGACGGTTCCGACCCAGACAACCTGGTGAAGATTGTCATGGCCAGCAATGACAGCTTTGGCGGCGCGTCTAGCGGAACAAGCAGTCGGGACAGTGACATCCACATGATCGAGGCACACAACTTTGTGATCTCTGTGCAGGTTCTCCATGGCGCCACCAAGAATTTCGCAAGGGACAATGTGCTCGACCGTGGTGGGTTCGGTGTTGTTTACAAAGGGTGCTGCACGACGGCACCATGATTGCTGTGAAGAGGATGGAGTCCTCGGTGATCAGCAACAAGGCCCTGGATGAGTTCCAGGCGGATATCGCCATTCTAACCAAGGTCCGGCACCGCAACCTGGTGTCGATACTGGGATACTCAAGTGAAGGGAGCGAAAGGTTGCTTGTCTACGAGCACATGTCCAATGGAGCTCTGAGCAAGCATCTCTTCCAGTGGAAGCAGCTTGAGCTGGAACCTCTGTCTTGGAAGAAGAGGCTCAACATTGCGTTGATGTTGCCCAAGGAATGGAGTACCTTCACACACTGGCACAACAGTGCTACATCCACAGGGATCTCAAGTCAGCAAACATTCTCCTTGGCGATGATTTCCGAGCAAAGGTGTCGGACTTTGGACTCCTTAAATCTGCGCCGGACGGGAACTTCTCAGTGGCAACCAGACTCGCTGGAACTTTTGGATACTTGGCCCCTGAATATGCTGGTATGACTGATTTTACTTCACCTTGTTTAATTTGACCACTTCTGTTGTAGTTCAACCATCCAATGTGAATTACCATTATTAGATACTCGTACGTTGCTTCTGATGCGGTTGAGCTTGTCTAGGAAGGTGATAGATCTCGATGAGCTGAGAATGCTTGCGGCTCAGGGTGTCCCGGACGCCGTCGGCATACTGTCAACTGTGTGGAAGGTACCCGATTGGCATGCTCGTCCGTTTGCTCTTTCGAGATTTGGTCAGTAGTCATTCATAAAAAAAAAGTTCTCCTGTAGTATCTGGCTGATGATTTAGGATGTTCTTATAGGGAATGCCAGTGAAAATTTAGAATAGCAGTTGATATACTGTTAATTTAGACTAATAGTTGATCTACTCGAGAGTATGTAGATCGGCCATGCACCTCCCGCAACTGCTTCACCTTTAGAATTTCGGATCACTGCCGCCCCAGCTCCTTCACCTGAAAGGAAAAAGCTTGCATCTATATTCATTTTATACGTTTTCGATGGAGGTTTTTGCCACATATTTTCCTTTGGAACTGCAGCATGCGATGACACCCCGTAATTAGCCGTAAGCGCTTGGATTGAAAAAGCCGAACTCTTTGCACTAGCCACACTTTCACCTTTCGCCGCTTCTCTCCGTTGCCACCATATATACCATCCTGCAACCAAGATAGTTTCCTTCAAACCTAGTAAGCCAAGCACAGGAGAATTCTTCACAGGGCTTCGCAAGATTTCTTCGAGGACTACCGAACCGGATCTATCAATATCACATGCATTGTTGATGTAGGTATCTAGTCCCAGGAATTTCCAAACTTCCTTTGCTCGGTCACAGGTAAACAGGAGGTGTTTTATATCCTCACAACCTCGTTTGCAAATAGGGCACTGTGCCGAAACCTTTATATGTCTATTAGCTAAGACTCCCATTCCAGGAACAATTCCATGAAGAGCTTTCCAACCAAAATTTTTGACTTTCGCAGGAATACTCAAGCTCCAAAGGACATTCCACACCGGATTGATCTCTGTTGTATCTTGTCCATCTAATCTTTTTGTTTTCGAGCCAAATTGGTGCTCCCATTCCGAGTAGTAAGCAGACCGAACTGAAAAAATATTGTTTTTTGATTTGTGCCAAGCAATAAAATCATTATCTAGATTGTGGCTTAGTGGGATCCGTAGTATTTGCTGGGCATCAAACGGATTAAAAATTGATCGGATTAGATCCTCATCCCAAGCTCCTGTCATTGGATCAATTAGCTCATCCACTGTTTTTAAAATGCACTGACCCCTATTCGTCTCCACCTTCCGAGTAAAACTGGTAGGGATCCAGTGATCAGTCCAAATGTTTATATTTGTTCCATTGCCTACTCTCCATATATGCCCTCTTTTAAAAGTTGTCAGCCCTTTCAAAATGCTCTGCCAAGTAAAAGAGGAGCCTTTCTTTGGACCTGCTTTCAACAATTCACCCGATGGATAATATTTGGCCCTTAAAATCCTAGCACACAGGGAGTCCGGGCTAGATAAGAGTCTCCAAGACTGTTTTGCGAGCATTGCCAGATTGAAGGTATGTAGATCTCGAAAACCCATTCCTCCAACCTTTTTCGGGACACACATTCTCCACCAAGCTACCCAATGCATTTTATTTTGATCTTCTGTATCCCCCCACCAAAAAGCAGCAATTGCATCCGTGAACTCCTTTAGGATTTTTTTCGGGATTTTAAAAACTGCCATAGCAAAGACTGGGATAGCTTGTATAATAGCTTTCAACAGGATTTCTTTTGCCCCCATAGATAAAAACTTTTCTTTCCACCCATTTAGTCTTGCAATAATTCTCTCAAGCAAGTAAACAAAGCTGCCACTTCTATCCATACCAATCATAGCTGGGAGACCCAAATATCTATCCGAAAGAGCTTCTGTCATCACATTTAGATGAGTGCAAATATCAGCCTTCAGTTGAACATCCACATTCGGGCTAAAATAAATGCTACACTTTGCCTCACTAACTAGCTGTCCCGAATTTGCACAGTATTGATCAAGTACTTTTCTCACCGAAGTTGCATTAATTAAATCCGCTCTCATAAGAATTAGGGAATCATCAGCAAATAATAAATGTGAAACTGACGGTGCATTTCTGCACACCCTTACTCCTTCAATGCCACGAACTTCCTCTTGGTGAGCTAATAAACTCGATAAACCCTCTGCACAAATCAGGAAAAGGTAGGGAGATAATGGGTCACCCTGCCTTAAGCCTCTTGATGGTGTAAACTCTTCTGTCTCCTGATCATTATACCTTATCTTGTATTTCACTGACCGAACACAAGCCATGAGTAACTCAACAAACTCCGCCTGAAAACCAAGCTTTATGAGCATTCTTTCTAGGAAATTCCACTCAACACGGTCATAAGCTTTGTGCATGTCCAATTTTACTGCACAATATCCAGCCTTCCCTTTCTTCTTGCTCTTGATGGTGTGGAGGCACTCATAAGCAACAAGAATGTTATCAGAAATAATTCTACCGGGGACAAAAGCACTTTGGACAGGAGAAATTACTTCATTTAAAACATGCTTAAACCGAAGAGCAATCATTTTTGATATTACCTTGTAAATAACATTGCAGAGGCTGATTGGTCTATATTGGGATATCAACTCTGGTTCATCAACTTTCGGTATTAAAACAATAATAGTATCATTCCAACCTTCAGGAATTACCTTGTTGTTAATTGCTTCCAGAACCTCCTTTGTTAAAATATCTCCAAGAACATGCCAGCATTTTTTAAAGAAAATTGCATGTAGCCCATCAGCTCCAGGGGCTTTCATATCTCCAATAGAAAATAATGCCTTTTTTACCTCAGCTGCATCAAACGGTTTACACAATTTGTCATTCATCTCCACAGATACCTTGGGAACAATTTTCTCTAGGAGGTCCGGATCTGTATCATAAACCTCCGCAGCAAATAACCCTGAAAAATAATCCGAGATCATTGGGTTTAAATAAGTTGTCCCTTCAACCCATGCGCCCTCATGGTTCTTTAATTTCTTAATCTTGTTCTTCTGTTTCCTGGTATTTGCGAAATTATGGAAATAAGCAGTATTTTTGTCTCCATGTTGCAGCCAGTTTACCCGGCTTCTTTGAGCCCAGTACATTTCCTCTTGTTCCAAAAGCAACTCAATCTCCCTGGCAATCTCTCTCTGTTTTTCGTTATTTGCTGTATTCAGTTCGGCTACCGAAATATTTTCTAGTTCCCTTTGAGCTGCTCTGATTCTACTCTTCTTCTTTTTTAAAACAGAGCGATCCCAGCGATGTAGGTTAGTATGAACCCTACTGAGCCTCCCCGCCAAGTCGAGGCTTGAATTCTTTGTGCTGTCCCAAGCTGTCTCTACTATCTCCGCAAAACGTGCTTCTTTCAACCACTTTGCTTCGAACCGGAGTATCGACGAGCTGGGGTTAACCTGGGCTGAGGCTTCTTCTAGACACAAAAGGAGAGGTCTGTGATCTGATCTGCTATAAGGTAAATTTTCTAGCACCGCCTCAGGAAATTTATCCCTCCATTGCTCATTAATAAGTGCTCGATCGAGTCTCTCTCTGATCAAACCTCTATGCCAAGTGAATTTATCTCCCTTATACCCCATATCCTCAAGGTTACAGTCCACTAAAGCATCCCGAAAAGCTTGCATAAACTGAATCGGCCTATCTCTGCCTCCTTCTTTCTCAAAAGGATATAAGATTTCATTAAGGTCTCCAATCACTAACCACGGCATATTATCCTGTGCATGCAGATCACGGAGCCTTCGCCAAGTTAAGTGTTTATCCTCCCACTTGGGCTCTCCGTACATCCCCGTGAAACGCCAGAAATTCTCGATCCCCCTTCCAATATTGACATCTATATAGTTTTCACATTTAAACCGTAAGTCCACAGTTATATCTTTTTTCCAATAAAGCACCAACCCTCCACTCCTTCCATCACTACGAACAACAATTTTGTGATCCATTTTCAATCTCCTCCGTAGACACTCCGCTGGCCAGTCGTCAAGGTGTGTTTCAGAGAGAAAAAGAACATCAGGACCCCATCGCTTCTGAAGATCCAGAAGCGCACGGACTGCCGCTTCCCCGGAGAGGCCGCGGCAGTTTTCACTTATGAGTTTCATTGTGCCCGGCGATCCTCCTCGAAGGAGGTCGCCGATTTTGCATTAGTTGTTGTACTGCTAGACTCAACACCAGAAACCCTCGGTTTCTTTTTGTTTGCATTCTTCTGAGGAGAAGAATTAACTGTGTCACCAAGGACCCCCCCTTCAATCTTATCAATCATCTCAGACACTCCAATTTGCTTTCCATCAGTTATGGCAAGTGCGCCGATCACCTCCTTCACCCCCTTCCCCAACGCTGAATTCTCCGCAATCCTCTTCCGTATAAAGGGGTTGTGGAGGACATAACCTTCATAATCCATGTCTGTTGCTACAGTATGAACTTGATCTCTGTTGTCTCTACTATTGTGACTTAGGGGATCCAGTGGGAGCTCCGTATCCTCTTCAAAAAAAAACCCCGAGCTTCTACCTCTACCCCTTCCTCGAGTAGCAAATCCCCCTCTATTAGTACCACCTCTGTTATCCTTTTGTTGCATGGGTGTTTCATATTTCACAAGAAGGAAATCTCCCCATTCACAGTCTTTTGCATCATGGACTCCATCACCGCATTCAGACACAACATGGCCAATAAGACCGCAGAAATTACAGAAATCAGGGAGCTTTTCAAATTGCACCGGGAAGGTAGCCCTTTCACGAATTGTAATAGGGACAATCCTAACCAATGGTTTGCTTAAATCAATATAAACTCGAGCTCGCAAATACTTTGATGGGTTTATTTTCCCTTCATTAATTATAACTGTAACCGGAGGTTCGCCAACCTTTAACGCTACCTTTTCTGCCAGCTCTTTCTTCTTCATCAGCCCTTCTGGTAGGCGTTGGATCCGTGTCCACACAGGAATTTTGACAAGCTTATAATCTTCAACATTAGAAAAACCATCATACTCAGCTAGCACAACGGCCGCTCCTCTGAACAACCAAGGACCTCCATCCATTACTCGGTTCCAGTCACCTAGGCATTGGAATTGCACCAAGAACAGGTTCTCACCCAGAGTTTTGAAACTCACGTCCTGTGCAGCCGCCCACGCATTCCTCATCTGCTTCAACAGAGCTATGTGGCTGAAGGTTTTTGTAGTATGAACCCTAAACAAGGCTAACCACCGGACTCCCCCGATCAGCTCCTCAATTTCTTCCGAGAAATCTAGGTCTACTTCTTCCTCCCCACATAATTTCATACCTTTGAATCTGTCCTCAATATCTTTCTCAATTTGTGTTGTACCTGATCCTTGGCCTTCATCCGATCCATCAGACACCTTTGGATCACCCGGTGGTGCATCCCCGTCCTTCCTCATCGATTCCTTCTCCGTCCCGTCCATGCAGAGCAACCTGACCCCGTAGAAGACGCCTACACAATCGACGAAACTCCGGTAGTGGATCGCCGAGAACTAACGTCGATCGCGGAACAAATGACGTGGATTACTGGTGAACTCTCGCGGCGGGCGCGAGAGGAAACAGGGAACCCTAGAGGACTAGGGGAAACAGGGACCATATTCTCTATCTCTATCTCTACTATATAATATCTCCTACGGTGTCCGGTACGTCGTCGGACGTTTTGCACTTTAGCCCCTCAACTTCTGGCTAATCAACCCACACTCCAGAAAAGTCAAGCAACAAAACAAAACGATATTTTTGTGGCCCGACGCGCACAATCCATCGGCGGCGTGCGTTTCTTCTTCGGCGGCGGCCGGATCCGTCCCGGAGCGCTTCTTCTTCGGCGGCGGTCAGATCCGTCCCGGAGGTCGACGAGGCGAGCCGGGCGCCGGACGCCACGGCGTCTGCCCGAGCGGGGCCTCGGGCGCCGCTCAGAGGGAGGCAGGAGATCGATCAATCCATCCCCGATCCTTTCGGCACCACCTACCCCGTGTGGAAGCTCAGCGCCATACACGCTCAATCTGCCTGGGTATGATCTCAATGGCACCATCAGCGAGAGCCTGGGGAATCTGTCGGCGCTCGCGGAGGTCAGGCTTCATGACAACCACCTCACCGGACATGTGCCTGACAACCTCGCCGGCCTCAAGTCGCTCAAGAAGCTTGATTTGTCCACTAACGACCTTGCAGGCCCGCTGCCGGCGTTTAACCCGGACGTGAATGTGGATGTCACCAGCAATCCCAACTTCAACGCGACAACGGCTTCAGCTGCGCCTCCCGGCGGCGGCGATGCTGGTGGTCATACGCCAACCACACCTACCGCGCCATGCGGCTCATCGCAAGGCCAAGCTGCCTCTCCCGGCCACAACAACAACAAGAACAAGCGCTCAGGTCTGGTGTTGGCTATCACCATCCCTGTTGCAGTCTGTGTGGTGGCTCTCATCTCGCTGGGTGCCGTGGTGCTCTTATGCAAGAAGAATGGGTCGTCGGTTCAGCCGCAGAGCGCAGACACTGTCCGTAGTCGTCCACCCCGGCGACGGTTCCGACCCAGACAACCTGGTGAAGATTGTCATGGCCAGCAATGACAGCTTTGGCGGCGCGTCTAGCGGAACAAGCAGTCGGGACAGTGACATCCACATGATCGAGGCACACAACTTTGTGATCTCTGTGCAGGTTCTCCATGGCGCCACCAAGAATTTCGCAAGGGACAATGTGCTCGACCGTGGTGGGTTCGGTGTTGTTTACAAAGGGTGCTGCACGACGGCACCATGATTGCTGTGAAGAGGATGGAGTCCTCGGTGATCAGCAACAAGGCCCTGGATGAGTTCCAGGCGGATATCGCCATTCTAACCAAGGTCCGGCACCGCAACCTGGTGTCGATACTGGGATACTCAAGTGAAGGGAGCGAAAGGTTGCTTGTCTACGAGCACATGTCCAATGGAGCTCTGAGCAAGCATCTCTTCCAGTGGAAGCAGCTTGAGCTGGAACCTCTGTCTTGGAAGAAGAGGCTCAACATTGCGTTGATGTTGCCCAAGGAATGGAGTACCTTCACACACTGGCACAACAGTGCTACATCCACAGGGATCTCAAGTCAGCAAACATTCTCCTTGGCGATGATTTCCGAGCAAAGGTGTCGGACTTTGGACTCCTTAAATCTGCGCCGGACGGGAACTTCTCAGTGGCAACCAGACTCGCTGGAACTTTTGGATACTTGGCCCCTGAATATGCTGGTATGACTGATTTTACTTCACCTTGTTTAATTTGACCACTTCTGTTGTAGTTCAACCATCCAATGTGAATTACCATTATTAGATACTCGTACGTTGCTTCTGATGCGGTTGAGCTTGTCTAGGAAGGTGATAGATCTCGATGAGCTGAGAATGCTTGCGGCTCAGGGTGTCCCGGACGCCGTCGGCATACTGTCAACTGTGTGGAAGGTACCCGATTGGCATGCTCGTCCGTTTGCTCTTTCGAGATTTGGTCAGTAGTCATTCATAAAAAAAAAGTTCTCCTGTAGTATCTGGCTGATGATTTAGGATGTTCTTATAGGGAATGCCAGTGAAAATTTAGAATAGCAGTTGATATACTGTTAATTTAGACTAATAGTTGATCTACTCGAGAGTATGTAAAAATCATGCATTTTGTTCACTCTTCTCCCCGAAGTTCCTTGGGAGACGATTTTTTTATATAAAAGTGGTACATCGGTTTAATCTCGGGGAGAAGTTATAACTGGCCTGACATTGTCCATTCAACTTGATACATGCTATTGACAAAATCGAGAGAAAAAATGATAAACACATAGCCTGTCTAATAGAAGCAACTACTCACAAGTTGTAATTTATAGTGTGGAAGATATACATATTCAGAATATGATATTCCATTTATGTTTTACTTTTTCTCCCCTCTTTCTAGGTCTTCTGTCTACATCTTATTTGCCCGAATCAATTTCCTGTTGGTGATCTTTCTTGACATGTACACGTCAACGTCAAGAAAAGGCATCATTTCTTAACTTTGTGGCGACAACCACCGATTGAGACCTCCCATTCTTCATGATGGCATGATCATAAACACTATTTACGTTAGATGAATCTTCATCAAGAACTCGGCCTATAAAAGTAATTGGATTTAGAGTGCTAAGATTTTTCATTGACTACAAAATATTAAATTAAAAATAAACCCGTAGAAATGCAAGGGGAAGCATGGTTGATTTGCTACGCTGGGCAAATTTTTTGAACTCAACATTATTTGCTTCAAAACTGAATAAGATTTGTTTAACATATACAGTAACTATTTTGCATTAGTCAAGACATGCTTTTACACCTATGAAATTATCCACATCATTTATGCTTAAGCATGACCAAAAACAGATTGTGAACGAATATTGACTTGCTAGCTCGTTGCAACGCACGGGTATTTTGCTAGTCTTTATGCAATTTATTGCACAGACAGCATAACAGTTTTAAATGTAAATATTTAAGCAACACAATTATATCACACTAGACATCTGCATTCTCAATGACAATAATAATTGCAAAAGGTGTCTCATGGCACATAACCAACTTCAATTCAGGTGTTTCAGGGAGCATACAAATGAGTGAACATTCAGATCTTGAAATCCTTATATGGGTCACGTCATTTCATACAAACTTTAGGATTTCGTGTCTCATTCTCCATCGTTTTGCATCGCTTCTTCCCTTTGTTGCGCTTTCAGCCCAGTTGTGAAGTAACCATATGCCCTGCTAGTCGTATAATGGGTACTCGCCCTTCCTCGTCCTCTTCCAGTCCAAAATCATGTGGCG
Organism: Poa annua; assembly: GCA_026929855.1. Taxonomy (NCBI): domain Eukaryota; kingdom Viridiplantae; phylum Streptophyta; class Magnoliopsida; order Poales; family Poaceae; genus Poa; species Poa annua. The sequence goes on along the minus strand of CM049429.1, from coordinate 64,970,226 downwards.
GTGCATCAGAAGCTAGAAATTATTGTAGTGGTGCAGCGGGAGGTGTAGGTTGGCATGTCGGCGCAGCGGAACCTATAGACAATGGTTCATCCGTGGACGGTGCTGCCCCATAGTGTCAGGCAGTGAGCGGTTACTCTAATACACATAGCAGCTATTAACATTGGCCACTCTACATTAATGAAAGTGAAACATATAACTTGATCAAAACAAAAGTACCTTGTGGCCTGCCTGGCTAGGTGAGGCTTGAGAGGTGTGACTTGAGACAAGTTCTGTGTCGATGCCCTTTTAGCTTACAATTTGAGTAAGTGATAGTACTAATTTTTTGATAGTACCATCGGGTCCTTCACCGACACTTGGTCTTCTCTTCTTCTTTTTTTCTCCCGCTTGGTTGCAAAGACAGGAGGTTCTATGTCTGGGTATCATTCAGAAACGTCGTCGACCTAGACTGGAGAGCAAAACAGCGGCCCAGGCTGTCAGGTATTCTGTTAACACCACAAATCAGCTAATTTGGGACAGGTGCAAATAATTAGACCAACATATGTATATGTGGTTGAGTGCTTAAAAGTGTTCTTCTTTGTTTGTTTTATGCAACGAATTCCATAAAGGGTGATGTGACATGCCATTTTCTCCATCAGACAATGTGGCATGTGGGCTTGGTTGTCAGGCGTGATTATTGGAAACCGGTGTGGGAAGCGACATCCAAACTGTCGGCGGTTTGGACGTCAGCCCCAATGCTGTTGTCGGCGCCTCTGTCAGGCACCCTTTGGGTGGTGCCATGAAGATGTTCTTAGGAGTGAAGATTTTATTCTGACCTCCTAGGAACCAGTGCCCCCGATGTAAAGAGATATTTTTTCAAAAATAAATGTAACACAAAAAATTCTTAAAATACTCGTGCGCATATATTTAAATGTTCCTTATAATTAGCAAACGTTTCAAAGAATAATGTTGATATCTGCAGGTTGTACAAAATATCAAGCATCGAGGATCAATAAACAAATTCAATACAAACATGTTTAGACTTCTTATTTTTTCACGGTCAATTTCTCTCGAGTTATTTTGTGAACATTTATCTGTTAATCAAACTTGTAGACCATTACGTGTGTTTTGGCAAAAGAATTAATTTTAAATATTATTTTTGGCACCATGAGCATGATCCAAAATAACTTTGGATATATTAGCTACTTAGAAGCCTAGGACACCACGTGGCATCGACATCCAGACTCCAGCAGTGAAACAAACATAGCAAATTCAGTGTAGTGCTCATGCTCTGGCATGTAGACATGACTTCTTTCTATTCATCGAATTAGTATTTTCTTTGTTTGGGAGGATCAAAGTAGTAATCAGACAGAATGGAGGTGGCAGATTAATCGATTTCATGTTTAATCAAAGTTAGGCAGTGGTGTTCGAAATTGCAGTGGTACGTTCTTTTTAAAAGAGCATCACCACCCGTGTTTCTCGAAATATGTTCATGGCTTCCGAAAAGGTGTACATGCCTGAACTATGGAGTCGGCTGGCCGAGTGGCGATGATACTTCAAAATTTATATATAATTTTTAATTATTTCATGCTACTCTATGTCATTGTTACATATTTTTATCATGATTTATTCATTTTGTGGTATTTTATTGGACTAGTGTGGAGGATATACCAAGCGGGTATAACAACCACGTGGGGTAAACCAGCTTACCAGGGTGGCCCAAGAGGTGATAAGTTTTTGGCTTATCGGGCGGCCCAATAGGTTGAAACGCAAGAGGAAGCCTACAAGCTGAGCTGGATCCAGACGAACTGACGTTCGCTTTAGAGAACAAGTTAACGTTTATCCCGTGTTAGTATAGTACTCCAGATATAGGTCGGTTAGCCTTTCTTTGTAGGAGAAGGCATAACGCCTATATAAGCCTGCCTCCTGTTCCCCTTAAGGGACACGCCTTACAACCTACATTGTAACCTATACACATATTCGCATCTAGTGAATTATAGCAGCACGTAGGATCTTACCACCGCTGCAAGGTCTGAAGCTGGGTAAACCCTTGTGTGCAATCCTGATCCTAGAAGCCGCCATGCCTTCCCCCTCTCTTCACCATTGGAGCATGGAATCTCCTTATGTGCCTAAGAATACAATAACCCGACAGTTGGCGCCCACCGTGGGGCGTTAGGCGTCAACTTCAAGACGGGAGCTCTAGGCGACATCGGAAGATCTATGGCGGTAGGCCGCACCAATTTGGATGGCGATGTCGGCTACGTCGAGGCAGATTCATGGACTCCGGCAGACGATGATCTCGTCTCCAGCTTCATCATCCCCATCGGCGACATCAACATCTTCACGGTTGCACGGCCGCCGCGTACGGATTCCCTACGGGATCTGGAAAATTCTTCCCCACCCACCACCCAGAAGACGGATCGCATCCGGCATCGCCTAAAGGCTTTGCAGCTTACGATCTAGATTCACAAAGCGAAACTGGCTCCAGCTTCTCAGAAGGCTACATGGAGTCCGACTTTCACTTTGTAGGAACAATTGCAACCACCGGCGATCAGCCGACAGGTTCCGATCCTGAGTCCATTATACTAGCTTTGCAAGTTGGTCCAGACTCAGAAGCCGGATCTGAGAACACAGCCCCAATGGCGGAAAACTCAGATACCGAAAGCACAGATAGCGACTTCGCAAGAAAAGTCGCCTCTTTCAACATAGGAGGTCCCAAAGAAGTCATGATGGCAGGGCCAACTCCTATGGAAACAGATGCACCTGACAAGCATGCAGATGGGTCGAAGTCGCCTTCCAAATCTGCTAGCTTAGAGTCACATGTTGACGTCTTTTCAATAAAGGCGTCCGGAAGCAAGCCAAAAGGCAATTCCCCCTTCGAAGCAAACCTGGACAAAGATCTGGAGGCTGAGCTAACGTCCGAAGCGCACAAAAAAGCACTTGACATACTCAAGACGCCGCTCGGTCCCAATGCAACCCCAGAAGAACTCGAAGAAAGGCGCCAATACCTCCTTCGAGAGTCAGAGTTAGACATTCGCCATAACTTGGTTCTGCAAAACAGGGAGAAAGCCCTCAAGGCCACCGCTCAGGACAAAGAGGATCTTCGCCACCACATGGAAAGAGAAAAATTCTGGCGCATGAAGGACACTCACGACCCTCTCCTCCATAGAGATCTCGCGAAAAACTTCGATCGACCGTCGGTTCAAAAGAAGAAGGCGTGGCAAAGATACCCTTACACCGTAGACAAAGACGGTTTGATATACTTCTCCACCCCTGCAAAGAACATGGAAGCCGCACGGGAGATCATGGAAGACGAAGAGATCCCAACTGGCGAGAAAGTGTTTTACTCAAAAGCACTACTCAAAAAGGCGGAAGAGCTACAAGAGGTAGCCACCTCAAGCTGCCGCCTTGCTGACAACACCATCCTATGCAAAGCCAGAGCCGGTGCAGGACCACCCAATGATCCATCCGAGTCTAGCAGCCATGGCAAAGGCAAACAACCTGAAAAGCCGGCTTGACGACGCGACGATGTATCAGGCACGGGATCCAATCGGCACACGGAGGAACGTCAAAGGGACAAGGCAGACAAGGCCTCCAGGAAGGAAAGAAGGCGTGAGACGAGTCGCGATAAGAATCGTGACAAAGATGCTGCCCCAGAACGTAATGGTGATCGGCTTAACATGCCTCGATCTCCTAACAGGAGAGACGACGAGAATGCCGACAAGGACCGCCAACGCAGGCGCTCAAGATCTCGATCACCACATCGTCAAAACGGAAGCCGGCATCAACAAGGCGATGCAACAAAGGAAAATACCCAAGTTCAGACGCCCGCACTCGCCTAGATGAGATCAGAGTCGCAAGGGAAAAAACCTATCTAGGTCCCAAATGCTTTGGCCCGGCAATCCGCAAGTTGCAGCTTCCAGAGGCGCTCGGTAATGTCAAGAAAATTGTGAACAAGTACAATGGCGCGGATAACCCCGAGACATGGTTGTCTGACTACCTCAACACGGTGGGAATTTACAATGGAGGCTATGACGCCGTAGTCCGTTTCTTACCCCTGATTTTAGAAGGTACTGCACGCATGTGGATTGACACCCTGCCGAAGAAAAGTATCCACAATTGGGAAGACATGAATCGCTGCTTCACACAACACTTCTCCTACACGTACAAACGCCCAAAGGCTTATCCAGAGCTCTTGCGTTGCACTCAGGAGACGAACGAGTCCAGTCGCGATTTCATCGCACGATGGACGGAGATGAAAAACAGTTGCGAGGGTGTCTCCGAGACACAAGCTATCCATGCTTTCATGCACATCTTGAAGAAAGGAAACATGATGTGTTACATCTTGTCAAGACAAAGAATCCCCACCCTTGGAGATATGCTTGATGGTGCAAACAACCTCGCAATTGCAGAAGACGATGCTCGTGCAGATGATGGAGACGCAAAGCTTGACATATCCATCAACAACAGCGAAAAGCGGGCCAAGTCGACAAAGAAAAAAGCACAGCCCAATGACAATGCAGGCCCCTCAAATGAAGTAGCCTTTGCTTACAGTAAAGGCGGACATAATCAAAGAGGAGGCCCATGGAAGCAGAAAAATGATACCAAAGGCGGAAAGAACATCAAGGTCACATATGACGACATCAAAGATCTCCCCTGTACCTATCACAGCAAGTTCGGCAAGTGCACCCACACCAACAGGCAGTGCAGGATCAATGACGACATGAAAAAAGACCCCGAAGCTGGATATAGGGCAAGTGAATGGGTATCCGGCACCTAGAGGGGGGTGAATAGGTGCTATTACAAATTTAAGTCTTTTCAAATTTAGGCTCAACACAAAGGTAAATTCTCTAAATATGCAGCTACGGTGAATTTAGCTAAATGACAAGCTAAGCAATAACAGGATAAACACGAGAGCAAGACAAGAAAGTAAGGGAGAAAGGATAAGGGGAACCAAGTGAAGCACGCAGAGACAAAGAGGTAATCCCGAGTTCCACCCAAGGGTGTACGTCACATTGGAGAGGTGTGCGCTACCACAACAGGTTAGCCGCAACGTCACAAAGGCTCACCTTCTTCTCCGATGAACTCAACCACAAAGATTGCGAGTTCACCTTCCACTATTGATCCCCTTTCAGGGCGGAGATCGAATCCCTTGCAAACGCTTGAGGCACACACCCACAAATTAATTGGGGGCACAAAAGGTCAAGACCACAAAAGGTCAAGCTTACACCAAGTACTAACAATGGTGAGATCTAGGTTTTCCTAGAGGAAACCCTAAACTCGAAATCCCCAAGTGAATGGGGGAAGATTACAAATCGCTTCGGTGAAGTAGTAGATCGGGGCCTTCTCCTTCGCTCCTCCAAAGATCGACGAGTTTGGGTGGAGGAGTTGGGAGATCTTGAAGATTTGAGCTTAGCACATTTATGAAGAGAGAGAGTGTAAGAGCTGAAATGGCTGGAGTTGGTGGAGTGGTATTTATAGCCCCTCCAAGAACTAGCCGTTTTTCACTGTGCGCATGCCGTAACTTCCGGTCACTTAAGCCGGAACTTCCGGTCACCCGGAAAGTTCCGGCCAAAGTTCCGGTGGAACTTCCGGCTTGGCCAGGGCGTAGGCAATCCAGACTTAGAGAAAATCCTGGCATGTTCAGCACCGGAACTTCCGGTTGTCTGGCCGGAAATTCCGGTCGCCCGGAAAGATCCGGCCAAAGTTCCGGCTTTGCCCGTGCGCGAGCAATTCCTGACTTAGCAGATTTCTCTACTATTCAACACCAAAACTTCCGGTGAGTTGACCGGAACTTCCGGTCCCCCGGAAAGATCCGGTCAAATCTCCGGACAAGTTCCGGCTTTGCCCATGCGCAGGCAAGTTTTGACTTAGCCGATTTTCACGTTTGTCTGGGTCGGAACTTCCGGTCGCATGGAAAGATCCGGCCAAACCTCCGGCCAAAGTTCGGGCTTTGCCAGAGCTGAAATCCTGAAGGACTTAGCCGTTTTCTGGCCAACCAGAAATGTCCGGTGCAGGCCAGGAAATTCCGTCACGTAGGCCGGAACTTCCGGTCACAACACCAGAAGTTCCGGCCTGACAGGACAGGTAAAACTGCCAGTCAACTCTCTCTTTAATCCGGTTGATCTTCATCCTTTTTTTTCTTCAAGGCGATGTAGTATCTGAAATACTTAGGCACACCGTTAAACATCCTTTACGTGTTGTCATTACTATCGAAAACTCAGGAGACCGAAAATGCTCTTTCAGCAAGCAAGAACAACAAGCGTAAAGTCCGCAAGGAAGCAGCCAAAGAGGCAAAGGCGGACGATAGCAGCTCATCAGATCAAGGCAAAGAACCAGCTAAGGCTAAGAAGAACAGCAAGTTCCCCAGAGTCGAAGAAAACTTCGTCACTTTCCTGGCAACCCCTTCGGCTAAGAAGGAGAAGGCCATCTGGAAGGAACTCAATGCTACTATGCCAGCTGTTCCCCAATACGCAACTTGGTCCGAGGTACCGGTCACTTGGGATCGCAATGATCATCCAGATTGCATTCCCCAATACCCAGGGTACTCCGCTCTCGTCGTCAATCCCATAGTGGCAAATTGTCGGCTTTCAAAGGTACTTATGGATGGTGGCAACAACATCAACATCCTGTACCTAGAAACCCTCAAACGCATGCACCTATCAGAAACCCAGCTCAAGCACATCGACGCCAAATTCCATGGTATAGTCCCAGGACGGCAGGCAAACTCCGTTGGACAAATTACTTTGGAAGTCACTTTTGGCGAAGAGGACAACTACCGACAAGAAGAAGAAGTATCTTTCGAGGTGGTGCCCTTCAAAAACGCCTACCATGCCATCTTTGGTAGACCGGCTTTTGCCACCTTCATGGCAAGACCATGCTATGCGGTGGCTTCCTCATCATCATAAGTACCCATGGGGCGAGTTGGGGCAGCCACGTGGGATTTCTTCATGTGCAGGCGAACAAGCTTGTGGAGGGTGCATTCAAGGGCTGCGTCCACATCTATCTTCTCCTCAGGGGTGAAAGGAAACCAGTCCATGATGAGCAACATAATGTAGGGTGCATAGGGGGGCACCTTCCTATGGAAGATAGCGTAGTGCATCTCGCGGAAAATGAATTCCATGACATCAAAGGAGAATGAGTTGGGCTCGGGCACGGAGTCTGAGATATATGCTTGGCTCGCCAATGCCATGAGATGAACAAGTCCTTGCCGAATAGCATCATTGTTCCCACCACTTGGGGCAATGGAGTGGCGGAACATCCGACGGACAATGTCATAGACAGGCTTCAAGCCATGGGTGCCACCAATAGTGCCATTAGTCTCATAGCACTCTACCATGTCGTTCTTTGCATAGCGGTCATCATCATTATGCAATCTCAAACCAGCAGGATCATCCAACCCATTGAAGGGGTAACCCAGTAGCGCAGCCAAGTCCTTGAAGGAAGCCTGAAGTCTGAATTTATGGACATCCATGTCATCTCAATGTTGAGGGAGTCATCAAACACGACAGTGGAGAAGAACTGATGAATCAAGGGAATGTTGTAGTTGCACTGACGGGTCATGAGAGGCTGAAGACCAAGAGCATCCACAATAGTAACATCACCCCCATAATAACTGCGCTTCTTCTGAAGATACTCAAAGTCAATGGTCTGCATGGGACACACGCGCTTCTTCTCAGAGAAGCCGCAGTAGAGCTCATCATGGCGTAGCTTCATGTCCAAGCTGTGAAAGATCCGGCGCTCCAAAGGATTTGCATAGTCAAACGTGCACCTCCAGGTATAGAAGTCTACGACAGACATGCGCAAAACTGAGACAGCTGGCCCCTTGCTCTTCTTGCTGGAAGGAGCTGCAGATGACTGAACCCAAGCAGGATCTAGCTGATGCTCTTCCTCAGACATGATCTCCTCTTCTTCTTCGGGTGGCTTGTCCACGATTTGCACTTCTCTTGACGACCTGCTTCTTAGCCCGACCACGACGGCTCCCTGCCTGACTACCTGCACCTGCATGAACACAACATAAAGATAGAAGGAAGCACGGGGATAAGCATTCATGTCCAAGGAAACAAGATCCATCAACAAATTGAATTAGTCTTGAATTTTCTGATTTTAGTCCGGAAGTTCCGGTTTTAGTCTGAAAGTTTCAGTCCACGTGGCCGGAAGTTCCGGTCCATGGGCCGGAAGTTCCATTCCACCTGACCTGAAGTTCCGGTACCCTGGAAACTTCTTGCAATTCTTCCGGGCAAAGTTCCAGTATAACATCCTAGGATTTTTCAAATGCTGAAAAATCAGAAAAATTTAAAACTATTTGTATGTCGATTTGAAAACAAAATTCATGCATGCATTCATCATTTTCTTGCATTGTTTATATTTGAAATTAGAATGGTTAAAATATTATTTCCACTTGAAAATCTATTAAAGAAAATATTAAAAACAAAATAGCGATTATGTTTTTTATCTTATTTTTTACTTTAATGATTTGATTGTATTTATTAGAAATAATTATTTTCATATGTTCACAATTGTGGTACCAAATTTTTATTTAGCCACAAACAAATTGATTAAATCCCTATTTTCAAATTTGACAAAAGTGTCAAATTTGCATTAAATCAAATATTCAAAATTAATATTTTTGAAAAGTGGTCAAAACATGTCCACAAATGTTTTAAAATAAAGAAATGATTTTTAGAAATTTTTAAAAATTAATTTCACTTAATTTGGAGTTCTAAAATAAAAGATATGAAACGAGAGAGAAAAAAAAATCAGGCCAGCTGCCTTCGGCCCAACCAGGGCGAACCGAACCAACTCGAACATGACTCGTATTAGTTTTGAAAATTCCCTATTCTAACCACTTTTCATTCAAACACGTTTATCTCGAGAAATATAACTCCAAATCTGGATCCGCTTGATCCTACACGTTGACACCTTCGAGGCCTATCTATTCCACTGACCCTTCGCCTATATAAAGCCCTGTAGCCGCCGGCATCTCCTCTTTTCGTTCTACCGAAACACTAATCAGTGAAATTATATTTCGTTCGTTTGACGAACAAAATCATCTCCAATCGTGACGGAGGCTGAATCATTGTTGTAGATCTCATCGATACCTTTCCATCCCAAGAATCCTCAACTCTTTTTATCAAGCGTGGAGGAAGAATTTCGAATCGTCATCTATCAGATATGAAGTGGTATTTCTCAGATCTCTTCGTGTTCGTTGCGCCAAATCAAAATTCCTCCGGTGAAAAGGTAGATCTAGTCTATATCTATAACTTTCTTGTTGACAACTTTTTATTTTAACGTACATAATTTTCTGTTTATTACAAATCGTGTTTGATGTTATTCGAGGACCCAAACCATCTCAAAACTTTGGGACGAGACGAAAGTTGTTCCCCTGATCGAGACCTTTCTTTTGCCCCAAAATTCATCTTATTTGGTTCAGCGAGCTGATAGATTTTCACGTTTAAAGTTTTGGAGCAGAAAGGTATAATGCGATTTGAGACTAATATATTCATCTATTCATGATATAATTATGTTAGTTAGATAGATCGCGCAATTCTCTTCAACTTTCGTATAGATTGTTTTTCGATCCGAACAACTTTATTTTCGGTCAAATTTGAAGTCAACCGGCCGGTCAGCGTCCAGTCAGCGGAGGCAGCCGATCAGAAGACGCCGTGTCGCCTTAGTTGTTTTAATTTACAGAAAATTTGTCAAATTTTGAAAATTCATAACTTTCAAACCGTAACTCCAATTTCAGCAAACTTTATATCCATGAAATTAGAGTAATATGTAGAATTTATTAAAATTATAAGTTTCCAGTTTTAGTTCGTTCATAAACTTGTTATTATTGAATTACTTAAAAGTGGATTTAAAAGTATTTTTGAACATAATTTCAAATTAAAAACTGATAATTGATCAAACTCTTTTGCTATAAGTTTGAATGACTAACTATTGGCTGTAGTATTTTTCTACTAGTTTTTGTAGAATAATTTCCTATGATTCTGTAAATTAATATTGATTAAATACTTTTTCAGTGTTGTTTTAATGATTAAAATTGATTGAAAATTTATTAAAATTTATTTTCATCATCTATTCGAATTATAAAGTACTTAGTCATATTATAACCACTTTGGTATTAAAAGTTACTTAGAAATATTTTACCTCTTTAAACAAAGTAAATTCTTCCTTAGAAAATATTTGACAACTATTTTTCGACAACACTCTTCCTTAGAAAAATTTCAACATCTTAAAGATGCTAAATCTTTTCCTTAGAAAATTTTAGCATCTAGAAAACTTAGTTGTTTTATTTTGTTAAGTGTTGTCCTTAGAAATAAGTTGCATTGCATGCATGGCATATCTATTGTATAATTATACTCCTTATAGGAAAACTTCTTCCTTATTTTCCCTAAGTTAGGAATATTTTTCAACATAGTGTTTTGGTAAAGTGCTATGCACTTAGACAGTTGAGATTCTCAACATGAAGACTAGAAGGCCAATGAAGACTTAGACAAGAAAAACAAAACTCCGAAGGCATATCCAAGAAGCAAAAACACTTAGAAGAAAATCAAGAGGAACTGCAAGAAGACCACCCCCCTTTATTCCTCTAAGTCTTTCTCTCTTCTTATATTTCTCTTAGAGTTCATGGTGGCTAAGTTATATTCAAGACCAGCCCTGGTGACACTAAAACTGTCAAGACAGAAGAATCATCAAGTCCAAAGAACAATCGAGTTTAGAGAACCAAAGTATGAAGAACCATCAAGTCTACAAAATCTCAATTAAGACACGAAACCAAGGAGAAGATAGAAGGAAGCTTGGAAGACCAACCACATCATTTTCCTTTCTCCTTTATGTCTTCCTATTCTTTCACTTTGGACATAAACCAAGTCCTTAGTGATTATGACTAAGTCCTTAGTGTTTAATCCCTTTAGGGAATTGTTTTTAGTATTCTTTTAACTTGGAATTTTTGTGTGTGTTTTGTTGCATCTCATGCATGTCATATTTTCTAAGTGTTGCATTTATACTTGTATGTTTATTTGTGGCTTGTTTGACTTGTTAGAAATTCCGGAGAGAAACGAAGGCTGTTGCAACTGCTACACCTGCTCTCCCTGTTGCCAAGGCAAGTGGCACACCCCCATAAAATTCCTAAGTATTTTCTATGCATAACTTAGTTATTTATCTATGCATGTGTAGAACTTAGTAGTATTGCTATGCAAGACATGTTTATAATTCCCTATTCCATTTTATCTAGGTACCTATGAAATGACTTAGTAGAATTCTGATGCTATGCAATTGATGAAAGATTTTACAAAATTTTAATTGTGGCTACTCAGGACCATGTCTATGAGGGTTTTCACCTAAGATAGTTTATACTATACTTAGGATCATAGTATGTGGGGGTTTTCACCGGAGAGTACACATCCACTAAGTTAATGAATCATCTGTGTGGAATGGTTGTTTGGTTTATGTTGAGTGGCTACTCAGGAGCATGTCCATGAAGGTTTTCACCTAAGATAGTTTCTACTACTTAGGATCATGAACATGGGGGTTTTTACCTGAGAGCACACTTGTGGATGGCCACCCAGGAACAAAGGGATGTGAGGAATAAATGAAGAAGAAAGTGAAGAACTCAAGGAGAAGATTTCCAAGTGAAGACTGCAGCTGATCAAGGACAACGGAGGAATCCCAACATTCTAATTTCTTAATAAAACTTTGATAAGTAAATAACAGAGGACTACTCAGGACCATGTTCATGGGGGTTTTCACCTAAGATAGTTCTACTATACTTGGGACCATTGAATGTGGGGGTTTTCACCTGAGGGTGCACCCAAGGACGAGATATCTTTTGGCTCACTTGGGCTAACCAGTGTTGTCAATTATGATGTTAAGTTTGTTTTATAAAGAGTTAGGCAAAACTGGCTTGACGCAAAATAGCCTTGAACTCCACCATCCAAATATGCATACAGGTTATAGAGTTATTCCATTAAGTGTCCACCAAAGTGTCACTTGCCAGACTCCATTTTTAATGGAATATGACCCACTCTGTTGCAAATTATTATTTGTTGCAGAAATTTATGACGAGGAGTAAGGACTACGTTTGGGTTTCGAGTCTGCACCAACATGTTTTCGCCTGTGGCGTATCGTGAAGTTGGAGGCTCATTGAAGATGTATTTCCACTGCTTTATTGTTTTGAGCTAGCTTTAAGCTATGCAAAGATGTATCAAACTATTTATTTTACCAAGTCTAGATTATTCGTGTAGTATTGATACAATGTTGTGATATTCATCGTAAACTGTGCGTGCAAATGAATCAATCCAGGGGTTTACACTATACACAGGTACCTGCCATATTTTTAAGTGCAGGTACATTACATCCGGTTTCTCCAGGAGTTGGAGAATTCCGGACTTAGCCGCAGGAGGAACTGCTGGAATTTTCCAGGCACCGGAAGTTCGGCCTGAAGGCTGGAAGTTCCGGGTTTCAGGCTGAAAACCGAAAGTTCCATATAACTTCAAGAAATTTCAACAAAAAATCAAATCATTGCTAGGAGATTGTAGGGCAAGCCTAAGGCAGGATTTCTAACAAAGGAATCGAAATAATATGTTCTAAATCCACTAGGTTAAACGAAGTAAGATTCGTTCTAGATTTGAAAATAGAAGATATTACCGAATTCCATGGCGAAAACAGATCGGAGAAAATGGATGCCCTCGTCGAGGAGATGCATATCCTGCTTTGAACCAAAGGAATCCGTGGTCGAAAGGCCTCGGAGTGATTTGGTGGAGTTCTAGGGCTCGAGAGAGGAGAGAGAATATCTGGGCGGCACGGGGGTGGAAGAACGGTTCGAAACGAACCAGTTCACCCCGCGCGGCCCTATTTATAGATCCGAGCCACTTAAGCCGGAAGTTCCGGTCCTCGGGACCGGAAGTTCCGGTGCCCCGGAAACTTCCGGCCGTTCTTCCGGGCAAAGTTCCGGTTTCTCCAGGGGGTGGACAATTCCGGACTTAGCCACTGGAGGAACTATGGGAAATTTCCTAGCACCGAAACTTCCGGCCTGATGGCGGGAAGTTCCGGTGCACCGGAAACTTCCGGCACTTCTCCCGGGAAAAGTTCCGGTTTCTCCAGGGAGTGGAGAAAGCTGGACTTAGCCACATGATGAAGTGCTGGAGTTTCCTGAGCATCGGAAGTTCCGGTCTGAGACCCGGAATTTCTGGACTTAAGTAAAACCAAACCAAATTTTCTGGAACTGAAAATCAAAATGGACATGAGCGATGGAATAGCGAGGTTAAAGGGGGAAAGCTTAGGTGAGAAGTCCAAACTGATGATGGTACTTCACACTCAAATTGCAAAATGCAATAAGTTCTCAAGAAGACCAACTTGAGTGTGTTTTCCATAAAACTAAGTAGATGCAAATGAAAACCAAGAATAAGTCATTAAAACCAATTCTTCGTAGAAATAGGAAGAGGTCGGTGGCCGAAGCCACCATGTTGGAGTGTTGGGCATGTCACCACGAAGATATATCTTGGGTACAAACCACTACTCGTCGTTTTAGCTCAAATAGACATGAGAATGAATATGGAGATAAAAGAACACCTGCTATCGGCATAATGGGGGGAGGGATGGTCCAATGTTTTAGGACCGCACTCCCCCTATGTCCATGCCTACATCTAGACAAGATAAAATGCGATTACGACCTAGGGGAGTGTGCAAGCGATCAAGCTAAGGACCTCGAATCAATGATATTGAGCTCATTCCTCAAAAAGAAAAACCTTCCTTCCTCAAGGGGCTTCGTGAAGATATCCGCCAATTGATCCCTTGTGCCCACATAAGATAGGTCAATATCTCCTCGGGCCACATGATCACTTATGAAATGGTGGCGGATCTCAATATGTTTGGTTCTTGAATGTTGCACCGGGTTGTAGGCAATCTTGATGACACTTTCATTATCACATAGAAGAGGCAATTTGTTGCAATCGACTCCGTACTCCTTTAAAGTTTGCCTCATCCATAGCAATTGAGTGCAACAACTTGCGGCGGCAACATACTCGGCTTAGGCGGTGGAGAGAGATATACAATTTTGCTTCTTAGAAGACCAACTTACCAAAGACCTCCCAATAAATTGACAAGCACCGGAGGTTGACTTCCTATCATCTTGATCTCCCGCCCAATCGGAATCTGTGAAACCACATAATGAGAAATGTGCATCCTTGGGGTACCACAATCCATAGGTTGGGGTATAAGCCAAATATATAAAGATTCTCTTTACCTCCATATCATGGCTTTCTTTAGGATCCGCTTGATATCTTGCACACACTCCTACGGCTAGCACTATATCCGGTCTAGATGCACAAAGGTAAAGAAGAGATCCAATCATGGAGCGATATACCTTTTGATCCACATCCTTACCCTTGGGGTTGAGTGTCGTAGTATCGGCATATTGATAGGAGACGGGGGTCCTCTAGCCTGCGTATGGATTGTGGGGAAGAAGGTTGGTGTCGTCGAGGACGGGATTGAACACGGCGAGTTTACCCAGCTTCGGATCCCACAGCGGTGGCGAGATCCTACGTGCTGCTATAATTCACTATGAGGCAATAGCCGTGAACAGGTTACAATGTGTATGATGCGTATTGAAGCGTCTGCCCTAAAGGCTCCCTGGTGGCCGGCTTATATAGGCGGCCAGACCCCAGGGTACAAGGCAAGTACTTGTCCGGCAAGTAAACAGAGTCCTAGACCTAGCCGGCTTAGTTGCCGCCTTCCGTCTTGGGCTTGGTGGCTTGATGGGCTTCGGCCTTCCGTCTTCCTTGGACCGTCCGCCTACTTCCTTGTACGTCAACTATCTGGGCCGCCCGGCAGGCTTCGGCCTTACCACCCTTGGGCCACCATGGACTAGCCGGATTGATCCATGTTGGTTATACCCCTAGTTGATATATCCCCAACATTAGCCCCCAGAAAGGTTGAAGTTCTCCAGGCGCCGGCTTCTTCTTGATTCTTCATCCGCCAAAGTTGGCGGCTGCAGGACTTGAACCATTCTGAAAATCAACGAGGCATGCGTGTCTTGATATTGACATGCGGCCGCCTTTATCCAACATGGGAAAAGACGGCTACTCTACAATCTTGCCGAGCATTCTTCTTGACGGATTCCACTTAACCGGCTCACGACAGTTTGAAAACGGCCTAGGCGGGAATCTCGCCATGATCACAAATTGCGGGAAAAGAGGAGGCGTGGAGATCGTGCAATCATGCGCTGCAACGGATGCTGGACACGTGTCCGACTAAAAGCGCCGTTGCACAGGGAGCAACGCCTGGCCCTATAAATAGGTAACCGAACGGTCCATTTTCGCCACCCTGCCTTTGCTCTCCGTGCCCTCTTGCCTTTCCACTTCTCCGCTTCTTGCTTCCGAGCGAACTCCGGCGAGCACATCTCCTACGACGACCTCCGCGCGCGGCGATGTCCACCGGCCAAAACCTTTCCACGGCGTCGAGCGGTCCGGCGACCGAAACCGCGTCTGCGACGGTGATGGGCGGCGCGGTAACTCGTCCCGTGACGGCGGCGGCGGGCAATGTCGCCACCGTCGCCCCTCGGATTTCTACCGCGCGCGCGCCAGCGGCGGTCTCCTCGGCTCCTCCACCGACCACCGCGGCGACGACGGCGGGAGGCGCTCCCGTCGACGAGGAAGAGGAAGCGGCGGACCTCGGGTCCCGCTACTGGCTTCCCTCCATAGTCGACGAAGAGGCCCTCCAAGACTTGGAGGCCGTCGGCTACCTCCCCACTCGGGAAGAATACCGGTGGAGGGCCGCCTTCGGAGACGACATCCCGGCTCCGAGAGCCGGGGAGCGGGTAATCCTCACCTCCCACTTAGTTAGGGGAATGGCGATGCCGCCTTCCGCCTTCTTTAGCGAGGTTTTAGATCACTATGGGCTCCAGCCCCACAACATAGCACCCAATAGCATATTAGTCCTAGCCGGCTTCACAGCTCTGTTCGAAGGCTACCTAGGTATTAGGCCTAGTTTAGACTTCTTCAGATATTGCTTCCGTTGCCGGCGACAGACTGTGCCGGATGGCGGGCTGGCAACCTGCCGCAGCGTCACCTTCAACTGCCGCCAAGGCCGCCAATGGTATCCCAAGATATCATACCTTGAATCCGTCAAGGGCTGGACCTCCACATTCTTCTACTGCCAAGATATGGCAGCTCCGGGCCGCCAATTTGGCATCCCGGAATTCGTCAACGCGCCACCTATGCCCCGGCCATGCTGGGACGAGGCGGTGCCCAAGCTGACGGAGGAACTCCGCCTTTTTCAAAGGCGGATTGAATTCCTCACACGGACGATGGCTCCCCCTCTCCTGGATGGGGTCGACACCGTCATCTGCTGGCTCGGCCGGCAGATCCTCCCCCTGCGGTACATCCCGCACAAAATGTGTCAGTATTCGCCTACTGCCACGGCCTCTCTCCGCGTAAGCGAAGAGAGGTTTCCGGTTGCCGACCTGGCGTTCCGGCTCCGCAGCCTCGTCAAGGCGGGGCTGGTGAAGGCGGTGGAGGGCGTGCCCATGCACACCCACGACAACCCTCCCCTCGAGGTAGATATCTTGTTCCTTGCCCCTTGTTGATAGCTTCGCCGGCTAAACTTGAGCTCCATTAAACTTGTCTTCTTTTTCAGCTCTCCGACTTGGGGGAGGATGACCTGGCTCCTGACTTCTACGAGTCGGAAGCCGGGAAGACGAAGAAGCGCAAAGCATCCGGCGCCGCTTCCTCTACGGTGATTGCCGAGAGGAAGAAACGGATCGCATCGGCTACCGAGCCGGCTCTCGCCAACCTTGGCGAGAACGTGGGGATTAACATCCCCCGAAGGTACTCAATTCTGCCTTTAATAGACGACAAACTTCTTCAATACTGGCACCCAATCGACTGTGCTTGCTTTTTATTGACAGGGAAAGGGTCGCAACTTCCCGGTTGACGACCAGGCTTCTTGGCAAGGGTAAGCGGCCTCAAGGCAGCTCGCCGGCTACCGTGCCGCCAACTCCTCAGCTCCAAGCCGGCAACTTTATGGGCGACGCTCGTCGTCAGCCCCCGGCTCCGGCTTCTGCGCTCCGCCAAGAGCCTCCTCCACCGACCGCGCGCCCAAGAGTCCCCTACTTTTGGCTGAGGCTACGGCCGATGAAGCCGCTCAATCGCGCGCCGCCAAGGAAGGGTTGCTGGAGGCGACTGCCGGCGGGTCCCAGAGGGCAGATCCGACTGCGGGAGGCGGCAAAGTCAGGGACCCTTGGTCCACCTTTAAGGAGGCCAAGGAGTCAACTTTGGCTTTTGCCAACTTCGCCTCCCAGGCCTTCGCCGACTTGGAGGGCGACCTGTCTGTAAGTTTTTACCACTCCGGCATATACATAGTCTTTCCCTCGAGCACTTAGATGGCAGGTCAAAAATAAAAGAAATTTGACTGCCGGCTTAGTGGTTATTCGACAATATGTTTTATGCCTTTGTTTTGTCCCGCAGAGCCTTGTGTCCGCCAACATTGAGCTTGTCTCCTCCCGAGTCGAGATAAACCGGCGCTGCCGCGACCTGAAGAAGGAGTGTGAGGCTAAGGACCTGCGGATTGCCGAGTTGGAGGCGGCCCGCAAAAAAGATGAAGGTAGGGTTGATCCTCTTTGCCTTCAGCTATATTTTCGACTTATGTTGCCGTCAATCATTTAGTTAGCGAATCCATATTTGTAGAACTGCTAGACCACGCCCAGGATATACTGAAGGCGTCCACTGATATGCAAGCTCTTATGAATGAAGCTTCTGATTTGGCGGCCGCCAACTTGGAGTTGAAGGAGGCTCACCAGAAGGAGATGGAGGCCCAGCAGCTCAAATTTGCGCAGGAATCTAGCCAGCTCACTGGTGAGCTAGAAAGCCTGCGCAAGAAGTTGGCGGAGGCGGAGAAGACGGCTGCCGAGGAAATCTCCAAGCAGACTTCTCGCGCCCAAACTGCTGAGGATGCATTGGCAACTCATATGATTGAGCTGTCCGCTTTCCATAACTCGGCCCTTGGTAATTTCTCACTCCTTATTTGATGTTGCCATTTTGCTTAGCCTGAACCAAACTGATGGCTTCACTTTTGATACAGTTCCCGCCGGTTTAGGCGACGACAAGGTTGTCAGCCCCCGCCTGGATCGCCTTGCGCGTCTAGGCGAACTGATCACCGAGACTTTGGCGGCGTCCAAGCGGTTTGCCGCCAAGTTCTTCACCTCCTCCGGCAGCCAGGAACCAACCGAGTTCAGCGACGTGCCCGCTATCTTGGAGCAGGCGACCAAACTGCACAAGAGCTCTCTGAAGTCGGCGGCGCGGGGTGGTGCCAAGACCGCACTTGGGTTATTCATGGCGCACTACCCCGAGGCGGAGATAGAAGCCGTCACCGAAGGCATGCCGTCTACATATGAAGACGGCAGCGAGGTTGAGCCGGCCGCTGTTCTGGACAGCGTTGCCGGCTACGCCACGCGTGTTGCCGATATGGTGGACACTTCAATCTTCTACCGACGCCATCCTGTGCCTGCCGGAGGGGAAGCTGGAGCTGCCGGCGCGGCCGAGGCGGAGGGGAGTGATAGTTCCGGGGCTGAAGTTGTCAGTCCCCAATCCTGATGTAGACGCTCCCCCCGAGCCATAGCTTTCTGTCCTTGCCTCCTTTTAGCCTTATTTGTCGGCCCCTGAAACAATGCAACTTTGACTTGTAATATTTGTATATACTTTTGTTGCTGCTTTGCTAGGCGGAAACTAGCTGACAAGTTTTATTTTGTCTTTATTTATATGGCCCGCCTTAATTTTACCCTGACTTATATGTTTAACTTTTTGTATGTTGACGAAACCTCAGCCGGTAACTTTAGCTGAAACAACCAGGGCTAAACCATGCGTTTAGAATCAGAGACCAAAGCCAACATGTTGGTGTCAAAGACATACTACTAGGCGAACCACATATAAGTAATCAGAGGTAAAGGAATTAGGCGGCGCAAAAAAAGTTTATTTTTGCTTTGGGTTGGCTCGAAAGCTGCAAGTATCTACCAGTTTGAACCTTTGCACGGAGCTAGCAAAATAGGTAACTTAGATACATAGGGGAAATATGACTGTAAGAAAAGACAAAATATGGCATGCTTCTCAACACAGACGAGGAACCATAGACTTTTATTTCATAATCATATTTAACTTATTACAATTATAAATTGCTAAGTGTAGAAAGGACGTAGCTGCTCAATATTCCAAGGCCGTCTTGTTTGTTTGAACGGATCGTCAATGCCTTTTTTGCGCTTGGTTCCCCTTTTTCCTGCCGCCTTCTTGCGTATTTTCTTTTCGTCTTCGTCGCGGATGTCGGCCAGGTAGTAGGAACCATTGAGCAGCGCCTTTGTGACTATAAACGGTCCTTCCCATGGCGGGGATAACTTGTGCAAGCCTTTTCTGTCTTGAATTAGGCGGAGAACCAGGTCACCTGTTCTGAAGCTTCGCTTCCGCACTCTCCGGCTATGATAGCGGCGAAGTTGTTGCTGGTACAAGGCGGAGCGATGTAGAGCAACGTCTCTTTCTTCGTCTAGCAGGTCTAGGCTATCCTGTCTTGCACCTTCTACGTCTTTCTCGATGTAGGCTTGAACTCTTGGGGAATCATATTTCATGTCGGTAGGTAGCACCGCCTCAGCGCCATATACTAAGAAGAAAGGAGTGTAGTCGGTAGACCTGTTTGGCGTTGTGCGCAAACTCCATAGTACCGACTGTAACTCATCTGCCCAAGCGCCGGCTGCCCTGTGTAATGGAGCTTCGAGACGAGGCTTAAGTCCTGATAAGACTAGGCCGTTTGTACGCTCTACTTGTCCATTGGATTGAGGGTGTGACACGGATGCCAAATCAAGCCGGATACCCAGATCGCTGCAGTATTCTTCTATGTCGCCTTGAGACAGGTTGCTGCCATTATCAGTGATAATGCTGTGTGGAACTCCAAACCGAGAGATAATTCCCCAGAGGAAATTGGTGGCTGTTCGTGCGTCAAGTTTGCTGATCGGTTTAGCCTCGACCCATTTGGTGAACTTGTCGACAGCGACCAATAGGTGGGTGTACCCACCACGCGCCTTCTTGAAGGGACCCACCATGTCTAAGCCCCAGACCGCGAACGGCCAGGTGATTGGCATCGTCCTCAGTTCCTGTGCCGACAAGTGAGGTTGACGAGCGTACAACTGGCAGCCTTTGCATGTCTTTACGATGTTCTCGGCGTCTTCTTTGGCGGTAAGCCAGTAGAAACCTTGGCGGAAAACTTTGGATGCAATGGACCTGGAGGAAGCATGATGCCCGCAGGTGCCAATATGTATGTCCTTCAGAATTTCCCGGCCTTCTTCCGGCTGTATGCACCGCTGATAGATGCCGCACGTGCTTCGCTTATATAGCTCGCCTTTTATTATCGTGAATGCCTTGGCTCGCCTTATGATCTGCCTTTTTAGCACCTCATCGTCCTCCGGCAACTTTCTGTCGATTAGAAAATCGAGATATGGGACTGTCCAATCCGGCTGTGTCAAGTAGACAGCGAGACTTGCCGCTTCTACCGGTTCTTCTGCATCGGGGTCCATCAAATCGGCGCCTTTAATGGATGGCTTGTGCAAATGTACCAGGAAAATATCTTTTGGTACCTTTTTGCGTTCCGACCCTAATCTTGCAAGTGTGTCTACCGCCTCGTTCTCAACTCTTGGAACATGCCGGACTTTGTAGCCCGCGAAGTTTTTTGCGAATTCGTCAACTTTGGCTCTGTAAGCCGCCATTGTTGCGCTTTTCGCATCCCATGTTCCGCTTACTTGCTGTGCGACCAAATCTGAGTCGCCATAACAGAGGATTCTTTTGACGCCTAGGTCGTTTGCCACGTGTAACCCATGAAGCAAAGCTTTGTACTCGGCAACGTTGTTGGTTGCTGTGAAGTGGATTTGCACCACGTAGCTAAGCTTGTCACCTTTAGGCGTGCGTAGAACAACTCCAGCCCCCGAGCCCTTGAGCATCATTGATCCGTCAAAGTGCATGACCCAATATTCTGATTCGGGGAGTGTCGTTTCCTCCATGGCTTCTGTCCAGTCGGCGACGAAATCTGCAAGCGCTTGAGACTTAATGGCGGTCCGTGGTTTATAGACTATGTCAAAGGCGGCAAGTTCGATGCCCCATTTGGCAACTCGACCTGTTGCCTCTGCATTGTTGATTATGTCTCCCAACGGTGCCTTGCTGACCACTGTCACTGTGTGTTCCTGGAAGTAATGCCTAAGCTTTCTGGCGGCGAAGAATACACCATAAGCCAGCTTTTGGTAATGCGGATACCTCTGCTTGGAGGCGGAGAATACTTCACTGATGAAGTAGACCGGTCGTTGCTCACACGTCGCAGCTTCGTTCTCCTTTCTTTCCACATCCAAGACAACGCTGACAACAACTCCTGTTGCCGCGATGTACAGCAGCATTGGTTCCTGTGATCGAGGTGCTGCCAATATCGGAGCGGATATGAGGGCCTCCTTAAGTTGTTGTAAGGCGGCATCTGCCTCTGTTGTCCACTCAAAGTTGTCGGATTTCTTCAATAGCCGGTAGAGAGGCATTGCCTTTTCCCCTAGGCGTCTTACGAAACGACTGACGGCTGCCGCCGATCCGGCTAGGCGTTGCACGTCCTTCAGACAAGTAGGTCTGGATATGTTTTGGATGGCCTTGATCTTCTCCGGATTAACCTCGATCCCTCGTTCTGAGACGATAAACCCGAGCAGTTTGCCGGCTGGAACGCCGAAAACGCACTTGGCGGGATTGAGTTTCATCTGATACCTCCGCAGATTCTGAAACGTTTCTTCCAAATCCTCTAGGAGATCTGCCTTCTTTTTTGACATTACCACGATGTCGTCTACATAAACGTGAACATTGCGGCCGATCTGTTCGTGCAGGCAATTTTGCATACAGCGCTGGTATGTTGCCCCTGCATTCTTCAGGCCAAAAGGCATTGTAATGTAGCAGAAAGTCCCGTATGGAGTGGTGAAAGATGTTTTCAGCTGATCTGACTCTCTCATCTTGATTTGGTGGTATCCTGAGTAGGCGTCCAGAAAACAAAGCAGCTCGGAGCCTGCTGTGGAGTCTACGACTTGGTCAATTCTAGGCAGCGCAAAGGGATCCTTTGGGCAACACTTGTTTACACCGGTATAGTCAATACACATCCTCAGCTCTTTATTCTTCTTTGGAACAAGTACAGGATTTGCCACCCAATCGGTGTGTACAACTTCTTTTATGAAATTGATGGCCTTCAGCCTATTTATCTCCTTTCCTATAGCCTTGCGTCTCTCATCTCCAAAGCGTCTTGTTGCTTGCTTCACCGGCTTGGATCCTTTTATGAAGTTGAGTGAGTGCTCGGCAAGTTCCCTCGGTACACCAGGCATGTCGGAAGGCGACCATGCAAAGATGTCACGATTCTCACGGAGGAACTCGACGAGCGTGCCTTCCTATTTGCTGTCAAGGTTGGAGCCGATGACAACTTGCTTAGACTTGTCACCTGGGATGAGGTCCGCCTTTTTGGTGTCTTCTGAATCTTCGAAGGTATTCTTGACATCAATCTTTGGCCTTGGCATGGAGTTGTCTGAATCCACCCCGAGCAGCGCGAGTTCTTCCTTGTGGATGACGGCTTCTGCGAAGGCGGCCATGCCACGCTCGCACTCCTTGGCTTTCTTGAAGTTGCCGGAAATCGTGATGGTTCCGTTCTCTCCCGGCATTTTAAGCTTGTTGTATATGTAGCACGGCCTTGCCATGAACTTGGCGAAAGCCGGTCGTCCGAAGATTGCATGATAGGCGCTTCTGAAGGGGACAACTTCGAACCGGAGGAACTCTGAGCGGTAGTTCTCTTTTGGTCCGAAAGTTACCTTCAGCCTAATGCTCCCCATTGACTTTGCTTGCCTGCCGGGCACTATGCCATGAAAAGTGAGGTTGCTGTGGTCCAGCTGATCCTCTGATAGGTTCATGCGGCTTAGTGTGTCATAGTACAGGATGTTGAGGCTGCTGCCGCCATCCATAAGTACCTTTGTGAGTCTGAAGTTGTCGACAATGGGATCGACGACAAGGGCGTACTTGCCTGGGTAAGGAACGTGATCAGGGTGGTCGCACCGGTCCCAAGTGATCGTCGCCTCCGACCAGTTCAAATACTGAGGGACGTCCGGCATTGTCGCGTTGAGTTCGCGCATTTCCGTCTTATCCGCCTTAGCCGAAGGCGTGCCGACAAAGCACACAAGAGATTCTTTGACCTTCGGATATGGCTTCTTTTTCTTGGCGGCTGCGTCATCTTCGCTTGAGATAGACATGTCGTCGTCATCCTCATCCTCCTTGCTGTCTTTCTTGTCGTTCTTCTTTGACTTCTTTGACTTCCAGCCGACTGTGTTATCCTTTTTGAAGTCGTCCATGAAACGGCACTCGCCAAGCATATGGTTGACCTTGCCCAATGAGGCGTGGATGGGACATGGCAAAAGCTTTGCCTGTTCATAAGTGATTCGCGCCGCCTTAGGCCCTGAGCCGGCTTCGCGACTATCTCTTATTCTTCCACTTCTTTTTGCCGGCGTTTCCTTGGAATGCTGCGGCTACCTCATTGGAAGGCCCGGCTTTGTCATCCGCCGCCTGCTTGCGCTTGTTGTTCCGCTTTGGTATGATGTTGACGTCTGGGTCATCGTCCCGGGCGTCGTCATCCGCCGCCGCGTATTGGGCGGCCAGGTTGAGCATCTCACCAAGGTCCGTGATTTGCTCGCGGACGAGCCTATGACGGAGCAAGGACTTCTTCTGTAGGCCCGTGTAGAAGGCGTGGATAGCCTGTGCGTCCGAAACACCATGACAGTTGGCTTTTTCGGATATCCAACGGCTGACAAAATCTGTCATGGTTTCGTCCGGCTTTTGGATACAGCGTTGCAAATCCGTGTAGGTATTTGGACGCTTGTATGTTCCTTGGAAGTGCTGGGAGAAAACCTTTTCCATGTCGTACCAGCTATGGATGGACTTTTCAGGAAGGTTGTCGATCCAAGCTCTTGTCGTGCCTTCCAACATGAGAGGTAGGTAGCGGACGGCAATATGGCTGCTCCCGCCGGCAATTTCTATGGCCATGGCGTAATCGGATAGCCATGAGTCCGGCTTAACGAGGCCGTTGTACCTAGAACAGTTTTTTGACACTGATGTCATGTCCTTAGGGAACGGCTCTCTGTGGATGGCGTCACCGAAGCACTTTGGTCCAGAGTATAGCGGCTCCTTTCCTCTTGCTTTGTCTTGTAGGCGGTGTCGTGCGTCTTTTGGATCGAGCTGCCGTGCGCCTCTGTTTGCGTCCGGCTCGTCCTGCGCTGCCTGGCTTATGCTGCGCCTGGGTCCTTCTGCCTCCTCTCTCTTCTTGCTGCCGGTGCTACGCTGCGGAGACCGGCTTCGACCTCTCCTGGGAGGGTCGTTGCCGACATCTTTCCTAGGCGGCGGCCTGTTGTTCTGGCTACCGCCGTTGTCGCGTCTTGGCTGGGATGGAGGTGGCAGGTCTCCTCTGCTTCCTGTCCTTGAATTCTCGTCCCGCCTTGGCTTTGGCGGTGGCGTCTTCTTTGGAGGTGGCGTTGTCTTCCTTTTGTCGCCATGGCTACTGGAGCCAGACGGGCCTTCGGGGTCGGCGACAGGTGCAACTTTGCACTTTCCTGACTTAGACTCTAGGTCTCCCTCGCGAGCATCCGCCATGTGGCCGTAGGAATCAGCGCGAGCTTGTTGTTCTAGGGCCTTGCTCACGAAGTATCTTGCATTGGCCAGCTTTTCTTCCGCCGTGTAAGTGTCGTCGTCCAGGGTATCTAGCGTGGCGGCCGCGTTGAGGACGGGGGTGCAGAAGACAACATCTCCCCTTCTGTCCATGCGCTGTGGTGCCGTACGCCAGTCGAACCCGAGATCTTGAGCCGCTGTCGTTGCTTGCGTTGGCGGCTCTTTGCCACGGCGGTTTTTTGATGACCTTTTCTCCTCGAAGAGTTGCCGGCTTGTTTTGGCCGACATCTTCTCCTGTTCTTTCTCGATCTTCTTGGCAAGGCTCTCAACGTGCTCCTCTCTTTTTCGCAGGAAGTCAGAGTGCTTAAGCATGTTAAGCCTAAGCTCTTCCACTTCGTCAAGTGGGGTGTCTTTATTCACAGGAGTATTCATGATCTCGTCTACTTCTTTCATGACGGAGAGCAAATCCGTGGGTTTGCTGCTGCCGCCTTTCTCGAGGCCAGTTTTCTTCTTTGCGCGCACCTTGTCGGAACTTTCAATGAGTTGACCGGCAGTGGTGTCGCCGGCATCTTCCGCCGGCTTGTTTTGCGCCTCCGAAGTAACTGGGGTTGTCTCGTGACCGACAACAACCATCATAGCCAGCTTGTCAGGCATGTCAGTATCCGCTGTGCCCTCTGAAGGAGCCGGATTACCACTGGAAAAGCGGGTTTTAATCTTCTCTTCGAAGAGACTAGCATCATCATCAGAATCAGAGTCTACGTTGACTTGAACGGTAGATCTGGATCCGGCATCTGACATCGCATCCTCCTGTAGAGCAGGGAGGATTGACTCAGGATCGTTGTTTTCCGGCTAGGAGTCTGATCCTAGTCCGTCAACTCCGACGAAGTGGAAATCAGATTCGACCGACTCCTGGGAGAAGGCGGATTCAGATCCATCTTGTCGGTCGACTGCTTGGTCGAAGGGTTGGTGGGTGGGGTTGTAGAAACGCGGTAGGTCGTACGCCTCTGGCGTTTACCCGATGAAGACGTCGATCCCTCCGATCGGTACGATTGCGCATCCGATAAGGTAGTCGTCCGCCGGGAGCCAGGACTCATCCGAGTTGACGTAGCTGTGGCCGCCATATCTTGTGACGCGAACGACGGCGATTTGCTTGCCCACGCCGCCAAGTGTTCCCGCCTGGAACGTGACGCCAGGAACCTTATGCCCCACGGTGGGCGCCAACTGTCGTAGTATCGGCATAATTGATAGGAGACGGGGGTCCTCTAGCCTGCGTATGGATTGCGTAGGACGGGATTGAACACGGCGAGTTTACCCAGCTTCGGATCCCACAGCGGTGGCGAGATCCTACGTGCTGCTATAATTCACTATGAGGCAATAGCCGTGAACAGGTTACAATGTGTATGATGCGTATTGAAGCGTCTGCCCTAAAGGCTCCCTGGTGGCCGGCTTATATAGGCGGCCAGACCCCAGGGTACAAGGCAAGTACTTGTCCGGCAAGTAAACAGAGTCCTAGACCTAGCCGGCTTAGTTGCCGCCTTCCGTCTTGGGCTTGGTGGCTTGATGGGCTTCGGCCTTCCGTCTTCCTTGGACCGTCCGCCTACTTCCTTGTACGTCAGCTATCTGGGCCGCCCGGCAGGCTTCGGCCTTACCACCCTTGGGCCACCCTGGACTAGCCGGATTGATCCATGTTGGTTATACCCCTAGTTGATATATCCCCAACATTGAGCTTAAGGTGGCATTTAGTTTGCATTGGGGTAGAGGAACCCTTGATTTCAAGCAACCCATACATCTTGAGCATGTCTTGAATGTACTTTGCTTGGTTGATGAACGTTCCTTCCTTCAATTGTTTGATCTCAAATCCTAGGAAGAACTTCATCTCACCCATCATAGACATCTCAAACCTGTCAGTCATAAGCTTGGAGAATTCTCCGTTAAATGCTTTGTTAGTAGACCCAAATATAAGATCATCCACATATAATTGACAAATGAAAAGCTCTCCATTTACCTTCTTAGTAAAAAGGGTGGGGTCGATTTCCCCAACTTGGAACCCACGGTCTACAAGTAATTCTCTAAGGTTCTCATACCACGCACATGGAGCTTGTTTAAGGCCATAGAGTGCCTTATCCAACTTGTAGACATGGTTAGGATACTTGAGGTCCTCAAACCCCGGTGGTTGCTTAACATAAACAAGTTCATTTAGTGGACCATTAAGAAAAGCGGATTTAACATCAATTTATTGTAACTTAAAGTTATGATGAGAGGCATAGGCAAGAAGTATAAGGATTGACTCAAGACGAGCCACGGGCGCGTAGGTTTCTCCAAAGTCAATGCCTTCAATTTGGGAGTAACCTTGAGCTACCAATCTTGCCTTGTTCCTCACCACCATGCCATGTTCATCTTGCTTGTTCTTCAATATCCACTTGGTGCCGATAACATTGCGGCAATCTTTGGGTCTTTCCACCAACTTCCCTACTTTGTTGCGCTCGAAGTTGTTGAGTTATTCATGCATAACATCAAGCCAATCTTTATCTTCAAGATCTTCAAAGACTTTCTTGGGTTCCACCATGGAGATGTGAGCTTGATGTTCACTAAAGCTTGCAAGTTATCTTCGGGTAGAGACCTTACTTCTCACATCACCAAGCACCTTGTCAAGAGATAGAGCTCTCAATTCTTGTGAGGTGCCAACCCTATTCAAGCGGCAGATCTCGATTTCCCTCCTTGTGGTGGGACGAATAGCTTGATCATCTTGATCATTCATGTCTCCGCCTTGACGGTCTTGATTGCCTTTATCAGCGAAAGGTGTGAGCGATGAAGGAGGAGGTTGATCTCGGCCTTGGGGAGGACTGCCACCCGGAATATCCGTGGCGCCGAAAGTTCCGGTCATGGGGGCCGGAAGTTCCAGTGTGGACACCGGAAGTTCCGGACCGAAGACCGGAAGTTACGGTCCACCGGAAACTTCAGGGCAGTCAGAGGTTCTTGAACTCCTTCTTGTTGAGGCGTGTTGGGCACGACGTTATTGTCGGGGGTTTCTTGTGAGGTGGTAGTCACTGCTTGTGCAGAGCTTGTGCCTTGTTGAGCAACCTCATAATAGAGTTCGACGGGGCGGTGGACGCCTAACCCCATCCTTCAGATAGCCTCTTGAGGTTGATCATCAGCTACATAGAAAACACCACTTTGCTCCACAAGGGAGCTGTCATTCTCATCGAACACCACACTACAAGTTTCTATGATAATGCGCGAGGCCTTGTCATAGACTCTATAAGTATGGGATTCGGAACCGTAGCCCACAAACGTCTCTTCAAGAGACTTAGAATCAAACTTGCCTAAACGAACATCTTTGATGAGATAGAAACACTTACAACCAAAAACTCGGAAGTAAGAGATGTTGGGCTTGTTCCCGGTAAGCACTTCATAAGGTGTCTTCATGAGTCCTTTGCGAAAGAAGAGCCGGTTGGATGAATGGCAAGCGGTGTTGACGGCTTCAGCCCAAAAGTTGTTTGGGGACTTGAACTCGGCCATCATCGATCTTGCCATCTCAATAAGTGTGTGGTTCTTCCTTTCGGCTACACCATTTTGTTGGGAAGTATAAGCAGCGGAATATTGATTACGAATCCCTTCTTCACTAAGGAACTCGTTCAAGGTGTAGTTCTTGACTCGGAACCATTGTCACTTCTTATCACCAAGATTGGGACATTATGTTGACGTTGAGCTTCATTGCAGAAGTCGATGATAGTTTCTTGGGTCTCCGCCTTCAACTTGAAGAAGAAAACCCATGTGTATCTTGAAGAGTCATCAACGATCACCAAACAATATTTCTTGCCACCAAGACTAGCTTACGGAATGGGACCAAAGAGGTCAACATGGAGAAGCTCCAAAACCCTCGTTGATGAAATGATGGTCTTGCTTGGATGGTGGATGTCATGCATTTTTCTTTCAACACAAGCCCTACACATTCGATCATTTGAGAAAGAAACATGGTCTTTTAGTCCTAGGATATGTCCACCATTTTGGAGACTTTGCAAAGTCGTCATATTGACATGGACTAGTCGGTGATGCCATAACAAACCCAAGTCCACCTTAGTGAATAGGCACATTGCATGGGAAGTGGTGACTCCGGAGAAGTCAACCACATAGAGCCCATTCTCAACGTACCAACCGAAAGACACTTTGAGAGACTTGCTCCGCATAAGGATAACCATTTCCTTTTGGAAGATAACGGTATAGCCCAAACAAGTTAGAGAATGAATCGAGATCAAGTTGAAACCTAGGGACTCGACAAGCAAGACATTCACAAGTGTGATGTCCGGTGCCACTACCACCTTGCCGAGCCCTATTACCTTAGACTTTGAATTGTCACCATATGTAACGGTCATTTGATCACCATTTGGCTTCAACTCCGTTACAATCTCCTTGCTTCCGGTCATATGACTAGTGCACCCACTATAAATTATCCATTTCGGTCCTCCGGAAGCAAGGCCCTACACACAATCAATTCTTTGATTTAGGTACCCATTTTGCAATGGGTGTCTTTTGGTTAGCAACAAGGGTCTTTGGGACCCAAATAGCATATTCAGTATAGTCATCAAAAGGACCAATGTATCTAGCATAAACATCCCCATAATAATCAACATATAAAGCATAACTGGGGTTAGATATGCCCGCAAAGTCATCATGAGTAGGAGTGCGCCTTGTGGCCTTTCCACTCGCAATGTCATCTTTCTTGGCTTGTACGGGCTTGACCTTCTTCTTGACCTTCTTCTTCTCCTTGGCAACATAGCCTAGACCTTCTTTACCCTTGTGGGGCACTCGCTCATGAAGAGGAGTAGTGAGTGTCCCCTTACCTTTATCAAGAGGGATCTTGGGCGCGGTTGCCATGGATGGAACAAACAACACCCTAGCATTATCCTTAACAACATTTTCATTAGCATTTAAAGGAGTAGAAGTTCTAGGTTTCTCAATAGTAGATATCCGAGTTTGGAGTTGATCACGTGACTTGAGAAGACGTTCGTGATCAATTGTCAACACCTTGTGAGTATTTTCAAGTGACTCGAAGTCTTCACAAAGTCTAGCATGAGCAACTAGAAGCTCGGACTTTTCATTTTGCACAATTTTACATTTAGCAAAGTAAAGATCACGATCCTTAGTGATCTTGGCAAGTTGCTCTTTAAGGATAACATGAGCTTCTTATTCATCTTCAAGAGAGGATTGGAGAGACACCTTAGTGTGAGCATCCTCTCTCTCAATCTCACCTTTCAACTCAATCTCATCCTCAAGCTCATCTATACGACTCATAATCGAGCCAAAGTGTTTCTTTCCTTCTCCTTGCAAGTTAGTCATGAATTTTTCAAAGGCAATAATTTCTTTCTTGACTTCAAGACTCATACCATCATCAATATCATGGGATATGGAGGTGGGGGACAATTTTACCTCGGATGTCTTTGCCATAAGACATCTTGCATTCTTGATGATGGGGATCTCATTTGGGGAGGAGAAGAGTGACAGAGGTGTAGAAGAAATGGCAAATGCGGCCACTTGCGTTGGGGTGTCCTCCTTGTCACTATCTTCATCATCGGTTGGATATTGCTCTTGGGTCACCAAGACAGTCTTTTGGTTCTTCAAGAAGAAGGGATTCTTCATGGGCATAGGCCCCTTGCCCTTCATCTTGGCCACGAGCCTCCCACCATGGTCCTCTGTTCTTTCCCATGGGCAATCTACAACAAATTGGCTTTTGTCATCACAATTATAGCAAAGCCTCACCTTGTTGTTTGGCTTTCCTCCATTGGAGGGGAACTTCTTGTCAATCCTAGCTTTGGCCCTTCCGGGGTTCTTCCAAAAAGTTCTTGCCGCAAGACCCATGTGTTGGGTGAGAGTACTTGAGAGAGTCTCACTAGATAGATCGACTTGATCATCATACTCATCTTCATCCTCTTCTTCAACGGTTGCCTTTAACGCAATTGAGGCATGCTTGTGCATCCCTATGGCTCTTGCTCTTGCATCTTGTGGAATCTTGGATGCCACCTTGTATGCGGTCATCTCTTGCATGACTTTATTGGATGTCATCTTTGCGAAGTCATGTCTCCCTTGGAGTGTCTTCAAGTCCGTTTCCTCAAAGGGCAAGAGTGCGGTCACGAACTTCCTCTTGATCCAAGCATCATCAATGTAGGCCGCATCGAGGTTCTTGAAAGTGTTAGAAATCAACACCAACATCCGGTACATGTCCGCATGGCTTTCTCCATCCAACTTGTAGAACCCTTCCACCTCATTTCACAAGGCATCATATCGGTTCTTCTTCATGCTCTCATTACCAACGAAGATTTCGGAAATAGCATTCCACACTTCTTTGGCGGTGGAGAATTGTTGAATGATGGGCATGTCCTTCTCTCCAACGGCCATTTGGATTTGATGAAGAGCGGTGGCATTGAGTTAACTAGCAACCACATCTCTCCTTGTCAAGTTGGTTGGATCATGGGCCTTGAATCCTTCTTCAATGATGCGACATAGCTCAATGGATGCACTACATAAATGAGACTTCATTTTAAATTACCATTGAGAAAAATGAGTAGGCTTGAGCTTAGAAGGATCACTTCTAAAGTTTGTATGAGGGTGAGGGATAGGAGGGTTAGGAGAGTAATTATGGTTAACATTATGAAATTCCTCTCCTTTGGGGGTATTAGAGGAGCTAGGTGATTCATCCTTTTCGGCCTTCCCAGGGGAAGCATTCGGAGGAACATCTTTGGACCCATCCGAAGATGAATAATTACAGTTCTCACCGTGCTCCTTAGAAGGAGGAGAGGGAGAGGTAGCCTTGGGCTCCTTAGACTTCAAGAGTGTCATGAGCATCTCATTCATCTTGAGGAGTTGGGCCTCCAAGGACGATCTCATATCTATAAGATCGGCCATGGTTGCCCCTTTGGCTAATGCCTCCGTCTCCGCCTCTAATTTCTCACGGGTGGCCCTTTCGGCATCGGATTCCGACATCGTTGCACTTAGGCGGTTAAGCCCTTAAAAGTGAACTTGGCTCTGATACCAATTGAATGGGAATCCAGCACCTAGAGTGGGGAGGTGAATAGGTGCTATTGCAAATTTTAAGTCTTTGCAAATTTAAGCTCAACACAAAGGTAAATTCTCTAGATATGCAGCTACGGTGAATTTACCTAAATGACAAGCTAAGCAATAACAGGATAAACACGAGAGCAAGACAAGCAAGTAAGGGAGAAAGGATAAGGGGAACCAAGTGAATCAAGCGGAGACAAAGAGGTAATCCCGAGTTCCTGCCAGGGGTGTACGTCTCGTTGGAGAGGTGTGCGCTACCACAACAGGTTAGCCGCAACGCCACAAAGGCTCACCTTCTTCTCCGATGAACTAAACCACAAAGGTTGCGAGTTCACATTCCACTATTGATCCCCTTTTAGGACGGAGATCGAATCCTTACAAATGCTTGAGGCACACACCCACAACTTAATTCGGGGCTCTCAAGATGACCACAAAAGGTCAAGACCACAAAAGGTCAAGCTTACACCAAGTACCAACAATGGTGAGATCTAGGTTTTCCTAGAGGAAACCCTAGACTCGAAATCCCCAAGTGAATAGCGGAAGATTACAAATCGCTTCGGTGAAGTAGTAGATCGGGGCCTTCTCCTTCGCTCCTTCAAAGATCAACGAGTTTGGGTGGAGGAGTTGGGAGATCTTGAAGATTTGAGCTTCAACACATTTATGAAGAGAGAGAGTGTATGAGCTGAAATGGCTGGAGGTAGGTGGAGGGGTATTTATAGCCCCTCCAAGAACTAGCCGTTTTTCACTGCGCGCAGGCCGGAACTTCCGGTCACCCAGAAAGTTCCGGCCAAAGTTCCGGTGGAAATTTCGGCTTGGCCAGGGCGCAGGCAATCCAGACTTAGAGAAAATCCTCGCATGTTCAGCACCTGAACTTCCGGTTGTCTTGCCGGAAATTCCGGTCGCCCGGAAAGATCCGTCCAAAGTTCCGGCTTTGCCCGTGCGCGAGCAATTCCTGACTTAGCAGATTTCGCTGCTATTCAGCACCGGAACTTCCCGTGAGTTGACCGGAACTTCCGGTCGCCCAGAAAGATCCGGTCAAATCTCCGGAACTTCCGGTAGCCCAGAAAGGCAAGTTTTGACTTAGCCGACTTTCACGTTTGTCTGGGTCGGAACTTCCGGTGGTAGACCGGAACTTCCGGTCACCCGGAAAGATCCGGCCAAACCTCCGACCAAAGTTCGACCATTGCCAGAGCTGAAATCCTAAAGGACTTAGCCGTTTTCTGGCCAACCAGAAATGTCCGGTGCAGACCCGGAAATTCCGTCCCGTATGCCGGAACTTCCGGTCACAACACCGGAACTTTCGGCCTGACAGAACAGGAAAAATTGCCAGCCAACTCACTCTTTAATCCGGTTGATCTTCATCCTTTTTGTTCTTCAAGGCGATGTAGTATCTGAAATACTTAGGCACACCGTTAAACATCATTTTCCTGTTGTCATTACTATCCAAAACTCAGGAGACCAAAAATGCTCTTTCTGCAAGCAAGAGCAACAAGCGGACGATAGCACCTCATCAGATCAAGGCGAAGAACCAGCTAAGGCTAAGAAGAACAGCAAGTTCCCAGAGTCGAAGAAAACATCGTCACTTTCATCGCAACCCCTTCGGCTAAGAAGGAGAAGGCCATCTGGAAGGAACTCAATGCTACTATGCCAGCTGTTCCCCAATACGCAACTTGGTCCGAGGTACCAGTCACTTGGGATCGCAATGATCATCCAGATCGCATTCCCCAATACCCAGGGTACTCCGCTCTAGTCATCAATCCCATAGTGGCAAATTGTCGGCTTTCAAAGGTTCTTATGGATGGTGGCAGCAACATCAACATCATGTACCTAGAAACCCTCAAACGCATGCACCTATCAGAAACCCAGCTCAAGCACAGCGACGTCAAATTCCATGGTATATTCCCAGGACGGCAGGCAAACTCCGTTGGACAAATTACTTTGGAAGTCACTTTTGGCGAAGATGACAACTACCGACAAGAAGAAGTATCCTTCGAGGTGGTGCCCTTAAAAAACGCCTACCATGCCATCTTTGGCAGACCGGCTTTTGCCACCTTCATGGCAAGACCATGCTATGTATACAGCAAGCTCAAGATCCCTAGACCCAACGGCTTCATCACAGTAAGCGGTAGCTACAAGAAGGCGCGGGAGTGCGAGCTAGGAAACGCCGTCTTCGCAGAAGCCGTCATCATCAATGGCGAACTTGCAAGATACCTGAAGGAAGTCAAGCAGGAGCCTATGCCAGACATAAAGAAGCCTCCAACTGCACACGACATCACCTTCACATCAGGTTCCCACTCCAAGAAGGCGAAAATTGATGACAAGGATGCTGAGAAGACGACGAACATCGGCACCACCCTCAGTGACAAATAGGAAGGCGAGATCGTCAAGTTCCTCCGTGAGAACCGAGACATCTTTACATGGTCTCCATACGACATGCCTGGAGTCCCGAGAGAACTTGTCGAGCACTCCCGCAATGTCGCAAAAGACGCCAAGCCTGTCAAGCAAAGCCTTAGGCGTTTTGGTCCAGAAAATAAGAGAGCTATAGGACAAGAGATAGCGCGACTTACAGTCGCAAACTTCATAGAAGAGGTCATTCATACAGAATGGTCCGCAAACCCTGTACTAGTACCTAAAAAGGACACGAAGGCGTTGAGCATGTGCATCGACTTCACCGGCTTAAACAAAGCCTGTCCGAAAGACCCTTTCGCCTTACCGCGAATCGACCAGGTTGTAGATGCCACTGCAGGGGCAAAATTACTATACTTTTTGGATGCTTACTCCGGTTACCACCAGATTAAGATAAAGAAGTCTGATCAAATCAAGACTTCTTTCATCACGCCTTTTGGTACCTACTGCTATTTAACAATGCCTTTCGGGCTAAAAAAACACAGGTGCGACGTACCAAAGGTGCATCCAAAGATGCCTACATGACCAAATCGGCCGTAGCGTACACGCGTATGTCGATGACATTGCAGTCATGACAAAACGTGAAGACGATCTATCAGCCGATCTCAAAGAAACTTTTGATAACTTGAGAAAATACAAGATGAAGTTAAATCCGGGAAAATGCTTTTTTGGCGTCCCAGCAGGAAAACTCCTTGGTTCCATAGTTTCTGAGAGAGGCATAGAAGTTAATCCTGATAAAATAAAAGCCATCATGGATATCAAGCGGCCTACATGCCTCAAAGACATCCAGCGCTTAACAGGACCAGCAGCTGCTGTAAGCCGATTCATAAGCAGGCTTGGTGACAAGGCTTTACCCCTCTACCGCCTTCTCAAAAAGTCAGATAAATTCGAGTGGACAGAAGAAGCCGAAACCGCCTTAGCTCAACTGAAAGAGGCCTTAGTCAGCGCACCAATACTCGCAGCACCAAGGCCACAGGAGCAAATGCTACTATACATGTCTGCAACAAACTTGGTAATCAGC
The DNA here is from genome assembly GCA_026929855.1 of Poa annua. Classification (NCBI taxonomy): domain Eukaryota; kingdom Viridiplantae; phylum Streptophyta; class Magnoliopsida; order Poales; family Poaceae; genus Poa; species Poa annua. Next base: position 64,935,081 of record CM049429.1, on the reverse strand, counting down.
GCAGTCATAGTTGTCGAAATACCAGTGGAGGGACAAGCAATCACCGAGCAAAGACCAGTATATTACATAAGCAAAGTCTTCTCGGAGTCCAAGCAAAGGTACCTCCACTATCAAAAGTTAGCATACAGCGTATTTTTCGCCGCAAGAAAACTATGGCACTATTTTCAAGATCACTCCATCAGAGTGCTGAGCAAAGCACCTCTTGGAGACATCATCAACAATGCAGACGCCACAGGACGCGTCGCTAAGTGGGGCATCGAACTAGCAGCATTCGATATCCATTATAAACCACGAACAACCATCAAATCCCAATCATTAGCCGATTTTATCACCGATTGGACGCAGGCTATGGACGAAACACCTTTGCCAGACCCTTAGTATTGGGTTTTACATTTTGACGGCTCAAAGATGCTCAAAGGCTCAGGGGCAGGCGTGGTGCTAACCACACCAAAAGGAGACAAGCTATGCTACGTTCTCCAAATTCACTATGACGCCACAAACAATGTCGCAGAATACGAAGCCTTATTGCACGGCCTTCACATTGCTAAGGACATTGGCGTGAAAAGGCTACTGTGCTACGGCGATTCAGATCTAGTGGCGCAACAACTTGACGGCACTTGGGACACCAAAAGCGCAACAATGGCGGAATATAGACGCACAGTTGACGAATTCGGCAGATGCTTTACAGGGCTTGAAGTCCGGCATATCAAAAGAGAAGAAAACGAAGCCGCAGACGCCTTAGCAAGAATGGGCTCACAAAGAGACAAAGTTCTTAAGGATATATTCCTGGAACAACTATACAAGCCTTCAATCAAAGGAGGAGACAGTGAAGACCCAAATTTGGTTAAGTCTGTAGCAGTCTTACTGATAACGCCAGATTGGACTCAACCTTACATCAACTTCCTCGTCAACGGCGAAGTACCAGAAGGCGAAGTGCTTAAAAGGCAAGTGATACGCAGGGCGAAAGCCTATACAATCATCAAGGGAGAACTATACAAAAGAAGCACCACTAGGATATACCAGAGATGCGTCTCCCCAGAAGAAGGTCAAGAAATCTTGGAAGAAATACACTCCGGATGCTACGGACATCACGCCTTTTCAAAAGCCATAGTCGCCAAAGCCTTTAGGCACGGTTTCTTCTGGCTCACTGCAAAACAAGACGCGAAAGATGTAGTAAAAAAGTGTGGAGGATGTCAGCGCTACGCATGGCAGCCAAAGATGCCGGCTCAAGAACTAATAACAATTCCCATCACATGGCCCTTTGCGGTCTAGGGACTTGACATGGTTGGTCGATTCAGGACAGCCAGAGGCGGCTTAACACACTTACTCGTAGCAGTGGACAAGTACACAAAGTGGATATCAAAAAAGTAGACGGGGAAACAGCCACGAAGTTTGTCATAGACATCATACATCGTTTCGGCGTCCCCCACAGCATAATCACCGACAACGGGACGAATTTCGCCGTTGGATAACTTGAAAAATACTGCGGCAGGAACAACATCCGGCTTGATCTGGCATCCGTGGCACACCCACAGTCCAATGGACAAGTCGAACAAACCAATGGCATAATTCTGCAAGGCATAAAGCCACGCTTGGAAGTACCATTACACAGGGCAGCCGGAGCTTGGGTAGAAGAATTGCCTGCCGTCTTATGGAGCATCAGGACAACACTCAATAGATCAATCGGCTATACGTCTTTCTTCCTTGTATATGGTGCATAAACAGTTCTTCCAACAGACGTTATACATGATTCTCCCCGTGTTGCAGCCTACGTTGAAGCAGACGCAGAAGAAGCCCGACAAGACGGCTTAGACCTACTCGAAGAAGAAAGGGAGATTGCACTCCAGGGATCCGCCATATACCAACAAGACCTACGAAGATATCACAGTAGGAGAGTAAGGCGAAGAACGTTTCGAGAAGGTGATTTGGTGCAACGCATAGTTCAGAAAAAGGAGCACAAGTTATCCCCTACATGGGAAGGACCCTTCGTTGTCAGCAAAGCGCTCAAGAGCGGGGCATACTATCTTGTGGACCTTAGAGATCTCAAAAAGAAGAAGAAAAGGGACGCAAAAGGAAAAGAGGCGAAGAAGCGAAGCTCAGCGAGTCAAAAGGCCCTTGGAACATTGAGCAGTTACGTCCTTTTTACACTTAGCAATTCTATTGAAAACATATGTCTATGCTCATGAAATAAAAAGTCTTAGATTGCCAAAATTTACATTTATTCATCCATCTTTTATTTCCCAATGATTATACCTCGTTCAAAAGACGAAAGACGAAAAAGGAAGGCAAGAAACATACCAAGGATTTTGTCATCCAAAGCTTCGATTTCGTCTTTACAACGCTCCAGCTGGTCGTCAAGCTCTTGGATACGGAGCTCCGCCTTCTCAGTAAGAGATTTCATCTCTTTCCTGGCGTCTTCAGCTTCTTGGCGAGCCGCAGCCATTTCGTCTTTAAGACGTAACTGCTCCGCCTCTGCACTCTCCTAAAGTTCCTTCATGCCATCCTCAGCCAGCTTCTGCTTCTCCTCGATCTGCTTGAAGAGGGTCTCATTTTTGCCCCAAACGACAGCAATGTCGCCAGACTCCTCAGCAACTTGCTGGGCCTTTGCAAGCCGATCTGCAAAACATGTCATTTTATCATAAGAAAGGAAAAACTTAGGCGACAAAAGACAACAACCAGCAAGCAAAGCCAGTAAGAGTATTACATACCAGTATCATGTTTCGCCTTATTCTTGGCTAACTTGAGCTCCTGGCGCTGCGCGACCAAGGAATTCCACAAGTCGCGGTTCAGGTCCTCGCCCTCCTGAAAAAATCACAGAAAAATGTAAGCAAAAAAGGGTCAAGTAAAGCACACTTGGGGACTGGTCAACAATCGTATCAAATTCAAGGCCGTCACTTTGACAAAACACATTAGATCAAAGAGACGCCCGGGGACTGGGAATATGGATAAGGCGAAATAAAGTTTACCTTAACATGTTTCTTCAAAAGCCGATAGCCAGTTTTCATCTTGGCGTACAGCGCGTCGCAGTTGTCTTCAAGCCTGCGCACTGTAACTGCCGTGGTGATCGGCTTAGGCGAAGAAGGCCCAGCAACTACCTTTTCAGCAACAATCCTTGCTGCGATAGAAGGGAAAAGAAATTCCTCGTCATCAAAGACTTCCTCTTTTATATCTTCGAAGGCATCACTAGCCGAAGCTTCCGCCTTATTGGTTTCTTTCGGAACGGCTTCCTTTGCAGTAGCAGCCGTCTTCTCAGCAATGTCCGTCCTCTCCATAATTGCGTCTGGCATGTCGACGTCGGCTCTCACCTCCTGAGATGCAGGAGCCGGCATGCTTGCCGTAACACTGGGCGTAGGAGGAGCGACAGCTGGCGAAGGAATTGGGGGCTTACCCCTTCCAGTCACCGCCTTCGCCTTCAGCTTGCCAGAAGGCTTAACACTGAGATAAGACGAAGAAACAAGGTTTAGCAACGCCGCAAGAAAGAAGCAAAGAAGCATGATGTGGGACTTAGGCTACAATCACTTACACTTTTTGAGACATGGCGAAGGCGGATTCTTCATCGTCATCGAGGACGTCGTGGATAACGGCGCCCTTAGGGATGGAGGAGACGTCCTCCTTCTTCTTCTTCTTCTTCTTTAGCGGAGCCTCGGTCAGTGCCGCTTTATCGGCACCAACCTTGCGCTTGCGCATCTTGGCGCCGGTGGCAACAGCCGAAGAAGGGGAAGAGTCGAGCTAACAAAAGAAAGATACAAGTAAGATTGATATTAAGCCGAACAAATGCAAAACACATAAACATACAAGGCACTCACCGGTGGCGGCTTGTTGATGGAGGTGTACATGGGAAAAGACTCGGTGAATTGAGTCCTCTCCTTGAGCAGCTTCTTAAATCGCATAAAAAAGGCGTCGTTCATTAGGTCGTGTTTGGAGACGCGGAGAGGATCATCCCGATTACCGCTGTACATACACAACAGGTCCTTGTTTTCCCAGAGTGGCTGAACCCGCCTTTTGAGCCAGCACAAAATCGTCTCTGTGCCGGTGAGTTTCGGCTTCGCCTCCGTCGTCATGTACTCGATCCGTTTCTAGATAAGCTGGAGGTGTGCATGCAGGACTTTCTCCGGCTTCTCGTCCCACGAGAAGCGAAGAGAAGCGGCAGCGTTAACAAAATGCGGGAGACCTATCGTCTTCCCCGCGGGAGCTATATCTGAGCAGTAGAAAAAGGTGCTCGCCCAGCTACGGACATAGTCTACCTTGGGAGCCTTAGGGTACCAGGCCCTATTTCTATGCAAGTTAAGGCTAACGGTGCCCAAAGTAAGCAGCTCGTCGCCTTCTGTCTGGTGTTTACAGTGGAAGCAATATTTAAAGAAATCTAAGCTGGGTGCTATTCCTAAGTAGCCTTCGAACAAGGCTTGGAAACCAGCTAAGTACAAGATGCTATTGGGTCCTATGTTGTGCGACTGTAAGCCGTAATAATCTAAGACTGAGATGAAGAAAGACGAAGGCGGCAGAGCCATGCCGCGATGCAAGTGGGAGACTAGAATTACCCGCTCGTCGCCTTCGAGAGCCGGAGTGGCGTGCTTGAAAGCCGAACGCCACTTGCAGATTGCCCGAGGAGGAAGGAGTCCTTCGCGCTCCAGCTCCACCAGATCATCCTCGGTGATGGTATAGGGGAGCCAGTGGTGCGACGAAGAATCATCCTCTTCCTCGGCGCCGGCAGCGGTGGCGTCGCCCGAATCAGTGGGCATCTTTTCCCCAGGAAAAAAGCCTGATTATGGGCTCCGCGAGCAACGCCTCTCTGGCGGTGCCCGAGGAAGATGCGCCGCCAGTCGCGGATCCCTCCGCCGAGGTCCTCGCCACAGCCGTAGCCGCCCTCGCCATGTCCTCCTTCGCCGCCGAACGTGCCGCCGCGGAGACTATGGTTTGCTCCATTAATTTTGTGTGTGGGTGTGGGGATGAGGTGCTCGGGTGCGCAGGAGAGAGAGAGAGAGAAAGAGCTCGAGCGCGAGGAGGAAGATGAACAGAGAAATGAAGCAGTGATTCGTTTTCGAATTACGGGAAGGGTATTTATGGTCCGCCCCACGATCTCTGCAATGGTTGGATTCGCATCGCTCGATTCGCGCCACGTGGGGCGGAGAAATTGAGTGAGCCGTTTTTCCTTCCCCCGTAAGCCTCGGGTGATGCGCGGGAAAATCGCAATGAGTGGATTTGACCTAGTCAACCTAGACTGCCATGGACTGAACATTGACAAGACTTGACCTCAGGCTGACGAGGAATCTTTCTCTCTGTCCATCAGTTGACGAATTATTCGGCTTGTGTGCCATAAGTGCAACGGTCGTTTCGGCTAATGGGAAAGCCGCATCCTCAGTTATATAGGGAATGGTTCAAACTCTGCAGCAGTTCATCAAGAAGACGAAGACGAAAAGTTTCATAGTGAAGATTAAGACGAACAAGCTGGAGTGCTCCAACCTTTCCGGGGACTACTGGGGAGGATATACCAAACGGGTATGACGACCACGTGGGCTAAACCAGCTTACCAGGATGGCACAAGAGGTGATAAGGTCTTCGGCTTATCGGGCGGCCTAGTAGGCTGAAGCGCAAGAGGAAGCCTACAAGCTGACCTTAATCCAGACGAACTGATGTTCGCCTTAGAGAACAAGTTAGGATTTATCCCGTGTTAGTCTAGGACTCCAGATATAGGTCGGTTGGCCTTTCCTTGTAGGAGAAGGCATGGCGCCTATATAAGCCTGCCTCCTGTTCCCCTCAAGGGACACGCCTTACAACCTACATTGTAACCTGTACACATATTCACATCTGGTAAATTATAGCAGCACGTAGGATCTTGCCACCGCGGCAAGGTCTGAAGCTGGATAAACCCTATGTGCAATCCTGATCCTAGAAGCCGCCATGCCTTCCCCCTCTCTTCACCATAGAAGCATGGCACCTCCTTACGTGCCTAAGAATCCAATAACCCGACAACTAGACTATTAACAAGAGGTAAAGTGTCAGTTTCTATTAAATGTTGTTTTGTGTTTCAAAAAATCTATTAAAGAAATACCTAAAAAGGGACGCCAATTTACTGAGACAACCTAGGGCCAGTAGCCCATGCCCCTAGTAAAAAAGAACCGGTAACCCATGCCCCCTAGTAAAAAAATAGGCCCGAAAGCCCAACACCTCTTCGTCTCATCGTTCCATCGTCTCTTACAACCAAAGAGTAGATGAACCGCTTCTATGGAAACACCCAACTTCCTCCATTTCCTCAAAATAGTGAATATAATTTTTAAAAAATTAGGACGGTCGTCCCACCTTGAAGTAAGACTTGGGGGACTAATTTGGGGGGTGGGGGCTGCTGTCGCACAGCTCGTACATGATTATGGACGACCTTGGATTTATCTGATGTAACTGATGTTGTGTTTGTTGGGATATGATAAATTGTTATATTCTGATCATTTTGGTTTGATGCCTAGTATCATTTACGATTGTTACTTATTGTTGCTATGAATTTGTTGTGCTTAATGCTTGTCATCAGTGCACGTGTCTCATGATTTAAAATTTGAACTCTTTATGTTTGCATAAATATACTTGATGTTTTAGATCATATATGTAAGTTGTATGCACTTGTTACTTGTCCGAAACTGGAGACCCCAAGGCGACATGATTGGTATATCAAAGAGAATGGCTATAACCTTTGGATTACATGTGTGTATTAAGTGTTAATGCTTTGCTTCGGTGCTTTGTAAAATGAGTATCTTAATTATATTAAGTTCCTTAACTGGCCCCACTGAAACAGAAGGGTGGAACACAAATATGTTGTATGAATTCTTATTGCAAGTAGCTAAAACTGTATTTGGAATACGCCTACATATGACTGATGAACTGGATGCTTTGTCATGAGTTAGGTCAGTCATATCAATTGCCCAACTGTAATTTGTCCACCCAACATTGTTATTTTGTTTGGAGAGATACCTTTGGTGAACCTGTGAACACCGGTTCATATTTTACTACTATTATTGTTGTTTTTACTCACTATTTCTCTCGTTACTATTTTGTTACTATTGTTGTTACCAATTTTTCACTACCGTCATATCAATGTTGTCAGTTCCTGTTTTCTGATGTCTTTTATTTCAGAAAAACCCTACAAGGATATTCTCATAAAAATTCGTAAAAATTATGGGATCGGTGTTTCTTCAGAACGAAGCACCATGCAAAGGGGCAATCGGAGGGGCCACCCTTCTCGCTATTTAATCCCACCTATGAAAAAACCTGAGAAAATATTCCATGTAACTTCCCTGAGGCCGCCGTCACCTCGAAACCTAGTTCGGGAGATTTCTAAAGCTCTTCCTAACATCCTTCCAGAGGGGAGATCATCACCGGAGGCTTCTCCATCGCCATGCCTTCCTCTGGAGTGATGTGTGAGTAGTTCACCCTTGAAATCGTTCATCTCCACTTGTGTCACCATGTCTACATCTTGTGATCTGCTCTACATGATCAAGATCACTTTATTGTAATGTTACATTATGTGTTTCCTAGGATCCCATGATTCTTGAAGTTAAGTTCAGATTGTTTATCGTTGCTTATTCATGTTATTGTTATGTTTATGATCTTGCATGCTCTTCGATACTTATGTTACTTTGGCCAAGTGATGATTGATGCTAGATAGTGGGTCAGGCCTCTCGTATGTCTGGGCTCAAGATGACATAGATGACAAAGTTCGGGGATGTGTTGTTTCTACTTGGCAGAAAAAAGTGGTGTTTATGTCTATATGATTATTTGAATTGCTTACATTACGTGCGGAACTTATTGCAATTTTTCATTGCTTGCAACTTAATACTTTTGGATGACATGTTGGCGATACGTAGTGTTACAAGTCAATCTTTGTCATAACAACCTCTATAAAATGCTTTCTTGAATTTGTCAATTGCCTAGCTGTAACTGTTGCATGTATGTTTATCTTTTATCGGAGATGCACCCTATTGAAACCATGGCCCCCGATCCACTTTTTATTATATTATTTACACCGTTATTACTTATTTTCGTTATCATTTATTCGATGTCCGCTTTTCATAAACATCATATTACCATACGTTTGACAGTTTTGTTTTCGGAAAGACGGAAAGATTTGACAAACTTTCTTGGATAGTCAGGGAAAGTATTTTTTTTGGTTGTGTGTAGGTCCAGGTCATCCGAGCAAAAATATTTGCTAACATTGTTGGTAGGGGATTGGAGGAGCAACCACTGTAACATCAATCTCCCGTCACCACCATTGTCATACTTTTTTTGGCGCCGTTGCAAGGTTGACACCAAGTAAGTAACTCACCACTCCTTCAGGACGATTTAACTCTGATTATTTAATTAGAAAAGGATGTACCACTGTCTTCATCACCTTTCATTTGGGGTTTCCCAACGACTATTCTGCAGTATCACCTCCTACGTGGAGACTGCTTTTGTGCATTTCCGTCAACATCCATCACCTTGTCATGACCAAGTGTTGCATCGCTGGGGTGTTAATGCGGTCGGGGTGGAGTCTCATACTCGATGGAGAGGACTTGGAACTTTATCGCAGTTTCTGTTTTGGTTTCAGTGTCTTCTATGCAAAAGTTTAGGATTATGTTCCATAATTTCATTTTGTTAGGGCCATACTTGTAAGTTGAATCCACAGATATTAAGTGAATGCAGCATTTAGAGTCCTTCTCGACCCCTCTTTCCGTTCAAATAAAAATGCGCAAATGTCACAAAGGTGTTAATCGTGTAGTCAAATGGTGGACAGTTCAAATAATATTAGATCCCATATGGTTGTTTTCCGTTTTACTCCCACTTCTTGACCTCGAGAAGAAGAAAGCCACGGTCAAGAAGCGCACCAAGATATTATAATCGTGACCGTCGATGTCTCGACCATGGACTCGCTGACGAGGATGGCGCACGCCATGTTTCGTGACGCGATTCTGCAAGAACTCAGACTCGTCCCGCCTGTCGAGACCGGCGGCAACCAGGGTGCCCACAGGCACGACGACGACCACGACCCGAGGTCCATGCTGAGGACGACCATGACGTAACCCATCCCGACGTTGGTTACGTGGCCCAGGCCGCCAACGTCATGTAGGGCGGCAACGACATCCGACGGCCAGCAGCAACATCTCCAGGTGAATTTGGGACTGACTATCGCGGTTGAAACTTTTAATTATCGCCATTATTTATAAATTCTCTATTTTCAAGTTGCAACAGAAAACTGTCGTTCGGGCCAATTTGGGTGGTGCGAGTGGGAAACGACGCCGCTGATTGCTATCTACCCATCTGGACGCCCGTCCAGAAGGAGTTTGAGTGTTCGTTTGAACAGCGCGAATGGAGATGTTGTCATAAAAAAGACGCATGTATTTACCTGCGATAGATTCTTAAGTACTATTCTGCACAACTCTAACCCGCTGTAGCTGATTACACTGCCTTCGCATTATCTTTCCTTTTGTATTATGAAATGAGCCACGCTTATTTAATCTTCGTTTTGTAGTATGTCCTCTTATTCTAGACATGTAAACATTAGTGCGTGAGGAAATGAAGAGCATTTATCTCATTTTCTTTTGCGATGTGATTATGACAATGCAAATACGTATCTATTCTCCTTGTAGCACAGCTGATTCATCCACAGGCCATATCCCATACCTGAAATTGTGTACCGGTGTGGTCAAACATGCACCGAGAATGCACGACGGAGCCGGTACCAAAAGGGCAGGAGCATCGCACGTTCGTAGTACCATGCACGGCGCACCGGCTATCCCCTCTTGCGTTGGCTGTACGAGTACGATTGGAGCGAAACAGGGACAAGTGGGACCCATACCGTTGCTGTCCTTGTGCACGCCGGGTAATACCGGTGCGGGAATGGGGCGAAAGCCGCTCCGCAGCCGCACCGGCCCACTAATAATATATTCAAGCTCCCATCCCGATCCGAACCAAAAATCGATACCCAAAAGCCAAACCGTACCAGCCCACAATCAATTTCCACCCAAACCGCCCCAAACCGCACGTGGTGCTGCGGGTTGGAACCAATTCACGGCCCAATAATCCACCATGGGTCCATGCGCTGCTTGGGAGAGGAAACATGGAAGGTGAGAGGAGGAGGAGCCGCGGCCGTCCGTCATGGGTGGAGGCGACCTCAGCGGCAGGGCTGGCGCCGGCGAGGCGGCGCACGGGCCAGCCCCATCCGTCGCTGCTATCCATTCGTCGACGCCCGTCCTCGCACGCCCACGCCCATTGCCGCGCCCCATCCTGACCGCCCACAGCGCCCCGGTGGCCGCTCGTCGTGTCCTCATTTATGCTCTGCCGGACAAGCACCGCGGCGCAACGCCCCGCCGTCTCGGCCGCCGTCGTGCTTCATCTCCTCTCCACGATTGCGCACCAAATCGGAGAGGATGAGGTGGGCGTGCGTGGTGCCCGATGCTCCAAATCTTTGCCGGACAGGAGTCCAAGCGCATGGACGCGCCGACCAGCGGCGGCGAGGAGGTTGTAGATGCACGGCGTTGCCACGAGCAGTGCGACAGGCTCGGGACTGATCAGAGCGAGCGCTCGAACTTGACGGCGCTCTGAACCCAATCAGTGCAAGGATGGCCGATGCGTTGCCGCTCCCCGGCGAAGGCTGGATTGCCTGTTGCGTGGCTCCTTTTGTCGATTACTTCGACGACATCAGACAACACATCGAGGCAAGCTGATTGTCGGAGCGGAGCCGGAGGCGACGAAGGGGCTCCGGTTGGCAGGGAGGCGCAGTAGGCGGTGAGCGGAGACGAGTCACGGCCAAGCGTGAGCGTGCTTACACGCGGGAGGGGCGGTGGACGTCCTGGCGCATGAGGATGATGGGGGCGTAGCGTCCCGGCACCGTCGCCTCCGGCCAGCTCGCGCACCTCTCCCCTCCAAGGGTCGACCATGGAGAAGAGTCAAGATTCAAGAACAGAGGGGACAGAGCCCCGAACGGCTCATGCGGGCTGAGATCGTGGGTTCAGCCCGTTTCTAATTTTGGGGATTAGCTCTCAAACCGCACCGATCCAAACCTGTTTGCTGGTCAGCCCGTACCGCCCCAGTCCGTTTTGGTGTGGCATCCGTTTCAACCCGATCCAAGCAAGACCGAAGCAAAATCCGCACCGTAGTCCCCATTTACACCCGCACCATTCCCAGGCTGAGTGCCCATGCCTTCGTGTGGCCGCCTCACGGGCAGCCTTTTTTTTTAAAACTTTCTGACCCGGCTTTATGCTGGAACTCGCTCCACTCCGGAAAATTGATCTACCTCTCCTACCCCAAATAATTTTTTGTGTTCGAGATGAAACAGGTGAATTAAGGGTGTGTTCGGAAACCGTTTCATTCTCTTGTTCAGTTCGCACAGAAAAATTGTCACGGAACGGTTTCATTTATGTGTTTAGTGTTGAAATTAGATGAGAATGGAATGAGTGAGAATAGAATCATTGCTAAACTTGATTAATTATTTCTAAACTTGATTAATTATTGCTAAACTTGATTAATTATTGGTAAATTAATTATTGCTAAACTTAATCATAAACTGGATGATTAGCCGACCTTTCCGCCTCGTCCGGTCGAATCGGATAGACCGGTATATTCCGGATCTAGAGGTATTTCAATTTGAGGAACCACTCCATTTTATTCCATTCTACAACCGAACGTAGGAACGGGCTTCAGATGCAGAACAATTCCATTGCATTCCACCTCATTCTAAACTGAACACGCCCTAGAAAGACTAGATGATATTCCACGCGGTGTTACAGGACTTGTATTGAATCTTGATATATGTTGATCTTATATTGCAACAATACACATAGTAGAAAGATATTGATTGTTTGAAAACAACTGAATGCAATTTTTTTCCAATGGTAGTAATACTAGTAAATTTGCTTGCAGCTTCGAATCCTTGACACTTTAGGAAAACAGAGCGAGGTCAACTTCATGGCTGATCAATAGGGGGCAATACATATTGGCACATGGAGGTTCTATGACATATGGGAGAACATTGTTTAGCACCTGGGCGGGTTAAGAAGTTCCAATAAAATCTACAGTGCAATTCGTAGAAAGCAGGAGGTTATTCATGCACAATGTCATATTTCTATAAAATTCTGGTAAATCTTGGAGAAAGAATATTTCATTGCTGCACAAAAATATTTTACACTACACTTTCGAGTTAGAAACACCAATGGGAAAAAAGACACACATATTTGGTGTTACGAGTGTTAACTGTAATTTAGCTAGAACATTTCCGAAATTGTCCTTAACTCATTTCTTTCAAGTTGACCCAAATCTTACTCCAACAAAGAAAAGTCACATTATTAGAACACAAGTGAGAGTGGAGCGGCTCACAGCTGTCAAGCATGTAATTTTTGCAGATCAGTCGTGGTTGCATTATTATTATCTTCTTAGAAGGAGAAAAAAAAAAGAACATTCGTGGTTCACACGGACCAGCGCGTAGACTGGGTGCACGAGGACCGCGTCCATGAGATCCGGGCGCCACGTCAGCAGATGGCGCCTCCTGCTCCCTCCGTATTCTCCCCACTAGCTCCATCAATTCACCTGCCCCACCGCCACACCTCCTCGTACTCCTCCACAACTACACCCGCTCACTTTCATATGGGCCCGCTACCCTACGTGACCCACAGGTCGGTGACATGTTAAGGTCCCCGCACGCCGTAACCGTTCGCCACCCAAGGCATAGGCGGTGGTCCCGTCGCCCAGTAGAACATTTTAGGTCGGAACGAACATACACGCACGCACTTCGAGCTTGTTAAAGCTACACAAGAAAATTATCACACCATTCCTCTCGCTTCCGAGACAGAGAGAGACGACAGAGTAGGCCGAGCTATCGACGGCGAGCCGGCGGCGCGGCAGATCGAATCGGCCCGTGCAGCAGCTCTGCTTGGAGGGATCTGGGTGGGAGGGGAGAACTGCTGCTGGTGGGGCCCGCCTATGCGTTGGTGAGGTGGGGCCCAATTGGCGCTAGAGTAGAAATGGCGGCGGCGGCGTTGGGGAGGTGGCGGGCGGCGGTCGTCGCTGTGCTGCTGGTGGTTAATGGGGTGGGGCATGTCGTCGCCAACACGGAGGGTAAGCTAAGCTGGCCTGATCTGGTACGCGGTCGCTCTGTTTTTGTCTGCTTTGACGTGGGGATGCTGGTCGGTTGGTTTGGGGTATGGTTAGTGGTTTTCAGTTGCCTTTATTAGCAAGTTCGAGGTGAGGGATTTCTTTCCTGTAGATGTGATGGAATAGTTGAGCTCTTAACACCCATCTATCTTTACTTTGGTTTATCTTGTAGTTTGCTCATTTAATTGCTGGGGAAGGGGAATTTTTTGTTCTGTATAGTAGTTGAGTTTCTATACCATGTGATTTCTGTAGTTTGTACTAGCAATTGCTCTAATTTGTTGCCCTAAGGATAGAAATCTGGCCCCTTTCTTATTCGACTGCAAAAGAAATGGTCTTTATGAGGACTTGTTGTTTTGACTTTGCGATAAGGTATCTGATTTTATCTGTGTTTGGATGAAGACGGGTGCATTCTTGCAAATGCTAGTGATAAGATATCTTTCGTTGTGTCATTAAACAGTATATGATGTCACCATGCTCTACCAATTGATGAACTGCTCCATGGCCTATTAGTTGTTTAGGAAACTTTGGTTACATAATGTTTGCCCAGCATTGCTGCTTCTTTGCAACAACTTTTTCTTACATTGTTGTTAATAAGCTTCTTCCATATTCATTTTAAGTTCGTATATCTGTCTGCATGCTGATGTGGACTGTTATCAACAGGTGATGCTTTGTATAACCTGCGACAAAGCTTGAAGGATACTAACAATGTATTGCAGAGTTGGGATCCCACTCTGGTTAATCCTTGTACATGGTTCCATGTTACATGTAACAATGATAACAGTGTAATTAGAGTGTAAGTAAATGAAGGATTCTGATTCATCCATTGCAAAGTGCTGAAGATTGCTTGTCTTCACTCAACTTTTTTTTACTCTTTTCAGTGATCTTGGAAATGCACAGTTATCTGGCGTATTAGTGTCCCAGCTTGGGCAGCTGAAAAATCTCCAATATTTGTAAGTTCTGGATGCCACGTATAATATTTTCAAATTGTAAAACGGCAGTGACCAGTGAATACATCTTACATGCAAATTTAGTATAAGAACACCTCCACCCTTTATACATAAAATAAAATATACTAATAATTTGTCACATCATATATCATCGTTATCGTTTATTTAGTCTAATATTTTTGGGTGTGGTTTGCATCTGTTATATTCTAGAGGAACCCATCCCCTTATATAACGGGGTTATAACCAGAGATAGACTCCGCCTAATCTAATACATCGTTTTTCTTATCCAAGCACTTCCCTAATGTATCCCCAACTCCTGGAGTCCTAACTTATCGGGCCAGGAGTATCAACAGTAAGCAACGTTAGTGCTTAAAGTTTAAAGTAAGGAAATACGTTGAGTTAGGATGTCTGTATTGTATTGAAGTATCAACAAAGGAAAGCAATAATTACTCTATTCTCTCATCCCCAATTCTACCTCTCCACCCCCACTATGAGAGGTGTGTCAACTCCTCAGCCTCAGGCGTACTAACCACGTGGATGGTAGCTTGCTTGGAACTAGGGTTGACACATTTTACACCTTTCAAGTCCATAATGCACCCACTTTGGGATAAACTATAAGCTATTTTACCATTTGATTTATTAAATGCGGGCCTATTTATGTTTCTTTTCCTTCACACGAGTTGTGAACAGTCGCAGATCACACTCATGCTTCCCAAATGCATAACTGCCACCCATAAGCATAGGGAGATGAAGCATAGCGTCTTGGGTGGAGATGGCCTAACAGTTACCTGTTTCCCTGTATCTCATAACCAGCTGTACAGAAAGATCCTTATTCACAACACATATTAAGTTAACCTTGAAGTGAGCCTTCAGTTGTTTTGCTTAGAAGTCCACAGTGCTTCTAAATTTTCTAGCACATTTGCCAGGGCCATCAGAATTCTCGAATTTTTAGATTTATACACTTAGCCGCATGACAGTTTGAAGATGCTATATCCTTGGTTGCCACATTTTGCTTATATTTTGTGCCTGCTGAAATGTGTTTCTTTACACCTGAAAGCTGACATGTATTCTCTTTTTTTTAGGGAGCTCTACAGCAACAACATAAGTGGGCCAATACCTGCTGAACTGGGGAACCTAACTAGCCTAGTCAGTTTGGATCTGTATCTCAACAAGTTCACTGGAGCTATTCCTGACAGCTTGGGCAATCTATTGAAGCTTCGCTTCCTGTAAGAATAGGTCTTTTGTCTCCATGTTACTTCGATGCTATTCAGATTCTTTTCAGTTCATCTGTACTTCTGAGTTCTGATAGCTGTTTTAGTCTTGCATGATCTTTTCTCCTAGAATGAGGATTGCAGTTATTGTCAAGAATAGGAGTATATTCCCATCGAACCATGTGATCCAAATTTCAGAATTCTAATTTTGTACTTCCTTTCTCTCCGCGTTAGGATTTTTAGAGTTTGTCACTCCGTTCTGTTTCCAATTTAAGCACCTTGTTCAGATTGAGTGCCACTCATACCATTCAGTTTTCTTATTGCGGCATTTATTCCATTCTTCTTCTAAGTTTCTAACATTTATTCCTTACTATGCCTACCTGGAAGGATAGCCGTCTTAATAACAACAGCATGTCAGGTCAAATTCCCAAATCCTTGACTGATATCACTACCCTTCAAGTACTGTAAGTTGCACGTTGTACCCTGTAGTTCTTTTTCATGTAGTTTCATTATGTGCTGGGATGAGTATATACAATAATGCAGGGATCTCTCAAACAACAACCTGTCAGGAGCAGTTCCATCGACTGGCTCTTTTTCGCTCTTCACCCCTATAAGGTCTTGTATCTGGGAAAAGATTGAATGATGTTTAGCCAACTGCATTGCCAGTTTGAATAATAATTCCTACTTCTGTCTCAGTTTTGCGAATAATCCACTTCTTTGTGGTCCTGGTACTACAAAGCCTTGCCCTGGGGATCCTCCTTTCTCCCCACCTCCTCCATACAATCCTCCAACACCACCAACTCAAGCAGCAGGTAATTTTCTCAATCTAAACTTGAATTTGGTGTTGTTTCAGTATTCAATGCAGTAGAAAATATCACTCTAGGTGACATGTGTTTGGTGGATTTGTATTCCTTTAGGCGCCTCTAGCACTGGAGCTATAGCTGGTGGTGTTGCTGCTGGTGCTGCATTAGTGTTTGCAGTTCCTGCCATTGCATTTGCAATGTGGCGCCGTCGTAAACCTGAAGAACATTTCTTCGATGTGCCTGGTCAGTTTCTTATGGTGATACATTTGTTGTATTTGCGAATAATTGTGTGCTTATGTTATCCATGCCACATGTTTTGTTCATATGTGATCTCTTTTTTCTTCAGCCGAGGAAGATCCAGAAGTTCATCTTGGTCAGCTTAAGAAGTTCTCATTGCGAGAGCTTCAAGTTGCATCCGACAATTTTAATAACAAGAACATTTTAGGAAGAGGTGGTTTTGGAAAAGTATACAAGGGAAGGCTTGCGGATGGTACACTGGTTGCAGTGAAAAGACTAAAAGAGGAGCGTACACCTGGTGGTGAGCTTCAGTTCCAAACAGAAGTTGAGATGATTAGCATGGCAGTGCATAGGAACCTTCTTCGACTTCGTGGTTTCTGCATGACACCTACTGAACGGTTGCTAGTCTATCCATACATGGCTAATGGGAGTGTTGCATCACGTCTGCGAGGTACTTTGTTCTTTCATGTAATTACATGTGCGTTCCAAACATGGCTTCCACAGCCAATGAAGAAATTTAATATGGCATTTCCTTCGTGAGGATACACTGACGTATTTCTGTTTTCATCTATGGTGCTTGATTTCATAGAGCGCCAGCCAAATGAACCACCTCTTGAGTGGGGTACAAGAAGACGAATTGCACTTGGATCTGCAAGGGGACTTTCTTACCTGCATGATCATTGTGACCCCAAGATCATCCACCGTGATGTCAAAGCTGCAAATATTCTTTTGGACGAGGACTTTGAGGCAGTTGTGGGTGATTTTGGGCTTGCCAAACTTATGGATTATAAGGATACTCATGTAACAACCGCTGTTCGTGGAACAATTGGACATATTGCTCCTGAGTACCTTTCCACTGGAAAGTCCTCTGAGAAGACTGATGTTTTCGGCTATGGGATCACACTTCTGGAGCTTATTACTGGGCAGAGGGCATTTGATCTGGCTCGCCTTGCAAATGATGATGATGTTATGCTTCTTGACTGGGTAAATATTTTCTCTCAAAAGTGAGCGTAATTATCATCACAACATATGATATGTTTCCTACGATCACACCTTTTGGCTGTTTGTGGGTTGAGTTTAAGAGCTCTTTAAACGATTATCACCCAGGACCCATGTAATCATGAGCTGCCCTTAGCCTACATTAACTTGTTATATAAGGGTATACATGGGGAGTGGCAAGCTGTCAGTTCTTTTTTTGTGAAGCTGTCAGTTCATCCTCCCAGGACAACCGTTATGTTTAGAATGTGCTAATATGCTGTCACTAGAGAACCAGTCGTATCACATGCATGTTGCATTATTTAAACATGCCAGTTATTAGAAAAATGAAACCTGCTGACTCTGCTCAATGCATTAAACAACTGGCTAACTGCATAATTTAACTGGCAATTCTACAGGTGAAAGGATTGTTGAAGGAGAAAAAGGTGGAGATGCTGGTGGACCCAGACTTGCAGACCAACTACGAAGAGACCGAGGTGGAGTCACTGATCCAGGTGGCGCTGCTCTGCACACAGGGCTCCCCAATGGAGCGCCCCAAGATGTCGGAGGTGGTGAGGATGCTCGAAGGTGATGGCTTGGCAGAGAGATGGGAGGAATGGCAGAAGGTGGAGGTGGTTAGGCAGGAGGCCGAGCTGGCTCCTCTTCGCAACGACTGGATTGTTGACTCCACATATAACCTCCGCGCTGTGGAACTGTCTGGCCCAAGGTGACCAACACCATTCTTCTGTATGGGTCAATGTTGACATCCCATTCAGTCTAATTGTTGTTTTGTGTATATGAAAATTAGCTGGTTTTGTTTAGTAAATTTTTTAAAGAATGAAATCTTTTTTTCCCGTTTCCTCAAACTAGACTCAGAAGTTGAGGTAGGCGCAGCCTTTTGTGTTAAGGTAAAATGAATACACTTTGTGTTGATTTGCGAGAGACTGTTGTAACTATCTGATGTACGTGTGTGATTCTACAAACTATTTGTTGGAGCAGTCTTTCATTTCTCATTTTCTCTTGGATGTCTCGCAGATGTATTGTCAGTCAGTTTAATGTGTAAGTTGAGCATCTGAATAATAAATAACAATGGACTAGCACCCAGGCATCAAAGTCGTACCAAGGTCGTGTTAGACTTGCTACTCTAATTGTAGGCAGCCGTCCGTAAGAACACATCAATCGTCTGATGAGCTGGTGTCTGCGAAAGGAATTGTTACAGGGTGCACGATCTGTGCTACATCTATCCTGCTTGTATTTACCCTACCATTGTACAATATATATGTACATCCCTTTATCTATTACACCGCATCTACAGAGATTTGTCGTATTCATACACCGATAGCTATGCTACATCACCTCGTGGGGTAAAATTGCACATGGGCAAAAAGGAAACGAAAAACACAATGGATGGCACCGAAAAAAATTACGGGTCAGCTCTCACTGGTTGATGATGAACTCAGGCAGTGCCAGTTATCAATCTCTCTTGTTGGTCCAGCTTCTTCACCTTGATAAGGCCAAGCAGGATTTGTATACCAAAGAACGCGCAAAGAGAGTATGCGATGGTTGCTGGCATCTGCAACGGATAATTCAAAGTGTTTGTTGAACAATTTCGTGGAGTGATTTGCTGAAAGATAGGCTTGGAAACTTACCCGGACTGAATTGAGGTGCAGAATGGTAGCGAGGTTTACCAAACTGCCTGCAGCGACTCCCTGGGTGATAGATAGCAACATTTCAGAACAGAGAAATGACATTACATGAAAGAAAGAAAGCAACGAACAAATCATGCAATGATCAAACAGAGCATGCTAAGAGTAGAAGGATTAACATTTCCACATAGACTACAAAGTGATTAACATGCACCAATTATCATGGTTTACATGCACCAATTATCAACTTTTAACATGGACAGCCTTAAATTTGATGGTCACCATAGAGTAACAATATAAAAGCTTCATTAATTGATTGAACTCACATATCCAATTGTTTTCTGTACAGCAGCGACTCTTTGAAATGATCTTTCTGATTCTAATGCTCTGACACGAAGCTTCAGATCACCTTGCTCCTGTTATAAAAAGGAAATTAGACCATTGAGTTTACTGTTCAATGGCACCAGTAAACAACAGAAATATAGGATCGAAACAATGTAGATACCAAACGCTCAATGATCTGTGCAAGCTTTTCAACTCTGTCAGGTTGACGGAACACATTGTAGAATGCACGGGACTGCCTGTCCCATCTCTTCCTTGCATCCTGATGCATAATGAAGAGCACTTAAAAATATCAATTTCCATACAAAACATTTCTGAATGCGCCATCAATTGCATTGAAGGTTAATAATACTTGCCTTAACAAGTACTTCAACACCAGCTTCATTGAATCTGAGTAACTCCATAGCATATCTAGCAATTTAAATAAATGTGTCAGTCAGATCTGGAAAGGCCATGCTGAATTCGTGCCAATTAAGAAAATGGCACGCTACTGATGCAGAAAATACTCACGGCTTAGCAATCTCTGTAATATCAAATCTAGGATCTAGACCTTTCCCAATACCATCCAGTACTGCAAAGAACGGAGAAAGCATAAGGAACCATGAATCTATTATAGTATGTTACAACCATGTATCACCACATGAAAAATCATCAGACCTGAGAATGCTCTGACCACAAATGTAAAGGTGGCAGGAAATCGAAATGGTTGATCAGCAGCAATTGACAAAAGATCCTCTCCTGTAGAATTTTATTCAAGTTAAAACTAAAAGCAAAACAAGTAGAATGACACATATGTTCACATGCTTCTTTCTATCATATTCCTGAGAGATCACAGAAATAAGTGGTCAAGTACCTATTGCTGCAAGTCTCTGCTTCTTCTTTGCAAACTTCTCTTCCTTACTTAATTGTTTTTTAAATCCTGGTTCCACAGTTCCCATCTCTCTTTCCTTCCTCTGTGCAACTAGACGCTCTTCAAAGCTATAAAATACATTAACAGAACAAAGTGAGGTCAAGTGTCATTGTTCGTCTTTTTAAACGAAATTTACATGTGACTATTAGGAGCATCCTCCAAATATAACGAAAAAAATCAATCAAAAAATATATAACAAAATTTACATGCAACTACCTATCAAGGAAAAATTGAGCTGTTCTTCTGACGGCTGTCATATCTCCAGTGGGAACAAGGACACCCATTTGAACCGCTGCTTGAAGCACCTGCATGATTACGCAGTTGGATATTTTGCAAAACTTCCCCTAAATTATTTTCAGCACTGAGCAGGTAAACTACCAGCAGAACTTACTTTATCAGGATCCTTTTCATAAACTCCATAAAATACTTCAAGCAATCCTTCACGGATATTTGGACTAATACTGCAAGTAAGAAGAATGAATATTAGATTAAATACATATCTGGACTTTGCAGGGGACAAAGCGATCATATGCAACCTTCCCATCATCCCAAAGTCGTAGAAGATAAGCCTCCCACCATTGGCATCATCAACAGCAATGTTTCCAGGATGCTGCAAGGAAAATTAATTTAACCAGCGCCCTACTCATTTCGAGGTGCTAAAAAGGATCACAAGACAGTACATATGATTCAATATCATGAAATTACTAATCTCGGAGACAATGCTGTATTTAACTTCATCTCTACGTCTGAGAAAGCCGCAGGCAGTAAAACTGCCAGGGTTAAAGATTCTTTTAGTAATTTAGGATGCACAGGCGCTTTGCTACTAGGACTCATAACTACCTCTTATGCATAATCACCTTTATAACTCATTTCAAATTTTCAATACACTTCGAGGGTGGAAAAATGGCTCCCGAGTTCAAGGGAGTTTGTTTATTGAAAAAAAAAAACGAAAATGACATTTGAAATTTTCAAAAAAATCGGGAAAAATTTCTAGCCGTAGATAATGAAGAACTCTAGTAATGTGCAAAAACTCAATCTAAAATTCGTTGTATTTTAGGCTCAGCAAAAATGACAAATTGATGATTTGGATCTGGATGTGGTGAACTGTGGACATTTTCAAACTTCAAAATTTGTCAGATTATCATTTTTGTGTAAGCTAAAATACAACGAATTTTGAATGCATGATGGTTGAGTTCAATGTTATCTACACCTTGAATTTTTTTTCTCGAATTTTTGAAATTTTCAAATACCATTTTTTTTAAAGACCACCATGCAGGGGCCCATTTGTGGTTTCCGATTTCAATACATGCTATTGCCAGTGCATTAGTAGAAAGTTGATTGTTTTTGTGCCTGAGTGTAGATGACTTCTCCAAACTTCTGAAACAATCGTTGATATAGTAGGTATAGAGTAAAACGAACCTACAAAAGTTATACTCAAATCCGTTCATGTTATGGACAAGAACCCTAAAAGACAAGTCATGAACATTACATCCATCTGCTAGAATACTGTTTTCACTTTATGGGTAATTCTGACTGTATGCATGAACCTTATCAGATTTTGGAATGCTCAAAACTGGAAAGGGGGGCACGAAGCTTCCCTGGACACGGAACTCCAACTCACACAATAGGTATAGCATCGTTCAATAATTACAGTGCACTAACCGGGTCAGCATGGAAAAATCCATGCGATAAGATCTGCTCAAGGTAGGACTCGACGGCATACCGGCCTAACCTGAAAGAAATTGATACAACCAATGTCAGTTGGCACATCAAATTAAAGCTAGGGCTGACTACTATTTAGCGCATACCTTTTCCTATCAAGTCCTAACTTATCTATCTGCTGTATCCTATTTATCTTGATTCCTGGGACGTACTCCATTGTTAGAACCTGCAACGGATAAAAAATAAACTTAAGTTTTATTTTGTCTCCTATGTTACATTTCTTAAGAATCTATTCACAAGTTTCTGTTTATAAAGAACCTGAGGTGTAGTATACTCCCAGTAAATTGCTGGAACCTTGACATAATCCATGTTTTTGAAGTTTTCAGCAAACTTTTCAGCATTAAATGCTTCCTTAGTATAGTCTATTTCCTAAAATACAGCCACGAGCTGATTAGATAATTGAATTTTATGTAAATAAAGAAAAAACAAAAAAGAAAGCTGATTAGAGCTTTCTTAATCTACTACAATCTGAGAAAATATTTTCACATGAAGAACTCAGAGCAAAAATGATACAGGCGATGCCAATATACAAATGTGACACTCTCAAGCGTGCCCTGACACTAATATGAAATCATTGACAGAACACAACGGTGTGATACCAAGAGAACTCTATCTGTTCACCAAATGATCTCAATTTACTTTCATCGAAGATGTATAAGTGAACAATACTTTTTCAGATGTTTTTTAATATAAGAGGCATTGTTTCAGAACCCTGAGTTTTGATAAGCATGAGATGGTAAGAGAACATAGGTTGTGAAACATAAGACAGACGCACCTAAGTCAAAAGGTTAAATACCTGATATAATACATTGGCACATTCATCATAAATAGCAACCCAGTCTCTCTTGGCACCATCCGACTTCGGATCCACTTTCTGAAGGTATTCTGCTATTACCTAGAAGAGAATCAGTTGAATTAGCTGATGGTTTCAAAAAAAAAGGAGGTACAATATGCTAGGGAAAAGTACACATTGAACTGACTTGCCCTTAAGTTCTTCAGATCAATATCAAATAGCTCTTTCAGACCAGGCCTTTGCACTTTGAGTACAACTTCTTGGCCATTCAGGCATGCCCGATGAACCTGGCCTGCCAAAAAGGGATATATTGTTAAAAGCATCAAGTTGCATAAGAAAAAAATGCCTTAGCTTTGGTCAATATTCACAATTACAGAAAGAAAATTCCAAATACACTTTGTCTACGAATAAGGAATCTATCTAGGCTGCAAGGTTATTACCGAGGCTAGCAGCTGCTATTGGTTCAAAGTCAAATCGATCAAATATCTCAGTTACAGGTGCTCCCAGCTCTTCTTCAATAGTTGACACAGCTGTCTCTGACGGAAATGGGGGGACTTGATCCTGAAAAGGAGGGAAGGGTTCCACCATACCACCATTTAAGTATAAAGCATAGGCACAGAACTGCTAATTGAAAAAATCTAGAAAATCGATGAGAACTTTTAGCTATCACTCTATCAGTGTATAACACAGGATTAAACCACACATTTCTCCTCTTTGTCAAACATTGGTTACTAGAAAATGACAACAATGACTATTTTGCTAGGCTTATTGAATGAGGAATTGAGCTAACTTCCGATATGTATTTATGCGCAAATTTGCAACTGGAGGTGCAGCCTTTGGGGAATTTCGATCAGCAAAAATCAAGCACGGACGGCTGAAGATCATAATGTAGTGGAGGAGACCAGGAATAGCCGGTGTTAACAGATGCGAGAGACCACATGATCGGCAACACAAGTACTGATGGTGGATGTGTTCTAAGAGTTTAAATACTTCTTTTTTTATCAAAACACCTAAAACAGTTGGTTCAAACCAAATACACATACAACAATGGTGTTTCATATGCAGATAGGGTAATCCATAGCATGTATCATGGGATTTTGATGGAGCCACAATTTAAACCCTAGAGATAATCTTTTGAAGTTAAATCCAAGCCAAGAAAACTAGTACAGATTTAACCATGGTCATTATAAATTTTGCTTTAAAATTCACAAACTATTCCTTAGGAGTTGAAGTACCGCTTCTGCTTTTCATAGGCAATTACAGGCTTCCTATAGCAATCTATGACAGATGCAGGCTTCCAACTGACAATATCCACAGCAGCTACTTTGATGTGTCCAGTTTTATTTGGGAAAGGAAAGAAAGTGTAGATGCAAACCTGCAATTCAGATAACTGGTCCACATATTCTTGTGGAAGAATATCTACTCTGGTGGAGAATTGCTGCCCTATTTTAATAAATGTTGGGCCTAATCTCAAAATACTCTCCTTCAGCCACTTGGCGAGAACTTTCCTCCTCATTACTCTTTTCTCTTCCGTCATCCCCCCTGTAGAAGTAATTATAGATGTTGGATGAAGCTAATTTTTTGGGTGCAATTCCACAGCATCAAGAAAGCTTTAGGCTCACAATTTTACACAGGATATGTAAAAAACTTCAGGACACAAACGAACACCATCCAGTAAGAAATATACATTCAGTGCATTGACCAAAATGTAAGACATGATGTTTTATAAGATGAGGATATTACTGGCCTACACCATCTATCCATGTTATTACAAACTTGTGCTATAATCCGATATTAAGGTACCCTTTTTATGACATGTAACTAAAGTTGGCGTAATCACACCAAGTCTAAAAAACTATGGATTTTGCTATTATTTCGAAAGTACAAAAATAATTCGAAATATGTTCCTCTTAAGTATCTTGCTAACACATATACTAACACAAAGAAACATGTAATGCTGCATTTTGTTTATAAGATAAAACAAAGTGTGCAAAAAACATGGCACCTAAAAGTTAAAACAATAATTTGACAGTGAGTTATGGGACATAACCCAAAGAATGTACAAGAACAATGACTGGATAGTGGACTAGGAAAGACAAATAAATCCAGGTACCTAAGCTTAGTTGTATATATGGAGTAACATTTCCCAGTGACATGAATTTAGACTTTGGATGAACTTCATCGAGGCTAGAGTGGTTTATATTCCTCGGAACTGTAATAAGCAAGCTCATGTGCTTGCAGCGTTGGGTGTAGGGGGAGCTTTTCGTGATCAAACTGTGTGGACAACTAGATTCCCTACTGATGTAACTCGTCTGGTGACCGGCGATTATGCCTTGTCTTAATGCAATGCAAGCGTTCCATGTCAAAACAAAAAGAGTATATGATATAATTTTTATTGGTTCAAGGTCTAACCTCGGTAAGTGAACTTCTGGTTGTTGAGCCAAACCTTGAATATAAATGCAAAAACAGAGCCCCATATTTCCAAAGTTCTTTGAATCGTTGAATAGGTTTTAAACCGATTCCAACGACCGCCAGGGACAACAGACACCTGCAAGATTTAGATGTTCAACTCAAAAAGAGGAAACAGCAATGATGACATACATTAAAAAAAGATTTGGCTGGTTGCAAATGAACAGCAATATAAACATAAATCATGGAGTGAAAATGTGCATGGTGGAACGGCATGCTTTCAGTCTCATAAGCTAAAAGCAGTGCCGACTGACACAGTAAACTAACCGACCCGCCTGTTTCTTTTTCTCCAACTAAGCAAAAGCAACCACTTATCCAGGACGGTGCTCATGCTCACTACTACTTTCTGATGATGCTACTACTCTGCTGCTGCCTGCATTTTACTTCATTCCAGCTAGAAAAAAAACAACTAAAAATTAATCCCCGCATGATGTGTCCAGCAACTTCAAGCTGAGCATATGCTTTAGCCAAAGCAACATCAATCACAGTCCAGTTTATCGCAGAATATCAGATACTGAACATTTCGCGCATCTTTCTTAACAACCTAATGATCGTTCCAGGAGATGCTGAGCAAGCTAATATTCACCTTGGGCATGTCCTCCCCGTCGGTCCGCTTAAACCACGCGTCCTCCCTGCTGATCTCCTCCACATTCTTCTTCCTCCTCCTCTCATCGTCCCCCGGGGGCGCAGGGCCGGATACAGCGGAAACGCTACTCCGGGACGCGGCCGACTTCACGGTCGCGCCGTTCCCGCTCCCGTTGCCGTTGCCGTTGGAGCCGAGGTAGGCCTCGACGGCAGCATCGTCGTACCCACCGAGCCTGCCGTTGAGACCGAACTTCCTCGCCTCTTCCTCGGTAAGGCCGGACGAGGCTTGCTCCTCGAGAACGGATAGGACTAGGCGGTCCTTGGGTCGGCGGCGGAAGCGGAGCGGCGGCGGGGGGCGGCGGAAGCGGCGGAGAAGGAGGTGGTCCGGGACGGAGAGCGAGGTGGAGGCGACGAGGGAGACCGCCGCGGCCGAGAGGTGCATGGCGGGGCGGTGGGGCTAGGGTTTGAGCGAGGTGGGAGGCGGAGGAGGGAGTGGTGTGGAGGAGAGAGGGAGGCGACGACGGCGGGAAGCGGGGGAGAGAGTAGAGAG
This sequence comes from Poa annua, assembly GCA_026929855.1. Lineage (NCBI taxonomy): Eukaryota > Viridiplantae > Streptophyta > Magnoliopsida > Poales > Poaceae > Poa > Poa annua. The sequence goes on along the minus strand of CM049429.1, from coordinate 64,908,781 downwards.
GTTGGGGGAGTGGACTCAGTGGAGCCACATGGTTGGCACGGAGGATGAGGCCATCTGACGTGGCCGTAGGTGACTGGGTGGAGGCGGGGCGGTGGGGTCCGGCTGGTGGGGAGGGATCACGTGGAAAGCTTCTTTTCTCTTGGAGAACACGTGGCAAGATTCCAGACCTCTACTTCTTTTTTCTTCTCCATTCTCTTTCGTGGTTCGTAGCCTTCTTGCGTTGGCACTTGTGCTTGCGTCCTGTGAACATGTGATGGGGATATGCCCTGTTTGTACGTGCCTAGCGAAGCTGACATGCAATGCACGGTCACACAGATGTTGTAGCGAAGTAGCAATCTCTGACTAGTTTATAGTCTAAAGTCGTACAAAGGTACAACACCGTCTAAACTTGAATGTGCATACCGAACACGTATTGACCAAAGGTGTGTGGAGCAAATCAAGAAGTGACCTAGGTTTCGTCCTCTTGAGTCTTGCAAACAATCCAAGATCTCTCGTTGATGGGAGGGTTTTCATTTCTTTTTATTTTAGCTAGCTTCTAGTGTAAATGACGATGTCCATATTCGTTGATATGGTTGCAGGCATGACTCTTTCGATTTAAAAGTTCTCATCATTAGTTATGATTGTCGCTCGGTTGCACTAGTTCTCGAGGTTTTTACACGTCGACTTACCGTATGTCTTAAACTCTATTTAACAAGTTTTTCCAACTCGCGTGGGCGCGTAAGCGGCTCGCTCCAACAACTTTAGACTACAAGGTGGTTCAAAACTATATTTATATTTTTTATTACCTTCTGAGGTTTTAATATTACATGATTAACGATATACTCGTGGACTTTTGGACGAAAAAGATACACCACATCTGCACCCAATCTATTGAAATTCATTTATGAATCACAACCAGGAATACAAAAACGAGTATGATCTCTCATTCATGTAGATTAACGAAGACATAAAGAGCACAAAATGAAGAAGAAAAAAAGTTGTCTCCTGATCGAAGATATAATACGTCCCGAGAATGAGTGAAATTTCACAAAAATAACCCTTTGGACAAAGTCCAGTAAAAAATAACCTCTTTTCAAAACTATTTTGAAATTTAACCCTTTTTGGTAGCGCCCAACGATGCGGCGCTACCCTCTGTGTGGTAACGCCACAGCCTCCGTCGCTACCCTCGTGCCAGCGTGGCAACAAGCCCTTCGGCGCTACCCTTCGGAGGGTAGCGCCATGCCCCTCGGCGCTACCCTTAAGAGGGTAGCTCCAAGCCCCATGGCGCTACCCTCCGAGCACGTCGAAAACGACTAAGTCTGGGAGGGTAGCGCCATGGGGCTTGGAGCTACCCTCTTAAGGGTAGCGCCGAGGGGCATGGCGCTACCCTCTCAGACTTAGCCGTTTCCACACGGGGCAGCGTTGCCACGCTGACACGAGGGTAGCGACGGAGGCTGTGGCGCTACCAAAAAGGGTTAGATTTCAAAATAGTTTTGAAAATAGGTTATTTTTTGCTAAACTTTACCCAAAGGGTTATTTTTGTGAAATTTCACCGAGAATGAGACCATAGCCGGATCCGTGGCGCAATGGTAGCGCGTCTGACTCCAGATCAGAAGGTTGCGTGTTCGATTCACGTCGGGTTCAATACCCCGAATTAATACCGGCTCCTTTTTTTTTGTGTTAATCTGCTAATCGCTCCGGGCCACCTGACCCCGTTCTTTGTGACTGACGGGCTCGCCCATATATCGGGCCGAGGAATCACACGCATGGCCGCATGGGCGTGGTAGAGATCCTATATACCGCTCGAATCGTTGGAATTCGGTGCGGACGCCTGAAGCGCTTACTGGGCTGCACCTAGCGTGGCCTATTTAGGGCGACTTTTTTGTTTTTTTAAATTATTTATGGCGACTTTTTTGTTTTTTTAAATTATTTATGGCGACTTTTCATGTTTTGCTTTTGCTTATATTTATTTTGTATTCTGTTTTACTTAATATTTAAAAAGAGATACTTTAAAATTCTGAGATAAAATGTTTGTAGAGGTAGAAAATGTTCATGTGATTCAAACAAGTATTCATATATGGGCTGCACCTAGCGTGGCCCATTTATGGCAACTTTTTTGTTTTTTTGAAAATCATTTATGACGACTTTTCATGTTTCTTGTTTTGCTTTTGTTTATATTTATTTTTTATTCTGTTTTACTTAATATTTAAAAAGAGATACTTTACAATTCTGAGATAAAATGTTTGTAGAGGTAGAAAATGTTCATGTGATTCAAACAAGTATTCATATAGTTTACAAAAATTGTCCATGAGTTCTAAAATTTTTAATATGAGAGAAAAATGTTCGCGTGGTTTAAGTAAAACGTTTTGCTAGTTCTAAGTCGCCTGAGAACTCACGAGTTCTCAGTCGCGTCTACCACCATTTGATCATGCGTCAAGATGTGTGTGTTTTTTCTTTTTTCTCTTTCATTTTCCAGTTGCATGCCACCTGTAACTAGATTTTCTGATTACAAGCGGTTTGTAACTGAGTTTTTTCCAGTTGCAAGTTGATCGCAACTCAACTCGTAAATGATTATTTTTGGAGTTACAAGTGGGTTGTAACTGGATTTTTCGGTTGCAAGTGGGTTGCAATTGAATTTTTGTAGACAATTTTCAAATTGAAAAAAATTTCGGGGCAAAACTCATGCTTACGTCAGCCGACTGAGAACTCACGAGTTTATAGTCGATTGAACTCTAGGCACGCCCTTAAGTAAATTGTTCTTGAGTTTAGAAAATGTGCATATGGATAAATTATGTCTGTACTATTAAAAATAGATTTTCAGGTGATTTGAAAATGATAGTAAAATTCAAAAAAAAATTGTGAATTTTCAGAAAGCTGTTACGTGAGAGCAAAATGCATGTTCTAGTTCAAAATAATTGTTCATGAGTACATAAATGTGTGCATTAAATTATAATGTAGTTTCCAGACAGTTTAAGAAAATGTCACGACTTACATAAAATATTCATAAGTTTGGAAAAACTAAACATGAAAAAAAAAACATGAAAACAAATTAGAAAGGTATGAAAGTTACAATATGTTTAGACCCGTGTGTCCAAATTATGAACGGTTTCAACATTGCGTTGCTTGTGTCCATATCTCTAAAACTATTTGTCGTTTTGATATGTTTGGACAAAGAAGGCGCTTAGTCCCATCCATGGCATTGGCATGCAAGTGGTGATGCATGATGTTTCGGGTGTACGAGCTGCCGGGCCACCACGCACGCAGGGACCAAACTAAACGACGACCCGATCAGGCTAGATATAAACGGAACGACGACGGACTACGGGTGCACATTCACCTCGCAGCGCAACCACAAACGCGGGCGCTTCATAGCCTCACCAACCTGCACAGAATTGCGTCGATTCAATTCACCGGCCGGAGACCTACCCGGAACGTACAGAGTGATGGCGACGACGACACGTACGCTGTGGAGTGTGGGCGTAACGACGACGCGGCGGTTGACATGCCTGCTGGCCCTTGCAATTAACCAACACCGGCCGTTAGTTAGGAGTTAATGGAAGGTCTCAGTAGTTGGACGGCATCGATCGAATGCAAAGTTAGAACATTTTCAGCACGAGAAATCTAAGGGCATCTATCCAGGCTGAAATCCGGCGCAATATTTGCCCTCTCGGACGGCGCCAGATGTATTTCTCACACCGGGGGCGTCGAATCCAGCCGTCCGCCAATCCCATCCCTAACCGGCGATTTTAATCGAAATTGGCATAAATATTGATATACACATATTTTTTTCACATAATTCAATATAGAAAACAAAATATAGATAGTTTTACATATGAAATCATACAACAAAGCCATACGAATAGTTTACCATGTTTTGACATACAAATTATAACAAATAAAACTAGTCATTGGCTTTGAGCATCCACAGATGGGTCACCCAGATCATTCTGAAGTTGGTTGTGCACATGTGGATCGAGGAAGAGCATCCGTTTCATCCTGAAACGACACCGAACCGTCTCCTCGCCCTGAATTGGATCGTCGACGACGTAGTCGGCGTAGAGGATGCAGTAGGACTCCATCTTCTACCTCGGCCTTGCCTTCTGGTGATCCGGCTTCGAGCGACCTTGCCGGCGGTTGCGCCTACTGGACAATGAGGCCAACAAGAGCAGCGAGAATCATCATATGCTCTTTGTCTTCGACCTCGGCGGCAGCTTCCTCTTCTAGAAGATCGGCGAGCATCTCTTAGTCGCTGGAGTCCATGGCCGAGCATGCAAAATGCTAAACACCTTGTGGGTGAGGTGCAACGGAGGAGCTTGCCTTGCGGCCGAACCTCGACGGAGGACCGCGAGGTGGTTCTGACGGCGAAGTCTGGCGGGGGTGGCGGCCTTTGTACATACTTGCTTGCGGCGGAGTGAGGGCGGGTGCGGCCGGCGGCGACATGGCAGCAAGGGGAGGTGTCGTGAGACGATGGGAACGGATTGTGGGAAATGTGGTCGCTATGTCGATAGGTTTAGCCCATGCCCAATTTTCTCTCCGTCGAGCCCCCAATCGCCCGAACAGTATGGGTTTGGTCTGGGTGCGTCAGATGAAAAAACAATCCAACTTGACGCTTTTTGGTTTCCTAGATACGCGACTGGTTAGATTTGGTAGAATTCGGTGATCCGAAAATCAAAAAACAGTCTGGGCCGCGGCTAGAGATGCCCTAAGTACAAGCTTTATAAATTTAGACAAAGATTAAACTTTGCCACATTTTGCTACTGCAAACCAAAAACAGCGATACCTTTGCGCGGTTCCAGTCGTGTCGGTAGGTTAATCCCGATGATCCGAGAACGGTTTAGTCTAAGCCATTATGGAGCGGAAGCCCGATTGGATAGGTAAGTGGTAGGCGCCTCTGATGTTCGCCCATCCCGGCCGGCGCTGTGAATGCTCTGCTTGAAATACTCCCCCGCCCCGTCTTCCCGCTTCCTCGTCAAGCCATCCACGCCCGCCCGGCGGAAATCTACCACGATGGTCGCGGCAGAGGACCCGGAATCCTTCTTCGCGACCGCGCCGCCGCTGCGCGACGCCGACGTCGTCGCCGCCAGGCTGCAAGAGTTCATCGCCCGCAACTCCAAGAACGCAGGTACTCCATTGTGCGTTCTGCGTTGCCAGTCTTTTGTGTGATCGATTGCGAGTCCTTGCGTCGAACACCCGACGTGCGTGACGGCCGTTCCGCTTGTGCTGTGCAGCGGCCGGCGGCGGACGGCCTATCGTGTGCGTGACGTCGGGCGGGACGACGGTGCCGCTGGAGCAGCGGTGCGTGCGCTACATCGACAACTTCAGCTCCGGCCACCGCGGCGCTGCGTCCACCGAGTGAGCCTACCTTCTACTATTTCTCTCCTTGTTGTCCTGCTCTTGTCGCTTTTGGTTTGTGCTGTGTAACTTGTCCGAGGATGGCAAAAGCCAAACAATTTTTTACGCTGTTCAGAGTTCAGTTCCATGAGAAGAATGTCCATGTGAACTAGGGCCCAGCTACTAGCGTGCTACAGAGTTCAGTTTCATACGGTTTTATTAATCAGTAAGAACAAAGAGGATTCGGCCTATGTATGCATTTTGAAGTTTTTAATTTTACCTCTTGAATTGTACCAAGGTCTTGGAGAGCCCTTTTAGCTGACTGTGACCATGCCTCTTTCCTAAATGTTTTTTAGGAGATACAGTGGGAAAGACTCCCACTGCAATTTCTTTTCTTTTTTTTAGAAAAGGGAATTTTATTACTCCCAGCCTCTGCATCGAGTGATGCACACAGCCCGAATATTCCAGAGTTACAACGTCAAGTACTTATAGTTTACATATCCAAATCACGAAAGATTGATGTGCATGCAGCTCAAAAGATATAAATAAATCTAAGCCGGACTACAAAAGTCGCATAGTATGCTGCCACGTATGTTGGAAGAAAAAATTATGTGCCACCAACAGGAGTCGCGCACATCCAACCACCATAAGGTCCCGCTGATCCGAAGGTAGCAGGAAAGCCCATAGCTGAATCCAGTGCGCCGCCATATGGATAACCCGTAAGACATGAAAAGTTTCCTTCCTGTTAAAAATAAGATTGTTCCCACAATTCCAAATGGATCAACATATAGCTGAAACGCCGATACGAATCCTATCCTTGGTCTTTTTATCCATCTCATTTAACCAATTCCCACTGCAATTTCTATTTATTACTTTAAATAAATACAATATTTACAAAATACCCAAACAAAAGAATGTACATGAAAACTAAAGAATTAAGTTTGTATCTGCAGCCATGTTTTGAATTGGGCTGTAAACTTATTCCTCATTCTGAACCCTATCAAATGAAGTTCAGTCAGGTAAATTTCCTTCCCATCTTCTGAAGCTTGGCAAATCATCCTTGGAAATATTATTGTTTCTGATTCTCAAAAGAATCCCCCATGCCTCTTTACTTGGAACAAGTCTACAGATACACCTATGCCGGCTTGAACATGTCACTTCTGTGTTGTGTAAAAGCAAGCACATAACTGGAAGTCTGGAACCAGTGAAGTTTCTGATATTTGCAAACTTTGATGTATGTGTATTGATGTATTCTTATTTTGATAATTCAGGTATTTCTTGAAGGCTGGTTATGCTGTTATCTTCGTTCATAGACGGTAAGTTACTAGGCGAACAACTGTCTTCCACAGAAGCAACGGAACTGTCCCTCTTTCTCTCTAAAAAAAGGGACTGGTTTATCTTCTTTCAGTTCTGTGAATTGTTCGTGTCTACATCCGCCAGAAGATTATGTAATGGCCAACTTGGGGGTTATTGTCAATTGTGAATAATATGTATTTTTCTGCTACCTACATACCATGCAGTGGGAGTTGCCAGCCTTACTGTAGGTTCCTGCCTGACGATTCATTCCTAAAATTCTTAGACGTCAATGAAGAATCAAAGGTTCAAGGTTCGTAATATACGGGCTCAATGCAGATAGGAAAAATAAAAAAATATTGTCACTTACCTTTATGTTTATTTTACTATTCAGTGGCGGTGTCCCATGAAACAGTGGTAAAGAAATCAATTGGAGACTATTCCAAGGTGAAGTATGACACAAATATTTCTTATCGACAGCGTCACACTAGATTTACAATCGGGTACTGACAGGTGAATTTCCTGCAGGCTATGGAATCCGGCTCTCTGCTGAAACTCCCATTCACCACAATATTTGAATACCTTCAGGTTTGATCTTCAATTGCTTGCTACAATTACATATCAGTCAAACAAAATTTGATAGCATGACGCAGTGTGGGTTGCAGTTACTTAGGATGGTGGCTACGTCTGTGAGCTTTGTCGGGCTACGCGGGATGTTCTATCTTGCCGCAGCAGTCTCCGACTTTTATGTTCCTTGGGATAGCATGGTATGATTTGAAGTTCGAATACACATATTCTGATTGTGTTGAGCGCCATGCAAACTAAACTAACACTACAGAAGAATAATATTTGCTGCAAATGCATTGGATAACAAACAGGGAATGCTTTTTCTGCAGGCAAAACATAAGATTCAGTCAGCCGGAGGCCCTCTAGAGATGAGGCTCAGTCAGGTTCCCAAAATGCTTTCTGTCTTGCGGAACCAGTGGGCCCCCTTGTCATTTTGTATATCTTTCAAGGTTAGATTGTTGATGCCATGGAAGAGCGGAAGTATTCTACACCTAACAACTTTTAGATTCTGCGAACTCTCTCAAATATGTGTTCTAACTGTGTTAATTAATGACAGCTGGAGACAGATTCAGACATTCTTGTCCAGAAAGCAGATATGGCTCTGAAAAAGTACAAGATGAACATCGTTGTAGCCAATTTGCTTGCAACATACAAAGAGGAAGTCATTATTGTCACAAATGATGAAAACAATACTATCCGAAGGTGCAATACTGATGAAGATTTGGAAGAGCAGATAATCATACTCTTAGCACAAAAGCATTCGAAGTATATTGATGGATCAGAAATGGGTGCAACAAGGGTCCGGACTGAATTATGACAAGTCTTTACTGCACCGGTTTAACATAGCTGGCATCTGGGTATTGAAATGGAAAGAAATCCCAGTTTGATGCGAGTAATCACTATACCTGTGAACCTATGATCTGTAACGATGCTGATATGTGTGTAAGGTGCAACGACACATTTTATTTCTTCTTTTATAATTCCAAAATTATGGGAAGGTGAAACTAAACGGCCACCTCATGCTAGTAGCTTTCAGATGCAAACGCATCATTGTATGGTGCTACTTCCGTTCCATTATTCTTATTGTGGTTTTAGTTCAAATTTAAACTAAAATCACGGCAAAAAATAAAATAGAGGGAGCAATTTACGTCAAATTTATTCGTGTTCCAAATTCACATGCGATGCCTCTATTTCCTTATTGGCATGTTCTTTGGAATTATGTTCTTATTGTTGACTTTTATTAGTTGTCAGTGTCTTTATTGGCTGAGATTTTTTTTTGAGATATTTCTTACCTTAGGCGAAATTGTAGAGTTGTTTTTGAAAACAAAAAGTGTACGTCTTGATTGCTAGGGGTACGTAGGTCATCTATATTTGCAAGAGTTGGGATGAGAGGCGTTGATCTGAGCAAATTAAGATATTTTAAAATCTAATTTCATGATTATTGATCCAGTGATTGGAGACAAATGGTATAGAGTAACTTCCTCTAATCACTCATATTCTTATATTCCTTTTGTTTTAATTACTTTGTGTTATGGTTTTTATAAAGTTAAACTTTTAAAAACTTGACCAAGTATAACATGAGAAAATATAAACATCTCTAATACAAAATATATATAACCTAAAAATATATTTTATTATGATTTTAATGTATAAAACTTATATTGTAGGTGTTGATTTTTTTACTTGATCAAAATTCATAATGTTTGATTTCAAAAAACTGCAGAACACAAAATAAGTGTAACTGAGGGAGTAGCCTATTAAATGTACTATATTTTTCTTAAGTACTTATATATTCCGTAGACATGATGACGATTGTCTTTTGTGCTCCATTTTTTTCTTTTTACATTATATTTTGTTGGTGTGTGTAGTGATATAAATATGTAACTATGCAGGGACTAAAGTGTAAGATGTTATAGAGATAAATAAGTAATAGAGAGAAGGAGGGTAAGAGACCCATCCAGAAATTTCCCCAAACATTCTCTCCCGTGTCTCAATCTTCTCCCAAATCATAACACCCAAATCATGAAATCTAGCAACATGGTATCAGAGCAGGACGAATCCTGCGTCTTCTCAGCTTGATTCTTGTTCCGTCGGTGCTGTGTCGCCATGAGCTGGTCGTGGACTCAGGCGGAGTGGTGGACCGGTGGTGGTGCTCGTGGCCTAATCTGCAGTGGGGGAGCTGCCACAAGAGTCGCCGTTGGGCTAGTTGCCATTGCGGCAGTGGAGACGTGCTCCCGGGCGGCCGACGAGAAGCGAGCTCCTAGCTACCTTGCTGTTGTTGGTAGACTTGTGTGAATTTGAAGAAAAGAGCAGAGAACTGTGGAGCTGTGCGTGCTACTGCCACCGTGAAATTGCTTCGTGTGCTACCGCCGGATAGCTGCTTGGTACTGCTGCGTCTTCGTTGGCCTTCCCTGTCAAGGCAGTTGACCTGCTAGCTGGGTGTTTAATTAATTGCAAGGCCAGCTGATTTTTAGTGGTACGTGTATCCAGCACATCGTTTCTTGCTTCTTGTTCCATGCAATTTGGATCAGGTGGGGAGTACAAATACTGCTCACTCTGATTGTTGTTAGTATAAGCTTGTCTTACTGGATCTTGAGACCTTGGTGAAAACTGTTAGCTGATTGTGACTTGAATCGTGTGGGAGATAAAAGCAAATACATCATGGGAGACACTAGTGTTGACAAGCTATGTGAAATGCTTGGAAAATTGCTGGAGCAACAACAATCGCACACGATTCCTGACAAGCATACTCTTGAGCCTAACCGGATTAAATTGTCGGGGCCAGGGAATTATATTAGTTGGGCTCGTCATGCTCGACTAATTTTGAGTTCACATGGACATGAAGATCTTCTTGTTGCTGGTGAAGAAGTGAAAGAAAGAGGCTGCACAAATAAACAAATCAATGACAAAGTACTAGTTTGGATGTTAGCAAACATGGAACCAACAGTCCGGGAACAAGTTGAAACTATGGGCAGTGTTGCTGAAGTTTGGACTGCTCTGGAGAAGCAGTTTGCAGGGAAGTCAAATAAGATGCATGCTACTCGTGTTATGCACAAGCTAACTCATCTAAAGCAAGAATCAAAATCTATAACCGAGTATGCTGGTGAGATGAAGAAGTTATATAGAGATTTACATTACTATCATCCATTTGAACCTGTTGACAAGAGGGACTTGGCTATTCATCACAAATGGTTCGAGTCATTTGTGAGCAAGATTTTCTTAGATGGTCTCGACCAGAAATTTAACCTTCGCCGTCAATTAATTTTCTCAAAACCAGAATGGCCTAGTCTAGAAGATGTTGTGTCTAATGTGATGGAGGAGGAAACATGACTTGCCGACGGAAATGAACATACTCAAAAGGTTGTAGATACTAGTGCAACTATGTCGCAATCACTACAGATCTCTGGAAAAAGGATGAGTGCACACAAGAACATATGGTTCTGTGACTACTGCAAGCAAAAAGGTCACACAAAAGAAAATTGCTACCAATTGCATGGTTGTCCACCTGGGTGGAAAAAAGGGAGATCTCAGCAAGGGGGAGCTCTAGGTGGTAAGTGGAAACATGCTAACCATGTTGCACCTACATGAGAGGTTCCAGTGGTAGATCTTCAAGCGCCCGAGGAGTTCAAATCCAAGCTCAAAATCTCAGAAGGCTCATATTCCTCCCACGGTTCCTCTAAGGTAGATTCTAGTCTTTTGGTCACTTCTCAAGGTATGAAATCCCAGGCTCACACTTCCAAAACTCAATCCAGATCTTGGATTATTGATACAGGAGCCACTAACCACATGACATGAGACTTTCAGATATTTACTTCCTACAAACCATGTTCCGGTAAAGATAAAGTACGTGTAGCTGATGGATCCACATCCTCAATCACAGGGCGTGGATCCGTCCGATGCACTGACACAATGACTTTGTCACCAATTTTACATGTTCCCAATTTCCCAGTCAATCTTCTGTCTGTTAGCTCTATTACCAAGTCCGTAAATTGTGGAGGTTGGTTTGAGCCTACTTATTGTGCTTTTCAGGAGCTAGGGACAGGGACCGAGCGTGACAGACTTTACTACCTTGATGAAGGAAGTGATGAAATTGCTCTTGCAACTTGCATGCCTCCATGGCAAGAGTTAATATTACACCACCGCAGGCTTGGACATCTCTCTTTTGATGCTCTATCTCATATTTATCCTTCTCTGTTTAAGGCATGTCCTAAGGAATCCCTTGTATGTGATGCTTGTGAATTGTCCAAGCATACAAGGGGTACTTATCTTAGTAGGGGTCTTAGGAGTAACAAACCTTTTGAAGTGATCCGATGTGTGGGGGCCCTGTGAGGTTCACTCTATATCTGGACATAGGTGGTTTGTTACCTTTATTGACTGCTTTAGTCGTTTCACTTGGCTCTATTTGCTTAAACATAAAAGTGATGTGTTTCCTGTTTTTAAAGATCTATGTGCTCTTATCCAAAATCAATTTGGAACTACTATTAAAAGACTGCGTTCTGATAATGGTACAGAGTATGTTAACCATGAGTTTGAGCGTTTTCTCATATCAAACGGCATCGAACATCAAACTACTTGTGTTAACACTCGTGAACAAAATGGAGTCGCAGAACAAAAAAAATAGGCACTTACTTGAGGTTGCATGTTCCCTTATGTTTACAATGAATGTCCCTAAGTTTCTTTGGGGAGAGGCAATAAAAACTGCTACTTATTTGATAAACCGTATGCCACTTCGTGTTTTGCAACAAAAAAACTCCTGCTGTGTGTCTTTTGGAGTCACATGATTATATTGTTTCTCCCAAAGTTTTTGGTTGTGTGTGCTTTGTTCACGACTATAGGAATTCTGTTGGTAAACTGGATCCTCGTGCTGCTAAATGTATCTTTGTGGGTTATTCTCCTTCTCAAAAGGGATATAGGTGTTGGTGCCCGTCGGAGCATCGATTCTTTGTGAGCATGGATGTGACATTTCGTGAACATGAACCTTATTACTGAACTACCAATGACACTGGAATTGCTCTATCCCCACCTGAAGTGCAACGAGAAGGGGAGAGTAATAGTGGAGGTACTCCTATAGGCACCGTCCTTGTTCCCAATTTAGGAGCATCACACTCTCCTAATGAAGGAGGAAATAAATGTTGATAGTGGTGGTAATAATAGTAATCCTTGCCATGAAGATACGCAAGATGCTACTGGAATTATGTCAACTCCTTCACAAGGTGTAGAGCTGCCTACGCATGAGGACTCAGGTGCCAATTTAGACTCTCTCAGTCAAGTTGCTCCTACTAGCACAGTGAGTCCCGGTGATAATCAACTCCCTACTCCAGATCTCCCTACTCCAAATCCTCAAATCGACTTGCCTATTGCTGTTAGAAGAACAACTAGGAACTCAAATATCCCACCACGACTTAAACATTATGTTGGATATAAAAACAATAGTGCCAATTTTTTTGTCGTACAAGCATTGTAGCCAATCTTTCCAAAGTTTTCTTGTCTCTCTTGATTCTGTACGTGTACCTACTAACTGGAAAGAAGCTAAAGAGGATCCAAAGTGGAAGGAAGCGATGCTTGAAGAGATGAGAGCCTTGGAAAAGAACACAACTTGGGAGCTTGTTGATCTACCACCAGGTAAGCAACCTGTAGGTTGTCAGTGGGTTTTCACAGTTAAACATACCCCGGAGGGAAAAGTGGATAGGTATAAAGCTCGTCTTATGGCAAAGGGATACACACAAACATATGGGATTGATTATGAGGAAACATTTGCTCCGGTGGCTAAGATGAACTTCGTAAGAACACTTCTATCTTGCGCAGTCAACTTTGAATGGGATATTTACCAACTGGACGTGAAAAATGCCTTTCTCCATGGTGTTCTTCAAGAAGAAGTATATATGCATATGCCACCAGGATTTGAGACCAGCCAAAGCAATGGAAAAGTACTTCGATTGCGTTGCTCCTTGTATGGCATGAAACAATCACCTCGAGCTTGGTTTGATAGATTTCGGCGAGCTATACTCAAGAAAGGTTATTGTCAGAGCAATGCTGATCATACATTATTTTACAAGCGAAACATGGGTAAAATCGCAATACTCATAGTATATGTGGATGATATTGTGATCACCGGAGATAATCATGAAGAAATTGCCCATTTGAAGGAACATCTTGCACAAGAGTTTGAGGTAAAAGATCTTGGACATTTGAGATACTTTCTTGGGATACAGGTATCTAGCGGGCCTAAAGGTATGTTCCTCTCTCAAAGGAAGTATGTTCTAGATTTACTTCGTGAAGCCGGTATGCTTGGTTGTCGACCTGCTAGCACTCCAATTGACCAAAACCATCGCCTGATGGCTACCATGGGAGGGCATGTCGACCGAGAGCGCTATCAAAAGATGGTTGGAAAACTTATAAATCTTTCACATACTCGACCAGATATTGCATTTGCTGTGAGCGTAGTCAGTCAGTTTATGCATGATCCGCGATCATCTCATATGGATGTTCTAACCCGGATCTTGCATTACTTGAAAGGATGCCCTGGGAAAGGTTTGTTGTACACTCACCAGGGAAGCACTCAAGTTGAATGCTATACGGATGCTGATTGGGCTGGCTCAATAGATGACATGCGATCAACATCTGGATATTGTACATTTTTTGGGTGGAAACTTAGTCTCATGGCGCAGTAAGAAACAAACCGTTATGGCTAGATCCACTGCAGAGGCCGAGTTTCGGTCTATGGCACATGGCGTGTGTGTGGTGTTGTGGTTGAGGATCCTCCTCACAGAGCTCGGGTTATTCCAGTGTGCGCCATTGATGTTGTATTGTGATAACAAAGCTGCAATTGATATCGCAAGTAATCATGTACAACATGATCGAACCAAGCATGTGGAGATCGATCGGCATTTCATCAAAGAGAAGCTAAATAAAGGTATATTTGTATCCCATATGTCAGCTCATCTAGCCAAGTTGCAGATGTTCTAACTAAAGGATTGCCTGATAAAATGCTTTCTATTTTTTGTAACAAGATGGGTCTTTATGATGTTCTTGCCCCATCTTGAGGGGGAGTGTTGGTGTGTGTAGTGATATAAATATGTAACTATGCAGGGACTAAAGTGTAAGATGTTATAGAGATAAATAAGTAATAGAGAGAAGGAGAGGGTAAGAGACCCATCCAAAAATTTCCCCAAACATTCTCTCCCGTGTCTCAATCTTTTCCCAAATCCTAACACCCAAATCATGAAATCTAGCAACATATTTACTTCCTCCCTTCCAAAGTATAAGATGTTTAGCTATTTCAATGTGCACTAGACACTAAAATGACCAAATCTTTACACTGGATCTCGTCTAGGTACATCTGAATCAGGAACAACTAAGACATTTTTCATTTTTGGAACGGAGGCAATATTTATTTAGTTTCTGTTCACTGATTTATTTTTTGGAGACACATATGTTATTTGGAAATTTGAATAACAATTTACAGAAAACTCTATGATATCCGATTTGTGTGGGATAATATGTTTGGAAGTTCGTGCAATATGTTTATAAGTTCATGATGACGTGGTTGGCAAGTTGATGCCTGATTTCGTGGGGGTGTTCTTTTGGTAACAGTTGTTGATTTTTTCCTATAAATTTGATTTTAAAAATACGGAATGTCTTGATAAAATCTCATGTGCACTATACTTTGACAAGGAAGGTCTATTATACATCGATTACTCTACTCCACTATGTAGATTTTTGGCTCCTGAGTTCGAGTGCTCTCTTTATTTTTACAATTTTGATATAAATTGTATTTACATGTTTCGAAAAGATATGGAAAAACATTTTCCACATGTTCATTGATGTTTCCTACTCGTAACGTGCTAAATCTTACTTTAAAATATTTTATGTTATGAGATACACATAAATGAAAACAGTATGGATCCAAATATAGTGATCAATTCATAAATTTTCATTATTTTTATAGTCTATGGTTAAAATAATTTACCGTTGCAATTTGTACGATATGTGGTTGACAACATGTATCATTTTGTCAGATAAAAAAAACACGCAAGTCAAATACCCAAGTCTACCACCTACGTACTTGCTCTGTTTCTTCCGGCAAATTTCCCCTTTTTCGTCGCCGTCGGCGTTGACCAACGGCTGCACGCACGACCGCAAATCCTACAGTGCGTGCCGCCCGCCTTCGTTCGCTGTAGAAAGCAGACCCGGTCCCGTACGTCACGCGTGACATGCTTCCATCGTTTTCCCGTGCTCGCCAAGTTGCCGCCTCGGAAAATCATCCTCCACCACTCCTGCTGGTGATCGCCACAGTCCCACCGCTTCAGCTTGCGTGCCAAGTCTAATCCTCTTGACCTCCCGAGCTCTCGATCAGAGCCTATATAAACTGCCAGGCACGGGCCTCAAGCTCCACAAGTCCCAAAGCATTTGGAAGCAATATATCCCAGCTAGCTAGAGAGTACTTCTACAAAACAAAGCAGAGGAAGAATCGAGAGAGCCAAGGAGATCGAGGAGCTGAGAACATGGCGTCCATGATGGGAGGAGACTTCGTGGAGGCCTACGTCCTCAGGAACGCCTACAAGGAGAAGATGAGGCGCATGGACGAAGCGGCGGCGGCGGCGGCCAAGGAGAAGAACGGCAACGAGGGCACCGGCTCTGCCGGAGAGATGAAGAAGAAGGCTGCAGGTGCGAGCAGCAGCAGGGGAGGATTCTTTGGGCTCATGAAGAAGAAGGTGCACCCCAAAGCCACGGCGGCTTCCTCTTCTTCTTGATCATTAACTCTGCTCGCGTGCTCGATCGGGATGTCACGGAGAAATCCTGAGAAGCACAGTATATGTATAGCACAGTAGATGCCACGAGATGGTTGGCCGCAGCTTGCTGGAGTCATGGGCTCATGGCTGGTTAAGTGGCTGATGCAAGTTAGTGCTAGAACTAGAAGTATGTGTAGACTTGTTTCTTTCCACTGGCTTCTCTTGGGAAGGAGTGTGTAAGTCACTGGATGGCTCTAATGTTGGTTCTTTTGTTAGTAAGTTACTGTACTTGAGTTGAAGAGAATGAAGTGAAAAACAAAATCCTTCCTCAATTGAGCTGCTCTCCATTTTTACTTCTCTGCACAATCAAGTTTCAGACTATCAATGCATAGTACACAAACAAGTACTCCGTCCGTTTGGGCTAAGTATTTCAGTTGACTTGCTTAGACGTTCGTTATCATTGTGTGAGAACATTCATGGCATTTAAGCTACTCCCTACGATCTGTTGAATATATGAGCAATTTAACACAAAATAAAACTAGTGGAAATAGTAGATCAAGCACTTCTAACAGTATCGGAATTAAGCTAGTCATGTCATGTAACAAATTGTAGGAGAAGACCATAGCAAAAGTAGATGAAAGCAGCACTAATGACAGTATGATCCTAAACATGAAGATCACCTCTAAACATGCAGCAGCAGACATATTCGATCCCACTATTACAACTAGAAAAAACAGCAGTAGGCATAAATGGGATGATATGAAAACATACGGTGCGGGTGCTGGAGGAGCAGGCCCGTTGTTGCCGTTGCCGTGACCGTCGCTGTCCATGTGGAAGATGTCGTTGACGTCCGGGAAGAAGTCGTTGTTGGGGAAGTAGTCGTCGGCGTCCGTGATGAAAGCCAGTAGTCGCGCAGAGCGCTCCCCAAAAACCTTATCGCCCTTCTCCCATACAGGACTCGAAGTGGCGCGGTTCCGGAGGCCTACTGTCCCGACAGGCGGTGCACGCCGCAAGCCGGGATGGGGAAGATCTTGGCAGCGCAGTGCTCTGGAACTTGCAGGCAGAAGGTAGTGCTCTGGTGTGTGTCGCGTAAGGCTGGGCGTAGAGGAGCGACCTCTTTATATAGCCGCAGCGGAGGAGGCGAGCAGGCTGCGAAAGAGTAAAGGAGAAGAAACTGCCGCCATTAAGCGGAAGAAACGGCCGCACTTAAGCGCCAGAAACTGCCGCACTTAAGCGGTAGAAACTGCCGCATTTAAGCGACGGAAACTGTCGCACTTAAGCCAGCGTTTCAGTTTGTCTCCATATAATTGCAGCGGCTGTTCGTTTTTCCTACGTGGCAAAAAGATAGAGAAGCTCTCGGCTCGAGGCATTCCCGCAACCCGCGGCGCGTCGTGACGTGTCGTGTCGTGACGAGGCGAGGCGAGGCGTGGCGTGGCGTGGCGTGGCGAGGCGGGCGGCGGAGGAGGAGGAGGAGCGCGCGTGTACGTGTCTCCTCTTCTCACACTCTTACTAGTGGAGGGAAAGATTGGGTATTTAAGTTGGTCCAACTCTCTCAACTAGCAATGTGGGACTAAACTTCCCACCTCTTGCCATGCATGAATGGGCCACATGGGCCTCTAGGATTTATAATATAGTGACATTTAATTTATTGGGCTGGGCCAATATACAATATATGTCACATATATCTAACACGATAGTGGTCGTGGGAAAACAACTAGCTAGCACAAATATATAGCTGTGTACCTGCATAATTTATCTGGATCCGAGGGAGAAGCTGAAGCAAGGTCACTTGAATTGCCTGAATGCATGGAGCTGAGTTCAGCGAGTCACTGAATGAGTTTATGTTGTTATAGCATTGCAGAGGAGCCAGCTACTGTGCCCCCTTCCCGCCTTTTGCTTGTACAGTAATAATTGTTATTGTTAGATCCTACCTTTCTCAGGCAAAAGCAGAAACGACTTGTCTTGCTCTCAGTTGGCTTCAAGCGATATTTAACCTTACGATGACAACGACATGAATGCCACTTTAACTATCAAAATATCTTATATTTTGCAACAGTGGGAGAAGTACTGGTTGCAATAGATCGTTGCCGGCTACCGCTAAGGTTGAAAAATAGAAGATAATGCGTTGTTGCCTCCTTGTAAAAGATTGGATATCAGCAAAACAGATACTCCCGGTGCTGCAGGTCAGCAATATTAGACAGGTATAAGAATACGACAGTTCTAGTGCACAACTCCTACCCAGTTATGCCATGCTTATTACAGTATAAGTTAACATAGTAAGACTGACCTCGCAAGCATTCTATCTCCAACCAATCGTCACGCATGACATCCATCCGATAATGGTAAGTATAATAAGATCAAGGGATCTGCCTCGTGCCATATGTCAGCAGCAACGAATCATTTCCTTTTCAGCTGAGATGGCGTTTGGACTTTCCAGCATAATATCAGACAGCGACGAAGCATTTGAAGCGTACGTGTGCCCATCGATTGGCATGCAGCAGCCACGCTTGCTTGTTCAGATGACATATACTGCGCCGAACATGGTGCCAGTACAAGGGATACTGACAAAGCCATATGTGCACACCATGCCTGCCAAATTCCTCGACCTTTCCTGAACACTGCATCACACGTTGACATCCATTAGGGTTAGGTAGTTGCAGCCAAAAGCGATGCCACGAGATGATGTGTGTATCACATGCTTAAGCTGTGGATAGAAAGTCTGCAAAAGTGGCTTCCTTGGGTTGCCTTCCAAGCAGAGTTGGAAAAAGAGAGCCGTCAATATCTTCCTTCTCAAAAGTCCACGATCAGGACAACTGATAAAACACTATGCATTGGTTACCAAGCAGAAAGATGTGTCCACCAAAAGTCTGTAAGGAAGATAAAGATGATTACACCAGATTTAGCTAGATAAGAACACTCATAGATGGTAAACATGAATTAAAAAAATCAAGTTGAATCCTTCACTGCGCAAGTACACTCACTATACAGTAACCGTGTTGTGCGGCTTGTGCCTATATATGGCATTGTTTGAGCGTCTGAATCGAGTTACAAGAATCTAAAAACATGAAATATATGTATGTTTCTCCTTGTCAAATTGTATACCCATATCTTAACATGCCAGCTTGTACTGCGCACCATTGGGTAGATTGCAATGACTACAAGTATTTCTTACAAAAAACCTCTCAGGTACCAGCAGCAGCAGCACCCATTTTATGCATCGAGAACCTGACAGCTAACAAGTTCAGCTGCTCCAAAGTTCTTCAAAGCAACTATGTTCCATAAGGCATTTTCTTCGGATGCGTTGTTTTCTGTGTTATTCTGCAGTACAACTTGCATAATCTGAAGAATATTGTTTGCGTCCTTTGTTATAACATGGAGCTTTCCATGAATGCCAGCCAGTAAATAAGGAGACTCCGCATCAGTGAAATCATGAACTGGAACCTGCTGTACAATAGTTCTCCAGATATCTTCTTCAGAATCATACTTTTTAATCTGGCCACTGTCCAGGGAGCTGGAAGGCTCCAATGTATAAAGCTCATCATTGACTACCACACCTAATTTTGTGCCTGCTTGTCGTGCTGGCCATCCATCACCAAGACCATCAGGCATCGTTGTCCAAGAGTTTAGTTCTGAGTCATAGATTTCACCTCCAATATCAAAAAAGAATGGCCATGAGTACAGGCTCTGAGGAACATATAGCTTTCCCTTATAGGATGCCATTCCAGTGGCAATAGGCTTCAACACATCAGCCAAGAAAGCCGTGGGCAATACCTGTGCTTTCATGAAAGGCATTTCTGGCAATTCACTCCACAGACCAGTTTTGGGATCAAGCACTTCACCGGATCGTAGAGGGAGCAAGCCATTCCGACCTCTACTAACTCCACCAACCACGTACAACTTACTCTCCAATAATGATGCCTTAGAGAAAGCCCTACCAGACATCATCGGGTTAACTTCCTGCCACAAATTGAGACAAGGATCATATCTCCATACGCAATTCAAGGCAACAGCTTTGGAAAATCCCCCTAAGACATACAAGCAACCATCAGCAACTCCAACAGAGCACCCACAGAAGGGCATCTGGTCCAAACCATATCGGCGCCAAAACAATCCCCTAAAAAAGTCAGCAATCCTACTACTTGAGCCCACAACATTCCACATCCGGAACCCAGAAGATCGTGTCCCACTAGATTCCTCCTCATTGACGAATGAAGGCACGGGCGGCAACCTTTGCCATTTCTGGGAAGATGGGTCGAGGCCATAGCAGTCAAGCTTATTTGCCTCAACTTTGGTCAGTATATACAGCCATTCTTCAGTTAACCGAAGCTCTCTTCTCAGCTGGGCAAGTTCAGAGCTGGTGAGTGCCGCCTTCCAGTTTCGGCTAACGATCTTCAACTTTAGATAATGAATCCGCGGTAACCTCGCTAAAATCTGAAATGAAAGCTCATCAGGAAGAGTTGGAATTATCCTTGAATATGACCCGAAGTCATACGTGGCTATCTTGGCTCTCTTATTCGAAACTGAGCCATGTACATCGCCTGAATCCACGGATCTAGCATTACTGCTTGCAACACTTAGATAGGAACCCATATATCACTCCTTCTCTTCCAAATCAGATAAATTTATGTGGTCTCACCCCTCTAAACCATTGGCTGGCCTCAAATCTGGTTTGGAAAAAACAGAGAAAATGTTATACGGACTTCAAAATACCAAAATGACATAGCAGCTCCAATAGGACTAACATGCCAGTAGCATTTGACAAAAGTTCTAGCTGAACAGCACCAGGTCGGCAGGTTTCAACCATTTGATCCAACACTTACAAGAACAAAACAGACGTAAATATATCTGTGCAGGCAAAATGCATGAATCAACTTGATTATAGAAACAACAACCACGAGTCTATCTATGACCACGAATCTAGTGGCAGAAACCCTCTCATGAAAACAGCAAGTTAACACAAAGAAAAGTGTGGCCCAAATTCTCTGGATTTTCTATCATCGAAACTCAAAAGGAGCAAATTTGATCAAACACCCTTGCCCCATAAGCACTTCCACCCTAGAGAAGCCTCGACTTTGACCGAAATCCAAACAGACCAGTAGACCTAACAAGAACGCCGACCAGTTCAACAATCTAATTTAAGAAGAAGCCCGACATGGTACAACCAACGGAGTCAGGCGCCCTGCGGCGCGGTCCTATCCTAGGGGTCGCGTGGCATCTGGTGGGTGATGCCCTATTACTACAGAGCGAATTGCACGGAATGACGATTCGAGCGGTGAATTGGGATCAATCGAGGCTTACCGAGAGAGAATTGAGGCAGGAGGACGGCAAACGAGTAGCTGCCCGAGAATCTCGCCGTGCACCGACGGTGGCCTGGTAGAGGGAGAAGAAGGGGATGGGTGGAGGCGGCCGGACGACCTTTGCGTGCAGAGCATTGCCGTCCCTGGAATCAGTCGGGTCTGCAGGCGATACAATTGATAAGGAGGAAGCTAATAAAAACATAAATGACAAATTAGTCCTCCAATTTACAAGAAATACATCAAAAGATCAATCATAAATACAATCAGGTCCTTCTTCTCCGCCGCAGCACCGCCACTATCTCAAAAAAATAGCCAAGGGCATGACATCGGTGATTATGCTACTTGGATCTACAAGAAATTCCAACACGAGTGAAACACTACAAACTATGCACAAAAGAAACTAAACTTGTAAGGTTTATATTTAGAAAAGTCAGCTTACCCCCAATGGATGAGAGCTTATGTATGGTCATTGTTGGGCTATTGTGCCTCGGTGGGTAGGTCAGCGCTCCACATCATGTACACCAAAGATTCACGCGGAAACCCAAAGAGGCAACATTTCGACATTGAAGAACCAAAATAGATGCCCTAGACCATAACAAATGAACCATACCTGGAGAGGACACTCACATTATCCCCATTGGCGCCAACAGGGACAACCAGTGGACATGGATGGGGTGCACCATCATCACCTGAGCAGGATACATCCCCACACATACCAAACTGCTGAGAATTCTTCCTTGAAAGGAACAATTTAAGTTAATCCAACCAAACTATAAGAGGATATGAACGGCCTTCATTAACCTAATGACGAAGCCAGTTGTTAAGGAGCAACAATGGCATCCACCGCCCCCCAAACGCCACAACGATTGGTGCTCTCTAAAACGTAGGAACTAGGGATGTTAAACACCATCACTCAGTAAGACTCCCATCCCCCCCCCCCCCCCCCCCCCCGAGCACACACACATGACATGATCTATGGGAGGGGGATACCATGCGTTCATTTGTGGAGGAAAATACTGAGATCAAGTACCGCTTAAGGAAACATGCATGTGGAGAAAGAAGGCTAGTCAATTAATCCTACGTTGGCACTGGGATGAGAAAACAAGCGTGGCATCTATTGAGCTTCACCCCAACCATGTCCTATGGCACTCTTCCCATGTTTGGCGTGCAACATCCAAGTCATTGCATGAAGTTTTCCTATATATACCTTGAAACTCCGCACATGGCAACTCATATGGGCCGACACGATACAGTTGGAAGATTTTGTTTTTTGTTGTTTATTTTTGTCATTACCTTGTGTCTAATGTCTTCTTTTTTACATTTTCGCTTGTCTTTTCAACGGCTACCACTAAAGCTTATGGTGGCAAATGTGATAGTGCATGGAACCTCCCTGTGTGCTTTTGATAGTTAACACTGTTCTAAATGGACTACTAATGTTTCCGTTGAGTTAACTTGAAGGTTTTGTCCATAGACAATGCGTGAAAACCATATGTTGGATTCAAGTTTGAAAGATGGAGTTCTTGTTTAGAACTCCAAGGTTGTCTAGCTCTAGTGTATGAGTTAACCACGCAGGATCAAAATCTTGAGAACAAGGTGCAAAGGTTTTGTCGGTTCTTCTTTTATAAAGCGGCCAAACCGTTTATTCACCTATTTTATAATGCTTTGTTGGTATTTTTTGTTTATCTCCATGATGTTCTAGAGCTTTTTGTTAGATAAACATGCCCAATCTAATATAATATGAAGTGTCATACATATAGCAGTTTTTGTACCGGTTTGTCCGGAAGACCTAAGATGTTTCGGACTATGTCCCAAGAAAAAAAGGTCTGAAGTGTCCTGGGAATGCCCTTTGGTGAGGCATTGCGGCTATCACAACCATTTTGCACCCACACCTCTCGCATGAACATTAGCTTTAATTCGAAAGTGAAGTTGGTATACATCGCCATATCTGTGTGGCTCGATTGTCTCTATACCTGAGCTTTTTTTACTTAGGAATTTATCTTGTGATACCCTATGTGCTTCAAGTTACATATATTGCTATGAAATATTGTTTAAATCTTGTATAACATATGTTCTTGGTGCACAAAATTGAGTTTAGCATATTTTGGTATGTTTCTTGATAAATAATATGGTAGTTTATTTATACACTTATTGTAGCCAAAAACTTTTAAAAAAAGGAATATTCACCCCTTCTCTAGGTGATATCTATGTCCTTTCACCGTGCTCCTTACTCCAGTGCAGTCCACTATCGTACCAACAAAAAGAGTGTGAGATCTTGCAAAGCGAACTACGTCCAACAATGGCGAGTTGGACCTCAAATAATTCATGACTGGAGCGCAAGCCTGTTGGGAATTAACAAACTTGGTACATGTAAGGGTGTATTAACTCGATCATCACTACTTATTTATCATGAAAGTAAAGCTACGCAATAACATATACATTGAAGCCGGACAAAGTGAGATCATGGATAATGCCCAAGATGATGTCTGGGTTCCAAACTAACATCTTTGCGCTGAGCAATATCAATGCACAATACCAACAATCACAATGCTACGGTTACAAAAAAAAAAATGATTTTCTAATGTTTCAAAAAATTATAAAAATGGGTGAACGTTCTCAAGGCATATGTCTACAACCATATGCTCAGCGCAAGAGTTAGGAGTTGAAACAATATGGAAACAAAATGGCTTAATACAACTTGAAAAAGGTGGTGGATTTGAGCTTTATAACCTTGGAAAGGGACTCTCGGTTTTTTATTCACATTTCTATCATTCCCTTATCTCTTAGTGGTGTTTCTCTTGTCCAATACAGGTTAGCATGAATTTTGCATCACCTTACTTGGTGGCTACTAGAGGAGAGGATAAACATCCCCTTGATCATGTGGGAAGTTAGAAATTCCTCCGTGTCATAACACTAATGAATGATGGACTCTTGCATACGTTCGTAATGTCTAAAGGCTCGAAATTATTCATGTCCTGTCGTCCTAACATAACACATGAGGGGTTGTCCCAACAGAGCTGTGTTGGACGGGGAATGTGAATATTCGTGTTAGGATTTAGAAATGATTTGGGTCTTTTTTTTTAAAGCGGCGCCCTAGAAGAAGTTGCTCTTGTGTTATTGTTCTAGCATGCGTTGGGAGGAAAGAAGATCAAGAGTGAAGGATTCTACAACGGTACATTTGTGCCTTTACGGTAACAACAGCAGACGATTGCTTATTCTCCCCCCCATGGAAATCAGTCAGAGGATCATGATGTAGGCGAATGCGTAAGTTTGCAGGTTTGTATTGGCCGCACAACATATCTTTCTTAGTGATATTGAAGACAATCCATAATAAGCTAGCGGACAACATAGTCCATGTATGTTGCATAGTTCCTCTTGAGGGCATCGTTTTTGGAACACGAACTAGTTGACGGAGCGGTGTTTCATCTATCACGTCGATGTCGGTGTGTCTCGGCGGCGTGGCCCTGCGGGGTCTCGATTTTGGGTCGATGAACTCACGCATGGCGGCGCTATCTGGCATCATGGCGATGCCGACGATAGACCAGATTTGCGAGGTCATGGTGTTGATCCTTTCTGAAGATGGGTTTGTGGAAGACGACGGCAACGACTAAAGCGTACATGTCGGTGTGCGTTGAGTGTTTAGCTGAACTGGTACTCCAGTTTTAGATGTGTGCGTTGGTGTAGTCACCCCCATCATAGTGGTAGCGACCCTTATTGTCGAGAGGTTGATTTCAGTTTGTTTCATCATTGTACTTTGTAAATATGGTTGGAATTAATAAGTACGTACGGTCATGTGCATCACTTGATGCAGAGGTCTGTGAATCGCACCCTCCATTTCTAAAAAAAGTTCATATATCCTGCTATTAATTTGCATTGTTGGGATGTTTGGTTGGTGTCCTTGGTGTAAGATGCCCGACCTACAATGTCTTGTGAAGCTTAATGATTGCTTAGTAACCATATGCTATTATCATTTAACGGTTCGATGTTAACATGGAAACCAGTATACTATCGGTGGCATCGTTCTTTTTTTTCTGTTGAAACGTAACAAAATGATATCTTCTTTGAAACATCTGGCCAAGACGAACATAACAATAAAACCGTCTGTAAACAACGTAAATTTTGTGGGATTATTTGAAATTTCAAATTTAATGAAAAATGTGACAACCATGTACATGAAAATTTTGTAGTCGATATGTCTTCTGAGGAGTGAGGAGGTTGTGGAAACAAATGAAAACCTAACAATGTCATTTTATTGCCCCACTAAAAAACGCTAAGAAAAAACAATTTGCTGATTTTTTTTGAAAGATCCAGAGCAACTGCTGTCTTTTCGATTAATTAGTAGGTAGAATATGTAATGAGTGACAATAATGCCAAGGACTAACTGAAAAGAATTTCAGAAAAAAAAAAAGAGCCACAAAGCAAAAGACCACAAAACCTACTCCGGGGCTGCCGCCCCGACATCCTCGAACCTTGCCGACAAGCTATGTTACACGGGCTCCCACAATTCCCCCAGGACTTTAAGGCAGTGTCTTCAAGAAGAGAGCGATGTAGACGCCACCACGGCAAGAAACCTCGGCCTTCGAGGTGTGGAGAGGGCTGGGTTCCACGACGATGCCTTCAGGAAGGAGTAGCGACGCACGGAGACGTCGTCATTGTCGGCACCTACCCAGGGCCAGTGTGAGGCTTTCGCCCAGAACACCTAAACCACACCACATGAGCTGGAACATAGACTTGCTGAGGACCACCAACTCTGGCAAAAACCGGGCACACTGTGGCAGAAGCGCAGCACCGGAGCAACAAAGCCACCAATGCTCCGGGCCGCCGCCCCAAAAATATTCAATCATCGCTAATACGTCACTCTCCCATCAATCGCAAACACGTCATCCACTTCTTCCGGGTAGCTCTCAATGATATCAAACAACACATCCTGCGCCACCTCATCTATGTCGTCCAGTACATTGGGAGGTATCAGCGCCATATCGTCCTTCCCTCGCCGCCGTAGCTTTCGCCCTCATGCAAGCAGCTGTAGTAGAGCTTCATGAGCTCGTCGATCGGGCTCCGGCCATCCTCCGTGGTTGCAGCAGTGAGCTGATGGGGCAGCATTATGGTCAGCTCAGATAGGTTCCCGCCTGTCGGCGGAGGACACGTCCCACTCGAGCTGCTTCTGCGGGCGATTTCACGCTTGCTCTTGTCATGCGCGCCGCGCACAACACCCGCCTTCAGGCTATCGTCGTCCCTTGCCTCCTCCTGCTCGAGCGGTGTGATCCGTAGCGAGCTCTTGAACCGGCCGCTAAGCGCCTCCTCCTACCGGAGCACCTTGGACCAAGTCTCGGACTCCTTGGCGCCCATCTTTTGCTGCAGCCGCTTAGACTGCCACACGAGCTTGCGCATCTGGTCGAAGCGCGGGCTCATGTGTTTGATCACCGCGCTGAGAAGGGACACCTTCCACGCCTTCTTCAGGTCGTGCGGCTTCCGGTACGGTGGCACTCCCTGGTGCGCTTGCATCTCTCCCTGTGTGCCCCACCAGGACTCGTGTCCCGTCGGCCACCATGGCGGTGGCAGGACGCGCTCCAGCGGGAAGCTCCGTTGCGGTGGCTGGCAGTGTTGGATTAACGATGAGAGCAAAGATCCCAAGGTGTTGTCTTGGATGTCCTGCAGCCGGTTGAGGCAGGAGACCAGGCCTACCGGGCTTCCAGCCATGGGGTCGACCAAACCCATCGGGCCGGCGCGGTCGAAGCTCACATTCTCCTTCCACCAAGCGCGGAGGCTGTCGGAGGAGCCGGACATTGGTTCGCCGGCCTCGTCGATGACGCCGTACACGAACCTGCGCGCGTTGCAGGCCTCCATCATCCTGAGCATGTGCCGGAGGACGCCGTCTTGCGCGCGGAGCATGGCCTTCCGGCGGCACCGCACGTCGGAAGGTTCCTCCTCCTGCTCCTGGCCGGCGCCCCCAAACGATCGAGGATGCCCTAGCGCCAGCACGACCCTCGAGCCTCGTGAGCAGCATCTGGTCCTTCCACATGCGCTTCTTGAGGTCGGAGATCTCGACTGACTCAGAGTCGCTATTCTCCTCATGCTCCAGCTCCTGCCCGTCAAGCTCGGCCTGGACATCACTGTCACTGCGGCCAGGTCCGTTTTCGTCCTCCATGGCCGATTCTGCAGAAAGAGGCTTCATGCCGTGAATGAGTTTATTCATGGTGTAAACCGGCCGGCAAATGGTTGATTTGGGGGAGGTTGGAGATCTGTTGTGCAATGACGGGTTTGTCGGCACAGATGAGGATGATGTGGTTGCTGATGCGATGTTGCTGCAGCTGGTGCCTGGCCTTGCTGAGCTGACTCGAGAGGTGATGAGGTGATGTTGATGGACGACGCAGTGCGGGCGCACGAAGGGGAGGGCAATGCCATTCCCAGTTCGGACTCCGCCCTGTTGCCCGATCAGGGGGAACATGTCGGGGAAAAGGAGGTCGGGAAGACCGCCTCGCCGATGCGGGCTGGCCGTGAGCAGCAGGACGTAGAGGTGGGTGCACCTCTGTGCCCCTTGTCTAGCTTCCTCGCCCAGATCACGGTGCCGCTCGCGACCACCATCTTGGGCACGCCGGCCACGACGTTGGCCCCTGAGGTGGAGGTGGCGGCGTTGTCTGTGTGGAGGAGTGGTAGGCTCGCCAAGCTGTATTCGAATGGCGCCAATATCGAGCAGTTGGCCAGGGAGACCGTGGCACGCCGTCTTGGCTCGCTACCTGAGGAGGCCCTCTCGGGGCGCCGGCGAGAGGATTTCTTGGCCTTGTTAGATGTCTCGGACCATCCCTTTTCGGACCAGGCGGTGGCGGCCATCGACGACCTCGTCCTCGCCGTGAAGAAGACCAAGAAGAAGAAGATGCCGTTAGTGACCAGGATGGAGCGGCAGATGCCGCCGGGAGTGGCTTGATGCTGAAGCTTATGATGTTTAGGCACTCCTCCTTGCAATTGTTGGGAGGAGGTGATTCTTGTGTTTGTGGGGCTCTTTTGCCTTCGGGAGGCGGCGGATTTGGTGTTGGAGGAGTTTGCGTTGCGGGCTTTCACTCACACGTAAGATCCTGGAGACTAGTTTCTGTAGTTTTTTGCTTGTAGAGGGTTTTTTCCCTATCTCACAATTCTGTACATAACACTCTATTCTATCTAATCGGACGGCGGATTCGACCGCCTTAAATCTCAAAAAAAAATCAGATGACAGCCCGGCCGGTCGATCGGCCGGCGGGTGATCGATGTCGTGGCGTGGCCACGAGCCCATGAATCTGGCCAAAGGCCGTCTCGGGAATCGCGTGCGATCGTTCTAAGTTTCCGTGTAGGCGCATGCCGCCTACAAGTTCCGCTGTATGTGTGCACACACACTAGCTACACGGAAAATACAATACCACCCTGGGTAAGGGCCCCCGCCCCTATCCGTGCCGTCAATTTTTACTTATTGAAGATTCGTGCAGATTTTTTTTGTAGATCACCCCTCCCACCAGTCCATTTCATTTTACAGAATCCCCCTTATAATTTCAGATATTTCAAGTTCTCCTTTCTCCTGTAATTTGTTTTGTCCACTTTTTTGAGTCAAAAGTGGGACAACATTTTTCTAAGAAATTTGTCCACATTCGAATAATTTTCTGAGTCAAAATTTTATCATATTGCAGATCATATAATTTTAGCTAATTCACAGAAAATACAATATTTACTGACAAAAACTTTTCTGATTTCACAAATATTAATACAACACAAAATAATTTTGTAGAAAATCACAAACACAATTATGTTAAATACATTTTTTCTGGATTTTTAATATCAAAATAATTATGTGAAGTTTCATACAAAATTCATACAAGATTCAGAGAGATTCACAAAATAAAATATTTCCCAGAATTTTTCATATCACAATTTTTCTAATAGCAACTTTCCCAGAATATTCATACACGGTTCATAAATTACAAAAAATACCAAAATAATTATGTGAAGTTTCATACAAAGTTCATACAAGATTCATATAAGATGTACAAGATTCGTATGGGATTCATACACAATTCGTACATGATTCACAGTAAACAATTTTAGAAATCATGTTGATTTCTAAAAAGAAAAATATAGGGAAAGAAGTAAGCAACGACAACTTCAGTTCACAAACGAAAAGTCAATTTCAAAAAATCCCCTCGCTGCCTCCCTACCAGCAAACAGCTGCTATGCTTCAGATCCAACCATACTCAGACAACCATGGTGCTTCTTCGACGTTGCTGCCTTGCCTTGGAGCTTCGGATCTGGCGAGTTTGCCAGCTAATGATCGCTTTTTTGTTTCTCCAAACTACGAAATAGTTTGACACAGTTCTGCATATTCTAGACAAGAATCTGAGGTCCTCCCTAGCTTCCCGATCGCATTGGCTGGATCTACAAATCCGGATATAAAAAAGGAAATATCTGCATCAACATGAACCATGAACAAAAACAAATTTGAAGAACAAGGAGCAGATCCAAAACAAGGAAAACGACACATATCAAACCAAATCTTTTGAGATCTGGGGAATAAACCAAAAGAAACTTTGAATACAACAAGAAAAATAGATTAAAAAAATCTAGAAAAAGCAGGATCGGGGCGATGATGTTGAGCGTGGACGGCACCACCTCGTTGTGCGCCGCGCCCCTTCTTCTTGTGCGCCGCCGCCTTCTCCTTGTGCGCTGCCGCCGCCTTCTCCTTGTGCGCCGCCGGGAAGACGAAGGTCACAGGCGACATCACGGGAGGGCGTGGGAGGGACGGCTCGTTCTGGCGCCGCCGGCGGGAGGGCGCCGCTGGCGCGGGCAGGTGATTTGGGGAGGATTGGGTCGGGAGGTTAGGGTTTCTCCCAATTTTTTGACGAATATATAGGCAGCCGTGTACTGCGGGTTGAATCTACTATTTTCAGGGGGGCAAAATGCAAAAACATATGCCTCTCTGAGCAGTTGACCCGCACGAATCCCAAAGAAAAAACGAGTGGCTCGGATAGTAGCTGTGGCCCTATACGTAAGGGGTAAATCCACGTCCCTAGCTACACGGGTCGTAGAAATTCTGCGGCAGAATATACAGCTAAAGTTTATGTTCCGCTCTTCTGGCCTCACTTTGTTTAACGTATTTGCTTTGACAGTATCTCACATTGTGTGTTTATGTGTATGGTTTCGAATTCGATATGTGTTCGTGTGGATGTGGTGGCGCGATGGGCATTCAATTTTCTAAGCAGCCGTAGCGAAGAGATACACAAGTGCTTTTCTTAAATGCAGCATAGATGAACGGACAAACTAAGGTACTAGCTTGTCACGATTCCAAACATAAATGATCAAGGCGAAATATCCAGTGAAAACTACCGTCATTTTTAGATTCATGTTCATAATAGTATTAGAGGATTTCAATACACATGAATTTTTGCTAAGAAATCACTTTGAATCAAAAGAATTACAGCTCTAAAATTCCCATGGATTGCATTCCACAATTTCCTCACCTCAATTAAATAGGAATTTGAACATCCACTCTAAACTCTTTTTTATACTAATTCATGTAGAATCAAGCCACTTTTCCTGTGTTTAGTCCAAATGATCATTCATGTATTTTTTCTATTTTACACCTACAACCCTATTAAATTTCTGCCTGTGATCCAAAGAAGCTGAACTTGCGTCGCGCGTGTGTCCCACCCACCAGTGACGGAGCTTGAAGGGGGAATTCTAAATGGTATGCACAAAAATTAAATGCCAATTCGTGCAACAAGCAGAATTAAAATATTAGATAAACTTGTATTATTTTCCCGGCATTTGCTTACAAAATACAGGTATGTCATTCATATATCTATAAAAACTCCAAAAGCGGTACCAAAATCCAGCTCACTCATTGAGTTATTCATCATAGAACGTGGATTTAATTGTTACGAGTTTGAACTTCTCGAAAGAGATATACCTAGCGGATCGAAACAGCGTTCCTAGGAAGTAGAAATTAATTAATTAAGCAGTATAGAGGAGAGTATGTTGCATGTTTGCAGCCTTTACCAGCCGGCCGCCAGAGTCTAGAGCATAGGAGCAGCTCACTATACAAGCCAAAAAGACGATGGACTAGAGTGCATCGCTGCTACTGAGTAGCGGCGCTAGATGACCAAAGTCCATCGCATGGTTTAGTGGGTTAATACTCCTCAAATTAATTTTTTATGAAGGGAGATTTATTACCTACAAAATTTAAGCACTGTTCAAATATGCCGATTTATCGTTTATCGTTGTCTGACCGATAAGATAAATTGGCCGATAAATCGGTCGATATACTGATAAATCGGCCGATTTAGCCCTTATCATAGGTCGATTGATAATTTCGATAAGCGATATATCTACAACATTGGATTTATGCATTATACCCGACCTTTGCATGCGTTTATGGAAGGCCAATATTTCCCAAACAGGAATTTACTTGATACTGCCTTTATTCAGAACACTTCACCTTCTTGACACGGTGTTACCCATGGTTTGGAGCTGCAAAAGAAGGGGGCTATATGGCGTATTGGTACTGTCACACGGGTCAGGATTTGGCGTGATAATTGGCTTTCGTGATTTGATTCTCTCAGTGTCTGGGAAAATGAAGGTAAACAGATTGAGATGGGTTTCTGAGCTAATAAATCCTGCTACCCGATCATGGGATGAAGATATAATTTGGAAGTTCTTTTGACCCCATGATGCGGACACAATTCTTGCTATTCGTCTAACTCCTCGTGCAATGGAGGATTTTATCGCATGGATATGGAGGACACAAGCCAGTTCACCAGCGGACCAACTCACCCTACAACCGAGATTGGACAATCAAGCTTCGCTCATCTCGGAGATCGGCCGGTTTGGGACTGTATATGGAAAACAAAGGTGCCTTAGAAAATTAGAGTGTCCGGATGGAAGGGGGCCAAGAATACGCTGGCTGTAATGCAAAATGTGCATAGAAGAATAATCACAACCCGTCCCGCGTGTTCAATCTGTGGGCGAATGGATGAAGATTCACATCATGCGTTGGTAACGTGTACTACGGCGAGAGTGTTGCGCGATGGTCTCCGTCAGCATTGGTCACTTCCTCCTGAGTATGAATTCAGGAATTCTTGCAAGGAATGGTTTATCCAACTAATCATCGCAACGATATCGTACAGGGAGACGGAGATGCTTCAGTGACAGCTTCGGTGTCCTTCCTGCAAAACTATGTCACGGAATGCTTAGCTGCAAACTCGTCGAACAAGTCGAGCAAAGGAAAATATCTGATCTATCCGAGCCAGCTTAGGCGAGTAGATATCAAGGAGGAGTCTCAATGGCGACCTCCTCCTGTGGGCTCCCTGACTCTGAATGTCGATGCAGGGTGGGATGAGTGTGAGATATGGCATTGGCATTCCGAGATGAGAAGGGCGTAGTGCTGCTATCATTCTCGAGGTTCTTACCTTTCTGTGCTAGTGTCGAAGAAGCGGAAGCGAAGGCCTTCCTGGAGGGCCTTCACCATCTGATTTCGGTCCAGCAATTCCCGTGCATCATGGAGACTGATTGCCTTTGCTGGAGATTAAGATTTCATCTGCAACTATGAGGAAATTAAAGATTTATGAGGAAATTACTTCAAATACCTAGGCTCGGTCGGCCTCTTGGAGCATCTATGAGGAAATTAAAGATTTCATCCGCAACTATCCTTTGTTGGAGATTAAGAAGATTAATATTCATAGTAATCACGGGGCTCATGCATTTGCTCAATTAGGGAAGAGAGGGACGAGTGATGTGTTTTGCAATTCGGTTCCGATTAGTTGCGTCTCTGGTTTTGTTTTGAATGATTGTAAGAACTGTAACTGTGAATAGCCGTAAGTTTCAGACACACTCTTTTCCTTACTGGGTACCTAAGTGGACTGGAAGGTTTTTAATAAGGCGGCTTACGTGCTAATTATATTAATACAATATTTCAAAAACAAGTATGTACACAACCGTGGCAAGTTTAACAGTAATGAAAATAAAACTGACGTGTAACATATCAAGGAAATACTAGAAACACCTATGGTTGTGGAGGGTCAATCCATGTTGACATCCATGTTAGTATAAAATATCTCTCGGCAGTGTCCTTCCTTCAGTATTATACTCACCTTCGTGAATAGGTCACGATGCTCCATACATTTCAACTGAGACCACAAACATAGCGTAGTTGTACTCCTATAGACGACCTGTATGAGAGAATAATTTTTATCATTAAAAAGCTTGTCATTTCTAAACAGCCAAAGCGATCATATAACGACAAGCGCTGCCCCCCCCTCCTAATAGTGGTGGGTATAAGGTAGAACCTATCTTAGATGATTGATCATATAGAACCAGCTAAATTACACTCGAAGAATAAGTTTCGAGAAAGAGTGTTTGATAGTCTCGTCCTTATGACAGAAAACACACTTTTTACTTCTCGATGAAGATACCATGCAAATATCTTGTTTTGAGTGGTTTCTTTATCTTCAAGATCTTCTTTTTATTATCAACTGGAACATCCAGTTGAAAAGGCTTTATACATGGAGTCCACCGAGAATTTTTCACTCTTGTGTAAGTTCCATGGAAACTCACTTGACCCATATGCGTCAAATTGATCAAAGTCAGTCGTAGCAACTCGTGGCAAGATGCTAGACGGGGACCAACAATATCTCTTATGAACGTCACATTTGGAGGAAAATTCTTAAACACTTGAACGAGCGTATTGCTTTTGTGACCCTCAAGGACTATATTGTATAAAATTGGATATTGTTTTCGGAGTGAGGTAGTGCCTAGCCACCTATCCTGGCAGAACTTATCTATGAACCATCTTTGATGAAAAAATAACCATATGCGAAGAAAAATTTCATCGTCGCCATTAGGCCAGCACAAAAATGGGAATCACCTAGTATCCAAGAAACATGTGATACCGCACTTGAGCCTATATACTTTCTCCTTAGAAGAGTTTATCGTACCCCAATTTCAGTGGGAAGCTTAAACAACATTTTGAAGGGGATCGCAGGCAGAAAACAATAATTTTCCTAGCAACGATATCTTTAAACTAGCCAGAATATATACTATGCATATATAGTAGTACGATGGAGATCAGAATACATACCCTTGAAGACCGAAAGCGGAGATTACGTTCCCGCACGAACATTGACGATGAAGACGACGAAGCCGACCTCAAGGTCGTGTAGAGGAAGTAGACCTCCGAGCACCGCTAGCGCCGCACCTCGTAGAGCCTCACACACGTACGGTGGAGACGACGGCCTCCGAAGCTCCAGTCTAGGACGAGCAGCGGAAGACTTGAACCGGAACACCAACATCACAGCAGCGGGCGTATGGTGGAGAGAACTCTCTCTCCTCGGCGCAACTCCGATAAAGGGAATCAGAGGAGAAATAGAGAATTAATTGGGTGAATTAAAATGCCAGGGGTGCACCTCTATATAAAGGCTCCAGGAGGGAGCCAAACTTGCCAGCCGGGCGGGGTGGGACTAACCCCCCCCCCCCCTAGGTGGGCCCCTTAGGCCGGCCTCTCCCTAATCCGAACCCTGGAGGGGACTTTCTCCCCTATGGGCCTTCTTTCCACCAGAAGGCCCATTTAGGGAAATCAGACTTTAAAAATTTGAAAATAAATAAAATTAAATTTAACTATTAATTACACTAATTAATATTAAACATATACTATATAATTTATTCCGACTCTGAAAACTATTTTGTCGCTGCCCGATCTCCATCGGACCATTTCCGGGACGTTCCGGTATTCTCTTTCCTTTCCGGTTGTCTTATCGAAACCCCTTAAGTGTGTTACCCTAGCGGTTCGATATAATAACACACATGATCGAGACCCCTCTCCGATCAATGATTAATTCGTGGGCCTGGACACATTGAATTAACCCCTGTGATATAACGAATGACTTTTGTCGATCGAACCTAGATGTCGAGTCTTAAACCTTTTGCCATAGCGATACTTAGCATGTCCGAGACTCGTTCATAGATATATCCATACCTAGCATGATCTCGTTACCGACAACACTATCTTCTAGTCATCTGTGATCTTATGTCCGGGTGACCTAGTCACATGCTTGTAAGCTCATTTGACATAATCTCACCGAGTAGGCACTAGAGTATCTATCCTGCTATGCAGACTGACAAATCTCGCTCTTGACCCCTCGTCTCAACTATTCCCTTCCGATACCCGAGAGAGACACCTTTATTGTCACACTATATAAGATATGACGTTTGATGCAATCAAAGTATCTTTCAGGAATAACAATAAGAGTTGATCTCACGATTGAAGGCGTAATGACTACGTCCTACAAATATGGGCATGTCCATCACATCGTTCTACCAACGATATGACTCCATTGCCAACTGACGCCATGTCACATGATCTGTAAACCTCGATCATCAATGGCACAATGAACTAGTCTTAGTAGAGTCTACTAGGGATCTGGTTGTTTATGTATCACACGTGTATTAATGTTTCCGGTTAATACAGTTATAACATGACACAAAAATGTATTATGAACAAACGAGATATGATAAATAAATCACTTTATTAATTACCTCTAGGGCATATCTCTTTCACATTTACCAAAAAGGGATGTCTATTCATGCCGAGAAAACCATAGTCTTTGGGGCGGCACACTACATCCCATTTAACGAGTCGATATTTATTCTTGATCGAAAATAGTCCAATCGATACAAAACTACCTTAAATAATTGGAAGAAGAAAATCATATACAATACCATATTACTTAGGACTAAATTTATGGGAACCAATCTTTTTTAATTTACATTTTTCAACTATTCAAACTATTTTGTATTATTTCCTCAACATGTTTCCATTGAGCCAGCATAAGTCTGAATCAGGATGTCTATATAGCTGATTGGAAACTGACCTAGTACATAGCCAAATAACTCAGCATATTTGGTAGTGTCTTCCTGAGCTTCGCCAAAACACGCGAATTCTAATCTTTAGACCAAAGAGTTACTCGAATGCTTGATTAAATCGATTTCAGATTTCTCATATCTTCCAAGTCTTGTTTCATAAAAAGAATTATTTGTCGTCAGCGTATTGAAAAATAAATAGCCCACCATCCACTACTAGATGCGGGACTACATCTTTAATTTGTCCATCCGCTTTTGCACGCTCATTCCTAGTTACAGCCCTGGCTTCTGTGCCTTACTGGCTTACTGCTATCTTTTGATCTGAAGAATCATCCCTTCCTCTTTCGTTCCCGATGACGATGAGCATGACAAGGAATCAAGAGGTGGTAGCAATTTGACGTACTACCCGTGGCGGCGGCGAGACCGGCATATGTCGCAACTTTCCACCGCGTCAGCTGCTGACTGTGCATACATTTCATGCATTCCTCCACGTAAGGCAGTACCTGCATATTACACGTTTGCACGCTATGAAGTAGATAGCTATGCCTAAGTTTGTGTGCTCCACCGAAGCTTTGTTGGAAGAGTATAAGTGCATAACCGTGTTTTAAATTCACTTATGAAGATCGAGTAGGTACGTGCGGTGTAGACAAGACCGACTAACTATACTTGAGTAGAGCAAAGTGGTGAGTACTTTTGTTTAAAATTTCAACGAAACACGTAAGTAGCTGAGTTGGCTTCTTTATGCACATGCATGATGCATGATGGATCGCTTGGCTACGGCCGGCCTGCCATAGTTATCACACACACGCATATCAACAGGCTAGCTAGGATCGGAGGAGCTGGTATGGCTAAAACTCAGGATGTCGTTTGTTCCGTCAGAACAAGCGTTCGCTGTATATTCTGTGTTCAAGTCCAAACCATGTGGTTACGATGCAGCAAAGGCGGCCGGCGTGTCCCGAGATGACCTTAATTTGGACAAACTCACCCTGCGCTGCCACGCGCCCACGCCACGACATCACCTCACCTCACCTGCCTTCGCCGGCCTCTTCTCAACGCGCGCATAAGTAACCCGTCGGTGCAATCCTTTCGCTCGTCATAGATGATGATACATCGCTCGCCTCGCTGGTTACTGAATTCACGAGCTCATCCCAAGTAGTAGAACAGAGTACGTGCGCAGTGTTGATTAACGATTGGAGGCGTCCTTTTCGGATCGGCCATGCAGCAGGTGGAAGCGCACGGCGGTGGCAACGCCGAGTTCGTTTGCGACCTCGAGGAGCTGGAGGTGGAGCATGAGCAAGAGGAGATAATCGACTTGGACGCAGAGTCGGGTTCTGAATCGGTCGAGATCTCCGACCTCAAGAAACGCATGTGGAAGGACCAGATGCGTCTCATGAAACTCGAGAGCCGTGCCGGCGCCAGGAGATCAGGCGCGTCGGCTCCTTCTGCTCCTGCCGGGTCGTCGGACGGCCAGGGCCAGGAGGACACTCCCGAGGTGCGGTGCCGCCGTAAGGCGATGCTCCGCGCGCAGGACGGCGTCCTCCGCCACATGCTCAAGATGATGGAGGCCTGCAACGCGCGAGGGTTTGTGTATGGCGTCATCGACGAGGCCGGCGAGCCCATGTCCGGCTCATCCGACAGCCTCCGCGGCTGGTGGAAGGACAACGTCATCTTCGATCGCACGGGACCGATGGCCTTGACCGGCTCCGCAGACAGCAACAGCCCGCTCGGCCTGGCGTCTTACCTCCACCGTCTCCAGGGCATCCAGGACAACACCCTGGGCTCTGTGCTGTCGGCGCTCATCCAGCACTGCGAGCCACCGCAGCGGAACTTCCCCTTGGAGCGCGGCCTGGCGCCACCGTGGTGGCCGACGGGGAAGGAGTCCTGGTGGGGCACGCAGGGGGAGATGCAGGCCCACCAGGGAGCGCCGCCGTACCGGAAGCCCCACGACCTCAAGAAGGCCTGGAAGATCTCCCTGCTCAGCGCGGTCATCAAGCACATGAGCCCGCGCTTCGATCAGATGCGCAAACTCGTGTGGCAGTCCAAGCGCCTGCAGCAGAAGATGAGTGCCAAGGAGTCCGAGACGTGGTCCAAGGTGCTCGCTCAAGATCACGCCTCTCGATCACGACTGCACCGACGAGCTGGAAGAAGATGTGGTGCGTGGCCCACATGACAAGCGCAAGTGCGACAACGTCGAGAGCGGCAGCGCAGCCGGCAAATGCCCCAGACCAAGAGGCGGGAGCTGGGAGCTGGCCGCAATGCTGCCCGAGCTGGAGGGCACAGTGCTCCTGCAGGAGTGCCAGAGCCCAATCAATGAGCTCATGGAGCTCTACTACAACTGTCTGCAGGGGGACGAAGCCGACGAGAAACACGACGTGGCGGTGGTTCCACCTCGAGTAGCGCCCACCGGCGCTGATGGTGTGGCGCAGCAATTCCTCTTCGATATCATCGGGAGCTGCCCAGAAGTAGATCATGTGTTACGCTTGATGGAGGAGTAGACGAGCTAGTAGTGGGTATGAGAAATTAGTGGTTTAACGAGGATAACTTTCAGAGAAGATTATTCTGGAATAGTTGAACTAATCAGATGTCATTCGCAAAAAAAAAAGTCATCAAGAATTGTTTCCCCCTTGGCTAGTGAAGCATGTCTGAAAGAATTATTTGGTTCTTTTTTTTTTGAGAAACACCGTCACGTACCACTGAAAGCATAGCGTCGGTTAATTCCTGAAAATTCCAGAAAAGTGTGACCACCCATGTCAAGTCTAGGACTTGAACCTGGGTGGGCTGGTTCACCACAAGGAACCAACCAGTTGAGCTATGCCCACTTCACAGAATTATTTGGTTCTGACAGTACTATAACTCTGAACTTAGTTAAATAAAGATATGAACAGAGTGAATGACGATTTTATTCGTTTCTAAGAATTCTCGTATCCACGAAGACGTACTGAGAAACATTGTAAGGAGTCGGATGATTATACAAATCCGCCAATCCGAGGTGTAAAGGTTACAAATACCGTAAAAATTAAAGATTGGCTAAGTCTTTTTTTTCTTAAGTTTCAGTCACTTTTTTTAAGTGCACTACGTCAATACATAAGAAAGTGCTACTACTCGCACTTTTATGAGGTGACTAAGACATAAGAAAAAATTAATCGATACATACATAGTAATTCCTAAAAATAAAGTACAAAAAGAGGTATCATAAGTAAAATGACCCATATGGGATGGCGATCAGTTTTGGATAGGAATTGAGGAGTACTATGCCAAAACCGTGGTTGTCCCATGGATGACGAGAAGTGGAGGTCCAAATTGGCCTCTGAAAAGATGAAGGTGAAGATGGAAGAGTGTTAGATTGTACAACACTTGACGAGAAATGGCTTGCAAAAGAAAGAATATAGACAATCGTGATATCACGTTCATGAACTCAACATGATGGATGTCACGTCAAGGATATATCCGGAGGCCGGAGCTCACTCGTGGAGAGATGATGGTCAAAGTGGAGGCCTCTCATGGCGGTGTTGATCGAAGTTGGCGTGAAGGGTATTGATCAAGGTGGTGATGGTGATGTTATGCAGGTGGTGATGATTTTCTTGATGGTGATAATTTTCTTGGTGGTGATGAGCACATAAGTGCTTGAGTTCATGTGGTACGTATGTGGTAGGGTTTTGACCCACGACGTACGGACATGCTATGTTGTGGTTGTTTTGAATCAAACTTGGTGGTGACAGACGTGCTTTTGACAATTTATATGTATGTTTTAATTCAAACTATTTGGTGGGGACTTTCCCCTTTTCTCCTCCCCTCTCCTCCAGCGCCGCCTTGAGAGTCGCATGTGGCCACTCGGCGCCGCTCTCCTCCTCCGCCGGTCTCGCAGCCGGAGAGGAGATGGATTTGGTGCCCGAGCCTCCTGTGCATAGAAGGTTTCCTTTCCCTCGCCTTTCTAGTAGTTTTAAAGTTTCCCGTGTGCTCCTTCGTGGCACTTGGCGAGATGCCGAGGGGCTCGCTCCTGCTAACGGGGCTGCCGAAAGCTGGCTGGCCTTCCAAGCTCCCAGATCAGCTCCCATGGTGGGAGGTTGGTGGGGATGCGGTGGAGGTCGTGACCCCCTTCAATAATGGCAGTTTCGGCTAGCTTTGGATATGGAGATGCGGAGTTGCTCATCTTCCTCTGTCCAACTGTGGTGGCAAGGGGAGGCAATGGATCGGTGTCCGGATCAACGGAGTTAAAGCTGGTTTGGAGAATTGGGTGCATCTGGCAGCACCCGGTGTTGGTCGTAGTGGGTTTCCCCTATTGTGGTGCTCCTGAGGTTGGAGACGGTCGACGGTGGGGTAAGTTGCTGCTACAACCTCTGTTAATAAGGCCATGGTTATCTATCATGTGGAGAAAGTGAGGCAGGTGGTGAATCTTCCTCTGACCGACCATGGCGGCGAGGGGGCGGAAGAGGCGCTGCTGGTTTTCCTTGGCCTCCACAAGATGGTGGATAGAGTTCTTGCTACAACTTTGTTCGAATCACACGGTGGCCATGATTGCCTCTGTGTTCTCTGACCGGCATGACAACCTGTTCTTTGCCTCCAAGATGGAGACTCTCTAGAGCTCGGCTTCTCGTCGTCGCCAAGTGATGTGTCCCTAGCGGCTTTGAGTGGACTGGTTGTACAGGTTCCTCGTCGGAGGAGAGACATTGAGCTTTTCACCCTTTGATCTTGGCGTAATCAGTGCCTAGAGGTCGATAGGCGAGCGTTGGTGGTGGAGTTGCCCTTGCACCTGATTGCTTTTTTCCTTTTGTGTCAGGGCCTATTTGTAAAAATGGAGGCTTTATCTTTAAATATTAGGTTCATTAGTGTAAGTTTTGTAAAAGGGCATCCTTGTAATTTGTTACGCCACGTGGTTCTTAATGAAGGCAGTTGAGGGGTCCTCTTGGCCCCACCTCCAGTGCAGAAAAAATTGAACTATTCGATTGGATGAACTATGTATGTCTAGTATTTCGATGTTACCTACGATGAATTTAAATTATTCTAATTATTTGAAATAACGTGTAATTATTTTAAATGTATGTAACAAAAGCCAAAAAGAATTGGGAAAAAATTTATAAGAGTTAAATATAAGGATTATGTTAGAAGCCACTATTTTTTATTCACTATAACCTTTAAAAAATATTTTTCTTCTATTTAAGTATAAACGTTTTGATAATAGGACATGAATATTCATGCAACCATATGTATCGTTTTGAATCAACTCAAACATCCCTTTCTTAATATTAATACTCACCCAGTTTTATACTTTGATACTCATCCCTAGTGATAGTACAAATTTAGCTACCAAAACATTTTACATTTTGTTATGTGTGAGTATTGGGGATAGATCTGAGCAAATTGAAAAGCTGACTCGCCCAAGGACTGGTTGTGGGACCCGACTTACGGCCCACCTGCCAGAAGAACAAAGGGCCCGACAGCCCGGTTTTGACATATCTTTACGTCAACGAAGCGCAGACTGACAATCCATTGCCACTTTACTTTAAAACCCCACCACCCCTAGGCCAAAGCCCCCATTCAAGACAGCAGCAGAGTCCGCACAGTGAGCAGAGCACCTGCAATTCAAAACCTGCGAGAGGGGGAAGAGAGATGGACAGAGCGGTGCCGGTGCGGAAGACGCACGCCTCGACGGCCGGCCTGCTCGCATGGTCGGAAACCTTCGCCGCGGACGCGGCCACCCCGCCAACCTCCTCGCGCCCCAACCTCAAGGTAAATCCCCATCGGCCTCCACGGAGCCTTTTTTTCCTTCCTTCCCCGTCGCCACGCCACGCGATGCGGCCGAGCCCTGCCTCATTACCTTGCATCGCGCCGTGCCGCTAACCGCTGTATTTTTGTCAGCCGGCAGGCGGGATCACGCCTGCGATGTTCGGCGCGCCGGTGACCGAGCAGGAAGCCGAGGATCTGAGCAAGAGGTGAGGGATTTCTGCCCTGATCCACTCGATCTGTGCCGATGCCGTGCTGCGTTGCGTCCCGCGTGTGTTCGTGCGTGCTCCTGCACTTGCGCGTCGCCTGTGGTTTTCAAATCGTGCTGTCATTTTGCACAGTGCAGATTTTCTGAATCTTAGGGACAGATAGCGGCTAAAAGAAAAAAAACAGCTAGATGCCAATCTCAGACTTAATGCATATACTAGTATTGTTTAATTTAATGCTCTCAGTGCAGTACCGCCCCATGCATAGCTGTTTGTCCTACGGTGACTTTTACGGGGGAGAGCACAAATTAACAGACGGCTCAGATTAAGCAGCAGATATAAGGCCCAGTAGGCCCACAAGTCGTAAGTATTAGTAGAAAAAAACACACGCAATAGGCAAATCGACCTGTCGTTAACAGAGAGGCTGTATTTGACGACCACCCCCTTCGGGGCGAGTGGGCCGGCCCAATAGCGCACGGCCTGGTTTTTTTCTTTTTTCTGTTTCTTTTTCTTTTTACTGTTTATATTTTCTTTTTTTGTTTTATTATTTTTAGGATGTTTCTTTTTTCATTTTCTTTCCTGTTTTTTAGTTTTAAATATTTACTATTTTTAAAAAAATCAACTATAATTATTTTTATGTTTTTTTCCTCTATTATTTTTATGTTCACAGATTTTTTCTGTTCATGGGGATTTTTTGTGTTGACGTAAAAAATATAAATTTAAAATTATTCAAATGTAAAAATTGTTCAAATTTGAAAATTATTCACATATAAAAATTATTCAAATTTTTAAAAGTTTTTGATTTGAAAAATTGTTCAAACACGAAAATTGTTCACATATAAAAATTATTCAAATTTAGAAAGGTTTTAGACTTGTAAAATTGTTTAAATATAAAAATTATTCAAATTTAGAAAGGTTTTAGATTTGAAAAATTGTTCAAACACGAAAATTGTTCATATTTAAAAATTATTCAAATTAAAAGTTTTAGATTTTGAAAAATTGTTCAAATTAAAAAACTGTTTAAATTAAAAAATTGTTCAACTTTGAAAAAAAATCATATACAAATATCTTTCAAATTATGTTTTTTCTGTAAAAACTGAAAAGAAAGGAAGAAGTGTTATTGGGCCGGCCCATTTCGCGGAGAGGTGGTCGTGCGCTATTAGCGCACGACCAGGTCGTCAAATAGGCGCTCCCTCGTTAACACGCCGCCGTCTCCAGCTGACCGTAAGACCTTGAGCCAGACGCCGCGGAAGCACACCGGCTAGTACGCCTACCAGGGTTGCTTCTTCCAGAACATCCGGGAGAGCCGCTTTCGCACCCTAGACCCCAACAGGGCCGACCTATTCTTCCTCCCCATCTCGCCCCCACGAGATCAGCGGCAACAATGTCATGTGAAGAGTTTGTTGCATTGCACAAATCCTCTGATTAGGTGTTATACTCAGTAGATTCATTAGGTCATTCTTTCAAGATTATTAGCTGGTCCCTGCCCACCAATTTGGAGTCTTTTGTGAAGTTTGATGGTGTACTGAACTTCCACTGATTTGATTTGCCCGAGTCACTGCATATGCCTTCTCGACAAATTATGCATCTACTCTTGTAAAGTAAGTACACTATTGCTGATGAGATAGTAAGCATCAAGATATATATCAGATTGACATGCATGCTCTGTACTTTTTGCTCCCGCGAGAACAATCCAATTGCTTTACGCTTGTAAAGTAATCCACGGTATCACTGATTATACAGTAAACATGTTGGATCATGTTGGATCGACATGCTAGCATTACAAAGAACGACTCGTGACATTTTCCCAGGGGGCTAATATGGCTGTGCACGCAACTATTCATGTATTTGTAAACTATGCTCCGTGTACAGTGTACACCGAGTAATCACCGAAAACTCTTATAATTCTTCACCAGAATGCAACTCATTTAGTATTACGAGAAACATAATTGCAGATATAACAGTGTGACATCCTAGCATTACAAAGAAGAGTTGAACGTAGCAGCAACGAGAGTTGCACCATGAAGTTTCGTCATAGTCGAGTTCAGTTGAAATATTGCATAAATCAGCTGTCCAAAATGTATTTGAAAGTTGCTAAATTCATGTGGTTCAACATGGACCACCATGGACGAGGTCGGCTCGTGGCCTGGACGCGCTGGAGGAGGGTCAAAGGTTTAACGACGTGTGTGCGCTGATGGGAGCCCGGCCGCCCCGGCTCCCCGTGACGATCCGCCGGCCGCCCGGTGC
This sequence comes from Poa annua, assembly GCA_026929855.1. NCBI lineage: Eukaryota > Viridiplantae > Streptophyta > Magnoliopsida > Poales > Poaceae > Poa > Poa annua. The sequence continues at coordinate 64,864,540 of CM049429.1, read as the reverse complement.
GTGTGTTGGAGGTATGATCTAAGGGAGACAGGATATCTTGGATCAGCGGCGGCGGGAAGGGCCGAAGCGAGGCGGCGGTGGCGTCGGAGTCTCGGAGATGCGCATCGGAGATCGGCGGCAACACCCACGCAGCGAGGTGACTCGTAGAAGAAGGGTTATGAATGTTTTTTTTCTTTTCTTGAACGCACCTAGTTGGACTATATTGGGCCTCGGCCCATCTACGGCCTTTTCTCGGTGGGCGGTAACTTTGGGACTAGTATGAATCATACTGGTCGTCGTTTTGTCACTAGTATGAAATTGTGTGAGCCGTTGGATAGATGAAAATGGAGGGCTATTATTTGTTTGAGGGTACCATAAAACACCTCTTGTCCTACTGTAGTACTAGAATCTTAGCTATTATTGCACACTAGTGCTAGGATGGACAAACCGGAGATTGGCGCATTTGCAGCACGGTACGGTATTTCTTGCGCCAAGGTCCCAGATTTCTGGTTCTGAAATCTGAAAATGATTGTGTTGGTTAGGTAATGGGAAAGAACCTCTTAATTCTTTCTGTTCGGTTGGTACCCGAAATTAGATTATTTGTTCGACCATGAAATTCCTGCTAAGTAGAACTTTGAATAAGATGAGTAGTGCAGCAGGCTTCTAGCATCAGCGTGGCAGAGCCAGGAGTTGCTGATGAAGGAGACAAAGTGAAGCAAACTATGTCACATTATTGTGTAGAAGAGCTTAACTTTCACAATCAAATGATATTTCCTAAAAAATAGAGGTAATAGAACCATATTCCCTGCCACTACATTCTGTCTCCATCACCCAGTATGTGAGAGTTTCATGCTGTTTTGATGTCTTAGTAATTGAAACTTGTAACTTTGTTATGTTCTTTTCAAATTCTGCCATTTCTTATTTATAATGCTGAGATTGTTGATGGAATATTGGGGAAAATAGTTGCTAGTGGTGTATCATTTTGCCAAGCCAGTCAAAATGTGGCAGGTGAATTAAGATGGGATAGTGTGATAGGTATTACCGAAGCAATATGCTAGATCTTGTGTTGATCATAAGTTCCCACTTTGTGCTGAATCCACGCCTTTTTTCATAACAAAGGTAACTAGTTAAATACCACCAGCCAAGGCAATATTCTAGCTAAAGTTGCTTAAAGATGTTCATATTCTGAATGTGGGAAAATCCTACTGTACATTTTTGTTGGCGTGAAGATGATTTTCCGAGATTCGTGAACCAGTTTCCCATCATTCTGAATATGTGCCTTTCTGACTGCGGTGTTAATATTGTGTTTTTGTTACCATCAAGACGGTTACATGTGTCCATGGTTCCAGTAGTATTCTTTTTCTGCAGTACTTCTGGAAGAGTCGCCGCCTGCTGTATGTTCAAACATGACACACTAAATTCCTTAGTTACTTTTGTGCAGAAAAATGTGCTCAGGCTCGAAGATAAAAGAAATAACTGGGAGTGGAATATTTGCCGGGCACAGTGAAGATGGTGATTCTGATATTGGTTCTGGTGCCTCAAATCCTCCTACCAAAACTTCTGTAAGGATGTATCAGGTATCTTACATATACGGCAAACTGAAGCAGTTGCTATGTCTACTTGTTTTTCTTCAGTTGACTCTAGTCTCTAGTCTGTCCAACAGAGGATCTTACATCTACTCGGTGCTGACACTCATTTTAAAAAACTATTGGTATGTACATAGTACAAACTAAGTATATTGAGATACACATTTTCTTTTAGTCATGACCCAAACCACCAAGTACGCAAGGTTGAAGTATGTTTGCAAGTCAGCCAGTATGCCTTGAGTTTTTTGGGGCATTATACCCTGATACTCCCTCCGTTTCTTGATATAAGGTGTCTAAGGTTTTGGCACGAATATTAAGACCTCGGTATTTGCCATGTTTTACACTAATTTTCTACTGGAAAAATCGAGAGTGAGAGAGAGGAGTCCCTAATAGCCACAAGTTCAAAACAATCCGTCAAATTCCTCTGTTCCAGATTGTGACTCATTTTGATGGGCAAAATTGTCCATGAATGATAATACACCCTATATTTCGATTTTTTTCTCAATTTCTGTGGCATGCTTTCTTTTACCATGTTGCACATAATTTATTCCAGTTACTACCCATTGGTTTCCATCTTAATCATGTCTTCATAACAGCAAACTGTAACTGGCATGAGTCAAATATCATTTAGTGCCGAGGGAACTGTGTCCCCAAAGAAGCCATCCTCGTTACCTGAGGTGGCAAAGCAACGAGAGCTGAGTGGTACCTTAGAGAGCGAAGCTGATGCCAAAATGAAGAAGCACACCTCTGATGCAAAGAGCAAAGAGCTGAGTGGGAGTGATATTTTTGGCCCACCTCCTGAGGTTCCTTCAAGGCCTTTAGCTGCTCGGAATCTGGAGCTAAAAGGAAATTTGGATTTCGTACTTCCACAGCCAAGAAGCATTCACACATCAGTTAAAGTATCCAATGTAAGTGGGATGAGCCTATAACCTTCATCTTTATATTGAATTCTCCTGTTTATATTTCTCTAGCTAAGTAGCTAGTATTTGGTCCCACGTGAGAGAATAGACTTTTTTTAAGCCCTAATACAAGGGACTTTGAATTTGGCCGTTCATGTCATTGAATTCATTCTATCTTTATTAAATTACTATTACATAAGCAGGTCTGGTATATATACTTTTGAACAAAAAACTTCTTTCGCCAGTCTCTTAGTAGATTTTCTTGGGTTCAACTAAAATTTATTTACTGTTAGTCACAACTCATCTCTTGTTAGAATTTGTTAGATTCAGCCTTCTTTTTTGTAATAGTGTATAGCTAACTCCCTATACAAAATCTGGTATCTTCCAATGTGATTTTTCTTGTTGATTTGATGAGATTGAGCTTGTGGCTTGTATAAAGCAACTATGAAACTTAGTAACTTATACGGACTGCCACTTTCCACAACATTGGTAAATTCATTGTTTTTTTTTTGGGATCTCCTTTGATAATTGATCCATGTGTAGCCTGCTGGAGGCCACAGCAATATCGTATTCGGAGATGACCCAGAGGTCAAGACAACGAAGAAAATTCATAACCAGAAGTTTCAGGAGTTGACAGGCAACAACATCTTCAAAGAAGATGCTCCCGCTGGATCGGCAGAGAAGTCCCTGAGCACAGCAAAGTTGAAGGAGATTAGTGGTAGTAACATCTTCGCTGATGAAAAGGCGGCCTCAAGGGACTACTTTGGTGGTGTTCGGAAGCCTCCAGGAGGTGGGAGCAGCATTGCTCTTGTTTAACACTCTAGAGTTTTGTAACCTGGGCTTGTTCGTTATCAACCTGAACAATAATCATACATTAGGCCTAGTTTCCGTAATTTATAAACTAATGCGTGATGGATATTCCGGTTACCTATATCTTCCATGTGCTGCTACTGGTTTTGAGTATTCTTGTACACAAAATCTGCATGCATGTATATTTTTGAATGGTATCTCACTTTTTTTTCTCATTGAAAGCTAAAATTTTCTTAAATTAGAGGGCACAATTTAACTATATAAATTAGATTTTGTCACAAATTGGAGCGAGGTGATGACTCCAACGAACCGATGCAAACGGATAACAAATATGTCCGTGTTTGATCCGTTTGCTTGCGTGGCCAAACGGACAGGCGGACGGACCATGTCCGCCCTTCTTTGGCCACTGCATCCACACACTGTATATTTCTTGGGGCCAATTAAATAACATACCATACATGGGCCTTTGAGGTGTGTACCGGTAGGTAGAGACTACTCCTCAGTTCATTCAATGGGTCGAGGATGGCGTAGTCGCGAGCCTTGTGGAGGTGCGGTGGTGACGCCGCCGTCCGTGGAGTGGTGGCTGACCCCTGGTTTTGCTCCGGGAGTAGGTGGTCGACTGGTCGGGCTCGAGGATCCATGACCAGGACTGACCGTTCTTGGACTGACCGTGCAGCGGCCTGAACCAAGTTGGCATCCTCCTGGTAAGCCTCCTCCTGCTACCCGTGGTACTGCTCCATCATCAGTTCCTATTGCAGCCGCTCAGCCTCTGCCTCCTCGGCGGACTGCTAGAGGAGAGGACCAAGCCTAGCCCCTACGGGCGACTCAGCTCATCCATGTGCATGGTGAGGAGGGACTCGGCTAGCGCGGCCTTATACTCGCAGTCTTCGTCGGACACCGGTGGCCCAGGTACCTCCACCTTCACTACGTGGACAAAAGATATACATAAGGGTGGCCCAGGTTTTTTAGCAATCAAAGCCTATGTTTACGGGATGCAATTTTTGGATACAACGTTCCCACGAGATGTACTAGTACAGTATACTTCCCTTATGGAAAGCTAAATAAATAAGGATATCTCAACAAACTTTTGAAACATACCGTACATATCTGCGGTCGTTTAAATCACCTATATTTCTCAATCTCAAAAAAAATCTCTTATTTCCTATTTCTATATATAAAAGGTAGTCCATGCCTTGTAAGAAACTACTCCTATCATATCATCCTATATGTACGTACGTCTGCTGGGATCTCTGAAATTACTTCCATCTACCCGCATCGCGACCGAGGATTGCCATGGCCGACGAAATCAAGGCAGGCGATCCAAAATCGTCTAATGACCCTAGCAGTGACCATGGTGCCGGTGCCGGTGGCAGCGGAAGCACAAACCCTCCTGATCTTGGCAAAGCTGTTCCGCTTGGGAGCATGGAGAGCGACAGCGCAAAAAACCCACCGCAAGCTGAGCGGTACAAGATCATCGGGAACGGCGGCAGGGGAGGAGGAAAGTCGGATGACCTTCCCAATCTGCATGGTAGCAGCGGCGCCGGCGGCAGCAGTGGAAGTGGATACCCTCATGGCTATTCCAATGGTTTCACTAATTTGCACAGGAGTGGTGGCGGCGTCGTCGGCAGCAGCAGCGGAAGTGGATACCCTCATGGCTCTTTCAATGGTTTCACTAATTTGCATGGGAGTGGTGGCGGCGGCAGCAGCAGCATCGGAAGTGGATACCCTCATGGCAATTTCAATGGCTTCACCAATTTGCACGGGGGTGGTGGTGGCGGCGTCGGCGGCAGCAGCAGTGGATACCCGCAAGGCCTCGGCAATGGTCACGGAAGCGGACACCCGGACGGCTTTGGCAATGGATACTGGAGCGGTGGCAGCAGCGAGAGCATGGTGCCGTTTAGTCCACACTACGGCTATCCTGATAGGTCGCAACTGAGCGCCGGTGGAAGCAGAGGCACACACCAACATGCTCCTGGCAATGTCTTCAGTAACCTGTACAACAATAGCTACGGCGGCGCAAGAGTTTTTCCGCAGCAATCGCCCATGAACAACCAGTATGCTGCTGGGCCGCCGCAGAGGCCGGGTTCCCAGGAGTACGCGCTCATCAGTGAGCGGCTGGGCTCTCTCACCATCGGCACCGCGGTTGCCGAGTTCCGCAACCAATGGCAGCGACAGGATCGCCGCATCGCCAGAGAGCAAAGAAACATGGTGCCTGCTGCTAACGTCCGCGGCGTGTACGCCGGCAACTACAACAACCGGTCGTGCTGGAGTAGGAGTCTGGAAGAGGTAATGGGCAGGGTGAGCCGCGTGGCGAAGAATCTCCACGGGTGCCAGTTCCTGTGCCGGATGGTGATGGAGCGCGGGGAGGACGCCGTGCGCTACGTGTTCGACGAGGTCGTCGGACAGATCGTGAAGCTCATGGGGCATGGCGTCGGCGCCGAGATCGTGGGCCACATGGCGAGGTTATGGACGGATGAGCAGGTCACCCGTGTGACCCAGGCCCTCGGCGCGTCGTCTCCATGGGAGGTCATGGCGGCTGCGAGAAACCAGTCAGGGTATAACCATTTTATTACATGCCGATGATTCTATTACAGTAAAATTTTCTTGATTTCTCACCCAAAGATTACTATGTGGTCAGGTCGAACGTCCTCCAGAATCTGATCTCCAGAATAAAGGGGCAACCTGAAGAAATTGAGTGTTTCGTCCGTGGCCTCGCCAGCGTGGGGGAACACAACCTGGTCGCGCTCATCAACGACCAGGCCGGCAACGGCGTGATCCAGAAATGCCTCGAGACCTTCTCTCCAGAGGACAACCTGGTAAGTACGCATCCAATTCCTCTTGCGCCTTATGTTAATTTGTACTCTAGTAACAAATCGCGATCGAAATGGATGTTTGCAATGCGGCGCAGTTCATCGTCTGGGTTGTGATGCGCTACCCGTACGACGTCGCCTACAGCAAGTTTGGCTGCCACACGATGACGCGCTGCATCGACAACTCCATTGACGTCCAGACGAGGGACTTCCTCGTCTACGCGGTGTGCGTGGAGGGGCTGGGTCTTGCCCAAAACCAATTTGGGTAAGCTGCGAACTGAGCCTGATCCCGCCCCCCATTGTTGTACGTACCTGCCTGCTGATTTGACCTTGTATCTATCTATCTGTATCCATGGTTTGTGGCAGGAACTACGTGGTGCAGCACGTGATCAGGGCCGTGCCAGGGATCCCTTGGGCGATGAACATGCTGCATGCTCATTTCCAGAGGATGTACGTGAGCCTGTCGCGGCAGAAGGCCAGCAGCAACGTCGTGCAGGTCTGCCTCGCCTTCTTCCCCCAGCACCTGAGGGATGAGATCGTGTGGGAACTGCTCAGTGACCCCAGGTTCCCCGAGCTCATCGAAGATCCCTTCGCCAACTACGTCTTGCAGTCCGCCGTCTCTACGACCAAGGTATACTACTCTAGTTGATTGTACAAATAACACGTAATTAATTAGCACACGTAAGGAGCCTAACTGCAAATCTACGGGCATCGCAGGGTCCTTTGCTGGGACTACTTCAAGAAGCTGTCCGTCCATACAGGAGCAGACTATGCGACAGCATGCACGCAAGGAAGTTGCTGCAGATGCTTTTTCCTTCCAGGAGGCACCACCGTTTCTGATTGGTGGATAGATTCAGAGTTGTGTTTGTGAAAGATTCAGGCTTCACCTTGCGCGATGATGTTTGATTGATTGTCGGGTAGATGTTGTTGTGTCATACATATGAAATGTTGGTGTGCGCAGAGTCGGTCAGTAAGTAATGTTGTTGGAATCATGCAGCATGGACAGGCTGCGTTGAAGGTGGTTTAGGAATTAAGTCGGTGTTTGGTTGTTTTCATCATCTGCTGCTGTTAGTTGTTGTCGTGCTTGAACAAGTATAAGACCAGGTGTCGTTTTGTTTCATCGGAGCATTGTCATGTTATGAATAAAGTTTTGTTTCCAGGTTATGCAATGAATCATCAAGCCAATGATCTCCTTAGGATTTTATCAACTTTGAGTTTGATCAAGGATTTTTTATGTCCATCTATGTTCCACTTTTTTATAGGTGTGTCTAAGATTCGGTAGAATTAACTAATTCACGATCGGATGACGTCCATGTCTTAATCTCTACCTCTTTTTCGTTACTAGGATCAATCGTTGTTTTTGAATGCGACCTCGATCTCTTAGGCCATATAGTCGATGAGATTTTTTTTTTCCATGTGTAGTGTGATGATACAATCTTGAACATACATAACTAACCATTTTCTTTATGTGCAACCCCACATATAACTTGAAAACTTGTAATTGAAAAATACAATTGAAAAAACCCACTTAAAACTATGAAAATCTCGGTTGCAACCTCGCTTATACAACTGTAAAATGTGAGCTGCAGCCATGCTGCAACCGGAAAGATTCATTTACAATAAGAAAAAAGAAACTCGCAAATTTGAAAATCTCAATTGCAACCTCAATAGATATTTGTTACAACCGCATTTGCAACCGGAAAAAACAGCTAAACCATCACTCGCAAATAGAACAAACTCAATTGGAATCCGCTTGCATATGAAAAACCTCGGATGCAACTTGACAAAACCAATATGCAGCCAGAAAATATGAGTTAGAACACACTTATAGCTCAAAAACTCAGTTGCAAACCTATTTGCAATACTGGCTATCACAAATCATGACACAAAATGCAATGGCTGAGAACTCAACCGAGATCTAACTTCATACTCTGTTCGACTGAGATTAGTAAATCTCATAAAAATAAATGAGTTAAGAAAAATTATTGAGGATACTCTTTTTACCAATGATATTGACAAGGACTTTAAACTCAAAAAGATTTATAAACCCAAAATAAACATAAAAAAGGTTAAAGATATACTGAGGAAAAACAAATCAGCAATATGAAGATAAAATCATATTTGCTCTATGTAGCAACACATCTTATATCGACAAAAAAATGGAAAACTGGATCATTGTAATAGCTCTATTATATAGAATCATGAAAAATAGTTTCAAACAAGCAGCTGGGAGTGGGGTTAAGTTTCGTCGATTTTACAACTAGAAATCGCAGGTTTAAAAGACGCCAAATACATCCTATGTATCTCTTATTTTGTTAAGCCGCTAAGAGTTGTTAGCAACCCACATGTAATAAATAAAATACATAGACGATCACAATTAGCATCACAATTAGCACGAACTCCGCATAGGGATCTAACGACTGTATAGTCAACTAAGATTTAACTAATTTTCAGTCGACTGAGAATAAGTAAATCCAAATAATTAAAAATCAAACATATAACAACAATTTTCTCAGTTTCAAGACACTTGCAAACACCCATGTAAGCCTAATCACAACGACATATCCAACGTTAAGACTATATTTTCTCACTTGCAACTAAAAAATTCTCAGTTGCAACCATTCTTGCAGCTGCAAAGTTTCTCAGTAGAACCCTACTTGTAACTAGAAAAATCTCTGTTGCGATAACACTTGCATATGGAATCAACAAGAATCACGGATGCCACCCAAACTGGAAAAAAAACTGAAATTACAACCCCACTCGCAACTTAGTAAAAAACTCTCAGTTACAACCTCAATTTCAACTAGAAAACCAACCAAGAAGTGAGCCCATCTCACTTGATTAGGGAAGTGGATGTACAATCCAGCCACCCAGATTTAAGTACTTGTGGACGCAAATTTGGATTCTTATTATTTAAGAAAAACATTGTAGGGGCTTCTCCTACCGCATTTCCTTTTTAAAAGAACTAGAAAACCAACTCACGTGCAATTGAAAGAACCTTGGTTACAACCCGCATATAACTAAAGAAAAAATTATTCACAAAATAGAGAGAAAAACTGACACATGGCATTTACTCCTTCGCAGAGAATATCTAGAAAGACAAAAAAAAAAGAATGGAATAGCAGCCCACCAGAACAAGAAATTATACACATGCCCACAACTCAAGGCGTTGAAAAACCATGGCAGCGCACCAAAAACAATAAACAACCCAAAACACCAACAACATGGAGAAAAACTAAAACACAAACAACAATCTTAACTCTAACTCAATCAAACAACATGGACCAATTGAACGATAGGGGATCGACTGAGCGCTATCTGAGAAGTAACAAATTTGTCATTATTCGTGGGTAGAGAAGAAAAAAATGACTATAATGCAGTTGGCTGATGGAATTCCATCGTCTGGGTCGTTAGAAGAAGCCCCACCTGCATAGCACACCAGCATAAAACATGTACAACCATGGCTTCCCCCGGGTTCTCACCGGACAACCGTTACCGTCCTTCCCTCTTGCTCCTCCTCTGTCACCTCTGACATTTTTCATTCCCCTCCCTCGTTCATACCACTAGTAGTAAAAAGCTTATAAACACAAAGTTACGTCTGGTGAATCCGTTGTGTTGTTCGTCAGGGGTACATAGCGTTGGCGAACACAAAACAACTTTGCCGGGAGTAAACCACTTAGCCCTGGCGCATAGGACGCGCATTCGCTAGGGGTATTGGCGGGGCTACGAGCGACCGATGGGAAAACATAGTCCTGGCGAACAGATTTTCCTGTTCGCCAGCGTTGAGCCCCATACACCTGGCGCATCCAATCTCCCTTCGCCAGGAGTAAAAATTACGCCAGCCAGATACTAGCTTCTGGCGAACATCCTCGACGGTTCGCCAGGACTACAATATGCACCGCTAGCGAACGTTCGCTAACGTTCGCCAGGGGTATTCTGTGATTTTTTATTGTATAGAAAAAGCCATTAAACTAAAAAAGAAAATGTTAATAAAATTTACATTGTCCCTTTATAACTATCTCACTCCACATTTGTACATTTTTCTTTATTAACTAATTCATATGCTTATTTTCAAAATTTGACAATTTTAAATAGTGAAAACAACCCTTTACAAAAATATTAAACATAAAACAAAACATTAAGTACAAATTACATACCTCCTTTATAACTATCTCACTCAACACATATTATACATTTTCTTTATTAATTAAGTCATACACTCAATTTAAAAATTAAATGAATTTTAAAATAGTTAAAACAACCCGTTACGAAAAAACATGTAACATACAAGAATTTTACATTGTCCCTTTATAACTATCTCACTCCACTTTTGTACATTTTTATTTATTAACTAAAATATGCTTATTTTCAAAATTTGTCAATTTCAAAATAGTGAAAACAACCCTTTACAAAAATATTAAACATAAAACAAAACATTATGTACAAATTACATACCCCCTTTATAACTATCTCACTCAACATATATTATACATTTCCTTTATCAATTGAGTCATACACTCAATTTCAAAATTAAATGATTTTTTAAATAGTTAAAACAGCCCTTTACAAAAAAACATGTAACATAACAGAAAAAGGGAAACATTAAACAGAAAAGAAAACAGTAAACAAAAAAATAGAAAACATTAGTAAAAATTTACATACTCCCTTTATAACTATCTCACTCTACATTTTGTACATTTTTCTTTATTAACTAATTCATATGCTTATTTTCAAAATTTGACAATGTCAAAATAGTGAAAACAACCCTTTACAACAATATTAAATATAAAATAACACATTAAGTAAAAAATTATAAACTAGTCGTGCGGCCTGACTAGGGATCTGCGTTGGGTATTTATTATTTCACATATCTAATTAGGATTTACTTTGAATATTCCCACTTAAACCATACTACAGTTATAGTATAGAATATAAACTTAATGTTTATTTTAGTAAAGAAAACATAATAATAACATTTTATTATCACCTTTAGGTCATATTGTCAACATAGAATGTTTCTTTTCTGGGAGCTACGTCCAAGATCTACTATAAAGGTATATCCGACTTCTTATTGTTGCAGCGATGGCTCTGAAATAAGGATGTGACGAGGGTGTAACTCGGTAAATCACAGGGTTGTCCACCCCGGGTTGACTGAGTGGAAGATAGATGAACGTTGGTGATCACGACGGCTGACAAGCAAGGCTTTACCCAGGTTCAGGCTCCCAGAGGATAACATCCTACTTCCTGCTTGTCTAGTATTGATGGCGAGTTGTGGCTACAATGGCGAGATGACGATCTCGCTAGGGTTTGTGGTGGCGGCTATGAGCGTACGTGTGTCCCTCCTTGGACGAGCAACCCTCCTAGCCTTTATACGACAGGCCAGGTCTCGGGTGAACGGTGCCGATAGCGTATGCAGATATGGTAAGAGTCGTATGACCTAACCGACTAGAATTGGGCCACACGCTATCTCTATTGGACCTTCCTTGGGCCTTCGCAGTCCTGGCGTGACCCAGGTAGCCTCATCATGGGGGTAGTCGAAGAGTAGCCCCACGTCAGTAGCCCCCGAGTGCTTGGTCGACTCGCAGAGTCGGGAAGAGGACTCCTTCCTCCTGGGCACGCCGCCTGGTTGCTTGCACTTGAGATTGAACTCGTTTTCTTTAGTCGAAGAGCCCGCTCCCGATGGGAGTAAGATTTGCAGTCGACTTAGTGAAGCCGTGACTTTTGTGGAACTTGGTTCTGTTCAGCCTGCTGGCTTACTGTCAGTTGATTCAGCTTGTGAGGCTTACTTGGTCTTCTTGTCACCCGCTTGCATGGTTCGAGTTCTTGGATCGGCATTGTAGCTTACTGAGGCGATTTCAGCTGTGAAGCTTACTATATGCACACGTCATTCAAATTATGTGTTCGAGTTCTTCCTCAGCTCTGTGGCTTACCTCGAGCATTTGTGTTGCTGACGTCAGCGCTGACGCTTTGTATCACGCCTCTACGTCCGATGGGACGTGACGGAAGTGGCCCCACTGTCAGTGTTGACAGCAGACAGCATTTTGCCCGCTTATTTCTGTGTTAGGCGCGAAAATTTCACGGCGTGATGATAGTGCCTTGATCCTAGTGCGTAGTGGACGTAGTGGGCGGCGACGGTTAGTCTCTCCGTGTGACACATGGACGGCTGGATGGAGCTGCGGAGAGCAGTTTCTTCGGGAACGGCTGAGATGGACTGCACGCGCGATATAAATTTTGTACCGCGACGGGAAAACAGGTCATCTTCTCCATTTGCCGTTGCCTTCTCTCGTGCGTCATTCTTGCCTCTCTGAGCTCCTGCTTTTTCCCCTTTCCACCTTCCGCGGAAGTCAAAGGCAATGGGGAAGACGAAGGATGCGACCAGCGCCGCCGCCGCCACTGAGGCTGGTGCGATGAAGAAACCCGACGGTGACTGGCAGAAGTCGTCGGTGAAGAAGACCGATTTCGAGGTCTTGCGCACGTAGGGCCTGCTGCCGCCGGCGGACCAGGCGACGATGCGCGTGCCTGGTAAGGAGGTTTACCCAGCCCCTCGTGAGGGAGAGCGTGTTTGCTTCCTGGACTTCCTTCCACGGGGCTTCGGGTTCCCTCTCCACGATTTTGTTCGTGGTCTCCTGTATGCCTATGGGGTTCAGATCCACGACTTGACCCCCAATGGCGTCTTGAGCATCGCGAGCTTTATCGTGCTCTGCGAGTGCTTCATGGGGGTTGCCCCCCACTGGGCCTTGTGGAAGTCGCTCTTCCTCGTCAGGAAGAACGTGGGGAAGAGCGGGTTGACGTACCCGGTTGGTGGCTTCGGCATCCAAGTGCGGGGTGACACCTCGTACTTCCAGATGAAGAAGTCGAACTCCGTCCAAGGCTGGCAGAAGCGGTGGTTCTACGTCAGGTGCGACCAATAGGGGTTGCCTGACTTCAACGGCGAGCGCGAGTTGCGGAAGAAGCGCGCGTAGGCGCACCCGCTCGCGGAGGAGGAGAAGGAGGCTGTTAAGCCGCTGCTGAGCCTTCTCCGCAATCTGCTGAAGACCTTGGGACGCGAGTCGGGTGGTGTCCACCTCATCGCCACCTTCTTCAGGCTCCGAGTACAGCCGCTCCGTGCTCGCCCCCACCCGATGTGGGCGCACGAGGGCGCTGGCGACCCGCAGCTTGACGACGAGGAGGTGGAGTTGAAGGTGAGGAGCATCACAAGCCTCCGAGTCGCGGACCCCTGCAACGTCAAGTGCCCAGTCGCAGCTTACGGTGCGACGAACCCTGTTCCTGAGGCAAGTTTCTACCTTTTTCTTTTTCCCTTGTTTTATTTGTCGATCTTCTGCTTCTTGATTCGTCTGTCTTTATTGTTTGTAGGGTCGTTCTTTCCTTGTCAGCCTTCCTCTGCTCCTGGAGAACGGACCTCACGGCGAGGCGACGTTCCTGGAAGAGGAGGGTGATGACGAGGACATTCCTTCCGCCATCTCCCCGAGTGAAGAGGTGGGGGAGGATGAGGGTGACGAGGATCCAGTGCAGAAGAGGCAGAGGCGGCGAAGCGGCGACTCTGCTACTGCTTCGTCCTCTGTGAGGGATGCAGCTGCAGAATCTGAGGAGGATGGCCTGTCGTCTTCGGGTTCCGAGTATCGGGGCGACTGGAATGAGCCCTTGGCTGCGCCGCCTATCAGTTCTGCACCGCCGCTCGAGTTCGCCAGGATGCCCTCCATTTCCTTGGGGAGCGATGACGCCGTCGGAGTCACCAGGTTAGTCACGCTGGTTCTTTTTGTGTCGAGTTATTTTTCTGATTGGCGGGTTCTCCGGGTTGAACTTTCTTGCGTCATTTTTCAGTTACCATTCTGGTGGCACCAGCTCCCCTCCACGCGAAGTGGAGCACATGTCTGCTCCTTCAGTCGAGCTGACTGTGCGGGTGGCCGATGAGCCTGCGCGAGCTGGTGGCTCCATGGCGCCGAATGATGCTGCCGCGGCGACTTCGTCGGATGCTGATCTGGTCGACCATGTAAGTACTCCTCGGCTTGTTCTTCCGTAGTTGCATCGGGTGCGCGAACAGCGCTCCCGATGGGAGTAGCCCCCGAAGGTGTGGGTGACTAGGATAGTCGGGCACAACTTTATATATGCTTGTTTGTCTGCAGCCATACTACCGCCAGCAGCTTGAGGGAGCCGCTGCCTTCGTTCGACTGGAGAAGGAGAGGGATCAGTTGCGCACCTCCCTGGATCAGGCCACGAGGCGAGTTGCGGAGCTGGAGCAGAAACTTCAGGCTCAGGCGGAGCTGGAGAAGGCGTTGTGCGAGTCGGAGGAGCGCGAGCATGCTCGGGTCGACCAGGAGAAGACCCAAGTCGACTGCCTGCTCGCACTCGCCGGTGTCCTCGGACGTAAGTTTTTCGGCTTGACGCCTACTTGTCTATCTGTTGAATTTGCCTTGAATTGACTTTTGACCCTTGTTCAGAGAAATGCGAAGGCGCTCCCCCGGAAGGTTCGTCTAGCGACGACGTCGACCTGGCGACTGCTGTCGGGTTCCTCGACCGCGTCTGCATGTATGCCTCCGCAACGCTGCAGCAGTCGACGACGGCGCTGCAGAAGTCGACTGGGGCGCTGGCGACCGTGCACCGGAGCATCTTCCCCGGCAGGGTGCCGCCAGCTTCCCTTGACGCAGTCACGATGCCTTTTGAAGGCGATGCGACCACCATCGCAGACTTCACCCGGGCGCAGACGGTACGCGGCCCCGAGTTTGCTTTCCAGCTTCTTCTTGGTCATCAAGTCGCTGGCGACTTTGAGAGGGTTGTCAGCGGCTTCCCTCGAAGGCCTGACGGCAGGACCGCGTACCTTAGCGGGGTGAAGGCGCATGCGAGTCAGCTGGCCGTGAAGCTTGTCGCCACCTTCGAGAGGGGGATTGCCAAGGCGACCGAAGCGGCTGCCTCTAGGACGAGTCGCTCCCAGTCGGAGTCTGCAGTGTAGAAGGCTAGAAGTATTGTAGTGAGGATTTGGCAGTCTGCTTTTGGGTCTGCAGTCTCTAATGAATTGTGTTTTGCGGGTCTTCTGGTCTTGAATCGTATTAGTACTGAAATGTGAATACTTTCCTTCGAGTTTGGCTTGAATGAGAATCGATCTTTATTTTTCTATTTTGACACTGTCAATCCTTGGCAGCCTGAAATGGGCGAGACCACTCCGGTTACTGCAGCGACTGGTGCGGATGTTGAAGATGGTACTCCTGTGGCTGAGCCTGCTCGTCGCCGCCGTCGAGCGACTTCGGCTTCTACGCGAAGTGCGAACGACCAACGGTTGATCACCTATATGAGGAATAAGGTGGTTGCGCTCGAGGCGAAGCTGAAGCATGATGAGTTGGAGCTGGAGCGGTCCAGGTCGCGTCCTGTTGCAAAGTTCTCTCAACGTGAGGAATTCCTGCTTGGCGAGATTGACCTGATCAGTCGACAACTGCAAGGTTGATCATTTGTAGCACTGTGTTTTTGACTTCCTCTTCCTTGCGATGTGCTGATTGCAATGTCTTTGATGCAGACATGAACCCTGACTGGCGGGCCGAGCAGACTCGGGTTGATGAGCGGGTCGCCCGAGAAGCGGCTGGTGACTCACACGAGGCGCGCCATTTTTGGTCGAATAGATCGAGAGGGCAGATCCTTGCTCGTATGCTGGATCGCACCTGGCGAGCCGCTTTGCTCCTGGAGGGGTGCAGGAAGACTCTCTGGCACATCCACCGCGTGTACTTTCCACACAATGGGCAACCCCACGAGCTGGACACATTGCTGGAGAGGTTCCGCAAAGGTGGCGCGCTGAAGGAGGTTGTCGACGCCCAACTCATTGCCGGGGCGAATGTGGCGTTGGCATACGTCCGACTGCATCGGCCGAACCTTCCTCTGGCAAGGTTGGTAGGCGGCTTGCCTGAAGAAGACGACTACGCCGAGACTTTGTCGGCTGCGCATCAGATGATTCAGCAGGTCCAGAGGCTGAGTGAGCGTCTTGCGGGGTCACTCGATGCGCCAAGGATGAGCTTGCAAAGTAAGAGTAGTAGGCTTCTGTTGTATAGTATTAGCTCTAAAAGGCAAATTTGCCAAGTGTAGATATCAATGTATGTAAGCTGAGATGGGGGGAGCACCCGAGAAAGCAAATTGAGATTGTTTGCATTGCTGTGTGTATCTATGTGGCGCAGCCTCGAGCGGATCGAGCGCGGCTTATATATAATTGACTTGTGCGACGCAGCCCCCGAGTGTCTCGAGTGCCGGTCTGTGTTTTCGTCTTGACCTGTATGGCGCAGCCCCCGAGTGCACCGGGTGGCGGCCTAGGATTAACTTACACCTGTGTGGCGCAGCCCCCGAGTGGATCGGGTGACGGCCTAGGGTTTTGTCACGGACCTGTATGGCGCAGCCCCCGAGTGCTTCGAGTTGTGGTCTAGGTTTTCAAGTGATACTTGTAAAGCGTAGCCCCCGAGTGTGTCGGGCGGCGGCCTAGGATTTTTGACTTGACCTGTATGGCGCAGCCCCCGAGTGGTTCGAGTGGCGGCCTAGGATTTTGCGAATAAGGCATGTATGGCGCAGCCCTCGAGTGGTTCGAGTGGCGGCCTAGGCTTTTGATTTGACCTGTATGGCGCATCCCCCGAGTAATTCGAGTGGCGGCCTAGGTTTGTGATTTGACCTGTATGGCGCAGCCCCCGAGTAGTTCGAGTGGCGGCCTAGGTTTGTGATTTGACCTGTATGGCGCAGCCCCCGAGTAGTTCGAGTGGCGGCCTAGGTTTGGGGTTGCTTTTTGACTGAAAAAGTAAAGGGGAGAGCTTGTTCCACAAATCACTGTATTGATTTTTGCGAGCAGGCCGCCTCGTTAAAACCTTTCCAGTCCCCTTAGGTACCCTGAAAAGGGAAAGAGTGTGTCTGAAACCTGCCGCCTTGACATGCTGGTTTTGGTACAACGATGGAGTCGACTAGGCGTAGAAACAACGAAGCTGTGCGATGTTCCATGGGTTGCTGTAGACTGCTCCTGTCTTCGAGTCCTTCAGACGGTAAGCTCCGCCGCCGATTGCTTCTGTCACAATGTACGGGCCCTCCCATGGGGAGGCGAGCTTGTGCACCTTCTTCTGCTTGAGGCGGAGGACTAGGCCGCCTGCGACGAATGCCCTTGGCCGCAGCCTCCGTCCATGGTAGTTGCACAGGTCTTGCTGGTACACTGCTGATCGTGCGAGGGCGATGTCACGGGCTTCATCCATGACGTCCATGTCGTCTTCGAGTGCTTCTTCTGCGTCAGACTCGTCGTAGGCCACCACCCGTGGTGCGTCAGACTCGTCGTAGGCGATACACTGCTGATCGTGCGAGGGCGATGTCGCGGGCTTCGTCCAGGACGTCCATGTCGTCTTCGAGTGCTTCTTCTGCGTCAGACTCGTCGTAGGCCACCACCCGTGGTGTGTCAAACTTGATGTCGCAGGGCAGGACCGCCTCTGCGCCATACACCATGAAGAACAGTGTGTATTGGGTGGATCTGTTTGGCATGGTTTGCAGGCTCCAAAGTACTGACGGTAGTTCTTCGACCCAGGCACCCGCGGTGCGTCTCAGCGGCACTCGCAGGCGCTTCTTGATGCCGTTGCAGACTAGGCCGTTGCCTTTTTCGACTTGCCTGTTGGACTGCGGGTGCGAGACAGATGCATAGTTGAGCTTGATGCCTTGATCGGAGCAGAAGTCCTTGAATTCTTCGGCTGTAAAGTTCGAGCCGTTGTCGGTGATGATGCCGTTTGGTACCCCGAATCTGAAGATGATGGACTGATGAAGTTAACTGCTGGTGATGCAGTCGAATTTGTGATAGGCACGACTTCGATCCACTTGGTGAATTTGTCAACCGCTACCAGAAGATGTGTGTGTCCTCCGGGTGATGATTTCCTGAGTGAGCCTACCATGTCCAGTCCCCATTGAGTGAAGGGCCAGGCTAGTGGTATTGTCTTCAGCGCGGATGCCGACGCGTATGGCTTGTTGGCGAACTCCTGGCAGCTAGGGCACTTCCTTACTAGGTCTTCGGCGTCGTGCATAGCTGTTGGCCAGTAAAATCCGGCTCGTAGTGCTTTGGACACCAAGGCACGACTGCTAGCGTGATGCCCGCAGATGCCAGCATGAATATCGAGTAAGATGGCTTGACCGTCGACTGGATCTACGCACCTTTGTAAAATTCCTGAGATGCTTCTCTTGTAGAGCTCAACGTTGATGATGGTGAAACTTTTGGAGCGCCGAATGATGCGCTTGGCTTCGACTGGATCGACTGGCAGCCTTTGGTGCAGCATGTAAGCTAGATATGGGCCTGTCCATGTGGCTTCGACCAGCATGACCACCATGGGCTCCTTCTCTTTGCTTGGCGGGTTGGTGGTGCTCGTTGAAGGGCGGAGGAAACTGGTGCAGGTCGAAGCTTAATGGATTGCTGCGTAATACGCTCGAGGAAGACGCCGGGTGACGTGGGGCTACTCTTCGACTAACCCACGATGAGCCTACCTGGGTCACGCCAAGACTACGAAGGCCCAAGGAAGGCCCAATATGGATAGCGTGTGGCCTAATCCTAGTCGGTTAGGTCGTATGACTCTTACCATATTTGCAATCGCCATCGACACCGTTCACCCGGGACCTAGCCTATCATATAAAGGCTAGGAGGGTTGCTCGTCCAGGGGAGGAGGGACGCTCATAACCGCCACCACAAACCCTAGCGAGATCGCCATCTCTCCCTTGTAACCACAACTCGCCATCAATACCAGACAAGCAGGAAGTAGGGTGTTATCCTCCGGGAGCCTGAACCTGGGTAAAACGCCTTGCTTGTCAGCCGTCGTGATCCCCAATGTTCATCTATCTTCCCCTCAATTAACCCGGGGTGGACAACCCTGGGATTTGCCAAGTTACACCCTCGTCATCGGGTGGTACTGGACCTTGTCTGATCCCGTGTTGGCGAGGACGTCGGCTTCCTCGTTGCTTTCGCGGCCGACGTGCCGCAACTCCCAGCCGTCGAATGTGCCCTCCAGCTGGTTGTACAGGTCACTATAGGCGATCATGTTGTCAGCGATGGCGTCGCAAGCCTTCATAGTTTGCTGTACGACGAGGTAGGAGTCGCCGTAAATCATGAGGTGAGTAGCGCCGCAGTTTTTGGCCATCCGCATGCCGTGGATTAGGGCCTCGTACTCTGCTTCGTTGTTGGAGAGTGTTGGGAAGTCCATCTGCAAAACGTACTTTAGCTTGTCGCCTTTGGGGGAGATGAGGACGACTCCTGCCCCGGCTGCTCTGAACTTCTTGGAGCCGTCAAAGTACATTGTCCATGCGTTGGACAAGTCGGGAGTGTCTGGCAGCTGAGCTTCTATCCACTCGGTGGTGAACTCTGGCAGGACTTG
This sequence comes from Poa annua, assembly GCA_026929855.1. Lineage (NCBI taxonomy): Eukaryota > Viridiplantae > Streptophyta > Magnoliopsida > Poales > Poaceae > Poa > Poa annua. Next base: position 64,845,110 of record CM049429.1, on the reverse strand, counting down.
GGCTTCGATTGACTTCGGGTGAGCGTATTTCAGCCCCCAGAGTCCCAGTTTGACAACCCACTTGGCGACTCGCCTTGTCGCACGTTGGTTTGTGAGGATGTCTGAGAGCCCACCGTTATCGGGTGCTCGGAGAAGTAGTGGACGGCATTTCTCGAAGTCATGAAGACCCCGTATGCCAGCTTCTGGTAGTGCGGGTAGTGTTGCTTGGACAGGGTTAGAACCTCGCTGAGGTAGTAGACTGGTCTTTGGACAGTATGGTTGTGCCCTTCTTCTTCTCGTTCTACTACGAGTACCGTGCTCACCACCCTGTTGGTGGCTGAGACGTAGAGGTAGAGCGACTCGTTCTCCAGTGGTGCCACCAAAACTGGGGAAGTCGTCAGAGTCTTTTTGAGTTGGTCGAATGCGTCCTACGCTTGCTCTGTCCACTCGAACTTGTCTGTCTTCTTCATCAATTGGTAGAAGGGCAGAGCCTTCTCACCCAACTTACTAATGAACCGACTGAAATCTGCGACCCGGCCGGCTAGGCGTTGCACCTCGCGGAGTTTGGTCCGTGCTGGCATTGTGAGTATGTTTTGCACCTTCTCGGGGTTTGCTTCGATTCCTCTTGCGGAGACGAGGTACCCTAGCAGTTCTCCGGCTGGCATGCCAAAAACGCACTTATCTGGGTTCAGCTTGATCTGGTACTCGTCGAGCGCGGCGAAAACCTTGCGGAGGTCGGCGACGAGGGTGTCTTCCTTGCGGGTGGTGACGATGATGTCATCGACGTAGACCTGGACAATCTGCCCGATGAGCCCTTTGAGGCATGCTTGCATTGTACGCTGGTACGTCGCACCAGCGTTCTTCAACCCGAAGGGCATTGTCTGGTAGCAGAAGACGCTGTCGGGTGTGATGAGTGATGTATTTTCTTCGTCGTCGACGTTCAGTCTAATCTGCTGGTAACCTGAGTAGGCATCCAGGGAAGACAAGCGCTCGCAGCCTGCTGTCGAGTCGATGATCTGGTCTATCCGCGGTAGCGGGAAGTGGTCTTTGGGGCAGCATTTGTTGATGGCAGTGAAGTCAACGCACATGCGTAGTTTCTTCGTCTTCTTCTTCTCTACCAGGACAGGGTTGGCGACCCAGTCTGAGTCCTTGATCTCTCGGATGAACTTGGCATGCAGTAGTCGGTCGATTTCCTTAGTGATCTCATCTCGTTTGGGTCCGAAAAAGCAATGCATGGCTTGTTTGACGGGTCTGGCGTCCTTGTGGACTTTTAAGGAGTGCTCGGCGAGATTCCTGAATATTCCTGGCATGTCAGAGGGTTGCCATGCAAAGATTTTCCAGTTCTCACGTAGAAACTCGACGAGCGCGCTTTCCTATGCGGGAGTCAGACTTGACGATACTTTGACCGTCTTGCTGCCGTCAGTCGGATGGACTTGATGGGTTGCTGTGTCGTCATTTGTGTTGAAGGCGGCGTCTTTGGCTGGCTTCTTGTGGAGCGGGAAGATGGTCTTGTCGTTGTTGGCTGCCATTGCCTCGAAGTGCTCTTCGACCCCGAAGAACTCAGAGATCCTGCTGAACTCGCGGTCGCAGCTGTTGGAGCGTTCGAAGTCGCCCCGCACCGTAATTATGCCTTTGGGTCCAGGAAGCTTGAGCATCGGGTAGGCGTAGTGAGGTACTGCCATGAACCTAGCGAAGGATGGGCGCCCAAGTATCGCATGGTATTGCGACTTCCGGTCGACGACCTCGAAGTCGATCGACTCTCTCCTGAAGTGCTTTGGTGTGTCGAGGATTACGTCGAGTGTGATCGTTCCCATGGGCGTGATTGCTTGCCCTGGAACTACGCCGTGGATGGTGGTCTCAAACTCCGGAAACTTCTCTGTCGACTTGTTCATCCTTCTGAGAGTGTCAGCGAATATGATGTTAATGTCGCTACCTCCATCCTTGAACACCTTCTTCAGGTTGTAATCTCCGATTAGAGCTTCGACTACTAGGGCAGCGTGCCCGGGTCGAGGTACGTCCGACGGGTGGTCTGCCCTTGAGAACGTGATCGGTGTCACTGACCCTTTCAGGTAGTTTGGTACTGCGCGTGGGCAGGTGGTGGCTTGGAGAACTTGGCGGGTGATGAGCTTTTGGACCCTGTTCGAGGGGCGCCCTTTCTATATCATGTTGAGCTGTCCACGCGCGGCTGGGTACGCGTCGTGTGCCGTCGGCTGGGCTTCGTGTTGTGGCTGCTGTTGCTGCTGTTGGGGAAAGGCTCCCGCCGCATGTGCTAGGGTGTTGTTCGCGGGTGCTGCCCGGATGGCGAGCTGCGTGGCTGGCTGCAGCGCAGGTGCAGGAGTGATGATGTGCTGCATGGCCTCGTAGATCTTGCGTGCTTTGCGGCAATCCTTCAACAAGTGGTTGGCGCCCCATTTGCCCGTTTCCGGGTTCCGGAACATGTGGTGTTTGCAAGGTTGCGCCAAATCCTCGGCTGGGGTCAATGCACGTATCCACTCGCGTTTTTGGCCTCCGTCGCTGCGGTCGATGCTGCTGCCGCTTCGGTTGTACTGTCCTTGGTCGGACTGGCGACCTTGGTCACCGCTGCGGCTGTATTTGGCGACCTTGATCGTACTGGCGATTGCTATCGCGTGCTTCATCACGGGGTTTTTATATCCCGCCGCTACTAGCTCGATCGAGTCGAGGTTGGTGAAACATGGCTTCTTCTTGTGGCGTCCTTCTCGCCAGTTACTTGTTCCGGCTTCGTTCTTCGGGGAGTTGTCGCGGACGTAGTCCTCTCCTTCCGCCCACTGGTTGGCTATCTTCATGGGCTCGATCATGGTTTTCTGCTGGAGCCTACCGAACTCCTCGCGGAGGTCGCGGCGGGAGACGCCGTGCATGAAGGCATCCATCACCCGATCTTCTGAGACAGCTTCCATAGTGTTGCGGAGGAGTGTTCACCGTTGGATGTATGATCGGAGCGACTCATCTCGCCCTTGCTTGCAGGCTTGCAACTCGATGTAGGTTGCTGGCTCGCGTACGTCCCAAGGAAATTTTTGATGAAAGTATCCTGGAATTCCTCCCAGGTACTGAAGGAGTCTTTAGGCTGGCTAGTAAGCCACCCGCGTGCTGAATCTGTGAGCATGAGCTGGATGTACTGCATCGCCGTGGTCGAAGTTCCGCCTTGACAGGTGCAGGCAATGAGGTAGTCTTCGAGCCAAAGTCGTGGGTCTTGTTTCCCGTCGTACTTGGGTGTTCCCGCTACGAGCTTGAAGCCTTTGGGCATGCGAGTGTCGCGGATGTTGAAGCTGAAGCACGCGGCGCCACACGGCTCGAAGTCGCGGTCGGCTCGATCGTCCAGGTTCGTCGTGCTGGTCATACGCTGGGTGCGGTTGCGGTCCACCGTCCTTTGTACGATGACGTTGCGGAGGTCTTCGCCTGGTTGCGGTTGTCGTAGTGGCTTGACTGCTGGGCCATCGAGTGTTGCAGGCTCGCGGGCGTGGTGTTCTCGCTGCTCTCGTGCCCGGTCGTTTGGCGCTTTGTTTGCCAAGGCGTCCTCAATTGCCCTCATGGACATGATTTGCTGCTTGTGGAGAAGGGCGCGCGCGTCACCCTCCGGTGGCTGCGTGAGCCGCAGGTATGTTTCGACTGCCATGAGAGCGGCGTTGGCCGTTTTGGGGACGGGTATCCCGTTTTCATCCTCAGTTACGAAGGATGAGTCGAGGTTGCGGGTGACCCTGGCTCGATCGGCTTCTGTCATGAGGGGCACACGAGCTCTGTGGCGCCGCGCTCCTTGGTTGACTTCCGTGGAGGAGGTAAATGAGTAGGCGGCCCTCCTGGCGCTTGACGCGTTAGCCTCCTTCTTGCGTCGAAGGAGCTTGGCTTTTTCCGCGCGAAGTCATTCGCCTTCCTTGCATAGCAAGTACTTGACTGCTAGCTGATCCTCCCGAGGCGCGTCCGGTGGGGGGAACGTGTCGTCGTCAACGTGCTTCATAGCTCTGATTGCTATGCCGCGCGTGATGGTGAGTCGCGTCACCTGGTCGGGCATGACCACCTCTAGCGGATACACGGGTTCGTCGTTTTTCTCTCGCGGCACCGTGCCAGCCATGAAGACTTGCATGGGGTAGACTTGGGTAGGGGTGTGGACGCTGCCGGTGCTGCTTCCGTCATCCGAGCCTTGCTCGGGATCGAAAATCGCTGCAACCTGATAGGTAGTGCAGTCGTCGCTGCGTCTCCTTTCCTGGAACTCTGCGATCTTTGCCGCAGACATGAAGGGCGACTTCGCAGTCGTCGGCGCGAGTGCGATTGGCTCGGGGAAGACTTGGTGAGTCCATGGAGATGCGTGCGGCGCGGGTGGCGGGTGACGATAGCGCGACCCTGGCCGCTCGTGTAGACGCGGTCGACTCAGTCGAAGTTGATGTAGGTCTTGGTTTCGCCAGCAGTGTGATCGAGATGGTCAGAGTAGACTCGATCTGCGTGGCGGTCGCCGAGGTGGTTGACGTAGTTGGCGTAGCTGCGGGTTCATCAGTCGAAGATGCGATCTTCGCAGTCACGGTGGTTGCGATCTCCGCGGCAGATGACGGCGGGGGCAGCACGGGTGGCAGATGCGGGTGTCACCGCCGCGCATGGCGCGGTCACCATGGACCTGAATACTCCACAACTGTCTACGAAGCAGTGTATGGTACCGAAGGTGATGCACATACCTACGTGCAGATCGGCGTACACCAAGCGGCTGACCGGTGGGTGGAAGGTGTACCCGAAGGAGCCGAAGAAGATTGGCTCCTAGGTGATGCAGACGTCGGTCTTCTTCGCTGATGGAGCCGGTGCGACCATGATTCCAACGCTCGTTACTTCCACAGACAACGCCAATTGACGAGGATGTAACTCGGCAAATTCCAGGGTTGTCCACCCCGGGTTGATTGAGGGGAAGATAGATGAACGTTGGTGATCACGACGGCTGACAAGCAAGGCGTTTACCCAGGTTCAGGCTCCCGGAGGATAACACTCTACTTCCTGCTTGTCTGGTATTGATGGCGAGTTGTGGCTACAATGGCGAGATGGCGATCTCGCTAGGGTTTGTGGTGGCGGCTATGAGCGTACGTGTGTCCCTCCTTGGACGAGCAACCCTCCTAGCCTTTATACGACAGGCCATGTCTCGGGTGAACGGTGCCGATGGCGTTTACAGATATGGTAAGAGTCGTATGACCTAACCGACTAGAATTGGGCCACATGCTATCTCTATTGGGCCTTCGCAGTCTTGGCGTTACCCAGGTAGCCTCATCGTGGGGTAGTCGAAGAGTAGCCCCACGTCAGGATGACAATGGGTATGGTATGGAGAGGTGATGCGCACGGTGGCGTTGTTGGGAAACCCAAGAGGAAGGTATGATGAGTGCAGCAACAAGTTTTCCCTTAGTTGTGAAACCAAGGTTATCGAAACAGTAGAAGATGAAAGCTCTTCTGAAGGTTGTTGATGGCTAACTTTTGGCACGGCGCCACACCGGTGTCAACAACAAACGTGGAACCTAAACATAACACAATCAAACTTCTTTGCCCTAACGAAACAGTGAGATTGTCAATCTCACCGACTTGATGTAACAAAGAGTTAATCGTATGGTGTGGAAAATGATATTTGTTTGCAGAGAATGAAAGAAAACAGTTTTGAGTAGGTTGTATTATCAGTGTAAAAGAATGGACCAGGGTTCACAGTCCACTAGTGGTGTCTCTGCACAAATAAATAATATCATACATGCGGTTAAACAAATTACAGCTGGTCAATTGAAAAAATAAAGAGCTGCATAATTATGCATATACTTGTCATGGTGTCTGGTATGAGATTCATTTGGACATTATAACAATATACATAGATTGTTCCAACCGCATCTAGGACTAATAATCCACCTTCTAGGCGTCTGCACCCCTTTCAATATTAAGTTGCAAGCAACAAATTATTGCTTTAAGCAAAGTGTGTAAAGTAAGTAATACAATTATCTTTAGACAAAACACTACTGTTTTATCCCTAGTAGCAACAATATAATCACAATCTTAGAGATTGCTGTCACTCCCCTAGTTAAAATGAAGACATGAACCCACTATCGATCATAAATACCCCCTCTTGGAGTCACAAGCATCTACTTGGCCAGAGCATCTACTAGCAACAGAGAGCATGCAAGATCATAAATAATACACACATAGTATATTATGAAGCAAATGCCATAGTATTCAATATTCATTGGATCCCAGCAAACACAAGATATAAACATGGTAGCAGAAAAGGAGAAACAACCATCTAGCTACTGCTATGAACCCATAGTCCAAGGATGAACTACTCACGCATCAGTCCGGAGGCGGGCAGGGTTATGTAGAGCCCTGCGGTGATGATTCCCTTCTTCGGCAGGGTGCCGGAAAGAGATTCTGAACCCTCCTGAACTAGGGTTGACGGCGGCGGCGTCTCTGGAACTTTTCGTGGATTTCTGATCGGGTACAGGGCAAGGTCGGTGTGGACGCTCGAGGGGCCCACACCACGTGGTGGCACGACCAAGGGGGGAACCGTGCCACTAACAGGTGTGGCTGCCTCGTGGCCCTTGATGTCTATGCACGATTCTATTCTTGTAGACAGTGTTGGGCCTCCAAGAGCAGAGGTTTGTAGAACAGCAGCAAGTTTCCCTTAAGTGAATCACCAAAGGTATATCAAACTCAGGGAGGTAGAGGTCAAAGATAACCCTCTCGAACAACCCTGCAATTAAGATACGAGAAGCCTCTTGTGTCCCCAACACACCCAATACACTTGTCAGATGTATAGGTGCAGTAGTTATGCGAAGAGATAGTGAAATTCAAGTAATATGAATGATTATAAGTAGTAATTGCAATATGTAATAGAAGTGGCAGCAAGCAAACATGTAGCAGAACTTGTTGGAAACGGTGTTTCAATGCTTAGAAACAAGGCCTAGGGATCCTACTTTTACCAGTGGACATTCTCAACAATGACATCAAAGTTAAATAAATAAACACTACTCTTAAACACTCTCATGTTGGATAACAAACACCATTCATTGTTGTAGGGCTACAATAGCACCCTTAAAGTCGGAGTAAACTAACACCAACAACTTCATAAAGGGAATCACACACGGTTCACACACTATCACCATTACACACTATCACCATTACACACGTGAATAACCCCGGAGTTCATATTAAAGTAACCTCTAGAGTGCATAATAGATAAAGAGTAGCATCACATATTCAACTAGATTACAAAGCTCGTGATCACATAAAAGATCACATCATGGGAGAGAGAGATAAACCACATGGCTACCGTAGATCCCGCAGCCCCGGGGGAGAACTACTCACTCCTCATCATAGGAGTCATCAACGGCGATGGAGATGGTGGTGGAGTCGATGGAGATGGCTCCGGGGCAATTCCCCGCCCCGTCTGGGTGCCGGAACAGAGACTTCTGTCCCTCGAATCTTGTCTTCGATGGCGGCGGCGCTCGGGACCCGTGGAGGAAATATCGAACATCGTACATGTGTTTTTAGGTCAGGAGGTATTATGGGTGAAAGGGCGATGTCGGTGGGCGCCCGAGGGGCCCACACCACCTCCTGGCGCGGCCAGGAAGGGAGCCGCGCCACGGGGTGGTGAGGCCTTGTGGCACCTCTCTGTCTCGTCTTCGGTGTTCTGGAACGTTCCTTTTCCAAAAATAATTCCAGAATCTTTTATTTCCAATTCCGAGAATATTTCCTTAAATACTTTTCTGAAACCAAAAACAGCAGAAAACAGGGAACTGACACTTTGGCATCTTGTTAATAGGTTAGTCCCATAAAATGCATAAAATTTTATAAAACATGTAATAACATGATATAACATAGCATGGAACAGAAGATATTATAGATACGTTGGAGACGTATCAGCCCTCCTCCGTCTCCTCTTCGGTGTTCTGGATCCTTCCTGGGAAAATAGGGAATTTGGCTTTTATTTCGTTCAATTCCAAGAATATTTCCTTAACAGATTTTCTGAAACCAAAAACAGCAAAAAAAATAGGGAACTGACGCTCTGGTATCTTGTTAATAGGTTAGTCGCACAAAATGCATAAAAATGATATAAAATGAATATAAAATATGTAGCAATTGGTACAATATAAGAATGGAACATAAGAAATTATAAATACGTTTGATATGGATCAAGAGGGGTAGAGCAATATCATACTCATACCCGTCTACTCCTGTAGTCAATGGGTACAAAACTCTACACGGTATGAAACAATACCCGTACCATAAGTATGAAACAATACCCGTACACATACCCGACGGTTACCTATACCAGTTTGGTAACTGAAGGTAGATCAAAAAGTACAAATGTTATATATAATTTTACAAGCATTGATAAAATAAAAAACATTTCTCTCAACTCAATAACATATATTTGAGTATATGACAACTATTTCAATTTAAATTGACAATTAATGACAACTTTACCATAGAGTCACAGCTCACAAGAATAAATGTAGAACCTCGATGGATAAGATATTTAGACGGGTAGTATGGGTATACCCATGGGTTTGAGCTTATGCTCGATCCCAACCCACAACTTAACGGTTAGGATACATGTACTACACATGGTATAAAATTGTACCCGTACCCGTGGGTAAAAATTGTCGTCCTTACTCTTAAAGAAGAAGCCAAGTTTGCTAAGCAAGGTTTTGCTCGAGTAATAATGGAGGTAAATTGTGTCAAAGTTGTGAGGTTTTGGATTGGTAGCTATGATGACAGATTTGTGAACAACATAAGATTAACAAGCCAGGTATTTTGTTATCATTTAGCGTTTTATCTCTGGCAAGGGTAATCAAGCGGCTCACTATTGCGCAAAGTATGTGTGTATTTTTTCTGAGATTAAAATGGTCGTATCCGGCGTCATCCGATTAGATAGAATAGAGACTTATGTATAAAATTTTGAGTTCCGCAAAGTATGTGTGTATTTATAGGAGTCGCTTTCTTGAAATGCCGAGCCACCGGCTTTCCTTGGTCATAGCTCAGCGACTGACGGTAACTCTTATGTTTTGTGCGGTTTCCTTAAAAAGAAAACTAATCAACTAGTTGAAAACATGCTAGCGACGAAAGTCCGTGGATTTGAAGCACACTTGCACAAACTGGAGTCAATTCTTTAAGTCAGTGGATTTGTGTGATTCTTACCACACTTGCACATTTGAATCGCAAAGGCATGAATCTTGACAATTATCGAATGCCTGCATAATTGATGTCCTCTATAAGAAAAATTGGTCAAACACATAAATAACCGACCGCGTAGAATAGAAGTTCTAACTTCTTGTTAAGTAGATATATTTTTAGTGATAGTTTCTCAATATCGAGGGAATAAGGTTTTAGTTACCTAGGAATTAGCTTAAAGAGTTTTTGTACTCAATTGGTGGGAATGTTGTGCGGCTGAATAGAACAAGAAACGGGTATTTTTTTAGATTCTTTGATTGTAAGTCTGATGTTTTTGAATTAATAATCATCACGGTTTCCCCGAAAAGAAAAGTATGTGTGCATTTATGGTATTCGCTTTCCTGTAATGCTAAGCCACCGGCCTTCCTTGGTCATTGCCCAACAGGAGATTGTAACAAATGTTTTAAATTAATAAACCTCACGGTTTTTCTTAAAAGAAAACTTGTCAAATGGCTGAAAACATGCTGGCGACGATGTCCGTGATTTCCATCATGCTTGCACAAATTAGAGCCAGAGGTTTAAATGTGTAGGCACATTGCATGAAATGGTTAAATCTCCAAAGGCATGAATCATGATATTATATTTGAAAACTGAGGTGAAAGTTTTAGCTCGTCTCATTAATTAAGTAGAATGTTTTTGAGACAAGTCTTGAAACCACTCAATTGACGAGAATCATCGAATGTATACATAAATGTTACCCTTTGTAAGAAAAAAGGTTGAATCTCCACAAAACCGATTTAGTAGAACATAACTTATTACTGAAAATTACCTTGAGGCATTTTTAAAGATAGCTCCCAATTACCGAGGGAAACAAACTTTAGTTGCATAGAAATTAGCTTTAGGCCTTGTTTCAAAGGTTTCTGTGGAGATTAATGAGGATAATCCGACATGCATTCGGTGAAACACCAAATTTCACCCAACCCCATAAAATTCCTATCAATCCCAATTCTCCAGGGAGGGGTAGTATTTTGGGTTTTGAAGAAAACACACAAAAATTTGGAGAATTTTAAAGAAAAGTGAGGATACAACCGATCAAATACAATATAAACTAACAGCCTTTTGGAAATTTGAAATTTAACTGAGATAATCTCCACCAATCTCAAAAAATGAAGAAACAAACAAGGCCTAAAGAGAGTTCAACTCGTTTAGCGAGGATGTTGTGTGACCGAGCAAAACAAATCCCTTTTTTGCAAAAAAAAGAGTAGAACAAAACTTTCAATTATGTGAAAATAGCTAAAAGTGTTACTCTTTAAAGATAGCTCGCTAAAAAAACTTACAATTACACGTAAATTAGCTTAAAAGGGATCATTATGCTTGGAAAAAGGACAACTTTCAATTACTTGAATGATGTGCCAACACGCTGAACTGATCCATATAAATCGCACAATATTGTGCCATGTATATGTCTTCAACAACCCTTCTTCGTGGCTTCTTATGGAAAAGCCTCCTACAAGTTTGTCAGCAACTCTGTTCCCAAACCTTAATTCTCTCAAATGTGTTTGTCCATTTGCAACCCTACTGTAATTCAACTTTTAAATTTTTTTAATTAAAAAACCGAGACCAGTGGAGCACGGGAGCCAAAGGAGTTTCTGATAAATCGCGCACTATTGTGTCATATACATGTCTTCAACAACCCTTCTTCTTGGCTTATTATGGAAATGCCTACTACGTACAAGTTTGTCAGCATTTTTTGTTCCCAAAGCTTTATTCCCTTGAATGTGTTTGTCCATTTATAATCCTACCGCAATAACGCACTAGCAGATTCCAACCGAAGATGGGATCCTGACGACGGCCCGGCCGGATAGCATTTTGGGTGTTGAATATAACACAGAAAAGTTCAGGGTTTAAATAAAAGTTAGGATAAAACCGATGAAATACAATATAAACTAACGGCCTTTTAGGAATAGTTGGAATTTTGAAATTTGACTAAGATAATCTCCACCAATCTTTAAAAAATCTAGAAACAAACAAGGCCTAAAGAGTTCAACTCGCTTAGCGGGGATGATGTTGTGTGACCGAGCAGAACAAACCTTTTTTCGCAAAAAATAGTAGAACAAAACTTTCAATTGTGTGAAAATAGCTATAGTGTTACTTTTTATGGACCGCTTCGAACAAAACTTCCAATTTCCTATAAATTAGATTAAAAGGGATCATTATCATTTTTTTTAGGCACAAAATAGTAGGGATCATTATCATTGGAAAAAAGGACATCTTTCAGTTACTTGGATGATGTGCCAACACACTGAACTGTTCCATATAAATCGCGCACTATTGTGTCATGTAGTATATGTCTTCAACAATCCTACCGTAATTCAACTTTTATTATTTTTTATGGCTTAAAATATATTAGATTTTGCATTTATATTTTACATATTTGTAGGATATTTCATTGAGAAACATACATGGTTTTTTCTTTAATTTTTTAAACTTTTAAATAATTTTAATTACAAAAACCGAGACCAGTGGAGCACGGGAGCCAAAGGAGTTTCCGATAAATAGCGCACTATTGTGTCATATACATGTCTTCAACAACCATTCTTTTTGGCTTGTTATGGAAAAGCCTACTACGTACACGTTTGTCAGCAATTTTTGTTCACGAACCTTTATTCCCTTGAATGTGTTGAGTGTGTTTGTCCATTTACAATCCTTCCCTAATAACGCACTAGCAGATTCCAAGCGAAGATGATGGGGAACCTGACGACGGCCCGGCCGGATAGTCCATGCCGTCGCCGCACCTCATGTCCCGCCGCGCGCGCACCCCAAGTCCCTAAGCTTACCGCAGGCTTTCACTGACCGGTGCCACACATGCAATCCCACACGTAGCTGCGAGCTGCGAGCGATGCCAACAGAAGTCAGTTCAGCACACAGGCGCCGTGGCTTCCAGCTGCAAGCAGACACGCTAGTTTTCTTTCTTGCTGCTGGCGCCCCCATCGAGATCACATCTCGCTCGCTAGAGTACCCGATCCCTCCTCCCCCACTAGCTCCTCCGAAAAACAAAACAAACACTCGAGTGACATGGCCATTCGGTGCGAGCAGAGATAACTATGCAGCGAGGCTGCTAGCTCCTTGGTGTCCTGGTCTCTCTCACTCACTGTCCACCTGTCCTCCTCCGCCCATTTCTTGTTCCGGCGATCTTCTCGGGATCAAGGGAGTCCGACGGCGCGCGCAGGTGATTATTACTAGGGCCTGGATACATCCCTCTCTTGCTGTGCTGCTATAAAAGAGACGCGGCTGTGTGCGTGCGCCTGCTGATAGGCGCTACCTGCTCTGTTGCTTCGCCGCTCGCTGGCGTTCAGCTCGCAGGTAGTTGCCTCGTCCATCCTCGAGCCCAGAAGAAGCTCGCCGCTGGCGGAAGGATCCACCGTCCCACCGGCGAAGGGAGGAAGGAAGGAGCGAGGAAGACAAGTGGGCGCTTCGCCGCGGTTGCCTGTAGGTGGCGGTAGCCTCTGGAACACTCTCACTCAAACAGGTCAGGACGAACCTTTTCTCTTGTCTTCTCCCTTATCTTTTGCGCTTTTTTATTGCTTATTATTATAAAGTTAATATTTATGCGCCACAAAAGAGGTTAGGTCAGTGATGTCATGATCCGGATGCAGGAATTAATCTACAAGTAAATGGCGATTCTCAGTTTCTATGTATCCCATTGAAACTCAGGGTTTAAAACAAACACGTTTTTTAGTTTTCAGAAAGCTACCCTCTCACCCATGTCTCGCGGGGAAGTCGTTTTCGAGCGGCATGCCAAGTAATGAATGAACGGTGAGATATACACGACGCAGATCCATCGCTTTCGCCAACGCAAGATCATCTCCACATCGTTGGGGCATGGTCCTAGAACTAGAAGAGGAAAATACTTGTCTGGAGTCCGGGCAGGAACCATGTGCATGTGGCTCTTGTAACTCCGCAGCGCTGTACCCCTCGATGAATCTCCACCGCTAGCTTTAGGGAACACTGAGAGAGTCACGTGGGACAACTCTCGTACCGAGTGTAGGACCTCAACGATCAACTCAATCACGCTCTATCGTCAAAGGCCACTTGTACACAACACTTGCCCACCCCGTATTTCTTTTGTCAATGGTAACAACAGAGTTGTTAACTTGTTGTTTTTCTTGGATAAAAAAAGACATCAATATCAAGAAGATACCAACTATACCTCTCATTTGCACCAACTCGAGATCAAAACACAGCGTAGCCGGTGGCGGAGGCGGGAAATTAGCTTGAGGGGGGCCAATGGAAGAAAAACTATGCACTAGAATTATAAGGGAGGGCCAGGACACTAAAATACATAAGTTTTAGGAAATAAAAGAAGGGGTCTAATACAATTTTTCCATGCCGGGGGACCGGCCCCGGTCCTCCTATATCCTATATCCGCCACTAAGGGTTGCAGGATCCAACCAACCACCGAGGATAGATCATGGTAATTTTACTCTGGAAAAAGTGCAATGCCTTCAACAAGGGAATGCTGTGTGTACGTCAATGTCGGACATGAGTTTTCACCCAAGAACTTGAGACCCGACAATGTGAGAACACAACAAACTTGTTCCGTGGTACGACACTCTCTGCATTTGTATCTGTATCTGCATACGTGTTTGACTCCGACAGCTAGAAGAAGTTTTGATTTCAGACATAGCATTGAGTGACTAGTTGTAGCTAACAGCCTATGTCCAACTTTTTATGAGTACTTCATGTGGTTTGAGGTGCCATACTTGACATGTCGATCTAGGTTTCATTTTCAGGGGCGCCACACCTTACATGCGTAATTTAACTGTCATGTATGACACACCAGCCCAAATACAACAGTGAGCTTATTTTTTTAAAAACAGGATGACATTATTTCAGGAAGGTTTTGACCAACTTTGAATTTAATTTGATTTTATCTGATATTTTGAGGTACAAAAATCAAAGGAAATTTAGTGCAAATTTGACAAATTCTAAGTGTGGATCGCTAGCCAAGACTGCCGAGTTTAGTCTGTGAGTGAGAGGTCACCTGGTTTGAAGGTTTGTGGTGCGAGTTCGCTGTCCTAAGGAGCATGCTTGATCAGAGAAATAGGTTGATGCAGATACAGGGGCTATTCGCCTATTCCTAGTGGGATTAGATTTAAAATTATTTGATTTTGAACATGTGATTCAGGTTTTGCCTTTGGGTACTTTTAAATCTTCGCTTACGACACCTATGTTGTAAACAAACTCTATATATTGTAAAAACTAAATTTGCAGTTTTGGAGAGACTGAGCCCCCCAATTAGTCTCAAAAGATATCCTAAGAAATTCACTTGATCTGGACCATCTGGTAGCATGTACTAGTGGCAGTATGCTTAAATATATTGTTCTTCTGAATTTGTATGTATTCTTGTTATTGCAAGCAGGCCAACAGTTCATTTGGAAATACAAGTAGCCAAAGCAGGGGAATGGTCAGTATGCAGTCATATTTGACTCCGTTCTTGCCGAATACTGCTGTGGCAAAGCAGGAAATGCATTCCTTGTGCAGCAACTTTCTTCATGTATTTGGCATGTCATCAGAGAACGCAAGCCAGGACTGCCTTGTCACCACCAAAATGGGGCACCTACCTATCTTGTTCATAAAACGCTGTGTTCTCCTTACTGGAAGCGCAATTTTGACCATTGCCACCCGATACAGAGCTCTACTTGACAGCTGGATACTACAAAAGTTTGCAGTCTCACAGGTTAGTAGTTCAATATTAACCAAGATTACCTTAATTCACCTGCATCCAGACTTTGGAGTTATATTATTATATCAGTACTGCAAACAAACAGTCAATACCTTGATTCATATTGTTGTGTAACATTTTTTCCCTATCCTTGAAGTGAACATTACATATAAATATATTTGTTGATCCTACCTTAATCAACTTCTGACTGCAAAATGTGACAGGGTGCTCCTATTCACTTCGCCATGATATTCAGATCTTTTTGGCAGCGTAGATCCTTGCCTTTGTTTGTTGGCATTGGTTTTCTGATGGCAAGGCTATATAACTATATTACCATTCACAGCCATATCTTTGGTCGGCAAGTCCTCCGCAGTGTTGAACCTAACCTTCAGTGTGATTCAGTCATGAAGAGTAATGAGTTGTGCAATCAGCAGTCCAGCCTTCCAAGTTTGATTGGCAGCAAACATGATTATGCCCGTCTAGCGCTTCAGTGTATTTTCAGCACTGCCATGTTTAAGGTACAAATGGTGCCAAATTCGATCAGTTTCAAGGCGAGGTGCTTACAAAAGAAGCATGAGATTAGTGTGCTTGGGAGTATCGTGGCAAGAAATGGACAATGTCTGACATACATTGGGGCGTTGGTGACTCTACAGATATTTCTACAGCTAAATAGAGTGAACACTACTACTTCGCTCCTGCCAATGCTATTTCAGACAACAAGTTCCAGGAGCAAAGCTGCTCTTGTCAGTAATATGGTGATAATTTTGGTGAACTCATGTGGCATCCTTGGATCTGCCTTCACAATAAAACAACATGGTCGTGCGGCAACGTTAACTGTCAGTGTTGTTCTGATGGTATTTTGCCAGGTAAATGAAAATTATACCTAAAAGGTCCAAATTCAGCATCTCCAGTTGTATGTTCCCCTTGCAAACTGCTGACATAAATCATTACTGTTAATCCTTTTTGCAAGACCGCGATTCCGCTGATCCTGGAATTCCACATCGGGCTAGGCGGCGGAAGTCGTATGCCGAGGGGATATACCACTGCCATGTTCGTGCTCACTTGCGTCGTCACTTGTGGCCTCAGTTGGTCATGGGGCTCTATGTTCTGGACAATTCCTGGCATGAAGATCCATTCAGCTGGGCAGGTTGTGTGCATGGCTCTCAATCTGGCCTTCTGCTTCGCCCAGATGCAATACTTCCTGGTGCTTCTGTGGCGTCTGAGGAGTGCCGTCCTTGCGTACTATGCCATGTGGATTTGGTCATGATTAAATTGGGTTTCAGCTCAGGAACCATGGCTAGGGAATTGTGATGTGCGCTTACTGCTGGAGTAGTGTGGCCAACTTTTCTGTATATAGTTGGCCTGTGTAAGGTTTTAGTATCGTCTATAGATGAACAAGATGTAGTCTCCAGTTCACCCATCCAAATCGCGCACACAGCTGTAGCGTATCCTATTCTATATGCTTTTCGACCTCCGCAGTTTGACTATAATTTTGTTTCGAAGTAGCCTGACTGGTGCTCCGAAGTTGATGTGCATCCATCGCATTCAGCACAGCGTATACATCAAATCAAGGATGCCAAATATTAAGAAAAAAGCGGGTCCCTTGGCGGGGCAAGCAACACCATACCACGATAATGCAATCCTTGCTTGACTGACCAATCCTTGAGAGATTTTAAAGGCTTTGTTATTTCATTTGGGGTAGGTTAGTGAGGCTGAAAGGTTTGCATATTCCACAAACGGAACAGCGGTAGGTGTAAGCCTCTGACCATTTCCAATTTCCGCTGCATCGATTTGTTGCATGTAACACCGATAATGGAGCAAACGGACACACATGCGCTAAATACGGAAATTCACAATGCATACCAAACTCATGGCCAATTAAAAAAAATTAAAGAATAGTAAACTATTTTGAAAAACTGAAGACAAACATATAGTAAAAGATTTTGAAAAAATTGAAGACAGACATATACAAGTATTCTACAAACGTGCAAATTTTCACGACCAATGCGAAAAAACAAGTGGCCCGGCTCATTCCAAACAGAATATTTCGGGGGCGTGCTTAGAGATTTTGTTTGGATTCTTCTCGCATGTTAAGAATTTGTAAGAAACCATCTTATTATGTAGAGCCAATATAAATATTGTTTATATCGTGGCATTTGTAAATCCCCTTTATACGAAACCAGTAGATGAACATAACTGTTGTTGATTTCCACAGAAAATGCATATTCCCATTTCAGTGTCTAACCACACCAGTGGCTCCGCCACACCTACGCTGGGTAGTCAACTGAATACACAATAATTTGGCAAAAAACTTTATATATAGAGTAAAAATTATGAAAAAAATACAGATGTCATACAGATACATGTATTTGGCATCATAATATTGTATTGACATCACAACTTCATACTCATGCCTCCGCCACTATATTCAACGTTTTCTGAAATTATTCACTGTCATCATTCGTCAGCGGTATCGTTCGGTCTACTGCAGGCTCTTAAGCAACTGAAACAACCATTTCTTTTTCTTGAAACGGGACCATTTCTGATGTGAGGTGACTGTGATGGACTGATGGGCATGTAACGTGTCAGTATTAACTTAATTGTGTTCTTTGACATAGAGGCCGGTGATTGTAATGGCTTAGGAGGATCAAATGCTGAAAAGCGATACTCCATTCGTCATTGGCAAATTAGAAATTATAGCGTGATTTGTGAAAGCTTTGCCGGCGCCGGCGCCGGCACAGGCTTGACGAAGCGCTTCCAGTACCAGTGTTGCGCCCACACAACTCCCATGGATTCGATAGGCACACCTTTCGTCTCCGGCAAGAACACCGCCACGAACACCGTCATGACGACCACCCAGCCGGCGTAGTAGGCGAAGGTACCGTACTTGAACCGGCAGAGCATCTCCAGGAACGACTGCGACTGCGCGAACGTGAGCAAGCCCCCGATCGCCCCGCTCAAGCCCAACACCGACGACCTCACCTCCAGGGGGAAGATCTCGCTGGTGACCACCCACGTGAGCGGGCCCCACGACAAGCCGAACCCTGCCGTGTACACGCACACGAGCGCCACCACCACCACCGCGTAACTGCGCGGCATCGCGGCCTCGCCGCTAGCCCGAAGCTGCGCGCCAAAGATCCACGCCATGGCCACCTGAGAAAGTACCATGACGACACCGCCCACGAAGAAGAGAGAGCGGCGACCGTGCCGGTCGACGGCCAGCGCGGCGGCCGCAATGGACGCGAGGCTGACGATGTCGGTGATGATGGAGCCCAAGATGGCCTTCTGGCTCGTGAACCCGACAGTGTAGAAGAGAAGGGGCGTGAACAGGGACACCACAATCACGCCCGTCAGCTCGAAGAACACCGTCAAGGCCACGGCCATAACCAGGTGTGGTCGGTACTCGCGGTGGCCGAGGCGCCGTAGCGCCCCAGACTGGTACCTCTTGTCCTCCTCAGCGGCTTGGATGATGTCCTTGAGCTCCTCGTCGACGTCGGCGGCTGGTCCACGGATCCGCCGCAGAGAGGCACGGGCCTCGTCGGGCTTCCCTCGCAGCACCAGGCTGTTTGCTGTGTCCGGAATGAGCACCGCACCCACGATGATCACGACAGCCGGGACGATGCCGACTCCCAGCGAGAGGCGCCAGCCCCACCTTTGGATGGTGTTAGCGCCGTAGTTGACGAGATCAGCCATGAAAAACCCCACGTTGAGGAAGAAGTGGAAGGTGCTCGTGAACGCCCCACGCCACCGCGCCGGCGCTATTTCCGCCAGATACAATGGTGCAGACTGCAGCCAAAAAAGAAAACATGTCCGTTACAATGCAGGTACTTTAGTTCATTCATAATAAGTGTCGCAGTTTCAAACCAATCACAGTTCAAAATTTTGACACTTATTTTGAATAAGAGGTACGTAGTACTATGATTCACGAAAAGTTGATGTGAGGTAGTAGATGACAGAGTGCGCGAGGAAATCACCAGTCTAGTGAAGCCGACAGCGATGCCGAGAAGGATGCGGCCTATCATGAGCATGAAGATGTTAATAGCCGTGAGGTTGAGCAGGGCGCCGGCAAAAAACAGTAAACCACCTATGAGCATGGAATTTTTCCGGCCCAACGCCCTGGTTACGTGGCCGGCGACCAGGCTGGCGAGCATGGCAGCGAGGTAGAATGAAGAGATGTAGATGTTGAGCCTCTTGCTGTCGAAGGTACAATACGCATCCTGCTGTGTACTGGACTTCTTACGCAGGATATCGGGGAAGAAGGCCTCGAGGAATGATTCCATCTGCATCAATCCACCTGAAATCCATTGGGGCGAGTGAAGTGACCAACATAGATAGAGAATATCATGTTTAACTCTTGATACCATAGGACATGGATCACAAATTTATCGGAGAAGTGTCTAAAATTGCTAACATAGTAACATGTACTCCCTCCATCCTTTTTTATAAAAAGTTTTGGCAAGCTAATTAGACTTGCCAAAACATGTTATAAATGAGGACAGAGGAAGTACCACCTTTTCAATTCGGTTATTTTGAATGTTAGCAAGAGGACTGCTAGATTAATTGATATAAGAAAGGAGAGTTATACAAGGAGAGGCCAAAAAAGAGAAAGAGAACAGATCACCGGTCAACCGGGATCAAAAGGAAATTTGACTCCTGCCATATTCCAAATAATCATCTCAACCGGGACATATAACCGTTATTGAACATGTGGGTGCTCCTTAGTTACTTTCTATAAGACGTTCATTAACGTCATATCTTTGCATCGAGACGAAACACAATTAAAATATGTTAACTTTGAATATAAGACATGACTAGCGTTGGCATAACAAATAATAACATCAAGAAAAAGAATGATAACAAATACTCATGACACCCAAGAACATGGCGAGTCAAGCCCCAAATCAAAATATAGACATCCTAAAAAGCAAGCCACCGTATGAATTGCTAATATGGTCTTAGGAAGCAGGAAAAAAAAATCTAGCGTTCTGTAAATCTTAGGAAATAAGGAACTGTAACTTCTGTAAAATCTAGCACAGAAATCAGGCACATACATGTTGAGTTGAAATGAATGTTAATTCTAAAACTAAGAAATGTGACCCTTGTCAGTGATGGATCATCATAGCCAAAAAATAAATAAAGTATGAACAATATTCTGCCTTGATCTAAAATTCATACAAGAATTGACTATTGCCCCACCCCCAGTATCCTGGATTAGTCTTACTGACCATTATTTAAAGTCATTTCAGGCAACTTATAAATAGATGAAAGTGCCCCTTCATTAAACATAAACAGCGCAGATTCTTGAAAAAAAAAATGGTGCTCAGTCAGAAAAAAGATGCATGATTGGAAGCTTAAAAATAAGATAAATCTCTACTTACAAAGGACAAGCATTTCCTTATCATGTAGCGCCACACAAGTCAGAGTGAGCTTTCATACTCATCCCATGGCATGCGTCACCATCTCTTTAAAGAAATCATTCCTGTTTTTGCCCGGAAAAACATTTCTGTTCGATGGATATTGTTTAGTCTTTTATTAGTCGATTATTTGCAGGAATTGGCTCTGGGAAACTATATGCCATATCATCAAAGTTATCATAACCTGTTTCCCATTAATAATTAGAAAATAAATTATCAAGCAATCTAGGCATGCGAAAGGAGAAGGAAATGAAAGGAAGAACCAACGAACGCACGCAAGTTATAACTCTTGTTTTCCCGGAAGGGAGCGTATCACTTTCACAGGAGGGGTGAAAGCATGCATATTCAGTAGATGGTAAAACTGACCTGTGATTCCGATGTCGTACCCAAGTATGAGCCCACCGGAGGCCGCCGTGAGGCAGCTCATCACAACCGTGAATGTCATCTCACCGCCGCTGTAGCCGGCGCCAACCGCAAGTGCTCCTCCTTCAGACATCGCCCTCTTCCAAGCAGAGCTCTAGAGTTCGACCTACAGCTTACAAGCTATCTGTTTGCTCTGCAGTCTGTGAAGTGTAAGCATATGTTCTAGGATGGTCAAATTATATAATGGTGTCTGTGCAAGTTGCAACCAACCGTGCACGGCGTAGGTGTGGGGATATCAGGCGTTATACTTAAAAATGATTTTCCATAAGTCATGTCTCCATGCTTAAAAAATCACAATGAAACTAAACTAAGGGGGAGAATGTGTTGTGGAATTATGCAAAATTGATGTTCTCACACGTAACACGTCTTGGTGTGCCTCGGCGCGTCAAGACTCAAGCGCCATACTCATGACATGGCGCCCGGGAAGTCTTACCGGGAAAACGATACACAGAACTCACTGTCAAGTTAATTATCTCGAGGCCTGGGCTTGGGAGACCACTGGCGCAAAGCATTTAGCTAGTTCAATTCCTGGTATTACGTAAGGTCTGGCGGCGTCCATGGTCAGTCGGCCTCTGCTGTTCTGCTTTTCTGTTGTAACTGTTAGCTACTTCCTTAGTTCCTTCTTTATCGACAAATATTTTGCCTCGTTAAAAACAAAAAAAATCAGGGAGCATGGCGGCTATGGAATGTTCTAGGTCTGTCTGGCAGCTCCTAGAGTCTTGTGGATTTCCTCCCCCGAATATGAAGAGCTGCAGAGAACGAGAAGCAAGATAGGAAGGGAGAGAGAGGTCACTGTGATGGCTTAGCCGCTTAGGAGGAATGAAATGCTGAAAAACACTCCGTTCATCCTTGGCAAATTGGAAATTGTAGAAATATGTGTGCAAGCTTACCATATGTCCCCAGATAGTTACACTGCATCCAAAAAAAAAGTATCCACAGTTCCACACTGCTGCTGAAATTGAGTCATACAAGCCGTTTGAACGAAATTTGCCGGCTGGGCGCAACCATGCCGTACGGGAGGCATCAAGCAAGCCCGTCGGACTGCTTTGCCGGCGCCGACAGAGGCTTGACGAAGCGCTTCCAGTACCAGTGCTGCGCCCACACAGTGCCCATGGATTCGATAGGCACACCTTTCGTCTCCGGCAAGAACACCGCTACAAACACCGTCATGACAACCACCCAGCCGGCGTAGTAGGCGAAGGCACCGTACTTGAACCGGCAGAGCATCTCCAGGAACGACTGCGACTGCGCAAATGTGAGCAACCCTCCAATCGCCCCACTCAAGCCCAACGCCGACGACCTCACCTCGAGTGGGAAGATCTCATTGGTGACCACCCAGGAGAGCGGGCCCCACGACACGCCAAACGCTGCCGTGTACACGCACACCAGCGCCACAACCGCCGCCGCGTAACCCCGCGGCATCGCAGCCTCGCCGTTTGTCCCGAGCTGCGCACCGAAGATCCACGCCATGGCAACCTGTGAAAGGACCATGATGACACCGCCCACGAAGAAGAGAGAGCGGCGCCCGTACCGGTCGACGGCGAGCGCGGCGGCCGCAACGGACGCGAGGCTGACGACGTCGGTGATGATGGAGCCCAGGATGGCCTTCTGGCTCGTGAACCCGACGGTGTAGAAGAGGAGGGGCGTGAACAGCGACACCACGATCACGCCCGTCTGCTCGAAGAACACCGTCAAGGCCACGACCATAACCAGGTGTGGCCGGTACTCGCGGCGGCCGAGGCGCCGGAGCGCGCCAGACTGGTACCTCTTGTCCTCTTCTGCGGCTTGGATGATGTCCATGAGCTCCGCGTCAATGTCAGCGGCTGGTCCACGGATACGCCGCAGAGAGGCGCGGGCCTCGTCGGGTTTCCCGCGCAGCACCAAGCTGTTTGCTGTGTCCGGAATGAGCACCGCACCCACGATGATGATGGCAGCCGGAACGATGCCGACGCCGAGCGAGAGACGCCAGCCCCATCTCGGGATGGTGTTAGCGCCGTAGTTGACTAGGTCGGCCATGAACAATCCTACGTTGAGGAAGAAGTGGAAGGTGCTCGTGAAGGCCCCACGCCACCGCGCCGGCGCTATCTCCGCCAGATACAATGGTGCAGACTGCAGCCAAAAAACATGTCCGTTACAGTGCAGGTCCTTTAAACTGGACTACTATGATTTAGGAAAAAATGATGGGCGGTAGTAGATAAAAGAGCGCGTGCGGAAATCACCAGACTGGTGAAGCCGACGGCGATGCCGAGAAGGATGCGGCCGATGATTAGCATGAAAATGTTAATGGCCGTGAAGTTGAGGAGGGCGCCGGCGAAGAACAGCAAGCCGCCTATGAGCATGGAATTCTTCCGGCCTAACGTCCTGGTTAAGTGGCCGGCGACCAGGCTGGCGAGCATGCCAGCGATGTAGAATGAAGAGACGAAGGTGTTGAGCACCTGACTGTCGAAGATGCAATACGCATCCTGCTGTGCATTGGACATCTTCCGCAGGATCTCGGGAAAGAAAGCCTGGAGGAAAGACTCCATCTGCGTCAATCCACCTGAAATACATCAGGGCACAAGATTGTGATATACAGAGATGAATGATCATGTTTAATTGTTTACCCTACTGATAACATTGAACATGGATCAGACACGTATCCGAGTAGTGCCTAAAATTGCTAAACATTTACCACATCATGTGTATACTGCTATTACTTTCTATAAGACATTCATTATCTCCATACTTTTTTTTGCAAATAATATCTTCATACCTTTGCATCGAGAAAAAGCACACAGTAACAATATATTAAATTTGAAATACAAGTCGTGACAGCGTTGGCGTAACCAACCGTATCTACAAGAAAGGAATGATAACAAATACCCATGATACTACCCAAGAACACTGTGTGCCAAGTGCAGCGAAGGCCAGATAAAAAAATACACATCCTAAATAGCAAGCAGTCATATAGAAAATGCTAATATGCTCTTGGGACGCGGGGAATCAAAATCTAGATCAGTTTCAGTGCACACATTTTGTAGATCTTTGCAAGAAAAATTACAAAATCTTGTAAAAACAATCACGGACATACATATTGAATTGAAACTTACCCATAACATCTTTCAACAAATAATATAAATATTTCTTTTTCTTAAATAAGAATGCTACAGTTTAATTTTAAATACCAGTCAGTAAGACAGTACTCCATGAACGGTGCTCTGCCAGAAGAAAGACACGTGATTGGAAGCTTAAAAAGAAAAGAAAACTAATATCTTGCAGATCTTTACTTAGAAAAGGACAAGCATTTCCTTATCATGTAGCAATGTGATGGTCAAAGCCGCCAAACAAGTCAGAGTGAGCCTGCACACTCATCCCATGCCATGCGTCACCATCAGATTCAGACATCTTTAAAAAATCATTCCTATTTTCCCAGAAAAACAAGTTTGTTCGGTTGATATTCATCACACTCAAGATTCTCTGAGAAATCATGCAAAAGGTGAAGAAAAATGAAACGAAGAACGAACGAAGGAGAGTGATAACTCTTCTGGTTTTCCAGGAAGGAAGCGTATATCACTATTACATATACAGTAGATGGTAAAACTGACCTGTGATTCCGATGTCGTACCCAAGTATGAGGCCACCGGAGGCCGCCGTGAGGCAGCTCATCACAACCGTGAATGTTATTTCACTGCCGCTGTAGCCGGCGCCGACCGCAAGTGCTCCTCCTTCAGACATGGCTCTCTTCCAAGCAGAGCTCTGGAGTTCGACTTACAGCTTACAAGCTATCTGCTTAGCAGTCTGAACGTAAGCATATGTTGTAGGATGATAAGCATTATATATTGGTGGCTGCGTGCAAGTTGCAACCCACCGTGCGGACTGTAGGTGTGGAGTCATATCAGGCAGAGTACTTAAAACGGAAATTTCCAGAAGTCACGCCTCCATGCTTAAAAATCTCAATAAAATTAAACTAACTAGTCATCAACCTGTGCACTTGAACGGGCTAGGGATATAATAATCTTGTTCTTACATTATAATAAATTGTATGGTATTAACAACCATACATCAACACTGTGTGAGCACTCATACATTTGATATAGGAAGTACATTTAATTTACATGTAAGATAGGTCTTGGTCAAAAGGTGATGATTTTCGTTTAGTTTCAGATGTTGACATTTTACTGAATACCAATACTTTGAAAGATCAATATGAAAGCATGTATAATAAGCAAAACATCAAATGTTCTATATATTGAGCTAAAGGCTTATGCATTCAACATAAAAAAAACATATAACAGTTACAAAATTGTCAAGCTTAGAGTCTAAAGACAAATGAACAGTGTGCACTAAGTGTTTCTGTTAAGGTGCTCTCTGCATTTGCAAAGTAATCAAGAAAAAATGGACAAATAAGGAGTCAAAGTACAACATATATAAAATATGATTTAGAATAATTGTTTCAATAAACGAACTTAGTGCAAACTTCCCACGACATGGTTCAAGTTGGTAGGAAGCATCGAAGAAACGGCTCATGCTTATCTGGGCCTACTTGCTGCAAGATATACCAGTATCATACTGATTTTCTTGTAATGGAACCAATGTTTTAAATAGTGGGTTATAGCAAACAGCAACAACTCTCAACATGGGGATATAATGGGCTAAATCGGAGCTAAATGGGACTATAGCAGATAAATTGTACATGGATTCATTTAGTGGGAACATACTCAAAAGGCTATAGCGGGGTTATAGCGAGCTGTTTAAAACTATAAATCGAACCACGAAATATCTAACTTTTCGTGAAATACAATAGACATCCCTGAATGACAATTAACTCATTGATCACATGGAATATTACACCCAAAATAAGGAGATGCAGCAGTAGCAGTGTTTGCTCCAAAAATTTCGCAATACAGAACTTCAGAATTTTGAAGTTTCTCTTGCTTACAGGGAAAACAATTGTATTACAAAGTATAAAATTACATAAAATATAAATGTTAGGAAATCACAAAATAATTTGTGAAATAAAAGAGAAGTTACCGCTTAATTATGATAGAAGCACTTTCTTGGAATTCCCAGGTTTGATACATGGTCAAAGAAGATTTGCTCCACCTAGAAAATCAAATCTTAGCACAGAGGATAACAGTGAAAAATTAGATCTTAATTAAAAAGGAAAATATCGGTGTCCCGGCCAGATATTGCATATGCCGTCCAGCAAATCTGCCTCCACATGCATGATCCACGAGTCCAGCATCTCGTGTTGATTAAGCGTGTTCTTCGCTACGTCAAGGGCACTCTTGGCCATGGTCTTCAGCTCACGCCGTTCGCCGCCGACAACTTGATCACATACACTGACGCAGATTGGGCAGGTTGCCCTGACACGCGACGCTCCACCTCCGGTTACTGCGTCTTCCTCGGCGATAACCTGGTGTCTTGGTCCTCTAAATGCCAACACACCGTGTCCCGCTCCAGCGCGGAAGCTGAGTACCGCGCTGTCGCCAATGCTGTTGCCAAGTCCACCTGGCTGCGCCAACTCTTGGAGGAGCTTCATCGACCTCTCCCTCGGGCTACCGTTGTGTTCTGTGACAATGTTAGCGCTGTCTACATGTCTACGAATCCGGTTCAGCATAAGCGCACCAAGCACATCGAGATTGATCTACACTTCGTTCGAGATCGAGTGGCTCTTGGTCAAGTGTGTGTCCTTCACGTACCGTCTTCGCGCCAGTTTGCTGACATCTTCACCAAGGGATTATCATCACCATTGTTTCTGGATTTTCGGTCCAGTCTCAACGTCCGTCAGTCTCCTGCTGCGACTGCGGGGGAGTGTTAGGCAGCCGAATATCTTTAGGATATCGTTGCATTTAAATCATATCTTGTGACTCCCGTTTATATGAGATTGAGGCCATTATGGTTTAGATTGTAATCATCTGTTACCTTGTATTTGACTATATATACGAGGCATCAGTGAAGCACCGATTGTGACCTATCCCATCCTATTCTATCTCTTCACAGAGAATAATAGACAATGAGAACGGTGTAGGTGATGCATGTTCAGAGCAAGTTTTACACAGAATGCAACCAAACAGCTGTCTAGACCCACAAAATAAAAATTATTCACTTTGAATGTAATTCGTCTAATTGGATGATAACAGTGAACAAAACACTTCCAAGTATTTAGACATAAGAATAGTTGTCGGTGTTTCGTCACCGGCTAGTGAATTTATTTGTAGGTAGAGCTTGTAGCCATGATCGGATGGGTTAACAGTCTCAAGCACACAAAAATGTTCAGGCCCGGGATCTCCCAGTGAAAACCATTATACGTCAATAGCTGATAGAGAAAACCAAAGACATAAGAATGGGATCTTTTTATGTCTCACTGATTCCTTACATATTTTAAACAGTAGATATGCTAGTTAAAAGAGCCTTGCCAACTTGAACTTGGCATCTTTGCGTATTATGTTGTCATATTACTGTATTCAAAAGTTGAAACACCACATGTGTATTTTCAGAAAAAGGCTATCTGGCATACTTGACTACAATCGTGATTGCTAGAGACTAAGCTGCCTTTTCTGCGTAATTAGGGTACCAGTTACATAGTCATCAATCAATCTAAACTTTAACAAAAACTAGATGCTTCATGATGAAATAAACTGCACATATCTGAATGCAAGATGGAGTGTGCTTACCTGATGGAGTGCGCCGACCTGGTAAAGATCATAGCCCTTGTCGATGCCATCATTGAGGACCAACTTCATTTGACCGATGTGGTTTGAGCATTTAGTCGAACATGTGGGAGGTGTAAACGCCTGCACTTCATCATCAGTACTACTTAATTTCTTCAGCGTCAACATGAGCACAACCTGTATGTCAACAAATCGAGAGAAAGAAGCTCACATCATGCGCGGGGTGATGGCCAGAGGAGAAGGTCCACAATCCACATCCGTCTCATCTCCCAAAGACATGGGGCTCAACCATACCTTGGTTCTAGCAATAGGAACCATATATCTTTGTTCTAGCAATAGGGATGAGGTAATTGAAGTAAGCCGGGCTCAGGGTCGCTACAGTCTGCAGGGGTATCTGTTGATCCATGTCCAGA
Organism: Poa annua; assembly: GCA_026929855.1. NCBI lineage: Eukaryota > Viridiplantae > Streptophyta > Magnoliopsida > Poales > Poaceae > Poa > Poa annua. Next base: position 64,817,371 of record CM049429.1, on the reverse strand, counting down.
GGCGGCGGCCGACAGTGCGGACGACGACCAATGTGAGATAGTCTGCCGTAGAAATGCGAATGCGAAAACTCATCCGATGTTCGGCGTCTTCAGAGTGCCGGCGGAGGGAGGAGAGGATTCGGAAGAGGTGAGACGGTGAGAGCCGTGTGCAGATTTGTTTAGAGATTATTTTGTCCTTTAGGGCAAAGGGGCGATGGCGAGGAAGCATGGAATTGTTAGCAACAGCCGCGGGTAATCTGACGGGGCATTTTTTTAATTTCCTACGAATTGGGTAATCTAACGGTTAATTATGGATTTTGCTTAATTACTGTATATACAAACATGAGGAGAATGTGTAACGGATATATGCAAATTTCATGTTCTTTCACGAAGTCCTTGGGTCCCCTTGACCATGAAAAATGGCGGAGAACGAGTATTAGAACACTAGCAGTATCCTCAAACTGCTAACCCTCAACACCAATTTGAGGGTCGGGAAAACGTGAGTTTGAAGACTCAAAACGGCCGGCACAGATCAGTGCACTCAAACTAACCCTCAAAACAGAATTATTTCAGACAACAACCAAAAATTACAGCAACATACAATATTTGCAAATGGATATTAGCAAAACACAATCATGGAACACACATATCATGAAACAAACTTGCAAATGATCATAAATGATGCATGGTTCATAGTTTTACATCACATAATAAACATTTGTCCTTCCAAAAGATCATCGTCGCCACCACATCGGTGACTCAAGCAAAGTTCGCCACCACCACTCATCGGAGACTCACCTCACTGAGTAGACGACGCACCACCAGCACGCAGTAGCCTCTTCCTCTCTGCGATGTCCTCCTTGGTCTCCTTCCACCGCGCCAATTGGTCTTCATCCATGTTCTTCGTAGACATCATCATGTGCTTCTTCTCCTCGGCCATGAGCTCTTTCCATGCCTTTGCTTCCTTGAGCTTGATCATCCTCTCCTCCAATCCGGCCTTCCGGTTGGCATCTTCCTGCCTAGCTTCCAGTTGTGTAAGCTTCACCTTTTTCTTTTTCTCGATGATAATGAGTTTGGTCTCCAATGCCTTCAATGTCAATGTCTCCTTCGCCTTGATCATTTGATCAAGCTTGTCCTTCAATCTTGATGCATCCGCTTCCAACTTCATCCTTTCTTTGGCCTTCTTTGATCCCTCAGGCTTGGCATGGTTCCTTCCTTCATCCTCACTATCTTCCATATTGAGCATATACGATTTCTTAGGTGCGAATTCTTGATCCCTTACTTTCCACTTATCAAGCTCTTTAAGCAATGCCCAACAATGCTTGAAGGGAAAATGTTTTCCCTTGGAACCGGCCATGTCCTTATACCGCAAATCGACATATGTCTCCTACAACTGCAAGCATAGCATGATCACAATTGTGCATAATAGGCATGAACCAAAGAGTAAGGTTGAGTATACTCACATAGTCACTCTCAACGGGCGACGGAGGCGGGGATGACGGCGGCTGCAACGGCGCCCGCGGTGGCTGCGGGAGGCACGGCCACGGCGGCGTGGCCCGTGACCACGTGTGCCCGCCTCCTCTTAGAGCCCACGGGTGTGGAGGCCACCACGGCGGCGCTCGGGGCCGGGGCGGGAGGTGGCTAAGCGGGGGCGGGAGGCAGCTGCGCGGGGGCGGGGGAGGCACGGCCGGGCGCAGGGATCGGCGGCGGGGCGGGGGCCGGCGGTGCCTCCATGGCCGGCGGCGGGACAGACGAGGGCCGGCGGCGGCGGTGGGAAGGAGGAGGGCTCGGGCGGTTGAGGGAATTTTTCCCTCCCGTGCCGCGTGGTTGACCAAATTGAAGGGCCATGTGAATTGGGTTCTCAAGGATGAAAAATGAGGGCTGGACCTTCAATTTTTTTTTAGGGTTCGGGTTTGACCAGTCTGAGGACATTGCTAGTGATGCTCTTAGGAGTTTAGAACAACAAGAAAGAGAGATAAAATGTAATGGATTCATTTGTTCGATCTATGGCGTCCAGTCGCCCGTGACATCACGGATAAACACGAGGCAGCTGGACCTTTTTACAAGAAAATAAGTTCAAAAACCCCGTAAAACCCAATCACAATTCGTGACTTTGAGCCTCGAAGTCCTAGTTCCAAAAGCTCTGGACATTGGGAGGCCCCTCCGTCTCCATGTTGAATACTTTTTTCAATTGGGAGTTGAGACCAGCTTGAAGACACTTAGATCAAGCCAAAACTAGTTATCAACGCAAGATTCCTCTAAATGTGTCATAATTCTCGCATCTGATCTTTGATTTCGGGTCTCATTCTATACATTTTGATCTTCTCGGACAGGGATATCCAATTGTGGTCTCTAATATTCAGTTTGGCTGTATTAGGCTCAAGACATATACTTTTTGCTTCTTCCTATCTCTCTCTCTCTCTGAGAGACATTTTTTTAGCATCAACACACTCCCTTGTATTTTTTGGATACACTCGCATGCCAAAAAAAGTATTACTTGCACCACCGTTGTAAGAAAGTAGATGTGGACAGTCTATCAACTGTTTTTATGCATGTTCTTAGGGCTTATGACATTGTATGTTCAACCTTCTTGCCACTTGGGTGAAATTTCAACGTGGTTTTTCCACAACTAAGAGGACCCGCTCCAACGACTAGTACCGTCGATCTATCTCAAGATGTGCAAAATATTTTGCAGTCAACACCCTCATTTTAAACATTTGTCTTCATGAACCCCTCATGAAAATCATCCTGGGAAATTTTCCGTTTACGCATTAACATAATTTTCCGAAAACACCAACTTATGAATAAACGTATTTTTGATATTAATATTAAAAAATTAACATTTGTAGATATGTGTGTTTTTGGAAATGATTCATTTTTTGATTTTTGTATTAACATTTGGTGATATGTGTTTTTGGAAACATATTTTTGTTTAATAAATTAACCAAGATTTATTGAAAATGTAAACTGATTGTGTTTTTCTTGCATTTTTTATTGGTTAAAATACTTTTGGTTTTTGGGCACTAAATTATATACTAACCGAGAGGAATTTTTTTATTGATTGGGAACAAAAATTTAGAAACAATTTTCTTCATATTAGGTAAAAATCTCTAGTTTAGGAAGGAAATGTTCCATGCATAAATTTCATGAAGCATTAATAAGTTCACAAGGCAATATTTCTCATCGCAATAAATCTTCATTTTCGGACCATCCCGAAGGAGATATGCCCTATAAGCAAATAAATAAGTAGTATTTATCGCATTATGTCATAAGTTTATAATAGGTTTTTGTATTATGCTATAAATGTATTAATCGGAATTATTGATACACGTGTGATACATAGACAACCAGAGTCCCTAGTGAGCCTCTATATAAACTAGTCCGTTGGGCAACAGTTGATCGAGATTTCCGATCAAGGACATTGACGTCGGTTCACAATGGGGTCAGCTTATTAATAGAATAAGGTGATGGATATACATAAAATATTGCAATAAGATCGTATTGCGATGTTTGTCATTTGCAATAGATGAGTAATATGATAGCTTATTCCTTAAACCGTGAGACCGTACTTATTGCTACTTCGTAGGGGTACTTTCAGAGCATCAAACGTTGTGTCTTACATAGCATGACAATAACGGTGTCCATCTTGGGTATCCTAAAAGAGTATGTTGAGACGTAAGGATCAAGAGCGGGATTTGTTCATTCTTATAATGGAAAGATACTCTGAGCCCACTCGGTGAGATTGCATCTATATAGCTGTGCAGCTTATGACTAGGTCATGAAGATGTAATATCACAGACGAGTTAATAACCCTTGTCGGTAACGAGATACAACATGGATATCGGATGTCTTCGATCATATCTCGGACAAGGTAGTATCGTAGAAACAAAGGGAATGAATATCATGTTTATGGTTCAACGACGATATTCGTAGAATGCACAGGGACCGTCATATGCATCCAGGTATCTCTGGCGTCATTGGTGAGCGGAGTGTCTCGACCATGTCTGGAGTGTTCTCGAACCGTAGCGTAACAAACTTAATGTCTTAACGACACCTGGAGAAGGTTCTGGAATAATATAGGATTTTATTGAAGAGAGAGAATTGATTCAGAAAGAGTTCCGGTGGTCCGGAATGAGTTCCGGGAAGGTCTGGAATGGTTCCGGGAATATCCGAAAGATGTTCGGGTGGTCCGGAAAATGTTTCGGAGTCACGGGAGATTAAATTATATGTAAATATAATAATTATGAATTAATAGTATTTTATATTAATTTAATATTAATTAAATAAAGGAAAAAGGAGCATCTCACCTAAATGGGCCAAGAGAGGCCCATGTGGGGGGAGCCGCACCAATGAGGCAATTGACCCCATGGTGGGTGCGGCTAGGCCTTGGCCTGCCGAACCCCCCACATCCTCCTTTGATTACATGGGGGAGCTAGGGAGTTTGCACACCCCCTCCCCCTTTATATAGCAAGACATACTAATTGGATTAATTCACAAAAAAATACAATTAATTGTATAGCAGGTCGGCCGAGTTGCTTCTCCGCCCGTTTTGCCCCCTCTCTCCACCAAAGCTATACCGCCGGGCGTCGTTGCCCTGCGGGATTCCAGAAAAGTTCTACCCCTGCGGTTTCAGCTGGATCTGAATGACTGGGGGTTGTTGTTAAGCTCCGTATGTTTGCGAGTGCTCAGAGGCGCCACATTTGAGGAGCCTGGGCGACGTCGTCTCGCCGACCCAGCATCCCTGCCGCCGGCGCCACCCCCCCAGCCGCCGGCGCCTCGCCATCTTCCGCCCGACGCCCGTCGACGCAGGTCATCGTCTACACCCCGGCGTCATCGTCTACATCGTCGCGGCAAGTTCTCCGTGACCTCGAGGTCGGCTACGTATGACTTCATCATCAATGCTTGTGCGGGAGCGTAATCCCCGCTATCGGTCTACATGGAGGTAATGTGACCCGTTCCACCACCGTTATCGCATGTACTAGATAGATAGATCATGTCTAGTTAGGGCGTTCTTACGCTAGAAAAAATATTGTTTTCTGCACTGGAACCTCTTCAGTGGTATCAGAGCCGATCTATGCGTAGTACTGCTGGTACGGTTAGAACTCATGTTGAATGAGGACGTCTTTCTTATATTTGCTACCCTTAGTGTGCACTTGCGATGCCTTCGGTATTGAGTTGATGAAGCGGCCTGGACCGAATTTACGCGTACGCTTACGCGAGACTGGTTCCACTACTGACATACGGCTTGCACCGAATCTGTGGCTGGCGGGTGTCTGTTTCTCTCTCTTTAGTCGGCAAAGCATTTTTAATGGAGGGCCCGAAAGGGATGCTTAAACATGAAATTATACGATCGCCGTTGTGGTGCAAAGTTCGTAGGTAGGGAAACGGTTCTCTTACGAATAAGCCTATATGCCACGTAAAACTTGCAAAACTAAATAAAGGTAGAGGCGTCTAACTTTGTTTTGCAGAGGCGTTATTTTATGTGACATGGTTACGGTAAGTTTAATATTACTCGTACTGCCGGAGGCAATGGAGGGCACCGTAGACTCGGAGCCATGTCGGGGCGCCCGGGGCCAGGCACATGGCGCCATGGAAGTCGAGGCGCATCGACGATGTCACATCGCACTTCATTACTTTATGTTGATATTGTGTTGTTGTGTGTGCATCCTATTGATTGCTTATATGTTAGATATAAAACGGTAGCATCATAAATAGGATGATCCCTAACAAATACCAAAATTGTGTTCTCCCTCGTTGCGCACCACCAAGAAAGTTCTACGTTATGAGGCAGGCCGTGACGATCGGGTGTCAGACATTTTGTCGTTCGCATACAGTGGGTGTAAGCCATGTTGCACGCGCAGGGTCTTCGAGATTTGATTGGCGAGACTAGCATATGCAGATATGGCCTCGGAACACGGGAAGATCGAAAGATCGAGCATGAGTCACATAGTTGTTGTGATCGACATTTTATGTCCACCTTTGAAGTTGTGCCGCCGACCGTGACGATCGGGGGTGGTGTAGTGGATGGGGGTCGTGTAATCGCTATCATTATTTTAGGGATAATAATTTTAGTGGAGTGTGTTTGATAATATGATTATAAACTAAAACTCACATATATTATAAACTTTACCTTACCTCTTTTGCGATCACATTTGTAGATTACGGAACTATACTTCGGTTACTTCCTCAAGAGCCCAGATTCTAACTTAGAAGCCGACGGGTCCAACTTCATCATATGGTACAATGGTTTTAGAAACATTCTCCAACACAACAAACATCCTATATGTCCTAGAACATAAGTTAGGAGATAGACCAGATGATTCTTCTAGCAAGGAGGAAGATAATGAGTTTCGTAAGCATCATGATATTTTCATAGAAGTGGAGGTCGTCATGAGCGTATGCCTAGCACCAGAGTTAAAAGTTGTTTCAACAAATGGAGCCATATGTCGTGATTGATGCGATCAAAGGACACTTCAAAGATGAATTGAGTCTTGAGCAGTTCAGACAACTTAGAAAGTTCCGGACCATTCACATGGGGAGCATACCTGTTTGGAGACTCATTTGAAGAAGTTGTATGACATCTACTTCAGGCTTACAAATATCTACGATTTCTAGATAGCGGACTCTAGTGCAATAGAGACTGCGCTTATATCTTTGGCTCCTAGCTATGAAGAGCATGTGCGTGAATATGCTATAGAGACACGATGAGCTTCTTCACGTTCGTGGACAAGTTCAAATCTCTAAAAGTTGATTCCATCGAAGAAGAGTTCTTCGACTCTACGGGTATATTTGATATACGAAGATATAAATGTATTCTTCTCATACTTGATGAAAAGTATTTGATAATTGTTCTGTTTACGAAACAGTCCCTGATCATCACAAGTATGCGGCGATGGGTGACGTGACAGTGCACAAGTGATGGCAAGCAAGGAAGTTGATGCCAGTAGTGCTCATGTCCTCGAGATATCATATTAGTTATCATCAATAGTTTTTATAAGAAATTTTGTAATAGTGAGAGTGTGATCTAGTTTGGTGTCTTGAATGTTACAAGACATAGTTATTCATATATGTAATAGAACAAATCAGTTGTTTTGTGTTATGAAACAAAGCAGTTGTTTTATATTATGAGTAATTTGTATCACATCTCAATTACATTATGCGTATGATATACATTTATAATAGCGGGAATGATAAAATTATGTGTCCAAGGAATACAAGATTTTGTTACTAGAACAAACACCATCGAATTTGATCATAAAGGCAATGTAAGAAGTAATAGATACTTTGATCTATTTAAGTATTACATATTCCGAATTGATTAGGTTTAAAATTAGTATTGAAGTGTCAATACGAAAGAAAATTAATTAAGAGTCATATCGGGTGATTGTTAAATTAATTATATGGTGAAATTTATTTGATCCGAATTCTTCTTTGATTATTGGTAAATATGTGTATTTGCATAATAATGAAGGGGATCGTAGGCAAAAAATAAAAAAATTCTAAGCAACGATATCCTTAAACTAGCCAAGATCTATACTATGCAGATATAAAAGTACGGCGGTGATCGGAATACATACCCTCGTAGACCGAATAGCGGGGACTGCACTCCCGCACAAGCGTTGACGACGAAGACGACGTAGCCAACCTCTAGGTCGCGGAGAACTCGGCGCGAAGATGACCTCAAGGTCGGGTGGAGGAAGTAGGCCTCCGAGCACCGCTACCGCAGCACCTCGTAGGGCGTTACACACATACGGTGGAGACGACGGCCTCCGAAGCTCCAGTCCAGGAAGAGCAGCGGAAGACTTGGACCGGAACACCAGCAACACGGCAGCGGGCTATGGTGGAGAGAGAACTCTCATCCTCCTCGGCACAACTCCCACAAAGGGAATCACGAGATCGAGGAGAAATCGAGAATTAATTGGGTGAATTAAAAGGCCAGGAGTGCCCCTTCTTATATAGGCTCTCGAGGGGAGCCAACCTTGCCAGCCAGGCAATGTGGGACTATCCCACATGCCTGGTGCGGTCAAGACAGGTGCGCCAGCCCTAGGTGGGCCCCATTTGGCCCACCTAGGCTGGCCACCGAATTCCCTTGAGGGTTCCCCCCCCCCCCCCCCCCATGGGCCTTCTTTCCACCAGAAGACCCATTTAGGGAAATCAGTCTAAATAAATTCAAAAATAAATATATAAATGCATATTTAAACATTAATTACACTAATTAATATCAAACATATTAGATATAATTTATTCTAGCTCCGAAAACTATTTCATCGTTGCCCGATCTCCATCGGACCATTCCCGGGACGTTCCCGGTGATCTCTTTCCTTTCCGGTTGTCTTGTCGAAACCCCTTAAGTGTGTTACCCTAGCGGTTCGATATAATAACAGACATGATCGAGACTCCTCTCCGATCAATGACTAACTTGTAGGCCTGGACCCCATGAATTAATCCCTCTGATATAACGAATGACTTTCATCTATCAAACCTGGACGTCTAGTCTTAAACCATTTGTCATGGCGAGACTTAGCGTGTCCGAGCATCATTCTCAGATATCTCCATACCTAGCATGATCTCGTTACCTACATTGCTATCTTCTACTCGTCTATGATATTATGTCAGCTGGTGACCTAGTCACATGTTTGCAAACTCATTTGACATAATCTCACGAGTGGGCCCTAGAGTATCTATCCGGCTATACGGACTGACAAATCCCGTTGTTGACCCCTCGTTTTCAACTAACCCCTTCCGATACCCAAAAGTATCACCGTTATTGTCATACTAAATAAGATATGACGTTTGGTGCAATCAAATATCTTCCAGGAATAACAATAAGAGTTGGTATCACGGTCTTAAGGCGTAATGACTACGTCCTACAAATATGGGTATGTCCATCACATCGTTACACCAACGATATGACTTTCATTGCCGACCGGCGCCATGCCCTATGATCGGAAAACCTCGATCATCAATCACGCAACGAAACTAGTCTTAGTAGAGGCAACTAGGGATCTGGTTGTTTATCTACCACACCTGTATTAATGTTTCCGCTTAATACAGTTATAGCATGGTATAAAACAATAATGAACAATTGGAATATAACCAATAAACTATGTTTATTAAGTGCCTCTAGGGCATATTCCCTTCAGTCTCCCACTTGCACTAGAGTAACACTTAATCTAGTTTACAACTTGGTAAAAGCTCAACACCCATAGCATCTTGGTGCCTGCTCGTCTCGTGGAAGAGGAATACAGTCAATAGATCTCACACATTGAGACCTATATGTGCTTTGCAACACTTCTATGTCACCTAGTTTGACATCATCCCGTATCTTACAATGACGGTGAAATATATCCTAGTGGATGGAGTGAGACTCGAACATTCGCGTAGCATGGGCCTCTGAAGTCCAAGAGATCTATTAAGGGGACCACATATGCTCGGAAAACTGCTTAGTCCAATCACACTTGCTACTTTTGAAGTTGCCATATATTTCTATACCTATGTAGATTATGCAACAGTGCATTCATATGCGACTTTGCAAGCTAACCATGTCTTTCTTCAAAATAAAGGACATCTCCTATATGAGATTTCTAGTTGTATGGGCCAGTGTAATAACTTGCATCATCGAAACCGTTTTACGGCAAGTTGTCTTTCCACTCTTACCCGTTACTAGAAAACATATCTTCAGTTCTCATAGACACTGAAAAATATACTTAACGTTTGTTCATTGATCCACACAAGGATCACTCTAGAACCTGTTCTTCAACCAAGAACTCGGGTCACACCAAGTTGAGCTTTCAGTCTGATAGAATCTATGCCTGATACATAGAGAATGTCGAACATCATTTTCTATCACTGAAAATGCCAAGATAAACTTAATTCTTTACCTAGTCATAGAAGCAAGAACCATTTTCTTTGCTTGTTCTATTCCGAAACACTTCAGAATCTTAACTTAGTAAATATTCCGACCTAATGTTATTAAGCCCCTTACGATCTATACAATTATAAATCGGATGCCTAATACTCCTAACTTCATTTCATAGAAAATTTAATCAGTTTAATAATCCTTTACACTCTACTAGAGGATTTGTGTCATTCAATATGTCGTTACATACAAAATCACAAATGACACCTAGCTCCCACTCAAATATGTCTTCCGCGTATAAGATCAAGGAAAGCTACTTAGCTCCCACTCAAATATGTCTTCCGCATATAAGATCAAGAAAAGTTACTTTGCTCCCACTCACTTCTTTGCAAATGCAAGTTTCTTCAACTATTCTGGACAACTCCAAAATCCTTTGATCACATCATCAAAGTGAAGATTCTAGCTCCGATATGCTTGCTTCTGCCCATGAATGGACAACTGATGTTTGCATACATGTATAGTATCCTCAGGATTATAAACCATTATTGTACTAATTACAACTCTTTCTTAATGACACTATTAAGAAACATGGTTTTCTTATCCATCTATTAATTTCTCATTCGAAATTATAGTAATTGCTAAACGACCCAGAATAGATTTAGGCTTGGCCACCTGAGACAAACTCTCATTGTGGTCAACTTTTGAATCTGTCGGAACTGTTTCACGACAAATCGATCCTTTTCAATGTCTACTCTCTCATAAAATTCCATATTTTGTTAAAATCCTAGATGCCATCAAGAAGATCTCCCAAGTCATTACCTGGTAATCGTACATGGATTTTATTTCGGATCATATATGACTCATAGCCATTTCTCGGACTTAGGTCCACGATCTCTTCTTCGTAGTTCGTAGGTCTGTCATATTCCATTAATATGACCTTCATAACAAGATTGTCGTAACACACAGTGTGGAACACAATCTCATACGCCTAGGTTCTTAGTATGAGCTCAGAGCATCATGATCTTGTATCATCAGCTTATTTCAAGTTGTGGAGCATGACGCCGAAAACACTTACGGTTGCGCCATTCTGATGTCTGGAGAGAAAGTTCATCAACTTCGTATTGCTCTACTTTCTTTGTCACTTATACCCTTGGACAAGAAACTATTTCTTTCGCAAGGTATATCCCGGCAATGATTTTGCCTATGTTGTGAAACATTACCCAACTAACTCTTTAGGTACGGTACACTACAAAGATTAATCCTTTTTAGGTTTGATCACATCAAAACACTAAATTGCTGAAACGACAATCCAGGCTAAAAGCCACGCCATTACTCATATGGTATTGTCTCCATGGATTAAATGGTTTCCCTATTATCCAACGTGAATGTTTACGTTTCTACCATATGACTCTAGTGATCATAATAATTCGATAAGAGATTTATTTACTACACACTATCCGATAGGGTGTGATTACGACGTCCTAACATACCATAACACTATGGTGTTTCATGCGACGTAATTTGTGGAACTCTTCTCACAAGTCTTCCAATGATGTGCCAACATATTAACTCAAATCTTTATTTCCTCGATCTGTATAACAGGAATTTGATTTTCTTGTTAAATTTATTTCCTATTTCATTATGAACTTGTTTGATCCAAACAAAATTCCAAACTAACATTCCCTGAGTGGATATCCATATATCTACTCGGAATATTCATGAAGTCTATGAAATAAGGACTTCCACTACACGTTAAAGTACTTCATTGATTCACATACACCCATATGCATGATTCTCAACAAGCTATACTCAAAACTTCAGTGAAGTTTACGAAACAAAGGTCTCCACTACCCGTCAATTACTTCATTGAACCACATACATCTATATGCATGACTATCAATAAGTTATATGCCCGTTTTCCGAAAAGATCCATCCGGTATGGTGCTAATTCATTGACTATAACATTGACATGAATTAAACGGTAGTGCCACACATATGTGGTGTCTTTATTAAGTTTGTATCCTTTGGCATTAACATTATGAATGTGGGAGCTTCTACCATCTAAATTCAAATTGGCATATGATCATTACTTCATAAATATAGGACAACGAATTTGTCACTAACATATATGAACAAATGTCTCGCTAGAGGAGACACACTTATAACGATCATACTAACAGGCAATCATAAAGAATTTATCCAAATGGTAGATCTAGAGGGAGAGTGTCTATGGCTGTCGGGGGGCTACCCCCCGGGTAGGGCGAAACTCGGCACTACTCTACAGTGTGGCAACAGTACTTGACCTTTGGCGAGTGCAAGGGCCACCCCCTGGTGCGCTGAAGGGGTAACTTGACCTTTCGGAGCTGGTAGAGTGCAAGGTGCCTCCTGGCGGGCGCAAGGGTCATCCCTGGCGGCTATAAATAGCCACCCCGAGCCCTCAGAACAGCACAAGCATCAGCGGGTGGTTCCTCTAAGAACTAGCTTCTCGAAGATGTCTTTGCTGGTAGGCTAAGACATCTTCGAGAGGCTAGGCCTAGAGATACTCATCCTAAGAGGAACTCGGGTGGATCCGGGAGAGACCTCAGACCTCGTGGCTCCGAGTAGACCTCCGGTAGGAGAAGTACCCGGAGGTACCGGATAGGCAATCCGGGTACGGGCTAACCGGAGTGTTTATCTCGGTCCTAGTAGATTGCTTTATGTGTGCAGGGAAGACTCGCAAGGTCGAACAAGGAGGTGACCGGCATGAGGGATGCCGGTAGGCCGTCAACGGTCTGGAGCAGGCTGTCCCGCCTGGCGCGGGGGGAAGTACCATCCCCCCTGACACGGAAGCATGGTCACCTACCGCCTGACACGGAAGCATGGTCACCTCCCGCCTGACACGGGAGCGCGTCAGCCGGTACGACAACGGTACGACAAGATCGGACATGCCTAGCCCGGCAATCCGGAAAAGGCTACCCGGGATGGGCAAAGACATGTCTTGTCTCTGACAGGGGGACAATGATGTTCCAGGACGGCGCCTGCCATCCTTGCCGGAATGATGACGAAGGGGCTACGCCGGATAGCACGGCGGCTAGGTCGCACTAGCTGGTGTCGACATAACCGTTAGGCCTGTCCGGTGGGGCCAAGCCGAATTAGGGTTTCCGGCCCTCCTGGCCGGAACTCTATAAAAGGCGCCATAACTGCTCCTGCGAAAGAGAGGCCAACTTGGGAGCCAAAACTCTAGTCTCATTTACTCCTAGAGCATTTACTTCCTCCTCCCTCTAGTTCATCTAGTTCTTCGTGTTCTTCACCACAAGAGCTCTGAGAGCAAGTTGTAGTCCTTGTTACACCCTTATATTGAGAGGAAAGGCAGGAGTAGGGGTGTTACCTCCCCACGAGGGCCCCGAACCTGGGTAGATCGTGTGTGTGTTCTTTGCCTTCGTGCATTTGTTCATGTTTGCTAGATCTTTCCCCATGCACTTCGAGCTTGTTTCCTGTTCCTGGGAGATCTCGGTTACACCGGGATCCTCCCCCGTGTGAGCTCTTCAGCTCGCTATCCCTCCCCGGATCCACCAACGTCCATCGGCCTCACAAATTAGCCATCCTATGGCATCTGCCGTGACACCACCACGACAGTTGGCGCCCACCGTGGGGCAGACAGAGGCGTTGGCTGGTGTACGCATCCGGACGGGTTCCCCCGTTCGCTTCGGCGTCCGGGTTCTCTCTGGCCTTGTCGTCAGGCTGGGCGAGAAAGATTTCGTCAGCGACAATGCCGGGTGCTTCCGGAACAAACCCCTCCCGGTGAACGGATGCCTCATCGACTTCGGTGGCTTCACCACCTACGTCGCCACCGAGGTTATCTGCAGCTACCCGGACATTGTCCTAGAAGCTGAGGATCCTCCCATGCTCTGCGCCAACCGGGGTCTGTGTGCCAGTCACACCGCGAGCTCCGTCGCGGTCATGATGGTCGGGGTAACTGAGGAGGAGTACCGGGACGCCGACGGCGATGCCGGTAGTGGCCATGTTCGCTTGGCCAAACCTCCTCAGGAGAGAGGTACGGCCCGAGACGGCGATCCGCAGCAGTCCCAGCCCCGTCGTCGCCCGGATCCCCTCTCGGGTCTGGTGGCCAAGTTGGCTATCCCCTTGACAGCTGATGCAGATACCCAAGCCACTTCGGCTGACTTGGATGAGCAACGTAGGTTGCTGCTCGCCGAAGCGCAAGAGATCGCCGAGATCCGGCTTGAGCTCAGTGCTAGCCTCCGGGAGTACAATGCAGCTCACGGGTTCCTTAAGATAGACTCCCGGGACAAGCGCATCGCGGATCTGCGCAAGAAAGGCAGAATGGTGAATGATGAGCTGGCCGGTGGGGCCACAACTAGTCATACGGGTAGCATGATCTCGGCTGGGAAACAGGAATACAGCTCGCCGGCAAAAACTCTTAGGGCTGCCGAAGCCGCCATGGCGGAGCTGGCTGGGCTATCCGATGAGGCTCTGTGCAAGCAGCAGGAGCGAGTGAACGAGTTGGTCATCGAGGCCAACCGGCAGAACCAGGCCTTCAAGAAAAAGAACCCAGGGGCAGGGTCCCAAGTGCATTCAGCTAGGGCTGACAGCCAGAGATCGGGCGGAGAGGCCTCCTCTCCGCATCCGAGCAAGAGCAAGAGCCAGAGCCGAAGTCGGGGTTCCGGAAAAAACAAGCAGTTGCAGACGTATGACCCGGCCTTCGCCGGTATCCAGCAAGCCGGATAGCATAATTCCGGGCAGGCACAGAGTAATCCTGGTGGTGGCAACCGGGGTGTAGGAAACAATAACCCGGCTAGCCGTGGTAATCCACCCCGGAATCCGCCACAGGTTCAGGGAAACCTACGTAGGGAGGCCGCCTCTGTGCCGCAGCAAGCTGTGATCCCGGTGCTCGACAGGCACAAGGATGGCAACTCAAGGTTGCAGCAGCTTGGGTACCAACCCAACGAGAATCCTTTGGGATCTCGGATAGGAACCAGACAAATGGATCCGGCTGATGCCAGAATCCGGCTCGACCGGATTCACCAATCTGAGCTAGTGGAAGAGCAAGGACCTCCGGGACCTGCCTGCTTTGGACCCCGGATCATGCGGGAGCCGCCTGTCCGGAACTTCCAGCTCAACCGGGGTGCTAAGACCTATGACGGCAGCAAGAAGCCGGAGGACTGGTTGACCGACTATGTAACTGCAGTAATCATAGCCGGTGGAAACAGACGCTGGGAGGTACGTTATGTGCCACAGATGTTGGAAGGACCTGCCAGAATCTGGCTGAACAACTTGAGGACCGGCAGCATAGACAGCTGGTTAGATTTCGAGGAGGCGTTCATCAGCAACTTCACCAGCACGTACAAAAGGCCCAACAGACCTCAACAGCTCGCCATCTGTAGGCAAAGGAGTAACGAAACCGACCAGTAGTACCTTACCCGGTGGAGAAACATTCGCAATTCTTGCGAAGGAGTGGTAGAGGCACAGGTCATCTCCTGGTTTGTGCAAGGATGTCGGCATGGCTCAATGCTTTGGCAGAAATTGCAGAGGAAGATGCCGACAACCTTTGTAGAGACCATGCGCATCGCCGATACCTACACGCTTGGAGATCCCATGCAACCCCTGGTGGATGTCGGTGACTCCAACAGGACGAATGCGGGACCTCAGCGTTCGGGATCGAGCAGAAGCCATGATCGTCAAGAGTTTGGCCAGAAGAGGAATCAGCCCGAGTACCACCATGCCGCACAGCATGTCGCGGCTGTGACCCGAGAGCAAGAAGATGCCGGCAATAATCAGCGTCAGAAAACAAGTGGCCCGGCTTGGGGTCAGAGCCAGGAAGTACTGAAAACTTGGGTGGACCAGAAGAAGCCCCTGACGTATGAAGAGATGCTGAACAAGCCGTGCTGTTACCATACCCTGGAGGCCAACAAGCCAGCAAACCACTCCACTCGGCAGTGCAGCTGGTATCAGCGCACATTGCAGGAAGGCAGCACGGGGGCTTCTCGGCCGAGTGCTCCGGCATCTCGACCCAACATTCCGAGACCTCCCACTCCGGCATCCGGAGCCAACGCGATCCGGATTAATCAACCACACCGAGGACCCCCCCCCCCCCCCCCCGGCCGGTAAATATGGTGCACACCCGGAACGACAATGGCGCAGGCCCAAGTAATCAACCAGGACATCAGCAAGGCAACTACCGGGAGGCACATCAGAGCTATGTGGTCTTCGTGACCGAGCCCACTGACCGGAAGAGTGTGCGACAGCGTGCCCTGGAAGTGAACGATGTGATTCCGGCGGTGCCCAAGTTCTTGCACTAGTCTGAGATGGAGATCACGTGGAGCCGGAAGGATCATCCCTGGGTTATGCCTAAGTCGGGTGCGTATGCCTTAGTGGTAGACCCAACCTTTGTCGGACCAAGCCTCAACGTCCGCTTCAGACGGGTTCTGATTGACAATGGCAACGTCATTAACATCATGTACAAGGATACAATGCTGAAGCTGGGGGTGTCCATGAACACCTTGCTACCCACCGAGACGACCTTTCATGGCATTGTGCCCAGAGTCTCTTGCTCACCCATGGGTAAATCTGGGTTGAGGTGTTATTCGGAACCCGGGAAAACTGCCGAACCGAGAGCTTGTAATTCGAGGTCGTGGACCTCGAAAGTCCGTACCACGCGCTGATCGGCAGGCCAGCCCTGGCCAAGTTCATGATCTCAACTCACATGATCTCAACTCACAAGCGCTCCATGGAGTGTGCTTCGGCCGCCTCGTGCTTAGCCGAGTCCCTGGTGATAGCCGAGGAAAAGAAGAGGATCCAGCAGGTGGTGGCGCTGGCCAAGACCTCCCAACTCGGGATGCCCGGGATGGTGAACCCGGAGCAGAGCGCGTCATTCCAGCCACCAAAGGAGATGGAGAAGGTGGGGGTTGACCCAGTAACCCGGAGCGCCAGGTCATCATTGGCAGCAACCTGGACAGCAAATAGGAAGGCGAGCTTGTCGACTTCCTCCGTGAGAATCGGGATGCTTTTGCATGGTCAAGTGACGATCTGCAAGGCGTTCCGAGGGAGTTGGCTGAGCACTCTCTGTTTGTTAGACCGGATGCGAAGCCGGTGAAGCAACCGACTAGGCGCCTCTCGGATGAGAGAAGAACTGCCATCATGGAGCATCTCGCCATACTGTTGGCTGCCGGATTCGTGATGGAAGTGCTGCACCCGGATTGGATATCGAATCCGGTCCTGGTAGAGAAGAAGAAAGATGATCCCCTCCTGCTTAAGGTGTGGCGCATGTGCATCGACTTCACCAACCTCAACAAGGCATGTCCAAAGAACCCGTTTCCACTTCCCCGAATAGATGAAGTGATCGATTCCACTGCCGGGAGTGAACTCTTGACTTTTTTAGATGCCTACTCCGGTTTTCACCAGATACCTTTGAATCCGGATGATCAATTGAAAACTGCTTTTATCACCCCGTATGGGGCTTATTGCTATCGTGTCATGACTTTTGGTCTGAGAAATGCTGGTGCTACATACCAAAGATGCATGCAGAAATGTTTGCGTGACCAGATAGGCCGGAATGCCGAGGTCTATGTTGATGACATAGTCATAAAAACAAAAGAAAAAGCCTCATTGATCGATGATCTGAGGGAAACATTTAAAAACTTAAGAAGATTCCGGATGAAATTGAACCCGGATAAATGCACATTCGGTGTCCCCGCCGGAAAATTACTCGGTTTCCTCATATCAAGCCGGGGAATTGAAGTCACCCCGGGTAAAATACGTGCTATCGAGAGCATGAAATTGCCGGTACGTCTCAAAGATGTGCAGAAGTTCACTGGTTGTCTAGCATCCCTAAGTCGGTTTGTGAGCCGATTAGGTGAGAAGGCCTTGCCCTTGTACCAGTTGATGAAGAAGAGTAAAACATTCGTTTGGACCCCGCAAGTCGATGCGACGTTCAAAGATTTGAAGAGAATGCTCTCAACAGCACCCGTGTTGGCATCCCCATTGCCCAAGGAGCCTATGCTGCTGTACATTGCTGCCACTAACCGGGTAGTCAGTGTAGCCATTGTGGTAGAGAGGGAAGAAGGGGACAAGCTGATACAGAGACCGGTGTACTACCTCAGCGAGGTGATCTCGGAATCCAAGCAGAACTACCCGCACTACCAGAAGATGGCATATGGAGTATACTTGGTTGTGACCAAGCTCAAGCACTACTTCCAAGAGCACCCAATCACAATGGTGTGCGAGGCTCCCCTCGCCGAGATCATCGGCTGCAAAGATGCAAGCGGCCGGGTTGCCAAATGGGCCATCCAGTTGTCTCCATATGCTCCGGCATACGAGAGACGAGATGCCATCAAGTCGCAGGCGCTGCCGGACTTTTTGGTAGACTGGGCCGAGATGCAGTACGAACCTCCGATGCCGGATTACAATTTCTGGAGGATGCATTTCGATGGCTCCAAGGCCAAGATCGGGTTGGGTGCCGGGGTAGTTCTCACATCACCGAAACAAGATGTGCTCAAGTATGTGTTGCAAATTCATTTCCGGGCATCTAACAATGTCGCTGAATACGAGGCCTTGGTTCATGGACTGAATGTCGCCAAGGAGATCGGCATCCGCCGGATAGAGTGTTTCGGCGATTCCGACCTCGTGGTGCAGCAGGTGTCGGGGAACTGGGATGCACTGGATGCCAACATGGCCTTGTATCGGTTTCATGTGCAGACACTATCCGGATTTTTCGAGGGATGCGAGTTCAAGCACATACCCAGAGGAGAAAACGAGGCAGTAGATGTGTTGTCCAAGCTAGGATCATCTCGGGATGCCATCCCACCCGGGATCGCTCTCAAACACTTGAGGAAGCCATCTATTCAGCCCTCACCCGAGTCGGATTCTATCTTCATCCCCAAGGAGCCTGGTTCGGAAGCTGTACCCATGGAAGTAGAAGTCGGGAGCATCGCATCGAACCCGGGGACTGCACCACAGTGCTCAGAGAGGACAAGAAAGATGATGATGGAGGTGATGTCGGCAGATGGACATAGATGCCCCCGTGTTCCCGGTTCGACCTGTCCCGGGATGGGCACAACCTATTATGGCTTACATCTTGGAAGGAACCCTCCCGGAGAGCGAAGTAGAAGCCCGCAGATATTGCGGAGGTCAAAAGCATACACCGTCATCAATCAAGAGCTATACAAGAGGAGTGTCACCGAAGTACTCCAGAGGTGTGTGGAACCGGAAGAAGGCCAAGAGATGCTGCTGGAAATACACCAGGGGGAATGTGGGCATCATGCATCATCCCGGGCCCTGGTGGCGAAAGTGTTCCGGCATGGGTTCTACTGGCCTACTGCATTACAGCAGGCAGAAGACATTGTACGTAAATGTGGAGGATGCCAGAGGTTTGCTCACCGAATACACATGCCGGCATCGGCACTGAAGACAATCCCTATCACTTGGCCATTCGCGTTATGGTGTTTGGACATGGTCGGACAGTTCAAGCCGGCAAGAGGCAATATGACACACATACTGGTCATGGTGGACAAGTTCACCAAGTGGATAGAGGTCAAACCAACCCGAAAGTGTGACGGACACACCGCCGTGCAATTCCTGAAAGACATCATCTTGAGATACGGATACCCACACAGCATCATCACGGATAATGGCACCAATTTTGCCGTGGGGGAATTTGCTCGATTTTGTGCTGAGAAGGGAATCCGATTGGATGTGGCATCAGTGGCACACCCGGAAGCAAACGGGCAAGTTGAGAGAGCAAATGCATTGGTCTTGGCCGGCATCAAAGCCCGCTTGATCGAACCACTGTTGAGAACTCCGGGATGCTGGATAGAGGAGATACCGACAGTGTTATGGGGTCTCCGGACCACACCGAATAGATCTACCGGGTATACGCCATTCTTCATGGTATATGGTGCCGAGGCAGTACTCCTGACCGACATACAATATGATTCCCCGAGAGTGACAATGTTCACCGAGACCGAAGCAAAAGAGGCTCGGGAAGATGATGTTGACTTACTTGAAGAGGCAAGAGAATTGGCATTGTCTCGGTCTGCAATTTATCAGCAAAATCTCCGTCGATATCATAGCCGGAAAGTGCACCCGAGAGTATTCCGAGAAGGAGATCTTGTGCTGAGGCTCATCCAACGCACGGCCGAAATGCATAAGCTGTCACCTCCATGGGAGGGACTTTTTGTGATAAGCAGAGCATTGCACAATGATTCTTATTACCTTGTAGATGCATAGGAGGCTAGGAAAGGTGTAATGGACAAATCCGGTGAGGAAACCAAGCGGCCATGGAATGTAGCCCTGCTTCGACCCTTTTACACGTAAAGGGCGCAGTGTATGTATTTTGATTTTTATATGTCAATGAAAGTTCGGCACCCCGGGAGGAACCCGGGGACTGCCTCATTGTGTGCCCCTTTACTTTGTTCCATTTGTTTATTGTTCCATGTCGGCAACCCGGGAAGGAACCCGGGGACTGCCTGGTACCTGTTTTTATGTTCTCTGTATGCCGGGAAAGTTCCGAGATCGATTCTCAAGTCAAAGTAATGTATGTCATGTGAAATAATCTTGTGACTCGACTGACGAACGCTGAAATGGTAGTCAAGAGCAAAGAGCATCAAATGTGGGGAACACGAAAACGTTCTCGGGGACTCGGAGCAGGAACTTATCCGGCATATCTGTTTTACTAACCCGGTTGTTTTTATGTCGGGAATTTGGCTAACTATAACTCGGATATTCATAAATAATGTATGCCGTGCATGTAATTTTGTGACTCGACTGTCGAACGCCGTAATGGTAGACAAGAGCAGAAATTGCCTAAGTACGGTAAACATGGACATGAACTCGGGGACTCGTTGCAGAGTAAACCAACATAGCTTGTTTTTACATAACATAGTACAAAGTACGAAGTTAAAAAGTATATGTTACAAGTTGCACCCGGCATCCCGGGGTTTTAACGGTTCCACACTTAAGTGTTTCTAGGCAGGGGAAGCCGGCTTCTCGGATGCAGCAGCAGAAGGAACAGCGGTGACGGTCTCCTCCGCACCAGCAGTAGTACTCGGGGCCTCCGGATGCGCCTCGGCTTGAGAGGCCTCGGGTGGCGATGTAGCGACAGCGTCCCGGGAGACCACGATCTCAGTGGCGGCACCGGAAGCGGCATCATCTTCCTCCGGATCTCGGCGTCCGCGCCACCGGTTGCACCAGTCTCACCATCGTCTTCGTAATCTGACTCGGAGTCAGAAGTGATGAGGCTTGTGGTGAAGACGCCGATGTCGGACCAGGACGCGACGCGATGCGCCACCTCTTGGCGTCGCTGGATCTTGGCCGGATCGGTGCACCACGGCGAGATGGTGCGCAGGCGCTGGATCACATCAAGATCGAGACCCTCGTACCAGCTGAGCACGTGGGTCAAGACCATGTCAGCACCAGCCCGCGCACCGGAGCGCTTCCAAGCGTGAAGTCGCTTGCCGGCATCTCGGAGCGCAGTCGCCAATTCGCTAACCGAGAGGGTAGCGCTGACGCCAGGCCACAGAGCGTCGTGGACATGGACGGCCGCACTGATCAGCTCGGTCCCGATCGACCGGAGAGGTACTATCCGGGCCTTCAGAGCGGTGAGGTGGTCCTCGATATCCCAGGAGTCCGAGATAGGACCCTTCCCGGCACGCTTCTCCCGGGCGGCAGCAACTGCGAGATTGGCGGCGTCTCGGGAGTGCTCAAATTTTCCTTTAAAAAGAAGAGCTATCAAGCGGCCAGGTCATGAGGGTGGTAGCAGTAAAGAAAGAGAGCAAGAGAAAAAGATCTCGGTAAACTTACTATTAAGGTCCCGGTTTAAACCAGACAATTCGGAGAGCCAGGTATTTGCCTTTGACCGGAGAAGCGCCAGCTCGGTCTCGACAAGATGGGCGCGAGCCTCGGATTGATCCAAGGTTTCCTTCTGCTTCTTAGACGCCTCCACGAAGCGCGCCTTCATGTCAGTCGCAGCAGATTTGGCCTTCTCAAGCTCGGCACTTAGCCGCGCGATCTCGGACTGGGTCGCAGCAAGCGCAGACTTTTGCTCCACCGAGACTTTCCGCGCGGCATCCCGCTCCTCTCGGAGGTGCCCCTCACACTTCTTGGACTGACCAAAGTCAGCAAGAAGCCGGTGGAAGATGCTGCCGCGTTTCTTGCCGTAGTCCTGGATCCAAACAAGGAATGCGATGTCAATCTCGGGAGGGATCCCGGGGACCCGGAGTGTTCCGGGATCCATGTCAATAAAACTACTCGGTAGGGAGGATCTTGGGGACTCGTGTTCAAAGTCTTGTTATTTTTTCTAAAGATTGGAGCCTAGTGGTCTGCTATTCGGTGGAATCTAGAGCACTAAGCACCAATCTCGGGGACTCGTGCTCAAAGTCTTGTTATTTTTTCTAAAGATTGGAGCCTAGTGGTCTGTTATTCGGTGGAATCTAGAGCACTAAGCACCAATCTCGGGGACTAGTGGGAATGGAGCAGTTAAATTTGGGAAAAGATAAAGGGAACAATCTTACATCGACCACCCGAGTGACGTCCAGCGCGGCCACCTGGAGAGCGTGTAGAGCTTGGGCGCTGCGGCTAGGGCCGGCAGCGTGCAAGTCCTCCACGATCTCAGAGGCATCGGCGGCGATCCAGGCTTTGTTGTACTCTTCGACAACTCGCACGCCGGAACCGCCAGGCGCGCTGGCAGCAACGACCTCCCGGGATCCTGAAGACACAAAGGAGCTTACGGTTGCTCGTAGCATCTGCAGGGCGGCAGTGGGGATCTCGGCAGGAGGTGGCGGTAATCGCGAAAACTTACCCGTGCTTAGGGCCAAGTCTTGGGCCGAAGATGTCGGAGGGGCAGTAGGCTTGGCGGAAGCTATTTTCTGCCCGGCGGCCTTGCTGCGCGATTTCCCGGGAGGAAGGTCGGATTTCCAGAAAGGGGTCGTGGGTTGTTTCGGCGGAGGAGTCTTGCCCGGGGCCTGCCAGGAGGAGGCTCCCGACACGACCTGCTGAGGAGGACTTGCAATGTCCGTCTCAAGTTGGGACACCCTGCGCGGGCTGTCCGGGAGGAAGATGTCTTCGGATGCGGCGGTAGCCTGGGTCGGAATCTCGTCCACCACGGGACGAGCCTCCGGAGTCGCGGCGGCAGTTTGTGCGGCACCAGAGGCAGGGTGCTCGCTGTCTTGTACGGAAGTGCGAGCTGGAGAAGGAGCAGCCCGAGGCGGGCTAGGAGTGCGGGATCCCGGAGGTTGGGAACCCGCGGAAGTCGGGACGTCAAGTGCCGCTCTTAAAAAAGTGTATCAGAAAAGACATTGGGATAAGCCAAAACCATGTAACTCAAAGAAAAAAGGTCTTACCCGGAATCGACAGTGGGAGGACCTCTCCTTCGGCGTGGAGGCCTCTCGGTCGTTTGCTTGCTCTTCTTGGTGGTGGTGCCGGATGCACCGGCAGGAATAGTGTCGGAGGCCGCACGCTTGCGGGTCTCGGCGCGCTTCGTCACGGCCGTGGGTCTCGGAGCCACTGGCGAAGCCCAGTTGAGGGGAAGAGCGTCAATCACATCGAGTATTTGACAATCAATCTCATCCTCATCATCTGATGAAATGGAAATAGCCTCTGGGGTTGAAGAATTACCCGGAGCAGCAGCACGAGCTAGAGGAATGGCAAGGTGGTCCTCGCCGTCGGGATCCTCTCTCGACATCTTATCCGGTGCCGGGATGTTCGGCGTGAACTGCCCACTGGCATGCATCGCGTCCTCTTCGGTCTGCCGCTCGAATAACTGCAGGAACAAGTCATTGCATGACAACCATGTCGGTTTCCAGCAGAATCCGGGTGCAAATGTAAGTTGGCGAAAGACAGACACAAGCACCTGCCGCAGTGGTTTTTTCCGGGAACCCCCGACAAGACCCCACTGATTGTCATCCGCCATCTTCGTTCGAGCAATAGCTCGAACGCGCCGGGCGACTGCGGCATGGTCCAACCCAAAAATGCTGGTTCTTGTGGGATCTAACAGCCCGTCCATATGGCACATCTTATGCACTCGGGTCTGTACGGGGCAGACGCGGCGGATGATAAAGCAGCGCAGGAGGTCATCGGGCGTCATTTTCTCCGTCAACACGTTGAGGACGTCATGCATGCATCTGACCTCCTCGGTATCCGGAAGCCGGTTCCAGAGGTCGAATTCGCGGGGAGGACCCATGACGAACTCGGGTAGATTGATGAAGTACGGGCTCGAGGATCCCGAGACCTCCCGGTTCTTCACGTAGAAGAAGCTCCGCTGCCACTTTCGGCAGGATTCTAGCCCCTGGACTTTGGGGAATCCGGAGTCGGCGCGAGGAATTATAGTGGCCGCCCCGCAATCGACTAAGTATTTGACCTTCTCATCCGGGTTGGGGATGACTTGGCGGCGGAGGATGAAGTACTTGGCATAGAGGTCCAAGAAAGGCCACACGCCGAGATACGCTTCCGCGTAGGTGGTGAAGACCGAGAGCATCATGATAGCGTTGGCTGGGAGATGATGAGGTTGGAGGCTGTAGGTGTCGAGGAAGTCGCGGAAGAAGGGGCTAGCCGGAAGCCCGAACCCCCGCTCAAAATGCGTGAGGAATACAACGTATTCCCCGGGTTCAGGTTCCGGTTGGACCTCGTCCTCCGGGAGTCGACTCTCGACTTCTGGCGGAATCCGGTGCTTCCGGTACAGCCAGTCAAGATCCTTCTGGACGGTCTCGGACCCATCCCAGCACCCTCGGACACTCTCATCACCCATGTCGGAGGGGCCTGAGGATGTTTCCTGACTATTCTGCAGGCGGAACGGCGGTTAGTCGAGTTAGTCTACCGGGAGCTAAGACTCCGGATCACAAACTCCTAAAAGCAACCGGGTTCCTAGCAAATGAGATCTACCGTGCTCGAATAAAATGAAACTTAATCGACGCGAATATACTCGGGTGAGATATGAAGATGGCCTAACGCGAGTGAAGGATAAAGTGTGGAAGGCACCGTCGTCAACGGCGCGCGGCTCGCGCTCGCCGGCGGCGGCGCAACCCGCGGATGCGTGGTTTCACGGCCAAGCACGAAGCATCGTCGTCGTGGTGAAGTTCGCCGGAGCGGGTGGAAGAACTCACCGGAGGAAAAGAGGACGGTGACGAGCGAGAGTAGCGGGGCCCGGCGGCGAAGGCGAACGGCTCCGGCGACGAACGGCAGCGGCGATGTTTGGGCTCCGAGCGTGACGGCGGCGAGGTGCTCGAGACGGTTGCGGGAGAAGTGAAGAAGTTGGGGAAGAAGAGACCGCTCCGGTCCCCTATTTATGGGGGGGATCCGGAGCGGTTTCCAAGTTTCCCGCCCACGATCTCTCCGATCGTGGGTGGGATCAGTTTTGTGCCGCGCGGCACGTAGCGTCGCCCGGAGCGCCCGATCCGGCCACACCGCGGGCCACAGAGCCCCAACGGTTGGACTTCGGATCGGCTGCGGCTCCCGGTGCGCGAACCCGAGCAGTGGCGTGCTCGGTCAAAAGCACTCAAGTACCTCCCTGCATTGACAAGACCTCGGGTGGGACCCTCCCCCCATAAAACGGAATCTTCCCCGATACGGAAGGTGAAGTTCAGACCGGCACGGCCTTATCCGGGTGACCAGCCAAGGGTGATATCTCATTTACCGGAGCGCGACCTCCGGATAGGGATGTCGGTGAAATGCATCTCGGTGCCAAAACTCAAGGTCGATCCGGGTGTGCTTAAGTGTTCTTCTTTTTTCTTAAAGCTGATCCCGCACAACGTCTTGGGTCGCTGCACAGCACCAGCTTCGGGGACTAGTGTCGGGGGGCTACCCACCGGGTAGGGCGAAACTCGGCACTACTCTACAGTGTGGCAATAGTACTTGACCTTTGGCGAGTGTAAGGGCCACCCCCAGGTGCGCTGAAGGGGTAACTTGACCTTTCGGAGCTGGTAGAGTGCAAGGTGCCTCCTGGCGGGCGCAAGGGTCATCCCTGGCGGCTATAAATAGCCACCCCGAGCCCTCAGAACAGCACAAGCATCAGCGGGTGGTTCCTCTAAGAACTAGCTTCTCGAAGATGTCTTTGCTGGTAGGCTAAGACATCTTCGAGAGGCTAGGCCTAGAGATACTCATCCTAAGAGGAACTCGGGTGCATCCGGGAGAGACCTCGGACCTCGTGGCTCCGAGTAGACCTCCGGTAGGAGAAGTACCCGGAGGTACCGGATAGGCAATCTGGGTACGGGCTAACCGGAGTGTTTATCTCGGTCCTAGAAGATTGCTTTATGTGTGCAGGGAAGACTCGCAAGGTCGAACAAGGAGGTGACCGGCATGAGGGATGCCGGTAGGCCGTCAACGGTCTGGAGCAGGCTATCCCGCCTGGCGCGGGGGGAAGTACCATCCCCCCTGACACGGAAGCATGGTCACCTACCGCCTGACACGGAAGCATGGTCACCTCCCGCCTGACACGGGAGCGCGTCAGCCGGTACGACAACGGTACGACAAGATCGGACATGCCTAGCCCGGCAATCCGGAAAAGGCTACCCGGGATGGGCAAAGACATGTCTTGTCTCTGACAGGGGGACAATGATGTTCCAGGACGGCGCCTGCCATCCTTGCCGGAATGATGACGAAGGGGCTACGCCGGATAGCACGGCGGCTAGGTCGCACTAGCTGGTGTCGACATAACCGTTAAGCCTGTCCGGTGGGGCCAAGCCGAATTAGGGTTTCCGGCCCTCCTGGCCGGAACTCTATAAAAGGCGCCATAACTGCTCCTGCGAAAGAGAGGCCAACTTGGGAGCCAAAACTCTAGTCTCATTTACTCCTAGAGCATTTACTTCTTCCTCCCTCTAGTTCATCTAGTTCTTCGTGTTTTTCACCACAAGAGCTCTGAGAGCAAGTTGTAGTCCTTGATACACCCTTATATTGAGAGGAAAGGCAGGAGTAGGGGTGTTACCTCCCCACGAGGGCCCCGAACCTGGGTACATCGTGTGTGTGTTCTTTGCCTTCGTGCATTTGTTCGTGTTTGCTAGATCTTTCCCCTTGCACTTCGAGCTTGTTTCCTATTCCTGGGAGATCTCGGTTACACCGGGATCCTCCCCCATGTGAGCTCTTCAGCTCGCTATCCCTCCCCGGATCCACCAACGTCCATCGGCCCAACAAATTAGCCATCCTATGGCATCTGCCGTGACACCACCACGACAATGGCCCTCACAACAATTTGTCTGCCATTATCAACACACAATGTCGCCTCATCCTTTCAAGCTACTCAAGCAATAAACCTGGTTTTCATAAAACATGACTAGTATCAAAAACTTAGTCACTATTGTGAGTACTTGCTTAGCTAAAACATTCATAACATGTATATCATATATACACCATCATCATTGATGACTTCCGGCGATCTATTTCATCTTCTTGATAATTCTAACGTAATCAAGAATCATGAAGGTGAACGATTCCCCTTGCATGACATAGTCTATGACATAGCATTTGCACTTGGCAATGACGTCTGTCATCCAGTGATCGAGTTGAGCGAGGCGTCTCAATGTTCATCAAGTATGACCATATGTCATCAAGTATGACCAATGTCATCAAGTATGACCGCCACGTGCTCCTTCAAATGTGTGTATTCTCTTCCATCTTGGTTGAGAAGACAATCAGTCAACGTACTGATAAACTTCATCAACCTAACTTTAGGGGTACCCCGAGTTTAGCGACCATCTCATATGTTCGCGATCTAATAACTCGTACCCATCGTTGGTTCTCTATGGCAGAGATCATAGCATACACTGAACTATGATGATATCATCCGTACAAAACCTGATAATCCAAATTATCTTTTGTTAGCGGAATCTCCGGGTTTATCTCCTAGCGGGTATTGTATCACAAAGAGCTAACGGTTTAAACAAGGAGTATCCTCAAGCTAAAGTATAAAACTATGAAGTTTGGACCCAACTATTTAAGTTTCTCAATCGCAGGAATGCGCCTAATTTGAAAAGATGCTATTACATTGGTTAAAATCTACAAAAGGTTTTGCAAAACAGACTTTTTTCATTATATTTTGAGTTCTAGTATTTTAGAAAATAACTATCCAAACTCCCACTCGAACGAACATCCCTCCTGGTCGTTTAAGCGATTACACGACCCCCATCCATTGCACAACCCCTCATCATCAAAGCCGGCAACACAACTTCAAGGGTAGACAAATGTCAATCACAACAACTCTGTGACTCATGCTCGACCTTTCGACCTCCGTGTTCCGAGGCCATATTTGTATATGCTAGGCTCGCCACAATAACCTCCATGTAACGCGTGTGCAACATGGCTTACACCCACTGTATGTGAATGATGATATGCCTGACACCCGATCGTCACGGCCTGCTTCATAACGTAGAACTTTCTTGGTGGTGCTCGTTGGAGGAAGAACACTAGTGGTATTTTGAAGGGATCATCTTATATAACTACCGCCGCGTAACTAATATATATAATCACACAATATAAGATGCACACAAAATATCAAATGTAGTGCGATGTGATTTAGTCCATTGCGCCATGGACTTCTTGGCTCCCGCAGTTCATAAAAAATTTAATAAACATACCTTGACCATATCACATTGCCCTTGCAAAATAAAGTTAGACGCTTCTACTTAATCTTTTGCATATTTTACGTGGCTTGGGGCTGTCGTAAATAGAACCGCTTCATACCTACGAACCTTATCACCAGAACAACGATCCAATAATTGCATGTTTAAGCATCTCTTTCGGGCCCTACATTGAAAATGCAAAGCCAACTAAAGAGAGAGAAACTGACACCCGCCAGCCACAGATACGGTACAAGCCATATGTCAATAGTGGAACCAGTCTCGCGTAAGCGTACGCGTAAAGTCGGTCTGGTCCGCTTCATCAACTCGATGCCGCTGGAATCACAAGTGCACGCTAGAGGGTAGCAAATAACAGGAACAGTGCCCCCATGCAGAACACGGGTTCTAACAGCGTACTTTTATATCTACGATAGATCGGCTCTTATACCACTGAAGAGGATCAAAGCAGAAAACAAAAAAAATCTTAGCAACGATATCCTTAAACTAGCCAAGATCTATACTATGTAGATATAGAAGTACGGCGGACATCGGAATACATATCCTCGTAGACCGAATAGCGGGGATTACGCTCCCGCACAAGCGTTGACGACGAAGACGATGTAGCCGACCTCTAGGTCGCGGGGAACTCGGCACGACGAAGACGACGAAGATGACCTCAAGGTCGGGTGGAGGAAGTAGGCCTCCGAGCACCTCTAGCGCAGCACCTCGCAGGGCGTTACACACATACGGTGGAGACGACGGCCTCTGAAGCTCCAGTCTAGGACGAGCAGCGAAAGACTTGAACCGGAACACCAGCAGCGCGGCAGCGGGCTATGGTGGAGAGAGAACTCTCATCCTCCTCGGCACAACTCCGACAAAGGGAATCATGAGATCGAGGAGAAATCGAGAATTAATTGGGTGAATTAAAAGGCCATGGGTGCCCCTTCTCATATAGGCTCCCGGGGGGAGCCAACCTTGCCAGCCAGGCAATGTGGGACTATCCCACATGCCTGGTGCGGCCAAGACAGGTGCGCCGGCCCTAGGTGGGCCCCATTTGACCCACGTAGGCCAGCCAAGCCCCACCACCGAATTCCCTTGAGGATTCCTGTCAAGGGCACAGTTGGCCTTGAAGGTGGAAAAGATGGAAAACGGTAGGGATTAGGGGATTGAAGGGAAAGTGCAGGAAAGGTAAAGACGATCAAGAACTAGAAATTAGGGTTTTTCATTAGCTTGCCTCCCAGCCACCCTCGCGTACCCTTTTATATCGAAAGGGGACGCCCAAGCTAATTAGAGTTTAGGACATTAATTCCTCGATTACAATAAAGGAGTCCAATCCCAGAGCTAAACAGTAAATTAGCTGAACTTAAGCTAAACAGTAGATCTAGCCGTTGAGCTACAGCGAAACGGTAAGATAGCATCTCAGCTGTTGGTCTTCTGAAAGTGTTCTTCAGGCTGTTGGGCAGAGTCAGATCCTGACATTACTCCCTCCTGGACTCAAGACTTCAAGGCTTGAATCGTGGAAAGGTTGCCTGGATGAACTTCGCATCCTCCCACGTAGCGTCTTCTGAATCCATGTTAACCCAGTGCACAAGCCATTGAGGAACTGGAATGTCATATTGACCCGCAGAGCGTGGTACTTGACGCCTTTGTAGAACTGGCAGGGGATAGTGCTTGATCTTGCCATCCGGAGTAAGCAATGGTAGCTTCGGGTTTGGAACAGCTCTTGTACCCAAATGTTTCTTGAGCTGATTTACATGGAACACGTCATGTATCTGAGTACCATCAGGTAGCTGCAGTTTGTAAGCCACTCGACCCACTTGCTTAAGGATACGGAATGGTCCATACCATTTGGAGGTGAGTTTGAGGGAATTCCTTAAGCCCAATGATGTTTCTCGATACGGCTGCATCTTGAGGTAAACAAGGTCACCCTCCTCAAATGATCTTTCAGTACGGTTCATATCAGCGTACTTCTTCATTCTCTGTTGAGCGACGAGAAGGTTTTGTTGTAGTGTCTTCAGCATGTTCTCTTGGTTGTCACTGATACAGGTGCTTCTGTTGACACAATGTATGGAATGGAATGCTCATTTATCTGGGGGGGTGTGCATACTCATATAATGCCTGAAAGGGAGACATCTTGATCGAGGAGTGGTATGAAGTATTGTACCACCACTGTGCCGCTGCCATCCAATCGACCCACTTCTTAGGTTCTTGGAAAACCATGCACCTTAAGTACTGCTCGAGGCATTGGTTCACGCGTTCAGTTTGCCCGTCTGATTCTGGGTGATATGCCGAGGTGAAGTTGAGCAAAACTTTCATTGCTTTGAAAATCTCTTGCCAAAGCTTGCTTGTAAACACTCTGTCCCTATCACTGATAATAGAATCTGGAGGCCCGTGCATTTTGAAGACATTGTTCAGGAGCAAAGTTGCCACAGAGCTAACGGTGTAAGGGTGGGACAAGGGTAGGAAATGGGCAAACTTAGTTAGTCTATCGACAACAACTAAAATCACATCGTTACCCCTGGATTTAGGCAGCCCTTCAATGAAATCCATGCTAATTGATGACCATTTCTTCTTGGGTATTTCAATTGGGTCCAGAAGACCAGGATAAGGGACCTTTTCATTCTTGGAAATCTGGCAAACTAGGCATTCCGAGATGTGCTGGGCAGTATATTGTTTCAGATTTGGCCAATAGAAAACCTGCTTGAGCCTGTATAGCGTAGCTCGAGTTCCAGAATGCCCTCCAAACATTGAGCTGTGGAAGGATTTGAATACCCTTGTTCTCAGGTCTGTGTTGGAACCAATATAGATTCTACCCTTGTACCAAAGAATTCCAGATTGTAACGTGAAATTGGGGTGATTGTCAGACGATATTGCCAATTCTTGCAGTAATTTGGCACATGAAGGATCATCCTGGTAAGAAGCAGTAACTTCAGTCAACCAAGCAGGAACCACTAGTGACAGAGAAGCAAAGCTGTCAACCTCTGCTGGCTGGAATTTCCTCGATAGAGCATCAGCAGCTAAATTTTCACTTCCTTTTCTGTACTCAATCTTGTAATTGAATTCCAGCAATTTGAGCATTAACTTATGTTGGATGCCCTCTAATAGTCGCTGGCTGCCGAGGTACTTGAGGCTTCGTTGGTCTGTCTTGATAATGAGCTGGTTACCAAGGAAGTAATGCCTCCACTTTTTTAATGATTCCAATATGGCCAAGCCTTCCTTTTCATATATGGATTTTGCCATATTCTTTGGCCCTAGGCATCGGCTGAAGAAAGCCAAGGGTCGTCCTTGTTGCATGAGTACAGCCCCTAGACCTGAGCCGCAAGCATCAGTCTCAAGAATGAATGGCTCAGCATAATTAGGAAGTGCTAATGTTGGTGGTGATGTCATGGCTTGTTTCAGTGCCAGAAATGATGCATCTTGCTCTGGTCCCCAGCTGAAAGCATTCTTCTTTAGCAGGGCTTGTAGTGGCTGGCATATGGTTGCATATCCTTCAATAAACCTCCTGTAATAGCCTGTGAGGCCAAGAAATCCTCTTAATTTCTTGAGTGTTGGAGGTGTTTCCCATGTGAGTATAGCAATGATCTTGGCAGGGTCAGTGGAAACTCCCTGTCCGGAGATGATGTGGCCCAAGTATTCCACTTGTGGTTGGCCAAAATTGCATTTACTTTTCTTAGCCTTCAAGTCATGAGATCACAGTATGCTGAGTACTATTTCCAGATGTTCCTTGTGTTCTAGCATTGATTTGATGTAGACAAGAATGTCGTCAAAGAACACGAGAACAAATTTTCTCAAGTGTTTAGAGAAAATTGTGTTCATGAGCTCTTGAAAGGTGGCTGGAGCGTTACTCAATCCAAATGGCATGACTTGGTAGTCGTAGTGACCCAAATGAGTACTAAAGGCTGTTTTGTGGACGTCTCCTGGTTTCATCCTTATTTGATGATACCCCGACCTTAAGTCAAGTTTGGAAAACACTGTTGCTCCTTGTAACTCATCAAGTAGGTCTTCGA
The DNA here is from genome assembly GCA_026929855.1 of Poa annua. Lineage (NCBI taxonomy): Eukaryota > Viridiplantae > Streptophyta > Magnoliopsida > Poales > Poaceae > Poa > Poa annua. Next base: position 64,784,993 of record CM049429.1, on the reverse strand, counting down.
TCACCGGAATGGGGAACCTGTTCTTCACTGTTAGGTCATTGAGCTGTCGATAATCGACACAGAGACGCCATGATTTGTCCTTCTTGCGAACCAGAATTACTGGGGAGGAATAGGGACTGGAGCTCGGTTTTATCTCGGCATTTTGCAGCATTTGTTTGATTAGAGTCTCCATTGTATCTTTTTGCGAATGAGATAGTCTGTATGGCCTGATGTTGGGAGGGTGAGCTCCAGGGATCAGTGGTATATGGTGATCAATGTCCCTGTGTGGGGGTAGTCCAGAAGGTTTTTCAAACAGATCTTGGTACTGGTTTAGTAGCTCGTTTAACTCTGAATGCAGAGCATCATTTCCTTTACTGTCAAACTCGGTGTCACCAGCAGTGAGTTGGGCAATGTTTACCACGAAGCCTGGGGCGCCTTCTGCTAGCAACTTGCGGCAACCATTTGCACTGATGAAGAATTCTTCCTGTGGGATCATGTGATCAGAGAGTGTAATTGGTATGCCTTTCTCATGAATCGTTACTGCTCGGTTGACGAAATCGAATGACACTGGATTGTACTGTTTCATCCAGTTCACTCCTAGTATTATATCATTGCTTTGCAGAGGCAGTGTGCGAAAGTCAGTCACGAAGGTAGTGCCCTGTATGCTGAACTGACAGTTCGTTACCACTGACTCGGAGGTGAGTTCACCTCCACCTGCCACTTTCACTATTCTGCTGCTTATTGGTGACAGTGGTAGGTTATGTTTGAGTGCAAACTTGTGGTCGACAAAAGTATTGGTACTGCCTGTATCCAATAGAGCTACTGCTCGAGAACCACCAATGGTGATGACAACTGAAATTGTCGAAGGTCCAGACAAACCATTATATGCTTCAGCTGAGATAAACATACAATTATCTTTTTTACTTTTCTTGTGAAGGGACTGGAGCTTCTTGAGTGGGAGCACAGTCTACTTCTTGATGGTGTAACTGATCCAATTTGCATACAGCATCTTCGTACTCATCATCTGAGTTTCCTTGCATTTGGATTTCATTAACAGCTTTTTGCATTGCTGAACACTTGTGACCATAAACCCATGTGTCCGAGCAATACCAGCATTTGCGAGGCTCGCGCGGTTTGTCAGCAGCTGGTCTTGGTCTGTCCTTCCACGGCGTGACTCTGGGGGGAGGAGCAGTAGTTATACTAACATGTTTCTTTGTATTGGACATGTAAGACTGTTCATGTTGCCGAGCGTACCAATATGCATTCAGTAAGCTGTCAGGTTTCTGAATTTTCACCAGGTGTCGAATGTTCTCCTTCAAACCGCTAATGAAATGGTCCAAAAAGAAAGATGGTGGAAGGTAACTGCGATCCCTTTTCATGATATCCATCCAATCTTCAAAGCAATCAATGTAGTTGTTCACGGTATTGATCAGCTTAAGGTGTTGCAGTTGTTCCATGGAATCTGAGTGAGGAGTGTCAGGAAAGCGCTGTATCAGGAGATTGAAGGGGTTACGGTGCAGAAAAACAATAATTTTCTAGCGAGCGAAACCCTAACTAGTCAGGATCTATCTATCTAGTACATGCGATAACGGTGGCGGAACGGGTTACATTACCTCCATGTAGACCGATAGCGGGGATTACGCTCCCGCACAAGCGTTGACGATGAAGTCGTACGTAGCCGACCTCGAGGTCGCGGAGAACTTGCCGCGATGTCGGAGTCGATGACGCCGGGGTGTCGACGATGATCTGCGTCGACGGGCGTCGGGCGGAAGAAGGCAGAGCGCCAGCACCGGGGCTGGCGCGCCGGCAGCAGAGGGGGTTGGCGCGGCGGCTGTAGGGGGCGAGACGACGTCGCCCAAGCTCCTCAATAGAGTAGCCTCCGAGCACTCGCAAACATACGGAGCCTAGCGACAACTCCCGGTCATTCAGATCCAGCTGAAATCGCAGGAGTAGATCTTATCTGGAATCCCGCAGAGCAACGGCGCTCTGCGGTATGGCTTAGGTGGAGAGAGACCCCCTTCCTCAGCTCGGCGCGGCTCCAACTTGGGAACCACGGGATCGAGAGAGAAATTGGGAATTAACTGAATTTCCTATGAATTAAATCAATAAATATGCCTTGCTATATAAAGGGGGAAGGGGGTGTGCAAACCCCTTGGCTCCCCCATGTGGGACTAAACAAAGGACAAGGGAGGGGGGTTCGGCCCCCACATGGGCTGGCTGAACCAGCCAATGGGAACCACCCCCCTTGGTGGTGCGGCTCCCCCTCTTGGGCCCTCTCAGGGCCCATATAGGTGGGAGCCCCCTTTTTCTTTTATTTAATTAATATTAAATTAATATAAAATACCATTAATTCATAATTAATATATTTATATATAATTCAATATCCCGTGACTCCAAAAACTCTTTCGGACCACCCGAACAACTTTCGGACATTCCTGGAACCATTCCAGACCTCTCCGGAACTCCTTCCGGACCACCGGAACTCTTTCCGAATCATTTCTCTCTCTCCAACAAAAACCTATAAAATTCCAGAACCTATCTCCTAGCGTCGCTAAGACCTTAAGTTTGTTACGCTACGGTTCGGGAATACTCTAGACATGGTCGAGACACTCCGCTCACCAATGATCGTCAGGGATACCTGGAAATATATGACGACCCCTGTGCATTCCACGAATATCGTCGTTGAACCATAAATATGATATTCATTCCCTTTGTCTCTGCGATACTACCTTGTCCGAGATATGATCGTAGACACACCGATGCCTTTGTTGTATCTCGTTACCGACGAAGGTTATTAACTCGTCTGCGATATTACATCTCCATGACCTAGTCATAAGCTGCGCAGCTATATTGATGCAATATCACCGAGTGGGCCCAGAGTATCTTTCCATTACAAGAATGAACAAATCCCGCTCTTGATCCTTACGTCTTGATGCTCTTTCGGAATACCCAAGATGGACACCGTTATTGCCATGCTATATAAGACACAACGTTTGATGCTCTCAAAGCATCCCTACGAAGCATTAATAAGTACGGTCTCACGGTCTAAGGAATAAGCTATCATACTCTTATCTATTGCAAATGACAAACATCGTAATACGACCTTATTGCAATACTTTGCGTATGTCCACCACCTTATTCAACTAACAAGATGACCCCATTGTCAACCGACGTCATTGTCCTTGATCGGGAATCTCGATCAACTGTTGCCCAATGGACTAGCTCATATAGAGGCTTGCTAGGGACCTGGTTGTCTATGTATCACACGTGTATTAATAATTCCGATTAATACAGTTATAGCATAATACACAAACCTATTATAAACTTATGAGATCATGCAATAAATACTACTTATTTATTTGCCTCTAGGGCATATCTCCTTCAGTCTCCCACTTGCACTAGAGTACAAATAAACTAGCTGCATTTTACTTTATCAGAATCCCTTATCAAATAAGAATCATTTGATAATGCTTGCTTGTGGAAAAGTGTTACTGCACAATCCATGATTGTACATGCTTTTGCGATTCACTGGCATCAACTTGCTTGATATCACCATGTTGTCTAACAACATATATGCAAATACCGTAACTAAGTGAGACTTCTGCTTCCCAGCGCTTACTCTGATTATACTAACCAGATAACTGCCCTGAAAAACACACTCAACCATGCAGAGCCCCTTGTAACAATTACAAACTCGCGATATCTACATACTTTCACACCAATGTAGAAAACTTGACATTCAAATGTCAATCCCTTAACTAACGCACTTCTACTTCCAGTAAATTCCAAATTTACTTTCATAACTGCTCTTTATTCCAAGAACATCGGTTATATTTCATCGAGCAGATAATAAGGTTTCTGTATGATGTCTAATATTACATAATAGACCCACATGTCATACAACCATTACTTTCACGCATCATTACTCTTAATGATCAATTGGATTCCAAAGGACCATCCTTTTGATTCTATTCTGACTCCTCAGATATAATCCAAAACAACTCGATTAACTATTTAAAATTCCGGTTCTATTTCCAAATAGACACTAGCTTTAAAATAGTTTCACAACTTCATCCTATTCTATTGGTACAGTTTCACAATGTGTTAACCACACAAGATGAATTCGACTCCCACTCAAATTATGTCTCCACATATTTGATAACACGAGCTCCCACTCAAAAACGTGGCATCCACATATTTGAGTTCCTGAGCTCCCACTCAAAAATATGTTCTTCACATATTTCACCTGAGTGAACCAACTATGACTCCCACTTAAATCGACATTTTGGTCAAACCAAAATCATTGATCTGCTATCAATTCGAATTTAATACAAACTACAGTATTACATTAATACAAATCCCTCAGACTTCAAGCATGTCTACATAAATGTAGTCAACAAATTTGATCTTGTCCAAGACACATTTCTTGACAAGACATGCTACCGCGTCTTTCTTATAGTCACATTTTCATATAACACTTTATATGACGATTAAACAATCTTATTCCTCTAATAAGAATTGCAGCAACAATTACTCTCTTAATCCTTTCAAATGTAACTTTGGATTTCCAGACTCAAAAAGCCTTTGTTCGTATTCCGATATTTTCTCAACTTTCTTTGTATTTACAAAGTGCACCTTGATCTGTCAACAAGATCTGAAATACTTAATACAGTGCTGTGACCTGACAGCAATATAACAGCACTTTATTTAGAAGTTTCTTTCATGAAAATATTATGATCTTTATGAAGAGGATTGCAAGCAGAAAACAATTTTCTAGTCTCCCTCACTCTTAATCACCAAATTTTCATTAGCAGACATATACTCTTTGGAACACCTTCCAACATAAGTCTGACACTTTATTCCAAACTTCTAATTCCAGTTCATAAACCATAATTCGAAAAGCCATCTTTTCTCAGAATTACATAGACAACAAACTGAACTTTGTTTCTAATTGGTTCTGGAATACACTCTCGTCCAATGCGAGCAATCTACAAAGAACCACTCATGTATATTCCGAATTATCGCATAATCATATACATGTCGACACTACTGTCGATCCTACGAATTCTCGTTGAGAAAAATATCTATTTTCTAAAGTGGACATCGACTATAATGTTTCGAACATATTAGGAGATTCTAAGACAGATTCTGAGAGACCACACTTTATTTAAAATAGAGCATGATTATAATTCCCCACATATCACTATATATGACATTATAATTTTGTGAAGCAAATTTCCACAAGTCTCTTGTGTTGAAAACATAATTCAAAAAATATTGTCCTTTGATCGAATCTTGTGAATACAATATTCACTAATCTTTCTTCTGAAAAACCCCATTTGATCTATTATCAAATTAATCTCAGACTCCACAATTCATCGGGCAAATACTCCTACTTGCTAAAATCATGGAGGAATTCGGATCAAACAATAAACATCATTAATTAATCATTTAAAATGATACTCAATTAATTTCCGCTAGTATTGCAATTTCAATACTTGATTTCAAGCTTAATCAACTCAGCACTCGAAATACTTAAACGGACCAAAGACATCCATTACTTCTTCCATTGCTTTTATGACTAAACTCGACGATGTTTATTCTAGCAATAGAACCTTTGTTCATGGGACAAGATATTTTATCATATCTACAATTATGAATACTTATCATACAATCAATGTAACTGAGATGTGGAAACTTTATTCATAAGATAAAACAACTGACTTGTTCCATAACATAAAACAACTGATCTTGTCTTATTACATGAATAACTTTGTCTTGCAACAATCAAGACACACACACTCGCTCACTATTACAAAAGATCGTATCAAAAACTATTAATGATAACTATGATAACTTGAGGACGTGAACACCAAAAGGCCATCAACTCCTTGACTACCAGCTTCAGCGCCAGGTCATATCAAACTGCGCCGCATATACGTGATAATCAGGACCTGTTTCACAAACAGAGCAATCATCAAACATTTCATCATACACCATGGGCGAATTCATAATTCTGCATATATCAAATATATACCTGTAGCATCGAAGATCTCTCCTTCGATGGAATCAACCTTCAGAGACTGGAACTCACGTATGAATACGTAGAGGTTCATATCGTCGGCTTTCAAAATGTACTTACGTACATGCTTCTCATAGCTAGGAGGTAGACATATCAGGACAGTCCGAATGGCACAGGAATCTGCCATCCAGTAATCGAAGACCATCGTCAGCTGGAAGTAGATGTCATACAATCTCTTCAAATGTGTCTTCAGACAGGTATGCTCCTCCATGTGAACGGTCTGGAACATTCTAAGCTGTCTGAACTGCTCACGTTTTAATTCATCCCCGAAGTGCGTCTTTATCGCATCCATCATGACGCTTGGCTCCTTGCGTCGAAACATCTCTTTCAACTCGGGTGCCAAGCATACGGTCATGGTGATCTCCACTTCAATGAATATGTCTCGACGCCTACGGAAATCATCTTCCTCCTCCTCGCTAGCAGAATCTCCTGGTCCTTCTCCTACCGGTTCATCGAGAACATATAGAATGTTGTTGTGTTCGAGAATGTTTCTAAAACCCCTGTACCATCTGATGAAGTTGGATCCGTCGGCTTCTAATGTAGCATCCGGGCTCTTGAGGAAGTATCCGAAGTATAGTTGCGTAGTCTACAGATGTGATCGCAAAAGAGGTAAGGTTAAGTTTATAATATGTAGGTGAGTTTTAGTCCTATAATCTCATTATCAAAAACACACCACACCAAGATTATTATCCCTAAAATAATAATGGCGATGACACGACCCTCATCCACCATACTACCCCCGATCATCACGGCCGGCAGCACAGATTCAAAGGTGGACATAAAATGTCGATCATAACAACTCTATGACTCGTGCTCGATCTTTCGATCTTCCCGTGTTCCGAGGCCATACCTCTGAGTATGCTAGGCTCGCCAATCAAACCTCGAAGACCTGCGCGTGCAACATGGCTTACACCCACTGTATGCGAACGACGAGATGTGTGACACCCGATCATCACGGCCTGCCTCATAACGTAGAACTTTCTTGGTGGTGCGCAACGAGGGAGAACACAATTTTGATATTTGTTAGGGATCATCCTATTTATGACGCTACCGTTGTATATCTAGCATATAAGCAATCAATAGGATGCACACACAACAGCACACAATAATGATGCAATGAAGTGCGATGTGACATGGTCGATGCGCCTGGACCTTCATGGCGCCATGTGCCTGGCCCCCGGCGCCCTGGCATGGCTCCGAGTCTACAGAGCCCTCCATTGCCTCCGACAGTACGAGTAATATCAAAACTTACCGTAACCATGTCACATAAAATAACGCCTCTGCAAAACAAAGTTAGACGCCTCTAGCTTTATTTAGTTTTGCAAGTTTTACGTGGCAAATAGGCTTATCCGTAAGATAAACGCTTCCCTACCTACGAACTTTGTACCACAACGTCAATCGTATAATTGCATGTTTAAGCATCCCTTTCGGGCCCTCCATTGAAAATGCTTTGCCGACTAGAGAGAGAGAAACAGGCACCCGCCAGCCACAGATATGGTGCAAGCCGTATGTCAGTAGTGGAACCAGTCTCGCGTAAGCGTACGCGTAAAGTCGGTCCGGGCCGCTTCATCAACTCAATACCGAAGGCATCGCAAGTGCACGCTAGAGGGTAGCAAATATAAGAAAGACGCCCTCATTCAACATGAGTTCTAACCGTACCAGCAGTACTACGCATAGATCGGCTCTGATACCACTGAAGGGGTTACGGTGCAGAAAAATAATAATTTTCTAGCGAGCGAAACCCTAACTAGCCAGGATCTATCTATCTAGTACATGCGATAACGGTGGCGGAACGGGTTACATTACCTCCATGTAGACCGATAGCGGGGATTACCCTCCCGCACAAGCGTTGACGATGAAGTCGTACGTAGCCGACCTCGAGGTCGCGGAGAACTTGCCGCGATGTCGGAGTCGATGACGCCGGGGTGTCGACGATGATCTGCGTCGACGGGCGTCGGGCGGAAGAAGGCAGAGCGCCAGCACCGGGGCTGGCGCGCCGGCAGCAGAGGGGGTTGGCGCGGCGGCTGTAGGGGGCGAGACGACGTCGCCCAAGCTCCTCAATAGAGTAGCCTCCGAGCACTCGCAAACATACGGAGCCTAGCGACAACTCCCGGTCATTCAGATCCAGCTGAAATCGCAGGAGTAGATCTTATCTGGAATCCCGCAGAGCAACGGCGCTCTGCGGTATGGCTTAGGTGGAGAGAGACCCCCTTCCTCAGCTCGGCGCGGCTCCAACTTGGGAACCACGGGATCGAGAGAGAAATTGGGAATTAACTGAATTTCCTATGAATTAAATCAATAAATATGCCTTGCTATATAAAGGGGGAAGGGGGTGTGCAAACCCCTTGGCTCCCCCATGTGGGACTAAACAAAGGACAAGGGAGGGGGTTCGGCCCCCACATGGGCTGGCCGAACCAGCCAATGGGGCCCAGCCCCCTTGGTGGTGCGGCTCCCCCTCTTGGGCCCTCTCAGGGCCCATATAGGTGGGAGCCCCCTTTTTCCTTTATTTAATTAATATTAAATTAATATAAAAATCCCATTAATTCATAATTAATATATTTATATATAATTCAATATCCCGTGACTCCGAAAACTCTTTCGGACCACCCGAACAACTTTCGGACATTCCTGGAACCATTCTAGACCTCTCCGGAACTCCTTCCGGACCACCGGAACTCTTTCCGGATCATTTCTCTCTCTCCAACAAAAACCTATAAAATTCCAGAACCTATCTCCTAGCGTCGCTAGGACCTTAAGTTTGTTACGCTACGGTTCGGGAATACTCCAGACATGGTCGAGACACTCCGCTCACCAATGATCGTCAGGGATACCTGGAAATATATGACGACCCGTGTGCATTCCACGAATATCGTCGTTGAACCATAAATATGATATTCATTCCCTTTGTCTCTGCGATACTACCTTGTCCGAGATATGATCGTAGACACACCGATGCCTTTGTTGTATCTCGTTACCGACGAAGGTTATTAACTCGTCTGCGATATTACATCTCCATGACCTAGTCATAAGCTGCGCAGCTATATTGATGCAATATCACCGAGTGGGCCCAGAGTATCTTTCCATTACAAGAATGAACAAATCCCGCTCTTGATCCTTACGTCTTGATGCTCTTTCGGAATACCCAAGATGGACACCGTTATTGTCATGCTATATAAGACACAACGTTTGATGCTCTCAAAGCATCCCTACGAAGCATTAATAAGTACGGTCTCACGGTCTAAGAAATAAGCTATCATACTCTTATCTATTGCAAATGACAAACATCGTAATACGACCTTATTGCAATACTTTGCGTATGTCCACCACCTTATTCAACTAACAAGATGACCCCATTGTCAACCGACGTCATTGTCCTTGATCGGGAATCTCGATCAACTGTTGCCCAATGGACTAGCTCATATAGAGGCTTGCTAGGGACCTGGTTGTCTATGTATCACACGTGTATTAATAATTCCGATTAATACAGTTATAGCATAATACACAAACCTATTATAAACTTATCAGATAATGCAATAAATACTACTTATTTATTTGCCTCTAGGGCATATCTCCTTCAGAGATTACATAGATTGTCCCAGCTAATGCGCTGCAAGTCTTGCTGCGAGCTGTGCATCCATGTTTTGGCCTTCCCCCTGATGTGAGCCACACCCCACTTTACTCGTTGATCAGCAGCAATGTCAGCCAATTCGAACAATCCTTCGCACTCTTGGCGCCAAGCTGTCGGGTTTGGTCCGGTGAAAAGAGGAAGTTCTGTGTGTGGTGATATGATGGGTGTGTCGTGTCTGTGGGGTGGTGTTCTGTGGTTCGTTGGTTCAGGTATGCGAGTTGGTGTCGGAGGAATTTGGTTAGGAGTTGTTTGAGGGACATGGTACTGTTGGGGTGGGTTGGGATATGGGTAAGGAAATGGGTAGGATGGTGTATAGGGGTTTTGGTACTGGAAAAAAAGCGGGATTTTGCTGAGGGTATGGGTATGAGAAGGGCATGGATGTATTGTATGGCTGTGGGGGTGGAGGGAGGTAGAATTGAGGTTGTGTCGTCGGATTTGTTGCTTGTGTGTACTGTGGGTAGGCGGATGATGATGGGGCATACTGGTTCGCATATGAAGTGGAAGGATTCGCATATGAAGTGGCATTTTGTCGAACAGGTGGTGTGTACTGTTGGTACAGCGGGTGGGGAAGTTGGTCCGGCGACAAGTTTCCAAACTGGATGGGTTGTGTGTTGTGTTGGGTGGTGTGTGGAGTGGGAGTAGTCGAGAGAGGAGGTGTACTGAGCTCCATGATGGGTGAAAGGTGAAGGGGAAGTGATGGTGGAGTAGAAAAGGTACGACCTTGAGTTCTCATAGATTGTTCTGCGACTCCAATTCCCTCTTGGTTCGTCGATCTGTGGCCTAGCCCTGCCAAATTCGTCATCAGGGAAGAAAGCTTTGAGATCTCACCCTGTATGGAGTCGAACGAAGCATGTGCAAGTTCCTGTTGCTGATCCATGCGCTTGGACATGTTGAGAACCTCGCGAGGAAGGCGGTCCTTGATGGCTTCCTCCGCGCGTGCTTGTTCTTCTGCGGCTTTCAACAGCACCGCCTCTTCAGCCGCCGCATCTGTGCGCTCCTGGGAGCGCGTACGGATGATCGATCCCGGCATGGTGTCTAGATCTGACGAACCGTAGGAGTTTTCGGGGGATTTTACTACCAGATCGATATGAACTGGTAACCTCGAAAAATTTTGGTGTTCTTCACGGCAAAAACAGGAGGGAGGGTAGAGGATCAGATCGAGCAGAGTGATCTGATACCAATTGTCAAGGGCACAGTTGGCCTTGAAGGTGGAAAAGATGGAAAACGGTAGGGATTGGGGGATTGAAGGGAAAGTCCAGGAAAGGTAAAGACGATCAAGAACTGGAAATTAGGGTTTTTTATTAGCTTGCCTCCCAGCCACCCTCGCGTACCCTTTTATATCGAAAGGGGACGCCCAAGCTAATTAGAGTTTAGGACATTAATTCCTCGATTACAATAAAGGAGTCCAATCCCAGAGCTAAACAGTAAATTAGCCGAACTTAAGCTAACCAGTAGATCTAGCCGTTGAGCTACAGCGAAACGGTAAGATAGCATCTCAGCCGTTGGTCTTCTGAAAGTGTTCTTCAGGCTGTTGGGCAGAGTCAGATCCTGACAGTCCCCCCCCGCCCCCCCCCCCCCCACCATGGGCCTTCTTTCTTCCATAAGGCCCATTTAGGGAAATCAGGCTAAATAAATTCGAAAATAAATATATAAAATCATATTTAAATATTAATTACACAAATTAATATCAAACATATTATATATAATTTATTCTAGCTCCGAAAACTATTTCGTCGATGTCCGATCTCCATCGAACCATTCCCGGGACGTTCCCGGTGATCTCTTTCCTTTCCGGTTGTCTTGTCAAAACCCCTTAAGTGTGCTACCCTAGCGGTTCGATATAATAACAGACATGATCGAGACTTCTCTCCGATCAATGACTAACTCGTAGGCCTGGACCCCATGAATTAATCCTTGTGATATAACAAATGACTTTCATCTATAAAACATGGACGTCTAGTATTAAACCCTTTGTCATGGCGATACTTAGCGTGTTCGAGCATCATTCTCAGATATCTCCATACCTAGCATGATCTCGTTACCGACATCGCTATCTTCTACTCGTCTATGATATTATGTCAGTTGTAACCTAGTCACATGTTTGCAAACTCATTTGACATAATCTCACCGAGTGGGCCCTAGAGTATCTATCCGGCTATACGGACTGACAATTCCCGATGTTGACCCCTCGTCTCAACTACCCCCTTCCGATTCCCAAAAGTATCACCGTTATTGTCATACAAAATAAGATACGACGTTTGGTGCAATCAAAGTATCTTCCAGGAATAACAATAAGAGTTGGTCTCACGGTCTTAAGGCGTAATGACTACGTCCTACAAATATGGGTATGTCCATCACATCATTACACCAAGGATATGACTTTCATTGCCGACCGGCGCCATGGCCTATGATCAGAAAACCTCGATCGTCAATCGCGCAACGAAACTAGTCTTAGTTGAGGCAACTAGGGACCTGGTTGTTTATCTACCACACCTGTATTAATGTTTCTGCTTAATATAGTTATAGCATGGTATAAAACATATAATGAAAAATTGGAATATAACCAATAAACTATGTTTATTAAGTGCCTCTAGGGCATATTCCCTTCAAATAAATCATGAGTCTGAAATTAATTTGATAGAAGATCAAATGGCGGTTTTTCAGAAGAAAGATTAGTGAATATTGTATTCGCAAGATTCGATCAACGGACAATATTTTTGAATTATGGTTTCAACACAAAAGGCTTGTGGAAATTCGTTTCACAATATTATAATATCATATGTGGTGATATGTGAAGTATTATCAGAAGAAAGATTAGTGAATATTGTATTCGCAAGTGTGGTCTTTCAGAATCTGTCTTAGAATCTCTTAATATGTTCGAAACATTATAGTCGATGTCCACTTTAGGAAATAGATGTTTTTCAACAGTAATTCATGTGATCGACAATAGTGTCATTACATAGCTGATTATATAATAATTCAGAATATACACGAATTGTTCTTTGTAGATTACTCACATTGGATGAGAGTGTATTCCAAAACCCAATAGAATCAAAACTTGTGTTGTTGTCTATGTAATTCCGAGGAAAATATGATTTTTTGAATTATGGTTAATAGAATAGAATTAGAACATTGAAATAAGGTGTCAGTCCTTTATTCATAAAAGTAGAATATTGGAAAGTGTTCCAAAAGGTATATGTCTACAAATGAAAATTTGATGATTAAGAGTGAAGGAGACAAGAAAATTGTTTTCTACTTGCAATCCTCTTCGTGAAGATCATAATGTTTTCATGAAATAAGCTTCTAAATAAAGTGTTGTTATATTTAATATTGCTGTCAGGTCACAACATAATATTAAGTGTTTCAGATCTTGTTGACAGATCAAGGTGCACCTTATGAGTACAAAGAAAGTTGAGAAAATATCAGAATACGAACAAAGGCTTTTGTGCCTGAAAATCCAATTACATTTAGAAAGGATTAAAACAGTAAATATTGCTATAATTCCTTTTGGAGAAATAAGATTTCTTGATCATCATATAAAGTGTTATATGAGAAATGTAACTATAAGAAAGACGTGAAAACATATTTTGTCAAGAAATGTGTCTTGGACAAGATCAAATTTGTTGACTACATTTATGTAGACATACTTGAAGTCTGAGGGATTTGTATTAATGTAATACTATTGTTTGTATTGAATTCGAATTGATAAGAGATCAATGATTTTGGTTTGACCAAAATGTCGAGATAAATTATGAATTTAAGTGGGAGTCAAAATTAATTTGCTCAGGTAGAATATGCAAAGGACATATTTTTGAGTGGGAGCTTAGACCATCAAATATGTAGATGACATGTTTTTGAGTGGGAGATCGTGTTCTCAAATATGTGGTGACATAATTTGAGTGGGAGCCGAATTCATCTTGTGTAAATGACACATTGTGAATTATACCAGTAGAATTAATTAGAAAGATGAAGTTGTGAAACTATCTGAAAGTTAGTGTCTATTTGGAATATAACATGAATTTTAAATAGTTAGTCGAGTTGTTTTGGATTATATCTGAGGAGTCAGAATAGATTAAAACTAAAGTATGGTCCTTGGAAATCCAATAAATCATTAAGAGTAATGATACACGGTAATAGTGGTTGTATGACATGTTGGTCTATTATGTGATATTAGACATCATACAAAAATGATATTATATGCTCGATGAAATATGACCGATGTTCTTAGAAGAAGAACAGTTATAAAAGTAAATTTTAGATTTTACTGGAAGTAGAAGTGTACTAGTTATTAGATTGACATTGGAGTGTCAAGTTTTCTACATAGGTGTGAAAGTATATATAGATATCGCGAGATTGTAATTGTTACAAGGAGCTCTCTATGACTGAGTGTGTTTTCAACTCAATTATCTGGTTGACAAAATCAGAGTAAGCGCTGGGAAACAGAAGTCTCACTTAGTTACGGTATTTGTATATATGTTCTTAGGGCCCCTCCTTCTCTCCCCCTTCCTCGCCCCTCTCGCCCACCCGAGGGCGACGGGGGCGCCGCCACCTCCTCCGGCCCAAGCACCCCCTCCCCTCCTCCCCCCTCGTCGCCGCCATCGGCAGGGCTGCTGGGCGTTGCCCGGTTGGCGGCGGCGGATGGCCTTTTCCCGGCGGCGTGGTGGCGATTTCGGGGCTCGTTTCCCACGGCGGAGGTGCATGCAGGGCGGGCTAGGGCGCCACGGCGGCGAGGTCTCTCAGCAGGTGGTGGCGAGGTGGTGCGACGCCGGCTGCGCGAGGGTCGCGCCTGGGGCGTCACGGCCCAGATCTGGGCCCATCCGGGCCCGATCTGGTGCTGCCGGGCTCGGCGGGGCGCGAGGTGCTAGCTGCCCTCCGCGAGCTTCCTTACAGGCGGTGGAGGGGTGGTGGGCGGCGGTCTTCTTCGGCGGCGCTCCGGGCCACCTAGCGGGCGGCAAGTTGGAGACGTGATGGCGGCGGGGCTTGGCCCGGGCGGGCGCGGTGACACACAAGGCAGACTTGCTGGTGGCGCGGAGGTGTCGTGGCCGCTGTGCTCGTCGGCCGTGTCCCCGTCCCTGTTGCGACCGGCCGGGGATGCGTCCCTGGTGCAGTGTTGCGGACGCATGTGCGGTGGATCTGGCCAGGTGGGCCTAGATCTGCCGTCGCGTGCTACGGGCTGGATCTGGGTCAGGTGGGCCCATAGCTGCCGACGGCCGAGCCATTGTGCCCTCCACCCGCGTCGGGACCGCTCCTACCCGTGCGCTGCTGCTCCTTGGCCCGCTAGGGAGCTCGGCCGCGGTGTTGCTCGGCCTTCGACGGTGCTCTGATCCTGGTCGGGTTCCCCGACTAGGGTTAGGCCGGTCTTAGTGTAGTGGCCCTTCCTCTTGGCGGCAGGGCCGTGTCCATTGTACTGCTGGTCCGACGCGCCGCCCCCGGCCTAGATCTGGGTTCTCGGATCCCATCTAGGTTTTAGGCGGGTTGGACTGAATCTGCAATGGCGCGGTCTTCTATACACTGATGTCGGAGAGCAGCTTGGATGGGGGTGGCGGTGTCAACGGCGTGCCTTCTGCAGCGCGACGACGGGAGTTTTATGGGCCTCTCAAGGTGGAGAGGCCCGGCCGGGCTTGCGGGCCTGGTGTGGTCCTGTTGTTGCGTCCGGTCGGTTACTGTCTGTGACGGTGGAGGTTGATCCCTCCGGCATGTCGGCGGTGCTGCGGCTCCTAATCCCGGCTCTTCCTCTTCGGTGTGTAGGCTTCTCTGCTCTTGGCCGTGGTGAGACTTTGTGAGCGTCTTCGCGTTCGTGTGGCGCTGGGTGGTGGACGGTGTGGTGGAGTGTTCCGGTGCGCCTGGGCTGATGGTGGTCTGGAGAAATCCTAGTCGGCTTGTCCGACGTCGACGCGGTGGCCCATGTGGGTACCACCAGTCCTTCCTGGAGGGTGTCGGGCGTTCCCCCTTCTCCCCGTCGCGTACCAGGGGAAACCCTTGACAGCAGCGTCGCCGGTCGTCGCACCCCTTCCTGAAGGTGTTGTTTGGTAACGGCGCGTCGGAGCACTAGGAGCATGGTGGGAGGCCTCTGGTTGGCACCGCGGTCAAGGAGCTTGCTCACTTTGTCGAACCGCCGTTGTCAGCATTTTTCTTTTTCTTTTCTTTTTCTTTTTCTCTTCGCTTTTCTTGTGGGCGTTGTGCTGTCTGGCCAGCAGCGGTCTCAAACGGTGTGGCTTTACATAAAGCGGGGCGAAAGCCTGTTTTGAGAGTATATATGTTATTAGATAACATGTTGATATCAAACGAGTTGATATCAATGGATCACAAAAGAAAGCACAATTATGTATTGTACAGATTGTCAGAATAACACTCTTCCACAAGCAAGCATTATCATATAACGCTTATTTGATAAGGGATTTTTGATGAAATAAAATGCGGTTAGTTTATTTGTACTCTAGTGCAAGTGTGAGACTGAAAGAGATATGCCCTAGAGGCAAATAAATACTTAGTATTTATCGCATTATCTCATAAGCTTATAATAGGTTTTTGTATTATGCTATAACTGTATTAATCGGAATTATTAATACATGTGTGATACATAGACAACCAGAGTCCCTAGTGA
The DNA here is from genome assembly GCA_026929855.1 of Poa annua. Classification (NCBI taxonomy): domain Eukaryota; kingdom Viridiplantae; phylum Streptophyta; class Magnoliopsida; order Poales; family Poaceae; genus Poa; species Poa annua. The sequence continues at coordinate 64,768,700 of CM049429.1, read as the reverse complement.
GCCTCTATATAAACTAGTCCGTTGGGAAACAGTTGATCGAGATTCCCGATCAAGGACATTGACGTCGGTTGACAATGGGGTCATCTTATTAGTAGAATAAGGTGATGGACATACGCAAAGTATTACAATAAGATCGTATTACGATGTTTGTCATTTGAAATAGATGAGTAATATGATAACTTATTCCTTAGACCGTGAGACCGTACTTATTGCTACTTCGTAGGGGTACTTTGAGAGCATCAAATGTTGTGTCTTACATAGCATGACAATAACAGTGTCCATCTTGGGTATCCCAAAAAAGTATGTTGAGACGTAAGGATCAAGAGCGGGATTTGTTCATTCTTATAATGGAAAGATACTATGGGCCCACTCGGTGAGATTGCATCTATATAGCTACGCAGCTTATGACTAGGTCATGGAGATGTAATATCATAGACGAGTTAATAACCCTTGTCGGTAACGAGATACAACATGGACATCGGATGTCTTTGATCATATCTCGGACAAGGTAGTATCGTAGAAACAAAGGGAATGAATATCATGTTTATGATTCAACGACGATATTCGTAGAATGCACAGGGACCGTCATATGCATCCAGGTATCCCTGGCGGTCATTGGTGAGCGGAGTGTCTCGACCATGTATGAAGTGTTCTCGAACCGTAGCGTAACAAACTTAAGGTCTTAACGACACCTGGACAAGGTTCTGGAATAATATAGGATTTTATTGGAGAGAGAGAAATGATCCGGAAAGAGTTCCGGTGGTCCTGAAGGAGTTCCGGGAAGGTCTGGAATGGTTCCGGGAATGTCCGAAAGATGTTCGGGTGGTCCGGAAAATGTTTCGGAGTCATGGGAGATTAAATTATATGTAAATATATTAATCATGAATTAATAGTATTTTATATTAATTTAATATTAATTAAATAAAGGAAAAATGAGCATCTCACCTAAATGGGCCAAGAGAGGCCCATGTGGGGGGGGGGGAGCCGTACCAATGAGGCAATTGAGCCCATGGTGGGTGCGGCTAGGCCTTGGTCGGCCGAACCCCCCACCTCCTCCTTTGTTTAGTCCCACATGGGGGAGCTAGGGAATTTGCACACCCCCTCCCCCCTTTATATAGCAAGGCATATTAATTGGATTAATTCACAGAAAATACAATTAATTGTATAGCATGCCGGCTGAGTTGCTTCTCCGCCCGTTTTGTCCCCTCCCTCCACCAAAGCTATACCGCCGGGCGCCGTTGCCCTGCGGGATTCCAGAAAAGTTCTACCCCTACGATTTTAGCTGGATCTAAATGACCGGTGGTTGTTGTTAAGCTCCGTATGTTTACGAGTGCTCGGAGGCGCCACATTTGAGGAGCCTGGGCGACGTCGTCTCGCCCACCCAGCATCCCTCCGTTGCCCTGCCGCCGGCGCCACCCCCCCAGCCGCCGGTGCCTCGCCATCTTCCGCCCGACGCCCGTTGACGCAGGTCATCGTCGACACCCCAGCGTCATCGTCTACATCGTCGCGGCAAGTTCCGCGACCTGGAGGTCGGCTACGTACGACTTCATCGTCAACGCTTGTGCGGGAGCGTAATCCCCGCTATCGGTCTACATGGAGGTAATGTGACCCGTTCTGCCACCGTTATCGCATGTACCAGATAGATAGATCTTGGCTAGTTAGAGCGTTCTTACGCTAGAAAAATTATTGTTTTCTGCACCGGAACCCCTTCACATCCAAGAAGATCATATAGGATATTTTCGGAACCTTCATTTTAGGAAGGTAATTTCGGATCATCAAAACAGATGAAGATGCATGAACAAACAGATGAACACGCATGAACAAATTTGGAAATTTAGGATGATTAAAACGCTTGATTATTGCTTCCCGAAATTTAGTAAACAAATTTCTCCACATTAGGAGCATTTTTGTTGCTTTTCAAAATTTCATTAGGAAACAAAAAAAATCCATGGATTTTTCATCATAAGGAAAAAATGTCTCCACATTAGGAAAACAATTTTTTTTCACATGAACTTATTTTCATGATCCAGGATCCACACACGAACCAGATCACGTAATAATCACGATCATGCATTAACAGAATATTATTTTAAGTTCATGTCAAGAACAAAATTCATGAACAAAACCAACACGAAATTTCTTAGCAGGAATGTTATTTCTTGAAGCAAATTGGGATCATGAAATCACACTATGGATCTGGACCACGAAAATTTGAATCTACACAGAAGAAATAACAATCTTCATGGAACAAACAAATGAACAAGATCACTAAAAGAGGAAATATTAGAAGAGTCCAGATCCGAGATACGGGTTTCCAGATCCAAATCGAGAAAAAAATACAAAAAATCAAGAACTCTAGATCCAAAGACAGAGAGCTCGGATCCACCCTCACATGGCCAGACTCGGAAGGTCGTTGTTGCCGCCTCCATAGCCGGACTCGAAGGTCACCGTTGCCTCCATGGTCGGTCGCGACCCAAACGCCGTGTGCGCGGCTTCCTCCGGTTGCAGGTCGTCGCCCTCCCCACCGTGGGCCGCCACGCGTGCGGCTCCCTCCCCACCATAGGCCGCCGGGAGCACGACTCCGTCCCCAAGCCAGAGGTGGTGTCGCACGGCGGATAGAGGGGGGAGGTGGGAGGAGACGGGGTTTGTGGTGGTGGGTGGGGGTTAAGATTTTAGATCTGTGGGTGGGGGGTTAAGATTTTCTGATCCCAAGCCCGAATTGTAATAATGTTGAAATGCAGGGTCTGTTTTGTAAAAATATACCGGACCGTTGGTTCAGAAAAATCTATGGCTATGGAGATGGGAGCGGGTCCTCTTAGTTGTGTTTTTTTCATTTTCGGTGAAATTTCCTCAAATAATGTCATTAAGACCAACCACTTCATCTCTTTGACTTATGTATCATTAATGTATGTCACAAATACCTTTGGTGTACATCTCCCACAAAAATCCTTAGTATTCATCCAAATAATTCGGAAGAGACTATCATAAACGTTTGATCATATACTAGGAAATGGGTATAGCAGCTTCGAAGAATCAACTTTTTATTGAAGGATCTGGGAGTCATATACTCTTATTAAAAACAAGGTTTTTATGAAAGACTCAAAATATCTAAAGATAGATCAAAGAGACTCATTGGTTTTAGTGAGAGTACATATCTTGACAATATGTTGAATCTTGAAGGATATGGTCATATACTCTTATTAAAAACGAGGTTTTTATGAAGGACTCAAAATATCTAAAGATATTTGAAACAAACTTATTGGTTTTAGTGAGAGTACGTATCTTGATAATATGTTGAAAAGATTCAACATGGATGTCGCTAAAAGGGGGGTGGGGGTTGTTGTCACCCATGTCACATGGTGTGATTAATCGGATTTGGACGCTGACAAGTGACATGTGTATTTATTGGCGGTTGCATAAACAAGTTCAACACATGGAATGATTACACACGGCATTTGCTTCATATGACAACACTCCGGTTTGAGTCATTCGAACTCGATGTATTTTCTTGCATATTTCCTCTTTCAATTAAGATTACATGATTTGCTTTTTTCTCTCAAAACTCACATGACTATCAAAACCTATATTTTGTTTTTATTAATTATAATAATATAGCAACTAGAGTCAAATTTCTTCGCTTTTTGTTGTAACTGTTTTTGCACTTCAATTAATAGATAGGTTATATGCGCGTCATTTGTCCCAAGGACAGTCGACCAATAGCCCTTCAAACAAATAGATAGGCTATGCGAGCCATTCGTCCCAAGGACAGCCAACCAATAGAAAAACATGGACTGTGTTTAAACTCTGGCCTTCATATGCACACTGCATAAGTGAAAACATACATATACTTGCATCTCCAAAGGCTTTCAGCGCATCAACAATCTAAACAAAGCTATCACAAGTAACCATTGGTTGAGAAATTTTACCGTTGATTTCTTCTCGAAAATAGACTACATTTTTTCCCACATAAAAAAGATAGATAGACAATACATTTTGTATACTTTCTTTTGTATAAGTGCAGTGACTGGCTGGTGCTGTTAACTAACCACCGGACAAGGCTAACGGGAAGACTGCACTTCACCAGCGTCGCTTCGAGCTCTACTCACCACACACACCACCATGTCATCAAAAAAGAAAAACACTGCACAGAGTCCCAGACCACATCGTATGAGCCTTAGGTTTCAAGCGGCCCGTCGAGCTGTTTGTCTGTCCCCGGCGCCGGTACCGGCTTAACGAAGCGCTTCCAATACCAGTGGCGTGCCCAGACCTCGCCCATGGCCTCTATGGGCACGCCCTTGGTCTCCGGAAGGAACACGATTATGAACGCCGTCATGACGACGACCCAGGCGGCGTTGTAGGCGAAGGATCCGTACTTGAAGCTGCAGAGCATGGCGAGGAAGGACTGGGTCTGCACGAAGGTGAGCGTGAGCGAGATGGACTCGCTCATGCTCTGCCCCGCCGACCTCACCTCCAGCGGGAAGATCTCGCTGGGGATGATCCACTTGAGCGGCCCCCAGGACACGCCGAACCCGGCCACGAACAGGCACACCAGCGCCACCACCGCCACCGCGTAGGGCCTCGGCATCGTCTTCCCTCCGTCGGTCCCCAGCTCGGCGCCAAAGATCCACGTCATCGCCACCAGGCACACGAGCAGGACGCTGCCGCCGAATATGAAGAGGAAGCGGCGCCCGTACCGGTCGACGGAGAGCGCAGCCACCATGATGGCCGCGAGGCTGACCACGTCGGTGATGATGGAGCCCAGGATGGCCTTCTGGCTCGTGAACCCGATGGTGTAGAAGAGGAGCGGCGCGAAGAGCGTGACCACGATCATGCCCGTCAGCTCGAAGAACAACGGGATGGCGATGGCCATGACAAGGTGGGGGCGGTACTCGCGCTTCAGGATGCGACGGAACGCGCCGGTCTTGTGGAGGCTGTCCTCCTCCGCGGCGTGCATGATGTCCTTGAGCTCGATGTCGACGTCCGCGGAAGGGCCCCGGATTCGCCGCAGCGAGTGGCGGGCCTCGTCGACCTTGCCGCGCAGAACCAGGCTGTTGGGCGAGTCCGGGATGAACACGGCGCCGACGAGGATGATGGTGGCCGGGATGATGCCCACGCCGAGGGACAGGCGCCAGCCCCAGTGTGCAATGGTGTTGGCGCGGTAGTTGACCAGGTCAGCTATGAACATTCCCACGTTGAGGAAGAAGTGGAAGATGCTCGTGAACGCCCCGCGCCACCGCGCTGGCGCGATCTCCGCTAGGTACACCGGCGCAGACTGCAAATTTTTAAAGAACCTCACCGTCAATTACGACCAGATGCTCGCCCCGACATTACACTAGAGCACGTGCAGAGTGCACATGGTTTCCGCTGCCAGTTTTATACGTAATTGGCAAGCCGCCTGACCTGATTCGTGAAGCCGACAGCGAAGCCGAGGAAGATGCGGCCGATGACCAGCATGTAGATGTTGACAGCGGCGCAGTTGAGGATGGCGCCGACGAAGAAGAAGGAGGCGCCGATGAGCATGGAGTTCCTCCGGCCCACCCTCCTCGTGACGTGGCCAGCCACCAGGCAGGCGAACACACCGGCGAGGTAGAGCGAGGAGACGAAGGTCGTCAGCACCTGGCTGTCGAAGATGCAGTACGCGTCCTGCTGCGCGCTGTTCATCTTCTCGATGATCTCCGGGAAGAAGGCTTCCAGGAACGACGTCATCTGCGTCAACCCACCTGAAATTTTACGGGAGGCCGTATAAGATGATTATAATTGTTGATTCAGATTATCTCCGTCAATGGTCATACTGATTATACATCTGGTCAAATCACATGGAAATGTGCAAAAGAGATCTTCTATTCTCTACACCTATATATAAACTAAACTACGAAAAAATGTCATGTTCTTGACATCTATAAGAATATTTTCTCCTTGCGATTGTTTTCCTATCGTCCGATAGTTCAAATCATACCACGACAAAATGTCATGTTCTTGACATCTCAAACGACCGTCACATAGCTCGTTTTTTTCTACTACAGTACTATAATTACCATATGCCTCCATGGCTCCATCAACTCGAAAGGTCGTCGGAGTAACCATCCACGAGACAATTAAGACAGAGAGCACTCCCATCCATATTCAACATCATTTGTAAGACTCACAATCACTGATTTAAGTGCTAGTCAATGGTGTGGCGCATATTGATCTACTAGCTAAAGAAGCTGTGGGAATAATTTACTTAAAACCTGGGTGGGTTCTCCACTTCTTCTCCACCGGTATGTATTGTAGAGTTATTGGCATCTGATTGTGTTGGTTACTAATAGAAACGCAGCCGTTTGATCTAAAAAAACATTACACATAGGGCTCACAATCAATGAATCAAGTGCAAAGTCAAATTCACCCTCGACTGGATCTCTAAGGAAACAGCTAGTAGATGAAGAATCTTCATGATTCGACTTTGCCCAGACTTACGGGAGCTGGCTCTGACAAAGCAAATTCGTTAACCAGAACTTACGCTGCTTCTGAATTATGATCATAGTTCTTGCGAAGTGCCTCCGCAAGAGAAAATGAACGATCGACCAGATCAAAATTCAGAACTGCATATCCAAGCTAGCTCACAGCAACACTGACCTGTAATACTGATGTCGTATCCGAAGATGAGCCCTCCGGAGGCCGCCATGAGGCAGCTCATCACGACCGTGAAAGTTATCTCGCTGTTGTAGCCGGATGGCACGCCGGCGACGGCGGCCTCCACCGCTAGAACTCCTCCCCCTGGCATCTTCGACGTTGCGTTTGCGCGAGGAGACAAAGCTGGAGGTTGACAAATAAACGGTGCTCCAAGGGCGGGGTCGGGGACAACTCAACGCTAGCTAGTGTCAGTTGGATGATACTTGTAGTGGCACGGAGTCAAGCGCGCGTACTCGGTCAGACTGATCAAGCAGCCGACTGCGCCCATAGTCGACAGGGACAGCTAGCGAGAGATGTCAGGGATTAGATATCAGTACAGTGCTATTAAAACGGGTAGACATACGGTTGATTACAAAGTTTGAACAGCGTTATCCTCTTGTTTTCACAGCAAGACTTACAAAATGTTGTAGGTGTTGTGCATGTTGTTTAATATGAAAAAAGTCTGAAACATCTTGTATTATGAAACGGAGGGAGTACACAAATTGTACATAAATAGTTGGTAACAACTAACAAAGAACAAGTCGTAGCGAACATGCATGTCATTGTGTATTGTAGGTAGTGTTGATTTTGTTTCAAATATAAGCGTGGATAAGTCCACACATATCATACATAGTAACACATATACACTGGATGGTCAACTCTTGCAATCCAACTTGCATTATCCTGAATTTGCAGACATTATTATGCGGAAAAGTCGCCACAGTTTGCACACCGAGTAACCATAGATGAGCTGTAGTGATGTAGTCTGATGTGAACTAGATTGACATTGTCACCCAAAATTGTGATGACTAAGTAATACAGTACGTATTTGATAGATAGGTCGCTGTACACGCATGTCCACATGCGCATGTAATATGTTATTTTCTGTACCTCTAAGCACTACTGTGCATCTGGTACACCAAATACATATGTATTCTTCTCCTTAAGAAAGGGGACTTGGTAAACTCAGCACATGACTAGCTTATGAAACGGTCTAAGAAATGACAAGATCTTAGAAGAGATCTTCGGTTGCTGAGCACACAGAAGTTTGAGATTTTCACACTTCTGAATATATTTAACTTTAAGCAACCGCAGTGCCTTGTAGGTTATACCTTTTTTTTTGTGAAAGCATTGTAGGTTATACCGGCGGTATATGTTTGGATGTGGGCTGAATAAATTTAAATTTGTTATGGCTTATAATATAGTTTGGTCAAAACTAAATTATAAGCCAAAACATATTTAGTTTTAGGCTTCTGGGAGAAACCGGTGGGGAGAAGTTTTTCCTAGAAGCCGCTATAGAAGCCCAAAAGAAGTGTGCCATACTATTGTTTGAGATATTGACAGGAACCGTCCATTTCTATCGATCCAATGGACTGTGTGGTTTGGTACTCCACGATTGGCACACCGAGTACTCACCGAAAAACTCAGGTTAAACTCCGGAATACGTCCACCAAAGGGTATTGTGGTCTTTTTGTGTCATAGATTTTTGGGAAAGGGTCTTTCCCGAGGGCTCATTTGATTCACATGATTGTCTAGGATCATTGTTTTATAGGAGAAATTCCTATAGGAATGTTGTAGTACAAACTTCATAGAAAAATAACATAAACTCTAACCTCTTGGACAAATTCCTTCACCACAATCAAACAAACTTCATCTTTCCATAGGATTCACTTGGACATGCCATCTCAATCCTATAAAATTCATATTTCTATACTTTCCCTACCCTACGAATCAAACGGGTTGTCGTCGTTAACAGGTAGTATTAATTAGAGAATCGCACACCTACCTGCGCATTGCCGCTCGCCATGACTACCGCCACTTATGAGGAACGGGAGAAATATACACTCGTCCACACGGAGCCGCGCACCATGGTTGTTGTTGCTGGCAGGGAACAAGAGGAGCAACACCCGCCCGTCAACGCCCTCCAATTCACCATGGTTGTCATCGCTGGCAAGGCAGCCAGCCGCCCGTTGCCCTAATCCCGCAACCCGGGCTGGAGACCTTCTCTACCTCCACGCCGCCAAATTACATCCATCTGCTTCTACAAGACTAAAGCAAATCCCTGTTTTGTGGAGGAGGAAGAGGGTAGTGCTTATTATGTCGATGATGTTCGGTCGCCGTTCATTGTTTGCACGCCTCGAGTTTTAAGAGTTACATCAAGTTCTGCGGAACAGTGTTGCAGTTTGTTTCAAACAAGAGTCGTTGTTGGTAATGGTTCGTCGTGCAAGGTGATCATTGATTCTGGTAGTTGCCACAATTTAGCTAGTAAAGAGCTTTGTCAAAAATTAAATCTGAAGTATTTGCCGCATCCAAATCCGCATTACATTTAGTAGTTGAGTGAGAGTAGATAGATGAAAATCAACCAAATGGTGCGCATAGATTGGACCGTATCAGTGACCGTGAAGTGTGATGTGGTACCTATGACGATGTGTCACTTGTTGTTGGGTCGGTCATGGCAGTATGATCGTGACATTCGTCACAATGGGAGATCCAACACACACTAGCTCAACTGACTTGACAAGAAGATTGTTTTCAAATTGAGGTTGTCAATAATTCTTGTCAAACGAGGAAGTAAATTGTAAGGATGAGCCCAGAGATTAGCTAGTCGAGCGCCTCCACCTTCCGTAAGCAGTAATGCTACACTTACAGGCATATTGTACGGGCTAGCAGGTTTACGGCCTGAGGTGGCAAGCATTGATTGCTGGATGGACGGGCCCACCCGGGTGAAATTAGGGGGGGGGGGCAAATAATGTGGGGGGCACGTCAGCCCGTAAGCTCTTCCCGTAAGCTTTGTTTCGTAAGTCTAGCATTATTGTTCCGTGAGTGAGAAGCACAAACCAATTTCGAGTGATACAAATATAAGTGAGTAAAAGAAATCTATGTTAGTCATCAAATCTGATTTGAGATAATTTAAATCTAAAAATAGATAACTGATTTTATGGACACGTGTCAATTATTAGAGTTGGTTAAGGAGGATGAATTTGTAGAATCAGGAATTTAAAGTGACATTTTCTTGTTTACTAGTTGAATGTCCGTGCGTTGCTACGGGACTAAGTATTTTCATATAAACATTATGCATTTGAAATTCACGTGTAAAAGAAAATGCAGAAATATAAATAATACACTTATATTGTGCTTCAAATCTGATCTGGTAAACAATTGTATGTATGCTTTCATATAATTCACATTGTGAAGTTTTCATAAAAAACAACTAATGCATGGATAATTTGCTAAATATAGAAGATATGAACCACAAGATGAACTGATTGTATTTTCTCCCAAAAAGAACTTCGCCCTTGGTAGATGATTGCACCTTGAGATATGAATTAATATGTCACAATCTCCATTAAAATACACCAAATTGATTGAGCCATTAACACCATAAAAAGGCTGCAACTTCAGTCAATTAGGCACTCAAAGTTTTCACTGAGGTAACATCAAAACAGTAACACCTTCATGTTTGAAAAAAAATCAAAATTGTTTCACTCAACAGTTTTTAAAGAAAGAAAAGAAAGTGACATGGCATATACCAAGAGGAATACTTACATTGATTGGGTCCAAAACATATAGCACACAAACACTGAAAAGGGTAGCATATGGTGTACTTCGACGACTTTGCTTGGACAACAATTGACTGATCCTAATTGCCCATGACAAAGACACAAAACTCGATATCTCAACAGAAAAGAATACAATTGTGCATGAGGCTGGGACTACATTAAAATTAAAAATTACAGCGAGTTCATTGATTTGGATGCACATATAAGTACCATCATTGTCTGCAAATGCTTACAAAATCGACCGGCATGCGCCATTTGTTGAGTAGGCTGAAAGTTGATTGGAAACAATGAAGTTAAGATGAACTTGGCATGACATAGTATTGCAAGTTGCCTTCCACATAAATACGTTTACTAATGAGTGCTAACAGATATGGTGTCAAGCTTGAATCAATGAGTTTATGATATCCTACACGGTGCAGCATGGCTAATTCCCTAGTTCTCACAGTCAAATTTGCATAGCAAAACTAAATCTAATACTACCTCCTACCCACAAAAACCGTCGGAAGTGTAGGTTTACATTCTATACGGGCTAGTTATTTCCTCCGACACTTATTGTGGATGGGAGGTAGTATCAATTTAAGGAGCACAGATCTTTTAAATACACGGTTCATTGAGAACAAAATACTTTTTTTTCTTAGCAATAGTATTGATACCTGAAGTTAAGAGCTTCAAAGAGCCCTTTACGCTTGATGGAACTTCACCTTTCGGTGAAACAAACTGTTATAATGCATTTTGAATTGCATTTTTTAATGGTAGATAACACAAATTAGCTTCTCAAATGAAGTGTCACCTTTCCTAAAGCCCTCAATCAGCAGAGTCAAGAATTCTTTATGGTCCTGATATTTCCAGTTAAGGTTTACATCAGTTCAGTTAAAAATACTTAACTCTCAACCTGTGTATCTTTGCAGAACACAGTACCCTACGACAAACTACAGTTACTAATTGAAGGTTCCTCATCGATGTTATAGTATACTCAATGATCTTTTGAATCATGTCTTATGATAAAATAAATCTAATCGGTAAGTAAATCTTAACAATAACCTATCTATCTCGAACGTAGTAGCGAGTAACCTCAGTACAATAACCTTCTGGTACACTACGGCTAATCTACCAAATAAGGCAAGGGCTCACATCTGTTATCATAATACAAATTGCATACAGAGAAATGAAGAGCAAGGAATTTTTTTTCTGACTAGTATAAATATCATGTTGCCAACCATATGCGTCAAATAGTATACTATATACTAAAATCCAGACACTGCTGTTGCTCACGAAATTATATCCCGGGTCATAGCAGAAAACATACCACGTTAGGAAATGTAGACATAGGGCATGGGGGAAAAGCCAATTTCAAGATGAGACAGATGCACGCCCACTGTCTGTGAAAAGAAAGTGGTCACTAAAACTGAAACATTAACGTGGTACAAATACAACGAACACAAATAGATCATTAGCGAACATAGATAGATCATTAACATGTTTGGCGATATTTCACCAGCATTCCAGCAAGCATGGTGCATACTAACTTCTAAATTGACATTTTTTCCTTGTATTTTGTAATCACCCTAAGCTGCATAAATAGCAAACTACTATATTACATACTCCCTCCATACCTAAATATAAGATATTTTAGGTATTCCAGTATGGCAAACTACTCTACTAAAAGTCTGAAACAAAGGCAACATCTCACCCACCTGCTGAAAATGTCTTGCATGGTCATCCCACCTTGACCTTGGAACCACCAACGTAGGGGTCATAGATTTCCTCTTCTCCGCATCCGTGAAGACCTCATGTGGTACAATGCACGATAGCAACACATCACACACCAACTCCTTACTGGAGCTCGAATTATTCAGCTTAGCTGGTGAAATCCAGCTCCTTTAAATACAAACATGCTAGTACTCCTTTAAATCCACGCGATGTATTCGAGATCCTATTATTTCTTGCTGGCCTCATGGTTATCTGGGTTCTTGTCAGTATTGTACTTGAGCGCGAGATTGCGGTAGGACATCTTGATCTGATCCTTCGAGGCGCCCTTGGGAAGGGAGATTCCCTAATAACCCCCGGGTCACTTAAACCCCACATGTCAGTGACCCATCAAAGGGGCCTGTGGGCGATACTTAAGTGCATCACGTCTTAGAAGCTCTTGGTGATCGAGACCAACAAGAAAGAGCACACACTATCAGTTGAATGAAAATGCCAATCGAGTAGGACAGCAACACGCAGATCTTAAATTCGATAGTAGTGGTGGGATCGAGACGATCAACGCCGGATTGGGAGAGAAAAATAACAGGATCTCGAAGACATCACGCGGGAGTCGACGAGATTGCCCTTAGATCATTGCGGCGAGATGCAGCATCAACGCGAGGACGGCCGTGAGCACCCCTCTCCTCCGCGGCATCGACATCCCCCCTCTACTGTGTTCGTTCCGCGGGACCTTCCGCCCCTGCACCTCTCCTCACCCGGACGCCGATGGGATTGAGACTCTTGACGGCTACACATCACCGTAGTTGGTCGAGCTCCACGCACGGGCAGCGGGGAAGTCGTGGTGGGAGGAAGGATGTATGCTGAATCGGGGAAGGAGAGGCGGCGGCGGACGTGTATGGCAGCACCCGAGCTACCGAACCCTAGGTGGCGGCGGCGATGGCGCCCATCAGTTTTCTGAGAGGCCACGGGTTGCGATGCAGGGGAATTGGGATTCCAGCCGTGCTCGAGGGATGCTAGCCGTGATTGCTATTTCGTGGGCCGGCCCATACGATACCACGGAACGGCAGACCAGGCTCGGCTGAAAATGTTTCCTACAGAGAAGGTACGAAGTACCAACTCCCATTTAATAGTAAAGAAAACAACCAAAGAAAGTCTAGTGAAGTCCATCCGGGCTGAGAACAAGTCAAATTTAGATATGCACATCGGAGCCTTAACTGCGTTTCCCGTTGAAGAAACAAAGTAGGAGTACCGATTCAGCCGCCGGCTCTAACAGAAAAAAGCCTGCTACAGCGGCGCACCTCCGATCAGCCTTTCGCTAGCGACTTTAGGGCCTCCCGCCGCCGCCGCCACCGCCTCCTTGCGAGGGCATCCAAAACCTAGATGGCTAAACCGGTGCGATCGCCGACGGCGGAGGCCCCGCCGGCCGCGGAGAGGTCCCGCTCCGCGGTCGGGTCAGGGCTCCGCTCCCTCGCCAGCGCCGCCTCGGGCTTTCTGGATCGGTGGTCGGTCGTGGGGACTGGCGTCTCCAGGCTCGAGAAGGCTCTAGGCGACCAGTTCCCGGAGGGCGAGCACTACTTCGGCCTGGAGAACTTCGGCAACACCTGCTACTGCAACAGCGTCCTTCAGGTAACCCCAATCCCCCGCGTACTCCGTCGATATACTATGACCGGGCAGTCGTTTTAGCTGCATGTTCCGTGGCAATCTGCTGTTATTGGTGTTAAATTAAATTTGGTTACGGCGTTGCGTCCGAAATAGTTAGAGGTTGTTTGCCGCAGGCATCGGATTTTGTTGTTCTAGCAAAGGCGCAGTTTTATTGTGATTCATAGGTTAGAAACTTAGAATACATGTATTCCAACTGCTGGTAGGTTCGAAAGCAGGCACAGGACAAACACAGCTAACTACTCATGTCATGTATGTTGATAATGTTTCTTCCTCACCATGAAAACCTACAGCCTGCAGGCTACACGTGATGCCAACTAGTCTGCTAAACTTGCACCCTGTTTAGTTTTGTTTGTAGACAACAGTGGTCATTGTGTAGACATGGTGAGTGTCACTAAAACTTAATGCAAAAAACCTTCATTCAGTCAACTATGACACAAGCTTTTCACAGCTTATGCTGCAATTGTGGTTACCCCTTAAACTTACTGTTCCAAACATGTTCTCCTTTTGATATTCTTATTTTCATATAATATAATTTTAAACACGGCAGCTTACAGTTCAATTCTGTTGTTCTCTACTTCTCTCACATTTTTCATATATATATTCATATTCCCGCTAGATTGTTTGAAATATCCAACAATGAAGCGATCTCGTACAACAGGGTATCCCACATTACATATCGAAAATGGTTAATGGTTCCTATGACACAAATCAGACGGCATGTTTGTTTGGCGTTACTGATTATTGATATTCTTGAATTTCATCCATATAAAAAATGTGTCTGACTATAGCATTGATTGGTGTTTAATACTGGTTAATCCAACAGGGGGTCGTTTCCATATAATTTAAGGGAAATCATATTCCTGACACAACACGATGGTTAATTATCTTTGTGTTGGCTATTTGGTAGCATACATATATTCTTGTAAGCCTTTTGCGTACAATTGTTGATAGCCTTCAATGTCTTCTGTTTAGAATCATCTTATTAAGTGAGTGATTTTATATGTTTCAAATTATTTCTTATTCTCGTTCAGTTTTAAAATTCCTGTTTTAATTTGGAATATTGGTGCATTATCTAATTAAATGCCTAAGTTATACTTTGTCTTCACACGGGTCATCTATTCATGATTGCTACAAGTACTATGCAGGTATTGGTGCATTATCTAATTAAATGCCTAAGTTATACTTTGTTTCAGGCACTTTATTATTGCATTCCATTTCGAGAGCAGTTGCTAGAATATTCAGCAAATTACATGAATCCAGGAGAGGCCGAGGAAAATTTGCTGACCTGTTTGGCAGATCTTTTTGCACAGGTGAAAGAAAACATTATTAGCTGCTACACTGCTACGTTTGCTATATTGTTGCTCTTTGGTATGAATTCGTGTATCGGTAACTAGTCAATGCAGACATGAATTCATGCCTTGGTAATGGTAAAAACAAGAATATGGTAATATTGAAGATTATTCGTTTTACTTCAGATATAAGTTTACCAATAGATTGAAATTATTCGCTCGATCACGTGTTCAAGAGATCATGGTATCACACTATAATGTCAAGGAAAGGGATGTGAGTCAGGTTTTTAGGTTATCTGGTGATTGTTAGAGGGGATTATGGTGGGTAACTGGGATTCTGAAGGAAATTAATGCATAGCTGGATAAACTTATTGCCTGAGATATTAGATTTCATTAGTCAGAGAGTTATAAATTGTTGAGGACACAAATGGGGCAGATGAAAATGACGGAAAAACAACAGTAACTAACTCATTGGTTTGCATCAACCAAGATCTTAGGTCATGTCACAATTTCTTTAATCAACAATTCGTAGTTCTGACCAGCAGTGTGTCAAAAGTATAAAATATCTAGATTGTCAACACGAATTGGTATTCACATAATTTGGAAATATACTTTGGTAATCTATATTTATTCGTGATTGACAGGTTAGACTAATAAACCATGTCACAAATTCATTGTACAAATTTATTAAAATGTTGTTTATGGTATGTTGCCTTATAACAACAAGCGAGACAGGCAGTAGTGAAAGTAATACTTTGGTGACCATGACAATCTCTAAACGGCCTATACTTAGTGCCGAAGGAAGTACTAAAAGCAATAAGAAGTAACAACATCATTTCTTGATAATCCGTTCTATCATTTGGACAATTTTTTTCCACACTGTGTGACAGTTTGTGTGCACTAGCACATGTGTCTGCATTGAGGAGGAGTACTGAAACCTGAGAGAACTGTACTATACAATCTAAATTGGAAGCTTTTTTTATCTGGAGATTTGTCCAGATTTTTCTTTACAAGATAAGAAGCTGAGCTTTTGCGACTCCTCATGATTTAAACTTTCATTGCAGTGATTAGACACTTTGTAGACTTAGGTAGTAGCATAGTTAATTTTAATTGTCTCAAGTCTCAGTTATGCACGGAGCTTGATGACAATTTTATGAGTTGCTTCATCTACAAGCTACTCCCTCCGTTTTTAATATAAAATGTTTTAGCTATTGCACATGTTGTCTAGATGCACACAAAAATGAGTGAATGTGGACACTAAAACATGTCTAGATACAAGTTTGGACATGTGAATGTGGAAAAGGCTAAAACATCTTATATTAAAAAAACAGAGGTAGTAGCTCATAACTGTGATTTGTCAGGTTAACTCACTTGCAACCAAGACAAGCAAGCAGACATGTTATTAGTTTCTATTAGCTGTTCACTCTTTTTTTTATGATTTGATGAACATGATGTTACTGGATCTGCGTATGTTACCTAAAAATTCAGCGGATTCTTATTCATCTAGTAACAACGGTTAATGATAACTCGCAGATAAGCCAATCGAAGAAAAAGACTGGTGTTATTTCTCCAAAACGTTTTGTCTATCGAGTGAGGAAACAGAATGAATCGTTTCGGAGTCATATGCACCAGGTAAATTACATATATTTTACAGTGCTCCTGCATCATGTCAACTGCATCATCCTAGCATAACCTGGACCTACTAATGTAGGTAGCTTATTAGTGCTCAGGCATTCATATGGCAATTCAGTAATGCGAAGTGAACTATGTGTATAGACTGCATCACTTTTTGTTACTCTTTTTTCTAGGGTACTTGAGCAGTTTTCCCTCCACCGACACAACTCCTGTAGAGTTGCTTAATATTTTTTATTTTTTGCCTTTGCTCATGCTGTATTAAAGAAGTTCAGTCATCTCCGATGATCTGGAACAGTTGCAAAAAAAAATAAGAATTATGCTTACCTTTTTGGGACATAAAAGGGTGATTTTTTCATAAATAACATCTCTTTTCCTTATTACTCTGTAGGATGCCCATGAATTTTTGAATTTTTTGCTGAATGAGATTGTCGATATTTTGGAAAGAGAATTTAGTGCCATGAAGGATTATCCTGAAACCACATCCCCTGGTGGAGGGGCCTCAAATGGGGAAGTTAATCATTTAGCAAATGGAGTCCAAAGAGAGCCATTGGTTACATGGGTCCACAAGAATTTTCAGGTACTATGATTACTAAAATGCAAAATGTATGTATTTTCTGCCATGGAGGTTGTGTCTAATCGCCATTTTCCCATATGAAGGGTATTTTGACCAACGAAACAAAATGCCTGATGTGTGAGACTGTCACCGCAAAGGATGAGACGTTTTTAGATTTGAGCGTTGACATTGAACAGAATAGTTCACTCACAAGCTGCCTGAAGAGTTTCTTTTCCACTGAGACTTTAAATGCCGATGACAAGTTTTTCTGTGATAAATGCTGCAGGTAATAATGTTCTTTGTGATTTTTCATCCTTAATGTTTTGTCTCTGGTAACGATAGAGGCCTTATGAACTAAATTGCCAACAAGAGTTTAAATACTTATCGTATGGAATGGATCAACCAACTGATTTTAAATCTGATTCAACAACTATTATTAAAGAGAACCTTGTAGCTCAATTTCCTCAACTTTCTTGACGTTGCTGTTCTTTACACTCAGTTGTGGGGCATGGCTAACAATCTCCATTTCTCATGTTTTCTGCATGTTCTTTTTTTTCTTGGTTCCTCGTCAGTATTGCATAATTCTTAAATTTCTTTACTATAAGTATATTTAGCTAAAACAGCAGCTCAATGCCTCAGATGTCAGTTTGTAAAGTACTTGCTGCTCCTTTCTGGATTGTTATCCTTGGTCTTCGCAGATAAGACAAATACGTCAACAAACTACCATGCATGTAAACTACTTTGTCTAGCTTGCTTTCCTTTTTAACATTTAAATTTTGGTCTACGGTTCAGTTTGCAAGAAGCACAGAAGAGAATGAAGATAAAAAAGGCACCACAAATATTGGTGATCCACTTAAAGCGCTTCAAGTACATTGAACAGCTGAGTCGGCACAAGAAACTGTCATACCGAGTGGTGTACCCCATGGAGCTGAAGCTGAGGGCCACCGACGATGTCGATTGTGAGTACTCCCTCTTTGCGGTGGTAGTCCACCTTGGGAGTGGCCCCTTCCAGGGACACTATGTTAGCCAAATTAAAAGCTGTGGCCACTGGTTGTCTTTCGATGATGACAATGTTGAGAAGATTCAGGAGTCTGCCCTGCAAACTTGCTACGGCTCTTCTCACGAATATTCTGGCAACACCGATCATGGCTACATCTTGTTCTATGAGCGCATTGCGAAGAGCTAAGAATTGACTTTGCTTAGCGGGAGGCAAAATAAGGTGTACAGTGTAAGGACGGAAACCTGATAATTTTTTCTCAGTTTATTTACTACACTGCAGTAGAATAGACTTCGATAAAAAAAATTGTACAGAGACCAAATGTGTGAGATCCAGATTCGGATTGAACTTCTCTGTTTGTTTAATTTAGTTTTCAGAATTTATGTGAAAGCTAATTAGATTATAGTCGTAGGTTTTATGAGATCTTTGTGAACAGCACATTAATCATTTTACAAGTGCAAGTGTTGGGGAGTAAGAACTATCTGGATTCTGTTTTCTTTTTTCCTTTTACCGTCAGATACATAAACGTGGATTGAATTTACCATGTATATATTGCACACAGGACGAGCAATGTGTAAACTCAAATAATGTGCATACATATGTCCAGCGCCAGAGCTTGAGCATAAGAATTGCACTAAAATTTCGACATCACAAGTATAATGTGTTTGGTGTTTAATAATTGGCAGCAGGCTTTTCTTTCTACAAGGTTGTCCAGAACAATGTGACAGCTAACAATATGATAAGAGCGCATGAAAAGGGCAAATTGGTAGGCAACAGCAAAGGGGAGGAGGAAGAACCTGTTCTTTCCGAACGGAGCCTCGAAACAGGCTTTCACCCCGTGGTGAGGAATCTTATTACAAAGCAAGATAAAAGAAACAACAAGCGAGATGGGAACGAGTCCGCAACACCATGTCGAGCAAGTAAACAGGAGAAGCCACACCTAACGCTAGACAGCCTAGACTACCAAGCCGAAACGAGAACAGCGCCTCCTGAAAAAATCTCGGACATTGTTGAATCAGACACACCAAGCCAATGCTGGAAGGCCGCCTACACTCTCACTCCGGGCCTTGGAGCGCCAATCCTGACAGCAAAAAGCGAGGACCGAGACCGATGCCAACGAAGTTAGGTGTAATAGATAGGAAGACAACAAGGACATCTCAAGGCAGAGTCGAAGAAGCTTAACGCCAGGTTGAAAGCAACCTCGAAACTTCAACAACGGAAACCTAAGCTCCACAACAACGACCTCGAGAGGGTATCCACCGAGTCCAATCGAACTAAGGCTTTCACCCAGAACTTTGGCATGGAGAGGAAATCCACAACAGCGCCCCTAAGAGTGATACAACACTCATAGGTGTCGCACCCGGCACCGTAGGGCGGAGTATTCACTTGGCACCTCATCCATGCCATCCACAGATCATCGAGACAACCCGACAGGAGGACCGCTGCCACAATCTAGGGGATCACCATCACGAAGAATACAACACTAGGATTGCCTGTTGTCCCTCCCCTCGCTTCCCTACATCCTGTGAGCAAAGCGGACCACCTTTGCCCAAGTTAACAACCCTGTTCAAGACGAAGAGTGGCAAAGAAGGTGCCCATTGCATTCGAGGCCCGTGAGCAAAATGACCGCTCTGAAGCGGGATTTTATTCTCAGGCAACATGTTAGCTATCGTATAAAGAAGGGCTACATTCTCAGGGACCGTCTGAAGAGGGACTATATTCTTAGGCACCATGTCAGGGGGTGCATTCTCAGATATCACAAGTAGAGGGACTAAATTCTCATTAACCATGTCCGTCAAGGGATTCACATGCAACACTAAGGGAGCATACAAATCAGAGTGCTAGGCGCAACAATGTCCTACAATAGTTTGATACCGTAACCATGAACAAACAATGAACCATCTGTAAGGTACTAAAAACAATGGTAAACATGAACCTAACCACCCCTGTCTACAAGGAAATCTAACAACATCTTGGACATAGATCATATAACCACATCCAAAATTTCATACAACACAATCAGTATACAGCTTACAACAGTGGGAAGCATGAACGACAATCGACCACATCGTAACAAAAGATTAGTGGATCCATATAAATGTACCATAGATCTAGCACATGCTCACATGTATAAACTTAAAAGATCAAGGGTTAGAGGGTCCAACAACCACGAGATGCAAGACCCGTGTGGGGAAGGAGCAAGGAGCGTGCTTGCCACCGCCTTTTTCGTCAGTGGAGTCGGTTAAGAAGACTCCGCTATCGCCATCATCATGGAGATCGATCAGGGGGATGGTTGTTTTGGGATTTGGTGACTACGCATACTGTAAATAGGGGGGCTACAATAGCCGGCGGTGAACGAATTTCTCCCACCGCAATTTTGAGCCCGTGCCATCTCCGGTGCCTGCAGTAGAACGCACACAACGTTATAGTGGTCACATGTCAGGAGCCCGACTCTACGAAAACTGCTGATTCGGTCGTTCCTACCAAGGCTGGTTGGCAACTTCTTTAAGGTGTGCGATGGCCTGGCTTAGTACATCTCACATGCACCCAAACACATGAATGTGTAGGAGGAGGGATTGATTTGGAGAACTATGGGCGACTAAACGCATCCTATAAACAAAGACGGAATCACATATGTTATGTGTGAGAAGTCTATATAACACACCTGGTTTATCATGTCGGCAGCCGGATCCAGCAGAGCATGTAAGGACATGCAATGTTTGGTTGTTCGTATTACATGGGTAGGCAACCATACTTCCTCACCCCAGCAGACCATGTAAGGACATACAATGTGTGATGAATCGCTGTCCATTGCCTGTTTAATGAATCAACGAGTTCATCCTATCAACCAATGGTCGAACAACTTGCGTGCAGGGTGGGAGGGAAGAGGAGGCGTACCCGAGCTCGAACTGGATGCGCCGGCGCTAGACGAGGTCAGAAACCAGCGGCACGAGACGATCCCTAGCACTGCACCAAGGTCCCCTATGTGCGAATCAAGCAGGCGGCGCCGAGAGTGGCGGCGATGGTGCGAATCGCCGACAAGAGGGATGCGGGGGGACAAATGACTCATTGAAGAGGCGAGTGTGTATGACGGGCGGGCCAGCTCTGTCAGGACGATGCCCGAGTCGATGTCCGGCACCCCAGAAGTGCTTCCATGTATAGAGACCCGATAGGGGGTGCCGGACATAAAAATATTCGGGACGAGCCTTTGGGGGTGTGGCTGGTGGCGATTTTCGTGTCCGGACCCTCTAAAGGTCCTTTAGAGGCCTCGATGGAGATGTTATTACATTTCCAATTCTGTAGCCGCCAAACAGTGGAATCTCAATGGATTTTCATGATTTCGGTCTGAAAGATACAATACCTGTTGTCACCTTGGACTATAGCTGGCCAAACGGGCGACACGGCATGCTCCGCCGCCGGCACAACACGGATGCGACACGACCCGTTTGTGGCATGGCTCCAATCGTGCCGTGTCGTGCCGACACGCGGGTTTCAACTCCGGCTGGAGCACGGCACGGTGAGCACGGCGGCGGCACGGCACTGCACGACTTCTCCACCACCTCCGGCGTCTTCTTCACGGCTCCATCTCCGGCGAGGTCGCGCTTGACGGTGTCCAGACCACCGCACCAGATGCGGCGCAGCGCATGCGAGGGCGACGGAGGTGGGCGGCGCAGCCACGCAGGAGGAGGGCGGCGCGGCGCAAGTGGAGGAGGGCGGGGGAGGGGAGGAGAAGGGCGACGTAGGAGGATGAAGACGACGGGTACAGGCCGACGGGGAGAAGAAAATGAGAATAAAATGCTAATCGTGTCGTGCCGGGCCAGCCCGCGTGCCCTAGGTCAGAGCTGGGCACGAGAACGAATGGGCCTCATACCAGCACGATACGTTTCGTGGCGGTCCGGGCCATACTTAGGCCGGGCCACAATTGTGACTCGGGCCGGCCCCATTGGCACGGCCCGTTTGGCCGGCTATACCTCGGACCTTGGTCTAGTGATCTGGTCCCACAAATCCACGTACGATTCCACATTTGGAAAACAATCGGGACGTCCCCTTCTTCCTCGCTCCGCGCCGCCCCTCTCCTCGCGCCGCCATCGTCCATTGCCGCCATTCCCTTACCACAGGTCCGCGGCAGAACAGCACAAAACAGGCCCAGCTGGCCGGAGGCGATCGACAACCCCAGATCCCCAATTTTCATCCACCGCCAAATCCGGCCTCACTTCCCAATTCGCTTCTACCCTCAATTGCTCGCCTCCTCCCCCGCTCTGCCGCCGCTTGCTATACTCCACCCTCCCTCGGTACTGCGTTCCCGTATATCGACTCTACGCAAGGTAGGAAGAAGACATCCTTCGCTCTCCCCAGTCCTAGAGTCGACTCACTGGAGTGGAAGGCCAGACGAACTTCGGTTTCGATCGGAGGCGGGCTCGGCGAGGCCGAATGGGTTCCGCTTCCGCGCCATCTCCACCGCCCGCGGCGCCCAGCCGTCGTAAGGTAGCGCTCTGCCTAGCGCTCCTCACCCTGCAGTACGGCGCCCAGCCCTTAATCTCCAAGCGCTTCGTCGGGTAAGCCGCACGCTCCCCCCTCTCACCGCGTCAATTAGGCCTTTGCGCCTTTTAGTTCGCCTATGATATCTGGCGCTTGGTACTCCCGCGTCTACCGCTCTATGCGCCTGCGTTGCTGGACTTGGAGGTTGAGAATTGGGGAAGTTTTCGAGGTCGTATCTGGGAAAATATTTGCCAAAACTATGTACGCTGTAGACTTGAGCAACCAGGTGTCGACTAGGTAGTAATGGTCAGCATCACCTTCATGGACTCATCAGATTTGTGTATCAGCCAGCCTGGACCAGTTTGGTGGGTGCAGGTTGTGCGCATTTGTGATAGTCGTCACTTCACAATTGGTTTGGGCACCATCTGGTTCGCAGAATGCTCATCCTGTTTAGACTGTTATGCTTTGTTCAAGTCTTGAACGAATACACAAGGCATCAGATTTCTTACAAGTTAACTGTACCTGTTAACAGCTACTCCCTCCTTTTTTTAATATAAGATGTTTTAGCCTTTTTCCACATTCATATGTGCAAACTTGTACCTAGACATGTTTTAGTGTCCATATTCACTCATTTTTATGTGTATCTAGACAACATGTGTAATAGCTAAAACATCTTATATTAAAAAAACGGAGGGATTATGTTAGATGCATTGGCTTTTAACAATTTCTTAGAAGTTAGGTTTTATGTACTTCATGAGCTTAATCGAGCAAATTACTATTTGGATGTTCTTAACCCATTTTGTTGGTTGTACTACTGCAGGCGAGAAGTTATAGTGACTTCATTGGTTCTTGCAATTGAAGTATTAAAGGTCTATTGATTTCATTTGCTCTAGCACGATCTTTACGTGGCCATTTCTGATTCTGCATACATGTGTATAGGTTATATGTGCGGTCATTTTATTAGTGGCAGAGGGCAATCTGAAGAAGCAATTCAGTAATTGGAGTCTTGCTGGATCGCTGACTGCATCAGGACTTCCTGCTGCCATCTATGCACTTCAGAATAGCTTGTTGCAGATATCATACAAGAATTTGGATTCCCTGACCTTTTCAATCCTTAATCAGACCAAACTGTTATTCACAGCATTCTTCACATATCTTATATTGGGGTATGTCCTGCCGTTACCGTATTTGATTTACATTGTCTTAAGTATTCACAAATAACAACATTCAAGAGCATGTGATGCGTTTAACCATGAAAAGGTAGGTATAACAATACTTTGGACCTCCTGAATGAATAGTATTATTTCTGAAATGTTATCATACTACAAGAACAAGAGCTTCTTGTTTATTTAGGTAACCGCAGCTTAGTGCTCAATGGAAAAGTAGGGCTCAGTATGCTAAATAATTAAGCCTGTAAGTTATTTTGTGCAAGATTCTCTGTGGCTATGACCACTGCTTAG
Organism: Poa annua; assembly: GCA_026929855.1. NCBI lineage: Eukaryota > Viridiplantae > Streptophyta > Magnoliopsida > Poales > Poaceae > Poa > Poa annua. The sequence goes on along the minus strand of CM049429.1, from coordinate 64,744,707 downwards.
CATATAATTTGAACCCAGAACATTGGTCAATGATCTGGACACCTGCGTGAACATTAACTTTGAGTTTTGAATCAACCATGGCACCAATAGTTCTGTTGGCTCAGTTTTTATTTCCTTACATGTGTGTGTTTTAGTTTAAGTGATGAAACACCTTCAGGTCATGTCTCAAGAATTATAGGCAATAGCTGTAAGTTACCCAGGGATTTGACAAACCACTGGTACGGGTGGTGGGGTTATAAATGAAAATTCTCAGAAGGCGTTTTATCCTGTAACCTGGGTCATATAGGGTTAGCTCCTGGAAAACAGGTGTGTTCACTTACGGAGTTGGTTCTTTCAAAATATAAGTGTACTGTCTTTTGTGCTCCACATATAGCTTGGGTCTGGACACTCTGGGGCAGATTAAATCTTGTTGATTTTTATATAGGTGGGTAATAAACAATTTGAATCTGTTCTCTTCTTAATGATGTATCAGAGGTGCTTAGTACCGATGATTTCATTATTTTCATTCACTCTGCAAATAAAGAATTGTCTGGAGTAATTTCGTACTCATCAGGTTGATTATTTTTTGTATCATCTTGCAGGAAGAAACAATCACCCAAACAAAATTTAGCATTAACTCTCTTAATCACCGCGGCTGTCCTTCTAAGCATTGGGGAGGGTAGTAGGAAAGATGCAAGTGGTGGTGGCTCTGATTATGTCTTACTATATGGAATCATTCCTGTGACAGTCGCATCTGTGTTGTCGGGTTTGGCCTCTTCCTTGTGTCAGTGGGCATCTCAGGTTAGACTTGTCATTTTCCATTTTGCAGGAAAGACATCATTGCCGCTCATTAAAAAAAAAGACTTCATTGGCACCCTTAATATTTTCAATAAATACAGGTAAAAAAGCATACGTCATACATGATGACTATCGAGATGTCATTTATTGGGAGTATCTGCTTGTTAGCAAGTACCTTTCAGTCACCAGATGGAGAAGCCCTGAGAAAATATGGTTTTTTCCATGGATGGACTTTGTGGACAGTGGTGAGTACTCTTTGTTAATTTGTTATGCTGTGTTCTCTCGCTATTACGTAAAATTGGCAAAACAAGCAGTGCATACGTTACAAAACCGTAAACAGTAATCATAACAATAATCTAGTTGCATAAAATAAACTGTCCTTGAGATGGCTAAGTAAAGTGTAACACTAACAGAACCTCTGAATTAGTTTGTGCTTTATTTTTGGATTGAGGAATGAAGTTATGTTCTATCATAATGTTAGTGGGGAAAGACGTATCTAGGGCTGCTGAAGGCTTAAGTTATAGCAATAGCATGACAGAGTCAGAGTTAGGATGCAACGAGTCAGTACATGTGTGTTTAGGAGTCCATGAGGTATTTGAGTCCTATCCAGCTGGATAGCTCTACTATATAAACAGAGGGATTGTAATCTTTCTAATCAAGCAACAAAAATATATTTTTTCCTATCTCCTTATCTCTACCAAAACGTGCGCCCTTCTGGTGACACGGCAACCGAACCCAGAGGACGGAAGCCTGTGAAGGATAGTCCGCCGAACTTCGATAGCTACCTGTTACATTCGACATCACGAAGGCGTAACACATAATCTGTATTTGAAATTCGTAAGGGCAACTCCAACTCCCCCCTCCCCCCTCCCCCTCCAATCCATACATGGAATGTGTTTTGGGGTCGCCATGGACAAGCGTCTGGCCCATGACCACCCAGTCCATGTCACCCAAAGGCGCCTCGCATTTGGTCTGGTCTGTCCATTTCTCCCCATATTCACCACATGGAGGGACTCTTAGAACGTTTCCGGTCACCGCTCGCCCGCCCCTGGATCCGCCCCTGAGCCCTACAAGCTTGTAGCACACCAACACATCCTTCCTTGGCAACTCACTTGTTCTGTAACAAAGGTACATCTTTTGTTACCTTGAGAGCAAAATTTTCTTCAGAAATTTAGACCAGATAGATAGCTTGAGCTAGCCTTGCGAACAGTTGAGAGCATTGAAGCATGTTGATGTCCTTGTGAGAACCTGCCATGCCAAAGAGAGAGTGTGAAATCCAGAGATCCTATGATGCCACAACTTCTAGTATAACTGTGCACTCTCCAACATGTCCAATCGAGTTTTATCCGCAACATTTGCTTCTCTCAACTATTCTTTTGCCGAACACCTGAACAACCCTTTGCAGAACTTGTACATTGCTTCAAGGCATGTGTACTTGCTCACGTGCCGCATTGTATTTCTGATAAAAGAAAAGCCATGCTTCCCAACGACATCTTTCTTTAATTTGAAGTAATCATCATGAGCCATCATGGAAAATACAAAATACGCATGAACACATTCCTTTACAACCGGAAGCGTTGCCAGAAAAGATGCAGAGGGACAGAGGGTATAGCGGCCGAAAACGCTTGAAGTAGTCATTGAAGAGTTGGACATGACTGGCTTCTCTCTTCCGATCGACCCCTTCACATCCCTTTATTAAGTTTTTTAAGTTGGGACTCGGGATGCTGTTTCTCATTGTGGTCATGGACAGTGTAGCCATCAAAACATCACTATCATCATCAGACGAGTTATTGGATGATGTATTGATGAAGTTGTTGTGAAAAACTCGTCGGAGCTATCCGCCATGATCTATGCATCATCAAAAACGAAGAACACTCACATATATGTCGCTTGCTAATTATCGGCGACCCCGATTATCTCGTAGTCACAATTGTGTTGGGCCAATGGCCAAATGCGTTGTGGGCGGTGCAGCTGGAGGGCGTGGACGAGCCTTCGCCGGCGAAGGCAAGCTGTCCTCCGATAAATGTACGGATCCATCGGCGTGGTCTCACGTGGCCGTGGTGAGGACGACGACGACAAGGGACAACGGCAACGCTGGCTGCAGGGTCGAGCTCCTCGGGCGCCAGCAAAAAGCTGGAAACAACGCCAGCTAGAGGTCTGAGCTGCGGTGGTGGGGTGGCGGAATGAGCGAGCAAAGGTGGAGGCAGGCAGCGGCGCGGTGGGAATTGGTGCGGGGGGAGAGAGGGTAGAGTGACTGGGGTCTCGCCAACTTGCGGACCAGAGGTGGATGCTGTCCATCCCACCACAAATCCCACCCAAATTCGTTCCGGAAATGGGTCGAAACGGACAGGCCGTGTACCGCCTGTCCATTTGGGTTGCCACATTGGGCTGTGGTTTCTATCTGCCCGGATAGAAACGGATGCCCACAACCAAATGGGTGGCCGCATTCGAGTTTCCTAAGATGCAAAATAACTGTATTCTAACTTTGAACACTGTGGCACTCCAAAATTGTTTTTGAGAATAATCTATTATGGTATTGGCTAAGTGCCAAAAACTTTATCTACAGTTTATTTCCACTTTGCACCCAAAGGGATTCTCTGTTCCATCGTTTATGTTGGTGGAAGAACCTGGGTAACTACAGCCATGAAAATGGCGGGATGGCAGGGCATATGAGTTCAACATAGGTCTGGGAGGACGAATCAGCGATATAATTGGTAGATAAACTATCCTCTTATTGCTTGATTCATAATTGATACATGTGGTTCCCTTGTCTTTACTATTAAAGCAGAATGCGTGGTATGGTGTCACAATCCAAATGGTGTCACACTTCAAATACCCTCATATTTCAAAGTAATTACATGGCATGCCACCTATAAGTGGCTACCGGTTTAAAAGGAAAAGAAACAAAAAGGAAGGAAAAAAAGAAAGGGAAAAAAGGAAGGATTGAGGGCACGGCAAGGAAAAAAGTAAGAAAAAAATAGATGGCATGCGTAACAAATCTACCACCGGATACGCATGCACAACAAACATTTTCAAAATTCCTAACAGAAAAACAACACACCTCAAAACGGACCGGATGTTGCTCCCCCTAACACGCCGAACTTCTTTTTCTCAACAAACTATTCAAACTGCTCACAACACGCGCCCAAGTTTACTCGCCTCGCCTACTCTACCACAGCTCACCGACGCTATTGTCGCTCGCCTCACTCCGCCGCCCAAGTTTACTCGTCTCGCCTACTCCACCACAGCTCGCCGATGCCATTACCACTCGCCTCAGTCCGCCGGCACCGCTGCCGCTTGCCTCCGTCAGACGCCGCTGCCGCTCGCCTTGCCTTGCCGTGGAGTGCCTCGACGCCGCGATGTCGCTTTCATCGCCTACTCCATCACAGGTCGCTGACGCTGCTGCCGCTAGCTCATCGACCGGCCAAAAGCACGCACCAAGTTCTCGTTTTTTCCCAACAGCACATCTTTGTGGTTGCCGAGGAATGAAAGTAAGTGCATCGTGTTCTAATCCCAACTGTCTGCAACAAAGTAACACTTAGAAAGAGTAGGACCTGCAAAGAGGTCTCTTATCTTATCTCGACCCCACTAATCCCGACTCGCCTACCAAAAACCGTCATGCACAACAAAATATTTTTGATTTTATCATGCATGCTAACAAACCATCTTTTTAGTTGATGGCTAACAAAACTTGATTTATCTGTACATATACTCATGTGTGAAGCCATAGGGGGAAGAGGATGAGGGGGACTGATCGTCCAGCCGGCCAACGGCGAGATATTGTCCTATGAGTTGAGAGAGGAGGCAGAAGGTGGTGTCGCACTACCACAGCCCCCAGGTCATGTCGTCGCCACCACACGTCCACAACTAGCAAGCTCACCGCCATCATCCTACCCCGCGGCGCCGTGACGAGAGACCTAGCCAACTGCTAACATCGCCACCGAGCTCTAAAAATCATCGTTCCTGGCGCGCATGCCGCTGACAGGACCCAACCAGGCCTACATCAAGATAGCGGGGCTTCTCCCTCCATGTAGCTAGCCTAGCATGTACGCCGCCGCAAGCAGGGACGGAGCTGGTACATAGGCGCAGGTGTCATACGATGACCCCAGTGAGCTTTCGTCATAGCTTCGTCCCTGGCCGCCGGGCATAGAACACGGCTCCTCAGCCTCGACTCCGACCTTGACGACGACGCCTCTTGCAATAGCCTCGACTCTGACCTTCTGACAGCGGCTGACCTCCTCTCATCGTGTCGTTAAGCGACGTGTTGTCTGCCACCTCTGTCGATGCCCGTCAACCTCATGATTGCCAAGGGTTGCATCTCGCTGGCCGTCGTCAGCAGCGCCTTCACCGAGTTTTACGACTCAACGCCATCACCCGGTCAGTCCTGGTATGATATTGATATTCATGTTTTCCTTGTTCGTGCAGTGTGCATCGAGCTAAAAGCCTATCATGTATTCTCCCCAAGCTTGGCATCGATGGATTCCTCAGCAAGGTGTTCTTCGCAAGTCGTTCTAGATTATTTCTTATTTCCGCAAGTACTTGCCCTATTCATTTAGGCATGTTTTTGACAAAAGACTACTGACTAGCAACAGTGGTCGGTTAGCATTTAGCCATTTCCCATGATTAATTAGGTCAGGCCACTACAAAACTATAGTCACTGTTTGTTTGAGTGATGGAAAGCTACGCATGATCAGGTTAGTGTTTTTTTAAAGGCTTTTCAATGATGCATCAGCTTGTTACAATCAACACAGAGAAAGGGGTTAATATGGTTAGGAAAAGTTTCAAACCAGAGGTTTCCATGAAGATTATATGAAGACCATCCGAAAGTTCTGGTGGGGAGAAGATGAAGAGCATAGGAAAGTTCATTGGACGTCATGGAATAACTTAAACTCTTCCAAAAGCGCAGGGGGTGTGGGATTTAGGGACACTCAGCTTTTTAACCAAGCATTACTGGCAAGACAAGCCTGGAGAATTCTTTAAAATCCAGATAGCTTATGTGCCAAGATCTTGAAGGAAAAATACTTCCCAAATTGAAGATTTTGGATACTGTTTTTGCAGCTGAAGCTTCTCCAGCTCGTAGGGGCATTGAACATGGTTTGGAATTATTAAAACAAGGAATTATTTGGAGATGGATCGAAAATTGACATCCAAAGATCTAATTGGATCCCTCGTAGAACCCATATAACAAGATCACTGTGACCGTAGTCGACTGTTGCAGCGCTGGGAGGATCAGGGTGCATGTCCTAGCACCTAGACCACATGAACTAGACTAAAAGTGCTGATTAGTTTGATATCTTGTATTTTATATGGCCCCTTTTTTTGTATTCTTTTTCGGTTATGCCTTGTACTCCGTACTTTTCCTTCTTAAATAATAAAGTAACGATGTATGCATTTCCTCAAGAAAAGAGTTTAAGCCGAGAAGCCGGAGAAAAAGGAGAAGGGACAACAAGTGCATCATTTACATACCCTTCGGTTTGGTTTTTATAGAAAGAGGGGGAGGGCAAGAGGAAGGAGCAAGGGCGCCCGAGATAGGGTTAAGTGGGGGAGGGGGAGAGAGAGGGAGGGGTAGTGTCTCGAGAGGGGGTGGGGGAACTACATACTCTTCCTCTTAATCGGTTGAATGGTGCCACCATTGAAATGTTGACAAAAAAGATGCCTTCATCACATATCCCTCTACGATTGGTTTTTGGAGAACACATAGCAAAGCATGGGCCTTCAACTAGCTTAATGCTCGTGCGTTGCTACGGGGTTCAAGAAAAGACAAGCAAATAAGAAGTGCATATGGAGATGTTTTTTCTGTTTACAGTATTTACCTTCATTTATGTTTACATGTCCGATATGTATCAATTTTATATAACCGTTGCAAAGCACGGGCATTGAGCTAGTATTTATAAGTGGGCCATTGTTAATCTGCGAGGATCATGTGCCTACCAAAAAGTTTATTGTAATCTTTTTGTTCAAATAACAATAGGTGAAGCAGGGTTGCGAACAACGAATCTCTTTATGATAAACATATCTATTTTGCAAGTTCGTTATTATGGGTAGTTCCTACAAAGAATCGGACTCAAAAGATAGATTGAATAAACCGTGATTCCTTCCCAATACTCGCTTAGCTTCCGCAGGTTCCTCATTCAGGTAATAAAAAAGAAATATATTCTAGGATAAGATCCATTGAGTTCTCTTCACTCCTTTGTGAAAGAGTAGAATGAAAAAGCTAATCAATCTTAAATGCATTGATAAAAAAAGAGAGGATAAATGCTATAAGTTAGGGGCTTCCCTTTGTGGTACAGTTTCATGCTATCCATCTGAGGTATCTTTCCATTGATTTAGAAGTGCATCTGTAACATATCCAATAAACACATTTTCGTTTCAAATGATAATTTGGGCCATTCCTGATCGGAAAGACAACTTAAAAAAAGTCTATTTCAAGGTGTGTTGCTTCCCTTTATTGTACACTTTCATGCTATTTATTGACATAACTAACAAAACGTAGAAAAATGTTTACACTTATTTAAAGTTACGTAGCATATGCAATTTACACAAATTTTATTTCATAAGATGATTCATGGAGAGTACGATTTTTTTTTGAAATACTATATAAACCTGTCAACTTCAGTAATTGTATTGATCATGAATCATCACTAATTTTGTGGGCATGTAATCTTCACTCTTATTACTCAGATACCAGTGTTAATGAATGCTGTGGGTGGAATCCTTGTTGGTCTTGTCACATCTTATGCAGGAGGTGTTAAAAAGGCAAGTGCTTAAACCGCCACTGAATGGAATACACTTCGTTTTATCTGCACCTGAAAATTGAACCATGCTATCTTTCTTATTCAGGGTTTTGTAATAGTCTCAGCTCTCCTCGTAACTGCATTACTACAGTTTATATTTGATGGGAAGCCGCCATCAGTCTACTGCCTGATGGCATTACCACTTGTCATGGCAAGCATCTTCATTTACCAGAAGTATCCATATGTTGATAGGAAGAAGAAAGACTGATAAACATGCTCGTCAGAGAAGGGTTCTACTTAGCATCAGCGCAACATATTTCTAACCCGTATTGTATGCCACGAAAGGTGAAGTTTGCTCTGAGAAGGCGGCCATATTTGATCATGAGTAGTATCTGTTAGTGGATCTATGTGTCAGACATCTGTAGATCCCTGGTATCAACTGAATTACTAGCCTCATTAGGCATTGACCTGTAATTAATACCAGTCAGTTGTATTCTCTTTTTAACGTGAGTTATTGTTATGTTGACCAAACGTTTGTGGGTACTGTATTATGGAGAACATGAAGAACTGTCTGTATGTTCTTATGTTGATTGTTTGAACTTTGAAGAAGGAAGAAACATCATCCTTTTTCTTTTGGAAATTAGGGATATATATATGCAATTGAAGCTCATCTTATGTTACTTTTCTCATCTAATGCCTCGTTAGATCAAATGAGTTGCTTTTTATTTTCATGCTATGGCTCTCACTCAGTGATGACACTGTAGCATATGTAACCAATGTGCTCCTGATCCTTAGGTAATGATAATACAGTGGGCCTCTGTTCAATTGTCTTAACTCTTTTTGCAGGGTCTCTCAGATAATATGTTGCAGCAGTTCTCAGTTAGTTAAACTTCCCATGGTAAGCACATGCAAAATAGTATGGTCTTGCTCTAATGTTCGCTCTCTTCATTAATGTTGTCTCTAGTAAGCTTGTACAGTTCTATTCCAACTTACTGTTGTATTGTTTCTGTTTCAGATCGGCCGTATTATTTGGCTTGTCTCCAAGTCAAGCTTAACAGGCAACAAGGTATGTGCTACTGAACTGAGATGAATTGACAGCTCTTTGGTTGACTTCTCTATCAGCAAAGATTACTATAAACAAAGGTGATGTAAAATTACAGACGTCATAATGCTAACAGACCCTCTTATCTGATAAATGGTAAAGATCCTTTTGACAACTAGCAACCTATACCGCAAAGTTCTATAAGACTAGTTTTACATAACTTATTGCATCTGGGAAGCTGCATCACCTGACTCAGGCATAATAAGGCTATAGATGAACAAAAGGCGATAATGTACATATTGTATTCCTCTCACTGTCCAACTCATACCCAATTAAATATTGACGCACAACATCAGTTCTCCCATTCGCAGCCTGCCGTCCTACATCCAGCTTCATAAAAAACATGGAACTTTAGTAAGCATATAGAATGCTCTATCCATCCATATAATCTTGAACAACATTCTAGTTGGGTTTACCATGCATCTGAATTCACGATGACTGGGAGAGTTGACTCCAGTTCATCAACCTATGTGACTGTGGGTGCCTGTCCAGATAACTCCTACTGGAAATTTCAGCTTCATCGGCAGTGTAAGGATCTGAATGGCCTGATGCAGCCGGAGGTGACCAGACCGGTACTACCCCGCCATCTCTCCCAGTCCAGCTGCTTGATGCCTCTGACGTGGATGGTGCAATGCCAGCCCGCACACGGTGTAGGGTATTCTGATTGGTATACTGCTGCTGCTGGATGTTGTTTCTAGCAGCAGTGCCATTGTTCACAACTTCTTCCCTGTTTTCCATCTGAGGCTGGAAGTGCACCTGCGATGGCACCTCCTGCCTACTCACCTCGCTGTTCCCAAAATCCGCTGAAAGTTCTGTTTCAGCTCTGAACAAGGAAGAGGTCATGCTAGGCACCATCTGATCTGCTCGTCGCCGGCCGGCCGTCGCCGGTGTGGGGGTAATAGTAGCACGGAGCAGGTCTTGGTCCACTTCCATACGCTGCAATTCTTGGGGGAAGGCGATTGGTGGCACGTCCGAGGAGTCTCCCAAGCCTTCCTCCATTCCGTTCTCCATCTCAGCACGAGATGCCGCCTCCTGCTCCCACATCTCTGACAAGGCATCCTGTAACCTAGACTTGGCTTCATCTAGCTCAACAATTGGGAGAGGGTAATTTGAACCTAGCTCAATTCCTGCAGCCTGCAGCACAGACTCGGGTGCGTCCCATGGGTGGTGTATCCATTCAGTCGGCAGCCTCGCCAGCTCCGGTAGCCATCGCCGAACGTACTCCCCATATGGGTCGAACTTGTAGCCTTCAAGCTGAGAAATACAATGACATTAAGTCAATGTGCTATCTTGACTATTGAGAGATCTCACCATATGAAGGAAACCATGTATATGTACCTGTGGGTTGTCGATGCGGTCGAGCTCACGGCCATCAGGCAGAGACCCAGAAATGTACTGCCAGCCCAACGCATCGCTCTCAAGGTCGGCGTCTAGCAAGGTATCCCAGAAGTACTTCATCCCCCAGCGCCATGGCAGCTGAAGGACCTTGACGAAGAAGCTTGAGACAACGACGCGTATCCGGTCATGCAACCACCCGGTCGCCCACAGCTCCCTCATGCCGGCATCCACAAGAGGGTAGCCAGTCCTACCCTGCCTCCAGAACTTGAAGTATGTCTCATTGACCACCCAGGGGAAGAACCTGAGATGAGACAAGAGGGGCTTCTCGTGGCTGCACGGGTGGTTGAAGGCAAGGTACCTGGAGTACTCTCGCAGGCCGATGGACCGGAGGAAAAGACTGCAGCCTTCCTCGCCGTCACGGTTGCTCTCGTTGCTCCACGTTAGCTGCTTCATGCGAACCTGGTGGAAGACCTTGCGAACACTGAGCTCACCGAAGTGCAAATAAGGGGAGAGCAGGGACGTGTTTGCACTGTCTGCCTTCTTGCGGTTCACAGAGTAGTCGATCAGCGGTCCATTGATGAAGGCCGCGAATGCCTTGTCGGCGTTCTGCCATCCCGGCGACCACGCCCGTGCAAGCAGTGCATTGCTCCCTCTCTCCGACTCGTCTTCAAAGATCAGGTTGTCGGATGAGCACCTCGACAAGTCACCTGTGGAGCGTGACACAGAAAAGAAACACGCAGAACATTTCCATGTCAGTGAGTGTCCAAGAAAACTGCCGCGTCAGTTGCTACTATGTACTGTAATTATGAAGCCATTAGAGGATCGTTGCAGATACCTGAATTGATTCTCTTGGGTGGCAGCATTGGCGCAGCGGGGTCGACCATGCAGAGGCACTTGTTCCAGAAGGGCGTGAACATGGTGAAGGGGCAACCATGGTCGTCGAGGACCTCCCATGGCTCGTAGAGCAGGTCGGAATTGAAGGACTGCACGGTGATGCCCTCGGCCGCCAGCAGCTCCTTCACCCGGTGGTCCCTTACCAGCGATAGAGGGTCTACACAGGCGGGCAGCAGACAGCGATTGGTGAGCAACACATGGCCACTCGTTTCAGCTCACGCGATAAGGTTGTTCCTCTTAAAAAAATAATACATGTAAACTAGTTCTAGGGAGTTTAAACTGGAGTAGTAATTGTTTGGTGGCTGCAAGAACTTTTGGGAATTAAAGAGGGCGACGGTGACCAAGTGTTCAGGGAGTTTTTGATGCTATACTTAGTTGTTTGACGTATGGAGCATGGATGTTATACTTGGAGTTGTTTGACGTATGGAGCATGCATGTTAGGCTATGAAATTTCCATGATTGGCAACACACATGCTACTGTAGATGGAAAGATCCTTCCTTGGTTATTTTGATTTGGATCATGGTCGAGTGGATCTAGTTGAGCCAGAGCAGAACAAAAAAAAAGAACAGAACAAAAGTAAACGAAAATCGAATGAATTTAGCAGAGAACCGTGACCGATTATTACGAGAAGAGAAGAGAAGAGAAGATATAGTAATCGAACCGTAGAGGTGGTTGAAGAAGAGATGGGTGGCGCCGGTGCTGCGGACGAGCTCGAGTAGGGCGGCGACGGTGTCGGTGGAGCGCCGGGTGACGAGCTGACTGGCGCCGAGCCGCCGTAGCGAGGCGTCCAGATGCTTGAGGCTCTGGCTGAGCCACCACCGGGACACCCTGCCGGGGTAGTATGGCCCGTCCTCCTCCGGCGCCCACACATACGCTGGCACCACCTCCCCGGCGGTCCGCGCTGCTGCCGCCAGCGCCGGATTATCCTCCACGCGCAGGTCTCTCCTGAACCACACAACCGTCCGCATCGCCGCCTCCCCGGCACCACCGCCGCTTATCGACGACGGCGATGCTGACATGGCACCCAATCCAAACAACTCACCAAGAAGCTCTTGGCTCTCACTCCGGGATGACGAGCATGAAGCCAAGAAACAAGGGAGCTCTTGTGTACTGTAGGCAGCTCAAGAAGATGTCCGGATTGGTGACGATTTCCTGCAACTGTGGAAATGGGCTGGATCGGAATGGTCTTCTCAGAGCAAGTGCATGGGGAGAGATGTGGAGTAATCTGACCAAATCTCTTCCTTTGTTTCCTCAATAAAAATATTTGTGGGGGTACTTTTTCCTCGGGGATGGGGTGGTGGTGTTCTTGCAGAGTTGCAGGGGGTGTCCCTCTTGGCCTTGGTTGGGGAGGAGAGCTGTGGTCCAATGGAGAGCCTGGTGTGTGGATAGCTTGGCTGGTTTGGATTTGTTCTCAGCTTTTCCTCTTGTCCATTTTATCCCCTCCGCTCTCTCCTCTCACACTCTCTCTTGTCCTCTTGGATTTCTCCTCTCCCATAATATTCCTTTCCACTAGTTTTATCGTTGTGTAAGGAAAAACGGACTGGTAGTTCTGCTATAAATTCTACGTATCACTCACAAATGGGCGCATGTGTCGCACATTTCTTCATAGAGAAAGTCCACATTTTGAAAATGCCACAAACTATGAAAATTACATGTGCCCCGTATGTGAGACACATGACTGAACGATTTGAGATTAGCTGACGTTGGCCCTGCTTACTTTGGCTGACTTTCAGACACTAATGTGTGGACGCCACACACACGGTGGGTCCCACATATCAGTGGCCCAAAGTCACATGGCACTTTGCCTCTTGTAAAGTCAGCTAATCCACACCATGACTAAAACACATTTTCTCCTCTCTACTACGCGTCACCCATTAAAAAAAATCAACATTCAAGGCTATTCGGCCGAAAAGAAATTTCATACTAATTAGAGGGTTTCATTCCTTAGAATTTTTCTATGGAGCATGTTTCGTTTATAGAATTTGAATGCATCATAGCTATTTCTATGGTCTACTTCACATGCAATTTCATAGAAAATTTTCTTATAGATCAAACGTCATAATTTATTTTCATTGTTTATTATATGACAACCATGTCATAAAAATGATTCTCATGGGAAAAAGATTCTACAAAGCAACCAACCCATATGTACAACAAATTAATGTGTTCTAATTCTTGTATGATTCAGCATGTCATATCATCAATTCATGATGTTCCTCCATTTTCCTTAATTATGTGTTTGGAATCTTGCGAACCAAAGAGGCCCTTTAAGATGGTTCAAAGTAGACAATCGCATGGTTGATGCTTCATGTATATATGGCACATAGAAGTTGTTTTCGTAAACAATTGTTTTCTCTGTGCGACCCCCCATGTTGTTTCCTAGAGCGGCTTGGGTGGCAACCTAGCCGCCACCACCATCGCACCTCCTCCTCCTTCCCTCACCCTCGTCGATATCCAAGGGCAAAGCCTGCTGACGGTGGGATCGGTCCCACGTCTCCTTGCGAGGTAGAGGTTTGTTCTATGTGCAACCATGATGGTCGGTGTCCAACGGGCTGGCGTTGCAATTTGAAGCTTTGCCAACTCCTCACATTCTCGTGGCTAGCGTATGTGGCTTCAATGAGATGGTGCCGGGGGCGATAGTTTCTGGCCGGCTGCATCGTGTTTTCCCGGGGATGGTGTCGTGTTGTACTCCGGCGAAGCTACCCCCCCCCCCCCCCCCCCCCCCCTCCGCAGAAGTGGGCATCTTCCCTAATTCTTTACAAGTGTGGTTTTCCTTTCGTATCAATACTCGAATGGCCTTTACTTAACCTCAATTTATGTAGTTAGCCTTTATGCATTAAGAAAGCAAGGGCCGCCAAACTTCATCAACTCATTTAAGAAAGAACTTACTGCGGATCACGTTGTTTTTTTCGAAAAGGGACACTCTTGGCATCTGCATCAAAATGATGCATACACCGTCTTATTTCATTTATTCAACGTAAACTGGGCAAAGAGCCTTACAACAAACATATAAGCAGAAACCACCAAACAGTGAAAACACTAGAACTGGCACACGCAATAGAGGGAACGGGACCTCGTGCCCCGACCACTGCATATTGCCGGCTCCCCGGCCAGCTCAGAGATAGCGCCTTGTGCACACGCTCCGAAGATCGCCTCCTCCATCTTCCGCCAACCCAACAACAGCTTGCAGATCGAAGCAAAAACTCTTGCCAGGCCTGCGATCGATGCCACCAAGACACCAAACTACACGAGTCCATCAAGTCACGACCATCGTTGGGTCGCTGCACCGTGCTGCCAGAACCCGCAGTCGTTGCCGTTGTGGATGCAACACCTCTACCACCTCCTGCCTCTTCCAAGCGGCTTCTGCTCCATAGACAATACCCCCAAGAGGGAGAACAACGTGAAGCGTCGCCATCCTCCGATCCGGCCTAACCGGATTTGAGGTTTCCCTTAGAGTCTCGCGAGTGGGATGGCGGGATCTGCAAAGGCGACACCTTCAACAAGGTAACGACATGAATGCCACCACCGCCCACCACGACCGGAGTCTTAGCCCGACTTTCACCGGCATCCTCGCCTCCCCAACCCACCGTCGTGACCGTAGTCTTGCGGATCACCTTGTTGGCTTCCAGATGGATCAAACTGAACAAATGATAGCTCAAGATCATGATATTCAATGGGAAGTGAAGAGGGGAGAACGAGTAGACAACGACTAGAAACATAATTTGAGGCTTTTTTTAATGAAAGTTGTACTCCCTCCGTCCACAAATAACATTTGTGTAGATACATCTTCTTTTTGACAGACTTGAATCACTTCTTTGTGGACGGAGGGAGTACTTATTTGTAAGTTCTAAAAGATAGCATCGATAATTTAACTGTCATGTTTGGCAAAACCATAATCTGTTGGTTCTCAGAAACGCGGTTAAGTAAGCACGAAGGGAGAATGCAAATTTGACCACCAAACACATCCTAAATGACCAATGCACGAATAGTATCATAAAGTAATGATAACATTCGGAATGATTATCGACAATTGTTGGAGGTGCATTCTGTCATGGAGTATTTGAAGATGTGTAGTACGAGATAAACTGGCGCTTTCGATCGCTAGTGCGTGTAGTTAAGGAGCAAGTCAGATGCGGTGCGACTTGAGTAGCTTTTACCGACAACCTGACCAGATTAATTGAATCATTTGTCCTTGGCGCACTATATGCTGATGCCTTCGTGTGTAAGGTGCGATCTCCATGACAGAATGCAGCTCCATTAACGAAGGGATAAAAGCGACCTTGATCTCACGTCGCATGAACGCGCGCGCGGAAGAAAAGAAGGGAAAAGAGGCTCACTAAAAAGAAAAACTCAGCAGATAATGCAAGAATAGAAATAGAGATGTTGCTGTTTATTGAGTGTAGCTACACAAGCCCGTTTGAGTTTGCCGACTTGATTTTCTCGGCGAAGAAGGCGTGCGGTTATGAACTATGAAGTCTCCGCTAAGCTCATCATTTGTCACCAAGGAAAGCTGCATGTATGAAGTATGAAGTCTCCGCTCTCACATTTCCGGGGTTTGATTCGTTAGTCCTAGGAAAAGTTTACCACATGTATAGTCAGCTACATGTCTTTTCTACAGAAAAAGAACTGATGTGGCTTGACACTGATGAAGTGATTAGTCTCGTTGTTTCCATCAATCTTTATCATCTCACTTTCACGTCAGGATGTATGATTGCCGTGAATACACATGAACATTCAAACGATCTTCTTCGTATATATCTGGTCCATCAAGTTCCAGCAGATGGCTCATCTCTATGCAGCGAGCCACTGCCAACAGAAAAGACTCCTCTAAAACAAGAGAATTCTACTACTGAGTAGAGTAGCATTTTTTTTTCTAACAAGCAAGTAATTTAATGCATGAAATCACACTTGAGTCGGGGATAACTAAGAATCCCAACTGGAAGGCGATCATCCCAGCTGGTTTCGAATGAGCGCACACTCGTTCAGTGAAGTCCTTTGAATTAAGCAGTGTAGTTTAATAATAGTAGTAGGAAGGGTGATATATATTCCAAGTTACAAAAATTGGGAAACAATGAAGGTAGACATGCGTACAATAAACACAGCTACAAAGGGCCAAAAGGGGCACCATATCAACACGTGGGTTTGCCCCCTACCCTCTCCAACTTTTTTCTTTGGTCCAATCTAATTTTTCTAATCACTCAACTGTCGCTGTTTGTTTTCTCGCAACCTCATCTCTCTCTGTACACCCCGAGAATTTTCACGCATGAGGACCACCACCTCGCAACGGTGTTTGCACCACAACCACCCGTTGCGTTCGATAGCGATTCTCGTGTCTCGTTATCTATTCCAGATGTGGCCCCTCTGTCCCGTCGGTATAGCACAACAACCTTTTGCTTAGTGATCTCCTTCGATGAACATAGTGATGTATCATTGATATGGCACTGATTTTGTTTTTAGGGCAACCTCGTTATAGCCCCCCTTTCTTTTTCCCTAGGGCACACTAATTTTGCATGGTAAAAACACTTCAACACTAGTGTATCCGTGGTGCTTTATACATACACGGATAGACCAGTGTTGAAGTTTTTCTACCATGCCCCATCGTCGTACTGGCCGACCACCTGCACTGCTCTGCCTTGATCCATCTTACACCGGCTCATATCGATCGGCCCTTGCCCCATCGTCGTCGGCTCCCATGATGGCCCATTGTCCTCGTCGCCTGACATCGCCCTCTTCTAGGCTCGCCCCGGTCCGTCGCTCTCCTAGGTCACCGCCGTAGTCCGTACCCCTTAGACAAGGAAGAGACATATTCTTCTTTGCGTTCAAATTCTTCACCACCTCAAAGAGCATGTTTGTTGTCAATCGCTGTGATCGTCTTAATTCTTATCAGTAAGGGCACGGTGAAGAGATGGTGTAGCCACTTAGTCAGAAGTTACAATTGGCCGGTAACATACCGCGTCAACATCATCTCATGACACGAACAACACTTCCAAAGCTATCGCAACTCCCGGTCTGGTTTTTCAGCAGAAGACCGCGACATACACGTACCGAAGAGGTACCCGTTTTCTACCGGGCACCTCGCTAGGGGTGGACACAAAGCTCGAGGCTCGAGGCTCGGCTCGGGCTCGATAAGGCTCGGCTCAGGCTCGGCTCGGCTCAAAGGTCGGACAAGCCAAGCCTAAACCATCTAGATAAGGCTCGAGGCTCGACAAGCCGGCTCGATGAAGCTCGCAAGCCGGCTCGAAGTCTCGATGAAATACAAAAGTTTGATATGGCCTCTGCTTAAATGTATACATTCACAATTATAATCAGGAATAGATCCATAAGACAATCTCTAGAGTTTAACAAAGCACGCAAAAAACACTACAGTGTCATACATCACAAGTTTTACAACACAATTTTGAAGGAAGTAGACAATTTTGAAGGAAGTAGAGGTTGCAGATACGAGTACATATAAAAGACCTTCCAATGCCATACGTACATGTCTATTAATTACCAGAAATTAAATTTGTGTGTGCATGTTGTCAACAGTGAAGCAATGCAACATTAACCATTAACCGCTGGCATATAGTGAAGATGTTGAATGGCTACTAGTACTAGATTTCACAAGTGAACAAATGTTGTGAGTGAAGGGGAGAAGCAAGATACATCCATGGTTCCAGCAAGCAAAATACATCAACAGGTCTAAGTTGGATCGATTTATACGTGAAGTAGAGAAGCAGTAGACTAGCACTGCAGCCCGACAGAGAAGCAGTAGATTTGCATCTGTTGAGTCCAACTAGGCGTGCCAGTGGTGAAGAAGAAGGAGGCCCGGCCAACGGCTGTTGTAGGATGGTTGGTCGAAGGAGCTCCTGCTGCTGCGGCCGCCACTGCTGGAGCTCCTGCTCCTGCCGGAAGTACGTCATGCGCATCTACGCAAGGAGCAGGTAGAGGGAGGCGGGGATACATGGGCGGGTGGCAGCAGGCGGTGCGGCCGCGTATGTGATGGCGGGTGGCGGTTGTGTCGTGGTGGTGAGCAGCGGTCGACGGCTGGCTAGGCCCTCGAGCAGAACAGAGGATGAGGACGAAGGGATTGGAGGCTAGGCGTAGAAGAAGAAAAGGGAATCAATCAGTTAATTTGTGGCGTCCGGCTCGCAAGCCGGCCGAGCCAAGCCTCGAGCCTGGTGAGCCGAGCCGCGAGCCTAACTTTTGAAAAGTTTTTACAGTCAAGCCAAGCCAGGCTCGGCTTGAGATTTCGCAAGCCTGATCGAGCCGAGACTCGGCTCGGCTCAATTCCACCCCTACACCTCGCCCTCATCTGCTTCCTGTCTACCAGGCCGAGTTATCCTTACGAATACGATTCCCCTCTTCCTCTATCTGAAAAAATCAGACCTGATATGACCATCGCATCGCACTGGCCATGCCACGTACTCGTCCTGCTGATTATTGGAACCAACCGTGCCTCCGAGGTTTATTCCCGAACAAATTAAAGTGCTCAGTAAAGTTGTTCCTGCCGCCATTAACCTCAACAGTTGAACGAACTGTACATGTGGTACTGAATCATATGTTACTGGGGCACCTGGGTGGGACAGATCGATAGGGATGCATGGGACTGGACAGCCTAACTAATCTCTGGCCAGTGCAACGCCGATTCGGTTTAGTCTCAACACGGATCATGTAGTAGATGTAGAGTACCCCCTCTTAATTAAAATAACTCTGAATGATCACATCTTTAGGGCGTCTCCAATGTTGAAATAGTGTGGGTCTTAAGCTCCTTGTGGTCGCCCATAGCAGGAATTAAACATTGTGGGGGTTGGTCTTAAGAAAAAAATGCTTCGAGTCGACCATACCGTTGAGACTCGGCCACAGTGAATAAACAAAGCTTGCTTCTCTCTTCTCTACACTCCCCGAGGAGGAAACCATTTTCGCTCTTGCCAGTCCGCACGCTGGTGCGAACCAACGCTGGCCGATGCTTGAGTGAGGCGCTTCCATGGCCGGAACCAGGAGCCGTGCGAGAGACCGGAGGCGGACGGTGGCCGAAGGCGGAGCTACAAGCGAGAAGGCCACGGTGTGTGCTGGGCGGCGGCAGGCTCGACTTGCACGGAGGCGGCTGAGAACGACGGCCTCCACACTCACTGGCTTGCATGTAGGCGACCGAGATTGGCAGCCACGCCCAGCAGGTTGGGATTTTTTTGCTTGGAAGAGGATTGGGGATCTTTTTGCTCTATGCGTGGAAGAAGATTGGGGATTTTTTTGCTGTGTGCGTTGGGTACAGTGAATGTGAATGGAACGGTAGAAAATAGACTGATGTGGGGCCCAGCTTAAGGTCTAAAGCAAATCTTAAGCATTGTGGGATATTTAGCCTGCTATAGCGTGTGTTGTAGGACCCAGCTTATGGCTCCAAATGAGAATAAGCATTGGAGACGCACTTAAAGGAATATACGTTCAAATCTATTTCGTTGCTGTCAAAAGAAGTTCAAGGAGGAACTAGATTGGACAGCTCACAGGGCAACAAACCAGAGCCTCGCAACTCGCAAGCTTCAAGAATTGGATTCAGAACCATAGAGTACCCTAGACCTCTTTCTTTTCTGCTTGTTTAACTTTATTATAGTTAGCTGTCCTTTTGTAATCCTTTTTTTTTTGCAGTATAAAATCACAGCACAGTTCTGCTGTTTCCTTAAAAAAAAGTATATTTTGTTTTTATTGAAGTCAAACCTTGTAAAGTTTGATTAAATATGTAGAATAAATATCAGTTATACGACATTGAATATATATAAACGCTAAATTTTATTAAAAATGTAAAAAATATATATTACGACGGTTCTATAGATATGGCGTCTCGTAGGATGGATACATTATCTTTCTGATCAATAGATCATCTTTTAGCAAAGAAAAAATGTCCATATTTTTAGTTCCTCCCTCCTCCAAGTCGCAAGGGCGTATTCATTGGGGTTGCCATGCACCCCCTCTAAAAATATAGAAAGTCATGTAATTACTAGTATTTTGACTAATATTAAATAAACAGTGAACCCAATAGAGAATTAAACTAGGTGTTGCCTTTGATCCTCCACATGTACTCTACAAGATCAGTATGTAGTTGACTGTGAAGTAGTGGGTCTCAAATCTCCCGACGCGGAGTGAGAAAGGCTACCCATAATATCGCACCTGGTGATCAACATTTACAAGAGCACCCTGTCTGAAATTCAGTGTAAATCACTGGCTATGCTTGCTCGCTCTCAATGATCATGTTATGCTTTCGACCAAGTAAGAACAAGGTACCGGGCAACAACAAGCTGAGGTTGAAGTGAACCACATGTTCGATCAATATCCTTCCTGCAAGACTCATTGGACATGGAAAACAAGGTTTTCACGCTTCATGCATGGCTCATGGTTTGAGATAGTCTTTACAAATGTTGACCATCTTAGATAGATGTCACCGATCAAGTAGTAGCCCCTTGTATACTGGTGCCCATTGATCTCGTACTTCATTGGGGGAGCAGGACCTTCAATCAATGGGAGTGGTGGACTTAGAAATGCATAGATAATCATCATGTGCATCGCCGGGAGCCCGATATGTAAGCATTGTACTCACCACCGTGCACTTCCGTAGTAAGGTAAATTCTACCGTGTCGGTGCAATCCATTTTTCATTTGAAGTAGGAGTCAAACTCCTGGATGGAATGCACAATTTTGAGAAAAGAGCTTCCGGTTCATCCTAAAATGACGCCGAAATACCGTCCCGGCATGAACTGGATCGTCGGTAAAGTAATTGGCGTAGGGGATGCAATAGGGTTCCATCCGCTTGCTCGGCTTGCTCTCCTGGCAGATCTGGCCCAAACGCGTCTTTTCTCTCCGCCAACGCCGCCAATCTCCACCAACCCGATGGAAACGTCGGATGAAAGTTTGATCCAAACCGAGGCTTTTGAGCTCTTGGGACGTGGAGAAAAAAGAAGGCCTTATGCCCTCACGGGAGGCATGTGGCGGCACGGCACGAGGAGAGATAATATATTTTCTTACTAAAATATAATTAATTCACATTAATTATTAGGATGATAATAAGAGATAACATATTGTATGGATATAATTTATAATTTTACCTTTTATAAATTTTGTGAATGAAAAGAAGGCTCCCTACCATTGCAGTGACCTTACGTGGGGCGAATGTGGCTGCACGACGAGAGTGACACGTTGACTGAGGCGCGTGCAAGGTGCTACCCCGATGGATCCAGTGATCGTGCGGTGCCATACCTGGTTGCACGCCCGTCCGGAGCAGCGGAGCATGGGCATCCCCGGAACAAAATCTAGTCCAGCAAAAATAGATCACGCCCATGCATGCCTGGCCCACACCACGTGACGGGTGACGGAGAGAGGCTTTGGCTTTGGGGTGGGGTGGGGCGGCGCTCGTTGGGTGTGAAGGGAATCGATGGCGTTTTGTTGGTGGGGGTGTGTCACGCGCGACCCCGTGGGCGCTCGCATAAAGACTCGCGCCGCGACAGCGATGGCCTTT
The DNA here is from genome assembly GCA_026929855.1 of Poa annua. Classification (NCBI taxonomy): domain Eukaryota; kingdom Viridiplantae; phylum Streptophyta; class Magnoliopsida; order Poales; family Poaceae; genus Poa; species Poa annua. The sequence goes on along the minus strand of CM049429.1, from coordinate 64,723,379 downwards.
TCCTCGACCCCGTTTCGTTTCGTTTCGTTTCCTCTCTCACCAGATGGCAACTCGCCTCCGTCTCAGGAAGTGCTGCGTATATCCAACCGCATATCTCGGGCCCGTTTTACGCAAGATGAGCCTGCTAAGCTTCACTAGGCCACAAACAACAATATGGCCAACAAAATGCACACACATCTAAATGTAGTTGATCCACTGATAAAACCGCTCCCACAACTTAAACATGTGGTACACAAGGGCCATGGGCATACAATGTAAAAATAAACGGTTGACTTTAGTGTAATTGAGACAAAATAAGCTTAAGAGAAAACCTTGATATTTTCCATGTCTATTCATGTTTTTATTTTTCTTGTCCTTTAATATCATGACATATATGTATCAACGAGTTACATGGCTTGTTTGTGAGATTATATACGGCATGTTGGACCCAAAAGGTAATACCAATTTGCCATATATGCATTTACAACTTATAACGGCATCCCATATCAGGTAGGGGAGAGGGAGAATCATGACCCATTTCGTCCATGTGGTGACGACCCGTAACAACAACCAGAGCAAAGATCGACACATGGAGACCGACAATGAGGTCTCGTAGGGTTGGTTTCGACATTTGTTCACATATCGAGATACAAACTCTATAAATTTACAAGACGTGGGCCTACTTTGGGAAATATCTGTACAAGATTACAAGAATGAATTACGTTAGTGATATATTGTTCTTCTTGTATCCACAACTTATAAGCGCATGTATAAAGAATATGTCAAAACCGTGCTACATAGTCTCTCCGTTTTTAAATATAAGATGTTTTAAGTTTTGCACATGTTGTAGTAGATGCATACTAAAATGAGTGAACATACAATAAAATATGTCTATATACATTTCTATACATGTAAATAAAATAAGGTCTAAAACATGAAACGGTGGTAGACTACTGAATTATTACATTATAAAAGAATGTGAAAGAATAAATAAATGAACATCAACTCTTGAAATGTCAACACGGACACGACAACTCATACACAAATTGAGGAGAGTCAAAAGGACATAACTGAAAAAAAAACACAAAGTTGTTGACAGAACTAAACTGAAAAGTGTGCTGTTTCACACATATCGAATGGACCTGCACGCAAGAGAAATCGCAAACCTCGAAATCATGTAAGCTAGCTAGGTCGTCGGGCAAATCGAAGTTGGGCACCACCTCTGGTCACCGGATGGACTCCACAACCAAGCAGTTTGCTGCCGGCGGCTGCGCCGGCGCCTCGTCGGTTGACACGCCACCGCTGCCGGTCATGCTTGCCGGCGCTCTTAGCGGCGCCGGAGCTGGAGGAGGAGACGGGGATCCCCGTGCCGCTCTCCAACGGCTGGCTGCCCTCGGGGACCGCATGGCCGCCGTCCGGCGTCTCCTCGCCTCCTCCATCTCAGGCGAATCTCAGCCCCTCTCCCCGTCCGATATCCAGTCCGTGTCCTCCGAGATCTCCTCCGCCGCTCACCTCGTAATCGTCAACGCCGCCTCCCTCCTTTCTTCCTCCCTCCCCTTTCCCGCCCCATCTCTACCTCCTGCACCTCCTGCTCCTATCCAAGAGGTTCCCGCCCCGGCCTCCTCCGCCCAGGGACCTCCTCAAGAAGACGGCGGCTACGATGTCGTGGAGCTCGACGCCGCCGAGCTGCTCGCGGAGCATGTCCACTTCTGCAATATCTGCGGCAAGGGATTCCGCCGTGACGCCAACCTCAGGATGCACATGCGTGCGCACGGCGACAGATTCAAGACCCTGGACGCCCTCTCCCGCCCCGGCCAGGCGAAGCCAGCTGCCGGCCGCGATGTGCGGTTCTCGTGCCCCTTCACGGGCTGTAACCGGAACCGTGCGCACCGCCGCTTCCGTCCACTCAAGTCAGCGGTGTGTGCGCGCAACCACTTCCGCCGCAGCCACTGTCCCAAGCTCTATGCTTGCGAGCGCTGCGGTGGCAAGAAACGTTTTGCTGTTCTTGCCGATCTCCGCAGCCACCTTCGCCACTGCGGTGAGGAGGCACAGTGGCGCTGCTCCTGCGGCACCACCTTCTCCCGCAAGGACAAGCTCTTCGGCCATCTCGCACTCTTTGAAGGTCATATGCCAGCCATCTCTGCCCCGAACAAGGATGCAGCCACAGAGGCACCCCTTGATGTAATGGATGAAGGAGGAATCGGAGCGAACAGTTTTGACCAGGAGGAGGATGATGAAGGTAATTTTGATCCAGAGTTCTTCACGGAGTGGATGGAGGAGCTCAAAGGTGGTTCTGGACCTGCTGGTGGCACATGCTGGCCAGGACCTGCAGCAGCAGCAGCTGAGCAATAGCAATGTAGCAGTGCTGTTTGGGGGGTAAGAGCTTGATCTTCCTGCTGTTCTGTTACAAGCTTTGAACTTATAATATCTGAAATAATTATTGCAAGAAGATTTAAAGGATGCCAGAATGCTAATATTTATTCCTTGTATATGACAATTTTTTTGATCTGAACATGATTTATGCAACTGAACTCAACTACTCCATCATCAAGAAAGTGTACATATAGAGATGTGTAAGATGTTCTTGTATGCCGTGTAATTTTAGCATTAATTGAAACCTCAGGTGACGTGAGATTTAAAAAAATACCAGGCAACTTAAAATTAGCAAACTTATTTCATCTGGGGATGGACAAGCATTGAGGAAGTGTAATACAAACCTATGTCCGTGTGCACCCCTTCTTGATTTTCTACACTTAACATTAGTTTTTTTTCCTATAAATATTCATGTCGCTGAAGAATATCAATTTAAATCTATGTACAGAATTTTGCGAAAAATCTCATCGTATGTGTACTATACAAAAAAGTAAACAAAAAAAATGATATAGTGAGTTTAGCTCGATATTAGAGCATCTCTAACAGAAACCAGAAACCGTAAAGTGCGGCGCAACTTGTTTTACAGGTTGGAATCGGCTGCGGCAATCGTAAAACGAAAAACACAAAGATAACATTTTCACTGCAATTCCATCAAAGTCATCACAATTTTGACTTAAGTTTGCGAATTGACATAGTTTAAACTACCTTAGAGGACAATTAACATAGTTTTGCACCACATGCCCAAAATATCTCATCCATATGCCCACTAATCATCACCAAATCATTCATCACCGCTGCCACCACTTGCCGAACCGCCACCAATTGCCATCGTTTGCTTCCTTCGCTCCAAGATCTCCTTCCTTGCTATGTCATGTCACTCTTTGGTTAAGTCGTCTATCTCACTTTGGTCCATCATTATTATCTTGTAATTTTCGGCGAGGGAGGCGACCAAGTCGGTAGCAGTGGCGGCAGCAATGGCTGCATGGGAGGATGCGGCAACGCTGACGTTGCCCAGCAGCTTGCTCTTCACGTCGGTGGAGGCCTCCGGCAAGGGGGCGGTGGTGGCGGTGAGGGAGCTAGCCGCCAGATCTGGCATGGTTGGTCGGCCGATGGCGCCACCACGATGTGAATGGTGACTAGCGAAGGCTGGGAGGCGTCCATGGCGGCGTTGGAGGGGCGCTGCGAGGTCGGCCGTAGCGGGGGCAGCGGCGGAAGGGAGTGGAAAGACGCACAGCCAGATCTGGCATGGTTGGTCGGCCGATGACGCCGCCGCGATGGGAATAGTGACTAGGGAAGGCTGGGAGGTGTCGGGGATATAGAAGAGGGGTACAACAACTACCCCGAAACGCAAACCAGCTGGAATCCCAGCCGGCTAACGCCAAGTGGAAGCTACCTCGGGACGAGTGTCAGCTCCTGCCCTGACACCAGCGACGTGGGGGGCGAGCCGGAGCCCGAGGGGGGCATGCCGCCCTTCCGGTTCCTCGGGTCAACCTAAGACAGCGCCGAAGATTACGGGTGGGCGCCTGCGGCCTATGACATCTACCACCCTGGGTCTAGGCGTAGACCCAGCACGGACGTGACCAGTGTTCACCGGGTAGAGCACCCGACAAGGGCTACCCGACATTCGGAAGATGTACTCGACACCCGGAAGTTGTTAACCGAGTAGACTTAGGGTTTCTATCCGGCACATGTGCCTCTAGCCGGTCCACCAGGCCTATATAAGGTGGACCGTGCCCATCGTAGCGAGGGTTGGACTCCCTGAGATCATTTCACCCCCGAACCTCATACATCTCAAGGAGCACATTTTAGCCCGTTTATACACCTTATCATAGGTCAGGTAGGAGTAGGGGTGTTACCTTCTCACGAGGGCCCCGAACCTGGGTACGTCAGTGTTCATCCTGATCACATTGTAGGTGCCCAATCCTGGGCAATCGCCATCGCACGCACCCTGATCGGTCTCACCCACTCTAAGCCACCCCCATGGCGCCGCGAGGTCAGCCGGAGCGGGGGCAGCGGCGGAAGGGAGCGGAAAGTCGCACCGCTGGAATGTCTCTCCCGCCAATGAAATCTAGCTTTCCGTTCGGTGGAGGTCTCTGCCACGGGGGCAGCGAGGGACTACTCCCTCGCCGCTAGATCTGCCCAGTGTGGTTGATCGGCCGATGGCGCCGCCGCGACAGGACGGTGACTAGCGAGAGGGATGGGAGGCGTCCATGGCGGCGATGGAGGGGTGCAGCAAGGTTGGCCGGAGCGGGGGAAGGGAAACCGGTGGCAGGGGTGGAAGGGGGCGGGAAGTCACGCGGCTGAAACGTCCCTCCCGCCAACGAAATTCTAGCTTTCCAGGGCAACCTCGGTTCGGCCGGGGAAACAACATATTTTTGGTTTGGAGGGGGAAATTTTCGGCAGCCCGTAAAAAGTTTTTCAGGTCGGGGGGTTTACTGTTTCTGTTCAGGGAGTTTTTTCTGCTAAAAACCGTAAGCGGTATTTATGTTTCGGTTCCGGCCTGTTTATGGTTTCTGCTAGAGATGTAGTCTCCTTTTTCACCACAACTAATTATGCGAGCAATTTGATTGCTAGGGAAAAGTTTTTTTTATGGCATTCCTCTAGTTTTCTATTCAATTCAGTTTGTCTCTTTAAAACTTCACCGGGTATTTATTTACTCTGCTTGTTCTTGAATTCTCGGATTCCCTGGATTGCTATTAGTATATGCAGTTCACTCCAACAATATATCGTCTCTGTGGATAGAACTTTAAACCCTGGATAACATCCCCTTTATCTCATTCAGTATGCTATTTCAGAACTTTTCATGTTCATGCCTTATGCTAGGCCAGGTGAGTGGCACATTGGCACTCCACGTGGTATTTAGCAAACCCGTTTTATATTCAAGTGAGGTCTTTGTGCCCTTTGCATGCAATATGACTACAAATGCCTGCTGGAAAATTCTATTGGCTTGTCTTCACACACAGCACGCTGGTTGCTCTGTTGTTTAGGGTTAGTGTAATATATAAACAAATAAACAACGCAAGAGTTACAATGTGCGCTTGTGCATTGGTCCATCTGCAAAACTTATTACTAGTATTCTTAGAAACAGCTACCGGCAGCTGGGCTGACACGTGGCTTGAACTCAATAGGATAGAAGAGTTTTGTTCTGCTGACTACTAGCAAGATATTTCCGAAATAAATTTGGTTGTTGTTTTGGTTCTTTATTTTATTGATTTCCCCACTTGGCTGTTCCACTTATTGAACGCCGGCTAGATTGTCCACTCTCATGCAACGCCACTAGTAACTAACGCTCAGGTCCTTTTTCTTAGGAAATTTATAGTTTTGGCGCTATCCTCTTTGCTCCATTACTCTAGGTTTGCTATAAAACTTGTTAATGCCATATTTGGTGGACTTGGCTCTGTTCAGTTATACTCTTTCTAAATTTGTGGATATTCGGTTAGTTAGGAAAGCTAATACTGTAAGCTTTTGTTATTCAAAGAATCAATAGAACATTTGACGTTAATTCCTAGCTTGCCGCTGCCTAGTGCCTATCTCACCTAAGTGCACGCATAGCATGATTAAGGTCTAGGCGTTTTGCTGTTGCCAAGAGCCTAGACGCTCCTTTTTAAGCATGTGCTATATTCTAATTGCCCATACAAATGTTGAAGGATACTGTCTGTGTAGACATTGCATAACCCTGCAAATAGCACTCCGAGGGTTACACTGACAAAATTGTTAGGCCGTTAAGTGGGCTATTGTAATTTCAGAGGGTGGTATATCTAACTGCTGTAATGTTTGCAAGCATAATGTAATCTAATTATCAAACCTCCAATGCTGTCCTGTAGGTGTACGCTGTACGGTAACAACAGCAAGGGCTTCTGAAAGTGACTGGAAAGTTCAGTGAGGAAGTTGCTTCTGAAGAACAACATAGAAGTTTTCTACCTCTTCATTCCCATCCTTCTCTCTCCGCGTGTGTACACTGACCTGCGCACTGACCTACATGTTTTCACGGTGCTCATTTCTTTGGCCTCACTTTTGTCGATCTCGTCATTGCTCTATTCTGTGCCTGTTGCGAAAATGCATCCCGGCCAGATGTTGGTTTTGCACTTACGCAATCACACGGTTCCTCTTTCTGTATCAACTGATGAGAAAATATCCTGACAAATGGTGTATTCAGTCTCTGGTGCGATGGAGGCACCGAAAAATAAAGATGTCAAATTTTTCGCTTAGAGTGGCTCGTATGAAGTGGTGTCTGAACTTGGTGGTAGTGGTAGATGCGCCATGGCTGGAGCCTGGAGCCTGGAGGAACCAAAGCACCGTCCACCCTTTTTCCCCCGTTTTCTGTCTTCTTTCTTTCTTTGTTTTTTCTTTTTCTCTTTTTCGTTATCCTTTTATTTTATTATCTTCCCTTTTCATTTTCATATAAAAATTGGTTGCGTAATTTTAAAATACATTTACGTGGTTTATAAAATGTTGATGGCCTAAAGAAGTTCACCACAGTTTTGAAAAATGTTAAGGAGCTTTGAAAAAAACGTTCAAAAATATTTATTTTATATTTAACAATTGTTCTTTTAATTTGGAAAATTGTTCATGTTGTTTAAATAATTGATCATGAGGCTAAAGTAGTTGTTTGTATGTTCAAAAGTATTCGCTCATGCAATAAATATTTATTGATTCCAAAACTAGAGATTCAAAAAAATATTCACGCGCTGGGTTCAAAAAATCAATCATGAATTCATCTAACAACTCAACATAGCAAATAAGGCAAAATTACATAAGCCCAAAAGAAGTCTTCTAGACATTTTTACTCAACATAGCAAATAAGGCAAAATTACATAAGCCCAAAAGAAGTCTTCTAGACAGTTTTAAGGAGCTTCTCCCCATCGCAGTTCTTCCTGAATCTATAAGCCGGCTTATGGCTTATGTATAAGCATAAATCCAATAGAAGTGTGCATAAGGGTATAGTCAATTGACCAATGATGTCTGATACGATGTAGTCTACAATTTTTGATTGTTTCATGTTAATATTATGCGTTTGGCACTTGTTTTTATTTTAAGTTTATGATTTATTTATACTAACCTACTAAAGTTGCAAAAGTACACAGTGTTCTTGTTTTACACTTTGATGTGTAGGAATTATCAAGAATACAAAAGAAAATATTGTTGGTGTCGAATTGGGACTTTTCAGAAATCTGTCTGAAAAGTATTTTCGAAGATTGTCATGTTTGGGCGTGAAGAGGACGTCAAATTAAGGTGCCCAAGAAGCCAAAATTGTAGGCAATTTTATTTTAATAAATCTGGACTAAATATTTGGCCAATTTAAGTCCGGATGCTCCAGATATGCCCGCTTTCATGAGACCCAAGAGGGGTTGGCGGAAATCCGAGAGTCTATTTAAATAGAGAAACCATAGGTCGTGAGTGACTCCTCCACCCATGAATTTCAACCACCAAGAGTCACGTTTTTGTCTCCCCCATAGATCCCATCTCCATGGGAGAGGGCTGCCAAGAAGTCATTAATGAAGGGGGCTAAGGGGCGGCGTTCCCCTTGTTGCCGGCGGCGGGGTAGGAGCTTCCCGCGCCACCGCCGCCGCCCTGTGCCTCTTGCTGACCCCTTCACCGCCATCTCTATCACCAACTCCTTATGGTATCCAGTGGTTCATCCTCCCACAAATCTATGTACCGTCCTATGTAAACATGATGTTTCCTATGATCTATGACATTTTTGCGTAGTTTTGCCTTTTGATTGCTTTGTTGAATGCATGAGGTTCATTAGAGTTATATGTTGATATGGTACTGTCTTTTGGTGTCTATTATATTTGTGCGCGCATGGATCAACACCCTAGTGTTAGTAGTATGTGCAAAGGAAGTGACAGAAGTCTGAGGACTCGAACCGGTTAGTTGCACATATGAGAGATAGAGGACCATTGAAGTTAAGGCTATGGTTAGAAAAACCTTAATGCAGTGTTAATATTTACGTATGTTTGCTAACAATCAAATCATATAGTACTTGTAATCCCAGTAGTAGTGGAGTGCATGTATATTTAGTCTCTCACACATAGAAAACTGCATCAAAGACAATGAAACCAATATTTTTACTAATTAATCTTGGACAAAGACACCACAATTACCACCACTTCTCCACACTCATGGTACTGCCAGTTTATGGTTACTTAGTATATTTTATTGCTGCAGCACCAATATTTATTTTCTTGTATTTATTATCTTGCAAAGCTATCTCTTATACCCGTATTATTGCTCTAGTTTTATTTTCTAGATAATGTAAATGTTTTGGTGTGCGTAGAGTTGTATCGATGGTTGATAGAATTTGACAGAACATTCATCCTACCTTTTATCTCCTTGTTGGGTTCGACACTCTTACTTATCGAAAAGACTACACACTGGGATCTCAATGTCAAATTCTATTTTTTATCCCACTTCACTTCCAGCATGGCGAAAACTTAATGGTTTTAAAAATATTTTGATTGATACACATGAATGATTACGTCTTTGATATTGATGTAGGTTGCGACAAAATAAGGACCGTAACAACACACAGGCATTCAACTAGTGTTATCTAATATCTATTATAGGTACATACAACATACTCCTTCTATTTTAGAATATAAAATGTTGTAAGTATAGCGCATGTTGTCTAGATTGATACTAAAATAAATAAGCATATATATTAAAATATGTCTTGTTGAGTATATAAGGTATTGTTCGATTAAATTAATCTAAGCATAAATTATGAATATGACATAAACAGTGCTAATGACATACTTAAACTTGATAACATAACCATGTAGTAGCAAGATGATAGAACATCTCCTAGAAAACAATAGCATGAAAAACAAGTAAATTACCAGGAGAGGGATAAACGTGTTATACCCTCCAGTTGGCCAATTGACCAAAGCGGAAGCGGCAACGGTGATCCTCTTATCAGCGACAACCTGAAAGAGCATTTTCTGTCTCCTGAGTTTTGGATAGGAATGAAAACACGAAAAGGATGTTCAACGGTGTGGCTGAGTATTTCAGATACTACATAACCTTGAAGAACAAAAAGGATGAAGATCATCAGGGTTGAATGAGAGAACTGGCTGGCAGTTTTTCCTGTTTTGACAGGCCGGAAGTTCCGGCCGAAGGGCCGGAAGTTCCGGGCCTGCACCGGACATTTCCATCTGGCCAGAAAACGGCTAAGTCCTTTTAGGATTTAGCCCCTGGCAAAGGCGGAACTTTCACCGGAAGTTTGGCCGGAACTTTCCGGGCGACTGGAAGTTCCGACCCTCGACCGGAAGTTCCGTTCCAGACAAACGAGAAAATCGGCTAAGTCAGGAATTGCTCGCGCTCGGGCAAAGACGGAACTTTGGCCGGATCTTTCCAGGCGACCGGAAGTTCCGGCCAAACCACCGGAAGTTCCGGTGCTGAACATGCTGGTTTTTCTCTAAGTCTGGAACTGCCTGCGCCCTGGCCAGGACGGAAGTTCCTCCGGAACTTTGGCCGGAACTTTCCGGGGTGACCGGAAGTTCCGGCCTGCGCAGTAAAAAACGGCTAGTTGGTGGAGGGGGGTATAGATACCCCTCCACCTACCTCCAGCCTTTTTAGCTCTTACACTCTCTCTCATCATAAATTGCTGAAGCTGAAATCTTCAAGATCTCCCAACTCCTCCACCCAAATCCGTTGATCTTTGGAGGAGTGAAGGAGAAGGCCCCGATCTACTACTTCACCGAAGCGATTTGTAATCTTCCCCCATTCACTTGGGAATTTCGAGTCTAGGGTTTCCTCAAGGAAAACCTAGGTCTCACCATTGTTGTTACTTGGTGTAAGCTTGACCTGTTGTGGTCTTGACCTTTTGTGGTCATCTTGGGAGCCCCCAATTAAGTTGTGGGCGTGTGCCTCAAGCGTTTGTAAGGGATTCGATCTCCGCCCTAAAAGGGGATCAATAGTGGAAGGTGAACTCGCAACCTTTGTGGTTGAGTTCATCGGAGAAGAAGGTGAGCCATTGTGGCGTTGCGGCTAACCTGTTATGGTAGCGCACACCTCTCCAACGAGACGTACACCCTTGGGTGGAACTCGGGATTACATCTTCGTCTCCGCGTGCTTCACTTGGTTCCCCTTATCCTTTCTCCCTTACTCGCTTGTCCTGTTATCTTGTTTCTCTTAACTTGTCATTTAGGTAAATTCACCATAGTTGCATATCTAGAGAATTTACCTTTGTGTTGAGCCTAAAATTGAAAAGACCTAAAATTTGAACTAGCACCTATTCACCCCCCCCCCTCTAGGTGCCGGATTCCCGTTCAATTGGTATCAGAGCCAGGTTCACTTTTAAGGGCTTAACCGCCTAAGTGCAACGATGACGGAATCCGATGCCGAGAGGGCCGCTCGTGAAAAATTAGAGGCGGAGAAGGAGGCGTTAGCCAAAGGGGCAACCATGGCCGATCTCATGGACATGAAATCGTCCTTGGAGGCCCAACTCCTAAAGATGAATGAGATGCTTATGGCACTCTTGAAGTCTAAGGAGCCCGAGGCTACCTCTCCCTCTCCTCCTTCTAAGGAGCACGGTGTGAACTCTAAGAAATCATCCTCGGATGGGTCCAAAGATGTTCTCCCAAGTGCTTCTCCCGAGAAAGCGGAAAAGGATGAATCACCTAGCTCCTCTAATACACTCAAAGGAGAGGAATTTCATAATGTCAAACATAATTACTCTCCTAACCCACCTATCACTCACCCTCATGTAAACTTTAGAAGTGATCCTCCTAAGCTTAAACCTAATCATTTCTCTCAATGGCAATTTCAAATGAAGTCTCATTTATGTAGTGCCTCCATTGAGCTATGGCGCATTATTGAAGAAGGATTCAAGGCGCATGATCCAACCAACTTGACAAGAAGAGAGGTGGTCGATAGCCAACTCAAAGCCACCACTCTTCATCAACTCCAAATGGCCGTTGGAGAGGAGGACATGCCACTCATTCAACAATTCTCCACCGCCAAAGAAGTGTGGAATGCTATTTCCGACATCTTCGTCGGGAATGAGAGCATGAACAAGAACCGGTATGATGCCTTATGCAATGAGGTGGAAGGGTTCTACAAGTTGGATGGAGAAAGTCATGAGGACATGTACCGGAGGTTGGTGTTGATTGCTAACACCTTCAAGAACCTCGGTGCGGTCTACATTGATGACGCTTGGATCAAGAGGAAGTTCGTGACCGCTCTCATGCTCTTTGAGGAAACGGACATGAAGACACTCCAAGGGAGACATGACTTCCCGAAGATGACATCCAATGAAGTCAGGCAAGAGATAACCGCATACAAGGTGGCCTCCAAGATCGCTCAAGATGTACGAGCTAGGGCCATAGGGATGCACAAGCATGCCTCAATTGCTTTGAAGGCCACCGTTGAAGAAGAGGATGAAGATGAGTATGATGATCAAGTCGAGCTATCTAGTGAGACGCTCTCAAGTACTCTCACCCAACACATGGGTCTTGCGGCAAGAACATTTTGGAAGAACCCCGGAAGGGCCAAAGCAAGGATCGACAAGAGGTTCCCCTCCAATGGAGGAAAGCCAATCAACAAGATGAGGCTTTGCTATAACTGTGATGACAAAAGCCACTTTGTTGTAGATTGCCCATGGGAAATAAGAGAGGATCATGGTGGGAGGCTCGTGGCCAAGACCAAGGGCAAGGGGCCCATGCCCGTGAAGAAGCCCTTCTTCAAGAAGAACCAAAAGATTGTCTTGGTGACTCAAGAGCAATATCCCACCGATGATGAAGATAGTGACAATGAGGATACCCCAACTCAAGTGGCCGCTCTAGCCATCTCCTCTACACCTCCGTCACTCTTCTCCTCACCAAATGAGAGCCCCATCGTCAAGAATGGAAGATGTCTTATGGCAAAGACATCCGAGGTAAAATTGTCTCCTACCTCCATATCCCATGAAATTGATGATGGTATGAGTCTCCAAGTCAAGAATGAAATCATTGTTTTTGATAAATTCATGACTAACTTGCAAGGAGAAGGAAAGAGACACTTTGGCTCAATTATGAGCCGTATAGGTGAGCTTGAGGATGAGCTAGAGTTAAAAGGGGAGATTGAGAGAGAGGATGCTCACACTAAAGTGTCTCTCCAATCCTCCCTTGAAGATGAACAAGAAACTCATGCTCTCCTCGAGGAACAACTTGCTAAGATCACTAAGGATCGTGATCTTTACTTTGCTAAATGTAAAATTATGCAAAATGAAAGGTCCGAGCTTGTAGTTGCTCATGCTAGACTTTGCGAAGACTTCGAGTCTCTTGAAAATACTCACAAGGTATTGACAAGTGATCACGAACGTCTTCTCAAGTCTCGTGATCAACTCCAATCTCAGATATCTACTCTTGAGAAACCTAACCCCTCTACTCCTTTGAATACTAATGCACATGGTGTTAAGGATAAAGCAAGGGTTTTGTTCGTTCCCTCCATGGCAACCAAGCCCAAGACCTCTCTTGATAAAGGTAAGGGGACACTCACTACTCCTCTTCATGAGCGAGTGCCCCACAAGGGTAAGGAAGGTCTAGGCTATGTTAATAAGGAGAAGAAGAAGATCAAGAAGAAGACCAAGCTCGCACAAGCCAAGAAGGATGACATTGCGAGTGGAAATGCCACAAGGGGCACTCCCACTCGTAATGACTTTGAGGGCATATCTAACCCCAATTATGCTTTATATGTTGATTATTATGGAGATGTCTATGCTAGATACATTGGTCCTTTTGATGGTTACATTGAATATGCTATTTGGGTTCCAAAGACCCTTGTTGCTAACCAAAAGGCACCCATTGCAAAATGGTTACCTAAACCAAAGAATTGATTGTGTGTAGGGCCTTGCTTCCGAAGGATCGAAATGGATAATTGGTAGTGGGTGCACTAGTCATATGACCGGAAGCAAGGAAATTGTAACGGAGTTGAAGCCCAATGATGATCAAATGACCGTTAAATATGGTGACAATTCAAAGTCTAAGGTAATAGGGCTCGGCAAGGTGGTAGTGGCACCGGACATCACTCTTGTGAATGTCTTGCTTGTCGAGTCCATAGGTTTCAACTTGATCTCGGTTCATTCCTTAACTTGTTTGGGTTATACCGTTGTTTTCGAAAAGGAGATGGTTATCCTCTTGCGGAGCAAGTCTCTCAATGTGTCTTTCGTTGGGTACATTGAGAATGGGCTCTATGTGGTTGACTTCTCCGGAGTCACCACTTCCCATACAATGTGCCTATTCGCTAAAGCGGACTTGGGTTGGTTATGGCATCACCGACTAGCCCATGTCAACATGAGAACTTTGCAAAGTCTCCACAAGGGTGGCCATATCCTAGGACTAAAAGACCATGTTTCTTTCTCGAAGGATCGAATGTGTAGGGCTTGCGTTGAAGGAAAAATGCATGATATTCACCATCCAAGCAAGACCATCATTTCAGCGACGAGGGTTTTGGAGCTTCTCCATGTTGACCTCTTTGGTCCCATTCCGGAAGCTAGTCTTAGCGGCAAGAAATATTGCTTGGTGATCGTTGATGACTATTCAAGATACACTTGGGTTTTCTTCTTCAAGTCGAAGGTGGAGACTCAACAGACTATCATCGACTTCTCCAATGAAGCTCAACGACAACACAATGTCCCTATCTTGGTGATAAGAAGTTACAATGGTTCCGAGTTCAAGAACTACACCTTGAACGAGTTCCTTAGTGAAGAAGGGATTCGTCATCAATATTCCTCTGCTTATACTCCCCAACAAAATGGTGTAGCCGAAAGGAAGAACCGCACACTTATTGAGATGGCAAGGTCGATGATGGCCGACTTTAAGTCCCCCCACAACTTTTGGGCCGAAGCCGTCAACACCGCTTGCCATTCATCCAACCGGCTCTTCTTTCGCAAAGGACTCATGAAGACACCTTATGAAGTGCTTACCGGGAACAAGCCCAATATCTCCTACTTCCGAGTATTTGGTTGTAAGTGTTTTTATCTCATCAAAGGTATTCGTTTGGGCAAGTTTGATTCTAAGTCTCTTGAAGGGACATTTTTGGGCTATGGCTCCGAATCCCATACTTATAGAGTCTATGATAAGGCCTCGCGCATTATCATAGAAACTTGTAGTGTGGTGTTCGAGGAGAATGACGGCTCCCTTGTGGATCAAAGTGGTGTTTCCGATGTAGGTGATGATCAACCTCAAGATGCTATCCGAAGAATGGAGTTAGGCGTTCACCGCCCCGTCGAACTCCACTATGAGGGTGCTCAACAAGGTTCTACCTCACAAGAAACACTCGACAACAACGTCGTTCCCAACTTGTCTCAACGAGGAGAAGCTCAAGAAACTACATCTGCCCCTGAAATTTCTGGTACACCGGAACTTCCGGCCTTTGGCCTGGAACTTCCGGTCGATGGACGGGAACTTCCGATGTCTGGTCCGGAACCTCCGATCCCATGTCCGGAACTTCCGGTCTCCGATCCGGAACTTCCGGTGCCAAGACCGGAACTTCCGGTCCCCCTTGCCGGAACTTCCGGTACCAAGGATTTTCCAAGGAGCAGTTCTCCCCAAGGCCAAGATCAACCTCCTCCCTCATCAGTTTCACCTTTCGTTGATCAAGGCCATCAAATCAGTCAAGGCGGAGACATGAATGATCAAGATGATCAAGCTATCCCTCCCACCACTAGGAGGGAAATCGAGATCCGCCGCTTGAATAGGGTTAGCACCTCACAAGAATTAAGAGCTTTATCTCTTGACAAGGTGCTTGGTGATGTGAGAAGCAAGGTCTCTACGCGAAGACAACTCGCAAGCTTTAGTGAACATCAAGCTCACATCTCCATGGTGGAACCCAAGAAGGTCTTTGAAGCTCTTGAAGATAAAGATTGGCTTGATGCCATGCATGAAGAGCTCAACAACTTCGAGCGCAACAAGGTGTGGAAGTTGGTGGAAAGACCCAAAGATTGCCGCAATGTTATCGGCACCAAGTGGATCTTCAAGAACAAGCAAGATGAACATGGCATGGTGGTGAGAAACAAGGCAAGATTGGTGGCTCAAGGTTACTCCCAAAATGAAGGCATTGACATTTGGACAAACCTACGCACCCGTGGCTCGACTTGAGTCAATTTGTATTCTTCTTGCCTATGCTTCTCATCATAACTTTAAGTTGCAACAAATGGATGTTAAATCCGCTTTTCTGAATGGTCCACTAAATGAACTTGTTTATGTTAAGCAACCACCGGGGTTCGAGGACCTCAAGTATCCGAACCATGTCTACAAGTTGGATAAGGCACTCTATGGACTTAAACAAGCCCCACGAGCGTGGTACGAGCACCTTAGAGAACTACTTGTAGACCGTGGCTTCCAAGTTGGGGAAATCGACCCCACCCTTTTCACTAAGAAAGTAAATGGAGAGCTTTTCATTTTTCAATTATATGTGGATGACATTATATTTGGATCTACTAACAAAGCATTTAACGAAGAATTCTCCAAGCTTATGACTGACAAGTTTGAGATGTCTATGATGGGTGAGATGAAGTTCTTCCTAGGATTTGAGATCAAACAATTGAAGGAAGGGACATTCATCAACCAAGCTAAGTACATTCAAGACATGCTCAAGAAGTACGGGTTGCTTGAGCTCAAGGGTGCCTCTACCCCAATGCAAACCAAATGCCACCTTGAGCTCAACCCCAAGGGTAAGGATGTGGATCAAAAGGTATATCGCTCCATGATTGGATCTCTTCTTTACCTTTGCGCATCTAGACCGGATATAGTGCTAGCCGTAGGAGTTTGTGCAAGATATCAAGCGGCTCCTAAAGAAAGCCATGATATGGCGGTCAAGAGGATCTTTAGATATTTGGCTTATACCCCAACCTTTGGATTGTGGTACCCCAAGGATGCACTTTTCTCATTATGTGGGTACACGGATTCCGACTGGGCAGGAGATCAAGATGACAGGAAGTCAACCTCCGGTGCTTGTTAGTTTATTGGGAGGTCCTTGGTGAGTTGGTCTTCAAAGAAGCAAAATTGTATATCTCTTTCCACCGCCGAAGCCGAATATGTTGCTGCCGCAAGTTGTTGCACCCAATTGCTGTGGATGAGGCAAACTTTAAAGGAATACGGAGTCGATTGCGACAAAGTGCCTCTTCTATGTGACAATGAAAGTGCCATCAAGATTGCTTACAACCCGGTGCAACATTCAAGAACCAAGCATATTGAGATCCGCCATCATTTCATTAGAGATCATGTGGCCCGAGGAGATGTTGACCTATCTTATGTAGGCACAAGAGATCAATTGGCGGATATCTTCACGAAGCCCCTTGAGGAAGGAAGGTTTTGCTTTTTGAGGAATGAGCTAAATATCATTGATTCGAGGTCCTTAGCTTGATCGCTTGCACAATCTCCTAGGACGTAATTGCATCTTATCTTGTTTAGATGTAGGCATGGATATAGGGGGAGTGCGATCCTAATAAATTAGACCATCCCTCCCCCCATTATGCCGATAACAAGTGTTCTTTTATCTCTATATTCATTCCTATGACAATCTTGAGCTAAAACGACGAGTAGTGGTTTGTACCCAAGATATATCTTCGCGGTGACATGCCCGACACTCCAACATGGTGGCCTCGGCCACCAACCTCTTCCTATTTTTCTAGGACGAGTTGGTTTTAATGACTTACGCTGATTTCTCATTTGCATCTTCTTGGTTCTATGGAAAACACACTCAAGTTGGTCTTCTTGACAACTTATTGCTTTTTGCAACTTGAGTGTGAAGTACCATCATCAGTTTGGATTTCTCACCTAAGCCTTCCCCTTGAACCTTGCTATTCCATCGCTCATGTCCATTTTTTTTATTTTCCAGATAATTTGGTTTGGTTTTCCTTAAGTACGGAAATTCCGGGTCTCAGACCGGAACTTCCGGTGCTCAGGAAACTCCAGCACTTCATTCTGTGGCTAAGTCCAGTTTTCTCCACTCCCTGGAGAAACCGGAACTTTGCCCGGAAGAAGGACCGGAAGTTTCCGGGGCACCGGAACTTCCGGCCTCCAGGCCGGAACTTCCGGTGCTAGGAAATTTCCAGCCTTTCTTCCAGTGGCTAAGTCCGGAATTCTCCATCCCGTGGAGAAACCGGAACTTTGCCCGGAAGAAAGACCGGAAACTTCCGGTGCACCGGAACTTCCGGTGTGTGGACCGGAACTTCCGGCTTAAGTGGCTCGGGTCTATAAATAGGGATGCGCTGGGTGAACCGTTTCGTTTTGAACGGTTCTTCCACCCCGCGCAGCCCAGATCCATTCTCTCTCCTCTCCCGAGCCCTAGAACTCCACCAAATCAATCCGAGGCCTTCCGACCTCGGATTTCTTCGGCTCAAAGCCGGATCTGCATCTCCTCGACGAGGGGATCCGTTCTCTCCGTTCGATTTTCGCCATGGACTTCGGTAATGTCTTCTATTTTCAAATCTAGGACGAATCTCCTTTTGTTTAACCTAGTGAATTTAGAACATATTATGTAGAACCCCTTGGTAGAAACCATCTCTTAGGCTTGCCCTACAATCTCTCAGTAGTAATCTGATTTTTTTTGAAATTTCTAGAAGTTACATGGAATTTTCGGTTTTTGTCTGAAAAACCGGAACTTCCGGCCTACAGGCCGGAACTTCCGGTGCCTGGAAAAATTCCAGCAATTCCTCCTGCGACTAAGTCTAGTTTCTCCAGCCCCTGGAGAAACCGGAACTTTGCCCGGAAGAATTGCCGGAAGTTTCCGGGGCACCGGAACTTCCGGTCCCCTGACCGGGACTTCCGGTCCCCCAGCGGAACTTTCAGACTGAAACCGGAACTTCCGGCCCAAAATCAGAAATTTCAGGACTAATTCTTTTTGCTACTGAATCTTGTTTCCTTGGACATGAGTGCTTATCCCCGTGTTTTCCTCTATATCTATGTTGTGTTCATGCAGGGGCAGGGAGTCAGGCTGGTAGTCGCCTTGGTCGCGCTAAGAAACAGGTTGTGAAGAGAAGTGCAAGTCGTGGACCAGCTCACGACGAAGAAGAAGAGGAGATCTTGTCTGAGGAAGAGCATCAGCCAGATCCAACTTGGGTTCAGTCTTCTGCAGCTCGCTCCAACAAGAAAAACAAGGGGCCCGCTGTCTCAGTTCTGCGCATGTCTGCCCCGGATTTCTATCACTTGAGGTGCTCATTTGACTATGCCAATCCGAAGGAGCACCAGATTTTTCACAGCTTGGACATGAAGCTCCTTCATGATGAGCTCTATTGCGGCTTCTCTAAGAAGAAGCGCGTGTGCCCGATGCAGAGCATTGACTTCGACTATCTTGAGAAGAAGAGAAGCTACTATGGGGGTGCTGTCACTATTGTGGATGCTCTTGGGCTTCGGCCCCTTATGACCCGTCAATGCAACTACAACATTCCCTTGATCCATCAGTTCTTCGCCACTGTGGTGTTTGATGACTCCCCC
The DNA here is from genome assembly GCA_026929855.1 of Poa annua. NCBI lineage: Eukaryota > Viridiplantae > Streptophyta > Magnoliopsida > Poales > Poaceae > Poa > Poa annua. Next base: position 64,704,606 of record CM049429.1, on the reverse strand, counting down.
AACATTGGGATGACTTGGATGTCAGGAAGATTCAGACTTCAGGCTTCCATCAAGGATTTGGCTGCTCTTCTTGGTTACCCCTTCCAAGGGTTAGATGAGCCTGCTGGTATGAGACTGGACAATGATGATGACCGCTACGACAAGAATGACATAGCCGAGTGTTATGAGACTAATGGCACCATTGGCGGCACTCATGGCTTGAAGCCCGTGTATGACATTGTCCTTCGAATGTTCCGCCACTCCATTGCTCCAAGTGTTGGGAACAATGATGCTATTCGTCGAGGACTTGTCCATCTCATGGCATTGGCAAGCCAAGCGTATCTCTCAGACTCAGTGCCAGAGCCCAATGCATTCTCCTTTGATGTCATGGACTTCATTTTCCGTGAGATGCACTATGCTATTTTCCACAGGAAGGTGCCTCCCTATGCACCTTACATCATGCTGCTCATTAAGGACATGTTTCCTTTCACCCCTGAGGAGCGTATTGATGTGGACGCTGCCCTTGAGTGCACCATTCACAAGCCTGTTCGTCTCCACATGAAGAAATCCCACTTGGCTGCTCCATCTCGCCCCATGGGTACCTATGATGATGAGGAAGCCACCACTGGGCGCAACCGCGCTCCCTCTGATCCCACTGTCAAGAAGGCTTCCAAGAAGAAGCGGCCGTGGTTTGTGAGGGCTCTTGAGAAGATCATGCTCATGGGTTCTTGTCTGCACAGGGAGGACTATGCCATGTACGAGCAGAACCATGCCATCCTCACCAACCAGTCCGCTATGATGGCTCACCTGAAGATGCCCAACCCACCAGCTGCTCCTCCTCCACTCATTGCTTACGAGCACTGGAACGACAGAGGGATTAGTTGGGACATTGATGTGCCAGAAGATGCCACATATGACGAAGATGCCATGGATGAAGATGAGGAGGGCCTGCACCACGACGCCGACTGACTCTTGGGGCGTTAGCATCGATCTTCTCCCTTTTTGGTCTCGCAAGATGCCAAAGGGGGAGAAGTTTATCTATTAGGACTTCTCAGGGATTTGCAAGGGTGGAAGCACAAACCTTTATTTCTCTTTCGGTTTTAATTTGTGCTTCTTGGACTTTTAGTCGTTTGGTTTGGAACTCTATCTTGCAGCATGTGGTAAGACATGTGAAACATTGTGTTGTGATGTAATCAGTTTATTCGTGTCTTACCTTATTGTCTATTTCAGCAAGTTATGCTATCTATTCTTCCTTTGATGAACTTGCTAGGATTGTAAAAGATAGGGGGAGCTGTGATCCTAAATAGATGTGCACTTGTATTCAAACACAAGATTTAATAGTGCACTTATTTAGGGGGACCCCGTCTATGTTTTGCAAATCCTTTATCCCGTTTGTGTTGTCATCTCTAACCAAAAAGGGGGAGATTGAAATAGCATTTTCTGTCTCCTGAGTTTTGGATAGGAATGACAACACGAAAAGGATGTTTAACGGTGTGCCTGAGTATTTCAGATACTACGTAACCTTGAAGAACAAAAAGGATGGAGATCATCAGGGTTGAATGAGAGAACTGGCTGGCAGTTTTTCCTGTTTTGACAGGCCGGAAGTTCCGGTGCTGTGACCGGAAGTTCCGGCCGAAGGGCCGGAACTTCCGGGCCTGCACCGGACATTTCCATCTGGCCAGAAAACGGCTAAGTCCTTTTAGGATTTAGCCCCTGGCAAAGGCGGAAGTTTCACCGGAATTTTGGCCGGAACTTTCCGGGCGACTGGAAGTTTCGGCCCTCGACCGGAAGTTCCGTTCCAGACAAACGAGAAAATCGGCTAAGTCAGGAATTGCTCGCGCTCGGGCAAAGCCGGAACTTTGGTCGGAAGTTTGACCGGATCTTTCCGGGCGACCGGAAGTTCTGGCCAAACCACCGGAAGTTCCGGTGCTGAACATGAACGGCAGTTGACCACCTAGAGGGGGGGGGGGTGAATAGGTGGTGACCAATTTTTATCTCTTTTTCAGGTTTTAGGCTAGCGGAAAGTAAATTGTCTAGATGTGCAACTAGATGATACAAGTGGCAAACTACAAGGAAACTAGGCAAGTACAGGAAATAAAGAGCGGTAAAGGAGAGTGGAACAAAACAACCGTAGGAACTCGAAGACCAAGATTTTATCCCGAGTTCCACCACATAGGTGTACGTCTCGTTGGACAGGTGTGAGCTACCACAAAGGTTTGCTCAACGCCACAAAGGCCTCACCCTATTCTCCTGTGAATTCGACCACAAAGGTGCGAATCCACACTTCCACTAACGACTCCTTTAAGGGCGGAGAAAGTCCCGTACAAATTCGTGAGGCACACACCCACAACTGAATTGGGGGCTCTCACAACGACCACAACATGTCACTTCCACAAAGGAATCCACAAAGGATCAAATTACACAAGGTTGAACCTAGGTATCCACAAAGGAACCCTAGATTCGTTGCCCCTCAAGAAATAGAGGGAGAAAGTCAAATCGCTTCGGTGGAGATGTAGATCGGTGGCTTCTCCCTCAGATCCCCAAGTATCAACGGATTTGAGTGGCTAGATTGGGAGATCCGGGAGAAACGAGCTTCAGCACCAATGGAGGAGAGAGAAAATCTGGAAGCTTAGGAAGCTGGAGGTAGGTGGAGGGGTATTTATACCCCTCCTCAAAATCTGCCCGTTGCACAGACGCCAGCCCGGAAATCTCCGGGTTAAGGACCGGAGATCTCCAGACCCCGGAAATTTCCGGTGCAATTTCCGGTTGAGCAAGAAACTGGATCAGTACTGGTTGGGCTTCTTGACTTGGTCGAAATTCCTCTGTCACTCGGAGATCTCCGGATTGGGGCTCGGAAATCTCCGAGAGGATTTCGGGCTAAAATTGTTTTGGAGTCAGTACGCAATTTGAGTTCTGGACTTGGTCGAAATTCCTCTGTCACTCGGAGATCTCCGGACTGGGGCTCGGAAATCTCCGAGCGCCGGAAATCTCCAGGAGGATTTCCGGCTCAGCTTGAGTTGGAGTCAGTACGCATTTGAATTCAGACTTAGTGATAATTAAGGATGACTCGGAAATCTCCGGTCTGTGGACCGGAAATTTCCGGGCCCCGGAAATCTCCTGACTGAATTTCTGAACAAATACAAGGTGTAATTGAAATGACATTTAGGAAACCTATGTATTCCTCTTTGACAGTCAACCTATAAAATAGCCTGCATGCTTCATCACAAACATTAGAATACTTTTTGTGTTGTCATTAGTCACCAAAACTTGGGAGTACATAGAATGCACTTTCAATCTCCCCCTTTTTGGCGAATGATGACAACACAAAAAAGGAGTGGATTTGCAAAATATAGACGGATCTCCCCCTAAGTGAGTGCACTATTTAAGAATGTCTTTGGAATACAAAGTGCACATTCCTTAGGATCAACACTCCCCCTAGATTTTACAAAGCACACACAAACACAATAGAAGCAACAAACTTAGATAAATAGTTATTACAATAGAGAATTTAACAGCACTCATGTCTCACACACATGACGAACAAAACACAGTCACGAAATAAGAGAGCACTGAAGGAAACAAAGCGAAAAGAAAGAAGTGCTCTTAGCCCATGCAAATCCCGAGAGTCCTAGAGATACTTCTCCCCCTTTGGCATCAAGATACCAAAAAGGGAGGAGGTTCCACTAACGTCCCATGACTCAAGAGTCGGAACCCGCGTCCTGATCATCTTCCTCTTCCTCCTCCGTGTCAGCATTCTCAAGATCATTGTCTTCTGGCACAACATCATCCCAATCAAATGTGAGACCATCTGCATTCCAATCCTTGAAGGGAACCCGAGGCTTCAAAGGTTGCTTCGGAGCAGGCATCTTCATGTGAGCCATCATTGCTTCTTGGCGCTGCATAATGCGATGGTTCTGAGAGTAGATGGAGTAGTTCTCACTGTGAATGCAACAGTTCATGTTCATGATTTTCTCAATTGCTCGAACTACCCAGGGTCGACTTTTCTTGGCAGCTTTCTTGATGTTGGGATTGGAGGGAACCCGAGATGGACCACCAAAAATGTCATCCTCATTGATATCATGCATGGTGGCTTGTTGTTGAACCAAATGAGCAGATTTCTGGACAAGCAGGGCTGGCTTGTGAGGCTGAGTGGCAAAAGCTGCATCAAAGTCATCACCGTCTTGCTCAGACAGCTTGTAGAGGCTCTTGATGAGCAACATTATATAAGGAGCATATGGAGGAACTTTCCTTTCAAAGACTGCTAGTGACATCTCCTGGAAAATAAAGTTCATGACATCCACCTTATAGATCTCCTACTGAACTGCATACTCCCCAAGATAGGCATCATGAGCTTTGGCCATCAAGTTTACTAGAGCCCCGGCAATATTATCTGCATTGCCGGCAATGGGAGCAATGGTCCAACGGAACATGCGCAGCAGGATATCATAAGTGGGTAGGAGGCCATTCTGAGAGCCAATCCTCCTTCCAGGCTGGTATAGATCAGTCATGACGTGTTTGTTGTAGGACACGCCATGGACATGCATGCGGGCACCAGCTGCAGTAGAAAGACCACGGAAAGGACATCCAAGAATCTGAGCAAACTCTCTGAAGGAAGAAGTCAAGCGCTGCCTGCCAGACATCCAAGTCATCCCAATATCCTCTGAGGAGTCAAACACCACAGTGGCATAGAACTGATGGATAAGAGAGACGCTGTAGTTGCACTCAGTTCTCATCAATGGCTACAAACCCAAAAGACCACACACCTTCACAGCACCACCAAAATAATCTGCCTTCTTCATTAATTTGTCAAAGTCAATCCACTTCATGGGGCAGATTGGCTTGTCAATGGAGAACTTCTGATAGACTTCCCTGTAGATCCATGCCATCTCAGTGCAAAAGTAAGTGGGATCATCAGACTCCACATCATAGGATAGGTCACTTCGCCACTTGCGAAAACTTCCTTTGTTGAAGTCTTCAAGACGGAGCTCGGTCTTCTTCTTCTTATTAGCACCAATAGGTTTCCTGAGGATGGATGAGGACTCAGTTTGTGAGTTGTCTTCACTGGAGGACCCACTGGGAGGGCGTGAGTGAACTGGTTTGGCTCTTCCGCGAGTAGCCATTTGCTTGTAGCGGCCACGAGGGTTGGAACCTGCAGGTACACAGCATAGAGTGGATAGAAAGCATATGGGGTAAGCACTCATGTCCAAGATTGAAGAAAGGAACATACTAAAAAAGTTTTGGCAAACACAGTTTCTGGACTTAGCTGTTTTGATTCTGAGCAGGCCGGAGATTTCCGGGTCTGACTCGGAGATCTCCGGGGTCCGGAGATTTCCGAGTGAGGACCGGAAATTTCCGGTCTGCACAAAATTTTGACAGATCTGAACAAAATCTATGGATGAAAAAAGATATGTGCATGTGGAAGGTAGAGCATGCCTAGGGGAGCAATTCTACCAAAGGAAACAACCAACAACCTCCTAAATCTGCTAGGTTAAACGAAAACAAGTTTCGTCCTAGATTTGAAATAAGAGGAGTTACCGGAGGACATTGCCAAAAGCGTGTGGATGGAAACGAAGCCCTTGACGAGGAGAAGCAGATCCCCGAAGCACGCAAGAAACACTCGAACGATCCACCCGCACTGAGGAAAGGAAAAATTGGAGATTTTCGGAGGAGAGAGAGGATTAGGGCACGGGCTGGATGAACTGGCCGAACCGGCCGGTCCACCCGTGCCCTTATATAGACAGGAAAATTTGAACCGGAAATTTCCGGACTGAGGCTCGGAAATTTCCGGGTGCCGGAGATTTCCGGGGCTATTTCCGGATAGGACTTAGCCCTGTAAAACTTTTGGCACACTCGGAGATTTCCGGACATCGGACCGGAGATTTCCGGACCCCGGAGATTTCCGGCTCTAATTCCGATTCAGCTTCGCCTGAGGTCAGTGCCGAAATTGAAAAGGACTTAGGTGCCAAAAATCGCAGGGGCCGGAGATTTCCGAGTCTCAGCTCGGAAATTTCCGGACGTCGGAAATTTCCGGGACTATTTCCTGTCAAAAATCAACACAGGTCAGTGCTGATTTTTGAAGGGACTTAGTCTCGAAATTTTCTGGTGGCCCGGAGATTTCCGAGTAAGGCTCGGAGATTTCTGTTCAAACCCAAAAACTCCAGGAACAAGATACCAAAAAGGGACATGAGTGGGGAAAAGCTGAAGGGGTTGCGGTGTAGAAAACAATAATTTTCTAGCGTACGAAACCCTAACTAGCCAGGATCTATCTATCTAGTACATGCGATAACGGTGGCGGAACGGGTTACATTACCTCCATGTAGACCGATAGCGGGGATTACGCTCCCGCACAAGCGTTGACGATGAAGTCGTACGTAGCCGACCTCGAGGTCGCGAAGAACTTGCCGCGATGTCGAAGTCGATGACGCCGGGGTGTCGACGATGATCTGCGTCGACGGGCGTCGGGCGGAAGAAGGCAGAGCGCCAGCACCGGGGCTGGTGCGCCGGCAGCAGAGGGGCGAGACGACGTCGCCCAAGCTCCTCAATAGAGTAGCCTCCGAGCACTCGCAAACATACGGAGCTTAGCGACAACTCCCGGTCATTCAGATCCAGCTGAAATCGCAGGAGTAGATCTTATCTGGAATCCCGCAGAGCAACGGCGCTCTGCGGTATGGCTTAGGTGGAGAGAGACCCCTTTCCTCAGCTCGGCGCGGCTCCGACTTGGGAACCACGAGATCGAGAGAGAAATCGGGAATTAATTGGATTTTCCTATTAATTAAATCAATTAATATGCCTTGCTATATAAAGGGGGAAGGGGGTGTGCCAACCCCCTTGGCTGCCCCATGTGGGACTAAAGGAGGAGAGGGGAGGGGGGGTTCGGCCGAACCCCCCATGGGCTCTCCCACTCCTAGTCCAACTCGGACTAGGAGGCCCAAGCCTTCCCCTTCCTTGTGGGGTGCGGTTTCCCCCTCTTGGGCCCTCTTAGGGCCCATTTAGGTGGGAGCCCCCTTTTTCCTTTATTTAATTAATATTTAATTAATATAAAAATCTCATTAATTCATAATTAATATATTTATATATAATTCAATATCACATGACTCCGAAACTATTTCGGAACCACCCGAACAACTTTCGGACATTCCCAGAACCATTCCATACCTCCCCGGAACTCCTTCCGGACCACCGAAACTCTTTCCGGATCATTTCTCTCTCTCCAACAAACTCCTATAAAATTCCAGAACCTATCTCCTAGCGTCGCTAAGACCTTAAGTTTGTTACGCTACGGTTCGGGAACACTCCAGACATGGTCGAGACACTCCGCTCACCAATGATCGTCAGGGATACCTGGAAATATATGACGACCCCTGTGCATTCCACGAATATCGTCGTTGAACCATAAATATGATATTCATTCCCTTTGTCTCTGCGATACTACCTTGTCCGAGATATGATCGTAGACACACCGATGCCTCTGCTGTATCTCGTTACCGACGAAGGTTATTAACTCGTCTGCGATATTACATCTCAATGACCTAGTCATAAGCTGCGCAGCTATACAGATGCAATATCACCGAGTGGGCCCAGAGTATCTTTCCATTACAAGAATGAACAAATCCCGCTCTTGATCCTTACGTCTTGATGCTCTTTCGGAATACCCAAGATGGACACCGTTATTGTCATGCTATATAAGACACAACGTTTGATGCTCTCAAAGCACTCCTACGAAGCAACAATAAGTACGGTCTCACGGTCTAAGGAATAAGCTATCATACTCTTATCTATTGCAAATGACAAACATCGTAATACGATCTTATTGCAATACTTTGCGTATGTCCACCACCTTATTCAACTAACAAGATGACCCCATTGTCAACCGACGTCATTGTCCTTGATCGGGAATCTCGATCAACTGTTGCCCAATGGACTAGCTCATATAGAGGCTTGCTAGGGACCTGGTTGTCTATGTATCACACGTGTATTAATAATTCCGATTAATACAGTTATAGCATAATACACAAACCTATTATAAACTTATGAGATAATGCAATAAATACTACTTATTTATTTGCCTCTAGGGCATATCTCCTTCAGTCTCCCACTTGCACTAGAGTACAAATAAACTAGCTGCATTTTACTTTATCAGAATCCCTTATCAGATAAGAATCATTTGATAATGCTTGCTCGTGGAAAAGTGTTACTGTACAATCCATGATTGTACATGCTTTTGCGATTCACTGGCATCAACTTGTTTGATATCACCATGTTGTCTAACAACATATATGCTAATACCGTAACTAAGTGAGACTTCTGCTTCCCGGCGCTTACTCTGATTATACTAACCAGATAACTGCCCTGAAAAACACACTCAGCCATGCAGAGCCCCTTGTAACAATTACAAACTCGTCATATCTACATACTTTCACACCAATGTAGAAAACTTGACATTCAAATGTCAATCCCTTAACTAACGCACTTCTACTTCCAGCAAATTCCAAATTTACTTTCATAACTGTTCTTTACTCCAAGAACATCGGTTATATTTTATCGAGCAGATAATATGGTTTCTGTATGATGTCTAATATATACATAATAGACCCACATGTCATACAACCATTTCCTTCATGCATCATTACTCTTAATGACCAATTGGATTCCAAAGGACCATCATTTTGATTCTATTCTGACTCCTCAGATATAATCCAACACAACTCGACTAACTATTTAAAATTCCCGTTCCATTTCAAAATAGACACTAACTTTCAAATAGTTTTACAACTTCATCCTATTCTATTGGTACAGTTTCACAATGTGTTAACTACACAAAACGAATTCGACTCCCACTCAAATTATGTCTCCATATATTTGAGTTCCTAAGCTCCCACTCAAAAATATGTTCTTCACATATTTCTCCTGAGTGAACTAACTACGACTCCCACTTAAATCGACATCTTGGTTAAACCAAAATCATTGATCTACTATCAATTCGAATTTAATACAAACTACAGTATTACATTAATACAAATCCCTCAGACTTCAAGCATGTCTACATAAATGTAGTCAACAAATTTGATCTTGTCCAAGACACATTTCTTGACAAGACATGCTACCGCGTCTTTCTTATAGTCACATTTCTCATATAACACCTTATATGACGATTAAACAATCTTATTCCTCTAATAAGAATTGCAGCAAAAATTACTCTCTTAATCCTTTCAAATGCAACTTTGGATTTCCAGGCTCAAAAAGCCTTTGTTCGTATTCCGATATTTTCTCAACTTTTCTTTGTATTCATAAAGTGCACCTTGATCTGTCAACAAGATCTGAAATACTTAATACAATGCTGTGACCTGACAGCAATATCAAATATAACAACACTTTATTTAGAAGTTTCTTTCATGAAAATATTATGATCTTTATGAAGAGGATTGCAAGCAAAAAACAATTTTCTAGTCTCCCTCACTCTTAATCACTAAACTTTCATTAGCAGACATATACTCTTTGGAACACCTTCCAACATAGGTCTGACACTTTATTCCAAACTTCTAATTCCAATCCATAAACCATAATTCGAAAAGTCATCTTTTCTCGGAATTACATAGACAACAAACTGAATTTTGTTTCTAATTGATTCTGGAATACACTCTCGTCCAATGCGAGCAATCTACAAAGAACCACTCATGTATATTCCGAATTATCGCAAAATCATATACATGTCGACACTACTGTCGATCCTACGAATTCTCGTTGAGAAAAATATCTATTTTCTAAAGTGGTCATTGACTATAATGTTTTGAACATATTAGGAGATTCTAAGACTGATTCTGACAGACCACACTTTATAGAGCATGATTATAATTCCCCACATATCACTATATATGACATTATAATTTTGTGAAGCAACTTTCCACAAGTCTCTTGCGCTGAAATCATAATTCAAAAATACTGTCCTTTGATCGAATTATGTGAATACAATGTTCACTAATCTTTTTTCTGAAAAACCCCATTTGATCTATTATCAAATTAATCTCAGACTCCATAATTTATCGGGCAAATACTCCTATTCACCAAAGTCATGGAGGAATTCGGATCAAGTAGTAAACACCATTAATTAATCATTAAAAATGACACTCAATTAATTTCCGCCAGTATTGCAGCTTCAATACTTGATTTCAAACTTAATCAACTAAGCACTTTAAATACTTAAATGGATCAAGACACCCATTACTTCTTTCATTGCTTTTATGACTAAACTCGATGGTGTTCGTTCTAGTAATAGAACTCTTATTCACAGGACACGCTATTTTATCATTTCTACAATTATGAATACTTATCATTCAATCAATGTAACTGAGATGTGGAATCTTTATTCATAAGATAAAACAACTGACTTGTTCCATAACATAAAACAACTGAACTTGTCTTATTACATGAATAACTTTGTCTTGCAACAATCAAGACACACACACTCGCTCACTATTACAAAAGATCGTATCAAAAACTATTAATGATAACTATGATAACTTGAGGACGTGAACACCAAAAGGCCATCAACTCCTTGACTACCAGCTTCAGCGCCAGGTCACATCAAACTGCGCCGCATATATGTGATAATCAGGACCTGTTACACAAACAGAACAAGTATCAAATACTTCATCATATACCAAGGGCGAATTCATAATTCTGCATATATCAAATATATACCTGTAGCATCGAAGATCTCTCCTTCAATGGAATCAACCTTCAGAGACTGGAACTCACGTGCGAACTTGTAGAAGTTCATATCGTCGGCTTTCAAAATGTACTTGCGCACATGCTTCTCATAGCTAGGAGGTAGAGATATCAGGACAGTCCGAATGGCACAAGAATCTGCCATCCAGTAATCGAAGACCATCGTCAGCTGGAAGTAGATGTCATACAATCTCTTCAAATGTGTCTTCAGACAGGTATGCTCCTCCATGTGAACGGTCTGGAACATTCTAAGCTGCCTGAATTGCTCACGCTTTAATTCATCCCCGAAGTGTGTCTTTATCGCATCCATCATGACGCTTGGCTCCTTGCGTCGAAACAACTCTTTCAACTCGGGTGCCAGGCATACGGTCATGGTGATCTCCACTTCAATGAATATGTCTCGACGCCTACGGAAATCATCTTCTTCCTCCTCGCTAGCAGAATCTCCTGGTCCTTCTCCTATCGGTTCATCGAGAACATATAGAATGTTGTTGTGTTCGAGAATGTTTCTAAACCCCCTGTACCATCTGATGAAGTTGGACCCGTCGGCTTCTAATGTAGCATCCGGGCTCTTGAGAAAGTAACCGAAGTATAGTTGCGTAGTCTACAGATGTGATCGCAAAAGAGGTAAGGTTAAGTTTATAATATGTAGGTGAGTTTTAGTTTTATTATCTCATTATCAAAAACACACCTCACCAAGATTATTATCCCTAAAATAATAATGGCGATGACACGACCCTCATCCACCACACTACCCCCGATCATCACGGCCGGAAGCACAACTTCAAAGGTGGACATAAAATGTCGATCATAACAACTCTATGACTCGTGCTCGATCTTTCGATCTTCCCGTGTTCCGAGGCCATACCTCTGAGTATGCTAGGCTCGCCAATCAAACCTCGAAGACCCTGCGCGTGCAACATGGCTTACACCCACTGTATGCGAACGGCGAGATGTGTGACACCCGATCATCACGGCCTGCCTCATAACGTAGAACTTTCTTGGTGGTGCGCAACGAGGGAGAACACAATTTTGGTATTTGTTAGGGATCATCCTATTTATGATGCTACCGTTGTATATCTAGCATATAAGCAATCAATAGGATGCACACACAACAGCACACAATAATGATGCAATGAAGTGCGATGTGACATGGTCGATGCGCCTGAACCTTCATGGCGCCATGTGCCTGGCCCCCGGCGCCCCGGCATGGCTCCGAGTCTACAGAGCCCTCCATTGCCTCCGACAGTACGAGTAATATCAAAACTTACCGTAACCATGTCACATAAAATAACGCCTCTGCAAAACAAAGTTAGACGCCTCTAGCTTTATTTAGTTTTGTAAGTTTTACGTGGCAAATAGGCTTATTCGTAAGAGAATCGCTTCCCTACCTACGAACTTTGTACCACAACGTCGATCGTATAATTGCATGTTTAAGCATCCCTTTCGGGCCCTCCATTGAAAATGCTTTGCCGACTAGAGAGAGAGAAACAGACACCCGTCAGCCACAGATACGGTGCAAGCCGTATGTCAGTAGTGGAACCAGTCTCGCGTAAGCGTACGCGTAAAGTCGGTCCGGGCCGCTTCATCAACTCAATACCGAAGGCATCGCAAGTGCACGCTAGAGGGTAGCAAATATAAGAAAGACGCCCTCATTCAACATGAGTTCTAACCGTACCAGCAATACTACACATAGATCGGCTCTGATACCACTGAAGGAGTTGCGGTGCAGAAAACAATAATTTTCTAGCGTACGAAACCCTAACTAGCCAGGATCTATCTATCTAGTACATGCGATAGCGGTGGCGGAACGGGTTACATTACCTCCATGTAGACCGATAGCGGGGATTACGCTCCCACACAAGCGTTGACGATGAAGTCGTACGTAGCCGACCTCGAGGTCGCGAAGAACTTGCCGCGATGTCGAAGTCGATGACGCCGGGGTGTCGACGATGATCTGCGTCGACGGGCGTCGGGCGGAAGAAGGCAGAGCGCCAGCACCGGGGCTGGTGCGCCGGCAGCAGAGGGGCGAGACGACGTCGCCCAAGCTCCTCAATAGAGTAGCCTCCGAGCACTCGCAAACATACGGAGCTTAGCGACAACTCCCGGTCATTCAGATCCAGCTGAAATCGCAGGAGTAGATCTTATCTGGAATCCCGCAGAGCAACGGCGCTCTGCGGTATGGCTTAGGTGGAGAGAGACCCCTTTCCTCAGCTCGGCGCGGCTCCGACTTGGGAACCACGAGATCGAGAGAGAAATCGGGAATTAATTGGATTTTCCTATTAATTAAATCAATTAATATGCCTTGCTATATAAAGGGGGAAGGGGGTGTGCCAACCCCCTTGGCTGCCCCATGAGGGACTAAAGGAGGAGAGGGGAGGGGGGGGGTTCGGCCGAACCCCCCATGGGCTCTCCCACTCCTAGTCCAACTCGGACTAGGAGGCCCAAGCCTTCCCCTTCCTTGTGGGGTGCGGTTTCCCCCTCTTGGGCCCTCTTAGGGCCCATTTAGGTGGGAGCCCCCCTTTTTCCTTTATTTAATTAATATTAAATTAATATAAAATCCCATTAATTCATAATTAATATATTTATATATAATTAAATATCCCATGACTCCGAAACTATTTCGGAACCACCCGAACAACTTTCGGACATTCCCGGAACCATTCCATACCTCCCCGGAACTCCTTCCGGACCACTTCTCTCTCTCCAACAAACTCCTATAAAATTCCAGAACCTATCTCCTAGCGTCGCTAAGACCTTAAGTTTGTTACGCTACGGTTCGGGAACACTCCAGACATGGTCGAGACACTCCGCTCACCAATGATCGTCAGGGATACCTGGAAATATATGACGACCCCTGTGCATTCCACGAATATCGTCGTTGAACCATAAATATGATATTCATTCCCTTTGTCTCTGCGATACTACCTTGTCCGAGATATGATCGTAGACACACCGATGCCTCTGCTGTATCTCGTTACCGACGAAGGTTATTAACTCGTCTGCGATATTACATCTCCATGACCTAGTCATAAGCTGCGCAGCTATACATGCAATATCACCAAGTGGGCCCAGAATATCTTTCCATTACAAGAATGAACAAATCCCGCTCTTGATCCTTACGTCTTGATGCTCTTTCGGAATACCCAAGATGGACACCGTCATTGTCATGCTATATAAGACACAACGTTTGATGCTCTCAAAGCACTCCTACGAAGCAACAATAAGTACGGTCTCACGATCTAAGGAATAAGCTATCATACTCTTATCTATTGCAAATGACAAACATCGTAATACGATCTTATTGCAATACTTTGCGTATGTCCACCACCTTATTCAACTAACAAGATGACCCCATTGTCAACCGACGTCATTGTCCTTGATCGGGAATCTCGATCAACTGTTGCCCAATGGACTAGCTCATATAGAGGCTTGCTAGGGACCTGGTTGTCTATGTATCACACGTGTATTAATAATTCCGATTAATACAGTTATAGCATAATACACAAACCTATTATAAACTTATGAGATAATGCAATAAATACTACTTATTTATTTGCCTCTAGGGCATATCTCCTTCAAAAGCATGTTTACAGGATAGTGAAAGGCTTAGGATAGATACTCAAACTGAAAAGAAGACACACTCAAGTTGCAAAAACCATAAAACACAAGAGAAAACCAACAAGAGTGTGTTTTCCCAAAAGAACCAAAGACAATGCAAGTGAGAATAAAATAATAAAACCAAATGGAATCCAAAGAGAAAGAGAGTTGGTGGCCGAGGCCACCGTGTATGAGTTGTAGCATGGTACCGCGAAGATATATCTTGGGTCCATAACTACATCTCAACATTGAAACTCACAAATTAGATTCAATTGAAGTTTTAGCAATGATATGTCACTATATGCATAATAGGGGGAGGAAGAGTCCAATGTATTAGGAAAACACTCCCCCTAAGTCCATGCGTACCTCTAGGTATTATAAAACCTTAAACGTTGGAGTGTGTGTACGGAGCTCAAGCCAAGGCCCGAGAATCTATGATATTGAGCTCATTCCTCAAGTAGCAAAAACGGGCTTCATCAAGGGGTTTCGTGAAGATATCCGCCAATTGATCCCTTGTACCAACATATGATAGATCAATATCTCCTCGTGCCACGTGATCGCGGATGAAGTGATGACGAATCTCAATGTGCTTGGTCCTTGAATGTTGCACCGGATTGTATGCAATTTTGATGGCAGTCTCATTGTCACATAAAAGCGGCACTTTGTCCAAGAGGACACCGTAATCCTTTAAAGTTTGCCGCATCCAAAGAAGTTGAGTACATCCGCTTGCGGCAGCAACATACTCGGCCTCCGCCGTGGATAATGAGATACAATTTTGTTTCTTCGAGGACCAACTCACCAAAGATCTTCCAAGAAATTGACACGTTCCGGATGTGGACTTCCTATCATCAATGTCGCCCGCCCAATCGGAGTCCGTATATCCACAGAGAGACAATGTGCCATCTTTGGGATACCACAACCCAAAGCAAGGGGTATGAACCAAATATCTGAAGATTCTCTTTACGGCCATCAAATGACTTTCCTTAGGCGCGGCTTGATAACGAGCACACACTCCCACGCTTAAAACGATATCGGGCCTAGAGGCACACAAATAAAGAAGAGACCCAATCATAGAACGATACTCCTTTTGGTCTACCTCTTTACCGTCGGGGTTGAGTTGGAGGTGGCACTTGGTTTGCATAGGAGTCGTCACACCGTTAAGTCCAAGCAATTTGAATTTCTTGATCATCTCTTGAATATACTTGGCTTGACAAATGAAAGTCCCTTCCCTCAATTGCTTTATCTCAAAGCCAAGAAAGAACTTGAGTTCACCCATCATGGACATCTCGAACTTGTCGGTCATTACCTTGGAAAACTCATCATTGAACACACGGTTAGTAGAACCGAAGATAATGTCATCGACATATAATTGACAAATGAAGAGTTCACCATTAACCTTTTTAGTGAAAAGAGTGGGATCAATTACCCCAACCTCAAATCCACGGTCTACCAAGAACTCTCTCAAGTGCTCGTACCATGCACGGGGGGCTTGTTTAAGGCCATAGAGAGCTTTGTCCAAGACATAGACGTGGTGAGGATGGTTGGGGTTTTCAAAACCCGGGGGTTGTTTAACATAAACAAGTTCTTGCAATGGACCATTAAGAAAAGCAGATTTTACATCCATTTGTTGCAATTTGAAACCATGGTGAGAAGCAAAAGCTATGAGAATACGTATCGATTCGAGTCTTGCGACCGGCGCGAAAGTTTCTCCAAAATCGATGCCTTCGACTTGAGAGAATCCTTGAGCCACCAAACGCGCCTTGTTCCTCACAACGATACCATGTTCATCTTGCTTGTTCTTGAAAATCCACTTAGTGCCGATAACGTTGCGGCAATCTTTAGGCTTCTCAACTAGACGTCACACTTTGTTGCGCTCGAAGTTGTTAAGTTCTTCATGCATAGCCCCAAGCCAATCGGGATCTTCAAGAGCATCAAAGACTTTCTTGGGCTCGACCATGGAAATGTGTGCTTGATGCTCACTAAAGTGAGCTAATTGACTTCGTGTGGAGACCCTTCCTCGAATATCACCAATGACCTTGTCGAGAGATAATGCTCTAAGTTCCAAAGACTTTGCAAAGCGAGCTTGACGACGAGTTTCAATTGCCTCCCTTGTGGTGGGGACAATTTCTTGACCATCTTGATCCTTTGGATCCTCGACTTGACCTTCTTGTGGGCCTTGATCATCATGAGAAGTCTTTTCATGAGGTGGAGAAGGATGATCTTTCCCTTGAGTAGAACTTGGAGAAGTGGAGTTGGCTTCGATAATCTTGGTGGAGGAGGCATGATCTTTTTGTTGATGAAGATCTTGTTGAGATTCATCATGAGCTTCATCTTGAGAAGAAATAGCATGCCCTTGTTGAGGAGGATCTTGAGATTGTTCTTGAGGGGAATCATCATTTTCTATGGGTGAGCCACCTTGTGGTTCTTGTGATGGTGAGGTTTCCTTGATGGGAGAACTTGAATCATCTTGAACAACTTCTTTATGGACTTCAATTGGGCGTAGAAAGCCCACCCCCATCTTCTTAATAGCGTCAAAAGGTTGTTCATCACCTACATCACAAACACCAACTTGCTCCACTTGGGAGCCATCATTTTCATCGAATTCCACACTACAAGACTCTATGATAATCCGGGAGGATTTATCAAAGACTCTATAAGTGTGGGACTCGCTACCATAACCGACAAAGATCCCCTCAAGAGACTTAGAGTGAAACTTACCCAACCGGACACCCTTGACGAGATAATAGCACTTACATCCAAACACTCGGAAGTAGCCAATGTTGGGTTTATTGCCGGTGAGGATCTCATATGGAGTCTTCTTCAAACCTTTGCGGAAGTAGAGGCGATTAGATGAGTGACATGCGGTGGAAATAGCCTCCGCCCAAAAGTTGATGGGAGACTTGAACTCCGCCAACATAGATCTCGCCATATCGATGAGAGTCCGGTTCTTTCTTTCGGCAACGCCATTTTGTTGAGGAGTGTAAGCAGCGGAATATTGATGACGAATGCCTTCTTCATTAAGAAAGTCGTTAAGAGTGTAGTTCTTGAATTCCGACCCATTGTCACTACGAATAACCAAAATGGGAAGGTCATATTGGCGTTGAACTTCCTTTGAGAAGTCGATAAAGACTTGTTGAGTTTCATCCTTGGTCTTGAAGAAATAGACCCAAGTATATCTTGAATAGTCATCAACAATCACGAGGCAATATTTCTTGCCACCAAGACTTATCTCCGGAATTGGTCCAAATAGATCAACATGAAGGAGTTCCAAAATCCGGGATGACGATATGATGGTCTTGCTTGGATGAGGAATGGCATGCATCTTGCCTTCCACACAAGCTCTACAAATTCGATCCCTTGAAAAGGAAACATGATCTTTTAGTCCAAGAATGTTGCCACCCTTGTGAAGATTTTGCAAAGTACGCATGTTTACGTGAGCTAGTCGGCGATGCCAAAGCCAACCCACGTCGGCTTTTCCGAAGAGACACATGGCTTGAGAAGTGGTGGCTCCGGAGAAGTCCACCACATAGAGCTCATGCTCCACGTGTCCCACGAAAGCCACTCTTAGCGACTTGCTCCACAAGAGGACCACAATGTCCTTATCAAAGAAGGGAGAGATCCCCATCTTTGTTAAGGCACGAACCGATAACAAATTATAGCCAAGAGATTCAACAAGCATGACATTGACAAGAGAAATGTCGGGCGCAACTACCACTTTGCCAAACCCGGTTACCTTAGACCTTGATAAGTCACCAAAAGTTACGGTTACTTGATCTTCATTAGGTTTCAACTCCGTAACAAGTTCTTTGCTCCCGGTCATATGACTTGTACATCCACTATCAATTATCCATTTTGAACCACCGGGAGCAAGATCCTACAAGAGATTAATTCTTGCATTTAGCAACCCATTGCTTCACAATGGGTGCTTTATGGTTAGCGACAAGAGATTTAGGAACCCAAATAGCATATGAAATAAAACCATAGTAGGGTCCAATGTAACGAGCACAAACATTCCCATAATAATCGACATATAAAGCATAGTTAGGGTTGTTGTCCCCGGCGTGATCTTTACGAGTAGGTTTGCCCCTTGTGACATTCCTACTCGCAAGACCTTCCTTGGATTGAATGGAGTCGGCCTTCTTGGCTTGAATGGGTTTGATGCTCTTGGGAATGCCCTTCTTGCCATTCATCTTGATGGGAGGCCCATATCCAAGACCTTCCTTTCCTTGTCGAGTGTGAGGCTCCACGATGGGAGTCTCAACAACTTGTTTACCTTTAAGAAGGATGATCTTGGATGTGGCGGCCTTAGTCATCTCACTCTTCAACCTAGGATTCTCCTTCACAAGATTAGCATTATCACAAGAACACTTAGAGGTAGAGATGCTAAGAGAATCAAGGTTAGTTAGCCGAGTTTGAAGTTGGGCATACGACTCTTTTAGAAGAGCATGTTCACTCTCCAAAGCTTTGTGAGCTGTGAAGAGCTTTTCCATGTCCTCAATGAGTCGAACATGCCCAACCGCAAATTCGGCTTTATCTTGTTGAGCCATCTTGAATTTAGCAAAGTACATATCACGATCCTTAATGAGCTTAGCATTTGAGGAGTTATGAGTTTCCTCAATAGTTTCAAGTTGCTCCTCAAGACGAGCATGAGACTCTTCAATCTCCTCAAGAGAGGACTTCAAATAAGATAGAGAAATAGCGTCTTCTCTTTCTATCTTACCCTTCTCTTCATTGAGATGCTCTAGATCACCAATTCGAACCCTGAGGGCACCAACATGTTTCTTGCTATCACCTTGCAAGTTAGTGATAAAGGAGTCGAACGCCACAAGCTCTTGCTTGATTTGAAAGCTAGAGGCATCATCAAGCTCATTCATTTCATTCATGAGAGAGGAGGAGGATGAAGGTACCTCCGATGCCTTTGCCATAAGACACTTTGAGCTCTTGGTGATGGGGTTCTCATTAGGCGATGTGAATAGAGACGATGAAGAGCTTGTCGTAGTTGAAGGAGTTCTTGTCGTTGATGGAGAGATGATAGTTGTCGAGGTAGTGGCAAGGGCCGCCACTTCATTTGGGGTTTCTTCCTCCGACTCTTCATCATCGGTGGGATACTCCTCTTGAGTCAACAACATGATGCGAGGCTTCTTGTTAAAAGGCCTCTTCTTTCCATAGGCCTTCTTGGGAGGCATCTTGGTTTTGTCCTTGAGCACTAGACGTCCACCATGCTCTTCTCTTTTCTCATAAGGGCACTCGGCAACGAAATGGAACTTGTCTTGACAATTGTAACATGTCCTTGACTTGGAGGGTGAGACCCTATCGGCTTGAGGTGCATTCTTGTCAAATCGCATCTTGCCTCTTGAGGGATTGTTCCAAAAGGTGCGAGCTGCAAGAGCAAGATAGTCATTGTAAGCAATCTTGAGTGCTTCCTCGGACATGGCGGCAAAGCTTCCAAGATCATCATCATCGTTGTCTTCCTCAACGGTAGCCTTCAAAGCAAGGTTGGTTGTGCCTCTTTGCATTCCAAGAGCCCTTGCCCTTGCATCTTGAGCATTCTTCGTGGCCACCTTGTATGCGGCCATCTCTTGCATAACCTAATTAGATGTCATGAGATGATAGTTGTGTCTTCCTTGAAGACTCTTGACGTCGGTAGGCTCACAAGCCATCATAGAGCTAACATACTTCCTTTTGATCCAAACATCATCAATATGAGAGGCACCCACTTCTCGAAAGCTTGTGGCTATGGTCACCAATCTTTGATACATCATCTCATGGTCTTCACCATCAAGCTTGAAGAAGCCCTCGGCTTCATTGCTCAAAGAGTCATAGCGGTTCCTTCTCATGCTATCATTTCCAACAAACAACTCGGATAGACCATCCCATGTCTCCTTGGCGGTGGTGAGATGTTGAATGCGAGCCATGTCCTTGTTCCCAACCGCCTTTTGGATCATGTAGAGAGCGGTGGCATCAAGTTGAGCCTCCACCACTTCTCTTCTTGTTAGGTTGGTCGGATCATGCGGCTTGTATCCAACTTGAATGATGCGCCACAACTCGATTGAAGAGCTGCAAACATGAGACTTCATCATGTATTGCCATTGATAAAAGGTGTAATCTTTAAGCAATGGGGGATCACCCCTATGAGAAACTTGCGGGTGAGGAATAATGGGATCGGGGGTATGGTATTGGGATGGGGGAGGAGTGGCGTTGTAGCCTTTAGGCACTTCATCATTGGATGATGGAGTGGTTTGATGGGTTGAGGAACTACTAGCATCACCCTTCCCATCCAAAGGCAATTGCTTTCCCTTTATCAATTCGGGGTCCACATCAAGAGTAATGCCCGGAAGCACCGGAGGCTTTGAGGGCAATGCAAGAGAGGTTTCTTTAGATGTCTTGAGAGACTCAAGCATATCATGAAACTTCTTGAACTCGGTTTGTATAGACGATGTCAACTTTGTTTCCAAAGAGTTGATATCGGCCATAGTGGCACCTTTCTCTTGCATTGCCGCCAAAGTCGCGGCGTCCGTTTCGGAACCCTCTTTTGGGTCAACTTGCATTGTCCAAGGTTGGTCTCAAGCGGTGAAGCTTTTAAGAGACAACTTGGCTCTGATACCAATTGAACGACAGTTGACCACCTAGAGGGGGGGGGGGGGGGTGAATAGGTGGTGACCAATTTTTATCTCTTTTTCAGTTTTTAGGCTAGCGGAAAATAAATTGTCTAGATGTGCAACTAGATGATACAAGTGACAAACTACAAGGAAACTAGGCAAGTACAGGAAATAAAGAGCGGTAAAGGAGAGTGGAACGAAACAACCGTAGGAACTCGAAGACCAAGTTTTTATCCCGAGTTCCACCACATAGGTGTACGTCTCGTTGGAGAGGTGTGAGCTACCACAAAGATTTTCTCAACGCCACAAAGGCCTCACCCTATTCTCCTGTGAATTCGACCACAAAGGTGTGAGTCCACACTTCCACTAAGGACTCCTTTAAGGGCGTAGAAAGTCCCGTAGAAATTCGTGAGGCACACACCCACAACTAAATTGGGGGCTCTCACAACGATCACAACTGGTCACTTCCACAAAGGAATCCACAAAGGATCAAATTACACAAGGTTGAACCTAGCTATCCACAAAGGAACCCTAGATTCGTTGCCCCTCAAGAAATAGAGGGGGAAAGTCAAATCGCTTCGGTGGAGATGTAGATCGGTGGCTTCTCTCTCAGATCCCCAAGTATCAACGGATTTGAGTGGCTAGATTGGGAGATCCGGGAGAAACGAGCTTCAGCACCAATGGAGGAGAGAGAAAATCTGGAAGCTTAGGAAGCTGGAGGTAGGTGGAGGGGTATTTATACCCCTCCTCAAAATCTGCCCGTTGCACAGCCGCCAGCCCGGAAATCTCCGGGTTGAGGACCGGAGATCTCCGGACCCCGGAAATTTCCGGTGCAATTTCCGGCTGAGCAAGAAACTGGATCAGTACTGGTTGGGCTTCTTGACTTGGTCGAAATTCCTCTGTCACTCGGAGATCTCCGGATTGGGGCTCGGAAATCTCCGAGCGCCGAAAATCTCCGAGAGGATTTCCGGCTAAAATTGTTTTGGAGTCAGTACGCAATTTGAGTTCTGGACTTGGTCGAAATTCCTCTGTCACTCGGAGATCTCCGGACTGGGGCTCGGAAATCTCCGAGCGCCGGAAATCTCCGGGAGGATTTCCGGCTCAGCTTGAGTTGGAGTCAGTACGCATTTGAATTCAGACTTAGTGATAATTAAGGATGGCTCGGAAATCTCCGGTCTGTGGACCGGAAATTTCCGGGCCCCGGAAATCTCTTGACTGAATTCCTGAACAAATACCTGGTGTAATTGAAATGACATTTAGGCAACCTAAGTATTCCTTTTTGACAGTCAACCTGTAAAATAGCCTGCATGCTTCATCACAAACATTAGAATACGTTTTGTGTTGTCATTAGTCACCAAAACTTGGGAGTACATAGAATGCACTTTCAGAACATGCTGGTTTTTCTCTAAGTCTGGAACTGCCTGCGCCCTGGCCAGGCCGGAAGTTCCTCCGAAACTTTGGCCGGAACTTTCCGGGGTGACCGGAAGTTCCGGCCTAAGTGACCGGAAGTTCCGGCCTGCGCAGTAAAAAACGGCTAGTTGGTGGAGGGGGGTATAAATACCCATCCACCTACCTCCAGCATTTTTAGCTCTTACACTCTCTCTCATCATAAATTGCTGAATCTCAAATCTTCAAGATCTCCCAACTCCTCCACCCAAATCCGTTGATCTTTGGAGGAGTGAAGGAGAAGGCCCCGATCTACTACTTCACCGAAGCGATTTGTAATATTCCCCCATTCACTTGGGGATTTCGAGTCTAGGGTTTCCTCAAGGAAAACCTAGGTCTCACCATTGTTGGTACTTGGTGTAAGCTTGACCTGTTGTGGTCTTGACCTTTTGTGGTCATCTTGGGAGCCCCCAATTAAGTTGTGGGTGTGTGCCTCAAGCGTTTGTAAGGGATTCGATCTCCGCCCTAAAAGGGGATCAATAGTGGAAGGTGAACTCGCAACCTTTGTGGTTGAGTTCATCGGAGAAGAAGGTGAGCCTTTGTGACGTTGCGGCTAACCTGTTGTGGTAGCGCACACCTCTCCAACGAGACGTACACCCTTGGGTGGAACTCGGGATTACATCTTCGTCTCCGCGTGTTTCACTTGGTTCCCCTTATCCTTTCTCCTTACTCGCTTGTCCTGTTATCTTGTTTCTCTTAACTTGTCATTTAGGTAAATTCACCATAGTTGCATATCTAGAGAATTTACCTTTGTGTTGAGACTAAAACTGAAAAGACCTAAAATTTGAACTAGCACCTATTCACCCCCCCTCTAGGTGCCGGATTCCCGTTCACAACCTTCTCGATCTCGACGTCAGTGGACATGGTGATGACGACGAAGGCGACCCTGACATAGTTGACGAAGATGAAACATATGCAGTTGATAAAGATGGATGTAGGCGAGCAGTCGCGTATGAGACAGTCCCCAAAAACCTAATCGCACATCTCCCGTACAGAATGCAGAGATGCAGGGCTTTGGAGGACTGCTCTTCTATCAGCCGTGTACGTGGTAAAACGAGATGGGATCACTGACGACAGCAGTAGGGAGAGGAGCGGTAGTGGTGGTGTGGGAGTAGATGCGATCTATTCTCTGTCTTCAGAGAGGAGCGACCTCTCAATAATATAGGAAACACACGTAATGAAGGACCATGAAGACTAAAAACATACATATTTAATAGCACTTAAGACAAAATGTTTCAGCTAGCAATTCATGTCCATTAACACTTTGACATCTCATTCCTGTGTGACAAAAACAATACATTGGCTCGGCGAGATTCCGCAATCCACGGCGCGCGCGTCATGACGAGATGGGCGGCAGAGGAGGGGACCGCGCATATAGAACGCCTCACACCTAATCATACTAGTAGGATAATGACTTAGTATATAAACTGATGTGCATCTCTCCTAACTAATAATGTGAGACTAAACTTCCATCATATGCCAAAAGAAACTTGGGTTTTAATGATTTTTTTAGAATTGTTAAGTGGGCCAAAAGAACCCAATATATCAGCAGTCTAGATATAGATACATATGAATTCTAAAAAAATATGAAACATCTTCTATATTATAAAACAGAGGGGTAAATTATCATGTCCGTTAGCATTTGACACATTATATATTTATATGTCCCACACTGGGTTAATCAAGTTTATCACGTTTAGTTGGCGCGATGACTCACCAAGTCGATTGAATAGTTCAATGGATGACAGAAACGCAACTGCCGCTGTTTTCGCTGACGCTGCCTTCCGTGTTCTGTACTAGTGTTCGTTCTTCGGAACCCCCATTCTGCGTAGTATTCTCCAAGGCTATCACAAGAAAAACAGATTAAAGTATGTGGATCATGGATCTTGCTTTCTTGCTCGCCTCAACATCTTTTTTTCGGATACTAAAACAAGCATACGGGACAAAAATAAACCCAGAAATTCATTGTTTACTGTTGTACAATTTTAACTCGAGTCGCCAATCCAATCACAGCCCGACACGTCGGTGGCCGTGACCATTCGAGGGACGTCTGCTCAAAATAATTTATCCGCTGACTGCTTTGCTACTGGACCGCCCAGGAAAACTGAATTTTTGTCACGGCCATTGGCGGCTTTCACTTGGACTGGGCATCGATCACCTTTGGTTGTATAAGCCTATAGCCTATAACTAGTTAACGTGATAATAATAATCAAGAGGTACAAACTGGCTGACAAAATAATCGAAAGAGTATACAAAACGATGCAAAGCGCAATAAACGTCGACATCCCCTGGCAGTGACACGTAGGCCGAGTAAGTACGGAGTTACCATTGAAAATTGGCATGGGATCACACGCAAATGACAATTGAAAATTCGCGGGATCTCACGCAACGGTCCAGATCAAGCCCGTAGTCTCTTTAATTCACCTGCTCCATCGTAAGCAGCTCGGTGACTACGCTAGTAGCACTTGATAACTCTTCACCTAGGGGTGTTTGTTTGCTCTGTGGCTGGCTGGTTGTGGCTGGCTGCGCTGCTGTGTGGGGAAAGCTGCTGTGTAGAGAAAGCTGCTTTTTTGAGTGTCACTGTTTGGTAACCTGACTGGCTGTCTAGCTGTGTGATGATAAATTGTCTAAAATACCCTCAGAGTTCCGAGGACATTTGTATTTAGTGATTAAACATAACAAACAATTGTAACAAAAATGAAAACAAATCACTTTTCTATGGTTTACAAACTGAAAATTATTTTAACTAAAATTTTGCGCACAAATAGAAGTTTGCAGTCAATAATGGCTTTGAACTGAGAATAATAATGCCAAGAATAATGGTGCACTTGGGCACGCCCTTTTTTAAGGTGTATGTACTAAAGTGTAAGATTATCTATTGATTTTGTCAAATAAAAGTGTCTTATTACTGTATTAGTTAGCCTTATAAATATTAACTATCCATTGCATGTTTACACATGAACTAGTAACAAACAAGAAATTATGTCGTCATATTGTTCTTAATTATTTACCTTGTATACCGAATAAAGCTAGCTCTAGTACTGGTACCCATACACTACACGAGCAGGCAGTGGTCACAGTGTTTGGATTCCTCTGCTCGGTCAAACAGACATCGTATAAGGGCTCGGTGGCAGATTGTGTGTAAATAGTACCAAGAATAAGGGCAAACCAATGTATCGTTTCAGTTTAAGGGAAAAGCTGCGGGAAGCACGTTCCTAGGTGCTTCGCTCGCGCTGTGTATTCTCGGATTCGGCTTTGGCAAAGCCAGCGAGGAAGTCACCCTGTTTGTTTCCATTCTCTGACTTTTTTTACTGGAAAGCCCTTGTAAGCCGAAACAAACACCAAACAAGATATTATCTCCGACTCAAGATATTGTTGTGTCAGTTACGTTCTCTTCTCTGAAGATGCAACAAAGACCAAACAAGCGGTGTCGGTGTCGGACTTAAAAATATATAAAGTATGTGTTTTTCAGAAAGAATCAGAGTTTTTTCTTCTGTAATTGTGGGGCCTGTCCTAATTCTAGACGTGTGTAGTTTGTAATTGTTGGTTGTGGTTTAATAAATTGAGATGTTAGCCATAAAAAACATACTACTCACTTGTCAACTTTCGACATATCACTCGTCTTCATCCACTCCTTTTGTCTAGCATGGTCTACTATAAATCTGATGTGCTCTAGACCGGTTTCTCGCACGGCCTGTGCGCCCGCGGAAAGGTTCCAAAGAACGTCAGTGTTTCTCTCCCGTGATGCTGCCAACCCGGCCGAGGTCGAGGTGTGGGCACATGATACTTGCAATTTTTCTTTCCTGATTGACGAAAAACAATTCCTTTGTAATTTTGCCCTTCGTTGTGAGCATTCCAAACCAATCGATCTTACGGGGAGGTAAATATGCAGATCCGGGTCGTGGGGAGGTGGGCCGAGGACTCCTCCGGCTTCCCGTTCCCAGGCGTCGCCTCGGCACGAGCGCAGCAGGTCCACCACCACCACGTACTCCACACTACTATCTTCCGAGGTGAGCACGTAGCTGCACATGCTCAACATTCGGCTTAATTTGGTCGACCGTAGTGCTAACTTATATGGACTCACTGCAGAATGGTAGCAGCGCCGGTGGCGACATGACGACGGGACAGATGGTGCTGTTTCTGCAAGAACCTGTGGAGCCGCGGAGCGAGGAGGACGAATTGGCGTCGACGACGCGGGTGCAGCTTCTGGAGCGTCAGGTAGCGGCGTCGAAGCAGACGGAGACCAAGATGCTGGAGTCGCTGGTCCACCAGACCAAGCAGCTGGAGCAGGCCAAGATCGCGCTCGAGGAGGCCAAGCTCGAGGTCGCCACCCTGCGGCACGGCGCCGGGCACTCGCAGCCGCAGCCGCAGTGGAGCGTCATGGACCTCATGTTCGGCGGCGTCGACGAGGAGATCAACGGGCTGAGGGGGAAGCTCGGGGCGGCGGTGCTCGCCGAGGAGAGAAGCAGAAAAACCGCGGACGATCTCGCAGCCGCGCTGTCCGCCGTCACCATGGAGGCCAAGCAGGTGAAGGCGTGGCTCTCCGACGCGCAGGCCGAGCTGGAGCGCGCCGACGCCGAGGCCGGGCGGCTCGAGGGGCTGCTGCGCACCGCCGAGGCGGAGCTCTGGTCGGCGACCGAGCAGCTCGACGGCGTCACGTCCGAGTGGAAAGAGGCCGCGGATGCGTGGAGGGCCAGGGAGAAGGCGCTGCTCGCACGCGCCCGTGCTGCCGAGGACGACGCCGACGGCGCACGGCAGGAGAACGCCGAGCTCGCCGAGCTGCACCGGGCGGTCGAAGACGAGAACGGCGGCCTGCGGCGCGCGCTGGAGCGAGCCGTGGAGGAGGCCAACGCGGCCAACGAGTCGCTCGAGTTCGCGACCGGCGAGAACTCCAAGCTCCGCGACGCCCTCGCCGATAAGGAGGACGCCGTGGAGTCCCTGAGGCGGGAGAACGAGGCACTCAAGGCTAGCGAGGCCGCGGCGCAGGGCCGCGCCAAGGACCTCGACGATCAGCTCGCGGCCGCGGCAACCAAAAATGAGAAGGCAACGGGTTTGCCGCTGGAGAAGTGGAGAAGCGAGGCGCAGGGCAAGCTAGGCGCGGCGTTCCTGGACTCCGGCAGGGTGGTGGCCACGAGCCGGAAAGACCACCGGATGTTCGCGTCTATCAGCAACATCGCCGAGCTCAGGTCCGCGGCGGCTGCAGCGGCCATGGACGACTACGACTACGAGTTCGATCACTTCGAACAGGGGAGAGGAGGACAGTATGGCGGCCTGGACCACGCCATGAAGCACAGGAAGAGGAGGTCCGTTCTTCGAAAATTTGGGGATTTCTTCAGGAGGAGAAGCTTCCACAAGTCGGAATTCGTCCCAGTGCCGCCACTACACTAGCTAGCTAAATCGAAGTAGAATCTTACAGTATATGGAGTATTTGCGTTGTGTGCTTGCTTGATACGACGAAACTTTCGCATAATAAATGAATGTATGTATATCACCCAGTAGTTTTCTCTTCTCTGTGATTCTTTCTTTTCTTCCCCTACTGATGAAAATTCGATCATATACTTGTCTGCCCCAGAGTGACACGTGAAAAGAGTCACAAAAAAATTCCATGTAGGAATTCTAAATACATGACACCTTAATTTTTATGCTATTTGAACGATTTTGCTTTATGTGTTCTAAAAGGGGCCATAAAGGGGTGCTGCGTCCAAAACCTGAAAGTGGTGGGGTATATAGACTTTTTGTAATATATACATATGTTTATACATTTATTTTTGTTCAGATCTAGACATCTTGTATTCGTAACGGAGGGAGTATGTGATATGCAGGAAGAGAGGGAAGCTGGCAAAGCTGAAATCCAGGAGAAGGATCTGGGCAAAAGGAAAACCAAAGAAGTAAAATCCATCAAAGGTAACTTGACTTGACCTCGTTATTTGCCTGTCATCCCCATACATAATCACACGCAAGTTACGGTCAATGAATACGCGTGAGTGTATCGTATATGGTCACCCGAGAGTGTATAGCACCGTGGGCGCAACATTGACCGGTGTCCAGTAGCGATGTTTTGGCAAAAAGACCCTCTAAATTTCGATGCTCCGTCTCCTGCTCTCGTGCCTGTCTGCCATTGCACGCTCTGCCTCTGTGCCACCTCGCCACCGTAACTCACCAGCTTATGTTGCCTCGCCGGCAACAACAATTACAGCACCACGTGCCGGCGGTCGGGCGACTCAGTGCGCCGCCCACTCCACGCCTGGGCAGGGTTGTGCTCCCACCCTAAACCCGTTTTAAATTTAGTCCTCTTACTTTTATTATTCAAAATTTGTTTAGCTGTTTGGCCTATCCAGTTGCTGAAAGTGGGCTCAACTTTCCGACAGACCATCGGTTACGCGCAAAGGCCTCAGTAGTGACCTCGTACGACCCAATTGCGCGTATATGGTGATCGTAACTAGTGTACTCCTATGTATGGTGATGACGACGAGTAACAAGGTCAAGTTTAGTGACCATTGGGTCACAAGGTTCAAAAACTCATGAATAGGAAAAACATAGTATTCTCAAAGATTTGGCAGTGTAAAACATAAGATTGTAAAATGCAGAAAAACTACAGGAATAATCGTCTGGATGAAACATAGTAAAGACACATAGAAAGTGTCTCAATACTATTACGCACTTGAGTCTAAAAAAGAGTTTAAAGTGGATGTTAAATTGTTATGAATTTGAGGCATAAGAATCACATCCATAGGATTTTGGTGGCACCATTATTTTAAACCAAAGATGATCCATAGAAAAAATTGGAATCATATGAAATCTTTTAAAATTCCTATAGGGGCTAGTGGATTTTATTCAAACCAAAATATTGCGCCGTTTCGAAGCTCTCCTCCCCTCTTCGCTTCCTCTGCTCCCCTGTCTCGCCCCGCGAGGCCGTCACCGCCAAATGCGAGCGCGAGACCCGCTGACCGGGCGAGCGGCGAGCCCTACTGCCCTAGCCGCCGCCCCGCAATTCTCCTCCGTCCCCGCGCCGCAGAACCCTTACTAAACTCTAGGGCCACATCGCCATAGCTGCCGCCTCCGCTGCTGTCTCTATGGACTTCTACTCTGACGACGACTGGGACCTCGAGTTTGACGAGGGCCTCAAGGAGGACCTCGACCTTGTCCGCCGTTCATGCAGCATCACCGGCACCGACCCCCGACGCTGCCGTCGCCCAGGTATCCTCCTACCACGCTGCCCCCGCGGCCACAACGGGGGCGGCCCCAGCTGATGGCTCGTCGGACGAGGAGGAGGAGGAGGACCTGGCCCTTGTCCGCAGCATCCGCGTGAACCTCCACCTGAACAAGTCCTCGACCTCCTCGCCGAGCCCCCCCTCCCCGAGGCCCGAGCCCGATCTGCGTCTGGTCGCTGTCCGACACGGACGACGACGAATAGGACGACCTCGAGACGCTCCGAGCGATACAGCGCCGCTTCTCGCACTACCACTCCAGTGAGTCCATTCGCGATTCAGTCCCGTCAGATTCCACTTTGGAAGCACCAGGTGAGTGTTTTCGGCTTGTCTTTGCGATTTGTTTGTGTATATTACATCTAGGATGCATATAATTGCCTGGTAATCTGAATTAAAATTTAGGCAAACATATGAGAAATTGAGAATATGAGACTTGTAGCTGAAGTGCTGAACTGTGATCAATTATAAAATATTCATTGCATTTTGTTTTGGTACAAAAGAATGGTTGGATTGACATTAATTAATACAGTATTTCTGGTATTTACATTTTCTAAAATTTATCAGTATTGATGTTTATAAAGGCCAGTAACTAAGAGCATCTCCACACGGTGCCTCTAAAGGAGTGTCCCGCACCCCCCAATTGGGCCTCCTTTGAGGGGTGTCGGACACATGTCCGGACAACATTTAGAGGCCGCCCACAACGGCACTCCCCAAAGGCCCCATTCGCGCGCAAACTGTCGAACACCTCGTGGACGCGTGAACCGGCGCCGGGAACCGCCGCGTCGATTGGCATTGCGTTGTGCAATATTTGCGCACGAACCGCTTCCACGCCGCTTGACCGGTCCTTCGTCTTCGTCCTCGTTTTCCACGCCACCTAACCGGTCCTTCGTCTACCTTTCGTGTCGCGTTAATGGTCAGGCAGATGGCCGCAGCAACTAACGCGTCTTGTCGGCGTTAATGCGGCCACCGCCCCCCGGCCTACCCTCCCCGCTATAAAACCTGTGCTCCTCGCCGTCCTCCGCACACAATCCACCGCACAATCCACTGCGCTCTCCCCTCCAGCCAAGATGTCGCCGTGCCGTGGAAGCACCGACTATGTCGGCGTCCGGGAGCACCTCGACGGCACCTTCTCCGCCGTGCTGCACGCCTGCGGACATCGCTTCTTCCTCGGCCGCTTCGACACGGCGCAGGGAGCCGCCTGCGCATATGACGCCGCGACGTGGCACCTCCGCCTTCCTCGCGACGAGATGAACTTCCAGGACGTTCAAACCCGCTGGCAGACGATTGAACGGGTGCTAGAGCCGCTCCTGAACTACTCCAACGAGCGGCGCCGCCACCTCGCCGAGCAGCAACGCCTCGAGATAGCCGAGGAGGATAAGGAGCGACGCTGATACTGGCGCTCGTGGACAAGACGGCGCGCGCAGATCAAGTTCAAAGATAAAGCCAAAGACAGAAGGAGAAACCGGTCGGAGAACCGCTACGACAAGGAGGAGCGGTGATAGTTCATCCCCGCGCAGGTGGAGAACCCAACGATCCCACCAGATGACCCGCGCTGGAACGATCTATCATCGTCTGAGCCGATGTCTTCCTCAACTGAGGACTTGGACGCGTACGATTGGACTCGGACTAGCCGGGGCCGATTTTAGTTTTAAATTTATGCAAAATTTCGTGTAAAATCGCCGAACTATCTACAAATTTCTATTAAGTTTACTATATTAAACACGTACGACTGGGCGCCGGGCCGTGTCGACATTAAACGCGGCGCAACGGCCTCCTGCATAGCGTTCGTTAACACAGGGAGAGGCGCGTGTGTGTATGACGGGTGGGCCAGCGCTGTCAGGATAATGCCCGAGTCGATGTCCGGCACCTCCAGGAGGGCCTCCAAGTATAGAGGCCCGATAGGGTGTGCCGGGCATAAAAATGCTCGGGGCGAGGCTTTGGGGGTGCCGCTGGTGACGGTTTTTGGTGTCAGGCCCCCCAAAAGGGCCTTTAGGGTCGTTTAGAGGCCCCTGGTGGAGATGCTCTAAGCCGTGCTGCAGCTAGTAACTTTTATCAACCTTAAGTTGGAACGTCAAACTATGGGATGTGCTACACATTATGTGGTGTTATCCTGATACCAGGTTTGCAATGCACGAGAATAACCATTACAGACTCTATGCTTGACAACAGGATGCAATATTGAAGTGGTTTTCTGATTCATGAGCTATTATATGTAAGTAGAACTCAGTTCTCGGTCTGTTCTATTGAACGCACATATACCAATAGTATAATTGGGAACTCAACATATGCAATGTAAGGATAAGTCATAAACTAGGTGAAAAGTAGATATGTCGCTTGATAAAGAGGCCCTTAGTCTTTATTTACGTACTGCAGGCACTTCCACTGGGCGACTGGAGAGCATGAAAAGCGAGACAGAAAAGGGAGGGGGCGATGAATCTATTGCACATCAACCTGGTGAAGTGGATATAATGAAGCATAATTCAAAGGCTATCACTAAAACTGGGTTCCCAAAAGCTGCACTGTTGTTAGTGGATGCTCTCAAGTCTCAGGAAGAACAGAGACTGCCAAAAGTTTATTAGAAGGAAAATGATTAACATTGAAGCAAAGATTGAAGTGTAGAAGGATCTTAGGGGTCGTGTGAAATCTCTTACGGATATCAGTTAAGCTGCAAAAGATCATTTGGCAAAAAATTGTGCCAGAAGGTGGATCCTCGTGTTTGGTTGATTTCAAACTAAGTGCACAATCTGCAACGGTAATAATAAACATCGGAATTTGGAACTGTGTTTTGTATGTTATATGGCATATATGTTTGGTATTCTAGTGTAAGTTGGCACAGCATGTGTTGACAGCCATTCTTATGTTTTTGCTGGTTTTCATGTATGGAATACGTATTTGTATATTTCGCTGCTCTCTCGAGGCCATGTTCCCATGATCATATGATTGCTTGATTAATAGAAAAACAATATGAAATAGCATCCATTTAGGTTTCTGGTGGCCATCCTCAACACAGATTATGTATGAATCAGACTTAGTTAGCAGTGTATCTATCTAGTGTATGATTAGCTGTTGATTTGCAATTATTTTGTGATATTTTATTCGTGCTGATTAAGTTACTTCAATCCTTTTCCTGTGAATATGTATATATTTTGTGGAATTTTACTGAATTTCTATTTATCACACTTAAATCTTTATATTTATTAGATCAAATCTACATGAATTGTCCCTACTGTACACATACATATTCTCCTTCGGTTGCACGGACATTTTTTCCCTTTCATGGTTGAGAATGGTACACAAAACCTATTAGTTTGCAAGTACATACCATGGGAGTTTCTTTAGTTACATTTTGCTCTGTCGTTTGCGCAGGCATGATTGTCAATTGTTTAGCATTCTAAACTTCTTAGAAACATATAACATGGTACTTACAAAGGATGTCTACATTACTTCTTGGCCCTGCTTTGTAAGTACCATGTTATATGAACCTTCATGCAGAGTAGACACAGGATGTCTACATTACTTCTTGGCCCTGCTGAGAACCTTCATGTTTCAAAATACCAAATTGTACTTAAACAATTCCTGATGTCGCTACAGAAGCAATCATGGTCAGATATGGAGAAAGACAGACTTGCTAAGGGAATAAAACAACAGTATCAGGAAACACTGATTAAGGACTTAATGAAGAATGTAAGGTTTGTCGAATTTCGATCATCGATTCTACATGACGACTTAATACCGCATTGAACAACCTATTATCTTAGTTTCTCAATTATTCATTGCTTACACTTGAAGAGTACCCACTGTCCTGCTTTTGTGTAAGTTTTGTAATCGTCCTGTTTCTCCATGGTACCCACAATAGGATTAAAATATTGTAGGCGTAGGGACAGATGTACGGGCGTTGCATTAATAAGACAATTCATGTAATATCAAAATATAGACATTTGCAGATAAATAAGATAAATCATCCAAGTATTAATTAATCATAAGCATGTGTTCCAATTTAGTTCTGCGAGGTGCTCGGAATGAGAAATTTGCACATCATATTTTTACTTACCAGCCCGTTTGCAGCGGGCCTCAAGGGAATCTACTGGTAATTAAGGTACTCATTTTAATAAAATACCGTAGCAAAGCAGTAATATTCCGTAAAAATACGTGATCCTCACATCACAACCATCCCCTCCGGCTGTCCCAATTATTGTCACTTTGGGCCTTTGGTTCCGTAAATTAATATGTGTATATAACTCATTTATATATATGATCTAAAACATCGATTACCCTCATGATACAATAACATGTTCAGATCTGAAATTATGACACTCGGGACCTAGTGTCAAGTATTAAGCATAACAAGTTGCAACAATGACGTAAAACACCGATAACGGATACTAGGCACCATGCCCTAATAATATTACATCTATTACATGAATGATCTAATCCAATCTCTATCATCCCCTCAAGCCTACATCGAGGAATTACTCACGCATGGATGGGGGAAACGATCATGGTTGATGGAGAGGCGTTGGTGATGTCGATGGTGATGATCGATCACCTTCGATTCCCCGTCCCGGCGGAGTGCCGAAACATGAACTTATGTCTGTGGCGGCAGCGTACGGATGTGTTTCTGGGAAAAGTGTTCAGGGGTCCGTCGTTTTTTAGGTCTGAGGGGGTATATATCCGAGAGGGGGACGTGAGGAGGTGGTCGAGTCGACCTCCTCATGTGCTGGCGCGGCAAGGCTGGCTCGTGGCCCCCCTCCGTCTGGTCTTCTAGCTCCGTGGGTCTTCGGGCAAAATAGGGACTTTCGCATAATTTCTCGAGAGGGGGACGTGAGGAGGTGGTCGAGTCGACCTCCTCATGTGCTGGCGCGGCAAGGCTGGCTCGTGCCCCCCCTCTGTCTGGTCTTCTACCTCCGTGGGTCTTCGGGCAAAATAGGGACTTTCGCATAATTTCTTGTATTTTTTCCTAAATTTGAATTTCTGCACAAAAATAAGACATCAGGCCAATTCTGCTAAAAACAATATTAATATGTGTTAGTTACATTCAAAACACACAAATTAGAGATAAAAAAATAACAAAAGTGTTCGGGAAAGTAGATACGTTTTGGACAGTAGGGACTAGCCCACGGATGGTTGGCTTCAACCACCACAAACACTTTTATGATGGTGTGCTCATCTATCTATAGTATATAAATGAGAACAACCCAATATGAGTATTTCTCTCAACATGCAAGGTGTCCAACTCATTAAGCATCCATGATCAATAATTACCATCCACATAAGCAAATCATCCACCTCACAAAATACGTCATCTCATAAGAAAAACACTTGCCACCTCAGCTAATCTGCACGTCATTTTTTAATAGCCTCAACTTCAAATCACCGGCTGTTGGCCTTCATCTCCTTTATGGATCGTGATCCAATTAGTACATCTTTCCACTGAGTGTTTGCTTTTAATTCATTGTTAATTAAACCTGTTCCTCTACTACAATACCTCCTCACGTCCTCGCCATTGCCAAATCAATGGAGCCATTCATAATCGTAAGAGTAACTGGTGGAGGAGGAGCCCAAGAGACATTTCCGCCATTAAAAACCTTGGCACTTGCTCGAAGGGGTTCTAACTTGGCCAGATGGTTCAATGTTGGAAGCAACGAGCAACTAGGCGGCAAACACCATGCATGGGGTCAATCTCTACGGTCATCATCTCCAATTTGACCAATCGTATGCAGCACAACCATTTGAGTTTTTTTTCCGAAATACAACCATTGTGAGGTATCCCTTATTCCTTGCAAATCTATCTCATGTAATATCGTTTGTCCTATGTAGTTGTTTGAGTTAAATCAAAATTCCTGATGTTTTTCTTAAGCACTGATATTTCCGTTCATGAGAATTGATGTTTTTCTTAAGCACTGATGTTTCAGTTCATTAGAATAAACGTGTACCTTTGTAATTGTTTTTTAGAAGCGTGCAGTAATTGTGTCCTTTTTTCTCCATCCAAAAATTATTATATCAAGTCTAAATTACATATTACGTAATAAATATGTGTTGAAGGAGGCTAATTCTCTTATTGACAAGGTTATACCAAACGGGTACCCCTTCGTGTGGGTACCTGGTGAACGTAATGACTAAATCTCAATTGTCAATAGGCTGAAGAAGCCCAACAAGCGAAGCCCAAGTCAAAGATATATACCATAGATAGCATAGTCGGTAGTATTTTCCATATATGTAGTCCTAGTCGGTTACAACCTGAGACATGTACCCCTATATAAAGGACAGGAGCGAGACCGATCAGGGACACGCGCCATCAGAATCACCAAACCCAAGGAAGATCGACATCTTTCTAGACCCCTATACTCGCCGCATATACACAATCAATAACAAATAAGCAGGAGTAAGGGTTTTACCTCACTCGAGGGCCCCGAACCTGGTAAATCCCGCTTGTCAGCCGATGAATCTACCAACACCACATGTTCTCTACCTCATAAACTCTTACCCTAGGCTAGTAACGATGAGTATTGATGGGGACATCCCTCGTGAATTGGCGCGTCTGTGGGAATAGGTGGTGTTGAATCTACGGATTTTTGGTCCAAATTTCAAATGGCGATCCGCCGTCTCCTTCAAAGAGATGCACATCAGCAACAGCAGATCGTATCCAGATCACATGCGACCACTCGCCAAAAGCAGCATCGCCAGCAAGAATCAGGCCATACTCACCCGAAGCTCAGGGGATCTACTCCAGTCTCAATTCAGTTTTTGATCTAACTATTGGGGGACATAACTTCTTTGTTGATCAGCTTGGTGTGCAGGATTTAGTCGAACAGATCACGACTCAGCCACTTCAGAAGAGATCGACTGAGACCGCATCTGCAGCAGACAAGGAAGATACCCTGGCGCAGACCGATCTGATCCCGCCACCACAATCTCCAACAGATTCAATGACGTCCGCAGAATTTAACAAATTCATGGCGGATGAGTTCCCTGAAGAGGAAGAGCTGTCGACTACCTCAGTCGACGACATGATCATATCGACGACTTCGGCTGGAAGCAATGGAGCGCCAACATCACAGATCGTTTCGATCTCGTCCATAGCAGGATCCATGTCCACAAGGGAATTCAACAAATTCATAAAGCAAAACGACATAGAAGAAGAAGTGCAGTCAACCCTCCATATCAACCAAACCGAAGACTATATGCAAATCGACGCTCCAGAAGAAAGATTTCACCAACACGAGTATGATGAGCCTGCAGAAGACAACATACGTTTAGCCGACTTCACTCGCGTAGAGATCCAAGCTCCACATCATGTTGCCATTGACTACGATGCACATACGCAACAAATAGAAGATGACGAAAGCAGCAAAAGCGTAGAGCGGGATAGAGATAGCAAAGAAGCATATGAAGAGCACTCAGACTACACATATCCTTACTATATACCCCAGCATGTTTACGTGGCAACATACGCGGAAACATCGGAAAACGCAGTCAATTGACAGCCAGTCGAGTATACACAGACATTCACTCTACCAGATGGTACCACCACTCTGGACATCACGGCAGAGATGGCTACAAAGATAACGAAGGTCATTGAAGAAGGCATAAAGATGCCAGCAGACGCAACTCCAGATGAGTTGGCAACATACAACTACTTCAACTGGCAGGAGTTGCAGCGCTTGAAACAATACAGAGCAACACTCGAAGAGCACCGAAGGCAAGCAAGCATATCAAGCACACGTAAACGACAACTATCCATGAGTTCTACAGGGGCAACCGAGTCACGACGCAGATCCAGATTCGACAGAATCCCTGAACACAAAAGAGCAGACGTCACTCAAAATTTGACCAACTCGTTTCTAACCGTCGACTCTGACGGTATAATCCAACCTAAAACAGCAGAGGGAGCTCTCATATCCATAGGAGCATACCTCCAAGCAGGAAAACCATCGGCAGGTGACCCGGCTGAGGCAAGATACCTGCAACAAATGAAGGCCCTGGAAATCGCAGCAAAAGAACTGGTCGATGGAAGAAGGAGAAGATGTAGCAGAAGCCGCTCGAGAGAGCGCTTTTGTCGCAGTCCTCAGCGAAGCAGCGGAAGGAAAAGTTCAAGCCGTCGCAGATCAAGAAGCCGATCAGTAAGCAGGTCAAGAGGATCAGGCGGTCGCGAATCGCCTGACAATCGCAACGCATGACCATGCGGAGCACAATGCTTCACTCGAAGGTATCAGGAAACAAAACTCTCAAAGAAGTTTGGCCTGCCAACTATGCCAAAATTCAACTCAAAACAAGAACCCTCGGGGTGGCTGGAAGATTAAAAACTGGCAGTCATATGCCAACGAGGAACAACAACGACGACACTGCAATACATACAGCTAATGCTCGAAGGCACGGCCCGCGACTGGCTCAAGTCTTTACCCGAAGGAGCCTACGATTCCTGGGATCACTTCAAAGATGACTTCATAAAATATTTTGACCCCTCTGGGAAAGATCAAAAACATTCGAAGAATTAAGAGCATGCCGGCAAAAGACAGACGAGAAACTTAGGTCTTCCATCAGACGATGGGCCTCCATCAGAAACTCTGTGGGTGCAATATCAGAAGACAGAGCGATGGACGCCTTCACAAATGGGGTCTACAGGAAAGACTTCAGAGAGGCACTCGGACGGCAAAAACCAAAAAACATGGCGGAGCTCATGAAATTAGCAACCGAGTGGGCAGATGGCGAAGATGCAGCTCAGAGCAAAACCCCACACTCACCACAACAACATCGCGACAGACGGGACAGTCGCGACCATCGTGACAATCGAGATCATCAGGGTAGAGATGACAAACGACGACGACGTGATCACGACGGTAGGGACAAATGCAATGTCAAATTCATGGCATCAGGATTCTCAAGTGGCGATCGCAGTCGAGATGACTGAAAACAAAATAACCACCAAGAAGTCAGAAGCAGTTACAAGAACGACAGGTCAGTCGATCGACAGGACAACAAAAATCATGACCAACGGGGAGGTGGCAGCAAACAAGACGGACAACAACGATTAGATCCAAAAATAGAGAATCCGTGGAGACTGCACTTATTCAAGGACCCAAAGACGAGGAGATTAATATCAAGTCATACGATTGAAAACTGTCGAGAATTCGGACAGTTGTCAATCGAATACGAAAAAGGAACAGGGGCAATACATTCGAACGTATGGTACCCACAGCACAAGGCGCAGCACTACCACCACCACCATATGACCCTAACGGTCAAGCCGCAGGAGAGGTATATTACGCGCACCAACAGGTGGTGGATCAGCACTCCAGACAGCAGAGGCAAGCATACATGATCCAGAAAGGGCGACCATCAAACATGCAATAGAAATTACACACCAGGCATGTCAACATGGCAGTCATGGCACCACCGGCTGTGCCAGAATACCTTCGTGGATCTGAAACAACAATCACATTTAGTCGAGAGGACCACCCACCATCCGTATATAGGCCAGGACATTCCGCCCTGGTAGTAGAGGCCCAGATAGGAAATTAT
The DNA here is from genome assembly GCA_026929855.1 of Poa annua. Lineage (NCBI taxonomy): Eukaryota > Viridiplantae > Streptophyta > Magnoliopsida > Poales > Poaceae > Poa > Poa annua. The sequence goes on along the minus strand of CM049429.1, from coordinate 64,665,530 downwards.
AACATGACCAAGGTCTTCATGGACGGAGGAAGTGGCATCAATAACATCTTCGCCGACACACTACGTCGAATAAACAGGTCAGTCGACAATTTACCCCCATCATCAAATAATTTTCATGGCATAGTTCCAGGCAAAGCTATTGTGCCAAAAGGCACGATACAACTCGGCGTCACATTCGGAGATGCAACGCACTTCCGAACCGAAACGATGGAATTCGAAGTTGTCGACTGGAGGTCACAATACCATGCTATACTCGGACGACCAGCGTTTGCCCGATTTATGGCAATACCACATTACACATATATCCAACTGAAGATACCAGGCCCAAAAGGACAGCCAGGGGAAAATTTGAAAGGTCAGATGCTTGCGACCGTGACTTCAACAAAATCTCTGAAACATTCGGAGCAGATCAAACACTGGACGAGCTCTCGCTCCTCAGTGACACAACGTACATGCCGGAGAATATAAAACAGGACACAGGCAAAGCATTCAACACCGCAGATGACACACGGACGCACCAGGTTCATCCGACTGACTCGGCAAAAATGGTCAAAGTGTCGACAAGCTTGCCTCCCGCATAGGAAGGTGCGCTCGTCAAATTCCTCCGTGAGAACTGGGATATGTTTGCATGGTCAGCATACGGCATGTCGGGCATACCCAGGGAATTCGCTGAGCAGACTCTCCAGCTCAGTCCAGGAACCAGGCCCGTTAAACAAACGGTACGACGCGTGTCAGGACCTAAAAGAGAAGCCATCGAGAAGCATGTGGACAAGTTACTAAAATCAAATTTCATTTGAGAGATAAAGAAATCAGAATGGGTTGCTAACCCTGTGATAGTCGAGAAGAAGAAGACAACCGAAACAAGAATGTGCATCGACTTCACGGGGCTAAACAAATGCTGCCCAAAGGACCATTTTCTGCTACCCCGTATCGATCAGATTGTCGACTCTACGGCGGGATGCGCCCGACTGTCATTTTTGGACGCGTACTCTGGATATCACCAGATAAGAATGAAGAAGGAAGACTAAGAAAAGACAGCCTTCACAACTCCATTCGGAGTATATTGCTACACCACAATGCCTTTCGGCCTAAAAAACGCGGGAGCTACTTACCAACGCATGATGCAAAACTGTTTAAAAACGCAGATCGGCAAAAACGTGGAAGTCTACGTCGACGACATAGTGATCAAATCAAGAAAGGAGGGCACACTACTAGCGGACATAAAGGAGACATTCGATAACCTCAGAAGCTATATCATCAAACTGAACTCAGAAAAATGTACCTTTGGAGTCCCGACATGAGAACTATTGGGATACCTGGTCTCAGCAAGAGGAATTGAAGCAAATCCAGAGAAAATACATGCTATACTAACCATGCAAAGGCCTACAAAGCTATACAAAGTACAACAACTGACAGGAAGGGTGGCAGCCCTCAGTCGGTTCATCAGCAAGCTAGGCAAAAAGGCACTGCCGCTTTATCGACTCTTGAAGAAAGCAGACAAATTTGAATGGACGGAAGAGGCATAAGTAACTTTTATAGACCTCAAACGAACACTCACTAAGCCTCCCGTTCTTGCAGCACCGAGAAGGAGCCGCTATGGTCAGCACAGTACTTGTAGTATTTGTAGTCGACACAGTACTTGTAGTCGAGCGCATGGAAGAGGGAAAAGCTCAGAGTATGCAAAGACCAGTCTACTACATCAGCGAGATGTTATCCCAGTCAAAGCAAAGATACCCACACTTCCAGAAGCAACAAACAGGGTGGTCAGCACAGTACTTGTAGTCGAGCGCATGGAAGAGGGAAAAGCTCAGAGTATGCAAAGACCAGTCTACTACATCAGCGAGATGTTATCCCAGTCAAAGCAAAGATACCCACACTTCCAGAAGCTAGCTTATGCAGTATTTAAAACAACAAGAAAACTACGACACTACTTCACAGAGCACCCAATAACGGTGATCAACAAATCAGCAATTGGAGACATACTCACCAATCCAGACGTAACATGACGAATCGCCAAATGGCTTATCGAGATGGGACCACTCGGAATAACATAAGACCACCCAAAAGCCATTAAAACTCAAGTACTACCAGATTTCACAACAGAGTGGATCGAGTCACAACTACCAGGAACACCGGACATATCCAATTCATGTACAATGTATTTCGATGGATCCAAGAAAAACGAAGGGGAAGCAGCAGGAGTGGTACTAATATCCCCAGAAGGAGACAAGCTGAAGTACGTACTCCAAATGGATTTCCCGACACCATCCAATAACGAGGCCAAATACAAAGGTCTAATACACGGCATACGAATGGCCAAGGCTTTGGCATGCACTCGACTGATGATATACGGTGACTGAAATCTGGTGGTTCAGCAGAAAATGAAGGTTTGCGATGCCATAGCGGATAATATGATCGCGTATCGCGACTTATATAACACATTGGAAGGAGACTTTGACGGTTGCGAGTTACGACATATTGGACGAGAAAGCAATGGGGAAGCAGACATACTGGCCAACATTGGGTCGACTAAAGCGCAAGTCGCACCAGGTGTCTTTCTGGAACACATCACGCATAGATCGATCCACAAAAAGCGACCAACAATAAATTCAAAAGAAGTTACGGCAGGTAACACACCTAGCAAACTGGACACATCAGTCGAAGTCCTCTTATGCCAAGGCGATCATGTGACTCCAGCCTGGACTGAGCCAATTCTAGCATATACGCTCCGAGAAGAGCTACCAGACGATACAACAGAAGCCAGAAGAATTATTCGAAGGGCAAAGGCATACACCATTATCAACAGTGAACTATACAAGCGAAGCACTTCAGGCGTTTTCCAAAGGTGCGTAGATTTTGAGGACGGCAAAACTATACTCCGTTACATTCATTCAGGAACTTGTGGACATCATGTTGGCAGTCGATCGCTGGTAGCTAAAGCTTTAAGAGCATGTTTCTACTGGCCCACTGCGCTCAAAGACGCGGAAGATATTGTCAAAAGGTGCATCGGGTGCCAGAATTTTGCAACAAAGCCCCATGCACCAGCATCAGCACTCAAGACCATACCATAACATGGTCGTTCGCCCAATGGGGGCTCGATATGATAGGGCCACTCAAAAAGTCATCACCCAGAGGACATACACACCTGCTGGTCGCAGTCGACAACTTCACAAAATGGATCAAAGCAGTCCCAATCGCAAGTTCGACAGCAACAACAGTGGTGAAGTTCATAAAATCCATAGTCTATCGCTTTGGGGTGTCAAACAACATAATCACAGACAATAGCACAAACGTCACGGCGGAAGAATTCCAGACCTTTTACAAAGAATGGGACATTACGCTCAACTACGCGTCAGTAGCGCATCCACAGTTTAATGGGCAAGTCGAAAAAGCAAACGAACTCATATGTGTAGGCATCAAGAAATGACTACTGGTTCCACTCAAAAGGGCTGCAGGTGACTGGGTCGAGGAGTTGCCAGTGGTACTTTGGAGTCTTCGCACAACCCCGAATGCATCGACACAATTCACTCCATTATTTATGGTCTACGGAGCAGAAGCAGTACTGCCACCAAACATAAAGTTTGGTGCTCGAAGAATAGAAGCCTACAAGGAGAAAGAAGCAAAAGTATCACAAGAAGACGATTTGGATGTAGTAGACGAAGCACGCGACACGGCTTTGGTTCGCACAGCTGTATACCAGCAGGACTTGAGAAACTATCACAGTCGACGTCTCCGTCCAAGAGATTTCATAGTAGGCGACTTAGTGCTGCGAGTAAAACAAAAGAAAGTCCACAAGCTCGCGTCACCATGGGAAGGGCCATTCATAATTACTGAGGTCATCGAAGGGGGAGCCTATCGACTGAAGCATGCAAAAACGGGAGAGCTATCACACAACCCATGGAATGTGGCGCACTTGCGCCGTTTTTACGCATAGGTCTCTCCACAAAATCATTGTAAAAGTCGCAATAGATTTCAAACGCGCTTTTTTCCTTACCAGGGTACCCACGGGAACTGCAAGGTTTTTAATGAGGCGGTCTACTGGACAAATCATTTCAATAAATGATGTGTTGCTATGATACCTTAGACACACAAACCCACCCGACTGACTCGGGGGCTGGGTTATACTTAAAGTCCATAATCACATAACCCATCCGACATAAACGGGGGTTGGGTCTTACTTAAAAGTTCATAGTTGCATACACCCACCCGACTGGCTCGGGGGTTGGGTCTTACTTAAAGATCACACTCACAAACATCCACCCGGGAGACTCGGGGGCTGAAGCTCGATAATATTACACAATCACATAAACCCACTTGACGAGATCAAGGGTTGGGCCAAAAATCTAGCAATGCTTGACCAAGTCTTAAAAAAACAGCAAACAAGCAAATGCATTATACTTTACGAGGGTCTTATATTACAACAACGAGTTCAGTCGATTACAAAAGGCGCAGTCACTCGCGAGCTACCATCTTGGCCTTGCTACCACGAGACTGACGTTCGGTGGACACAGTAGTCTGACGACGCTCTCCGATGCAAATGCTGACTTTGGCAAGACGAGCAGCCGCATCCGAAATTCCCCAAAAGGACGAAGGTTTCCCGTCTGACTTCTTCGGGTAGTCGGATAATGAAGCCTCATAATCAGCCTCGACGCCATTCGCCAGCAGCAGCTTCAGAGTAATTTCAGAGCCACGTACTGTCAAATCATGTGCCCACCGAGTAAGGGTCGTCGTGCCAGGTCCAAGCACCTTGGAAAACCCCTCCGCAGTCGAAGGAGTGGCAATCCCGGGCAGAGCCTCTGCAAAAACAACATTTAATGTCTGTATAGACACATCCAGAGATCGCCGAGTATTATCCAGCTCTTCACCGGAACGAACTTGATGGTCATGAAGTTTCTTCTCCAAATCAGCCACTCGGTCTTCAAGGGAGGTTTTTTCCTCTGCAAAAGTAACATAGCATGTGAAGGTTGTGCAAAAAGAGAGTTCAAGACTCAAAACAAACGAAAAGGTAGAGCCATACGACTGAGTTGCTTTAAGGATGAGTGCAGACGGGTCTTTTCCTCTTCTGCATGCACAAAGGCTTGCCCAACGGCGACCAAGCCGCTTACAGCAGGCTCCAAAGGGAACAGGAAAATGCCCAATCAAGTCAGAAAAGAACAACGAACGAATGAAGAAGACAAATACATGAGAGGGGGAAGATTTACATGATCCACCCAAGAAGAGGAGGCGGGGGACAACGGCTCGACAGCCTTAGCAGGAGGACAGACACAATCTTGTCAGACAAAAGAGTTGTTCGCATAATCAAAAAACGGAGCAATAAAGCACGCAAAAGATAGCCGAAGCACGAAACTTACTTTTCCACATCCGCCTCAGGAAAAGAAGTCGGAACAACCGAGGATGGGTCCGCATCAGCATGATCAACATCACTAAGTCGGCGCAGTCGACGACGCTTCGTCACGGGTACAATAACCAGATCAGTCGCCATTAGGCACAAAGGAGCCTCCTCAGCAGCCTTCGCCTCAGAATCAATCGCGTCGTCGGGGAGAAGAGAGACTCCAACTGCATCAATCGCATTAGGAAGAATCTTCTCTGGAGTTGAACCATGCTCGGGTTAAGACGGTAGAGAGGTAGCGACTGGTGATCTCTGAGCACAACATAAGAAAAACAGGCCAGTCAAAAGCATATGGAAGAAAATACTGACAAGAAGACAAATTAAAAAAACAGGAGCAAGCAACAAATCAAAAAATACCTCGGGAATAGGAGTCCCAAGGCCATAAGGGAATACAGAGAAGTCGAAAGAAGCAATATCGACAGACGAGATTCCAGTGATATGTTTCACATAAACATGAAATTCATGGCCTGACAACTCAGTTGCGCTCATACAGGTGGCGTCAAGGCATCCCTCATATCGCCATAAAGGGTGCGCTCGTCGTCGCAATGGCCAGACTCGGCGCCAGACATACGTACTGACTAACTAGATCCTTGTTATGGTTTTGCATAGCTCTTGGACCCTAAACATAAGAGAAGAGGCTTCTTCCTCTTCCGCAGTCGACAAGTCATGATCCTAGGACGCCAACATTGTAGGAGGGGCAGTAGGATTTGGTCGACTAGCACATAAAACCATTTCTTCCTCCATTTTTGGAAGGGCTCGGCTGACGTCACATCAAAATCCTGACAGCCATCACGTACTTCATTGCAGAAACCCCTAGTCGACAAAGGACGACCCTCACAATAGAGTAAACTCACCTAGAATATATGTTTCCAGAGAGCCCAGCTGGGGTGCACTCCAAGAAAGCACTCGCATAAAACCACAAAACAGGAGATATGCAAAACACCAGGAGGGTTTAGGTCGTGTATCTGAATCCCATAAGTAAAAAGAAGGCCCAAGACGAAGTCGTGCAAAGGAAATCCAAATCCATGAGGGAGAAAATCCACAAAGCAAACTCGTTCTCCACAAAGAGGCATGGGAAGTACCTCTTTGTGGATCGGAGCCCGAGCAGCAACAACATCAGCTAGGGATAAAATTCCTGCCTGACGAAAATCTTCCAATTTCTTCTCGGTGACGATGGATTTGAGCCAATCACCAACGATCTTCTTCGCCGCAGCACCGGAGGTAGCGGCGGAATCAGCAGAAATATTTTTCTTTGGGGATTGTTTAGGGGAAGAAATATCAGTGGTGGAGGAGATCTTGGTCAGAGACGCCATGGCGGAAGACAAGCACATGGAAGGCAAATGAGTCAAAGGGCAGCGGGAGGAAGAAGAGGAAACAAAAACATCGGAGGACAAATGGCTGGGTAAAATTAACCATAATAGACGATCCTTTATTTACGGTGCAGACAACCATTCATCACAACCGTCCAAGCAAAAGTCACCACAACACGTGGTATAATCAGAGCGCTCACCGTGGGCCACATAACCCACTACGTGCGTGGATCGAGGAAATCAGCATCACGTCCACAACAACTTCGCCACGTCAGGTCAAATCAGAACTGAACCGGCGTCCACAACGGTCAAAGAGGAGGGCCCACTGTGCGACGTCCCATCAGAGTGCTACGCACGCCAAGGATGTTGTCAGACCCTGAATTCAAGCTACACAAACGAAACGTATCGGTTGGGCCACACAACCAAGAACATACTGGGGTTACCAATCCCAGGAAACAATCAGGCCATGCTCGGAATGGATCATCGGCCGACAGCTCTTGGCGACCCCAACGTCACATACGTTTCTAGATTGTGCACGCAAGAACCCAAAAAGTCTTCCAACTCGTATACTTCAAACATACACACATGGTATACGAGTCGGATTTTTAACAAGTTGAAACCACAGAATAAACCTAAGACACAAAGAAAGGAAATAATATCCAAAAGCTCTCACTGAGCAAAATATATCGAATGGCACCAAACAGAGGACACATGTCCCAACATTACATCATGCAGCGGAAACAAACCGGTCTGAGTACAGACAAGAAGCAAAGGGCTCAAGGCCGAAACAGAAAAGAAGGCCCATCCACGCAGTCCACCAGGAAGTAGCCCAGGGGAACTCTAACTACTCGTCGTAGCTCTCGTCGTCGAACTCCACGAAGTATCCACCCAACTGGTCGAGCGAAGAATCCTCAACTGCAGAAAAACCACAGCCCGCGAACGGGTCAATACACCGGAGCGTATCGAACAAGCTTAAACTAACAGGTTACAAAACTGTAAGATTCCCAAAATATGGGGGTAAGTGTACTTAGCGGCAGCAACACTAGCAATCTAAAGGGTGCAAGTGATTTGTGTAGCCAAAAATTTAAATGTTACTTAATATAAAGCAGATGTGGTGATCTAATTAATTTAAATGGAATAGGCATTAATTAATTAATTGCTCAACACATTCCATGTTTAGTATTTAATTGCAGATTATTTAACTTCAACTCAAACTAAATATTTATTAGCATGGCAAGAAATGGTATAAAAGATATGAGCATATTAAATGGAATTAGGGCATTCTATATTTAGTACCCCACACATTTCATATTTAATTAATTAATTGCATTTGTTAAATTAAACTAAGCATTTAAAATAAATGATGCAAAATGACATTAGAATGTGATATTAATGTCTATTGCATTTTTCTGATATAAAAACATATAAAGTTTATTTAATTTGGAGTTATAAAAATTAAGATATTGCATTTAGAAGTATAGGGGTGTTTCTGCAAGTTTCTAGGACTTATCCGTGATAGAACATTAGCAGGAGAGGTCCCTGGTGTAAAAGCAGAAACCCAGGGGCTTTGGTGCAAAGAAACTGCGCCCAGGAACTTTTCTCACCGTGCGCAGAGCACACCCGGGAGACTGCTAGGCGGGCCCCAGGGCCACGGTGGCGGGGGCGCACTGCGTTGTCCCCCGCTGTCACTGACCCGCGGGGTTCACCTGTCGGTGACGCGAAGAAAAAAAAGAGGCCTTTTTCCACTGCCCGTTGGAGACTCGAACTCGCGAGCTCGGGCGAGCGCACGGCCGGAGCTGCTAGCCAGCAGGTTAGGTTAGTGATTAGTGTTAGGTTTAGTATAGGTTTTGTTTTAAGCAGTTGTAGTGATTGTTTTTGTTCTCTGACGAAACTGTCGAAAGAAACAGAACAGCGCACAACGGTCGGGCAAAACGGACGCCGGTGACCTCGTTGGAGCGGCGCTGCTGCGGCTGTGTGTGCAGGGGGGTGCGGAATGGCGTGGGCATCTCATTCCCATGCTCAGAAACGAAGGAGAGGCCGTGGGGGATTCGTGTTGGTGCTCGACGTCCGTCGGCCGTGGTGTGGCGGGGCGGACTGCTCCGGCGCCGGCAATCCGAGCCGAAACGGAGACGAAAAGAGAAGGGGAAGAGGAGAGAGACGGTGCGGCTCACCGAGGGGCGCGATGGCGAGCGGAGGGCGGTCGAGGAGGCTGGGGACGAGCGGTTGGTCGCTGGGGAGGTGAGGACGAGCTCGGACCGGCGTTGGGGAAGAGTGTTGGTCGCCGGCCTCCTGGCGTCCGTGGCGGGGAAGAGGAAGAAGAGGAGAGGTGGCCGTGCGTGTCCTGGCGCGAGCTAGGCGACGGAGGAGGTTGGTGCAGCGGGGCGTCGAGCTCGGGCCCCGTCCATGGCGACGGCGTTTGCGGGTACGGAGCGCGCGGCAGCGGGGGAGAGAGAAGAGGATAGGGTTAGGGTTAGGGTTCGCAGGGGGCTAAATAGGAGAGAGGAGGTGGGGGCGAGCAGTGGGGCGCAGGGGGCAGTGAGAGCGCCTCCATGCCTTGCTGGAAAGGTGCTCGACCTCCTCCTCCGGGTCGTACGAAGGAGGGAGACAGAGCCGGTGGGCTGAGTTGGGTCGGGCTGGGCTGATTCTGCCCAGCTCGGCCAGGGGTTTCATTTTTTTTTGTACTGTTTTCTTTTTCTTTTACAAAACTTTCTGATTTTTGTATTTGTAAAACAAATAAGAGAAGAGACATAAAAATAACTTTTGAATAATTTTTACAAGTTTCAAATTAGTCATATTAATATCTTATTTGATTATTTATAAATAATTGGAAACTTCAAATGAATTTATTTTGAAAGCACTTGAATTCAGAATAAGAATTTAAATTTGTAATTTGAATTTGAAGCACAAAATTTAAATAAATGCAAGCACATATGGAATGATGACATGATATCCATTTTTATTGCACACAAAAATAAGGAAAGTTACAGTTGGGCTGTTACAACACTCCCCCCTCAAAGGAATCACGCCCCGAGATTCTTCATGGAGCAACAAAGAGGTTGGGGTACTCGGCACGGAGATGGTCTTCACGTTCCCATGTAGCTTTCTTGTCAGAATGATGAGACCATTGAACTTTGTAGAACTTGACAGTGTTGTTACGGGTGCGACGTTCAGCTTCGTCAAGAATGTGAATCGGTTGTTCCACATAAGAGAGATCTTCTCGAAGTTCAATTGATCCATGATCAACTGCACGTCCTGGATCTTGGAAGCACTTATTGAGTTGTGACACGTGGAAGACATCGTGCACTTTGGAGAGGTTTGGAGGAAGTTCCAGACGGTAAGCCAATTCACCACGTCTTGAAAGAACATTGAAAGGCCCAACATAACGTGGAGCGATCTTGCCTTTGATGCCAAAGCGTTGCGTGCCTCTCAGAGGAGTGACACGAAGGTAAGCTTGATCACCAGGTGCATAGACCATGTCTCTGTGGTTGCTATCATAATAGCTTTTCTGCCGAGACTGGGCAATCTTCAGATTGTCACGAATGATGCGAACCTTTTCTTCAGCCTCCTGGATAATATCCGGCCCAAAGAATGGACGTTCACCAGCTTGAGACCAATTGAGAGGAGTTCTACATTTGCGGCCATAGAGAGCTTCAAATGGAGCCATGCCTAGACTTGCTTGGAAGCTGTTGTTGTAGGAGAACTCAGCATACGGAAGGCAATCCTCCCATTTCATGCCAAAGGAGATAACACAAGCTCTGAGCATATCCTCCAGAATTTGGTTCACTCTTTCAACCTGTCCACTTGTCTGCGGATGGTAAGTTGTGCTGAACAGAAGTTTGGTACCCAAGGCTTTCTGAAAGCTATCCCAAAATCGAGAAGTGAAGATACTTCCACGATCTGAGCTTATTGCCAAAGGAACACCATGTAAAGGAACCAGTCTTGTCATATAGAGTTCTGCCAACTGACTAGCTGATACTGTCTCTTTGACTGGGAAGAAGTGAGCCACTTTAGAGAGACGATCAATGGCAACAAAGATTGCATCGTTGCCTTTCCTGGTACATCTTTGTGCTGCCAGGGTGAATAGAAAGCGGAGTATCATGAGCCTCCTTGAGAATGAGTTCTCTTAAGCTGTCAAGTTTGGGCACTACAATGCGTTCTTCAAACAGCAAGGTACCCTTGTCATCGAGAGAGAAACTCTTGTACTTATCCTTAACAATGTTGTCTTTGATATTCTTGACACCAGAATCACGCAACTGTGCGGCACGGATCTTATCCTCAAGTGTAGGAGTGGCAGTCAAGTTTGCAAGATAACCAGAGGGAACCACTTGAAGATTGAGTTTCTTGAATTCTTCATGAATTGGAGGTTGGATGTCCTCAACCATGAGGTTGTTGCAATAGGACTTGCGACTGAGAGCATCAGCCATTACATTAGCTTTGCCTGGAGTGTAAGAGATGGTAAGATCGTAATCTGAGAGTTTCTCAAGCCACCTTGTTTGCCTGAGGTTCAAGTCTGGTTGAGTGAAGAGATATTTGAGACTCTTGTGATCAGTGAAGATCTCACAGCTGTGCCCCAACAAATAAGGTCTCCAAGCCTTGAGGGCATACATGATTGCTGCAAGTTCAAGATCATATGTAGGATAGTTGAGCTCATGAGGCTGCAACTTGCGAGATGCATAAGCCACAACTTTGCGTTCTTGCATGAGGACTGCGCCTAGTCCTTGAAGAGATGCATCACATAATATTTGGAAAGGTTTGGAAGTGTATGGGCCAACTAGAACAGGAGTAGAAGTGAGTTTAGCTTTCAAGAGATTGAAACTCTCATCACACTTTGGAGTCCAAAGGAACTTTCAATCCTTCCTAGTAAGATCGGTGAGAGGCTTAGCAATTTTGGAGAAGTTCTCAACAAAACGACGACAATAGCTAGCCATGTCAAGGAAACTCCTGACTTGTTTCACCGATGTAGGAGGCAACCATTCAACAATGGCCTTCACTTTTTCTGGATCCACAGAAATGCCTTCAGAAGAGATGACATGACCAAGGTAGGATACTTTAGGAAGCCAGAATTCACACTTGGAGAACTTGGCGTAGAGACGGTGTTCTCGGAGTTTCAACAAGATAAGACGTAGATGTTCTCCGTGTTCCTCCTCGGTTTTGGAAAAGATAAGAATGTCATCGAGATAGACTACCACGAACTTATCGAGGTATTCCATGAAAATGAAGTTCATGAGACGAGAGAAAGTCGCCGGAGCATTTGTGAGACCGAAAGACATGACAGTGTATTCATAGAGACCATAACGAGTGGTGAAAGGTGTCTTTGGAATGTCTTCTTTGCGGATCTTGATCTGGTGATAACCTGACCTCAAGTCCAACTTGGAGAAAACCTTAGCACCAGCCAGTTGATCGAACAGATCGTTGATGCGAGGGAGAGGATACTTGTTCTTGATGGTTTTCTTGTTCAGAGGACGGTAGTCAACAACTAGTCGCTCAGTGGTGTCCCTCTTTTTGACAAACAGAGTAGGACAACCCCAAGGAGAAGTACTAGGTTGAATATGACCTTTCCTTTCCAACTCCTCTAGCTGTCTCTTAAGCTCAGCCAGTTCTTTGGGGTCCATCTTGTAAGGACGTTTGGATAGAGGAGCAGTGCCTGGTTCTAGTTCAATAACGAACTCGACGGCTCTGTCAGGTGGCATACCTGGTAATTCTTCAGGAAAGACGTCAGGAAAGTCTCGGACCACCGGAATAGCTTCTATGGAAGGAAGAGGATCAACATTGAGAGCGAAAAGCTGAGCTTAAGAGATTTGGTTTGGAGAATAGACTATCTGTCCAGAAGGATGAGAAAGAGTTACAGTCTTTGTGGAACAGTCTATCTTAGCTTGATTGACCTTCAACCAATCCATGCCCAGAATGACATCAATATCAGAATTGCCGAGGATTATTAGAGATGCCAAGAAGATATGGCCTCCAATTTGGATTTCATTGTCGTGGCTTATCTTGGAAGAAGTCATTTGCACGCCGGGGGAAGTGACAGTGAGATTGCTCGAGAGGGGTTCGTGAGGTAAACTATGAGTTACAGCAAACTTAGTTGAAATGAAAGAATGAGATGCTCCTGTATCGAACAACACCCTAGAAGAGATAGAGTTGACGGGTAGTGTACCAAGAACAACTTCTGGAGCTTCTTCTGCTTCCTCAGCCCTGATGTGGTTCACCCGCGCAGCACGTGCCGGAGGCCTGGTGTTGGGGACGAAAGACCTAGTCGGGGCAGGTGCGCGGACCATCGCCTGAGTTGGAGCAGGGCGAGGTGGTGGAGGAAGTGTACGGGTCTCCGGGCAGTTGTTGGAGTAGTGGCCCGGTTTCCCGCACTGTTAGCAGGTCACGTTGGGGCGAGCGCCCGTTGGCCTTGGCGGTCCTCCGAAACCCCTCATAGCAAGAGCCGGGTTCGGTGGGCGAGGCGCGAGTCCTGGAGGTCCTGGCACGTAGGTAGCTCGTGCGAAGGCGCTGTTAGGCACCCAGAGCCGACGCTTCTGAGCAGGAGCGGCGGCGATTGACGATGAAGAAGAGTTGCTCTCACGAGAGTGCTTGCGCGACTCTTCGAAGACCTTGCGCCCATGCTCCTCATTGAGCGCGATGTTGACGAGGTCCTCGAAGTTGTCGGCCTTGACGAGGTTCAGCTTGTACTTGAGCGCGGGGTTGAAACCCTTGCGGAACTTGGCCATCTTCTTGACCTCAGTGTTCACCTCATCTCCAGCGTAACGAGCAAGGCGATTGAACTCGCCATTGTACTCCATCACGTCCATCTTGCCTTGCGTCAGCGAGTTAAACTGCTCGCGCATCCTGTCCATGAGACCTTCTGGGATGTGGTGGCGCAGGAAGGCTGCCTTGAAATCCCCCCAAGTGGTAACCACCCCGGGAGCTCTCATAGCCTGGAAGTTTTCCCACCATGAGGCCGACTTGCCCCTAAGCAGGTAGGACACGTAAGGCACCTTGTCATGCTCAGCCACGTGGGCGATAGCAAGGGTCCTTTCCATCTCGTGAAGCCAATCATCAGCTTCCAGCGGCTCAGTGGGGGAAGCGACGTTCCTTGGACCCAGACCGAGGAAGTCCTTGACGGTCACACGTGCATTGCCTTCATTGCGATGCCCGTGGTTGTTCTGGTAGGCTTGGTTCTCGGCCATTTGAGCCAGAACTTGGGTCATCTGACCAAGCAACTCAGTGATCGGAGGCGGTTGTGGTGCGTCTTCCGCATTGCGGTTGTTCCTGGTGTTCGTCATCCTGGAGACATTGGATATTAGAACGGCGACAAGATACACAAAGTCAGGGAAAACTTGGAAAGTCGAATTCTTGCTCAGAAAAACAGTTGCAAACTGTAGGATAACAAGGATAGGCTTCTCATAGCAAAGGTTCATAACCATACACTTAGTTAGCCATCAGTACAACCACCAAGGTTTCAGTACTACAAGGACAGCTACTAGTACAAAGGTAACCATCCGTACAACCAACACGGTTTCGGTACAAATGATAGCTACTACAACAAAGGAAAAGATACAACTCGAAGACTAGCTCTCGCTTCCCTCAGAAGACGAAACTAGGTGGCGGCGATGGGTGTAGCGACGATCGCAGTACACGTGGTACTCTCGCACAATGCGTCGAAACTGAACGGAGTAGGCATCTGGCATCTGTTTCCCGTACAGTAGTGCTCCAACGTGGTCTGGATCAGTACTGATAAGAGGACCACGCTCTGGAGTGTATCCACCCACAGCAGACAGACGACTCGGAAAAGCGAGCTGGAACCTCGGGAAAACGTCTGGTGTGACGTTCCTCCTGTCGTACTGTCCCAGGTGAGAGAGTGCCCGGTGCAGCTGCTGACGGACGGCTGCTAGCTCCAAGCGTAGAGTCCCAGCAACTGAGTCTGAAGACTGGCCAAACTGAGTGGTCTTGTCCAGAACCTCGAGCTCGTACTGAGAGTCCGTGTAGGGGTAGTATGGAACGTAGCAGAACGGATGGTTGTTGAAGCAGTAGTAGTCCCTGCGCAGAGCCAGAGCTGCATCGTAAGCTGCTAAGTGTACTGCCATTTCCACAGTGGAAGCCTCAGCAACGTGCTTGTGCACAGTATCACCATCATCTCCCCTGATCCAAACAGCAGCGCTGTAGAAGGTCTGTCCGTAATCTCTGGGGATCTCGGACACCTGGTACTCCGGGAGGAAGCTGAAACCGACATAGTCAACCATGCTTCTGAGAAGCTTCGGGTAACCGGTAGTCTGCTCACAGTGGGTCTTACGCACCACCTGGGCGTGCGCCATCTACATAGCAGTTTGAAGTAGAAGTTAGCCTCCGGAAACAAAAAGGATTGATTGCACATAACGAATTGTACAATGACAAGGAGATGAAATCCAGTGAAAGGTAGAACAACAACTGATTGATTCAATATTGAAACTGAACATAGCCGAAGAAGTTGATAGCTAGCAAAACGACAAAAGCAACCTTCAACACCTGCAACTATGGTACTACGGAAAACCCAGAACACGTGATGTCCTAAATTTTAAAATTAAGGTGAGAAGGGAATTATCGTAACACTTCCTTACCAGAAGAACAGGGAGGGTGGGTGGGGAAAGAAGTAAAAGAACATAATTCCTACTCTCACGTTTAAGAATTTCCTGATAACTACAAAATATTTTTCTAGACTCAAACAACGACCAGTAGAAGGGAACCTTAGGACGTTTAAGCTCTGATACCAACTGTCAGACCCTGAATTCAAGCTACACAACCAAACGTATCGGTTGGGCCACACAACCAAGAACATACTGGGGTTACCAATCCCAGGAAACAATCAGGCCATGCTCGGAATGGATCATCGGCCGACAGCTCTTGGCGACCCCAACGTCACATACATTTCCAGATTGTGCACGCAAGAACCCAAAAAGTCTTCCAACTCGTATACTTCAAACATACACACATGGTATACGAGTCGGATTTTTAACAAGTTGAAACCACAGAATAAACCTAAGACACAAAGAAAGGAAATAATATCCAAAAGCTCTCACTGA
Organism: Poa annua; assembly: GCA_026929855.1. Lineage (NCBI taxonomy): Eukaryota > Viridiplantae > Streptophyta > Magnoliopsida > Poales > Poaceae > Poa > Poa annua. The sequence goes on along the minus strand of CM049429.1, from coordinate 64,649,790 downwards.
GCAAAATATATCGAATGGCACCAAACAGAGGACACATGTCCCAACATTACATCATGCAGCGGAAACAAATCGGTCTGAGTACAGACAAGAAGCAAAGGGCTCAAGGCCGAAACGGAAAAGAAGGCCCATCCACGCAGTCCACCAGGAAGTAGCCCAGGGGAACTCTAACTACTCGTCGTAGCTCTCGTCGTCGAACTCCACGTAGTATCCACCCAACTGGTCGAGCGAAGAATCCTCAACTGCAGAAAAACCACAGCCCGCGAACGGGTCAATACACCGGAGCGTATCGAACAAGCTTAAGCTAACAGGTTACAAAACTGTAAGATTCCCAAAATATGGGGGTAAGTGTACTTAGCGGCAGCAGCACTAGCAATCTAAAGGGACACGCTAAAACTTCCGTCTAATTAGAGAGGGATAAGAGAGCGTTAAGTAGCCACCTACAACTAACACCAGTCATAACCCATTCTCGAATTAACCCCCTCAACCAAGTATGAGGAAGCAATCCGAGAATACTCACACGTTAACAATTTTAGTTACCAGTTATGGTGTAAGTAATTCTATATTACTAGTCACATTAATTAACGATGATTAGGTGTAAGTTGTCTAGATCTTGTTAGCCAGCATCATCACCAAAGTCGTCCATAACCGTGGACACGGCTCATCGATAAGATTATACCCTGCAGGGGTGCACTACAGTACCCATACTCACATGATCAACCTAGTCAAAAACATTAGGGCCTCTCAACACGACTCATTCCTTCACTACAGCAAGTCCAAGTGCCACCCATATGAGTTGTTACCCGCGTCAGGAGTCCGGCCGAATCTCAATTGCGGACTCATTAGTTTGTGACTACGCCACCATGCGGCTCAAACCACAGTAGGAACTGTCCGCTACGCGACGTACCACCCCTGTATGACCCCCCGTATCAAGTAACCTCTCATCGAACATCATCATCATGCACATGCATATGAGCGAATGAAAAACCGAACTACTTGCGGCACATGGACGAGCTGCCGATCCGTTCAAAGTCGAGGGGGGCTCCATTGGGCCACCCACAAGTGGTTAGTGCGCTCAAAATTGGATCCGAGGACAAAATCTCAGTTCCTAGGTTGACACTGAGCAGAACAAAGCACCTCGCAAGGCCTTCCGCCTGGTGCCTTATCTTTTAATTATAGAACCCCAAAAAGACAGCAGTTTAATATAGTAGAACAATATATCATACTAAGCATATGAGATAAAGACAAAGGAACGACTCGCTCAACCAATCCTAAGCATGCACTACGACTCGCAAAGGCCAACAGATAAACATGCAAGGGGTTATGGGTTGTGGGGATATAGCTGTATAGGCTGCAGGATAAACATGTGATGGGATCGCAATTCAAGAATCGATAACTAGGATAGCATAGATCAAAAGGCAAGAATGAAAACCCGACAATCGTGTAACCGGTTAGCAGAAACTTGCCTGGCAGCTCGTGGCCTGGCACGACAGCTAGAACCTCAGTATCGTAGGTACTCGCAGCAGACACGTCGTCGTCTACCCAAAGAGAGCCAAACACAGACAATAGGAAACAACAATCAATACAAAGAAATGCGCAATCAAATGATGGTGCAATATGGTATGAGATGATTAGGTCGTATTTAAAGCGGGGATGGAATCCCGGCAAAAGATTAGGGTGCAAGTGATTTATGTAGCCAACAATTTAAATGTTACTTAATATAAAGCAGATGTGGTGATCTAATTAATTTAAATGGAATAGGCATTAATTAATTAATTGCTCAACACATTCCATATTTAGTATTTAATTGCAGATTATTTAACTTCAACTCAAACTAAATATTTATTAGCATGGCAAGAAATGGTATAAAAGATATGAGCATATTAAATGGAATTAGGGCATTCTATATTTAGTACCCCACACATTTCATATTTAATTAATTAATTGCATTTGTTAAATTAAACTAAGCATTTAAAATAAATGATGCAAAATGACATTAGAATGTGATATTAATGTTTATTGCATTTTTCTGATATAAAAACATATAAAGTTTATTTAATTTGGAGTTATAAAAATTAAGATATTGCATTTAGAAGTATAGGGGTGTTTCTGCAAGTTTCTAGGACTTATCCGTGATAGAACATTAGCAGGGGAGGTCCCTGGTGTAAAAGCAGAAACCCAGGGGCTTCGGTGCAAAGAAACTGCGCCCAGGAACTTTTCTCACCGTGCGCAGAGCACAGCCCGGAGACTGCTAAGCGGGCCCCAGGGCCACAGTGGCGTGGGCGCACTGCGTTGTCCCCCGCGGTCACTGACCCGCGGGGTCCACCTGTCGGTGACGCGACGAAAAAAAAGAGGCCTTTTTCCACTGCCCGTTGGAGACTCGAACTCGCGAGCTCGGGCGAGCGCACGGCCGGAGCTGCTAGCCAGCAGGTTAGGTTAGTGATTAGTGTTAGGTTTAGTATAGGTTTTGTTTTAAGCAGTTGTAGTGATTGTTTTCGTTCTCTGACGAAACTGTCGAAAGAAACAGAACAGCGCGCGGCGGTCGGGCAAAACGGACGCCGGTGACCTCGTTGGAGCGGCGCTGCTGCAGCTGTGTGTGCAGGGGGTGCGGAATGGTGTGGGCATCTCATTCCCATGCTCAGAAACGAAGGAGAGGCCGTGGGGGATTCGTGTTGGTGCTCGACGTCCGTCGGCCGTGGTGTGGCGGGGCGGACTGCTCCGGCGCCGGCAATCCGAGCCGAAACGGAGACGAAAAGAGAAGGGGAAGAGGAGGGAGACGGTGCGGCTCACCGAGGGGCGCTGTGAGCGGAGGGCGGTCGAGGAGGCTGGGGACGAGCGGTTGGTCGCCGGGGAGGTGAGGACGAGCTCGGACCGGCGTTGGGGAAGAGTGGTGGTCGCCGGCCTCCTGGCGTCCGTGGCGGGGAAGAGGAAGAAGAGGAGAGGTGGTCGTGCGTGTCCTGGCGCGAGCTAGGCGACGGAGGAGGTTGGTGCAGCGGGGCGTCGAGCTCGGGCCCCGTCCATGGCGACGGCGTTTTCGGGTACGGAGCGCGCGGCGGCGGGGGAGAGAGAAGAGGATAGGGTTAGGGTTAGGGTCCGCAGGGGGGCTAAATAGGAGAGAGGAGGTGGGGGCGAGCAGTGGGGCGCAGGGGGCAGTGAGAGCGCCTCCATGCCTTGCTGGAAAGGTGCTCGACCTCCTCCTCTGGGTCGTACGGAGGAGGGAGACAGAGCCGGTGGGCTGAGTTGGGTCGGGCTGGGCTGATTCAGCCCAGCTCGGCTAGGGGTTTCATTTTTTTTTGTACTGTTTTCTTTTACTTTTACAAAACTTTCTGATTTTTGTATTTGTAAAACAAATAAGAGAAGAGACATAAAAAGAACTTTTGAATAATTTTTACAAGTTTCAAATTAGTCATATTAATATCTTATTTGATTATTTATAAATAATTGGAAACTTCAAATGAATTTATTTTGAAAGCACTTGAATTCAAAATAAGAATTTAAATTTGTAATTTGAATTTGAAGCACAAAATTTAAATAAATGCAAGCACATATGGAATGATGACATGATATCCATTTTTATTGCACACAAAAATAAGGAAAGTTACAGTTGGGCTGTTACAGATGTCACGCATGATATCATTCCAGACGAATAAGAAACAGGCGTTGTACCGCGACTGACAAAAAGGAAAAGCTCCTTACAAACTCAAAAGCAAAAGGACAAGCATGAAAAAGAGTCGAGTGGGAAACTCCCATCGGGAGAAGGTAAAAAACCAGTCGACTAGCAAAAGCATAAAATTGAGATTATCCTCTACTGCAAGCAATAAAGCACAATCTCGAGGGCTACTCCCATCGGGAGCACTATTGTGCACTCGATAGAATCAAAAGACATTCGAAACATAAAAAATTCCGATTGAAAATCAGTTGATAGAGTACCTCAGATGTTGTATACGATAAATACAAAGGTAAGACCCATCGATCAGTCGAAAGGGCCGAGGATCACTCCAGCAGTGTTAAAATCCTGGACATTTCCGTGTCAACAGATACGATGAAAATCCTGGCGGGCGCGCTAGGTAGCAAATTAAAACTGCAGAACAATATCAATAAGACCATCGACTGGCCTGAGGTGTGTCTGTCCAGTATGTTCCGGGTTCATGCCCAAGGACTCAAAACCTGACTGAAGGCTAGTAAGGTTTTGCCCGAGTGCAGTTAACTGTTTTCGACTGAGTCGAATAAATCTAGGCGTACTTAGTCAAAATCGTTTGTCAAAATTCATAAATCCAAAAGACAAAATCGTCATATCAAGAACATAAAACATGAGACGTGCACTATGTAGTGAGTCCATGACTTATTCTCTGAATTAGCCAAGCACTCGGGGGCTAATGACAAGGTTATACCAAACGGGTACCCCTTCGTGTGGGACCTGGTGCACGTAATGACTAAACACCAATTGTCAATAGGCTGAAGAAGCCCAACAAGCGAAGTCCAAGTCAAAGATATATACCATAGATAGCATAGTCGGTAGTATTTTCCATATATGTAGTCCTAGTGGGTTACAACCCGAGACCTGTACCCCTATATAAAGGACATGAGGGAGACCGACCAGGAACACGCGCCATCAGAAACACGTAACCCTAGCAAGATCGACATCTTGCAAGACCCCTGTACTCGCCGCATATACACAATAATAACAGACAAGCAGGAGTAAGGGTTTTACCTCACTCGAGGGCCCCGAACCTGGGTAATTCCCGCTGTCAGCCGACGAATATACCAACACCACACGTTCTCTACCTCATAAACTCTTACCTTAAACTAGTAACCATGGGTATTGATGGGGACATCACTCGTCACTTATTTTTGAAATTTTACAAAAGATATAGAGAAAATATAATAAATTGTTGAGCCACCAATAGCAAGATGATGGTGGTCAGATTCCAACAATCTTAATCTAGTAAAACTTCATATAGGAAGATCAAGAACACATACGGTACAACGGCAGTCGCACCGCTGGGATTCCCCGTGACGTCGCCCATGTCGTCGATGAAGAGGCTAGCGATGTCGGGGAAGAAGTTGTCGTTGGGGAAGAACTCGAAGCCAGTAGTCGCGCGAGTGCGCTCCCCAAAAACCTGACCGCACCTCTCCCGTACAGGATCACAAGAGGCGGGCCTCCGGAGGCCTACTGTCCCTTCAACCGGTGCACGCCAGAAGACGGGATGGAGAATACTTGGTAGACGGCGGCGCAATGCTCTGGAACGGTGTGAGACCATGTATCTCGTTGTGGCAGCTAGGGTTTGCCCCGGGCTGTATATATGATGCGAGTCAGGTAGGACGTGGCCTGTAAGCCACGACTCAGCCACGATCGAGTCGGTAACGCCCCACGATCCCATTGAAATCGGAAACGGCAAGGTAATTAACGCGTTCGTTAGTTACTAATCAATGACTCATAGTTTTTCCCGAACAGCAAAAATAAAAGCTCGGCTCGGCGAGATTTCCGCAACCCGCGACGCGTCGTGACGTGTCGTGACGAGGCAAGGCGTGGTGTGGCGAGGCGAGCGAGGAGGAGGAGCGCGCGTGTGACACTGTTCATCTTCTCTTGTTCTCACTAGTTCATACTAGTACTAGAACATCCCACTATATAAAGTGGTGCAGCTCACTCTCCACAAACAGTATGGACTAAACATTAGTCACGTACATGCACAACCAGCCAACCAGAATGGGCCATGAGAATTTCGGATTTTAGTTGGGCCTTGGTCCAAGTACACTAAAATTTCAGCAATCCACCACAAAGTCTCATTGGCACATTGTACCACTTTGTTCCAAAACATTGTTTTATATACCGGTGCTTAGTGGGGACTGTTAAGTTGAACTCCACTTAGAAACTTAAGCTACGTTAGACCGCAACTTGAATAGTGGACTATGCCTTGAACTACAAGTTTGTTGCGACCTAGTTTCACACAAGCCCTTAACCGATACTAGGCTACCGCAAGGCTTCCCCGCGGCGTGGAGCTTATACGTCATATTCCAAGGCCTTTCATGAGTTTATTAAAGAGTACCCGATTCTCATAAACTGTGACGTTTAACAGTCATACTCATATAGGTGTATTCCTAAAGAGATGCTCTGCAGGATAACATCTTCGCTTATAAAAGTAAGCCGCTTGGAACACATTAAGATAAATATCAACCTGCCATGCAGATTAGGAGAGTATTGCATCTTTGCGGCGTGGGATAGTAAAATGTAAGGATACTCTCCTCCCAGCCGACCAACAGCTTGTCTCCCACTTCTAATTCACGCGATCTCCGATCACATAGAGTACGTTACCACTGTGGACAACTCATATGGTGGGTCTCAAACCCATCTCTCTCGATGCATTATCTATCACATTACGTGATAAACCCTTTGTGAAAGGATCTGCCAAGTTTTTAGACGTTTGGATATAATCCAACGCAATAACTCCGGAGTTCTTCAATTTTCTGACAGATTTTAATCTCCTTTTCGCATGCCTTGGTGACTTTAAATTATCTTTAGAACTTTTAATCTTAACAATCACAGTTTGATTATCACAGTTCATAAAGATAGCGGGTATGGGTTTTTCAACCATAAGTAAGTCCATCAAAAGCTCTCGAAGCCACTCTGCTTCAACAGTGGTTGTGTCTAATGCTGTGAGTTCTGCTTCCATAGTTGACCTCGTTAAGATGGTCTGCTTGCAAGACTTCCAGGAAACAGCTCCACCACCGAGTGTAAACACATAACCACTCGTGGCCTCAATCTCATCAGCATCAGATATCCAATTGGAATCACTATAACCTTCCAGTACTCTAGGATAACCAGAATAGTGAATTCCATAACTCGCAGTGCTTTTTAAATAGCGCATAACTCTCTCAAGCGCATGCCAATGATCATCTACCGGGTTGGAAACAAACCGGCTCAACTTGCTTACAGCAAAAGAGATGTCAGGCCTCGTGGCACAAGCCAAATACATAAGCGAGCCAATGATCTGTGAATATCTCAGTTGATCTCTAGCAATGCCTTGATTCTTTCGAATCAACACACTGGGATCATATGGTGTCGGAGAAGGCTTGCAGTCGTCATACCCGAAGCGACTCAAGATCTTTTCCACATAGTGGGATTGAAGAAGTGTAATCCCACCATCACCATCTCTCAGAAGCTTGATGTTTAAGATTACATCAGCTACTACAAGATCCTTCATCTCAAAAACATGAGATAAGAAATCCTTAACCTCCTTGATTAAATCAAGATTGGTTCCAAATATCAGTATCTCATTGACATACAGACATAGAATAACTCTCTCGCCCCCACCATGGCGATAGTATACACACTTATCGGATTCATTAACAACGAAACCTGCAGCAGTTAAAGTTCTTTCAAACTCCTCATGCCACTGCTTAGGAGCTTGCTTAAGGCCATATAAATACTTCAATAGCTTGCACACCTTTGCTTCCTGACCCGGTACTACAAAACCATCAGGCTGTTCCATATAAATTTCCTCGTCTAACTCTCCCTTTAGGAAAGCTGTCTTAACGTCCGTTTGATGAACGAGAAGACGATGCGAGGCAACCAATGAAAGTAGCACCCGAATCGTGGTTAGCCTAGCCACATGTGAGTAAGTATCAAAGAAGTCTTCTCCTTCTTTCTAGGTATAACCCTTGTCCACAAGCCGCGCCTTATACTTCTCAGTAGTACCATCAGGCCTAAGCTTTTCCTTGAACACCCACTTACATCCTACAGGTTTGCACCCATAAGGACGATCAGTAACTTCCCAGGTTCCGTTATCTAAGATGAAGTCCATCTCACTACGGACAACTTCCTTCCAGTAGTCAGCATCAAGAGATGCATAAGCTTCTGAAATGGTCCTAGGGGTGTCAGCCACACGATACACAATGAAATCATCACCAAAAGACTTTGCAGTCCGCTGTCTCTTGCTCCTAACAGGAATCAGTGTGTTCTATCAAAATGGTAGGATCAGGAATCTCAACTAATTCCTGACTAGATGTATTAGGTATATCCTGATTTGATGAGCTAGACATACCCTTCATGGGAAAAATGTTCAAAGAAAGTCGCATCATTCGACTCCATAAACGTACCAACATGCATGTCGGGTACCTCAGATTTGATTATCAAAAATATATAGCCAATGCTATGAAAAGCATAACCCAGAAGAACACAATCCACGATTTTTGGTCCTAGCTTGCGCTTCTTGGGTATTGGAATATTGACTTTCGCCAAACAACCCCAAGTACTTAAGTAAGAGAGTCTCAACTTTTTCCTTTCCCATTCCTCAAATAGAGAAACAGTTTTGTTCTTTGCGGGAACTCGGTTTAGGACATGACAAGATGTCAACAGCGCCTACCCCCACCATGCCTTGGAGAGACCCAAAGTGTCTAACATGGCGTTAACCAAAATCAGTTAGAGTTCGGTTCTTTCTTTCGGCTATCCCATTTGAATGAGGTGAATAGGGAGGCGTCCTCTCATGGATTATACCATGTTCCGCACAAAAAGAATCAAACTCATTGGAAAAGTACTCTCCACCACGATCAGACCTTAGCCGTTTTATTCTTAGATCAAGTTGGTTCTCTGCCTCAGCTTAATAGTTTTTGAAGAAGTTTAAAGCTTCATCTTTTTGTTTTCAGGAGATACACATAACAATATCTAGTGGAGTCATCAATAAGCGTCATGAAATATTTCTTTCCGCCTCTCGTCAATATACCATTCATCTCACAAAGATCTGAATGTATAAGTTCCAGTGGTGCCAAGTCTCTTACCTCCGCAGCCTTATGTGACTTGCGAGATTGCTTAGCTTGAACGCACACTTAACACTTGGAACCTTTCACACTAGTGAATTTTGGAATTAAATTCAAATTAGCTAGCCGCGTCATGCTACCAAAGTTAATATGACAAAGTCGTGAATGCCAAAGATTAGACTCAATTTCGTGGCAAACATGATTAATAACTTTGGAGCAAATATCCGATAAAGATAGGCGGAACAAGCCTCCGCACTCATAGCCTTTTCCAACAAATTGTCCATACTTAGATATTATAACTTTATTGGACTCGAAACCCAACTTAAAACCATCTCGACACAGCAAAGATACGTTGACGAGATTTTTATTGATGGCGGGCACATGATGAACATTCTTCAGACGCACGGTCTTCCCCGAAGTAAACTTCAGATCAACCGTACCGACTCCACGAACAAAAGCATGTGACCCATTACCCATCAGCACGGGGGAAGTTCTTGTGACCTGGTAAGAAGAGAAAATCAAGGCATCACCACAAACATGTACATTGGCACCAATGTCAATCAATCATTCAGGTGAATGACAAACTGAAAGGATGGTGGGAAATATTCCATACCCTGAATCCTTCATCTCAGAATTGCCAATGACAACATTGGCATTCTTGCCATTGTTCTCAGGTTCGCGCAGCTCATGGCGGTAGGGACATCGAGGTGCCCAGTGATTTGGATCACCGCAAACATGGCACGAATCCTTCCTCGGTTTAAAGTTCTTCTTCTTGAAGTTGGTAGGCTGTGATGGATTGAACTTTCCATCAGGCTTGCCCTTGCCCCAGAGTTGTTCTTGTTAAACTTGGGCTTGTGGGACGACTGGTAATTCTTATTCTGTACCACATGGGCACTAGAACCGGCCTCGATAACTCGAGCACGTGAATCCTTCGCTCTCGCCTTCTCTTCCACATCAAGCGACCCAATGAGATCCGAAACGGAAAACTCTTGTCTCTTGTGTTTTATAGAGGTAGCAAAGTTGCTCCACGAAGGTGGAAGCTTGGCGATAATGCCACCAGCGACAAACTTGTCGGGTAAGATACACTTAAAGTGCTCAAGTTCCTTAGCGGGTGACTGTATCTCATGAGCCTGTTGAACAACATGGCGCTCATCAGTCATCTTGTAGTCATAGAAAGTTTCCATGACAGACAACTCGCTGCCAGCGTCCGAGACCCCAAACTTGGCCTCAAGCGCATCCCACATGTCCTTGCCGTTAGAAAACGACATATACGAGTCCACAATGGAGTCGCCAAGAATACTCAAAAGGGCACTCTTAAACATGTTGTCGAGCCTCTTAAAAGACTCCTGCTATGCAGGGTCAAGCTCGCCATCAGGCTTGCCGTTGGTGGCAGCATAGCGGTTCATGTTCTGAAACCATAACAGTGCTCGCATGCGCCACCGCTTATACATAACCCCTTTAAAGGGAAACGGCTTCGTTGACGTGATAAAACCAGCAGGTGCTAATTGCCTATAATCAGATTTTTAGATTGTTGAATAATTACGCGATTTAGCATATGATTCCCAATAACAGTGAACAATTTATGACTAGAATAATACAAATTAAACTAATCATGTGATCTACGCAAACAATAGATAACCAGATTGAATCTAGAGCACATACTACAAGTAGGAACTCTAGTAAAACTTCATATAGGAAGATCAAAAGCACATACGGTACAGCGGCAGTCGCACCACTGGGATTCCCCGTGACGTCGCCCATGTTGTCTACGAAGAGGCTGGCGATGTCGGGAAAGAATTCGTCGTTGGGGAAGAACTCGAAGTCAGTAGTCGTGCGAGTGTGCTCCCAAAAAACCTGATCACGCCTCTCCCGTACAGGATCACAAGAGGCGGGGTTCCGGAGGACTACTGTCCCTTCAACCGGTGCACGCCGAAAGACGGGATGGAGAAAACTTGGTAGACGGCGGCGCAATGCTCTTGAACGGTGTGAGACCATGTATCTCGTTGTGACGGCTAGGTTTTGCCCCGGGCTGCATATATGATGCGAGTCAGGTAGGACGTGTCCTGTAAGCCACGATCGAGTCGGTAATACCTCACGATCTTATTGAAATCGGAAACGGCAAGGTATAATTACTAATCAATGACTCATAGTTTTTCCCAAACAGCAAAAACATAAGCTCGGCGAGATTCCCGCAACCCGCGACGCGACGCGTCGTGACAAGGCGAGGCGTGGCGTGGCGAGGCGAGCGAGGAGTAGCGCGCGTGTGGCACTCTTCATTTTCTCTTGTTCTCACTAGCTCATACTAGTACTGGAACATCGCACTATATAAAGTGGTGCAACTCACTCTCCACAAGAAGTATGAGACTACACATTAGTCACGTACATGCACAACCAGCCAACCAGAATGGGCCATGAGAATTGCAGATTTTAGTTGGGCCTTGGTCCAAGTACACTAAATTCCAGCAATGTCAACCACATGTCCAGTCAAAATCGAAGGGGTGCTCACCTGAATACACCGGACAAGTGTCGGCTTATGTGACTTTCTACGTAGGTTGTAAAAAATAAAGCCTATGGCTCCAACTAGTCACAGAAAATCTCGTGAATGAATACTGAGCATGAGAAGACTACTTCAGATTTTTTTTTTTTGAATTAGACTACTTCAGATTTGAGTGCATAGCGCCACTAGATTACTCATAAGATTCTCTATGGTCATATAAACATAGAAAAAATAACACTTGTACTCCCTCCATTATAAATTAATTGACTCAGATTTAGTATAAGTTGTGCTAAATCTGAATTAATTAATTTTGAACAGAGAGAGTATGTACATAGACATAGTGTATCGCTCACCGGTCTCACCGCCAGCAAGAGTGAATTACTTGGGGACAACCAAACCCGTCCACAAGTCCACCCTTTAAAGTTGGCGGGCTCGGATGGTGCCGAATATATTCTATTTCGATCCGAACACTTAGGTTACTGTTGAGACGGTTTTTCTATCCAGATTCTTATCCGGTTTGAGAATCGTTTGACCGGTGGCTGTAAAAATGTTGTAAACTTAGTCATATGTTAAAATTAAATATGAAGACATTTGGGACGACTGGAGATGCTCTTAGGGCATCTAAAATGTGTGCCAAATTTGGTTGACAAAAAGAGGATTTGGCTACAAGAGTCGGTTCCCTACATTGTGAAGTAGTGGCAAAGCCAAATAATTTTGGCATGGGAGCAACTATAAGAGCTAGCTCCATTTTCTTACCAATAAAAACAAATGTGAACAGTGAGTGGAATCTATGGGCCTCTTTGGATTGAAGTAATTTCATAGGAATTTTGGAGGATTCCAATCCATAGGAATTTTACTATAGAATGCTTTTGGATTGTAGGATTGAGACCACCAAATTCCTATGGATTTCATTCCTATGTTGTCCATTCCATAGGAATCTCAACATGAGCTCAAACCTCATTTTATTTTTCTTTCATGAAGTCCAATGCACCCACACTCTACATCTCTCTACTCTCTCTTCTTATTACTGCAAAATTTCAATGTTTGTTTCCTGTGTACTATCCAAATACATCGTTTACAAAATTTATATGTTTTGAAATCCTATAGAAATTGAAGTGCATGATATGTCAATTTATTTTTCCTATTCCTACGTTTTAAAAATCCTGCAGTCCAAAGAGCGCCTATACCTTTTGAGAAGAGAGATAACATGTGGCGGGCCTTTGGTCAGATAATTTGTCAACCGATACATTATGTAAGATTTAGCAATTTAGCACCGATGTTATATTTGACTTGTGCTTACGTACGTTCGATACCGTAAGCGTTGACGTCATCGAGAAACAAACTGCAGCAACCAAGCTTGGCTAGCCCGAAAGTGCGGGTACGTCGTCGAATCTCATCCAAAATCCAAATGCAGTGGCTGCAGTCTGCAGACGACCTTGACCTTCCATCTTCATATGCAGCCAGGTCTAGTGTGCTTGGACTGCCGGGGCCCGCGCTCGTCATCTTTTCTTTTTAGGCCCCTGTCCGTTATCGGGTGCAGCATCTCATGCTGCGAACGGCGGAGGCGAGAAAGTTATTTTTCTTGTGAGATGTACAATCACGAATGTTTGCTTGGGTGGTAATTTGTGGCCTTTCCGGTTTTCCGTTGAACCCGTGCCCTGATTGTTTATGTCAACGAAGAAGAACGTTGATCCGCCCCTGCCCACCGGACTCTTCTCTTCTCTTCTCTGATCTGATCTGTTTGCCACGCCCGGCCAGCCCTCCTGTCGCCGTCGGTGGCTGCCGCCGCCGCCGACGACGCCATCCTGTCGCTGAAGCTGGGCCATCATCCAATGTTATACTAACAAGAAAGGAAAAACAAAACCAAACTAGGCATCTCTGAGTCAGTTCTCGAACGCCCAACCCAACCCAACCCGCGCCCGCCCCTAGAGTTGAGGCAAGTAGCTCGAACCTGCGGCGCTGCTGCCCGCTCGTTATAAATCACGCGCCCGTCTTCTCCTTCTCCACCCACACCAACCCCATCTCTAATCACCCACCGGACCACGACCAATACTCCATCGAAATCGAATCGGAGCTGCTCTCTTTTCTCTCCCTCCACTTGTTCGCCGCCCGACCTTGGCCGCCGGAGAAGCGTCTGACCGACTGACGGGTAAGAGCCATTCGCCTCCCCAGTTCTTTCCTTGCATCCTGTGCTCGTGCGATCGACCGCGTGGAAAAGAGTCGCCGACTGATTGATTCGTCGCGTCTGCCCGGGCCCAGATCTCGCGTGCCTTTGGACCGGAATTCGGATATTCTGGTCCGGGATATTGACGTCCCTCGTCTCTTGCAGGTTGCGTGCTTGTCTCGGAGGGGAGCACGCCACACAGATGGCTTCGATTGCGCCGCCGTCCTCCGCCGCGGCGCTCCGCCGCTACCCGTAAGCTCTCCCTCAGCGCAGTCTCCTCCCTCTGCCCGTCTTGCGATGTCCTGCGACAAACGTTTTCTTTCCTCAGTTTCTCTGTTCTGATCAATGAACAGGGTTAATACAGTTGCAACTCTGTCGTAAAATGACAAAAATCAACTTTTTAAGATACCCGTAAGAACAACAAGAGAAAAAGAAATCTTAATTTCTAAGTTTATTACTCTCTCTAGTCCACTAAAATTGTCTTAGGAAATGACCTTGGGTAGTAGAATTCAATACTATTGTACTTACGTCGATTCTTTGGGATCAGAGGGAGTACGATCTGGTCCCTGATTCTTTATCCAATGGGAATTCGGTACAGTGTCAAAGTATTTGCATTTCTTTTTTGTTTTAGAAATACTACAACTAGGTAGTTTCGTTTTCTATACTTGATAAAAACTGCACACAACTTTTCCTGCAACTTGTTCGACTTACAAATAATTCTGCCGCCTTATCTATAATAATTTCAACAAGGAAAAAGAAAACCTTTGCACGCTTGAGAACTGAACTAGAAAAGCATGGTTGTAAACTATTGAGTTTTACTCGTGCTAATTTTTGAACATGATTAATCTGCGCAATAGAATAAAAGGCTGATTTTTCTGTTCTATTTCCTCGTGTCTCTGCAAATGCAGGGTGCAGTTTTTGAGAGGCAGTGATGTATCCAAGGAATCAAAGGGATCAGTGTCCTTTTCCCTTCCCACAAATGCAAGAAATGCCAATAAGAAATCCCTGGGATTGATGACGGCAGCATCCTTGAAAAAGAATATTGGTTTTCCAGCCAACGGTTGCTCAGAAACTGATGACACACTGTTACGAAAGAGCACTTCTTTGCAAGGACAGGACTATTCAACTACAGACTCTGATCTCCCAGCGGGTTCCGTTGCTGCAGCAGAAATCCTTTCTAATGATCTGTCACGTATTGCGGTCACGTTCTTAAACGATGAAGACGACACCGAACTTGATCTGGATAGCCCGACCGAGGGTTTTGCGTCTATTTCGGAGGCTATCGAGGACATTCGACAAGGAAAAGTTAGTACATCTTGCAAAAAAAATTCATGGATTAACTGTTACTGTCAGTCTTACTCAAGATTTGTCACCGCCACATGATATTTTCCTGACATTGCCTTTTTCTTGTAGCTCGTCATTGTCGTTGATGATGAATCAAGAGAAAATGAAGGTGATCTTATATTGGCTGCTTCTTTGGTTACCCCAGAGGCTATGGCTTTTATAGTCAGGTATAGCACAGGAATTGTTTGTGTTAGCATGAAAGAAGAGGACCTGGAAAGATTGAACCTCCCTTTGATGGTTTCAACGAAGGAAAATGAGGAGAAGCTCTGCACTGCATTCACCATTACTGTGGTATGCTGCTATTTTATTCATTTGCCAGCTCTAGAATATGCGGTTTTGGTGTTATATGAACATCATTTCTCTTTTGCTTACCACTTGTTTCCGCTAAAAAAGTAGAAATGCACATGCTGCCATTTTAGACGAGAAACTCCTTTATACATAGCTGTCGTGAGTAACTTGATTGTAAAAATCAAGTTTTGTTACTTAGTGATCTGACCATACTAGAATGTTGCTTGTATTTTCATCTCACATTTCAAATGATACAACGTAATTGCCGTAATAGCAACTAGCAAGTATCTATCCCAAGTAAAGATATGGAGGTATGTGCTACAGGTGTATATCAATTGGATGAGCTTTGTATTCGTGTGCAGCTTAAGGCGTTTCAGCACCTGGTTTTGCAAAATTGGCCTTTCCTTGTATAATTCTCCTTTGGAATTGTATAGAATGAATGCCTGCAATTTGATCTATATTAAACTTTCATCTTTGTGTTAGTGTTCCTAAACATTAAAAACAAAAAACTTTATCTAATTGCTGTACTAATGAAGGCACGAAGCACTCAGAGCTTACATTTTCTTTTTGAGGTTTAACGCAGTCGTTCTGTCATCCGATTAGATAGAAAAAAAAATTATGTACAGAGTCGAGTTACAGTGGAAACTAGCAGTAGTAAACAACGGCTAAACAACTACAAAAGCTCCTGGATCCTGAGTGCGGGCATAGGCCTGCTGCTATCTCCTCCCACACGAGGTGCCCCACCGCCACCGATAAAAGGGGAAGGTTCCAGAAGGTCCTGCAGTTTCTTTCCTTCCAAGTGCCCTACATTGCATAGATGAAGGCGCCACTCACGTCTCGGCGCCTCTCTTTCAGGATGGTGCAATCCCATCCACCAATCATTAATGCTCTTTCCCAAAGGAGGGGGTGGGGTGCTGATGGAGCCGAACCACCTAAAGATCTTGTCACGGACAGCGGCTGAGAAACTGCACTCAAAGAGAAATTGCTGGACCCTCTCGCGATGGATTCGACACAGCTTGCATATCGGGTCATGTGGCCATCCGCGGATGGTGAGGTTATCGGCTGTCAGGATCTTGCCATGGAGGACAAGCCAAGCAAAAAAGCAGTACTTTGGCTCGGCACTAGCCCTCCAAACCTTGGCTTTCCGAAATGGTGGCACAGATCTGGAGAACTGACATTTGTAGGCGGAGGCTGTCGTGTATATCCCAACTCCGTCCACCTCCAGGAAATCGTGTCCAGCCGCGGCTGTAGGATAACCTCCTGAAGAATAGCCCACAGCTTGATGAGCTGGGAGAGCTGGTCCGCTGTGGACAGACGAAATAGTGAGCGCATCCAGTTGCCGCCTTCCATTTCTTTTTGCACCGACCTTGATTTTCTTGTAGCAAGGGCAAACAGCAAAGGAAACTGTAGCCTTAATGGGCAACAGGGAGCCACCGGTCATGCCAAAAAAAATACACTTTGCCCCGTACCCAACTGTAAATGTCCGTGGATGCCCTAAACAGGTTCATGTCTGCAGCATCGCAAGGCAGCACCACCAAGAGCTTACTAATTTCGTTATGTCTATGAATCAACTTTTTGTTAGCGTTCCCTAACTAATTTCTCCGTTGATATGTACTTGCAACTAAGATAGAATTTATCTACTGTGGTCTGTAGGATGCTAAAGAGGGCACAACGACAGGGGTATCTGCAAAAGATAGGGCAAAGACAGTCATGACGCTTGCATCTCCTGACTCAAAGCCTGGAGACTTCAATAGGCCTGGCCACATTTTTCCTCTGAAGTACAGAGAGGGTGGTGTTCTGAAACGAGCTGGTCATACTGAAGCATCTGTTGATCTTGCTGTGCTGGCTGGGTTACCTCCTGTTGGAGTTCTCTGTGAGATTGTGGATGATGATGGCTCTATGGCTCGTTTACCGAAGCTGCGGGTGTTTGCTGAAAGGGAAAATTTGAAGATAGTATCGATTGCTGACTTGATTAGGTAAGTCTGTTAAACACCTCTATGGTCCTGACAGTTTCTATATTGGCTTTAAGAGTTCCAGTTAGTTGCAGTTTAGGCCATAGGTCAGTAATAGTTCCTAACTTCCTATGACACTCAATGCTTTCCTTTGTTCCTTGAGGTTTCACTAATAGGTAAGGTTTAGCATTTTTTAGAGGATGTAAATACTAAATACTAGTCTTTTCCCCTTGAGTTTACTCTGACTTGGTATATTTATTAGTGTCATAAAGTTTCTCAAAATGCTTTTTTGGTATGAAGTGAATTTAGTACGAGATGTTCTCCTAGTTGCTATGGTTAACCTAGAATTATAGAGTTTTTTATATTGCGACTCGTGAGGGTGGTACTAGCCCCATTTTCTTTATTGTCCCTTTGCTTAAGGATTTTACTTTACAGATATAGGAGAAAAAGAGACAGGCTAATTGAACGTGCATCTGTTGCACGCTTACCTTTGAGATGGGGCAATGTCCGTGCTTACTGCTACAGATCTGTTATTGATGGGATCGAGCATATTGCAATGGTGAAAGTAAGTTACTGAAGATTTATAATGCTTTTGTTGGGCTTGGTTGTTTCGTCAGGTAGTTTATTTCTCTCATAAACCCTGATTTATCCATATCTTATTCAACAACCAACAGGGTGAGATTGGAGATGGTCAAGATATTTTAGTAAGAGTCCACTCTGAGTGCCTCACAGGAGACATATTTGGATCGGCAAGATGTGATTGTGGTGACCAGCTCGCTATGTCAATGGAGATGATTGAGAAAGCTGGAAGGGGTGTACTAGTTTATCTTCGTGGACATGAAGGGAGGGGTATTGGTCTGGGGCACAAACTCCGTGCTTATAACCTACAAGATGATGGGCGTGACACCGTGGAGGCTAACGAGGACCTAGGATTGCCTGTGGATTCAAGGGAATATGGGATAGGTGCACAGGTAAGAACGTACATGATCCCTCATGTTGTACTCGCATCTCAAATTACTTCCGAAGACACATTGAACTGATTCACGTATTCGTGCAATATACACAACTGTAGATTTGATCTATAAAAATGTTTCTACTTTGATGGCCTTAGATGTCCATCTTACATAGCTATTGTCTTCACGATTTTGCTATTATAGTGTTAGCATGGCTTTTTTTTAAGTATCAAATGAAGCGCTGACTTTTCTCACTTATTGTCTGTAGATATTGCGAGATCTTGGAGTCCGTTCAATGAAGTTGATGACCAACAATCCTGCAAAATATATTGGTCTCAAGGGTTACGGATTGAGCATTGTGGGCAGGGTGCCCTTGGTAACTCCAATAACCACCGAGAATCGTAGATACCTGGAGACCAAAAGAACAAAAATGGGGCATGTATACTCTAATCGTCAGGTTAACCATCCCACCCAAACCAGCAACACAGATTAGCAGATGATATTCTTGTACGGTTGAGTTTTTTAGATTGTTTTACACATATGTTGGAGGTGAATTGTTAATCAGGTCATGGTAGGTTGCAATATGACTGTCGGCTAATACTAATAAAAAATCATCTCTTGCTTTTTTTTGTAATCCTTGGCCAAACCATTGTTGTAAATATACACAATCCATTGCAATAATGAAAGGAGGTTTAAATTATTGGAAGTTTTGCTAATTCCTCGGTCGATGGATTTTTAAGTTACAGCTTGGTCGACTCCTAAACCGTTGTATTGTATCGTGATCCTGCTACTGCGTGAGTTACAAGAGAGTTTGCAAGTTTTTCCAGTCACAACTTCAACTGAGAAAAATAATATTCGTGATGGCTGCTGAGATTTGATGACTTCATCCCTAAGAATTAGTCTCACCAATTGTCATGTAATTTTAGTTCATGCTGCTGGAGTCGTAATAGACTATCCATAGTCATTGTAAAAATCTCACTGAGTAAAACAGATAACGGATTTGCCAAGTCACTGTTGACCCATTTTTTTTAAATCTTAGTCACTTTGTATAAAAGTGCAATCGTAGCTTAAAGAAACATGCAATGCCACTTTTCTACATTTTTCTTTAAACTTTAAAGTGTAGTTAAATTTTTGTGAGGTGACTGAGACTAAGAAAAAACAGTCGACTCAAACATGGGCACCCCACGGCTGGAATGATGGGAGGTGGTGGACTGGTGGTGTTGTGCCAGGTTGGGCCGTCGGGGAGAAGGACGATTGAGCTGCTCCGCACATATTTTTTTGTGAAAATGTAGAAAACATTTGTTTCATTGCATAGCACACCGTACAACTCAATCCAGGACCAACTAGGGGAGCACAAGTGTGAGACCATGGCCCCCGCGCGCACTTCAGGAACGAGCTTCCGTTTTGATGATTTCCATCAACACGCTCACGGATTGTCGTGTGTTGTTGAACACAATCGCGTTCTGTTTTTTTGAAATCCACCATGCCGTAAGCATGATCACCGAAAATGTGCCCTTGTGTAGGAGGCGAAGGATAGAGTGAAGAGCCAACAACCCACCAATCCACAAAATCCTCTTCAACAAGTCGGTTCAGCCGTGGGTGACGAACAGCAAGACCTGTTCTAACAGCAACATATTAAAGTTCGTGTAAATTTGTTAATTATAATGAAATCACCCGGTTCGTTCGAATTTTTCCACGCGCAAGTTGACTCCACTGGCAAGTCGTTCTTGCCTTCTTGGCCATCCACGCTTTTAGTGGTTCACTTCACGGCCACACCCGCGTTTTCTTTGCTCCCCAAAACGCCAGGTCGTACACAAGCGCAAGCAAAGTAGCCTCCTTCTTCGTCCCCTCTCTCCCGCGATGCCGCCGGATCCGAGCCTGAAACCGCCATGCCCCGGCATTGACGACACCGACGATTACGAGTGCCCTCCCTCTCCTCCCTCCTCCCATGGCGGTCGCCACCTGGTTACCCCGCTTTTGGTCACCGCGTTCGTCATCGTCTTCCTCTTCCTCGCGTCCCTATCGGTCTACTGTTTCATCCGCCGTAGGAGGCTCCGACGCCGGCAGCAGTCCCTTCTCGCCGCCGACGCTGCCAACGCCGGCGGCCCCGAGCTAGCCGTCTCCGCGACAGACGTCGCTCCCGACGATGAAGTCGTGCACCACGCGTGGCACATCCGGACGGTGGGTCTCGACGAGGCGGCGATCGAGTCCATCGCGCTCACGCGGTACCGAGCCGGCGCAGGGACGCTGGGCGCCGCCGCCGACTGCCCCGTGTGCCTCGGCGAGTTCCTGGACGGCGAGCTCCTCCGGCTGCTCCCCAGGTGCGGCCACGCGTTCCACGTCCCCTGCATCGGCACCTGGCTCCGCGCCCACGTCAGTTGCCCGCTCTGCCGCGCTGACGTTGTCTTGGACTTGGCAGCCGCCGGCGATTCGGGCACGTCTGTTGCCGACGCTGAACAATTTTCCAGCAACACGGAAACCTTAGATCACGAGTGGCCAGGGCGACAGCAGGACGCGCAGCACGAGCTGTGTCTACAGATCGATCAGCGCGACCAGTCGGGCTCGCCGGAGCCACAGCGCCGAAGAATCCAGGATTTCCGCCGCGTAGTTTCAATGGATTCGTCGGTAGTGTCGGCCGGACAAGATCCTGAAGACAAGCAGAGCAGTAAAGAAAACCAGGGGAACGGTGATGGTGCGTGCTGCGATGTGCCATCGGGCTCCGGACGTTTGTACCGCATGAAGAGGTCTTTGTCCGTCGGTGGCCGGTGGTCTGTCGTCTCGCGACATCGCCGGGAGCGCAGCTCATTGCTCCCGTCCTGAACTCCTGATTGTATTCTTCGTGTAACTGATCATGCTTGCTAGCTAGTGTGTGCCTCCTCTTGAGCTCGAGCATCTCCTCGGGAATTTGTGTACGAATCTCCGCCGGAGAATATAATTTACAAATTTTGATTGTTTCTACTCCTAGTTTTTGAAGGTTGTTTGTACTCCTAGTTATGTTGGAAATTTCTCTTTTATGGAAAGCCACACTATAAAAAAAATTCTCTAAACGTGCGGGTTCCAAACGAATTTGGCGATTTTCCTTCTCACTAATGATAGGACCTATCTGTGATGTAATAATTCTTTAAGGGGGTTTCTGTAAAACTACCACGCACTGAATTGGTTAGGGACTAAATCGTCCAGGAGGTGCAAGTTGTGAGACTAAATAATTCGTTCTACAAGATGTGAGACCAAAACGTGAACTAAGTATAAATTGTGGGACTAGAAATAATTTACTCTAGTATGCTACTGTGTGGATGGATACGTGTTACCGTGGGTTTTATATGCTAGTACTGGTTTTATATTCTAGTACTACGGACTGTCAAGATCCATCACACGGCAAGTAAATATCAGTTCTCCCGTAATTTTTTTAAACATTAAAAGGCGATGTATTAAAAATAGGCAAGGGATACAACACGGATTACAATCAGATCCACACGAGAAAGAAAATTACAACCGGGTCCCTGAACATTTGCAGGAAGGACCTCAACAACAGATTTGGGAATGCAATCAAGTCCTTCGGGAAGCTCGAGATCAACCTCGCCGCCGCCGGGGACGAAACCACTTGGGACGGTGAGGGCGCCATGGTTCACGACCACGACTGCCGAGCAAGAGGGCCTCCATAACGGCACCAAGTCAGGAGGTTGAAGAAAGTGGTCGGCATCATGCCCAACCACGCATGGCCGCCCTTCGGCCAGAACAGTCGCCAGTGAGAAAAAGCTCAGAAGCGGCCGCCGTTCAGCTTGACATCCGCAGGAACCTCCAGATCCGCTCTCCTCTGCATCTCCCCAACCCAACCCCTCGCCACCACGGCCGGCCAGAGGGAGAGGAATCGCAGCAAACCAACAAAACAGGAGGAAGTCCCCACCTTGAGCCTCGCCTTATTGGAGCCACCGCCGCCCGTAGCCGCGACCTGCAGCACCGACGACCGAGGTCGGATACCAGCAGGGCGGGAAGGCGCATCGCCGACGCAGCTCAACGCCGGCAACCCACAGTAGCAAAGCACCAAGATCCACCGTAAGCTCATCCACTTCTCCTCCACACCATCACGGCCAGCCAGGAGCAGTTGAGTAATCCACAGACGAAGGATGCAAAGACGCTTATTGAAAAAGAAAATCCTTAGATCTGCCACCTCCTCCACTCCTCCACCTTGGAGATTTGAGGGAGAGCAAATCAAAGATGTACTCGACGCCACACCAGAACGCCGGAGCAACATCCCTTCGGGAGCAGAGAAGACGGCATAACGCCAGACGCCATGTCGGACCACTCTTGCCGGAAGATTAATAACCTAAACTACTACTAAACGCTGGAAGATGTTGTCTTTGGAATGTACGATTCCTAATGACAAATTCATTGAAGTTTCTGCTAGAAATCCCATCGAAACGGCGATTGCATATAGGAGCACTAAACATGTAAACAAACACCAGTTTGGCAAACTCTTGTCACGAGATAATCCAAAAGATACTGTGCATTCTATTTCGCATATCTCATGACGACACAAACGTAAACCGCACGAATCTCAACTGGACTTTTGCACCTCAAGTAATTTGGTACTTTTTTCCTGAGAGAATCTCAGGCAATAACCTTGTGACCATAAACTCCTGGCGACCCCGAGACCCACCCAACACGGCCAGGCCTAGCTAGCTCCGCCAGAACCCTAGCCGCCGCGGCGCATGACCACCCCCGGCCGCCGTTCCGCCGTCACCGTTGTTTTCACAGTGATCGCATCCTGCGCCGCCGCGCAGCCGCCGGGAGGCCCGGGATCGGACAACCACATGAGTTTCTCCGACGTGATGACCATCTCCTTCTTTATGGCCATTTTCTTCCCCGTCTTCGTCGTCCTCCTCGCCTTCGCCTGCCTCCGCCTGTTCCGGCCGCCAGAGGATCCACCGGGCTCGGAGACCAACTCGTCCGTGTGGTCGCGTCACAAGGAGGGCCTCAGCGCCGCGGAGATCGCGGAGCTGCCGCTGGTGTCGTACAGGGACGTCAAGCAGCACCGGATCAGCGGCGGCAGGATCGACCCGCTGGAGTGCGCGGTGTGCCTCCTGGAGTTCGACGACGACGACAGCCTGCGCCTCCTCCCGACGTGCCCGCACGCGTTCCACCCGGAGTGCATCGGCCTCTGGCTCGAGAAGCACGTCACGTGCCCGCTCTGCCGCGCCAGCGTCCTCGACGACCCACCGGCGGCGGCGACACAGGAGGAGCTGCAGCCTCCTAATTCGCCGCTGGAAACTCCGTCGTCGCTGCCCGACTCGCCGCCGGTCCACGACATGGTGGTGCTGATCGACGGCCCCAGCAGCCACGAGGAGGAGTACGAGAGGACCCGGATCCTGGCGGTGGGGATGCGGTGCGAGGCGGCCGGGCGTCAGGCGCTGCCGCGGTCGAACTCGACGGGCCACGAGCGCGCAGGCGGGATGGAGCGGTTCGCGCTGCGGCTGCCGGAGCACGTTCGCCTGGAGATCCTGATGTCGCACAGGCTGAGGCACGTGACGAGCGCGGTGACGTCCGTGCGAGTCAGAGAGGGGAGTGCCCATGACGTCGGGGCGGGCGGGAATTCGGTTCGGAGCGCCGTGGCGAGGCTGGTCTCCCTTTTCGCGCCCGGGGCTGGGTGGAAGGGCGACGACGAGGAAATGTCTGGCGGCTCATCTCGCCGGCGGCGTGATGACTCAGCGCGGGGAGCTGGAGAAGACAAGAGAAGCGATTAACGAACTGAAAAAAGAGAGAGCGGAACCTTGAGGTAATTAAAGCTCAAAATTTAGCTGGTTTTGTTCGTTTGGTTGTCAACTATGAGAAGAGAATTCTACTCCAATTTTCTTGTGATTTTGATACAGAGTGTGTGTGATCTGCATTCTATTGTGACAATTGTTCGTCAGATTGCAGATCCATGATGTAACATTACATACTCCAATTTTTTTTGCATTTCACCTCCTTTTGGTGACACTGAGTTAAAGACCACCGTCTCTTTCAAAATACACAATGTGCAGTTTTTTATAAGATCTAACATCATCTCTATCGGACCTTCAAACAACCATCTAAAAGACTATTCGGGGTTTGGACGTCAAAAAAGGTTCTCAGACATCAGTGGCACCCCAAAGTTCCGTCCCGGGCCATTTCGTGTCTGGAACCCTCGAAAGGCCTTCAAATTTGGAGACCCTTTTCAGAGTGTCGGACATCAATTTGAGAGGTCCTTCGACAAGGGTGACTTCCCGGTCATACATACAAACATCGCATAGTGATTAATTAGGCTGCGCGGAGACCGTTTTGTCTGATTAATAGCGAGGCGATGAGGCGTCATCGTCTTTCTGTAAGCCCGCAATAACATTGACACGACAACCAGCGCAGTCCAGGTGTTGACATCGGTACGGATCCCACGGCGGCGCCTATAATCGTCGGCGTCAATGCGTGCCATGCGAATCGGCGCTTGCCACCCAACCCTGCTCCTCCGACTGTCTTTAAAACGAGGCGCGACACGCCTCTCCTCTCCACACCAAGCCTTCTCCCTCTCCCAACTCCTCTCGCCCCAGTAGAGAACCACCGCCCATCATGGTGGGCAGCCGCGAGACGTCAGAGGAGCGTGAGTACCGCGACTTTCTCTCGGCGGAGCGAGCGGTTCACTGGAACGAGTGTCGCGGCCAGCAACGCCATGAGCAACTAGAGGAACACCTCCGTAACGAGGGAGCGCAAATGGCCAAGACGTGGTACCGTGGGATGTGGCTCGAGGATGCAGGCAACACGATAACACACGTGATGACGGTGGAGGAGGCGTTGTGCCGCCATCACATCTCGGTGGACGATGACATCACCCAACCGGAGCGGTAGATGCGACTTGCTCGACACCGGCGCGTGTAGTGGTTGGCGAGAAGTTTTTGGTTGTCGCCGACACGAGATAGGCCTTTTTCTCTCCGCATAGGTTTAGGTTTAAATAATAAGTTAGTTAAATTTTGGGCGCCGAGACATGCCTCTTCTTTCGGTTTTAAATTGTAAGTTCGTTAAATTATTGCACTCCCTTCGTACATCTTATTTTTAACAAATTTGAGACACTTATTTTCAGACGAAAGGAGTATAAATGTTAAATTTATTTAAATTGCTGTCAATTTTTTTTGAGGTGTGCCTGGGTTCTCCATTTAATCGGAGACCTGTCTAGCACATTTCAACTGGAGCTCAATTGAGGGTGTCGGGGACACGATTTTGAAGGCCCCACACTTGTAAGTGTCCGATTTAAATTAATAAAGCCTGACTAGTTCGCAGATAGGTTAATAGAGTACTAAGATCACCAGTTTACAACCCAACTATGGAAGGTTCACACTAAACCACTAAACTATAGAAGTGCGTAGAGTAGCAAAGCTTAAACAAAAGCAAATGTAGAACTACGGCTAAGAGTATCTTTAAGAGAACCCTGAATTCATCCGCCGAAAAGTGGACTGAGTTCCAGGATGGTCATTCGGGCCAAACCGTGGTCTCCATAACGGGCCTGCTCAGTCCTCAGACGCCGGATCCTTGAAACCAAGGCCCAGAGAGGCAGAGAGTAGTAGAAGATATTTGATCTGGGATGCGCCAAGCCTGTTCAAGGCCTCCTCGAACACGGCGAGCATTCTGTTTGCTTTCTCGCGCGCTCTTCGCTCCAGGCGTAGGGACTAGGGACATAGTACGGTGGATCCGAGAAATCTCCGGCATCGCCGGACGCGAACGAGGCGATTAGCGCCGGTGGAACCTCCAAGTCCGAGGAAAGAGGACAGACGTCTTCAGTAAGGCAACGCCATCGCTGGGACGGAGACGACAGCCGTCCGTCGCGCTCTGAAGTCTGAACCGGAGCAGCTGTAGCTGTGTGGCGCCATATATCAGACTGCGTGTTCTTCTTTAGACCAAGTTGCGGTCGAAAATACATCTATACTAGATTTTGTTCGAGGAAGAGCTGCCCAATCGTGGTGTGGCTTCGGGGAAGCACGCAGTTAGGAAGTACTACAATTGTTACCGCAGCCGCCTCGCGACAAGGAAAATGTGTACTAAAGTATATAATAAACTGATGCAAGCGGACTGTACATATTTAAATAAGAGAAGAGCGGAGAGAAAGAAGAATCGAGTTCTAGGTTAAGATGATCCAGCTGCATTACGATTTTTAAGTAACTTTGTGAAAGTGTGACTGGACAGATATCGATAAAATTGTACTCCCTTTGTTACATAACTTTTGTCGTGGTTTTAATTTAAAATTTAATTAAACCACGACGAGAATTATGAAACAGAGGTAATATACATCTCTATAAATATACATACTGGATATTAGACTGCATATATATATGACATATAAAGGTAGCAGCTTGTTCCTTGAAGCATCTAAAAAAGATATACGTGGGTAGTCACCAAGCTCTCCCAGCCGTTTGGCAGTCCGCACCGTCCGATCTTCACCGCGGTGCGATCCAGGCCATCCATTTGCGTGCTGACTTTTGCTGACCAGTTTTGGCACACCCGTCATCCTCTCTGCGGGTCGCAAAGTCGGTGCAGGTGGTGCCTCGCGGGAAGCGAGTGGTGGAGAGGGCTAGCCGTAGCCCCGTATGGACGAACAAGGAGGATGAGTTGTCTGGTGCGCCGTCGCCGACGTCACGTACGACCGCTGAGACAAACAAGGAGGGTTCATGGCCAACCTCGCGGCTGGTGACCCTTGCTCTGTGGCTGCGCTCCATCTCTCCTTCTTGCGTGCAGTTACTCCTTCTATTCCCAACCCTCCTCCACATCTTCCTCTTTTTTTGTGCTGTTTGATTTGATCGATCATGACCTTTCCATATGTGCAGCAGCTGCTGCGATTTGCTCTTCTGCTCCACAGACGTGCTTGAGGTGATTGCAAAAATCAAGAGGATCTTCTATTTTTTATGTGCTCTTCAATTAGATTGATCATAGCATTTCTCTCTTTGCAGATATGCTCTTTTGTTGGATCCGGTGCTCTACTGGACATGCTGTTTTGAGGTGAGTGCAAAATCAGTTTTCTCCATCGGGTGCCCACGTAGAAGCAGTTTGTGCAGATTATTTGATATTCTGCCTATAAAGTATTCGATGGAAATTCAAGGAGGTTGTTCTGAGTTCTGACATGCTCTTCAGTTCGATCTGTTCCTCTATAGGACGTGCCAGGTGATTGCAAAAAATAATCTTTCCCCATCGACTGGTTATACTTTGAGGTAGATGTTTCTTCCAGGTTCTTCACATTGTTTAAATAATTCATTTTACAATCCATGCTTGGTGGACATACATAGAGGTAGAGTGGTAGAAGCAATTTCTTAGATTGCTAGGGCCTAGCTGGATGTGCTAAAATGCTTTGTTTTTCATATTGTGCATAATATTTTGCTCCCATTCCTTGATCTATTATGGTTAATTCTTCCATTATGATATTTGATGCATCATTTCCTGCTTGCTACTCAATACCGTTGTACGGTTGTTAAATTGCTACAAGGGTTTGTTGGAATTTTGATGCCTACGGAAAGGTCACATATTGTTGTTTATTTTTTCCTTCAGATAATTTCATAAAACTCATATTTTTGTTCTTCTAACCATTTACATCATTCTATAATGGGCTTCCAGATAGTTTCACTCATGTGCTCACCTACATTTTTAAGGAATCACACCTGACTAAATAGACAAAAAGTACATATTTTAGGTACTGTTGAACTCTCCATTCTTGAAGTTTACTTAGCTAGAAATTGATAGAACATGTCAACCTTATACTTAAAGACACCATATACATGTTTGCTTACGAATGCTTGGTTTAAACTGGTTCTCAAGGTCTCAACCAATTTTTTTTTGCAAAATGACCAACAAATATAATTAATACCATGAAGGTGCCAATACCTTGGAGCACAATATTTTTTCTGCATCCTCAAGGAGTTTGTTAAGGGAGTTTTATTATTATATATGGTTCAACATGTCAATTGCGATGTCAATTTTCTCTTATTTCTAGATATTTTAAGACATATTAGGAACTCAATTTGTAGTGTTGTTTCCTTTAATTTGGAAATTCCACTCTGCCTATACAATAGTATCATGGGAGCCACCTTTTTCCTTCATATATCGCGTTAGTTCATCGTGGAGTCGGGCCCGTGGAGCATTATCACCTTTATAAGTATAGAGAACCTATTCTCCATTGCAATCAATTCTCTCTAATTTCTTCGTTGTGCTCTGATGCATGCGATCATTGTCTTCTGCGGAAAGAAATTGTTTTGTTTTACAAGTCGCGCTTGGTGGACATGCTTAGAGTTTTTTTATTGTGCAGTTGCTGGATTGCTAGGTTGATGGTAATCTTTAGACTGCAGTTTCTAAATTGCTAGGTTAGTGGAATTGACACCATCATCTTTAGCTTGGCCTTTTTCATAATAGTACACACCATACTATTATTCCCCTCACGAAGGAGGTTTGAGTGGTGGACATGTGCAGACATGGAAGAACAAAACGAGGTTATACCTCTTTGCATCTTGCATCATGTTAATTTCCCAGTAGTTTATTTGACTAAGATTTCTGTATACCTTACGTGTGCATATCTGAGAAAGAAAAAGGAGGATAAGACTATGAACTTTAGAAATAAGTCCATAGAACCCCAACGTATAAACTTTATATGTGGAGCCCCAAGAAATAAAAGAAGTGACATATGCTAGGCTAACCTCCTGTGGCAAGTCCCCTACTATATGTGAACCGGTACAGGTGCATATCTGAGAAAGAAAAAGGAGGATAAGACTATGAACTTTAGAAATAAGTCCATAGAACCCCAACGTATAAACTTTATATGTGGAGCCCCAAGAAATAAAAGAAGTGGCATATGCTAGGCTAACCTCCTGTGGCAAGTCCCCTACTACATGTGAACCGGTACAGGTTGAAGGGGGCTTGTCATCATGAGCTTGCCAACCACAGTGGCTGCTATACTCCACCTCCTCCAATATAAGCCTCCAAAAGTAAGCAACCCATATGCTCTTTTATTTGTGCTAGCATAATTTTTATACAGCAGAAGGCACACAATTACTTTGGTGATTTTTTGAATATAAACAGTTCAACTAATAGTTTGAGCATAATGAACGACACTAAAAACACTAGAACATATTCATGGAAAGGGACCAATTTGTTGAACTTAACGAACTACATCCCGTTATTTGGACTTTGTTCTCAATATGTGTTAGTGTGAATGGTTATGTATTGGATATCCAATTCACACAAAAGCTCATCATAAGATGAACGATATGAACGTTGGTGTCCTGCAGGTTATGGTGTAACTTAAATTTAAAAATATAGTTTGATCTGTTTGAGGGTAGGCATCATCTATTGAAATATTTGTTCTCAAGGTTGTCGGGCACATGCTTGGTGTAGGTGGATTTGTAGGGAAGTTTGGGCTTGGTTATTTAATCTGAAATTATATACGTGGGTAAAATATTTGGTCCTGATTCGTGCTCATATCCCCCGCCCATAATATTCTTTTACTTTTTGAATTTAGATTCTACGTTCTCTTAGTTTTATTACCCATAATTCAGCTGGCATGCAAGATAGAAAAGTTTGCGCAGATAATTATGTGCCTTTTTGTATAGCGATTTGCAAGCTAGGCACTAAACACTAATGCTTTTCTGTCGTTTTTCTAAATTGACAGGAGTGTACATGTTGAGATATTTCTACATAGCTTAGTGTCAAAACTTCTATAATCTCTTATTTTATAGTTACAATATCACATAGGTTGTAATATAAGAAGGATCATCTAAAGACTGAGTGCATCTACCACTGAATGGGGCTTCCATTGCACTTCTTAGGGCAACTTTTTGTCTAACAGGTACTGACTAAAAGGTGCAATCTGCTTAGAACTATGGATTGTTTAAGAAGACCAGTACTTTCACTCATTTGTATATGATGATTATTCCTTATCTGTCACAATTGTGTCTAACAAATTGTTAATATGGTGAACGGATAGACGTCGCCTAGAGGGGGGGGGGGGGGGTGAATAGGCGATTTAAAACTTTTTCCGAGGAGCCGGAATATCCGGTCCAAGAATGACCCGGAAATTCCGGTATGCTTGATAAAGGCGGAATAAAACTAGAGGTTTACTTTAACAAGCATACAAACTAGATATAAATACTAGGCTCACCTATGTGCACCAGCAACTTATGATAAGCAATACAAGTAACAAGGTGATAGCAAGATATATGACTTCAAGCACGAAGGCTATCACAATGTAAAGTGCATAAGTAAAGAGCTCGGGTATAGAAATAACCGAGGCACGCGGAGACGAGGATGTATTCCCGAGTTCCACCCAAAGGGTGTACGTCTCGTTTGGAGAGGTGTGCGCAACCACAACAGGTTAGCCGCAACGCCACAAAGGCTCACCTTCTTCTCCTGATGAACTCAACCACAAAAGGTTGCGAGTTCACCTTCCACTATTGATCTCCTTTGGGGCGGAGATCGAATCCCGTACAACTCTTGAGGCACACACCCACAACTTAATTGGGGGCTCCCAAGTCTTGAGGCACACACCCACAACTTAATTGGGGGCTCTCAAGTGACCACAAAAGGTCTTGGCCACAAAAGGCGTCTAGGGTCCAAAGACCCAAGAGTAACAAGCTCACAAGTATCACCACCATGAATCCTCATGGAGGGCTCAAACCGATGCAAATGCAATGGCAAGAGCACACGAAGTGCTCAAGTCCTTCAATATCAAATTCCAACACAACAACAAATGTTTATGGGGGAATAAGAGAGGAAGAACAAAGGAAACCACAAAGGAGTCAAATCCTTCACTCCCAAATCCCACCAAAAGCAACTAATGCTTATGGGGGGAGAAGAGAGGAAGAACAAAGAAGAAGAACCACAAAGGAACTCCAAGAACTAGATCCACTAAGTTCCCCTCACTTAGATGAGAGATTGATTGGTAGGATTGTAGATCTAGATCTCCTCTCAACTTTCCCTAAAGAATATGGAAGATTCAATGGAGGGATTGAGAGGGAAGGGAGCTTTCCAAGGTCAACAATGGAGTAGGAGAGAGGGGAAAAACGTCTTGCCTTGGATTTACTAGGGAAGAAGAAGGGGAGGGGTATTTATACCCCTCCAGGAAATATAGCCGTTGGCTGTTTCGACACTCGGAAATTCCGGTATAAGTGAGACTCGGAAATTCCGGTCAACCGGAAATTCCGAGCTGAAAATCCGGCTGGAGTCAGAAGCAAAACCAAACTTTTCCTTAGCCATTTCAGGAGGACTTTTCTGGGGGCACTCGGAAATTCCGGTAGACGGAAATTTTCGAGCACAATTTCCGACTGGAGTCAAAACCTGAAAGGATCGGTATGACACCTAGAGGGGGGGGGGGGGGGGTGAATAGGTGCTAATTCAAATTTTAGTTCTTTTTCAAATTAGGCTTGACACAAAAGGTAAATTCACTAGATATGCAACTAAGGTGAATTTCCTATATGACAAGCTAGCAACTAAGCAAGATATAATAAGGCAATAAATAAGGATAGAAGTAACCGAAGTGAAGACACGAGACGACAAGGATGTATTCCCGAGTTCCTCCCTTGAATGGGAGTACGTCTCGTTGGAGAGGTGTGAACCAACACAATGGTTCAACGGCCACAAAGGCCTCACCCTAATCTCCGGTGAACCGCACCACAAAGGTTTGGTCCACTTCCACTATCGGAATCCTTCGAGGCAGAATCCGGAGCCTTTACAACAACGATTCGGGGCACGACCCACAAAGGGCTTGGGGGCTCCCGAACAGCTACAATCTGTCACAAAGATAATAGGTAAGTACAACAATGGGCTAGGTTTCCTAGTGGAAGCCCTAGCAAGTGTTCCCTCAAACGAATGAGGGGGAAATGAAGAACGGCTCGGTGAATATGTAGATCGGGGCCTTCTCCTTCAATCCTCCAAAGATCAACGAGTTTGAATAGGGGGATTGGGAGATCTTGGGATTCTTGGCTTGCAACAATGGAGCTCCTCTTATTATAGGTCAAGCACTTTTCTGAAGGAAGGAGGAGGGGTATTTATACCCCTCCAAAGATGTAGCCGTTGCAGCCAAAACCCAGGCCGGAAACTCCGGCCCTAGTGGCCGGAAACTCCGGCCAGGGGCGGAAACTCCGGCCTAGGGAGGCCGGAAACTCCGGGGGCCACCAGGGGCTGAACACCAGATCTTCAATCTGAACTTGGACATCTTCGAGATACACGAGGCCGGAAACTTTGGCCTCGGGCAGAAACTCCGGTCTACGGGACCGGAAACTCCGCCCCCACCAGGGGCTGAGCACAACTTCGGCAACCGAGCAACGGAGAAGATTCCGGTCCTCAGGGACCGGAAACTTCAGGCAGGGGCGGAAACTCCGGCCCCCACCAGGGGCTGAGCACACTTTCAGTGCAGTCTCTTTTTCTCCTCTTTTGGTGCTGATGCATCTGAAGAGTTCCTAGATTATCCTGCATTACTTAACACCAACTTAATACATCCACATGTTGTTAACTAACACACAAAACACAGAGATCATAGAAATGTTCTTTCAATCTCCCCCTTTTTGGTGTTAGATGACAACATATGGATTTGCAATAACAGTAATTTCACTAACATGTAATGATAGCTGAAAGAGCTCCCCCTAGATGTGTGCATCAAGAATATTTGCTTTGGAATGCACGTGCACACATATAGAGGCAAATTCGAACAACAATTTGCAAGTATGATAAGTAGGCAATATATTTCACAAATAAGACATAGTATAGTATGGGTTGAGTGTTAGGAGATAAACCATACCTTGTGCATAAAACTGAAGATACTAACCCCATATAATCAAGGCACAATAGTAGTCTCAACCACATAATATAAGAAATCCAAAAGTCTTACACACACATAGTTCATGACAAAGAGAAGGCAAATGAGTTCGAAATTCAAATAACATAACAAGGACACAAGCGCAATAAAATGATAGAGGCACATGCTTGTGTCCCAACCCATGCAAATCCCGGAGAGAACCTAATAGAACTACTTCTCCCCCTTTGGCACCGAGACACCAAAAAGGGGAAAAGAGCATAGCTAACGGGCCCATGAAGATCACTCGGTGTCTTCATCCATGTCGTCATCTCCTTCGTTGTCGTAGTCCTCATCGGAGAGGTTCATGGGAGCCTTGCCGTGGTTGTGAGACGAGGTAGGAAAGGAGGTCACATCCGAAAAATCAGCCCAAGGAAAGACATCCTGATTCCATTGCTCAAAAGGGACCGTGTCAGACGAAGATGAGGAAATGATGGGAATGCCAGCTTCATCTTCTTCCGGAGGAGGAGTAACATTTCCATTGTTCATTTTGCGCATCTCCTTGATCATCAAATTTTGGTTGCTCAAAATGTGTTTCTCTCTCAGATATGACCCATGATTCTCCTTGTGAATGGCAACATCCATGCATAGCAGTTTCCTCTTCCACCAAGAGAGCTTGCGAAATTCTGCGTTTACCTTGGCCTTCCCTTGAAGACTAGTGGGGGGATCGGCATTCTTACTTCTCCTCTTAGGTAAGGGAACGTCCTCTTCATCACTAGTTTGTGGAGGAGGTGCATGAGAGGATGAAGCTTGCTTTGTGTGCTTGGAGAGAATATGGAGAGTACCCTTGGCATGCTTGATGAAGGTAGAGCGATCAAGTGTGGGCACTTTGGAGAGAATGAGCTTCATCACATAGGGAGCGTAGAGTGGATTCTTGTGCTCGAAAATGGCCCAATGCATCTCGCACTTAATGAAATCCATCACATCCACCTCTTGGCCACGGCACTCCGGACCGGCTTGAAGGACCTTGTAAGCATGGTAGAGTAGGTTGACAAGGCCTCCTCGAATAGCATCCACATTCCCGGCTTGAGGAGCAAGGTTGAGCCGAACCATGCGGAGGAAGATGTTGAAGGTGGGAAGGAGGTCTTGATTAGAGCCCACAGAAGAAGCAACGGAGTAAAGAGGGCGCAAACGGCTCTTGTTATATGCAGTCCCTTCCACATGCATCCTCATCCCAACTGGAGTAGTGGCCCCCTTGAATTCATAGCCCAGAGCTGTCGCAAACTCCACAAAGTTGGAGGTGCACCTGATAGGTCCAGTCATCCACATCATAGAGACATCCTCATCATTGTCAAACACCACCGTGGCAAAGAACTGCTGCACAAGCTGAATATCATAATCCTGCTGAGTGTAAGAGATGAGCTTTTCCAGACCAAGCTTCCTAGCAATCCAAACAGCCTCCCGAAAGTATGCTTTCTTGTTGAGCGCCTCAAGATCCAGAATCTTCTGTTCACAGACTGCGTGCTTCTCAATCCGGGCATAGATCTCCTACATAATCAGCTGCTGCTCCCTCCTAGGGAAATTGGGGTTGGTGGTGTTGGGAGGCAAGTCATAGAACTGTTGTGACCTCATACGACGGAACTCAGTCTTTCCCATACCTAGAACGGTGGTCAAAGAGTCAAAATGAGCTTGCTCGGCCTCTTCTTCATTATCAAAACCACCAAGTTCAGCTTGTCTAGTGGCTTCCTCATCAATAGTGCTCTGTTGTCTCATGCGGCCACTGCTGCTATCAAATATAAGCTTGTCCCTTGTTTGAGCTCTTTCTTTACTTGAAGCAAGGAGCGGATTCCGAGTGACCACCTTTTTCCTATGACCTGTGAAACAGAGAGTACAAGGATAGCATGGAGATAAGTTTGCATGTCCAAGAAAGCCAAAAGAAGAAAATTAAAAGTGTCAGAATTTCTCTCAGATATGAGCTAGGCCGGAGTTTCCGGCCACAGGGGCGGATATTCCGGTCCACACCGGAGATTCCGGTGCAGGAGGGGCCGGAGTTTCCGCCCTGTGGCAGGAAAACTGCAATCTAGGTCAAATCTAAGGAAAAATTTAGCACAACTAATTTTCTAGAGATTGTAATGCCAACACTAGGGTTCTACACCATGCAGCACAGGCAGAACTTCTCTCAAAACAAGATCTAGAGTGAAAACCTAGAGAGAGAGAGAAGAAAGCCTTTACCCGACATGGTGGAGGTCAAATGCGAGGGAGAAGGATCCCTAGCACTTGTACGGAGGAGGGGCCGGTGGCACGGCGGATTCCGGCGGCGGGGAGCGGCCGGAGTGGTCCTTGGAGGCGGCGGCGGCTGGGGGAGGAGTGGGGGTCGGGGGTGTGTGGGGAGTTGTGGAACAACTCCTCACCCCGATCCCCTTTGGAGATCCCAGCGAAACTGCCCAGACCGGAGTTTCCGACCCTAGACACCGGAGTCTCCGGCCCTGGCCAGAGATTCCGGTTCTAGGGGCGGAAACTTCAGTCAGACCGGAATCTCCGGCCTAGAAGACCGGAGTTTCCGGACCCACCGACTCCAAATCCCAGGTTTTAATGTGTTTTGGACATGCAAAGGCAAGAGGAGCGGTTTTTAAGATGAGGTAGGCCTGGGAAAAGACAAATGGTCACTGGAGATGGTACCATGCACTCAAGTTTGGTAAGAAACAACAAAAGCGACATTAAGAAGCAACGCTTGAGTGCATTTTCCATAAGAGCAAGAATGAAACAAAGAAAACAAGATAACACCACAAGAGTATCAATTCTTCACAAAGAAGAAGTTGGTGGCCAAGGCCACCATGTATGAGATTATGTGGTGTGATACCGCGAAGATATATCTTGGGTTCACCGCCATTACTCAACATTTAGGCTCACAATTCATAAGAATGAACAAAAAGAGACGAAAACAATTCTTACTATTGGCATAATGGGGGGAGGGAAAGTCCAATAGATTAGGACCGCACTCCCCCTATGTTCATGCCTACACCTAGACCAAAATAGAAAGTTGAGATAGAGGTGTGTATGCAAGGTAGTCAACCAATGCTCCTAGAATCCACGATATTTAGCTCATGCCTCAAAAAGGTGAACCGTGCTTCGTCAAGTGGCTTGGTGAACATATCGGCAAGTTGAATCTTCGTTGGAATATAACCAAGCTCAATGTCACCCCGGTTGATGTGATCTCGAATAAAATGATAGCGAATCTCAATATGCTTCGTCCTTGAGTGCTCCACGGGGTTGTGACCAATCTTGATAGCACTTTCATTGTCACATAAAAGAGGCACTTTGTCACAAAGGACACCGTATTCCTTTAAAGTTTGCCTCATCCAAAGTAATTGAGTGCAAGCACTAGCGGCCGCCACATACTCGGCTTCGGTGGTAGATAAGGATATGCAATTTTGCTTCTTGGAGGACCAACTCACCAAAGATTTCCCAAGGAATTGACATGCACCGGAAGTAGACTTCCTATCATCCTTGCAACCGGCCCAATCCGAATCCGTGTAACCGGCAAGAGAGAAGTTGGACCCCCTAGGATACCACAAGCCAAACCTTGGGGTATAAACCAAATATCGGAAGATTCGATTCACCGCTATCAAGTGACTTTCTTTAGGAGCCGCTTGATACCTTGCACACACTCCTACACTCAACACAATATCGGGTCTAGATGCACAAAGATAAAGCAAAGAACCAATCATAGAGCGATAGAGTTTTTGATCGACATCTTTACCCTTTGGACTAAGTTCAAGATGGCATTTGGTGTCCATAGGAAACCTCTTCTCTTTTGCATCTTGCATCTTGAACCTCTTGAGCATGTCTTGGATGTATTTGGCTTGAGAGATGAAAGTCCCTCCACTTAATTGCTTGATTTCAAAACCAAGAAAGAATTTCAACTCTCCCATCATGGACATCTCGAACCTATCCGTCATAAGCTTTGAAAATTCATCATTGAAAGCTTTGTTAGATGAGCCAAAGATAATATCATCAACATAAAGTTGACATATGAAAAGCTCCCCTTTTACCCTCTTTGTGAAGAGAGTGGGATCGATTTGCCCCACTTCAAAGCCACGGTCTAGCAATAGCTCTCTTAGGTGCTCATACCAAGCTCGAGGTGCTTGTTTGAGACCATAGAGGGCCTTATCAAGCTTGTAGACATGGTTTGGGAAGTGTGGATCCTCAAATCCCGGAGGTTGCTTTACATATACCAACTCCTTTAAGGGACCATTAAGAAATGCACTCTTCACATCCATTTGTTGCAACTTAAAATTAAAATGAGATGCATAGGCAAGTAGGATACGGATGGACTCAAGACGAGCCACGGGAGCATAGGTCTCTCCAAAATCAATGCCTTCAACTTGAGAGTACCCTTGAGCTACCAATCTCGCCTTGTTCCTTACAACCAATCCATGCTCATCTTGCTTGTTCTTGAATATCCACTTGGTGCCAATAACATTGCGGCAATCCTTTGGCTTTTCTACTAGATTCCATACTTTGTTGCGCTTGAAGTTGTTGAGTTCTTCATGCATGGCTTCCAACCAATCCGGATCTTCAAGTGCTTCAAACACCTTCTTTGGTTCAATCATAGAGATATGAGCTTGATGTTCACTAAAGCTTGCCAATTGACTTCTTGTGGAAACCTTGCGAGATACATCACCAATGATGGCTTCAAGCTTGTGACACTTGATTTCCAAGTTTCTCTTGACTCTTTCTTGACGACGGGTTTCGATATCCCCATTGTTGCGTGGGATTTCGGCTTGATCACCTAGATCATTTGAGTCCCCGTCTTGACGGTCTTGATGAGCATTGCCATCTTGTTGCACATTTTCAATGATGGGAGAAGATGGATGCTCTTGCTCTTGACTAGGGTTGAGAATAGGAGTTCTTGAATCTTGTGAGACCTCTTGGTCAACTTGAGGAGGAACTTGATCTTGTTCTTGGATAGGTGTCTCATTTGATTCCATAGAGGGTGCCACTTCAACTTGTGATGATGGAATCTCCACTTGAGTGGAGCTTGTACTTCCTTGAGGAGGCTCATGATGAATCTCGATGGGGCGATGAAATCCAACACCCATCCTTTGTATTGCATCTTGAGGTTCCTCGTTATCTACATCACAAACATGAAATTGCGCCACTTGGGAGCCGTCATTCTCATCAAACCTCACACTACAAGATTCTACAACTCTCCCTAAGGATTTGTCATAGACTCTATAAGTGTGAGAGTTTGCACCATACCCAACAAGAACACCTTCTAAGGCTTTAACTTCAAACTTAGAAAGATGTACACCTTTGATTTTGTAGAAACACTTACAACCAAAGACTCGATAGTAGGAGATGTTGGGCTTGTTGCCGGTAAGCATTTCATATGGAGTTTCCTTCTTCCCTTTGCGAAAGAATAACCGGTTGGAGGAGTGACACGCCGTGGAGATAGCTTCGGCCCACAAGAAGAGTGGAGACTTAAACTCCGCCAACATGGACCTAGCCATATCCATAAGAGTCCGGTTCTTCCTCTCGGCTACACCGTTTTGTTGAGGAGTATATGCGGCGGAGTATTGATGTCGAATTCCCTCGTCGCTAAGAAACTCATTTAGGGTGTAGTTCTTGAACTCGGAGCCATTGTCACTTCTAATGGCCAATATGGGAAGATTGTGTTGACGTTGAACTTCATTGGAGAATTCAATGATGGTTTGTTGAGTTTCATCCTTCGTCTTGAAGAAGAAAACCCAAGTGAATCTTGAATAGTCATCGACAATCACCAAACAATATTTCTTCCCACCAAGGCTAGGTTGAGGTACGGCACCAAAAAGATCAACATGAAGAAGTTCCAATACCCTTGATGATGAAATGATGGTCTTGCTTGGGTGGGGAGAATCATGCATCTTTCCTTCAACACAAGCCCTACAAAGACGATCTCTAGAAAAAGAAACATTCTCATTTAGTCCAAGAATGTGGCCACCCTTGTGGAGACTTTGCAAAATTCTCATATTAACATGGGACAAGCGGCGATGCCACAACCACCCCACGTCGGCCTTTCCGAATAGGCATATTGCTTGAGTGTTGGTTGACCCCGAAAAGTCTACCACAAACAACTCATTCTCAACATGCCCAACGAACATGACCTTTAGAGTCTTGCTCCTCAAGAGTACCACCATATCAAGAGTAAAATAGACATCAAAGTTCATCTTATTAAGAGCACGAACGGACATAAGATTGTAACCTAGAGACTCAACAAGCATGACATTTACAAGGGTGATATCCCTTGCAACTACCACCTTGCCAAGACTCTTTACCTCGGCTTTGGACTTGTCACCATAAGAGACGGTTGAGTGATTTAAATTTGGTCTCAACTCCGTCATGATCTCCTTGCTTCCGGTCATATGACTAGTGCATCCACTATCAATCACCCATTTAGATCCACCGGAAGCATAGTCCTACAAGAAATCATTTCTTGCATTTAGGTACCCATTTCTCAATGGGTCCCTTTCGGTTAGCAACAAGGGTCTTAGGAACCCAAATAGAATAGTCAATGTAACCATCATAAGGACCAACATATTTTGCATAAACATCACCATAATAATCAACATAAAGAATGTAGTTGGGATTGTTATGCCCCGCAAAGTCACTACGAGTGGTCTTGCCCCTAGTAGCATTACCACTCGCAATGTTAGTCTTAGCTTGTGCGGGCTTGGTCTTGTTCTCCTTGGTGTTGCTCACCTTCTTCTTTGCCTCGGCCACATACCCAAGACCTTCCTTTCCTTTGTGTGGTTTTAGCTCAAACAAATAGGCAAAACCCTTATTGTTACCTTTAGAAATAGAGGTCTTAGCATGATCCACCTTTAACCTAGCATTTTCTTCAATGACATTTTCATGAACACGAGGAAGAATGGTTATGCTAGTTGAGCAAGTTTTAGAGAGTTGAGTTTGGAGTTGCTCATGTGACTTAACAAGGATGGAGTGGGTCGTTTTCAAGACCTTGTGAGCTTTATCAAGCTTCTCCATATCCTCAAGAAGTATAGTATTTGCAACCCCAAGTTCAACTTTCTCCTTTTTAATCACTTTATATTTGGCAAAAACATGATCTCTATCCTTAATGATTTTACTAATGATTTCATCATTTTTAGCATCAAGAGATTCAAGTCTTTCCTCTAGAGTGGTTCTATATTCACTTTCTTCATCAAGAGAGCTATTTAAGGATGCTATGGAAGCATTCAAGGAAGCAATGGTGAGAGAATCCTCTCTCTCAATCTTACTCTTTTCTTGAAGAAGTTCTTCGGCCGCACATAGTTGTCTCATGAGAGACTCAACATGTTCCTTGGCCTCACCTTGCAAGTTTGTCACAAAAGTATCGAAGGCAACTAATTCCTTCTTAATCTCAAGACTCGATTGATCATGCATAGTCTTAGGAGAAGGGGATGATACCTCGGTGACATGAGCCATGAGGCAACGAGCGGTGTTGATGGAGAGGTTCTCATTGGGGGATTCAAAGAGAGATGATGATGAAGTGGAGACAATAGCCAATGCGGCTACCTCTTTGTTAGGTGCATCTTCATCTTCGGAATCACTTGTGGCATATTCCTCTTGTGCCACCAACACAATTCTCGGTGCCTTCTTGAAGAAGGGCTTTCTTGGTCTTGCGGGCTTCTTTTGAATCAACTTGGAGTGATCCTTTGGGATAAGCTTCCCACCATTTTGCTCACGGTTCTCATAAGGGCACTCTCTTATGTAGTGGTTCTTGTCATGACAATTGTAGCATGTCTTTGTCCTTGAGGCAAGCTCTTTCTTGCCACTTGAGTTGTTATCTCGATCAACACGAGCTTTAGCACTAGTCGGGTCATTCCAAAACACTCTTGTGGCAAGTGCAATGTGACCATTGAGGGCTTGCTCAAGATCATGTGGAGCAATGTTGCCAGGACAAGCTTCAACTTCATCATTGGCATCTAGGCAAGTCACCTTGGCCTTCAAAGCAAGAGAGGGACCTTGCCTCATTCCCATGGCCCTAGCACGGTTATCTTCGGCATTCTTGGTGGCAACCTTGGAGGCTTGGACTTCTTGCATAACTTCATGGGAAGACAATTGAAGGTAGTTGTATCTTCCTTGAATAGACTTCAACTCCATTGGCTCCGAGGGCAAGAGAGCATTCTCATACTTCCTCTTGACCCAAGCATCATCAACATATGTTGCTCCCACATCATAAAAGGCTTTGGCAAGAGTCTTGAGTCTACCATACATCTCTTCATGGGTCTCGTTGTCAAGCATGTAGAAACCTTCGGCGGCATTGCTCAAAGATTCATATCTATTTCTCTTCATGCTTTCATTTCCAAGGAAGGCACGCTCAAGACAATCCCAAGCTTCTTTGGCGGTGGTGGCATGTAGAACATGATGCTTGTCGTTGTCGCTCAAAGAGAGTTCAATCATATGGAGAGCGGAAGCGTTTAGTTGCTTTTCGGCGAACTCTCTCTTGGTCATGTTGCTTGGATCCTCCACTATGTATCCTTCTTCAATAATCGTCCAAAGCTCGATGGAGGCACTGTTGACATGAGATTTCATTGAGCGTTGCCAACTAGCAAAAGCTAATGCATTAAGCTTAGGTGGGGGACCTAAAGGGTTTATGCGGGTAGTGATAATTGGATCGGGAGAGTACCATCCCCGAACGGCATGATACTCTTCCTTTTCCTCATGCAAGTTGGGAGATGACTTAGGCTTATCATTTGCTTTCACCTCCTTCTCTTTTTGCTCTTTATCCTCCTTGGGTCCACCCTCATCGGAGTTAGAAGCTTTTTCAAGCGGGGTGATATCCGAGGGCTTGTTGTTAATGAGTTTATTGAGCAAGTCACGAAACTCATTAAACCTAGCATCCATGGACGATGTCAAAGTTGTTTCCAAAGCTTTGATATCGTCCATGGATGCCGCGGTGGCTTGGTCCTTTTTAAGGGACTCATTAGCCTCGGCAAGCCTTGCGGTCTCATCCTCACTTTGTGTCATACTTCTCTTAGGCGGTTAAACCCGAAAAGAGAGCCTTAGCTCTGATACCAATTGAAAGGATCGGTATGACACCTAGAGGGGGGGGGGGGTGAATAGGTGCTAATTCAAATTTTAGTTCTTTTTCAAATTAGGCTTGACACAAAAGGTAAATTCACTAGATATGCAACTAAGGTGAATTTCCTATATGACAAGCTAGCAACTAAGAAAGATATAATAAGGCAATAAATAAAGATAGAAGTAACCGAAGTGAAGACACGAGACGACAAGGATGTATTCCCGAGTTCCTCCCTTGAATGGGAGTACGTCTCGTTGGAGAGGTGTGAACCAACACAATGGTTCAACGGCCACAAAGGCCTCACCCTAATCTCCGGTGAACCGCACCACAAAGATTTGGTCCACTTCCACTACCGGAATCCTTCGAGGCAGAATCCGGAGCCTTTACAACAACGATTCGGGGCACGACCCACAAAGGGCTTGGGGGCTCCCGAACAGCTACAATCTGTCACAAAGACAATAGGTAAGTACAACAATGGGCTAGGTTTCCTAGTGGAAGCCCTAGCAAGTGTTCCCTCAAACGAATGAGGGGGAAATGAAGAACGGCTCGGTGAATATGTAGATCGGGGCCTTCTCCTTCAATCCTCCAAAGATCAACGAGTTTGAATGGGGGGATTGGGAGATCTTGGGATTCTTGGCTTGCAACAATGGAGCTCCTCTTATTTTAGGTCAAGCACTTTTCTGAAGGAGGGAGGAGGGGTATTTATACCCCTCCAAAGATGTAGCCGTTGCAGCCAAAACCCAGGCCGGAAACTCCGGCCAGGGGCGGAAACTCCGGCCTAGGGAGGCCGGAAACTCCGGGGGCCACCAGGGGCTGAACACCAGATCTTCAATCTGAACTTGGACATCTTCGAGATACACGAGGCCGGAAACTTTGGCCTGGGGCGGAAACTCCGGTCTACGGGACCGGAAACTCCGCCCCCCACCAGGGGCTGAGCACAACTTCGGCAACCGAGCAACGGAGAAGATTCCGGTCCTCAGGGACCGGAAACTTCAGGCAGGGGCGGAAACTCCGGCCCCCTGGGCCGGAAACTCCGGCCCCCACCAGGGGCTGAGCACACTTTCAGTGCAGTCTCTTTTTCTCCTCTTTTGGTGCTGATGCATCTGAAGAGTTCCTAGATTATCCTGCATTACTTAACACCAACTTAATACATCCACATGTTGTTAACTAACACACAAAACACAGAGATCATAGAAATGTTCTTTCAAAACCCTTTTTCTCCTTTCCTTAGCCGTTTTCTTGGATCAACTGGGGAACCGGAAATTCCGGTAGAACGAAATATACGGCCCCAATAATCCGAATCAGCAAAACACCGAAACGAAAACTGCTATAACTTTTGCAAATGAGGTGAGACCAATTTTGTTAGAAATATTGCATCCCATAAATAGAGTAAAATCACCACACATGTCAAGGTGTGGGACTTTCCTCATGGTAGAACCGACAATTTTTCCGCCACCGAAAACGCAACAAGTTGTCCAAAGTAAAACCGATTTTGATGAACAAGAGCTTGACATGGAGATGAACCAAGATCTAACTCCTCACCACCATAAAAGCCAAATAAGAACCAAGAAATATGACATGCCAAGTATGCAAAGGTTTGAGCTCTTCACAACGATGCGATCAAGTTACTAACTTGAGAGCCCCTCTTGATAGTACGCCTATCTATTCTATAGCCCTATCAAGATCATAGCTTTGCCTTGAGCATTCCACTTGAGTTGGATGAAAAATATCTTGATCTCTTCAAGTGGTTCATCTTTCCTTGATTGCGCGTCCAAGCACATGCTTGATGAAGACTTCTCCAAATACTCGCCCATGCTCACAATGGGAGAGTCTCGCTTAGCTTCATCTTCATGTATCCATTGCAAGCACCAAGCATAGGATTTCTTCAAGAAGCTTCTCTTGGTCTTGGTCTTGCACATCTCACCTTGATGACGATCACCACATGACGTCATCCTCCATGAGCTATATGAAATCTTCATTTGATGCAAGCCCATGGGAAGATACCTAACCTCATATAAAGATACAACACACACATATATCATGGGTTAGT
Organism: Poa annua; assembly: GCA_026929855.1. NCBI lineage: Eukaryota > Viridiplantae > Streptophyta > Magnoliopsida > Poales > Poaceae > Poa > Poa annua. Next base: position 64,605,963 of record CM049429.1, on the reverse strand, counting down.
TCACAAAGCTATGCGGACAAGTGTTTACCATCCCAAGAGATACATGATCGCTCTTGGTACATCTTGTAGCTTTGTGTGTTGATCAACATCTTGATCAACCTTGTATCTTCCAACATTTCTTCACTAATATGATGTCTTGAATCCTTCAAGACATACTTGCAATATGCTCCACTCAACACATAAGCTTCAGGAGTCCAACACATGAACTCCACAACTCCATGGACATGATCTATAATGATATCTCAAAGTAAACATTAGTACATAGAGATTGTCATTCAATTACCAAAACCACACATGAGGGAAAATGCTCTTTCATATGGTACGGGCTATATCAGGTTTGTCTCATTTAACTTGGTTTTCCTGGTTTTCAGATATTTATAGTGGCCGGGCTTGATTATATGAGTTACATATGACATACTTTTATATGTTGATATCAAGTACCTAAGATGTGTGTTTTCTGTTTTACTATTTTATTGATGTCCAAATATTGTTTCGATTTGTGTCCAGTTCGTAATTCTATACATGCAGTTTACTTTTTAGAAACGAGTATAATGGGATTTCATTGGGCTTGCAGATTCTACGAGTTGCACTAATATTCTCTGTATAATGTGTGGGTTAGACCATATATTAATTGTTTGATCAATTGACTCTTACTGGTGCGAAGCTATTGTGGCCTGGAAAGGTATTTTGTCGTGCTTATCTACTTATTCACATGGCCTATTATAGAAGCTTTTGTCATTGGAACATTTAACTTGAAACACGTAGTTACATGCATTGTGTGAATTAAATTTAAGGTGATGGTAAAGAGGTTTTTGGGATGTATTTTTTGTTATCGTTTTTACATGCACTAGATGATCAATTTTTTATAGCTTGAGTAGTGTTCTCTTTACATGTATTTTCCTTATGTTTTCCATGTAAGGAGGAACACGATGGGTATACCGATTTGTTATTTTGTGTAAGGGCTAACCTTGCTAAATTAAGATCTACCTGAAAGTAGCCCTAACAAAATTGAACCATTTTAATTTAAAAACCTGTGAGACTGAACCAAGTTTGTCTATGCCATTTGTTTGTGTGCTCTACAATTGAGGTAGTGGCCTGGCTGAATCCTATTTTGCTTTTTCTGGACTGTCAGATTTTGTTGATATAGGTTGCAAGTGAATGTTCTTTCTCTGCTTGCATTCCCTGCACTCTGAAGATAGTGTTTCTCCTTTTCGTAGTTGACCTATAAATAGGAACTAGGTGTACACTAGGACGACACTCCTACGTATCTTCTTTGGCTGTTGTTTCTACTATTATGTGGTGCTTGCTGTATATGCTATCTGGTTCATCTTGATATCAGTTGTTTAGTTAATCATGTTGTTGGGCTCTTGATTCGCTGGCATTATATGGTTAACTGTAGACCTGGTTTTACTTATGCTTGCTATACGTAGTGTTGTTAGGTCGTCGGTTTTGCCTTCAAGTGTTCATTTTTCGGAAAAATAACTATACTTTGCCCCTTGACTTATATCAGAGAAAAGACAACGCTTTGGACTAGAAATTTCTTGTGTTCCTTTTGGTTGATGTGCATACCACCACTTGGTGTAGATTCAGATTAGACAATGAATATTATTATTACGTTTATATTATAAGACATGTAAATACTAATAATGTTTCATATAGTGATTTGTTTTACCCATCGCCTATTATGTCTTTAGGTTAGTGTACCTGACTGAATTTGATGTCTTGCTAAACATAATCCATCAGTAATGCTTACCTGATGACGATCGATGCACTTTCCGATGTTCATACTGCTTGAAGCAGGTAGTGTCTACTTATTTGTGCTCATAGTGCTCAAGCTGATGAACCCCATCTGATGTTTGACCCTTAAGATGAAACATTGTAGGCTGCAAGAGCCTGTTAATCCTTCTGTCATCTATCTTATGTAATAGACTAAGACAATATTTGCTACATGATTCTCTATCCATATAAAAATCTATAATAAGATGTGAATCTAACTTATCTCCTTTTATGTGCTTGCATTTAAATATCTGTACATCTATGTCCACGTTGTCATATATATCTATTGGGTTCGTCTTTAAGACTATTTATTTCAATGTTGTCAATATCAACAATAACAAAATAAATACTACAACTAACAATAGTTCCTTCTCTTTAACATTGCAACAACGGTGCCTAAAAATACCGTATAAGCAAATGACGATGAAAAGGGTGTTAGAACTGGTCTCATAAATTATTTAAAAACAGGTGGTGCGCGGCAAGCCGCGCCCCAAATCTAGTAGTAATACAGTCCCCCGCAGTGTGTTGGATCGATCAAACGGGTAAAATAGTTGAGAATGACACAGTTTCGGTTTGGATTATTGGAGTACCCCTTGCCCACGTCTTTCATACATGCTATGTGTAGCTTTGCCAGCTTGGCAAGGCACAATGGTACCCCATACAAATGGTACCCCATACCGGCCGGCCATGTAGTGAATGATAGTTCGGCACATATAAATGATACTGTATTAATCTAGAGCGTGAGGCCACGAATTTGGATATCGAGGCATAAAACATAAATAGAAGTTTTGTGGGACTATTCTGAAGTCTGAATTGGAGTAGCTTACAAGGACCACAAATTTTGGACTCAACTCCTTCTGAAGATAGAAATCAGCTGGGCGCGTGGTCGACGATTATTCGTGCATGCTTGGATCGGTGGACATGACGATTGAGTAAGTGTGGACTTGAGTAAGTGTGGATGGCGATGGACATATATTTGGCAGCCCTTTCTGCAATGGCTTCCGTGTTGTCGGCGCAAATGTGTGACGATCTACCTAGCTGGATCGAGGAGCTCTATACGCCCTCTAAGACATAATTAAGCGCGAAATGGTTTCGCGGGCAGTCAAATTTCATAAACTTCAAATAAGTTTATTTGGAAAATTATCTATATCTATAGTACTGAAACGTCTGTTATATAAAATGTGCTTCGTGATGAATCTAGTGGTACTGGTATTCTACATATTAATATTTTTTCTATAAACTTGGTCAAAGTTTAAGCAGGTTAATTTTGGAAAAACCTAATATGTACAACATTTTGGCAAAGAGGGAGTATTAAATTTCATGCATCGAACTGAGCCAAATAAACGTGTGCAAGGTATTACAACGCTGCCAAAAAACAAGTTGTTTTCATATCTATAACCGTAGCCTTAGACCTAGAACCGATGCAGACCGCACATATTTTGTTGGATATAGAAGCATATCGAAACATGTTTTCTTAGTTGAGAATAGTTGAATGTTCTCTTTATCAATTGTTCTTCGTCCGCTTATTTTCTTCTTCCTCTGATCCACGTTGTTGCATTCCTCGTGCTTCGGTCACACCATTTTACTGCTGGAGGGCTAGAGTTGATATTACGGTAAGGAATAAGGGTTTAGATAGAGAACTCCATGACGATGCCAGGAGGGATGACAAGGATTCAGGTAGATCCCCGACTATGCCAGAAGGGCGACAAAAAATCCCATTGAGAAGGATCCGAGATGAGGAGTAGCGAAAGAGTGAGCAGACGATCTCAATCGAATGGCCACTTTTTTTTGAAATGGGGAGCAACCCCAGCCTGTGCATCAAAGTTATCCATTTGCTACTAAAGCTCCGTTTCTTGAGGATATGGTTGAGGAACGGCCACGGGGCCATGTCAAAGGCCTTAGCAATGTCGACCATCAGCGGTACTAAAGGGGTGCATCAGCCCTGGAGAGCTTTAGTCACGAGCTCAAGCATCCTAAAGTTATCATGTATGTTACGACCAGAAATGAAGGCCTTGATTGGCCGTAACAAGATTGGCAGCTCGGATGACTGCCTCGAGAAGAGCAACTTGGATAAAGTTTATAGAAGCTATGAAAAATAGGTTGATCGTCCGAAAGGGGACAACCTCAAGCTATTCTCATTGTTCGGCGAGAGGATGGTGCATGAGAGCATCATTAAGGCGATGTAGACCCCCCGAGAGTAGAGGTTGAATACATGCCTCATATCCGCCATGATGTCCACCTTTATAATGAGCCAGACGTACTCTTAGAAGCGGCAAGTAAAGTCATCGGGGACAGGGGCTTTATCGGGGCTAGGGGGGTGTTGATTTGACAACGGGCTCTGGAGTCAGCTTGTTAAAATCAAACTCAGTGTATGAATCATCTTACCATGGACTCTTCAGGATATGTTTAATTTGTGAACCAAAAGTATATGCCTTATCAATTTTTTGAGCTAGGAACAAACTTAGGTTTTTGTTTGGATGGTTGCCAAATTTTTGGCACGTCGCTGGTTGCTTACCAAGTCTAGGTCATTTTTCAGCCAAAGTTAACTCTCTAGAGCTAACAAAACCTTGGATTGGTGGGGAAAATTAATTCAAGGGCTCAACATGGAAGAGTACAAGAAAAAACAACGTCTCTGTAGTCATGTGACAGTGTGGCATTGACATACACTGTACATATGGCGGAGGAATGGCAACGGAGTGTGCTACGTCGCCGTCTTCTCTGCCGACGATGCCGACTTGTACGGCACATCTGCCGTCAAGGGGACAGGTGATTTTTACATGAAAAGGATATGATTTCACCACCCATGCACTGAAGCTACTTACGTTCGGCCTTTTTACCACCTATGCACATCATGCATTCAGAAAACCATCAGTTTACACTAATAACCAATACTGTTTCCGAGAGCTAGTAGGTGGCCGAAACGTGTGCTCATTTTTTCGCATTCCTTAATTGTTGAAGGAATGTACTCCTGTTTACCGATAATCAGAACCGTCTGTCACTTTGATTGAACGGCCCAAAAGCACATGATTGGCGCTACCGGCGACAGCAAAAGAGACACTTGTCGAAAGCCCTGCATGCGTGCTCAAACAGGGGATAGATCGTACAGGGTCATTAATCTCTAGTACTATGCATCAAGACTAGAACGGTATAATTTGTCCCGACGGGCCTTTAACAAATTTCAGTCACTAATGACCATTCAAAAAACTTTCAACCAAATATGACCCCTTCTCAAAAATACCAGTCATACTAAAGACGTGTTCAACAAGCGGTCAATTCATTCATTTTGGCATATTTAACCCCCCGAAACACAAAAAATTCTAAGTTATTTACAATGAGCCGGTTGAAATGCTGTTTTTGCCAATCTCATAATTTATGAGATTGTCAAGAAAACCAAAGCAAATGACGTATTTTGTGCATATGGAGAATCTCCGGGCTGTAAAAATGTGAAAATGAAAAATGGAGTATTTCAAATGAGTTAAACCATTTTTTGCATTTGGCAGCTCTGAAAACGCCAACATGAAAAATGTGTCTTAGTGCCTCTGAGATTCGGATACGCTACTCGAACGACATTTTTAGGAGGGTCCTTATTCGGTTGAATGTTTTCTGAGAAACTATTTGTGGCTAAAGATTTGATAAAAGCTTGTTTGGCATCGATCATTTCATTTCATTTGACAGAAATAAAATATTGCAGTCATTTGATTTCATTTGGAAAGTGAAATTATAGAGTTAGGAGTAGGAATTGGTATAGCATACAATAGGCATTTACTGGAATTCCAATTGAAATGACATGTACAATAAGGTGCGGATCCTAGATCCGAGGACTCTGCATCAAAATGATGCACACAGCCACCTTAATTATTAACAAGTAACCAGTATATAACAAATCCAACTACAACTCAACGATCACTCAACGTTGATAGAAAAATGAGCCATTCAAAAAAGCTTTTATCCATCTATCCTCTTATGATGTAGCCACCCACCCCGGTAGAAGATAGCTCGTACGACCATCGTCATTCGAGTACATCCGGAATCCATAAGTCCACGACGCTCCGCGGGCAGAAGATAAGACCACATATGGATCCAGTAGGTGGCTTTGTTGATAATCTGTAAGTAATGAGAACAACTTGTTTTGTTAAAGATAATATCATTTCGACAGTTCCAAATCGTCCATAGGGTTGCAACGACTCCAATCCTAATGAGGTCCTTTGATTTCTTATCAATCCCATTTAACCATTCCTATATCTACTCTAACCCTTTTCGTTTCACTTTTCAAATGAAATGAAATGATGGGTAACAAAGGAGCTGCTTTTCTAACAAAACACTGGTTAATAGAATATGGAGAAGGATATGGAAGAGGCTGAAAAACACATGCAGCTAGCTTAGCTCGCTCGCTAAGCAGTAGTAGGCTAATAGCTAGGTCCCTGGGCAGCCGCAAGCAAACAAACACTCCATGTGGTCTCCCTCGCCCCATAAACCTCATCGATCTGGACCAATCGATATTCTTCCTCTCCTATCGCGTATTGCTGCCTACCTACAGCTAGATTCACTCCACATCTTCCAACATCACTCTACTCACTCAGCAAGCTATCTCTTTCAGCCTCCCTCTTCTTCTTCTTCTGAAATCTATCTGCCGGTGCTGCTGCCGCAAGATCAGAACAGCTGAAACACTCTAGCTATTTCACGGAAGCAGCCAGTAAAATTCTTTTAGACTTTCTGATCTTTGTGGAGTTTTAGTCCAAGTACGTACATGTATGCATGTATGCTCACGGCTATCTTGGTTTTGCATGCTCTGCAGTCTGCAGAAGAGAAGACCAGCGTAGAGGAGTAGAAGCATGTGGGAGTCGGAGAGCGACGCCGGCGAGCGGGGGCTCGTCCCCGTCCTCGGCGGCTCTGACCGGCACGACGCGCTCAAGAGCGACGGCTTCGTTCGCAGAGATCAGTCTTGGTATGTGGGATCGTTGTCGACCGGGCTACTTTTTTTGTTTATGAGGTTCTTGCATGCAGTTCACCTCATCGTCGTCTTGTTTTCTTCTCCTGTAATTTGAGCAGGTATGTGAACAGTGATATCCCCAGCGATTTGCTTGTCAAAGTGGGGGACGTAAGCTTCAATCTTCACAAGGTACTTTCCTTTTCTATTTGTTGCAACAGATAGAATCATCCGGAGACTACGATCGAGTACTTAGTACACACTGTACTTGTGGAGTGTTAGTCCTACTCGGCAGCTCAATCATTAGACGTTCTACTTCTACCCTGTGCGCAGAGCCCCAAATAGAAATCTTTTAGGTTTCTCAATTTGCTCATAGTAGTAATTTCGTTTGAGCAAGACAATAATTCCTCTTGTGGCATGCGACTAATTACATGATCGCACTTGCACGTACATATACGGCTACGTACGTACGTACCAACAAGCAGTACCCGATGATCTCCCGGAGCGGCAAGATGGGCCGCGTCATCTACGAGTCGGCCTCGCCGGCGACGGCCGTGGACCCGGACACTTCGGTGGCTGACCTTGACGACCTCCCCGGCGGCGCGGACTCGTTCGAGCTCGCCGCCAGGTTCTGCTACGGCATGGCGGTCGACCTGACGGCGTCCAACATCTCCGGCCTGCGCTGCGCCGCCGAGTACCTGGAGATGACGGAGGACCTGGAGGAGGGGAACCTCATCTTCAAGACGGAGGCGTTCCTGAGCTACGTGGTGCTCTCCTCGTGGCGCGACTCCATCGTGG